>CM053029.1:137447952-139880452 GCA_028564925.1 Lithobates sylvaticus
TCCTTGTCTAACAACAGCCTGTTATTAGTGCCCCCGTGTTGACCTTAAGCCAGCCATAGATGGTGTGATTTTCTTTCTTGCAACCCGTGGTTACAGAAAATAAAATTGCTAAATTCAACCATCAACACAGGTAGTGTTCATGGGGGAATCCCTCCTACTGAGCCATTGTGTTCTCCTGGTGAGGGGGGGGGGGGGGGGGGGCTGTCCCCGCCGGGAGAACACAGCGATTACTGTTAGTGGCTATATTAGCCGCTAGCAATAGTCACATGTAAAATCCAGCAGGCTGGCTGTAACTTGGAAATATTCAGTCTGCCTATACATGGTTCCAATCATGTTTCCAATCCCTGCAGAACCGGCCAAGATTCGAACCATCTATGGTCTGCTTTATTCTCATACAATGCAGTAACCCATAGCCACCAAACTTGCATCTGACTTTGGCTGGGGATATTGCACTTTGAATGATATCCTTGCTGTCTGTACTTTTTAAGTGACAATAAAGAGCTGTCCGGTTGGGCAAAGACTCTTGGATAAAACGTCATTATAAGTATTGTTGCATCCCTGGCCTTCTGACGCATTCCGCTGTTTCCATATCTCTGATTAGCCTGCGATAGTAATTTCCCACAAGGCCACAGGTCTATATCCGGAGATTTTGCCATCTGATAATGACGGCTGTTTGGCATGCGGCTGAGGAAGCCGTAAATCTTTCCCGTTAGTTAAATATGACCAGAGAGGAATCGCCAACATGATGTTGTTTACTTTAAGGAACATTCAGGAAGAAATTGAATGCAGAGGTTATGTCAGGGCTGAGCCGGATTTCCAGGTAGCTGAAGACAGGTTTATTTACGGATGGTTATCAGAGAAGGCTGTTACTGATTCACAAAGCTTGTGACTGTCAAAATATGAGTAAGCCATTCCTATAAAAATTGACTTTTCCCTGTTTATTTATTTTACTCATTTCTATAGCAATTAAAGTTGAACTCAAGGCAAATATAAAAGACTGCAGCACACTAGTCATTAAAGATATATTTTTTTTTATTTATTTTTTAAGAAGTGTACAGTTCCTTGATAAATTTAAATTTTCCACATTTTGTCATGTTACAACCAAAAACATAAATGGATTTTATTGGGATTTTATGTGATAAACAAAGTGGCACATAGTCGTGAAGTAGAAGGATAAATCGTTTTCACATTTATTTTTACAAATAAATATGTGAAAAGTGTGGAATGCATTTGTATTCAGCCCCCCTGAGTCAATACTTTGTAGAACCAGCTTTTGCTTCAATTACAGCTGCAAGTCTTTTTGGGTATGTCTAGATCTAGAAAGTGACATCGTTGCCCATTCTTCTTTGCAAAATTGCTCAAGCTCTGTCAGATTGGATGGCGAGCGTCTGTGATCAGCAATTTTCAAGTCTTGCCACAGATTCTCAATTGGATTTAGGTCTGGACTTTGACTGGACCATTCTAACACATGAATATGCTTTGATTTAAACCATTCCATTGTAGCTCTGGCTGTATGTTTAGGACCATTGTCTTGCTGGAAGATGAACCTCTGCCCCAGTCTGAAGTCTTTTGCAGACTCTAACAGGTTTTCTTCTAAGATTGCCCTGTATTTGGCTCCCTCCATCTTCCCATCAACTCTGACCAACTTCCCTGTCCCTGCTGAAGAAAAGCATCTCCACAACATGATGCTGCCACCACCATGTTTCACGGTGGGGATGGTGTGTTCAGGGTGATGTGCAGTTATAGTTTTCCACTACACATAGCGTTTTGCTTTTAGGCCAAAAAGTTAAGTTTTGGTCTCATCTGACCAGAGTACCTTCTTCCACATGTTAGCTGTGTCCCCCACATGGATTCTCGCAGACTGCAAATGGGACTACTTATGGATTTCTTTCAACAATGGCTTTCTTCTTGCCCCTCTTTCATAAAGGCCAGATTTGTGGAGTGCTCAACTAATAGTTGTCCTGTGGACAGATTCTCCTACCTGAGCTGTGGATCTCTGCAACTCCTCCAGAGTTACCATGGGCCTCTTGGCTGCTTCTCTAATCAGGGCCGATCCGTCCCGGGGTGCACGGGGTGCAGTGCACCCAGGTGCCACAGAGGTGGGGGTGCTGGAGCGCCAGAGTGCTCCGCTCCCTCCTCCTCTCCTTGTCCGTAGGCGGCGCGGCTCTCTCCGCCTGTCACAGCCGCGGCCGCGCAGTGACGTCCCGGGGGGGTGGGACCAAATTACGTCACTGCGCGGCCGCGGCCGCGGCTGTGACAGGCGGAGAGAGCCGCGCCGCCTACGGACAAGGAGAGGAGGAGGGAGTGGAGCACTGTGTTTAACTTCCGCCTTCTGCCCACCAGCACAAGCATCACACACGCTTCTCCACCCGGGCGGCGCGGCTGCACACTGTCCTCTCCAGCTGCCGCCCGGGTGGTTTTAATTAGCCTAGTGGTAGGGGGTGGTTTGTCTAGGGGGGGGGTCTATACTAATGTGGGGGGGTGGTTTGTCTAGGGGGGGTCTATACTAATGTGGGGGGGGTTTGTCCTGGGGGGGGTCTATACTAATGTGGGGGGGGTTGTCCTGGGGGGGTCTATACTAATGTGGGGGAGTTTGTCCTGGGGGGGTCTACTGATGTGGGGGGGGGGGGGGGGTTTGTCCTGGGGGGTCTATACTAATGTGGGGGGGTTTGTCCTGGGGGTTCTATACTAATGTGGGGGGGTGGTTTGTCCTGGGGGGGTCTATACCAATGTGGGGTGGGGGGGTTTGTCCTGGGGGGGGTCTATACTAATGTGGGGGGGAGTTGTCCTGGGGGTCTATACTAATGTGGGGGGGGGTGGTTTGTCCTGGGGGGGGGTCTATACCAATGTGGGGTGGAGGGGTTTGTCCTGGGGGGTCTATACTAATGTGGGGGGGGTGGTTTGTCCTGGGGGGGTCTATACCAATGTGGGGGGGTGGTTTGTCCTGGGGGGGTCTATACTAATGTGGGGGGGTTGTCCTGGGGGGTCTATACTAATGTGGGGGGGGTTGTCCTGGGGGGTCTATACTAATGTGGGGGGGGGGTGGTTTGTCCTGGGGGGTCTATACTAATGTGGGGGGTGGTTTGTCCTGGGGGGGTCTATACGAATGTGGGGGGGTTCGTCCTAGGGGGTCTACTAATGTGGGGGGTTTGTCCTGGGGGGGGGGTCTATACTAATGTGGGGGGGTTTGTCCTGGGGGGTCTATACTAATGTGGGGGGTTGGTTTGTCCTGGGGGGTCTATACCAATGTGGGGGGTGGTTTGTCCTGGGGGGGTCTATATTAATGTAGGGGTGGTTTATCCTGGGGGGGGTCTATATTAATGTAGGGGGGGTTGTCCTGGGGGGTCTATACTAATGTGGGGAGTGGTTCGTCCTGGGGGGTCTATACTAATGTATGGGGGGCTGGTTTGTCCTGGGGGGTCTATACTAATGTGGGGAGTGGTTTGTCCTGGGGGGTCTATACTAATGTGGGGGGGTGGTTTGTCCTGGGGGGTCTATACTAATGTGGGGGGTGGTTCGGCCTGGGGGGTCTATACTAATGTGGGGGGGTGGTTTGTCCTGGGGGGGTCTATACTAATGTGGGGGGTTCGTCCTGGGGGGTCTATACTAATGTGGGGGGGGTGGTTTGTCCTGAGGGGGTCTATACTAATGTGGGGGGTGGTTCGTCCTGGGGGTCTATACTAATGTGGGTGGCGGGCTGGTTTGTCCTGGGGGGTTTATACTAATGTAGGGGGGGGTTTGTCCTGGGGGGTCTATACTAATGGGGGGGTTTGTCCTGGGGGGGGGCTATACTAATGTGGGGGGGGTCTATACTAATGTGGGGGGGGTTGTCCTGGGGGGTCTATACTAATGGAGGGGGTGGTTTGTTCTGGGGGATCTGTACTAATGGAGGGGGGTGGTTTGTTCTGGGGGGGTTGTACTAATGTAGGGGGGGAAAGGTTTGTCCTGAGGGGGGGTCTATACTGATAAAGGGGGGTGTTTTGTCCTGGGGGTCTATACTGATGGGGGGGTCTGTCCTGAGGGAGGTATTTATACTTAGTGAAGGGTCTGCACTGACGGAGGGGGGGGTCTATACTTAATGGAGTGGGGTCTGTACTGAGGGACGACTATAGTTGGTGGAGGGGGTGATACCATGTTTTACTGCACCAGGTCACACCAACCCTAGTGATGCCACTGCAGCTGCGGGCTCTTATTTCCCCTCTCCCTCACCTCCTCGTGCGCTGCTGTACTAATGAGCGGAACTAATGTTTCTTCCCCCGCCTTCATAACGGCCAGGGAAGAAAAAACAAAGGAGCAAAGAAAAGGATTGTGGGACATGTGGTCCCAAGGACTGGCAGCCCCACTGTAACACGGAAACTGCAGCCCACACAGCATGCTCAGCTGAATGGGAGAGAGAAAGCCAGGAGCCCGGGAAAGCTTTCAGGTAAGGGCACCCAGGACTCCAGAGGGAGAGGGCAGTGCTGAGAGAACACCATCAGAGAGAGAAAGCCACACAGCCTGGCACCATCCCTGGTGGAGGAAGGAATGGAGTCATTGCAGGAATACAGATCTGGGCTCTACCCAGCGGAGTCGCCACGGGCAATTCAGAGTGAGCTGACTCCTGATCAGAGGAACCGTTGTTGCTGTATCGCTGGGTCAGGTGAGAGGGCCGATCGCCATTATTTACTACCATCTCTTGTAACATGTCTGCAGTCTCTGACCATCTCTTGTAACATGTCTGCAGTCTCTGACCATCTCCTGTATTGTGTGCAGCCTGACCGTCTCCTGTACTATGATTGCAGTCTCTGACTGTCTCTAGTATCATGTCTACAGTCTCTGACCATCTCCTGTACTATGTCTGGGGGCTCTTTCTAATAGACTCTCTAACAGAAGCCCCCTCTGTGTGCATCAGAGAGACTCCCCTCCAGGTCTCATTAGTGTACGCTCTTCCTGTATTTTATTTATTGGTAAAAGATCATGGGAGGATCCCAGGGTAACGAAGACTTCTTACATGAACATCTCTGTGTTGAAGTCGTTGTCATAGAAACATTTGTAAATGGGAGGAGTTGGTAAGATGACCACGCCCACGTGGGGGCGCCAGAAATATTTCTGCACCCAGGCGTCTGTGACCCTAGGATCGGCCCTGTCTCTAATTATTGCTCTCCTTGCCCGGCCTGTCAGTTTAGGTGGATGGACATATCTTGGTAGGTTTGCAGTTGTGCCATACTCTTTTTATTTTCAGATGATGTATTCAACAGTGCTTTGTGAAATATTCAAAGCTTGGGATATTTTTTTATAACCTAACCTTGCTTTAAACTTCTCCACAACTTTATCCCTGACCTGTCTGGTGTGTTCCTGTTTGTTTAGTTAGGCCCCTTTCACACGGGCGCCTCCATTTTGCGGGTTCGGCTTGCTCAGCGTGGAAACATTGCGCTGATCCCCACTGAGCAGGCGGATGACAGGTTTGTCTCTGCTTACTGAGCAGAGCGAAGATGGACAGAGTCCCACTCGCCTCTATAAGGAGATTGGTTGAAAACGGAATGCTTGTCCGTTTCCATGTGATCTCATCCGATCCATCAGAGGGATGGAAAATAGGACAACCATCCATCTGATTTTGGCAGAGAGGATCGGATAGCAGCGAACATGTCACCACTGACATCCGTTGCTCCATAGAGGTGAATGGAGTGTCCGATCAGATCCACCTGAAAAACTGACAGGCGGACCTGATCAAACAGCCCGTGTGAAAGGGGCCTAAGGTTCTCTAACAAACCTCTGAGGGCTTAATAGAACAGCTGTATTTATACTGAGATTAAATTACACACAGGTGGACTCTATTTACAAATTAGGTGACTTCTGAAGGCAATTGGTTCCACTAGATTTTAGTTAGGGGTATCAGAGCAAAGGGGGCTGAATACAAATGCACGCCACACTTTTATACTTTTCCTTCCACTTCACAATTATGTGCCACTTTGTGTTGGTGTATCACATAAAATCCCAATAAAATACATTTACGTTTTTGGTTGTAACATGACAACATTTGGAAAATTTAAGGGGTGTGAATACTTTTTCAAGGCACTGTAAGTATTTGAACTTGACTTGATATCAGCCTGTTGCAGGTTCTGTTCAGCAGAGCTCAGACTGGAAGTGGGATGTGTGGGACTGGGAACCATTTAGTTTAGCTGCATGCAAATGTTCTGAAAATGAATATGCTGATAGGAGGAGAGAGCAGAGTGATCAGAGACAAGACATGACCAGTCTCTTGCTGGTTATTCATTCTTCATTTAGTAGAATGGAGAATAGAGAAACAACACCAATGTATTTCTCAGCTGGTGTCATTTACCTGGCTGTGCTGTGTGACAATGCTGTGTAAAACTTAGGACTGGATAATTAGACACTGTAATCCTTCGGCAAGTGTATTAAGGCTTTGTTTACACTTGTGCCATGCATGAACGCACTAAAAATTGCAGGCATCACCTGGGGACCTGCCAACGGTCCTGGCTCCTCCCCCCTGCTGAGTGCCCCCAATAGAAAGCCTCTTGCTATGGGGGCACTCAAGCTGGCTTGCCCCTGAGCCGCACTCTTGTGAATGGACATTATCAGCCCCGCTCCCCCATCCCTAAATTGGCTCACTGGCTGTGACTGACAGCAGCAGGAACCAATGGCTCCCGCTGCTGTGTGAGCCAATGAGGATCTGGGAGAGCCGCTGCTCTCGTGCACATCGCTGGATCAAGATGGGTAAGTATAAGGGGAGCTGGGGGGGGGGGGGCAACTTCACCCAGAAATTTATTTTAATTTTTTTAATTAAACGTTTTTATTTCCCACAAAAGTGTACAATTTTCCAATGCAAAAACATTTTTCTTTGTTCAGTACAATCATTCCACATATAACATATATAGGTAACACATAACGTTCTTGATCAATTACAGAGACTGTTGCTAAGTAATGCATTTGTTTTTTTTGGAGCATCAACATACTTTTTTCGATTATATATGCTTGAAGAGAGTGGCATATATGACTCGGGTCCAGCTGGACGGCACATGACAGAGAGAGAGACGGGTTCTGCAGTGCTATACACATGTGTCAGATGCATTAAGCCAGCGGTCCCAAACTTTGTTATATTTTGCAGGGCACCCTCTATTAATGTAGATTCATTTTTTTGTAGTGCAATTTGATGTTTACGTCAGTCTTCCAGTCAGATAGTCTGGGGGGAGCCTACCTCATCCAAAGTTTAGCGATTGTTTTCCGGGCAGAAAATAGTCTCATGCATAAAAATGTTGGTATATTTGTCGGTGTCAGCGTCTGGGAAAATACCCAGTAGGCATGGTTTGGGGTCTAGAATCAGCGGGGACCCCATGTTGTCATGAAGGAAATCTACCACCTGTTTCCAGAATCCCTGCATGTATGGGCAGGACCACAGGAGGTGGTAGAATGTGCCTGTTTCTCGATTACATAATAGACATGTGGAAGGTTGCCCCTGATTCAAATTAGCCATTCTTACAGGTTTGAGGTATGTATGGTCTAGAATGTATATTTGGGTTAATCTGTCAGATAGTTTGGGTGAGACAGCTTTGCATGTGTCCAGTGCCTCATTCCAATCTTCATCCTCTAGGTTCCCTAGGTCTCCATCGTGTTTTTATATTATAAGCTATTTTCGTTGACGAGGGATTATGTAGTATGTTATAGAATATTGATATTCATTTCTGGGGGTCTTCATTTTTGACTACATCCATTATGGGATCGTGGGTGGGGTTAGGAATCGATTCTAGAAATTGGGAGTGAATAGCATGTCAGACTTGTAGAAATCGGAAAAACGTTCATGTTTCAATGTTTCAAAATTTTCAATGTTCCAGCAGTGAGTAAGTGTGAGAGGTAGAAAATTCTACTTCTACACCAAGCCTCTGAATCTGGTACAATCAAGAGTTCTTGGAGTGCTCTATTATGCCAGATGGGAGAGTAGTCGTTATGTACGGGTATGTCTAGTTTGACAGAGGCCAGTCTCCATATCTTTCTATAGTGGTTTAGGAGGGAGTTATGTTCTTCTTTTTTTGTAATATTTCCGATGACTGCTGCTATGGCACAAATGTGGTCTGTTGTCAGTTGGGCCCAGGCAGGGCATAGGAGTAAAGTGAATCTCTTCCTGTCAGTCTTATCGATATGGAACAATTGGGATAGTTGGGGTGCTAAGTAGTATAGACTGAAGTCCGGTAGCGCCATACCGGCCAGATCAGTTGGGTTTTTGAGTAGTCGTCATGCTAATTTGTGTCTATTTTTTCCCCCCAAACAAAGGGTTTTAGAATTGCATCTATGGTTTTGAAATATTTTAGCGGTAGATATACAGGAGTGTGCAACAATATATATAGAATTCTAGGAAGGAGTATCATTTTAAAGAGGTTGATGCAACCTAATACCCGAGAGGGAGGCGTGCCCATATTTGTGTTTTAGATTTAATTAGGGCGAACAGTGGTTCCACATTTAACATAATCGATCGGTGACCTAGTCACACCCACTCCTAGGTATCTGATACAATTAATTCGCTGTAGGGGTAATTGGGTCTGTAGTTCAGTTTGGGGAGCAAGATCAAGTGGGAGAATTTTTGACTTCTCACAGTTGATCTTGAGTGTGGAAAATGAGACAAAATGTTAAATTTTTCGTAGGGCTTCAGCCAGAGAGGGGCCTGAATCCGCTAGATATAGTAGTGTGTCATCATCGTACATGCTTATTTTTTCTTCTAGATCGCCTATGCCCAAGCCCTGTATCAATGGGTTGCGTCTAATGGATATTGCTGGAGGTTCTGTAGCCAAGGTATACAGTAGGGGGGATAGAGAGCAGCCCTGTCTGGTGCCTCTGGATAGTTCAAAAGTATCTGACTGCCTTCCGTTAGCTGTTACTCTGGCTACTGGGGCCTGGTACAGCAAGCGGATCCATCTAATAAATTCAGGGCCAAAGCCGTATTGTGCCAGGCATTTCCACAAGTAGTTCCACTCTACCGAGTCGAACGCCTTGGCCATGTCAAGTGTTACCACTACTCCCAGAAGGTTTTTTAACCTTAATGCATAGATCGCATTAGGGTATAAAACCTTCTGGATTTAGAACCACTTTAATTTAATTAAATTTTGTTTAGTTTCTTTTGGGCTTAAAAACAACCACTGTTGGACAATGTAGAAGGAGCATTCTTTGGGCAGCACAGAGTAGAGGATTGGCACAGAACACTTGTGGCTGGGAACGCTGGCATAAGACATTTGCGATGTTAGATGGACCTGTAGAAGCTACTGGCTGATTCTGTTAATTCTTGCAAAGAACAATGATGATGTACAATGTGTAGTGACCCATAAAACAATTGAATATTTTATAATCTTTTCCCTATGCCCTAGCGTGTTTTCACCTTTTTTTTTTTTTTTATGCACTAAAAGTTGTGAAACTGACTTTGCCAAGTAAAAAATGCTGATGCGAGAAAAGTTATTTGAACAAGCTCCAAAATTGTCTCAAAGATAGATGATCTGAAGACTGGGACATATAACAGTCTTCTCCTTGGCTCTGTCTTGTTTCTCTTCGTTGGCTCATCCGGTGGGTATGAGGCAACAAATTTATCCTTTTAAGTGGATGATCAAGAGGAACATAAATTCTGTAGGAGGCCATAAAATTTTACCTTAAACTGCAGCTCAGCCATGTTCTTCACTGTAATGTACAATATGTTTTATAATCCTTTAGCTGCTTGGCAAGTGGCTAAAGGCTAATATCCTCAGAAAAAGGTTTTGTTTTTCAAAAAAGATATCTCACTTATGTAATAAATGTATCATTTTTGTAAAGTAGTATGTTGAAGGATAAATGCTTTTTAGTTATAACTATAAATTATTATATTACTCCTCTTAGCTAGCTCAATGCCGTCAGTGGCAGAAACCAAAAAAATCATGGTTCCTGTATAATACATGCCTTAGTTGTAGTGTCAAAAAGTAAGAATTTAAGAAACAAAACGTTAAACGCTAAGAGGAGAAGCTGGTGGAAGAAGACATCTTCAGAAGCCACCAGCCCAACCTGTTGTAAATTACTGTATTTGTATGTTACTCTTATCACACGAAGCCTTAAAGCAGGCCATAGATTTTGCAATTTCTTTCCTATAACCACGAGTAAAAGAGGATAGGAAAGAAAAACGCTTGAATCCCATCAACACAGACAGTGTTAATGGGTGAATCCCTCCCACAAAGATATTGTGTTCTCCCAGTGGGTGGCCATCTCTGCCAGGAGAACACAGCGATTTCTGACAGCGGCTATAACTACTTGCTTTAACTGCATGCTAAAAATCCAACATGCTGGTTGTACCCAAGTCGATTCATGGATCGACTTGGGTACAATCAGCCTGCCCATAAGAAAATTAAATCTCGGCTGGTCCCCCGCTGAACCAGCCGAGATTCAATCCACCTATGGCCAGCTTAAGTTTCTGAAAGATTTCTTACAGCCTAATGTTAACAAAAAGAAATATGAACTTTTAAGAATATAAATGATAACTCCTAAAGTTCAGGAATTTATCTGCATTTATCACGGGACCTAATACATTTCACAATAGGGCATGAAGATATCTGCCTGTCCTCAAAAGAGGAGAGCATGAATCACTGTAGCCCTCTCTCAACAGAGATAGTGGTGCATGTGAATCGGCACCCCTAGTGGCCAGTAGGTAGCTCCACAGGGGTGTGTCTATGCACCGAGTTGTTGTTTGCTTAGAAAGCTTAGTGGTGCTGTAGAAGGCCAGTCCAAAGAAAAGAATGTATGTTCTGGACACTTTTGGTGACTGGATTTGTATCCTTTTGTAGCATTTACCCCTGGAAGAGCCACTGGATGTATCAGGTTATGTGTTCTTACTCCACAACTCTAGGAACCGCATTGCTCCTTCTGACACACCTGGTTGAGTGAAGTGTTGCTGCAAATACCTGTATATGCACCAACATTAATATCCTGTACATAACTATGAAAGGGGTACCAGGAAATAGATGCCAGCCTAATTAATTGCAAATAAAGTATATGAATTGACACAAACAACTGTGCTTGAAAGGATCAGTCATCAGAAAGAAAAACTATAATTCCAAACAGATTAATAGTGATGAGCTTCATATGATAATGACTTGCTCTAAGCAGGTATAACACAGGAATACTGTATATTTAGCCAAAAATAATATCATCAATAGCAGTATTAGGAATGATAAGCAATACATAACTGTTTCTTTGCAAGCAGTAGTCAAGTGCACTCTTTACATGGACTGCAAAGGGTGCATCTGCCTATAAACAGACTCAGCCTTCTACCGGCTTTGTGGTGAGGCCCAGACTTTAAGGTGGTGCACATAAGTACTGTCCTTTTTAAGTTCCTGCATACAGTGGTCTCGTGTTACTAGGTAAATGGTCAATCTCTCTCTTCTAGCGGTAATTTGTACAATGCAAGCGTCCGCACACCAGTTCCATGCGTACAGCGTACTCTGAAATGGATACTTGGCCACCAGGAACTCCTCTGGCTTTGCCTTTAGTGCAAATCCCTCTCTCTGCACCTCCAGCTCGAATGGTTAGGATTGTGGTCTCAAGCCCCAGGATACATAGCTGGGTGCACTAGGGAAGCAGAGATTTGTCTTCTTTGGTCCCCTCGCAGAAAAGAGAATCTACTCACTTGTTGACTGAAGTATATTTAAAACCCAAGAACAAAAATTATTAAATTAATGTATTACTGAAATTGTGGCTTAGCAATTTCTGGATGCGATGTCTGCATTTGTTTTCTTTTTTCTGACTATTAAAATTACCGGTAAATGCATAAAATATCCTTGCAACTTCCTGGTCTGATATGTCAAACAATGTTATCAGCTTTTCAAGCTATATTCTGTGACTTGCACAACCCCCACATCCTATGTAACGTACAGAGGAAGGTGTTTGTAGTCCAAAACAGGAAAGCACCCTAGGGTGACTACATTGCTCTGCCATAGATACAGTACTTTGAATGAGCGCTGTCACTTTAGGACATGAAGTGTTACCGGCAGGATCACCAGGGTAAAAAAAAAAAAAAAACTGAAATATAAAGAAAGTGAATGCACCCACCATTTCTAAGAACTGGTGAGATGTAATGTTTTACATTTTTTTGGGGGGTATAGGGAGAGCAAAAAAAAGCCCATTCATGCATCATTTTCTTTTATACCTTTTATATTTGCTAAGGCAGCTGATTTTATTTTTTAGAAATTGTATAATCTAGATGTGCTTCTTCTCGAGAAAAGATGTGACCCTTGTTAGCTTGGCAGTGACTGAAAATGTGCATAATTGGCACTCCCAGGAGTAATTATTTCTTAATTGAAACAATTTAATTTAATGGAGCAAATGTTAATTTTCTTTCTTCTGAGTTTTATTAAGCCAGTGATAGTAACTTGCCTATAAATCTATAATCATCCTCATGACAAGGACCATTGACTATATGACTCTTTTACAGGTTAATGGGATTTGGGGACATAAACAGTGAAAGCTTTAGAGGCTCATAAGGATTTATAAATATTGTTACGGTTGAACTTAGGTTGGGTCCTCAACTGACCAATAAGCTGAAGGCATCAAGCGAAGAGAAGACTGTCTGTTTTATGCGTAAAAGTGAAGCTGTTTCCAAAGCAGGCCTGCCAGAGGCGAATGTACATTGTCAGATGGAACTGCTCTTATATTTTAGTGGCATTGTCCCAATTTCTATATCATGGAAAGGGTGGAGCTTGTCAACTATTGACCATAGGATGTACAAATCTGGTCCAATTGTAGGTGGAATTTAGGCAGGTCGCTGGCAGGATTTTCTTTTTTAATTTCAAAGGTTGGAATGTGCTTTAGTGACCTATAAGTAAAAGTGTAGTGTATTTTTAGTGAGTATATATCTTGTTCCATATGCATAATTTGCCAGCCACAGGTGTGACAAAGTAAATTTTACTATCCATAGGCGACAATTTAACAGCCTTTACAGGTTAAGACTTTAGATTTACAGAGGAGGGCTGGTGCTAGAATTACTGCCCACTATCTGACATTCGTGGTGATACTTCACATGTGGGACGTTTGCTGTTTGCCCGTTTGCCTTTGCGTGGAAGGACAGGGGCACTTACAAAAAATTTTTTTTTAATTAATAGATTTTTTTTTTTACTTTTATTGCTGTCACAAGGAATGTAAACATCCTTGTGACAGCAATAGGCATGTGACAGGTACTCTTAATGGAGATATCTGAGGTCTAGTAGACCCCAAATACTTCCTCTGCACTTAAAAGCATTCAAAACACCAGAGCTGTGTTTTTGCATGCTTTAGATTTTTAAAAACTGACGCTGATGGTTTCCGTGTAAACCGGAAGTGATGTCATGTCACCTCTTCTGGTTTACTGTTATGAACAGCCAATCAAAGCCGATCCCAGTTTTGCTTGGCTGTCCGGCCAGCCAGTGGACATGCCGGCTGGTCGCTTGGGTCTCTTGGTGGGAGCTGTGGAAGGTGGCGGGGGGCATCCCCTCCTGCTGCTTGCAATAGCAATCGAGCGGATAGAAACCTGCTATGATTGCTTTTACAAGAGAGCCGACCACTGGCTATAGAAAGAAAAATACCAGGGTGATGCCTGCGGCTGCAGGCTTCATCTCAGTACAGGTGCCGTCCCTCTGAAAAAATGCTGCCTAAGGCAAATGCCTTGTTTGCCTCACAGTAGATACGCCCCTGGCGGTACTCACTAATGAAAAAGTAAGCTGAAGTCCTACAAAATGTTAGTATAACACACTGTGTATGGGTCATATTTGTAGATTTGACAGTTCTTATACCACATGCCATACACTTTTCCTAGAAGGATGACTGACAGTTATTATGTTTTATTGGGAGCTATTATATTGTTTTTCCAAAAGAACAGTTAACTGCCAATTCTTAGGTTCTACTGAGAACCACACAAATTGAATAATTGATACATAGGGCTAACCAACACTCATTAGGTTCTACTGTGAACCACCATATTTTTTCCCAGACATCACCAGAAGAATGCCCAACTGATGCTCAGGAATAATTGACACTTATTATGTTCCTCGGCTGCCACTATGTTTTTTTTCTCTAGAAGAATGGCTAACTCATACTTTGGGTCAAGTGACACTTGTTCTACTGTCAGTCACCATATGGGTTTCCAAGAAAAATGGCTAAATCATACCATGGACTAAATTACACTTACAGTATAAGGTTCAATTGGAAGTTATAATATTGGTTTCCTAGAAGAATTGCTAACTAAATCTGCCCCTTATTGGGTTATACTGGGAACCATGGTATGGTTTTCTAAAATAAAAATAAAAAAGGCTTACTGACACGTATTGCTAACCAATACTACTGGAAGGCACAATATTGCTTCCCAAAAAAGAATAACTAATAAATGTTTGTGTTAACTAACACCTCTTCCAGCCCCATGTGGTTTTTCCAGCACAATAACTAACTAAAGCGTAGGACTAACTGATACGTCATAGGTTCTCCTGGGAGCTCTGTCACTGATTTCACCAGAAGAATGTCTAAGTGACTCATAGGGCTGACGGACTTATTAGGTTTCACTGGCAGCCACTATACATTTTTCCTGAAAGAATGGCTAATTGCAACGTGAGGCTAACTGACATTTATTTAGGTTCTACTGGGAACCACCATATGCTCAGAAAAATGACTGACACTTAATGGTCTTCTTGAGGAGCTACCGTATTGCTTTCCTTAAAGAATGACTAAATGACCGTTCCTGTTTCCAGCACTAAACAAAACGGAGTACTTTTCGATGGGTCTTCTTGAGGCACTAAACAAAACGGAGTACTTTTCGATGTAACCAACAAATGACTCTCAACTTATCCACACTATTAAGAAAGGGGGGGGATTAGCCCCCTTTCGCCATATTTCTCAGCACATATTTGGCTAGGTTCTCCTTCTCAAGAAACCACTGACAGAAATCGCACAGGAATTTCCGGAGCCTCTAATGACCGTCATGGCTTATATTTCTTTCTTGGAAGTCTCCGGTTTTATTTTTCCTGTAAATCTGACCCTAAAAAGGGCTTAATTAAGTCATAAAACATTTATTGGTTTATTTTATTATAGCTTTTTGAACAGTCACCGCTCAGCTACTGCAAAGTTTAGTGTATGAAGGACTTTTTATACATCTCGGGTTATGACCACATAAATGTGTTATTGTGTTTTATGGTCAGGGGTTTTTCGCTTGCTATTATCATGGAATACTTAGGGCCAACCCTACACTTTACTGAAGTCCAACTCCTGCTTTTCAGCAAGTACTTGTTATAAGGGGGGACAGTTACACTAAAAGTGTAAACAGCATGTATTCCCTGGAATTCACAAAGACAGATTTCGTGAAAATGTCTTGCATGCGTTTCAAAGTTGGGCTCAATTAGCACTACTTTAATAAGATACAAACTTTCTGTATTTTATTTTGAATGTGGTGGAGGTGTTGTGTCGTAATGTAAAAGTGGATCAAATCAGAACCACCTGAATTTGGCAAAATGAGTCACGATCAGAACCAAAACTGTTACAGATGTTTTTTTGAATTTGGCACAGCACATTTACAAGAGCAATTGACACCAGAAAAGTGGAGCAGCGGCTTTATTGAATTCCCCCATTGTGTTTTCCCTTATGTTTGTACATCCTCTTGAAGTATCAGCGCCGATTTTGAAATGTTCACATTTTGCAGGGAGCCATAGGGTGCACACACCTGAAATTCACTTTAATCCTAAATCTACTAAACACATTTCATCAAATCAAAAGATGCTTAAAGTCTTACAATTAATTTTCCTTAAAAAGCAGCCACATCCTGAGTAGAAAAGCCCGTCCCCTGCCAGCATGCTGCAGAGGAAGGCCCTGTATGAAAGCAGTAGTTTCTCTGTTGAGGTCTGACACACACACTGACTCAGACCTATAGCTCTGCAGCAGGAACATCGCATCAACAGGAGGCATATTGGACCACTGCAGAGAACCCACTGCTTCCACACAGAGTAGGAGTCCTACTCTGCAGTTTTGCTGGCAGCTTTCTGAAGAAAAAAAACTGTAAGACCTTGCACAACGTCTGATGTACCTGGAATGTATTTCGCTGATTTAAACTGATGAAACCATTGATAAATGGCAGCCACCTTGAGGTTCACCTATCAGCAGAAAGTGGATCTAAAGGGAAACACTCCATTATCCACTATGTATACGTATCCTGTAAGAGGCTTTCTTTACTGTATTGTATAGCTAGTTTTGGATAGAATAGGAAAGGTTTGAAATCCTTATCAGTTTTTTTTTTTTTTTCTGTTTTAGAGATTTCCTATCATTCAATGTCCTGTAAACACAACAAAAAGAGGAAATTTCTCAAATTTCAAATCCAAATTGAGGGAATTATTCTCTTTGAAATTTTTTAATCGCATCAAATGTGCCCTATGGAAGATTTCTCCTGTATTCGGAATTCATCTATTCTATGTTCCAGTGACAATGCAAAACTTAGGCTCCATTCACACTTGTGCAACTTGTCATGCAACTTTGGACATCAAAGTTGCATGATGAGCCGTTCCCCATGTTTTCCAATGATAACCATTCATATATGTGCTTAAAGTGCAGCGACTGCAAAGTAGTTCATGCACTACCTTGGTCTGACTTTTATGAAACTTGAAGGCCATAGACTTCAATGGTAACCCTAGTTGCATGAAAGTAATACCTGAAAGTTATACAATGCAACAGTTGTCCATTATCACTAGCCGAAGCCAACGTCCTATCCAAGTTGCACCCATCCAAAGTTGCGTTAAAGATGCATTCCAAAGTTGGCTCTACTTTGGGGTAGTACAAGTGTGAATGGAGCCTTATGATCAGCATTCACAAAAATATGGCTGCATAAAGCCAACCAGCTGTATGGCAGGCTGTATACAGCACGTGCAGCTCCCCGGGTGCGGGAAAGTGCAGGGAAATGTATTCTAGGCACATAAAGCGCCTACTAAAATCTATGTGCATGAACCTTAAGGGACCATTTTAAATCCATGCATGTGAGTAGAGATGTGTGATTTGGTGTCATGCATCAGTGTGCCTTTCCAAGGTGTTTTTTAAGTTAGGATTTGGAGTGGAAAGAAATAACAGCCATTGACCAAGGCTAGTTATTAGATGTTGCCATTGCATCAAAACAGATCAAAGTGCACGCTATGTGCATTTTGATGCCTTGCCATTGACTTCTAAGGGACCCCAAACGCAAAAACAATTACATGCCAAGTGCACTGACACTATTTTTATTATAGGGAAGTTGGATACATGCATTTAATGTATTGGAGGGCGTGCGTTAAAATGCAGCAGTGTAAACGAGCCCTGAATAACTATATGGCTAATCTTTTGGTTGTTTTGGTCTCAAGCTCTTAGCAGTCATTCAGAAGGAATCCCAGCTGCACTATCTAAAAGATAACCAATAGAGAAGTATCATAAAAGTTGTTATAGAAACAACTTTATGAAATTGTGCACATGCAAGCATTTTTGAAAGTCACTTAAAAATACTTTAATATAAACTTAATGCTAAAGATAACAAAACACTTGTGTTCTTTGGAAATACTGTGCAGTTTTCTTTTAATGGCAGATGTACTGTAGACAAGTGTTATACTGATCCTGATGTCAATGCAATTGTGTGTCTGTTAACATTTGCTGTGTTTCTTCCATAGGCAGCTTCTAAAAACTGAACTGGGCTCCTTTTTCACTGAATACCTTCAGGTATGGATATTACACAGTATCTGGCATTGTTTTTCTTTTGAACCACTTCAGCCCCCGAAGATTTTACCCCCTTCCTGACCAGAGCACTCTTTGCGATTCGCCCACTGCATCGCTTCAACTGACAATTGCGTGGTCGTGCGACATTGCACCCCCGAACAAAATTGATGTCCTTTTTTTCCCACAAATAGAGCTTTCTTTTGGTGGTATTTGATCGCCTCTGCTTTTTTTTTTTTTTGAAAAAAACACAATATTTTTTACTTTTTGCTATAATAAATATCCCCCAAAAATATATTCTTTTCCTTAGATTAGGCCAATATGTATTCTACATATTTTTAGTAAAAAAACAAAACAACAAGCGTATATTGATTAGTTTGCGCAAAAGTTATAGCGTCTACAAAATAGGGGATAGTTTTATGGCTTTTTTATTATTCATTTTTTTTTTTTACTAGTAATGGCGGCGATCTGCGATTTTTGTCAGAACCGCGACATTATGGCGGACACGTCGGACAATTTTGACACATTTTTGGGACCATTGGCATTTTGAGTGCTATGAAAATGCATTGATTACTGTAAAAATGTCACTGGCAGTGAAGGGGTCAACACTAGGGGGCAATCAAGTGGTTAATGTTTTCCCTAGTGTATGTTCTAAATGAAGGGGGGAGAAAACTGTGTAGGGGAGATGACAGATCGCTGTTCATACTCTGTATGAACAGAGGATCTGTCTGTTCTCCCCTCAGAGAACCGGAAACTGTGTGTTTACACAGATCCCAGAAAAAATAAGGAAAAATACACTTTGATTTAGTAGGTGCCTCTGTTTCTGAATTTTTAGTCCTGGATTACACCAGTGGGACTTGTCATGCAAGTTGACAGTTCAAAGTCGCATGACAAGTCGCACCCCATTTGCGGCAATGGAACGGTTCAAATTGCTGCGACTCAAGTCCCAAGGACTTTGAAAAAAGGTTCCTGCACTATTTCTGTGCGATTTCAGTGCATTGACATCTATTAAATGAAGTTGCTCAGATGTCGCACATGAAAACGCTAGTAGCATGACTTCAAAGAGGCACTGGTGTGAACCAGGGCTAAGGGTTTATGCACACAGGGCTTCTATTGGCATTTTATATGCCCAACATAATTCCAGATGCTTTCCTGTGCCCGGGAGCTGCATGTGTCACGTACAACCTGCCGTAAACGTGAATGCAGCCGTACTCTTGTAAATGTCTATGCTTCTTTGCATCAGTGTTTACCCTCACATGGTTATCCAACAAAATCTCTGAACGTGAAACTTGTTTTCATGTTTAGAAAAGCGTTGGACACGCATGTGCAAGTAAACGCTGATGCAAAAAAAGCATTGGTGTGTGTAGGAATACGGTTGCATACAGTTATTCACTGCTAAGGCAGACCGTATGCGACACATGCGGCTCCCCAGGTGGAAAACAATGGTAAATTTAAGCTAGACATTGTTAAATGCCTGTAAAAGCCCCATATCCATGAACCCTGAGGCTATAGAGGTGATTAATTGCATTACCGTGCTTTTTCTGCTTGTACAAAATATACAAATACTTAATGTGCTCACTTTAACAGTTGTAATGTATTTCAATTGCTGCCTGAAACCATGCTTTAACCGCTTGCCGACCATCCGCCGCAGTTATACTGTGGCAACATGGCTCGGCTGCGTGAATCGCCTTCATGTTACGTCGGCAAATTCAAAGGGACGTACAGGTACGCCCATTTGCCTGTCCGTGCCATTCTGCCGACGTACATCGGCGTGTGCCGGTCGTTATGTGGTTAAGGTGTTATGTGTAATTATGCAAAGTATGTCTCTCCCATCATTAATTGTGCTAATTAACTCACCTATTGTTTCTGTCTGTCTGTATGAACAGAGGATCTGTCTGTTCTCCCCTCAAAGAACCGGAAACTGTGTGTTTACACAGATCCCAGAAAAAATAAGGAAAAATACACTTTGATTTAGTAGGTGCCTCTGTTTCTGAATTTTTAGTCCTGGATTACACCAGTGGGACTTGTCATGCAAGTTGACAGTTCAAAGTCGCATGACAAGTCGCACCCCATTTGCGGCAATGGAACGGTTCAAATTGCTGCGACTCAAGTCCCAAGGACTTTGAAAAAAGGTTCCTGCACTATTTCTGTGCGATTTCAGTGCAATTCAGTGCATTGACATCTATTAAATGAAGTTGCTCAGATGTCGCACATGAAAACGCTAGTAGCATGACTTCAAAGAGGCACTGGTGTGAACCAGGGCTAAGGGTTTATGCACACAGGGCTTCTATTGGCATTTTATATGCCCAACATAATTCCAGATGCTTTCCTGTGCCCGGGAGCTGCATGTGTCACGTACAACCTGCCGTAAACGTGAATGCAGTCGTACTCTTGTAAATGTCTATGCTTCTTTGCATCAGTGTTTACCCTCACATGTTCATCCAACAAAATCTCTGAACGTGAAACTTGTTTTCATGTTTAGAAAAGCGTTGGACACGCATGTGCAAGTAAACGCTGATGCAAAAAAAGCATTGGTGTGTGTAGGAATATGGTTGCATACAGTTATTCACTGCTAAGGCAGACCGTATGCGACACATGCGGCTCCCCAGGTGGAAAACAATGGTAAATTTAAGCTAGACATTGTTAAATGCCTGTAAAAGCCCCATATCCATGAACCCTGAGGCTATAGAGGTGATTAATTGCATTACCGTGCTTTTTCTGCTTGTACAAAATATACAAATACTTAATGTGCTCACTTTAACAGTTGTAATGTATTTCAATTGCTGCCTGAAACCATGCTTTAACCGCTTGCCGACCATCCGCCGCAGTTATACTGTGGCAACATGGCTCGGCTGCGTGAATCGCCTTCATGTTACGTCGGCAAATTCAAAGGGACGTACAGGTACGCCCATTTGCCTGTCCGTGCCATTCTGCCGACGTACATCGGCGTGTGCCGGTCGTTATGTGGTTAAGGTGTTATGTGTAATTATGCAAAGTATGTCTCTCCCATCATTAATTGTGCTAATTAACTCACCTATTGTTTCTGTCTGTCTGCTAGCAAACTTTTGTGGGATGTTTTGTGATGTGTAATGTACTTTATTGTGATCTTGGGGCCAGGCAGTCTGACCTGGAGTGAGATCTTGGATTATTCATAACATTGGGTGGTTAGTTGTTTAATTAACTTCATGTTTATAGTATATGTTTCTTATTGTTTAGCTATGTTAATTATATTCCTGTTTACATTTTTTATTGTTAGGGTAGCATGATCAGGAAGGGGCTATCCTCCTATGGGGTATAAAATATGTGTCTGAGTTTCAATAAACAGTCATTCCTTTGTATTTTACCTCACATCTTGTCTGTGTACGATGTTTGGGGTAAAAGGGGCTTTTATTCGATCTCGGTCTGCTCAGAACGGTTTGGAGGGCAGGAGGCGCTGTTTGGCGGACAGAAGCACCTAGTCAGGGTGCCAAGCGGTTTCATCACAGCTTGTTTGACCACTTACGGACCGCCCCGTCGTTGTTTCACGATGCTACTTTGAAGAGGAATATTGTTGTTATGGCAGCAGCTAGCTGCCTTAACCCCAGTATTCTCTTCTTCAGCGGGCGGTCAGCTTTCAGATAAAAGTGGTCTCTGCCGTGGATTCACCGCAAGATCACTTTTATCGGCGGCGGGAGAGGGGCACTTCCCTCTCGCCGCTCTTACCGGAGCCGTTGTTTGCGGCGGAGGCGATCGGGTTCTTCTCCTTGTTAGGCATGGAGACGAGTTAGGGGAAAATGGCCCCCACCCGTCTACATATCATTGCAGGGCAGAATCAACGTCAAAATGTCACTTCTGCCCATAGCTCTTAAAGGGACATTTTTTTTTTCAATTTTTTTTTTATTGCATTTTAGTGTAAATATGAGATCTGAGGTCTTTTTGACCCCAGATCTCATATTTAAGAGGTCCTGTCATGATTTTTTTTCTATTACAAGGGATGAAACGGCTGTGGTAATTACTCAGGCAGTGAAACTGATCAAATCACCTGTGCAAAATAATGGAAAGCCTGAAAACATGACCTGTTGGGGCGCCTTGAGGACTGGAAGATGAGAAACACTGTGCTAATGTATAACTTTTTATTATATATAGTTTTAGTTACAACAATAAGGCTACATTCACACTATAGCAGTACAATGCTAAATTATTATTTATCATTATTATTTGTAAACTAAGATAGTTCTGCAATTCTGACAAAATTTATCACTTTTTAGAACCAACTTCTCACCAAGGGAATGGTAATTCTTCGAGACAAGATTCGCTTTTATGAAGGTAAGCCTACCCACTTTGGCTTTCAGTATCACAACTACTGCAAATCCAAACTCCAGGCAAACCAAGAAATACAGGTGAAAGCCGAATTAAAGTTCTGTAATGGGAACACAGACAGCAATGAAAACCTTCAGTCACCTCAGGTGATAACTTCCACTACCAATAGTAAATCAAGCCTCTCACCTCAGGGTATTGACCCCTGAATCAACAGGATGGTCTAATGCACTTTGCCCAGCAAGGGTAAAACCACAAGGGATATCCAGCCTTGAAACCTCTGTTGCAGGCTGGTCCCTCGATGATACATAGAAGATATACTAAATTAATAGTGCTCTTTATCTCAATCAGCCTCTTTATTAGTTAAAACCAAGTATAAAACTCACATTAGGATGACTTGACATAAATCCTGTAGTGTTACAGATGATTACAGATGATCTGCTCTTGTGTAGGCTCAGGGTAGCAGCAGGTGACGTCACAAGCAAACTTCCACCTCCTGTACGTGTTGTGTCCAATGGGACTTCGTCAGCAGGGTGGAGTCAGTGAGTCACACAATTCCTATAATGATGATCAAAGTCCGGAGTCTTTATAGGAATCAGGTGACTCACACCCCGCTGACGAAGTCCTGTTGGATGTAACGTGTACGGGAGGTGGAGGTTTGCTTGTGACATCACCCGCTGCTATCCTGAGCTGGCACGAGAGCGGATCATCTGTAATCTTCTGTAACACTACATAGTTTATGACAAGTCATCCTAATGTGAGTTTTATACTTGGTTTTAACTAATAAAAAGGCTGATTGAGAATGAGAGCGCAATTAGTTTGCTTTATCTTATGCATCATCAGGTTACTTGCCTGCATCTGAGGTTTCAGAGCTGGATATCCCTTGTGGCTTTACCCTCATATAACCCTTGCTGGGCACAGTGCATTTGACCATCCTGTTGATTCAGGGGTCAATATCCTGAGGTGAGAGGCTTGATTTGTTATTGGTGGTGGAAGTTATCACCTCAGGTGACTGACGGTTCCCACTGTCACACTACTTATTGGAATTTCTCTACTATTTATGGACTTTTAATTGGGGAGCTGGTTTCTCCTTTTTTGGGCATTTTCTGGCTGAACTGCACCTTTTCTTTGTATATTATCTGCTGAGGTGTTGTGAAATATTCCTCTGGTGTTCAGCTAACGGCACCTTTTCATTTTGTTTTGATTTGTTTGTTTTCTGCTTTTTGTTGTGCTGATTTAGCAATAAAAACCTGACTCCCCAAAGTGAGGGAAATCCTACATTTGGCAGTTGTCACCAGAATAGTTGTCCTCATTAAAAGCTTTGTCTTTTACTTGTTGACAAACAAACAATTGACAGATTCTCCCCCTCCTGCAGGGTCTCTCTTGGCAAGGCCAGATAAGACACAGTGAGAGTAGTAAAGCTACACATGCTCAGTTTTTGGTCTCTATTGCTGAAGAGAACAGTTCCTTGTTTAGCTGAGCTTTTCAGGTCACATGGTATGACATCACACAATTGGGTGTGTATACATTTCCTAAATGACAGCCCAGTTCCTCCCTCCTCCTTAATGCCCAGTAACTAAAAAAGAACACAGTGGGTGGGATGTCACATCTTGATTGATTGATGATCCGCCTCCCATACCAGCATGAGGACACAGGCTGTAGTGGAAATCTCCTCCTACCTGAACACTCAGCTCTCGGGCAAACCCTGCAGTTTATGTGGCCATGGTATGCAGATCAGCCAGAAAGGTATATAGTGGCAGTATTTTAATGTAAAAAGAAGATTTATACGCTGTGGGTAGGGGGGGGGGGGGGGGGGCAGATGAACTATTTTCATATTTTCATATTACTGGGTTTGGTAACACTTTAGGGGTCATCTAATCCTTTTGATGTCAGCTCTTGTAGCTCCTTCTACTTTCCAGCTTCTGAGACTGCAGTATCCTAAATGATCTAAAGCCTAACCTACTAGTCCTGTCATGTTAATATATATGCAAGTTAAGTGGACTATCAAAAGGTAACCTATTTCTGCTCACAAACCCTTCTTATTTGTGTGTTTCAGGTCAGAAACTTCTCGACTCATTAGCTGAGACTTGGGATTTCTTTTTCAGTGATGTCTTGCCAATGCTCCAGGCCATTTTCTACCCCGTCCAGGTACACAACCTTCACCCTGCCTGCCTTCCACCCTTTAGTAACCTCCATAGTTATCCTTCATTTGTAATTGAATAAAGTGGGCATGCATAGTAGTATGTACAGTGTTCTTTTTTCTAACCCTTTCTTCAGCTAGAATCTTTGAAATGTCCTTTGAGAAGTCCTCAAGCTAGGCATCTTGTTGGATGTTGAGTGTCTGAAAGAAGGACTGTTTTTGCTGCCCAGATGAACTGATCACATTCTGTGTTTCCAGTTTCTACAGAATTATAGGGATATGAAAGGGGGGAGATCTATTGGTGCTATAGGCTACAAGAATAGTTCCTCTTCCAGAAACGTTTATCATAAGACAGGCATGTATCTAGATGGTTTAAGACCAGAGGCACTCCTGGGAACCTAAATTAAAATGTTGTGATCCTTGTAACATACCATGGTAAAAAGTGTACACCCCCCCAAATAATACCTTCTCTTACTTTCCTTTACTTTTTTTCCTTTACTTCCTGTGGTCTTTTTACTTCTTGTTTTTGTTTGTACTTTACTTCCATTCGTTCTCTGGCCCTTTACTGACAGTGATTCCACACCCAAGAACCCAAACTCACAAATGGTCCTCCAAATATTCTTTTGAATGGCCCTGCTTCCACCATTTTTTATGCTGCACTATAATTAAGCCATACAGAAGTAAACTGATATTTAAAGTGGTTGTAAACAATATTTTTATTTAAACCAATAAACATGTTATACTTATCTGCTCTGTGCAACTGTATTGCACAGAGCAGCCTCGAACCTCCTCTTCTGAAGTCCCCAGATGCTCTAGGTTCCTCCTTTTTTTTTCAATGCACCACCATAGGAAGCCGCTTCCATTGGCACACAAAGTACAGCTCAGCCCAGCCCACCATTCCCTTCTTACAGGATTTGATTAACAACTGCAGGTGCCATGTCCTGTAAGGAGAGAGAGAGGAGAGCAGCCGGCCACAGCGCTGGATCGAAATAGAACTCAGGTAATTATGGGGGGGGGGGGGTATACAACAGGTGGTGCTTGTTTTACCTTAATGAAGGGAATACATTAGGGTAAAAGTGTCCTGCCTTTACAACTATTTTAAGTATGGCTTTTGTTGGTTTAAAAAATCCCAATCACAATTGAAATAGAATGTATGGACCAAAGTTTAACAAAGATTTCTGTTTGTTTAGAGGTCCACTCATCTACTGCATTGCAGTAGAACACCTGGGACACAGGGACTAGCAATCCCTCTGGCATCAGATTTGTTAAGGAGAGAACTATGTACATGAGAATGACAAAGGTCCAAATGTCCTATTAAGATTCACTGATGAAACCTTAGTAGCAAGCTAGGCTGCCTTGATGGGTCATTTCCTAAGGCCAAAGCAATGTACAGAAGAGGATCGGCCATTTGAGCTACCCTATGGAACAAGTTTTTAAAGTTTGTTTTTTTCTTCTTTCCAGGGGAAGGAACCCTCCATCCGACAGCTGGCTCTGCTACACTTTAGAAACATAATAACCCTAAATCTGAAATTGGATGATGCCTTATCCCGGCCGCGAGCTCGTGTACCTCCTTCCATTATTCAGATGCTGCTAATACTTCAGGTACACAAAATAAAGGGGCAAAGACATAAACAGTTTTCTTTACTTAAAGTACAACTAAAGTCTCCTGGATGACTGTCAAAAGGCCAATTCTAGTTAATATGTGACGCACAAGAATCGTAAAGTAAACAAAACACTTCCTTTACCATCCCTGGATGAGCCGAATTCTGCTTCTTGTGTCTTACGTACTCCCCATCCCAGGCACTGCAGCTCACACAGAGGCAGTGCCACCAACCCCGAAAGCAGTGGGCAAGAGTAGGTGTGGCCAGAGGCTGATTGACAAATTACAGGCCTGTGAATCAGAAGTGACAATGCTGATGGCTACGCCCCCTGAAACTTCTTATCCCACTGTAGTGCAAGCAGGCACATCCTTTATGAGAATGATAACTCTGCTCTGAATTCACGAGCAGTGCAGCGTCATTGCCACACCATCACAGTAACCTGTATTAGCTTTTTTTTTGGACAAATGTAAATGCAGATGCATTTATAAAATTATATATAGCACTTACAGAACACATATAATAAAGTGCTGCAGCACATATATTTGGGGGGCATGGTTCTTCTTTAATTATATTTACTGCAGAGATGTGTATGTTGTACACAGTTTTAATTATTGTTCTGAATCTGAATAGCTTATGAGCAATTCCAGGTAGCGTGCCCTTTCTCTTCTATTCGTATTTCTGGTTTACATTAAAGACTTATGCCCTGTACACATGGTCGGAATTTCAGACGGAAAATGTGCGATCGGATCGTGTTGTCGAAAAATCCGATCGTATGTGGGCTCCATCTGACTTTTTCCGTCGGAATTTCCGACACACAAAGTTTGAGAGCAGGATCTAAAATTTTCCGACAACAAAATCAGATTGTTTAAATTCCGATCGTGTGTAGACAATCCCGACGGACAAAGTGCCACACATGCTCAAAATAAATTAAGAGACGAAAGCTATTGACTACTGGCCCATTTATAGTCCTGACATACATTTTGTAAGTCACCTCGTTAAGAACGATAGGATTTTCCGACAACTTTGTGCGACCGTGTGTATGCATGACAAGTTTGGCACAAAATCCATCTAAAAATATCCAACGGATTTTGTGGTCGAAATGTCCGACCATGTGCACAGGGCATTATTCGAGAAAAAAGTAAGTACAATATATACAGTGTGTGTGTGTGTGTGTGTGTGTGTGTGTGTATATATATATATATATATATATATATATGTTATACACACACACACATACACACAGTATCTCACAAAAGTAAGTACACCCCTCACATTTTTGTAAATATTTTATTATAGCATTTCATGTGACAACACTGAAGAAATTACACTTTGCTACAATGTAAAGTAGTGAGTGTACAGCTTGTATAACAGTGTAAATTTGCTGTCACCTCAAAATAAGTCAACACACAGCCATTAATGTCTAAACCGCTGGCAACAAAAGCTGAGTACACCCCTAAGTGAAAATGTCCAAATTGGGCCCAAAGTGTCAATATTTTGTGTGGCCACAATTATTTTCCAGCACTGTCTTAACCCTCCCTTCTTGGGCATGGAGTTCACCAGAGCTTCACAGGTTGCCACTGGAGTCCTCTTCTATTCCTCCATGACGACATCACGGAGCTGGTGGATATTAGAGACCTTACGCTATTCCACCTTTCGTTTGAAGATGCCCCACAGATGCTCAATAGGGTTTAGGTCTGGAGACCGTCGTTATCATGTTGGAATACTGCCCTTCAGCCCAGTCTCTGAAGGGAGGGGATCATGCTCTGCTTCAGTATGTCAATTCGATGAGCTGTAGCTCCCCAGTGCCGGCAGCACTCATGCAGCCCCAGACCATGACACTCCCACCACCATGCTTGACTGTAGGCAAGACACACTTGTCTTTGTACTCCTCACTTGGTTGCTGCCACACACGCTTGACACCATCTGAACCAAATAAGTTTATCTTGGTCTCATCAGACCACAGGGACTGGTTCCAGTAATCCATGTCCTTAGTCTGCTTGTCTTCAGCAAACTGTTTGCAGGCTTTCTTGTGCATCATCTTTAGAAGAGACTTTGTTCTGGGACAGCAGCCATGCAGACCAATTTGATGCAGTGTGTTGAGTATGGTCTGAGCACTGACAGGCTGACCCCACACCCCTTCAACCTCTGCAGCAATGCTGGCAGCACTCGTACATCTATTTCCCAAAGCTAACCTATGGATATGATGCTGAGCACATGCACTCCACGTCTTTGGTCGACCATGGCGAGGCCTGTTCTGAGTGAAACCTGTCCTGTTAAACCACTGTATGGTCTTGTTTCAGGGTCTTGACAATCTTCTTAGCCTAGGCCATCTTTATGTGAAGCAACAATTCTTTTTTTCGCATCGCCTGAGAGTTCTTTGCCATGAGGTGCCATGTTGAACTTCCAGTGAGCAGTATGAGAGAGTGAGAGGCGATAACACCAAATTTAACGAGTCACATGACACCGAGGTGGGAAATGACTATTTGGGCACAATTTTCACTTAGGGGTGTACTCAATTTTGTTGCCAGCGGTTTAGACATTAATGGCTTTCTGTTGAGTTATTTTGAGGGGACAGCAAATTTACACTGTTCTATAAGCTGTACACTCACTACTTTACATTGTAGCAAAGTGTCATTTCTTTAGTGTTTTAACATGAAAAGATAGCAATTTGATCAGCAATAAAAATTGCTTTAGAACCATATTTTTTGAAACTGCTCATTGCTGTCACCGTCCTCCGCTGTAGTGAGTTTTGCTTGTGCTGGCTTATTGTACTGGTGAAAACTGTCCAAGCATGAAGGGAATTGATAAAAAACAGATTTGGGAAACATTAGTTAATTTATTGCATTAGTGAACTGCTGCAGGCTCATACATTCTTTTCTTGGTTATATATTCTCTTTAATTAACTCATATATTGTAGGAATAATATAATATTTTTTAACAGTCCCCCAGAAAGGCTTCTAATTATTATGACCTTAAAGAGATTCTGCACCAACTTAAAGAACTGCCGAAAAATCCCATATTTGAAATCCTTAGGCTGGCCACCGACCAATTCAAAATATGTATGGGCAGGCCAAATGTACTAAGTCGATCGATCCATCAACTTGGGTACAACCAGCATGCCGAATTTTACTTGCGATTATCGCTAGCGGCAGGAGGGATCCCCTTGTCAGCACTGTCTGTGTTGATAGGGGAATTGTGTGAATTTCGCACCCTCTATGGCCTACATTACGTGCATGGTTTTTCCTTTCCATAAACATTTTTTTTATTGAGGAAATAATAAAGAAAAAAAGGTTCCAAAAAAAACCTATTTTCGGACTTTAAAGGCACAACAAACACTAGGAGTACAAAAAAATTTACATTTATTGAAAAATACATAAAGTACAAAGACCAGAGACATAAAAGAAATATAAATAAAAATCATATAAACAGACAACAATCTATACATGATGTGAGCCATAATGCGTCCAAGCGTTTCGTGGTACACTTCTTCAGGACACATTTGGGGTTCAGTAGTTGCAAGGAAGAGAAAGGGGTCTCACTATCTAAAGATGAAAACATACAGATTACAATAACATATAATAAAAGGGAAAAACACTGTTAATGTCGAGAGCTTTTACTCTTCTTATTCATTTTTTTATTGACTTGTAAAGTGCCTTTGAACCAGAAAGTGTTCATTCCCCAGCACAGCCTCATCCGTCCTTGTACATCATAGGCCTCTCCTCTTCTGGGAGTGTCTAATTGCTATGTATGCTGGCCCAGCTCCTCCACCCCTTCACTCACCTCCCTACATAACCTTTTAGGTAACGGTCAGCAGAGCAGTAAAGGAGAATACTGTGCTTAAGTGATAGCTCTGAGTCTGCTGGGGCCGCTCATATCACATCCAAGATGGCAGCACCCAGCAACAGTATCGGTCCATGATTGATTATATGGAGGCAATATGCCCAGAACATTGTTAGAGGTTGATGCCCAAAATGTTCCACAACATATCATGGACTACAGAAAATCTCTCATGTGTGCTTTTGTTTGTCTATATAAGGGAGGAGGTATATATTACAGACGTGAGTGAGGAAAAGCCGATCAATGGCCAATGATTGGATATGGCTGATCACGTGGTAAAGAGTCTCCGTCTGAGACTCTTTACTGAGATCATATTTGCGGGGTGTCAGACTGACACCTCGCAACAACGATCGAAGCGATGCGCACCCCCGGGGCACGCAGCGGCTCAAAATCCTGATCACGTCATGTGACGTGAGGTCAGGATTTTAAACCACTTTGCAGCCGTCATTCTCCTATATGGCGGGCGGCAAGTGGTTAAACTGAATGTGTTGTTTTACAAGGTGAGGGTTTAGATATACTTTAACAAGCTTTAATCGATCCACCCAATAACATGACAATCTGTACTCATACAATGTCAATAATCATCGAAGTATTTGGGATAGAGAAAGCTAAATGTTTCCTGGAAGTAGCAGATTTTTTCACAATGCATTTTCTGTTCCCTTTGGCGATTATAAATCATGAACTCGCAGTAAGACATCTATACAGTGTTATACAAAACCCCTCGGTGTCACTCATCATGTGATCATGGGTAATGAATTACATCTGTGAGAATTGGTCAGGGGAGGACGGGGGGGGGGATTTTGCCAATGTTTCTGAGAGGTGCAGAAAGGGATTCATACTGAAGTGCTTCTCGTATTATTTTATATAGAACCATCCCCATACAATATTCAGTATAGTTATTCCAATACTGGAACACAATTACAAAAGTTTGTCTTGCATTCTTTTTAATTTCGTTATTTTTTATTAATATATTTTAGAAAATCTCTATGGATATAAGTAAGGTTGTTTTCTAAGTAAAAAGATGCCTACTCATCCACACTTCCACTATGGCTATAGCCCCCCTTTCCCTGGCTATTCCAGGTTGAGTCTTTGGTTTCTATTGTTTGTCAGTCACTCAGTAAAACAAACTAAATAGGAACATGGTTGGTTATTGATCTTTGGCTTGGCAATTTCAAGTCTTATTATTTCTTTTTCTTTTCTGTTCTTATTTTATGCTGTTTATTTATTGTTATTTTAATTGTCAGTTTTCGTATCTGAATTTTTCTTTTCTGGATAATTTGTGAAAATTCAATAAAGATTTTGCAAAAAAACAAAACAAAGAAAAACATGTAGCATAAGCTTAAGGCTCCGTTCAGACTGCTGCAGTGCGGGAACGCTGCGAATCTACTGCGGGTTCCCGCATCGCATGTCTCCCGCCGGCAGTTCACACTGCCCTATGCAAGCTGCTGGGAGTGTCAGTGAAATGTTAATGACACCCCCATATCAGTTCGCATCTCGCAGTGCGATCTGCAAACTCGGACAGGAATCGGATCGCATGGTGAGAACACCCATGCGATCCGATTCTGCTGCGGACCAAAAAAAGGGTCCTGTGCGAGCCTTAAAGCGGAAGTAAACCCATCGATTTAACAGATTTAAAAAAAAAAAAGGCATGCCGGGAATGCTAACTGCACATTGGTTGTGCTCTCAACCAAACAGTCAAACCATCCAATGGCTGGTGTCATAACGGATCACATGTGCAGCATCATGGCAGTTGAAGATTAAACAGAGGCAAAGATGGCAGCTTCCTTGGCTGAAAACGATAGGGGGGTTTACTTCTGCTTTAAGGAGATGTAAAGGTAGAAGGTTTTTTTATCTTAATGCATTCTATAAAAAGCCTTCTGTGTGCAGCAGCCCCCCTCATCCCCCCCCCCCCCCATACTTACCTGAGCCCATCTCTATCCAGCGATGTCCAGGAGTCCCTCGGCCATCCAGGACTCTCCCCCCTGATTGGCTTAGACACAGCAACGGCACCATTGGCTCTCACGGCTGTCAATCAAAGTCAGTTGGCCAATCATGGGAGAGAGAGGATGGGGCCGAATGGCAGCTCCGTGTCTGAATTGACACGCAGAGCTGTGACTAGGCTCAGGTGCCCCCATATCAAGCTGCTTGCTGTAGGGGCACTCAACAGGAGGGAGGGGCCAGGAGCACAGAAGAGGGATCCGAGAAGAGGAGGATCCAGGCTGCTCTGTGCAAAACCAACTGCAACAGAGCAGGTAAGTATAACATGTTTGTTTTTTGTTTTTTAAAACCGAGACTTTACAATCACTTTAAAGTAGCTGTCATACCTAACTGGTTTACATTCCGTTTGCTTATCCCCTCTCCATTGCCAGGAGCCAGCTCTTCAGGTGTTCATAATACTGGAGGCGTGTTGCTCATGAGATTGGCTGTCACATTGGTCACATGTGAGGAAGAAGAGTCCCCGGAGAGCCAAGGCTCTTGTGCACATCGCTGGATCAAGAGGGAGCTCAGGTAAGTATTATTAGGGTTTGGGGGAGCTGCTGCACACAGAAGTTTTTTTTGCCCTCATGCATAGAATGCATGAAGGTAAAAAACCTTAAGCCTTTAGAACCACTTTAATTTCCTATTTGACTGAAAAAAAATGTTTTTGTCATTGTCAGTTGAGCTGCTGCCTACAGTATTGAATTAGCCCCAGGGAATGTTTGTCCCTCAATGGTCTGCAAATCATTTAGCCAGACTGTTCCTCTTTCCATTTTGCTTGCTACTTTCAATAAGCCTGGCAGGCGTGGGTCAAAATTCAGGTGGTTCAGCAGGAACAAGACAGATTTCAATCCATCTATGGCAGTTCCTGTTCATGAGAAGTTAATCTATCAATCGACTTTTCATGAACGGGCATGTTGGAAAATCTCCATTCAATCAGCGTATGCAGGCAATGGGCTGCAGTGCTGATCAGTGTATTCTGACAGAGGGAGAGTCCCACTGTCAGAATATAAAGACACAGCGGGGAGGATTTCCACATATACCTCAAATGTGTGGATGGGGAAATCGGCTCAGTTTATTTTGTTAAGCCCGTAGACTGAACTGATAAATGTATGGCCAACTTAAGTTTGCGCACAACTGACAGTTACTATAAAAGGGCATTCTAATGCATCTAATCACTCTCTACCAATCTAAATTGCATTTTAAATATACCTAACCCAAGAACAAAAAATGACTTACCAATCCTTAGATGTGGTGGCAGCATTTGTTTTCCTTTTCAGTCTCTTTTTCATCTGTGATACTGTCAGTACCACACTTCCTGTCCTAGTGTGACATGCTCACTAACTGTCAGTGCTATCTTTAGAATTTATGGGGCCCCTTACAGCATACCTGGCAGGACCCTCTGCTGACCCGATGGGGCCCAGACCTGGTATAGGAGTACTGCCTAAAACTCCCTTACGCTTACGTTTTCACTGATGCTGTAGGAGCCACATATGCTTGCAGTGGATCAGGTTCCACGGGAAGAGAGCAGGATTATGAAAGAGGGGCAGAGGACAGACACAGAAAGCTTTTGTGTTCGAGTGACTGAATCAAGAAGTCACCTTCAGTTCAGTTCACATAAGTGGAGGCTCTTAGGCTCTAGTGCTCAGTGTTGTCTCAAGGGTCCTAGGCATGGCATTTTCCCACAACAGCCTTTCTTAACTTTTCTACATTAGAGGAACCTGTGAATTTATTTTCAAGTCTCAGGGAACCCCTACTCAAAAAAATGTATAAACCTACAGTTCACGGTACATCAGTATGATCAGTAATTTGTAGAAAAAGTGCACCTATTTGCACTGTTGTGTTTTAATGCATATTTCACACCGCACTAAAATACATGGCAAACATCACCATAATAAAAATAGTGCCTTTTCCCATCTCAGCGCTGCAGTGCATTTTAAAAAAAAAATGACATGCAATGTTTTTCTGCCTAAGACCCCCTTCACACGAATATGTGCCCAATACAGATTTGTCTTTTACCGCCGGCACAGGGATGTACAGGTCCTCATGTCGGTGTCCTGTTTAGTCTATTGGGACATTTTTGTTTGTGGGTCCCTGAACTACCCCTGTGTGCGCCCTGGGCCCCACACTCGCGTGTCTAATAGGAACACAGCAGCTGTGTCTGTGCAGCCACGTGTTCCAATAGACCAAAATGGGACACTGGAACGCACACAGTACCTGTAGAATTTTGCAACGAGCTATTGGATTTTTTTATCGACAAAATCGACAACATTCGGGAAAAAATTCAACAGAAAAAAACAATCAACCCTATCCAAAAAGAAGAAACCGATTCAAACATCACTCAACCACCAAATTTTTCGCTGACCCCGTTTGCCACAGACACCACCAAAAACATCATCAGAAGCCTCAGAGACAGTACATCACCCAATGATATCATCCCCACAAAACTTCTGAAAGAATGTTCCGACATCCTGGCACCTACTATAACACTACTCATAAATCAGTCATTCAAAGAAGGAATTGTTCCGAACTCCCTCAAGCAAGGCATAGTCAAACCCCTCCTAAAGAAACCCAACCTGGACCCCAAAGACCCTAACCACCGAAGACCATCTCCAAGATTATGGAGAAAGCAGTAGTACAACAGCTTCAACTCCATCTGGACATACACAACCTATGGACCCTCTGCAATCAGGCTTCCGCCCGGGCCATGGCACAGAAACGGCACTCCTCAAAATATGGGACGATGCCTTGGAAGCAGCAGATGATGGAGAATCATGTCTCCTGCTGCTCCTGGACCTTAGTGCAGCGTTCGACAACCTGGATCACAACACTGTACTCACCCGCCTCAAAGAAGTAGCAGGAGTCACAGATTCAGACCTACCATGGTTCACTTCCTTCTTAGGAAATCGGTCACAGACAGTGAAACTTGGAGCCTTCACCTCTAAATCTCGCACAGTCTCCTATGGAGTCCCTCAAGGATCACCTTTGTTACCCGTGCTCTTTAACATTTACATCCGTCCACTCCTAAAAATCATCAGCAAATCAGACCTATGCTTCCACTCATACACGGATGATACTCAACTCTACCTTCGGATCCCCGGACAAAAAGACCAATATCAGGAATTAGAAAAATGCCTCACATCAATAGATGACTGGATGTCCACTAGCTCCCTCAAACTTAATGGATCAAAAACAGAACTCCTTCTCCTAAATGCAAACCGAAATATTAAATCTACGACCCCATGGACTCCACCCACCATCCTTGGACAGACCATCCCCCTAAGCATAAAAGCCAAAAGTCTCGGAGTCATCTTCGATTCAGAAATGTCAATGGACGCACAAATAGGATCAGTAGTCAGCGGATCCTACCATCTTCTACGCCTGCTATGTAGACTCATCCCCTTCATTCCAGAAAAGGAAAAAGCAATAGTGGTAGGAACAATCATCAACTCTCGTCTCGACTACGCAAACTCCCTCTACATAGGACTACCTAAATTCCAGATTGCACGCCTACAAGTCCTTCAAAACACGGCAGCAAGACTAGTCACGGGAAAAAAAACATGGGAATCCATCTCCCCTCCCTGAGGATCCTACACTGGCTCACCGTAAAGGATCGGATCACATTCAAGACCCTCTGCCTGACCCACAAATACACACAAGGAGATGCTCCTCAATACTTATGCGAAAAAATAAAACCCTACACTCCCAATCGCAACCTCCGATCAACCAACCAAAACCTCCTTCTCATCCCCAAGTCCCGGTACAAATCAAGGGGAGAACGAAGATTTGCAGTCCAAGGACCACGGCTATGGAACGCTGTACCTACGAACATCCGCTTGGAAGAAAACCATCGGGCCTTTAGGAAAAAACTTAAGACCCACCTCTTCTAAGAAGGAATCAACGCACGTCGGATCAAGCACCTTGAGGCGATTCAGTTCGCAGTTGCAGCGCTATACAAATCATTCATTCATCCCCATGCCAGTAAAAGACAGCCCTGCATGGAACACAGAGCCAATCACCCCAAGTGAACAGGGCCTAATTCTACAAAATACAGCACCTATATGCACATGCATAAATATAAAGAGGCCCAAATAAAGAATGTGGCCTCCCTAGCATATTTGACTCCCATAATATTTTTTTACCACCCCCATACAACAAAATTACTTTTGCTAATAATCCTAAAATGAAAAAACTGTGGTGTCCTCTTACATTAGTGATCTGTGTAGAAGCACCACCCTACATTGATGGTCAGTTAGAAGTGACTTCTTACATTAAAGGTCAGTGTAAAAATGACCCTTACATTGGTGATCAGAGTAGAAGTGACACCTATATTGGCCGCCAGTGTAAAAATTACCCCTATATTTGTAGTCAGTGTAGAAGTGACCCCTCACATTTGTGGTCAGTGTAGAAGTGACCCCCTATATTGGTAGTCAGTGTAGAAGTGACTCCTCACATTGGTAGTCAATGTAGAAGTGACCCCTTACATAAGTGTTCAGTGTAGAAGTGACCCCCTTCCATTGGTGGTTGCTGAAAAATTCCACTCTTGTATTGGTGGTCAATGTACAGTGGTGTGAAAAAGTGTTTGCCCCCTTCCTCATTTCCTGTTCCTTTGCATGTTTGTCACACTTAAGTGTTTCGGAACATCAAACCAATTTAAACAATAGTCAAGGACAACACAAGTAAACACAAAATGCAATTTGTAAATGAAGGTGTTTATTATTAAAGGTGAAAAAAAATCCAAACCATCATGGCCCTGTGTGAAAAAGTGATTGCCCCCTAAACCTAATAACTGGTTGGGCCACCCTTAGCAGCAACAACTGCAACCAAGCGTTTGCGATAACGTGCAATGAGGCTTTTACAGCGTCCTGGAGGAATTTTGGCCCACTCATCTTTGCAGAATTGTCCTAATTCAGTTACATTAGAGGGTTTTCGAGCATGAACGGCCTTTTTAAGGTCATACCACAACATCTCAATAGGATTCAGGTCAGGACTTTGGCTAGGCCACTCCAAAGTCTTCATTTTGTTTTTCTTCAGCCATTCGGTGGTGGACTTGCTGGTGTGTTTAGGATCATTGTCCTGCTGCAGAACCCAAGTTCGTTTCAGCTTGAGTACACGAACAGATGGTCGGATATTCTCCTTCAGGATCTCTTGGTAGACAGCAGAATTCATAGTTCCTTTTATCACGGCAAGTCTTCCAGGTCCTGAAGCAGCAAAACAGCCCCAGACCATCACACACCACCACCATATTTTACTGTTGGTATAATGTTCTTTTTCTGAAATGCAGTGTTCCTTCTACGCCAGATATACTTGGACACACACCTTCCAAAGAGTTCCACTTTTGTCTCATCGGTCCACAGAATGTTGTCCCAAAAGTCTTGGGGATCATCAAGATGTGTTGTGGAGAAATTGAGACGAGCTTTGATGTTCTTTTTGCTCAGCAGTAGTTTTCTCCTTGGAACTCTGCCATGCAAGCCATTTTTGCCCAGTCTTTTCCTGATGGTGGAGGCATGAACGCTGACCTTAACTGAGGCAAGTGAGGCCTGCAGTTCCTTGGACGTTGTTGTGGGGTCTTTTGTGACCTCTTGGATGAGTCGTCGCTGCGCTCTTGGGGTAATTTTGGGTGGCCGGCCACTCCTGGGAAGGTTCACCACTGTTCCATGTCTTCGCCATTTGTGGATAATGGCTCTCACTGTGGTTCGCTGGATTCCCAAAGCTTTGGAAATGGCTTTATAACCCTTTCCAGACTGATAGATCTCAATTACTTTCTTTCTCAATTGTTCCTGAATTTCTTTGGGTCTCGGCATGATGTGTAGCTTTTAAGGATCTTCTGGTGGACCTTACTGTGTCAAGCAGCTCCTATTTAAGTGATGCCTTGATTGTGAACAGGTGTGGCAATAATCAGGCCTGGGTGTGGCTAGAGAAATTGAACTCAGGTGTGGACAACCACAGTTATAGTATGTTTTAACAAGGGGGGCAATCACTTTTTCACACAGGGCCATGATGGTTTGGATTTTATTTCACCTTTAATAATAAACACCTTCATTTACAAATTGCATTTTGTGTTTACTTGTGTTGTCCTTGACTATTGTTTAAATTGGTTTGATGTTCCGAAACACTTAAGTGTGACAAACATGCAAAGGAACAGGAAATGAGGAAGGGGGCAAACACTTTTTCACACCACTGTAAGTGTATGATCAATTCCACACTGCTTACTGCGTATTTGAATTGACACCCAGGGCAGATCGTTTTTTACCACTCTATATATATTGCTCTTCACAACAATACAATTTTCGGTAGCATTCTTGAAATGAAAAAGTTGTTGTGTTCCCTTACATTAGTGGTCACTGTAGAAGTGAACCCTTACATCGGTGGTCAGTGTAGAAGTGATCCCTTACATTGGTGATCAGCATAGCTGTAACTTCTTACGTTTGTGGTCAGCAAACATGTAACTCCTTGGTGGTTAAAATGACCCCTTACATTGGTGTTTGAAAAATTGCCCTTTGTATTTGTAGTCAATGTAGGTAGGAGACAGGGGTGTGCAGTCAGGTGAGGCAGAGCCTTACCTGCCATGAGCATAAAAAAAAATAAAAAAAATAAAAAAAATTTGGGGGTAGGTAGCTGAAGTCCTACCCCACCACTGGGGCTCCTATAATCTATTGTTCAGGAGATACGGGGCTCTGCTAAATGCAGAGCAGCCAGTTTAAATACAAGCACACTCTGTTTGCAGCAGACTGAGAGGATGAGCTCACAATGCCTCTCCTCACTTCTTGTTAGAGGCACTGAGCTCAATGGACAGCTTGGGGTCTTCGACCAATGGTAAAGTACAATTGGCCCAAGCTGTCCAGTAAAAATGCTGCAGTGGAGGCTGGCCTCTCACTGCAGTGTCATAGAAGGGGCATGTGTCTAGATGATAATACTCCCTTCCAGCCCAACCCTCAAAACTAGAAGGAAAAAACATGTGTTTATGTGTATAAGATTTACCCACAATCCCATGGTTTTTTTCACACAGTTAACAGGGAGAATGAGAATCTGCTGCTGCTGAAAAGGTACTGTTTTAATCAAGCTAAATCATATATTATTATGCTATATGTTATAAGATAATAATTTATTATTTATCTATTTACTGTTAAATTACTGGTTTGAAGTTATAACTTCAAAACTTCAGTAATTTGTCCATTAAGCCACCTGCTTGAGTACAGATTTTGAAGATATAGTAAATTACCTTAAAAATAATATATAATAATTATATTACTTATGGTAATTAAACTCTCTCCACTCAGGCCAATTCTAACACTTCTCTCCTTCATGTAAAAATCATATTTTTTTTTGCTAGAAATTACTCAGAACCCCCAAACATGATATATATTGTTTTAGCAGACACACTAGGGAATAAAATGGTGGTCATTGTAACTTTTTATGTTACACAGTATTTGCACAGAAATTGTTTAAAAGCATTTATTTTTTTTGGAAAGAAACTGTTTCATGAATAAAAAAAAAAAACACTAACGTTTTTAAAGTTTTTTTTAACGTTTTTTTTAATACTATGAAAGATGACGTTATGCGGAGTAAATAGATACCTAACATGTCATGCTTTAAAATTGCGCACACTTGTGGAATGGCGCCAAATTTCAGTCCATAGGCTACGCTTACAGGTTTAGAGTTACAGAGTTATTGTTCTTGCTCTAACGTTCGTGGCGTATGTAACCTGTGTGTATCTGGCTCTGATACTAGCAAGTGCCTCACCAGCCACTGACCTCACCGCACGTCCCTGGTAGGAGATCAATTCACCACTGCTTACTGCTCAAGGAATCCCTAGCAATTTCAAGAGGAACCTTGGTTGAGAAAGATTGCCCTCCAATATCCACCAGAAATAAACAGGGAAACATTTAAAAAGGGGCTGCATACTGATAAGGAATGGATGAGGAGCCTTTCTTTCTTTGCTTTTTGAGGGTTGCAGGGAACTAGGTGGTTTTGCTCCATAATAAGAGTACTATAAAAGGATCTGGGGGTAACCAATGATTTCTATTTTTATAAAAGCTGGAGATGCAGCCTGCACCCTCCGTATAGATTCCTCCAAGATAAATAATGTGTAGCGAAATGTGTCTTTATATGATGGCGACGAAGCGAACATACCTTCATGATTTGATTTGAAAATTGATTTGTTACACTCAGCTTTTTTTATACAAGTTAATAGTAAACAAGCAGCCTTGGCGGTTTGGTTAAGTGAAGACGACAAGGTCAAGAAAGGATTTTTATATATAGATATTATCTGGAGTTGATGTATTAAACAGAAGACTTTTTCACACAGCATCACGCCCGATGGCTCCCGCGTTCTTATAAAGGTCAGCGCAAGCTTTAAGTAACATTGGCGAGCCTTCGGAAAAAAGAGGACATGTATTATTTAGAGTCACTGAAAACATTTCTCCGACAGAGTGAATCACAAGGCTCTTCTTTACATCTCTGATGCTTTCTAGCGCTTTTTGAAGAAGCAGAACATGAGCGGCAAGGCTCATTTATTTAGAGATTAATCATCTCTGACTTTGAGGCTTACTACCATGATTTCCAATCTAAAAGAGGAGATGTTATTAAAATTCACACTTGACATGAATCAGTAGGGCACATCTTTATTAGAGCTTAAAGAAGATCTATAGGCTTCTTTAAGCCTATAGTTTTTTTCCCCTTGTCAATTTTTTCCCCCCATGTGTCCCACTGGGGAGATTTATCTGCCCTTCCTGTCCCATAGACAAAACTGGAAGTGCAAGAAATACCTGCAAATAAAGAGAATCCCTTGCCACCCCCCCCCCCCCCCCCCCCCCCAGGTCACCAGAACTAGTGTCCCCATTGGAAGATTTCCCCTCTATAACTTTTGTAGGGACAACCCAATATTTAAGATTTTCCTGTATTTTGACTTTTAATGATAAATAGGACAAATAAAGAGGGAGAAATCAATATTTTATTTTGTAAAAAAACATTAAAACACATGATCATCATTAAGCACAATTAAAAGAGCAGTCTGCTCCATCAGTACATATGTACATTCACTTTTCAAAAGTGAATACATTTTCCTTCCACATTACAGTCCAATATATAGATGTTACGCAATGTGTTTCCTGGAATATATCCACTTCATCAGGAGTTACAATTGGATGCAGACAAAATAAAATATTGATTTTAGCTACTGCCTTAGGCCCCTTTCACTCATATGGACCGTTCGTCCGTTTTTCATCCATCCGTTGACAGATGAAAAACGGACATCAATGCATTCCTATTGAAAAACAGATGATCATCTATTTTCATCCGCTTCTGTCAACATTAGTTTTTTTTTTTTTTAATGGATGAAAGCCCTATTTTTCATTCATTAAAAATAACGGATCAAACGAAAAAACTGATACAAACGGACGAACGGTCCATTTTTTCATCCGTTTTTGAATTGGTAGTGGATGTAATAAAAACTGATGAAAAACTGATGAGCACGGATGAAAAACAGATGAATACTTCATCCGTTTTGACGTAGCTGAACTGATGAAATGAATGGTTCGCATGTGTAAAAGGGGCCTTAAGCTGTGCCTCAAAAGTCCCGCCAAGAAATTATATTTGTTTGTAGGATGTGGCACTTGCTTGGCCGGTTCCTATTACTTCACGGCTAAATTTTAAAAGGTAGGGGACAACTCCTGTTGGAAAGGCTGTGGTATGGTGGGAACTCTTTCCCATATGCAATGGTCATGTCTCCACATCCGGAGCTTTTGGAACGCAGCGTTTAGATTTCTTTCAGAAGTGACTGGGGTCCTGATGAAAGCAAATGTAGAGAAAGCTATTCTCTCCATAAACATAGATAGCTACCCAGTGCAGCTGAGACCTATAGTGGTTAATGTTTTAGCTGTAGCCTGCCTAATGGTCCTTAGAAAATGGAAATCATCTGTAGTCCCTCGTATCACTGAAGTTAAAAAAACACATTGATGTCATTCTACAATTTGAACGCATAATGGCATACAAAGATGGGAGCCAATCCAAATTCTATCAATGTTGGGGTACAAATTGCGGTCTCAAAAGGTTTGAACTATCTTCTGTTCTTCTTTCTCTTCGTACCCTGCTATAAATGTATTGATCTCTTTGACACCGTACCAATATGTTTGTCTTTTTCTATTCTGAAATAAAATCCCAATAGAAAGATATTGAAACTTAGGGCTGGTCGTGTTGTCTCCCCACCATGACACAGTTTGTTCCCAGATGGGGTGTCTGGAGGTGTGAGACAACACCTACCACCTTACAGCTAGCAGTTGGAACTGATGTTCTTCTTACTATGTACTAAAAAAAAATTTGTCTTGTTCTTCTCGAAAAAGTTCAATAAAAAACATTAAAAAAAAAAAGTTTAGCCTTTAGTTATACTTTAACTTTGTTTAGATATAAAATACACAAAATAATGCAGCTCTGTATTCATTATTTTATTTTAATTATTTTTTTTTTTTAAATATAAGCAGTCTAAGAACCTGAATTTGACTTGGTATTAGCCTCTTTCATTCCCCTGGAGCTCAGACTAGAAGAGGGAAAAGCAGCACAATGTACCTGTTGTGCTGCAGTAGAAGGAGCAAACTGATAGGAGGAGAGAGCAGAGTGACAGAGAGATGGGCTCATCAGCCTGCTGCTTCTCCTATCAGAGGTTGGGGGAGGGACAAGACCTGGAATTGTTACTGAACTCCAGTAGAGAAAAATCAGGTCTCCTCCACTGCCGGACAGGACTGTGCTGTGCATAGATCTGTATAAATCTCAAAACTGAATGGAAAGAAATAAAAATCATTTGACAGGTAAAACAGCCTTCTAATACAGTAAGAGTCCATTCACAAAGGTGGTCCAATCGGGTTCGCCTGTCAGTTTTTCAGGTGGACCTGATCAGACCCTCCTTTCACCCCTATGGAGCTGCAGATGTCAGTGGCGACATGTCCGCTGACACCCACCGCTATCCAATTCGATTATGCCTGCCAAATCCAGATGGATGGTGACCCTTTTTTCCATCCATCTGGAGGATCGGATTGGATAAGATTGGGTAAAACGGACAGGCGGTCCGTTTTCACCCAATTTCCACATAGAGGAGAGCAGGACTCTGTCCATCTCCGCTCTGCACAGTGAGTGGAGACGGAACTGTCATCCACCTGCTCAGCAGGGATCAGCGGAGCCATCTCCCGCTGAGCAAAGCGGAGTCCGCCGAGGGGACCACTCCTGTGAAAGGACCTTTAGTAGTTTATATGTGTTTTTAGCTGTTGGCTTGGAGATCGGCTTTAACAATCTGCATTGTTATTCTGAGTGTAAAAAAAGGAACCTATTTCTGGCTACAGCTCTGATTTCCTTCAGACCCAGAGCCTAGGCAAAGATCACAAGGCCTCTGCCTACCCGAATCATTGTGGATGCACCTTGAGTGCATTTAAGGCCGTGCATACGCACCCACACGGATGTCACAGGAGCAGCGGCTGCATCCCTGCAGGTGCTGCGTTTAAATTGACAGCAATGGGACAGCCTTTACATGGATACACAGGACACTGCTGCATCCCTGTGAAGGTAAACACAGCCCTCACATGGGGTGCAGATTTATACGCTCCATGCAAACAAGGCCTTTCTTTCACTGGTTGAGTGAGCACCAGAACAGACTTCAAGGGCCACAAAATAAATGCCAAAGGACCGAATGCAACCCTCACCCAGCCACCCCCCCACAGCTGCAGGTTGGGCACCAGTGCTCTGGAGGGTTGTCTGCTTTGCAGATATGGGGATCACTGGGTGACCCCTGTGACACGTTTTCTTTACAATCAGCCAACATAACTTAAGAAAAAGAGAACCTGTTTTAGAGATAATAAAAATAGTTAGGGAGAGACATGGAAGCCCTTACTCTGTATCTGTGATGCTGTTAGTGCCATTCAACAACCGGCTCCGTTAGTTGCCTTAGATATTTTTTAGCGCTGGCTCTGCGTTCCACCGCCTCTCTTCCAAGTATAAATGAAAGTACGCTTCTGTTGCTGACAGAAAACCTGGCGATTAATTACCAGGCAAATGAAAGGAAGAATTAGCATACAAATAGCTTCTGAAATACCTGCGGATAAAATTAAAACGCTGCAGTATTTTTAAAAGTTGAAAAATCAGATAAAGGTTGCTCTTTCTTTAAAGGTCACTTTGTTTGGTGAATATATTCTGAGCAAGAGGGCAGGATGTGGTATAAAATTCAGCGTGTGCAGTAACTATAATTATTCCATTAGTCTGGAAGGTGAGTTTTTTTCTTAAATTGGCTGTCACAAGCCCAGATAGCATGAAAAAAGACTTGAGTGTCGGTCTGAATAAATATACATTGTAGGTTCAATATACTAGCTAACACACTAGAACAAGGATCCTTAATGCTGAACTTTAACCTGCTTGTATTTTGCATTCCCTTGTTCCTCACTTTCCTCCTTCACCAACATGCTAATAATATTTTAAAATATAACTTTTCCACGTTCATTACACACCTTATTTCGGTGCCAGCAATGTCATTACGGGGTCTCTGTACTTCTCTATGCAACACAGGCAAATTATAGCTAGTTGGAAGGGCCAGCAGGATGCTGGACAGAGCTTCTTGAAAAGATCACGGCACCCTGACTCGGTACTTCTCAGCCCTGATGCAAGCAGAGGGTTGGCTTTTGGAAGGAGTTATGCAAATATCAAAATGTCTACATGAGTGGATGCCAGTCTGAAGGAATGGGTGTTCTTAGGCAGACTGTATGTGCATGCAGACCTATGCTAATGTTGGCACTCGTCCCCATTTCCTGGAGACAATCCCTGCAGTGAAAGATCTGTTCCCAGGAAACAGGTGTTCCCAGATTTGTCCCTGGGAGCTGCCAAATAATTTAAAGTGTGTAGCGTGCAGGCTCCAATCCATGAAACTGCTAAAGCAGCAACTAAAAAATGATCCATATGTAGACGGCTCCAGCCATGCCATTTTAGATTGGTTCCTGAAGTGTGAGTTGGAAACTGCACACTGCAAACTTTACACCAGTGGTTTTCAACCCTGTCCTCAAGTACCCCCAACAGGCCATGTTTGCAGGTTTTCCTTTATCTAGCACAGGTGCTTTAAATCAGAGTCAATGGCTTGGTATTTTGGACAGCTATTTTATCTAAAGCCCCATACACACACGCGGATTATCCGAGGACCAGGTCCGTCGGATCATGTCCGTCGTACTTTGTCCGATGTTGGTTTTGCGTACACACGGTCGGACAAAGTTGTCGGAAAATCCGATCATTCTGAACGTGGTGACGTTTGTTGCCTACGACGGGACTACGTAGAGGCTAGTAGCCAATAGCTTTGGTCTTGTAATTTGATCTGAGCATGCGTAGCACTTTGTCCGTCGGACTACCATACACACGATCGGATTTCGTGTGATCGGACCTTGTTGTCAAAAAATCTATCCAGCAGGAGATAGGACTTTGTCCGTCGGACAATCCGACGTACACTGTCCGATGGTGCATACACACGGTCGGATTTTTCGACAACATTGTCCGATCGGACAGAATCCATGCGAAAATCCGACCGTGTGTATGGGGCTTAAGAGAAATTCACAAAACATGGCCTGTTGGGGGTACTTGAGGACAGGGTTGAGAACAACTGCTTTATACTACCAGGGATGATCCACCAATCTGACTGTGGGTAACTGCTTACCTGATCCCTGAACTCTGTGCATTACCTAATCCTGACCCCTGAACTTTGTGCATTAATAATCCTGAACTCTGTGCACAACCTAATCCCGACCCCTGAACTCTGTGTATTACTTAATCCTGACCCCTGAACTCAGTGCAGGGGTCAGGATTAAGTAATACACAGAGTTCAGTGGTTGGGATTAAATTGGGCACAGATTTCAGGGGTCCGGATTAAGTAATGCATATAGTGCAGGGGTCAGGATTAAGTAATACACAATGTGCATTATTTAATCCTGACCCCTGAAATCTGTGCCCAACTTAATCCTGACCACTGAACTCTGTACATTACCTAATACTGACCCCTGAACTCTGTGTATTACTTAATCCTGTCCCCTGAACTCTGTGCTCAACCTAATCCTGACCCCTGAACTCTGTACATTACTTAATCCTGACCCCTGCACTGTGTGCCTTACTTAATCCTGACCCCTGAACTCTGTGCCCAACCTAATCCCGACCCCTAAATTCTGTACATTACTTAATCCTGACCCCTGCACTCTATGCATTACCTAATACGGACCCCTGAACTCTGTACATTATTTAATCCTGACCCCTGCACTATGCACATTACCTAATACTGACCACTGAACTCTGTGCATAACCTAATCCTGACCCATGAACTCTGTACATTACTTAATCCTGACCCCTGCACTATGTGCATTACCTAATACTAACCCCTAAATTATGTACATTACTTAATCCTGACCCCTGCACTATATGCATTACCTAATACGGACCCCTGAACTCTGTACATTATTTAATCCTGACCCCTGCACTATGCACATTACCTAATACTCACCCCTGAACTCTGTGCATAACCTAATCCTGACCCATGAACTCTGTACATTACTTAATTTTGACCCCTGCACTGTGCACATTACTAATACCGACCCCTGAACCCTGTGCATAACTTAATACTGACCCCTGAACTCTGTACATTATTTAATCCTTACCCTCAGTGGCGTACTAACTGACACTCCCGAGGTACATTATGGTCTGAGGGGGGGCTGTATTGTAGGGGGGGTCTGCACTGTAGGGGGGTCTGCATTGTTGGGGGGGGGTCTGCATTGTAGGGGGTCTCCACTGTAGGGGGGTCTGCACTGTAGGGGGGGTCTGCACCATAGGGGGGGTCTCCACTGTAGGGGGGTCTGTACTGAAGGGGGGTCTGCATTGTAGGGGGGTCTCCACTGTAGGGTGGGTTTGCACTGTATGGGGGGGTCTCCACTGTAGGGGGGTCTGTACTGAAGGGGGGGTCTGCAGGGTGCTGTGTAATGTAAAGGGCTCTAGAGGTGCAAGGGCTGTGTAATGTAAAGGGGTCCAGGGGTGTAGGGTGCTGTGTAATGTAAAGGGGTCTAGAGGTGCAGGGTGCTGTGTAATGTAAAGGGGTCTAGAGGTGCAGGGTGCTGTGTAATTTAAGGGGTCTAGAGGTGCAAGGGCTGTGTAATGTAAGGGGTCTAGAGGTGCAGGGTGCTGTGTAATGTAAAGGGGTCTAGAGGTGCAAGGGCTGTGTAATGTAAAGGGGTCCAGAGGTGCAGGGTGCTGTGTAATGTAAAGGGGTCCAGAGATGCAGGGTGCTGTGTAATGTAAAGGGGTCCAGAGGTTCAGGGTGCTGTGTAATGTAAAGGGGTCCAGAGGTGCATGGTGCTGTGTAATGTAAAGGGGTCCAGAGATGCAGGGTGCTGTGTAATGTAAAGGGGTCCAGAGGTGCAGGTGGATGTGTAATGTAAAGGGGTCCAGATGTACAGGGTGCTGTGTATTGTAAAGGGGTGTAGGGTGCTGTGTATTGTAAAGGGTTGCAGGGTGCTGTGTATTGTAAAGGGGTGCAGGGTGCTGTGTAATGTACACAGTAGTGGCAAAGAGATATTTAGGGAGGCAGAGGTATGCAGGGGCACAGTGGGGTGTTTTTACGTTTTAAGGTGGGGGGGTGCCAGATATAGGATCCACCCCGGGTGCCAAATGCACTAGGTACGCCCCTGCTTACCCTTGCATTATGTGCATTACCTAATACTGACTGCTGAACTCTGTGCGTTACTTAGTCCTGACCCCTGACCTCTGTATACTACTTAATCCTGATGCCTGAACTCTGTGCTTTATTTAATCCTGACCCCTGAACTGTGTGTTAGTTAATCCTGACCCCTGAAAGCTGTGCTTTTTGTTTAAATCCTGACCCCTGAACTCTGTGCTTTTTTTAAAATCCTGACCCCTTAACGCTGTGCTTTTTTCTAAATCCTGACCCCCGAACTCTATGCTTTACACTCTCTTAACCCATAGCACCATAGGTTCAGGATTCATTGAACCAGGGCTCGACAATCCCCAGGCGCCAGGGCGCCATGGCGACTAGAATTAGTGACCTGGCGCCCGGGGCAGCCCATCTGGGGTATCCTGTCTCGGTGCGGACCCCCCTCCTCGGCCCGCGATTGCGTCGGGCCGCGCCGGCCGGTAATCGAGGCCGCGGCTTTGCGGCCTTCTGCAAGCCTATGCTTCCTTTTAAGATCTTGGCGCCATCTAGTGGTGGCCGTTGGTATGACATCCAGCAATGCTAATGGAGCCCTGCCTGCTGCCTCCATTTACACAGGCGAATAGAACCAAAATACACACACATATTTATTTATATTTATATATATATATATATATATATATATATATATATATATATATAATATATTAGTAATATATATATATATATATATATATATATATATATATATATATATATATATATATAATATATTAGTAATATATATATATATATATATATATATATATATATATATATATATAATATATTAGTAATATATATATATACAGTGGTGTGAAAAAGTGTTTGCCCCCTTCCTCATTTCCTGTTCCTTTGCATGTTTGTCACACTTAAGTGTTTCGGAACATCAAACCAATTTAAACAATAGTCAAGGACAACACAAGTAAACACAAAATGCAATTTGTAAATGAAGGTGTTTATTATTAAAGGTGAAAAAAAATCCAAACCATCATGGCCCTGTGTGAAAAAGTGATTGCCCCCTTGTTAAAACATACTATAACTGTGGTTGTCCACACCTGAGTTCAATTTCTCTAGCCACACCCAGGCCTGATTATTGCCACACCTGTTCACAATCAAGGCATCACTTAAATAGGAGCTGCTTGACACAGTAAGGTCCACCAGAAGATCCTTAAAAGCTACACATCATGCCGAGACCCAAAGAAATTCAGGAACAATTGAGAAAGAAAGTAATTGAGATCTATCAGTCTGGAAAGGGTTATAAAGCCATTTCCAAAGCTTTGGGAATCCAGCGAACCACAGTGAGAGCCATTATCCACAAATGGCGAAGACATGGAACAGTGGTGAACCTTCCCAGGAGTGGCCGGCCGCCCAAAATTACCCCAAGAGCGCAACGACGACTCATCCAAGAGGTCACAAAAGACCCCACAACAATGTCCAAGGAACTGCAGGCCTCACTTGCCTCAGTTAAGGTCAGCGTTCATGCCTCCACCATCAGGAAAAGACTGGGCAAAAATGGCCTGCATGGCAGAGTTCCAAGGAGAAAACCACTGCTGAGCAAAAAGAACATCAAAGCTCGTCTCAATTTCTCCACAACACATCTTGATGATCCCCAAGACTTTTGGGACAACATTCTGTGGACCGATGAGACAAAAGTGGAACTCTTTGGAAGGTGTGTGTCCAAGTATATCTGGCGTAGAAGGAACACTGCATTTCAGAAAAAGAACATTATACCAACAGTAAAATATGGTGGTGGTAGTGTGATGGTCTGGGGCTGTTTTGCTGCTTCAGGACCTGGAAGACTTGCCATGATAAAAGGAACTATGAATTCTGCTGTCTACCAAGAGATCCTGAAGGAGAATGTCCGACCATCTGTTCGTGTACTCAAGCTGAAACGAACTTGGGTTCTGCAGCAGGACAATGATCCTAAACACACCAGCAAGTCCACCACCGAATGGCTGAAGAAAAACAAAATGAAGACTTTGGAGTGGCCTAGCCAAAGTCCTGACCTGAATCCTATTGAGATGTTGTGGTATGACCTTAAAAAGGCCGTTCATGCTCGAAAACCCTCTAATGTAACTGAATTAGGACAATTCTGCAAAGATGAGTGGGCCAAAATTCCTCCAGGACGCTGTAAAAGCCTCATTGCACGTTATCGCAAACGCTTGGTTGCAGTTGTTGCTGCTAAGGGTGGCCCAACCAGTTATTAGGTTTAGGGGGCAATCACTTTTTCACACAGGGCCATGATGGTTTGGATTTTTTTTCACCTTTAATAATAAACACCTTCATTTACAAATTGCATTTTTGTGTTTACTTGTGTTGTCCTTGACTATTGTTTAAATTGGTTTGATGTTCCGAAACACTTAAGTGTGACAAACATGCAAAGGAACAGGAAATGAGGAAGGGGGCAAACACTTTTTCACACCACTGTAATATATATATATATATATATATAATATATTAGTAATATGTGTATGTATGCTTTGGTTGTAGTCGTCTGTGTAAATTTTAAGATAGCTTTTTTCAATATAAAAAATTAACCATTGTCGGTCGTTATCAATCGGCTTTTTTTCTCCTCGTGCTGTCAGGGCGAGGAAAAAAAAATAGCCGATTACCGGCTGTGTTGACATCACGTTATCAGCTGTCATTGGCTGACAGCTGATCACGTGGTAAGGGGTCGGGATCGATCCCTTACTCGGATCTGTGATCCAGCGAGTCTCACAGACTCGCTGATCACAGAGCAGGGGGCGCGCAGGCCGCTCGTACAGGGGACAACGTCATAGGACGTCGTCCCGGCAAAGCAGAACGACGGCTACAGCGCGGATCTCAATAAGTTAAAAAAAAAAAAAAACTGGCTCCTAACTTTTTTAGCTGGCTCCTAGATTCCAAGCAAATTTGTCAAGCCCTGCATTGAACCATACCCTTTAAGCCCAAACTTTGTGGCTGAGGTCAGTAGGGTGTCCCTGGATTTCATTTAGAAAATCTGGTAACCTTACCCTACCCAATGCCCACATTTGATGCTGAAAGAACTGAAATTCAATGAATGAAAGAGGTGGGCCAGGGACAGTCAGGCTGGAGAATAAAGAATTAGATGATGCTGGGACATCCTACAGCAGGAAATGAGACGGCACTATCTGCCCTGCTAAAGCTTCTAATGTTTATTGTGAGAAGCAATTTCAGTCCAGCAAAGGAGCCTGTACATCGGTGAAAGACTGACGAGAAGGCTGGAGTTTAGCTTTAAAATCCAAACCCAAGAATAAGATTGTAACACACTGCAGCTTACTAGTCAATTTGTATTTTATCTTCTTTTCCTTTATTTTCACCTGGTGATCTTAACAGTAACACAACTTCCTGTCCTAGGGTGGCAACACTCACTCTGTACTGTATCTGATGCAGAGCAGCGTTGTCACCCTAGGACAGGAAGAATTTAGGGCTACAGAACATCACACACCCTCTATTCATCTCCATAAGATAGTGGGAAGTGAATTGGGCAGGGCTGATAACCCCGCTTGAGCACAGCTCACTGGATTTTTGGTAGGATTTACATGTATTTTTTTAAATTAAAAATTCAATCAATATAACATAATACTCTCAATGGCATATTTAACATGCCAAAAGGTTGCAGATAAGAAAAAGTTCACTATTAGGGTTTACATACATTTTAAATTTGAAAAGTGACAGTTGTTTTCAGCTACGTTTTATGAGAGTTAAACAAATAATTTTACACAGCTGGAATAAAAATGCTTATACTTGTGTTAAAGCTTTGTGAAATATGATTTATACAATAATGGGTCTTTCTGGAGGTCAGTTATTGGATACTTGTACCGAAGGAAATACCAAAGCTGCCATCTGAAATGCTAGTTGCATGGCTGTCAGGTCCATTCAATGGCTTTGTCATGCTTAGTGAAAATGTGTAAGTGTGCAATGCCCTAACCCCTCTGATGTGCAATCTCTCTTCTAGGGTGTCCATGAATCGAAGGGTGTGTCAGAGGAATATCTAAACTTGGAGTCACTAATTCAGAAGGTGGTCTCTCCATACCTTGGTACATATGGACTGTACTCAACCGATGCTCCCTTTAATCACTCCTCCTGCATTCTAGGTATGATCTGGTCATATAACTGCTTACAAACTGCAAAATTACCTTAGACCTGCTAAATGTGTGCTGCGGCCTAAAGCCTAACTGAAGCCACATAAAAAATGAAAATTGTCTCCCCCACCACAACCATTGAAGAGGAATTTAGGGGCCATTGCTCTTCATTTTAAATGTGGCTTTACTTTCAGGTATGTTCTCTTCTAAATGGGTGGATGTTATTCCATGGCTCCATTTCCATGATGCTTAGAGCAGAGTTTTCGAACCTGCCAAAGGCCACTGTATTCTTAGGATGGGCCTTAATAGAATGTTATATTAGCTTTCCATCTTAAGAGCAGCAACTCGACAGTTAAAGGATAAGCTCACCTTTTTAAGAAAAATACAAATAAATGCACATCTTTTTGCAATTAAAAAAATTATCATTTATTATTTTTTTTATTGGGAGCCAGCAGATCATGGGTGCAATGCAGGGCTCTTGCAGACTCTGTGTGTACATCGTATGGCCAGGCAGTTACACAATAACAGATAACAGGAAGCATCAATGAACTACTACAGTGCTCAACAGTGCCATAGTAGTTCATTGAAAACTACAAGCCAACAACCGCAAAGGCTACCGCACCTTGTAGTTTTCCATTCACAGAACTCTGTGAATGAATGACGTGGCCAAGTGGGTGGAGCCCAGTACGGCCATGTTCTATGCAGATTGTGACAAAAAGCGGGGGGAGAAGATCTCCAGCTCCCTGTCACAACGCAAATATGGGGGTAACATGAAACAAAACTTATCCTTTAACCTTAATATAAAACTTTTGCCTATCCCTCCCACTATCTTTAACCCTTAAAGTTGAAGTTTTATTTGCTTTTATTTTGTGTTCCCTGGTTACTCCCTCCCCCCAATCAACATGCTAATAACATTTCTAAATAAAACTTTTCTATTTTCATTACAAATATTTTTTTAAGATCCATTGATGTCATCACTGTGTTTCTCCAGTGGCCTCCAAACTATTGCCCAGGGGCCAGATGCGGCCCTTTGCTAGCCTTTATCCGGCCCTTGGAGCACTCTTCCTCTCAATGTTATGAGGCACTATTCCTCCCACTGACACAGTGGTGAATAATTGCTGGCACTGACACTAATGAGGGGATCATTATTCCTCCCCTTGCAACTAATGATGGGGCACTATTTCTCCCATTAGTATCAATGATAGGGCACTAGTCCTCCCACTGACACTGATAATAGGACCCTCTTTCTCCCACTGAGACCAACAATGGGACACTATTCCTTCCACTGACACCAATAATGGGGCACTATTCCTCTTACTGACACTAATGATGCGGCACTATTCCTACCAATGACATCAATAATAGGGCACTACTACTCCTACTGACCTCCAACCTTGAGGCCATGTTTAATCTTCCTGATGCTGGGCCCAGGATGTTTTCTACCCTTCCCTGCCCAAAATCTGTCCCCTAAAGTCTGAAAGATAATAAACTGGCCCCCTTGTTTGAAAAGTTTGGAGACCCCTGCTCTGTGCATTGCATGCAGATCTTATCTCGTGGGAGGGATCGGCAGGTTGTTGCGCACAGCTTTCTGAAAACACCACAGCCTTCTGCCTCAGTACTCTTCACAAGAGCACTCAGCCCTGATACAAGCAGTAGGCTGGCTCTTGGAAGAAGCTATGCAAAAAGTAAAAATGCATTGATGGTTGGGTGCCAGTCTAGAGGAGTAGGTGATCCTAGCCATGCTGTATTTGCCTGTAGACCACCCTGGGTAACACCCACATGTGACGCTGAGCCTCTATAACTCAAAGAACCGAAATCTAATTCATGAAAACGGTGGGCCAGGAGCAGTTTGGGCTAGGGAGAAAAGAGCTAGATAAAGCTGAATATCCTCAAGCCAGGAAATGCCATCAGCAGGTATTATTTAAATGAAAGCTGCAGATTCAAAAAGACAAAAAAATTATTTTAAAATGATATTACATAAAAAGCTTTTATGAGATTTTAGTCACAAGGTTAAATCTTTTTTAGCCCACATCTTAACTAGAGATGAATTTGGGTTCAGGCTTGAGTTACAACCAAACCCACATTCCACCAAACCCAAATTGTCATGCCGGGCCAGCGAGCTGTGATATTCCCCATTCCGCAGCTGCACATATACAAAGGGGCGGAACTGCTTGTGACATCACATGGCCATATTAGGTCAAAGTCATTAGTGTCATATGGTTTGTCTCAAGCCTCTAAATGCCACATTTGCTGGACAGCTTGGTCTGTTAAAGAAAGTTAAAAAAAAAAAAACAGACTTACTGACAGCATAAAACTATGTTACAGGGGGACCAAGAAAAAACGAATGTGTTAATGCTAATAACAGACTGCATCATATATGTAATTTTTCATTTTTTCCATAGTTCCACTTTAACTGCCATTATTATGCAATGTTACACCAAGTCCCATTCTTAGAATGGATTTGGCACCACCTAGTGGCATCTGTGGAAAAAAGACTAAGTTGACCAATTTTAAAGGCCAAAACCATCAGTTCTTATCCACAAGACCAGTCCAATGTGTTCTTCGTGCTTTGAGTTTTTCTACTGACATCACTGCCTGAAAATGATTCAATAATTAAATTTCCACCTACAAATATTAATATTTAACTGAATTTGAGCTAGACTTTGATTTTCTGATTTGGTTTGTCTCTAAAAAAAAAAAGCCAAAACCTTTTGAATTTCTCATCAAGTTCTATAATGGTGACAACAGTCATCAGGATAAACCGAGAAAGGGAATCTTCCCGGCAGGGACCCAGAAAGTAAAACCTGTTAGGTTCTAACCCTTTCACATTCTATTCAAAACCTAAAAACAAAAAAAAAAACTTTGGGGCTGGAATTTAGTTATCTCAGCCTTAATAATGATATAAGACATCTTTAAACTCAGTGTTGTTATTTCCTGTTCCCGACAGAAAAACGCATATTTCGCCGTTGCCCAAAGTCTGGTGATGTTGTAACTAAGAACCCAGTGGTGAGATCCAAGAGCTACAACAATCCGCTGCTGACGCCGGTGGCTGAGTACGAAATGGAGAACCTTGCGACCAATGGGACGGGAATTCGCAGGCACTCCCTGTCAGAGATGACCACCTTCCTGGAGATCCAGGGCTACTCCAACCTGACCACCATCCTGGACTCTAGCTCCAAACTCTCTATGGCCACCACCAAAACACAGCCTCTAGCCGAGCTAGACAGACCCTCCGCGGGCAACGGACAGTTTTCACCTGTCCACAATAACAGCGAACCTCAACAAGTACTATTACACAGCCAGAACTCAATAGAGGAGCTGTCCAGGGACTCCACGCTGCTTCCTGCACCTTCCTCCAGCCCAGAGACAATAGTTGATCAGATCTTAGAATCCATAGACTCGGACTCTGAAGGCATTTTCATCGATTTTGGAAGGGGATGTTCTAAATCTTCAGGATACGGCATGGATGTGGGCAGACAGAGCCTCGTATAATAACATTTAATTCTTTTTTTTTTTTTTTTTTTATACTGGGCCCTCACATTAGGGGGCATGACTTTCAGTTACAGACAGCAGGTTCGGCTAAAGAAATCCATAATAAAAAATTAATAGTGTTAGCCCATATCTGGCAGACAAATGCATTTAAGGTAGACTTGTGCTTTTCTTGTGAAGGATAAAGCAACAGGTTCACTTTAACTTTGAATCCCACAGCTGCTTATAATTACTTTGCCTTTGCTCCCTCATCAATTGGTTTGCCAGTGGGAATAAGGAGAAGGATTTGGTGCAAATACAGGGCTTAAAGTGTTACTAAACCCACAACAGTAAAATCAGTCTGTATATGCAGTAAAGCATGCTTGTCATACTCCCTATGGAACCTAAGGGGTAAATCATCTCCATTGTGTAAAAGGGCTGTTTGATCCTGTATGCACAGATCCTCCCTTTCTTGCATTGCCCCCAAAACATCTCCAGATAAGACAGAGTTAGTGGAGTCAATTTGCACATGCTAAGTTTGATGTGTATTGCTAGAGAGTTTTTTTTTTTCTTGGGAGAGTGCATGTGATCAGCACAGGGCCAATCAGCAGTGTCCAGACTTCTATCAGTGTCTGTTTAAAGCTTGTAGGAGGAGTTTTCATTTTCCCCTGATTGTCAGGAGTCGTGCATCCTTATAGGACAATAAGGGAAAAATGAAAACTCCTCCTACAAGCTTTAAGCAGACACTGAGTCACAAGACTGCTATATACTGCTGATCAGAAAAGGTAATTAGCAGTTTATATTTACTAAAATGATTGCATTTCCATATTCTGTGTACTGTGGGCGACCAGGTACATTGAATGCAGGGTCCTGGGTTTAGCAATACTTCAAGATTCTTTCCTCACCTCTGTGTGACAGCTCTGGATCTTGAGTCACTAATAAGCAGAGCTTTCACTCAAGGGGAGGGATTTATGTGCTCTACCATACCCAGAAGTACAGGATAAGTCACTTCCTGTCCACTGAAGAATATTGTGAAAGGGAAGATAAGTATAAGCAGCTGTGTTGGCTGGTATTAATGTGGACTTATTGTTTTTCTCTGCATAGAAAAGGGTAATATTCTTCCAACAAAATGTTCCAGTTGCTCCACCTGTTTATGGTGTTTTATTGTTCTTACTCTTCTTCCTGTCACAGCTGATCCAGAAGTCAGTATACATTGTAGCATCTTCTGCGTCATTTTAAGAACATGCAGATGTTTTTTTTTTTCAGAGAAATGGAAATAGGGCGCTTCTACCTAATGAGTCTTTCCAGTATGGATAAGGTCATTACCTGAGAAGTGTTCCCATAGCTGGAGATAGCACTAGGGCAGCTCTTCAAAGAGTAGAAGCCACTCTGGCAGGAAAAGGGGAAAAAACAAAGAAGGATCCTCTAAGTGCACAATGCCAGCAGTTTATTATCCAACACAGTTTAAAAACACTTACAAGAGGTAGGCATTAAGCAGGCTCATCATAATCACATATTCCTGGTGGGGCGCCTGTCACTGTCTTTCCATCTCCCTGTGCCAACCAGCAGCTGTAAGGTTGGATAGGAGGTTTTGAAAAAGGAGTCTTGTGCGCATGCTCTGAAACGCGTCACCGCCCCTCTCCTGAGATCTCTTCTGGCGTGTGCGTTCTGCGCAGTGGTGCCTTCTTTGTTTTGTTTTTTTCCCTGCCAGATGTTTTCTTTCTTTCAACTTTTCTGCTATTCTAATCTTCTTCTAAAATGCATTTACAAAAATTTCTATATTTGCATTGAGTTTTGCCTAGACGATGATAAATAAGGTCACGTACTTACCTTAATCCTCCTTTTCATAGGTTTCCTCTTGCTGTATGACCGGCAAGGGTTAACTGCTTGGTTTGCCTAGAGGATAAGGTGATATATTTACCTTATTCCTCACTTCCCCAGCAGTCAGCACTCTTTTCCACTGTCTGATACTCTCAAATGTAGGCATGCTCTCAGCATCCCCTGGTACAATGCAGGTCCCAGATGATCAGTTGGACAGCAGATAGAAGGGACTTCAGGGGACCGTTCACATAAAGACAAGGAAGCCTGAAGAAGCAAGGAAAAGGGTAAATATATCCCCTTAAATATATCTCCCTAGGCATTATGCCATTAGGTTTGTTTCAGCAGCTTTTAAGGGGGGTAAACGTAAACTTGTCAAAATTACATTCATCAATGGAAATGCTGCGGCAGCTCCGCCATCTTTGGTGTTCACCCCTGGCTCTCAGGCTTCCAGACCTGGTGCTCTACATTGTTTAATACAAGTAGCAGATTTTAATTCAAACAGTAGCGCCACCAGGAGGAGCTGAGAATATGCTGCACTTTCTTCAGCGAAAGACATTACAAAACAGAAATGTACATCTACTTCCTAAAACACTGTAACGCTGTACCTAAACAAAAAGAATTAAGGAATTAAAGGGTATGTCCATAAAAAACTAGGGGGAGATTTAACCCCTGTCAGGTTTTTACTGCTAGCCAGGTTCTAGTAGAGACATTTCCCCTCTGATTCTGATGAAGGGGTTTCAGTAGACAGGAAGTGAGGGAAAATCTGCAGTGGGGACACTGACAATGGTTCCAGTGTTTCCCTATTCTACATAAAAAGGCATTTTATTTCTCATCCATTAAAGAACACAGGGAATCCCTATTATTTGGGTTATACTGTCACCCACAGGAGAATTGGACACTGGAAAACAAAAAAATGATAGACAAGAACAGAATAAGCCTTTGAATTCCCAGCATGCCAGTGTTTTGCTAGTGTCCAGGGAGGATGGATCTTTTTTCCAGCTCTGCTGCTAAAGGACTAACCTATGAACTGGATAGACTAGTGTCTTTATTCAACCTTTTTTTTTTGCTATGTTGCCCTTTGTTTGCCAGTGTCTAATCCTTCTGAAAGCTGCAGTAAAAACCTAAGGTGAAAGACTTTTTGTTGCCTGTTTCCTTGTTGCAGACTTTTCCTGACTTTTGGTGAAACCGGTGTCACAGGGACAGTAAATGGGGATAAATTTCTATACCGAAGCCCCAGATAGCAATAAAAACTTGATGGGTTTAATCCCTCTCTACTATATCCCCCAAAAAAGATTTTGTCTGCACATACACTTTAAAGTGTTCTACTGACTTTTGATTAGGAGACCCGCAAAGAATGCCAACCACGACTCATCTGGGGAAATAGCAATAGAACAAGATAGAAAACCTTCTCCAGTTAGTGTTGTTTTTCCCTGGTAAGCCATGGACTAGAGATGCCTCTAAATGCCTCTGGATGTCTCTCAAATTAATCTATAAGGCTAAGTGCCTTGCTCATGCTTAGGGAAAGGCTGGTTGGTGCAGATGCCTGAGGACAATCGGATTGCGTCCAAAAGCACTCTGAAATCTACGACCAGCTTTTCATTACCAATTTCATATTGTTCACAGCCATGTATATAGCACCCATAAAACAACTGCGCAGGTGATGAGCTAAGGAGCTCTGCTTAGCGACCATATCAGGCTAAAAGAGGTACTAAAATGACAGGCAGTAGTTTTCTTCTATGGAATTACTGGACAGGAAATCAGTGGTGTGTATGAAAATGTCTCCTTCCTCAACATGCCACCTTCATTTTAAATATCTTCTCTTTTGATAATCTCCTGAAACTTTTACATGCCCATAAATATAATAAAAACCTTTTACACATACTGACTTGTTGTTTATGCTTAGTAGCTCTTCATGAAGAAATCTGTTTTTGTGTAATGTGAGAGCAGTGTCTGTGCCTCCAGGATAAGGCTGTGGAGCCCCATTATCCATTTGTTACTCTCACATTGGATTGTTCAATGGTGGGGGTGTTGTTTGGCTCTGCAGGGGAGGGGACTGCTGGGCAGAAGTTAATGATGTATGTATAGTGTATTGTTCCCAGGATTGACAAACATTCTGGGTGCACTAGCAAAGTAGTAACATAAGTTTAATTACTTTCATGACTTGATAAGTAAACTTTAAACACTGTATTTTATGCCCTATTAAAGTGAAACTTTACACTATAACAATTTTTTAAAGTACAGCTTTAACTTTAGTAAAGTTTTGCTTAAAAAAAAAAAAAAAAAAAAATGCCCATGAGTGCAGCCCAGGTCAACACTTACCTTGATCACCATTACAGCAATCTTTCCTATGATAAAGTCAGGGCTGGCTCCTCTTCATTTTGAGGGTCTATTAATTGTACTCATGGTGGCTGCCAGCAGTCCCTTAGTGTACAGCTTACTATTCATTGCTGTGGGGCACATGCACAATATGAAGAGGAAATGGCTGGGATCATGTTGGAAGAAATATTCTTGGCTGGGGATAAGGTAAGGATTGACGTATTGACCCGGGGGGGGTAACCTGCATTCATGGAAGTGGGGGGATTTATTAAAAGGACAGCTTCCTTAAATGTACAGTTCTTTGAAGAAATTATGTTTATCTAGCTTAAAGACCACCACTCAAGAAAGAAACCCAAAGGCTGCCATTGCGGACCTTTCCTTCTATATATTTCAGTTCCCTACTGCCATACTGTCCCCCCTGCTTCAATATTTTGAGTTGCTAACCCAGTATGCTTTAATAAAGAATAATATCCTGGTCTTAGCCTTGGCAGTCATGGCAGATCCCCTTTAAATATCTCTTGTTACTATGTGCTGACATTCAAAAACACAAATGGTATCTTTTTAATATATTTTTTTGCTCAAAAATGTTAAGTTGATTGAAAAACTATCATTATTCTGTCCTTGCAAAAAAAAGAGTCAGGAACAACATTAACATGACAAGATGAAAAGAATATGTCATTCTCCATAAGTATAATTTTTGACCTGTGGAATCAGCCCATCCCATGTCCATCCATATTGAAATGTAATCTTGCCTGGATTGTACCTTTCAAATATTTTTCAAAAGAAGTAAAAGCTGCCTTTTACCATGATACATTTAGGCGTAAATTGTGACTTCTAAAAATGTATGAAAACTGCGCAAAATATAAGTGCAACAAAAAACAAATATATATAAATATGAATATGAGAGCAGCAACCACAAAAAGAAGATATCCCTTCCAATATAGACTTGCTTAAATTACCAGTGTTGCGCCTAATCACTACCAATAATGACTTCCTTAAATAGATATTCAAACTCAAACATATACATGTATATATACATTTACGCAATACCAATAGAATATTCAGAAATTACAAATTAATGTCCATCAAAAGAAATAAAAAGGTAAAGTCCCCTTTAAATGTGCCAAGTAAGAAGAATCCAGTCCTTCTTATTCCAGAAAGGTGTCGATAGTATTCACCATCACCAAAGCTATTAAAGATGCATGCTTACCAGACTGCAATGACCCCCTTACTCAAAGTGGTCTACAAAGCTCAATTGGCATGCACCGATAATCATGATATCTCTCTTCTGAGTCCCCAAAATTATACATCCAAGAGCAGACTCTCCAGTAATTCAGGTTTATATAAGAAATAAGCAAATAAATGTTCCTCATAGTGTAGTAACTCAAATAATATAAACATTTTTTTTTTAAAATCACACTGACATTCATAATATAATATGCACCTTTCGTTAAAATCACCGGGCCGGAGGATTTCTAGTTTTTCTAATTGACTTCTGGTCAGTTTGCTTCCAATACATGATGGCATCAATGGGAGGCTCTTTCCTACGCATTTCGTCATCAAAAGACGTCTTCCAGGGCAATAAACTATGACTGCACTTTCAATGAACTATATACAAACTCCTAAAAAAATGCCAATGTGATGGTTTACCAAAACTAAAGAGAAGCTATTGTCCCAGTAACAGTGTCTGCGGCCTCCTGGCACCATCATTTTGAGCTCTGAAATATCTAATCCTGGGAATGCTTATTCCGCTTAGTGCAGAACAGGTCTCCTGTCTACAACCCTTCTAGTGGTGACCAAGGGCTGCTTATTTACAGCAAAGATGGATGCCAACACAGGGCCACACCATACAGCTCAAGACCCTTTTTATCTTCAGTAAAAGTCACACATCACACTGGCATTTTTTCCATAGGGTGCAGGAACTAGTACAAATCACCATATTCGTGAAAGTTCAATTACATTTGAATCAGAGCCTGTACTGTGGAAGTTGCACATATAAAAAGGCAAGAAGAGGGCAATGTACTGGGCACCAGTATTGCCTGTAAGCCTCCAGCCGCTGATCTTTTCCCCATTACTGACTTACCATGCTTAATTTTGTTTGTGTGGAAGTGGCCATCTTGTCTGATGAGCAGGGATTTGCCACTTCTTGTCAGAGCTGTCCTGATGACTGGTGTCCTCATGACTGAAGACGCAATATTCAAGAAGCAGTAGGTGAGGTAGAGGAAGCATGGCTATACACATCATTGATTTAAAAGAAGGAGGAAGATCCTTGCACTGCATGTCCTCAGGTACAACTTCCTTAACAAGAACAGTGAGCAGCACAACATTCAGAGGCATCAGTGCCTTGAATGATCTCATATTTTAGACCTACAGCTATGCGGTTTTAGGTACAATGTTATTTTTCCTAAGGAATTTATGAAAAAATTTAGATTTTTCAGGGTACTGCTTAGGCACAATTAACATTTCTAGATGTTGTCTATAAGATGTGAAGAATCTTCACTTTTTGATTTTGATTTCAGCCCCTCTCTAACACTTCATTCCCAAAGGCATACTTGAAGAGTAACTCAAAGAAAAACACTTTCCCCTCTGGGTGATTTACGTACATTACAAGGATTTTAACAAACTTTGTTGCAGATTCCTACCTTTTGTTATTGTGAAGAAATCCCTGTGTGTTTGTCTGTGTCCACGTGGAAAGTGTATCTAATAGGGGGTGGTTTCATATTTATCAACCACCTGCTGCACTTGCAGAGCTCTAATAAAGAAAACTGCAGTATCTGCATCCCTTTAGATGTGATTTCCTGTCGGGTGTATCTCACCAAAAATAAAATTTTTGTTGCAGGGAATGCCTGAAATCTGACTTTTATCTTAGTGTAGACTTCCTGGAAAATCAGTGAGCCAATCACAGAAGCAGGAAATGACATATCTGTGTACAGAGCACCCTCCAGGTAGCCATAATAAATTGCATTTTACAGAAAATGACAGAGCTGTGGATTGAAAAGGAAAGGTCATTTTTAATAACATTCAATTACAATATGACTTGTGTTGCAATTGTATATACTATATATATATATTTTTTTTTATTTGCTATTTTTTTCCCCACAAAAGTGAAGTTACCCTTTAAGTGTACATTTCTGCGATGGCCATGTTTACACAGGTGTTTTGTGAATCCTTGTGCAGGCAGTCCTGTTCACGTAGATTGGGGCCCCGAATATGACACAGTGAGCAGTAATTAAAACCAATTGGAAAAAGCTTACCACACCCAAATATTAAATTACTGATTTCAGCTGGTTGAAAGATAAATTCTGATTCCATGCAATCCACTTTGTACATAAATATTTAAGCATACCCCTTTGTGAGGGATATGTTTGCCTACACAGCAGGGATGCACGGGGGCTCCATGCACCCCTGTGCAGGCAGTCCCATTCATGTCAATTGGAACCCAGCAACCGTATAGAACACAGTTGCTGCTCCCAATTAACATCTGTGTGGGTGCGGGTCCCCGAACCCACACTGTCTGCATTCAGGGACCCGCATCCACATGGCTGTCAAATTGGGAGCAGTCGCTCTGTCCCAATTGACATGAATAGGACTGCTAATCCGATATGTGGTTGTGGTAGGCTTTTGCCCATTGCTTTTAATTATTGCCCTTTGTGTCGTATTGTAAACTAAGCCTGAAGAAGAATCAAAAGGAAACGTCAAAAGAACGGAAAACTTCTTTAAAATAAAAAAAATAAAAACACATTTCATTTTGCGACGCTGTAAATATGTTTTATACTACTGTGCTGTTTCAGAGACTATTGCTGTAACAGAATATTACAGCAGCGCTTACCCCGCTCATTCTCCATTCTCGAACACTTTGTATTCACTGCAGACTTGTGAAGGGCTGCGTGAATCTAACATCTAATAAACAGCTTCGGCAGGGCAGGACGTGAAAACATCAGTGTTTCATTTTTATTTAAAGCAAATCCAACTGAACGCGCCTCGCAGCCTGGAATACACAATGAGCCCATCTTTCTCTCTTTAGATGACGGGAGAGTTGGAGTGTTGCTAATCTAATGAACTGTTACATGTAAACCTCCATTATGTCAGGATCATAGAACACAGAGATACATGTGATCAGATAATTGCTCAGCACACCAATGCACCGAAAGGATAAAAAAAAAAAGAAATTCAAATAACTGTGCCCGGCAAGAGTTCTTATACTGTTCCAGCATGACTGTGTCCCTGGGCATAAAGCCAGCTCTATAAAGACATGGTTTGACCACTTTGGTGTGGAGGAACGAATGTGGCCTGCACAGAGCCTTGACCTCAACCCTAATGATGTTGTGGAGTGCAGCCAATATGATTTGTTTTAAGCTGCCCATTACACTGTTATTTTATATTTATTCAGCCCACTGGTCGTGGTGGATGGTGGAACCCCCGCTAGGACATTGTATTCTTACAGCAGCACCCACCACTGTCAAAATTCACTGATCAGCAGCTGCAGCTAATCGACTGCAGCTGCTGATTAATAGAAAAAGTTTCCAATGTGTCCCTTCGACAAAAGTCGATTAAACAATTGACTTCTGTCGGGTAGGGGAATCCACACACTGATTTTTATATAATCTTTATTTATAATAAATTTTCTTTTGTGACATCACAGTAAAAAATTAACAGAATACACAGAAAACGTAAAAAGGAACAAGAAAGACTGTCCAGTAATGTATCCACTTAGCATACAGTACAATAGGCCGGTTGGCCACCAACAACAGGGGCATGGGTGACGGAGGCATCTAATTTTTAATAAAGAAACATATGAAACCAGACATTCTTAAAATGTCATCAACCACTTTCTTGTGTGCGGAGGGTGATTAAAGATGGATATCATTAGGTCGGACAAGAAAAAACATATAACCAAGAAAAGAAATAACCAACAAAGAATGCGCTCATTCGTACATCTTTAGCCAGCAGTTAGTATGTTATCCTGAAGCAGATATAATTTCAGCATTTCCACACACTGATTTAAATGCTAAAGATGGGATGTCACACCACACATAAACCAACCAGTCAGTTTGGCCCGTCCATACGGGGCACAGGGGCGCCGCCCCCCCCCCCCAATCCAATGCGCCTTGCCCCTAATCTACATGCAGGGCGCCCGATGCATGGATTTCAATAGGGTTTTGAATTTTTTTGGAAGCACATGAAAAATGTAGGCTTTGTGGGCTCGGGGTGCAGAGCACTGCGCCCTGAGCCAACCCAGTTTTGTGACAGTAGCGAATTAAAATTTTCCATGATCTTCCTGATTCTCCTCCCGGCCAATCAGGAAGTGTGTCTTAATAGCCGATTGGTTGAGAGGAGAAGTGACCGTATTGGCTGCCGAGGAGGAGGAGACGCAGGGGAAGCCACTGTGAAGCGACCTAGATTGGGTAAGTACGTGGCTGGTGGGCGGACGAGCGAGTGATGGGGGGTGGGGGGGGTCGACTGACTGACCGCCACTGCAACCAGGTATAGATTAAACTTTGACCTTTTGTTCTACTGCTGTCTATGCAAATTGTCATGGCTATATGACTTTCACACATTCCTCAATATTTACCCCAAGAGATCTTGAATGGGTCCAAACATCTGATATTCAGTCTACATATGTATCTATTCAATGTTCAGGTTCAAGTCCTTGCCACCCAGTCAGAGCTCAGGTTAGAGATGAGTTTGGAGGACACCCAAGCTCATCTCTACTTGCCACTAAAATGGAATGCTGATCGTGAGCCATTTCTTCACACACATCATCAGTACTTGAGCTCACAAATGGGCACAAACCCCCACAGACACTCCAAGTGTAAAGCCTTCCCAGATGAGTGGAGACTGTTATGCTATGTACACACGATAGGATTTTCCGACAACAAAACCATGGATTTTTTTCCGGAGGATGTTGGCTCAAACTTGTCTTGCATACACACGGTCAGACAAATGTTGTTGGAAATTCGAACGTCAAGAACGCGGTGACCTACAAGACGTATGACGAGCAGAGAAAAATTAAGTTTAATACCCAGTGCGGCTCTTCTACTTGATTCCGAGCATGCGTGGGCTTTTGTGCGTTGGAATTTGTACACACGCTCGGAATTTCTGACAAGTTTTGTTGTCGGAAATTTTGAGAACCTGCTCTCAAACATTTGTTGGCGGAAATTCCGACAACAAATGTTCTATGGAGCATACACACGGTCGGACTTTCCGACAACAAGCTCACATCCAACATTTGTTGTCAGAAAATCCTATCATGTGTACGGCCCATTATAGCCCCAAGGCGGCTCCATATTATTGGCCATGGTTATGGAATATCTAACAAGCTCATATACTGTAGGTGTGTTGGTTTTACAGAGTTTGGTCACACAGTGTAAAAAAGTGTGGAGGGTATGACAGCGGACAGGTGAGGAGGATGAAGGAATATGGAAAGGAAAAATTTAAATGTTTGTGGAAGGATGTTTAGGGACTGTGTAGTGGTTAAGCGGGCCATACATGGATTGAAATTAAGCCAATTAAGCAGAGACCAGCCATAGTCAATCTATGCATGGGCTAGCTGGTTGTACACAAGTCAATCTATTAATCGACTTGAGAACAACCATCCTGTCATGTTTTACCCAAAACAATCAGTGCTGTCAGCTATAGTTAGCAACGCTGATCATTATATTGTATTGTGTGGGTAGGGAAGGCTCCCCATTGGCAGAACACAATAACACTGTAGGAGTGATTCCCCCATCCATAGGTCAGCAGGTAAGAAGGTGTGTGGGGACCGGCTGGGGAGAGAGGTCTGTCAGCAGGGGGGTGTGAGGTGGTCATGGAGGGATATCAATCAGCGGTGGGGGGAGTAACTGGGAGTGATATCTTTTGGAGTGGGGTCTGTCATCTGCAGGTTGGGAAATGGTCACCTGTGATATAATTTGAAGGGAGGGGGCTAACATGGGAAGTGGCTGGGGAGTGACCTGGTTGGTTGAGAGTGTGAAATGGATGATGTGTTTCAAGTAAGGTAATGCTTACTGCCCTTTGAAAAGTGATCTGTGGTGGATTGCTTTTTAACAAGTGGTATAGCAGCAGCTGACAGGCGTTCACGAGGTGCTACTGCCGCCTCCTTGTTTGTTTTTTTTACATTGCTATATGATAGTTGTTTTACATTATTGGACTATGCTTCTACTGTGAGCGAGTTTGGCTTGCAGTTTGGACCCATTGAAATCAATAGGCGAATTTGAGAGGCGGTGTTGCCTGTCAAACTCTGCAGGCTCCAAGCTGTTTATTGAGCTCAGTGCCTCTGACACGAAGTGAGGAGAGGCACTGTGAGCTCATCCTCCCAGTCTGCTGCAGAGTGTGCCAGCTTGTATTTAAACTGGCCGCTCTGTATGCAGCTTCTGACAGGCTGCGCAAGGAGCCCCGTATCTCCGGAACCATAGATGATAGGACCTCCAAACCAGTGGTGGGGTAGGTATTCAGCTACCTACACCCCAAATTTGGGGTCTCTGTGACCTCCTGGTCGCCGAGCCACGACCCTCAAAGTCGATCGTTATTTTTTTTGTGTTTGTTTTTATTTATTTATTTATTTATTTTTTGGGGCAAATGGTCCTAGCTTAAGGTAAGGGGCCTGGAGCTGCAGCTCCAATAGCCCCTATTTTATTCCGGCCCTGGCCTAAACGCTAGATGAATCTAGGCACATTTAATAGTTTATGCACGTCAATAACTAGAATAAATGAATATTCTTGCCAATGTAATTCATTAATGCTCAAACACGTGACTCGCCTAAATGCATGTGCAATAGGTGGATTTAGGCACATTTAAGCAGCTTTATCCTGCCAGTAGTAAAGACGTTCAGAGGGGCTGAATAAGCGCCCTGTGTGCATGAGGCAGCCAAATAGACGGGAGCAATAGTCACTGAGACAGGCAGATGTAGACAAATAAACCTGAAAGACTTTTTTTTAAATGTATCTTGCTGAGATGAATGTCAAATGTGTTGCCAGTGCAAGAAACTGTAACAGCTGTGAGCTATCAGGTCTCTTGTAACATGTCCCCAGTCTCTGACATTTTCCTGAAGCTTGTCCTTAGTTTCCAACTACACCTGAAGCATGTCCGCAATCTATGATCCTCTCCTGTAGCATGCCCCCTATCTCTAGTACTATTACTATCTCTGCTTGGTCTGATCTGCAGGGGTTCCGTGAACAGATGCCCTGCTGAATTGGAACAAAACATGACACTTTTGTGATATCAGTGCCTGTTCAGTATTTTTATGCATTTCCAAATCTGAGCTTTTTAGACCCATGGTGAATCTATGGATAGCAAGATGAAAACAATTAGGTTGTGAAAAGTCAGAAAAGGATGCAGACCTTTTCCATTTTTTCCAAATGGATAGACTGATGTACACAGAACAAGTCCATTTACATCTCTCCGTCTGTAGAGGGTAGGTGTTGTGTGGTAGCCTTCACGACCCTCTATGTTCCCCTCCTGATTGGGCGTTAAGTCTGGGTCACATGAGAGACCTAACCCGGGGTTGGTTCTTCTGGGCTATGCTAGGCACTTTGTGCAGGGTCACTGTTATACATGTAGCAAGGTCCCGGGCCTCCAGAAGCCTAATGGTGACCTCCAGAGTCAGGGAGAACTGACATCCTTCTTTGTAGAGTAGGTTACCAGGCATAGTGGGTGTAATGCAAGATAGAATGATCGGGCACCATTCACTTTTTGAATGCGAACAAAGAGATTTATTGTCTCTTAACAAGAACTGGGGGAGAGAGGGTTAGGGCCTGAACACCCTTAGGCAGATGCAATAGCAATTGGCAGACTCAAAGACAAAATAGGCAGACAACTATACAGGTTGAGGGCCTTTAAAGTGGTTGTAAACCCTTTACAACCACTTTAACCTACAGGCAAGCCTAGATTAAGGCTTACATGTAGATGCAAGAAATATCTCCCAAACCTAAAAGGTTTAGGAGATATTTTCAGAAATAGCTGCAGCGATGTCTATGGCGCATGCGCCGTAGACATCGGGCGCAGGCGCACTGAGCATGCCGTTTTCTAACGTTGATCATGTCGTTAGTGGCGGCACCAGCGCGCATGCGCAGGAGTGACGCCATCGCGGCTCCGGCCAGTCACAGCGCCGGAGTCGCGATACCCGGAAGTCACTCCGAGATAGATGGCGGCGTCGGAGGAGGTGAACGAGGGTCGCCTCGGGGGCTTTGATCTCAGGTAAGTTATCCATAATGAGCTAGTTTGCTATGCATACTAGCTCATTATGCCTTTGCCTTGCAGGGTGTATTTTTTTTCCCCAAGGCTTTACTTCCTCTTTAAGCTGGTTGCATCAATGTATTTGTAGAACTGCTGTCTCCTATGGCAACTGAACTTGTAGGTTGACTTCAACACAGATCTATACATATACCAGACTTGGTATCCCCGTTGTGTAGGACCTGGCCTCCATCTCACAGCCTCTCGCTGTAGCTTTTCTCACAGAGCTCCCAGTCTTCTCACCAGACCTTCAGATCCCAGCTGCCCGATGAATCCCCTGAGCTCTTCCGCAGCTAACCCACTGTACACTCCAAGCTTTACCCACGCTAACCTGCTATGTCCCTGGCTTGGCTCTCAGCTAACCCACTAAATCCTCTTCAAGTGTCACCCATGCTCACCCGCTGGGTCCCTGACTGATGCTGAAGCTTTCCCAACTTGTTCACAGTTCCCGGCTAGTAAAAAAAGCCGCTCTGGTACTTCTTCAGATTTCACAAACCTGCCCTCTGATAACAGGAGTAGTTGTCTCTTACTGGCGATGGTGTCCCCTTTATTTCTGACCTCTGGTTTTCACCTGCCTCTGGTAACAGAAGTGGTCATCCCATGTGGCAACTGCTTCTCCTTCACCTCTGGCAACACTCAGTTCACCACCTGGCTGAACCTCTGCAATGATCAGGCACCCCTCGGGTTGAGCCTTACACGTGGCTAGGCCCCAGGCTTCAGGCCTAACCTTCAGCTGCTGCGTCACACACTGCCCCCAGGCCTCAGCCTGGGGCTAAAAGAACACTGATCCCCTGACTCCTTCCCTTTAAATAGACTCTCCCAGCAAGCTTAGCCACAAATATGATTGGCAGAGAAATTATGTCTATTCACAACCTGAACTGACTGTGGTCTTGTCATTCTAATGCCAAAGGCAGCAGTGCCACCTATTGACAGAAGAGAGAAATGCACCAGATTCAGGCTTGAAGGCAAAAAAGTCAGAGGCTACAACTACCCATTAGCCAGGCTAATTACCGCTAGCATAACTAAACTTGTTAGCAACCCTGCCTGATACCAGGGTGCTACATATACAGGGGGTACCTTTACTTGAGCCACGCTCACAACCCAGTAGATGACAAACATGAACTAACTTTAGTAAACTTTCTTGATGTCATATACACCAGCATGATCATTTGAGAATTTAGGAGAGACACGCAGAGCCAATGCCCTCTACACCTGTCCAGCATATCACGGCTACCTTCCTTTCAGTAATGGTAAGAGGTCCCGCTGGGCGCCCAGCATGGACTCCATGCATGCACTTCACTTAAAGTGGTGTTTCCCCCTAAAAAAATAAAAATGCTTAAAAATTCCTAAAAAATAAAAAAATATTTTTTTTTACATACCTCTAAATGCCTGTTGCTAGGGGGTCCATCGTAGTCTGCTTCCTTCGGTGCCTGGGCTGGTGACATCACTTCCCCTCGGCGCAGGAAGAGCTCCCCAGTCATCTGGGACCTGTCACGTGTCCAAGATGACTGTGTGGTCAACCACGGCGCACGGCGCCACTCGCGCATCCACAGTTGCAATGCCGGCGCCGCCGAGCAGATCGGGGGGCGAGCAGAGCTTCAACCCCCCGCATTGCTGGACACTGGAACAGGTAAGTTTCCAATTATTAAAAGTCAGCAGCTGCAGTATTTGTAGCTGCTGACTTTATTTTTTTTTTTTTTTTTAGGGATGCACCTCTTTAAAGTGGTTGTAAACCATCAACTTCTAAAACAATAAAACAACCCACTCAGTTTAAAAAATAAATGAAATGCAAAACATTTGTGTATAGATTTAAAAACATACATAAATACCTTTTTTTCCTCTCTTTTTTTATAAGTGATCACCTTCCTTCTGTTCTCAGCTGCATAAGAGCTGGGGGAGGAGAAGCAGCAGTACAGCTTCCCAGTGAAAGGCTGTGCAGGGGGGCATGTCAGGACAAGTCTGATCATTGGAGGAGAGCACACCGAGTTCCCAGCATACCCAGAGAACTGACACCGTGTGTTCTCCTGCTTAGTGTGGTCAGTTTTTAATAGGAGGAGATCAGAGGGATGGACAGGAACACCAGGGATTTCTCACAAATAAAGCAATACAAAGAGTACAGGATACATTGTCATGCAAGTACATGGTACAGCAGGCACATATTGCATAACGCTTTAACTCTTTCTCTTTGGTACCTGTGTACAGGATGAGGGCCCCAGTGGTGCAGATCTGCTCTTTTTTGCTATGGTAGACAAATCGTGGCAGAAGTAGTGTAGTCAACATCTCCCTCCCTACAAGAGGCTATCTCACTTGCCACATGTACACTCTTAATGGTGGGCTGCTAGAGAAACCCTTATTACCCTTGGTAACCACTTGTGTCTTCACACTGTATAAACTATTGTTCTGCTGTTTTCAATGTGTTTAGTGACCTGGGCTGTAGACTATATGTGCCAATTACTTGCATTGCACCCCTTTAGTAACTTCAGACAAGGCAACATTTCAAAAACTTTACTTAAGAAATAAATTAACATGATGGCAATCACAGGTAATAGTTTGGAATAAAGTGCAGAAGCATCCCTAGTCCCAAACTCAGGCTTGTGGCTGCCCCAGCATACCTGCACAAGCAAGAGTTCCTCTTTGGCAAAGCGGAACTAACATGGAGGAACATACAGAATCTAGGAATAGGCATCTTCAGGTAGGACTGCAAGTTCCAGCAATCCTTCTACATCTTGATGGCTGTCTGTGTCTTTCCTCCCATACAGGCTGGGTATGAGACTTCTCTCCCACCTTCTCAGTCACACCGGATCCTGACCCCCCTATTCCATTTATAGTACACAGGACCAGAGGGTCGGACCCAAGAAATCCCGCTAAGACAGAAAACCCGGGAGTGTAATTAATCCCTAACTTCCCACTGGGGCAGCAGTACCCACTACCTGCCTACACGCTCATAGACCAACATGGAGTTTTTGATCCAGCAAACCTGGTCATAGCATTCGTGTCAAGGGGGCCTTGGACATTCAGAACCTTTGGCAAGTCTCTTACCAAAGATACAACTTTATCATAAACAATAGAAAGCTATTGGAGGTGGCTGTAATTTTCCCCATCTTTGTTATTCTAAATACTCTTTTCTTTGGTGTGGCCTGCAACTTGCCAATTTCTCACCTAGGTGATGTAGCTTTGGCCCCCAGCAACCTCCTGGGATGACTACATTACACATTCCAGGAAGCAGTATTTCAGTAAGGAATGAAGTATTGCAATATTTTAATCCTAGGTGTGATTCAAGTATCTGGGACCTGGCAGAGAGACCTGCAGCACGTCAGCGTATGAGCGAGTACCCCCCACATTGCACGTCATCAGGGAGCCAGCTATGACAATGAGGAAGAGACAACCGGCTCCCAATAACAGAAGAATGAGATGGTTCCACTGAAGCAAAGCAGCACAAAGAGAACTTTGGCTGCAAGGAAGACAATGCTGGACTCCATGAACTAGAAGTATGGGGTTTGTTTTCGATCATACAGGGACAATTTTTAGAGAGACTGCATTTAACTTTACTTCCACTTTAAGCTATCATGAGTTTAGAAGTCCAGTGTTCCTAGGGTTGCCACCTTTTCTTCAAGCCAAACCCAAAACACTTTAGTGGCACAGGACTATTTTTTTTTTCATGGAGAGTAATGAGGCAGCACACATAGCGCGCTGCAGCGGACAGTGGGTGTGGCCAAACTACTCTTGCTGTTGTCATCACCCCGCTCCCCCAGTGATGTCAAATCTGCCCCCAAACAGCTGCCCATAGCTCCTGGACAGCAACAGATTTGTGTGTCTCAGTTACTTTGGGAGAAACAGCCCGGTCTGAATAATGTGTCCAGGTTTCAGGCAGACTGAAACCCGGACACAAGATTCAAAACCCAGACTGCCCGGGTGTATTCTGGACAGGTGGCAACCCTAATGCCGTGTACACACGGTCGGAATTCTCGTCGGAAAAAGCTCTGATCGTTTTCCCGTCGGAATTTCGCTCAAACTGTCTTGCCTACACACAGTCACACCAAATTCCGACGGTCAGTAACACAGCCGCATAAAACACGTTCGACAGCACTATAAAAGGGAAGTTTAATGCTTCCGAGCATACGTTGAATTGTTTCCGAGCATGCGTCGGAATTTTGCGTGTCAGAATTGCATACACACGATTGGAAAATCCGATAGAAAGGTTTTCCGTCGGAAAAATTGAGAACAGGTTCTCAATCCAAAGTCCGTCGGAAATTCCGACAGAAAAAGACCGATGGGCATACACACGGTCGGAAAATCCGTTGAAAAGCTCCCATCGGACTGTTTCCATCGGAAATTCCGACCGTGTGTATGCGGCATAAGTGTTCCAATGAAGTGTTCCTAGAAATTGGCAAATCCAACAATATTTCTATAATTCCCACAGTGCAGAAATACAGAAAATACATTCAGTAGCAATACATGCGCTTAGCTCTGTTCAGTCGGATGTAGCAGTTGGAGGACACAGAATGCCATTTCTCTATAAAATGAGATAGAAAATAGTTTCAGAATCACACAATATTTCACAGGTGACTCAGAGGTCTAAAATGCCGCCTCAGTTTAATATTTAACAGTTAAATAGAAAATGACTCGCAAACACCAAGCACTCTCATGTATACAATGAAGGACATAGAATGGATAGAGAGACAAATAGCAATGACAAACACATTAACAGATTCCTTACAACAAATACAGTATACATGTAAATGAATACACAGGCTCCATGTTTTATTTTAAAGACATAAAAAAGGGCTGTGGCTTTTATTAGGGGCCGACATAAAATGTTCACAAGGTTTTTCACAAGGTCTTGTTTGGCTGCACAGACTAAAAATACAGACAACCAAAATCATACCTCCCAACATTTTGATTCAAAAATAATAAAAGAGTGTAGGACTTTAAATGAGGCAGACTCAAACACAGATATAGAAGTAAAAAATAGTAGTTTTAATGTACATAAGTGTCAAATTGTGCAACGTTGTATATGTCAAACAGTCACTCAATGCATGTACAGACATCTTAAAAAATACATGGTATACATATAGATGGGGTGTAAAAACATAATAACAGGGGAACAATTTTACATAATTCATAAATGCAACTAGTAATGTACAGTAAAAGTCATAGAAGTATAGATATATAGAGTATGAGGGAAAGTATCATCACAAGCTCGACGCGTTTCGTCGGTTAGCCGACTCATCAGGAGCAGATAATGAATATCTGTAAATAATGAGAGTTCTCAATCAAAAAAAGGGGGGGTGGGAAACAACCCATGATATGGAAAATATATGTAAATAGGTATATATAGAAAAACGAAGAGATGGTAAAGTCCACAAACTTACATCCCATTGGAACACTGAACTTCAAAAATCCCGATATGCAGGGGTCGCCACATCAAGCCTCACCGGGAGCTGAGGTATACAAGTCTGCCCATAGATAACAGGTCCACACCGGAAAATCCCCAACCAAGCAACAAGTAGTATATTGAGTATTGTGCCAAAATTGGCAAGTAAAACTGTAAAATATTTAAGAAATCTTGTATGATGATACACCCGGCAGCACTGTCAAGCTCAAAGAAGTAAAGATACATGAAAGAGAAGGCAGGTGAAAGTGAGTTAAATAATGAAAGATAGAAATAAGGTGGAAAAATGGAAAAATGGCAAGTGAAGATGGTGACAAAGTAGTAAATAAACAAAAAGAAAATGAACGAGTGAGAGTGAGAGCAACCTAAGAAAGGATATGCCTGTAAGGCATACCTACACCTGAAAGGTAGTGTTGATAAAAAATAGATATAGATGTGCAGTGTGAGGAGTGAAAGAGTAGAGTGTATGGAGCTGTGACATGTAGTGTTACCTTGTAGTAGCCAATATAGGTTATGCGTGTGCAGTGAAGCGAGCAGTGCAAGCCGGTCATCTAGTCGAATGTAGGTGGGGACCTCCAGGTGGGCCAGTCATATAGGGCCGACAATAACATCGTCACGCAAGCATGGTGATGGGCGGGAAGCGTCTGCCCGCCAGTGGCGTCAAACCTATTCCCACCTGTACATCAGCTGGATGGAAGATACCGCGAGACCAGACGACGCCGACTGAGGACGTCGCTGGTGCGGCATGTGCGTGACGTCGATACGCACGAGGCCAGCCGTCCCCATGACACCCATCAAGCACAAGGGCGGCAGGGGGCGGCGCCTGGCGCGAATCACAGCTCCCAGGGAAAGGAAGACAAGAGCAACCCCTGCAAAGCAGGCATGATGAACAGGATCCGCTAGGGATGAAAGGGATGTGGAACATAAATATATAAGAGATGGGTCATATATAGACACAGCGTGTCGTAGATGCACTTAAATAATATCTAGCATCCAAAGGGTGGGGGTCAAGTGATCCCATCCAACCCTGAGGTGGGTATATGGACATTAAGGAGGTAGCTATATGCTACCCATTGTGTTTGAGATTCTACCTCCATCCCGGTTTCAACATACGACAAAAGGGGGGGGATGTATATCTCCATATAATGGGACTTTAAATGAAGTGCACAAGGAAAGGGGGGTAGTGCGCCTCCATCCCTATATTAGATTCAAAAACAATAAAAGAGTGTGGGACTTTAAATGAGGCAGACTCAAACACAGATATAGAAGTAAAAAATAGTAGTTTTAATGTACATAAGTGTCAAATTGCGCAACGTTGTATATGTCAAACAGTCACTCAATGCATGTACAGACATCTTAAAAAATACATGGTATACATATAGATGGGGTGTAAAAACATAATTGCCATAACAGGGGAACAATTTTACATAATTCATTAATTCAACTAGTAATGTACAGTAAAATTCATAGAAGTATAGATGGAAGTATGAGGGAAAGTATCCTCACAAGCTTGACGCGTTTTGTCAGTTAGCCGAATAATCAGGAGCAGATAATGAATATCTGTAAATAATGAGAGTTCTCAATCAAAAAAAGGGGGGGGGGTGGGAAACAACCCATGATATGGAAAATATATGTAAAAAGGTATATATAGAAAAACGAAGAGATGGTAAAGTCCACAAACTTACATCCCATTGGAACACTGAACTTCAAAAATCCCGATATGCAGGGGTCGCCACATCAAGCCTCACCGGGAGCTGAGGTATACAAGTCTGCCCATAGATAACAGGTCCACCGGAAAATCCCCAACCAAGCAACAAGTAGTATATTGAGTATTGTGCCAAAATTGGCAAGTAAATCTGTAAAATATTTAGGAAACCTTGTATGATGATACACCCGGCAGCACTGTCAAGCTCAAAGAAGTAAAGATACATGAAAGAGAAGGCAGGTGAAAGTGAGTGAAATAATGAAAGATAGAAATAAGGTGTAAAAATGGCGAAGATGGTGACAAAGTAGTAAATAAACAAAAAGAAAATGAACGAGTTGCCAACATTTTGAGATGGGAATGAAAAACACCTACTAGAAAATGTATGTAGGTATAGGACACGCCCCCTTGCCACACCTCCTTAAAGGAGAATTACCCAAAAATAAAATAGAAAAAGTTTATTAAATCCACAAGGGGCTTTTTTTCACCACTACTATTCCTTTATATTGGCTTTTAAAATTTACAAATGCAGCAATTTATAATTTGGATAAAAGGTTTAGCACTGGGAAAAACTTTTTGAAAGATAAAAAGTACATTTTATATACAACTATATAGATCAGACCAAAATGAGGGACGAATGAGGGACAGAGGGACATTGCTCCAAATCAGGGACAGTCCCTCGAAATCAGGGACAGTTGGGAGCTATACCTAAATGTCAAATTTGGAAGTTCATTCAGATTTAAAACCAAAGGCTAAGCAAACAGCTAAACACAAAGATGAAACACAGTATATAGAAGATGCTTTATCTTCCAAATGGATTTGCATTTTTGTCCATCCAGCAGTCAAGTATTTTTTACAGGTCTTGTCCCTCACCCAGCACTTGATTAAACAGGGAAAGCTGAACCAGCAGATTGATGAGCTCATCTCTCCATCACTCTGCTCTTTCCTCCTATGGGCATGCTCCTTGCACTGCAGTACAACGGAATGGTTTCTTGTGCTACTTTTCCTTTGCACCAGTCTGAGCTCTGCTGTGCAGGTGGCAACAAGAGTCACATTCAGGTACTTACACTGATGGCATAAAAAATTTAATAATGATTTTTTTTTTTTTTGGATACTGCCATTCCTTAAATAAATACAAAATTGTAAAAAAATAAAAAAAAATAGAAATACTGATTTTATGATATATTCATGAATAAAGAGTTGCATTGAATGCAGAGTTTACATTGTGTGTTTAATAACTGCTTGGAGTTCAGCTTTAATGTGGACTGATCAGACATGGTTTTGGTAATTGCATACATGCCAAGTAATGTGTTTCAGCACAATATACCCGCTGTCTGTGCGTATAAAAGAATGGTAAAGCCTAATTACACCTTTTGCAAAAAAAAAAAGCAACATTAATCTTGTGATCAATGTGCATGTACAATTGTTTTTTTTTTTGTTTGTTTTTTGCAATGAAGCCTGCAGAGACATGCACCCGCAATTGGTAATTCACAAGTGCAATGCCCAGGCCCTTGCAATGTCTTCCCCAGCCTCAGGTCCATACAGAGGTACGGAGCCTGGATGGAGGAAGTGCAGTGAGGGAGGAGGAGTTGCCAGCATGCTCTGCACTTTTCTGCAGAGGCAGATTGGACATGTAGGATGTGATCCCAGACCAGGATAATGCGATTGTGTGGGAGAAGCCATGCACAGCTGTGATAAATGCAAGCAATCCCAGTTTTCTGCTGGAAGATGCACCCTGCGATTCAGGAAAGGGGGAGGGGGCGGTTAGGTTTTAGGAGTCTTCGAACATGCTTCCTGTTACACCTTAAATATGGGTGTAAGATAGAACAGAGAATAAAACACTAAATTTAGCCTTTAGTGGGAAATTTGATCTAGAAGGAGAATAATTCACACGTGAGAGAAATCTGACGCATCAGATAACATGGATAATTCTGAGAAATCACGTGAGACATACTGAGACAGCTGTTATTTTTTATTTTTTTTTCCCCTTCTGTGTCAGTGATAAGATCACACAGAATGCTCACCTTCATCATATAACATTTTCGGCACCACAAACTGAAAACACTATTTAATTCATTTTTTATATCCAACTCACCCATCCATCCATATCTCCAAGATTTATTTTCTTGAGAAATTACTTTGAACAACAACTCCTTGGCATTTCTAGCTGCAGCCATCTTGAGTAAGGGCAGATAATTCATGTAGCATTTACCTCCTGGAATCAATCTGACCTTAGCTCAGGCATGCAGGCTGGAGGGTGTGCTCAGCCAAGAAAGCCCCTCCTCTTTTCCTCCAGATGAAAATGGGCCTCATGGGATGTATGACATCATTGTGGTCTAGGCCAGAAACCAGGAAGCAACTGAAGAAATGGAAAAAAAAAAAAGTTTAAAACAATTAAAATGAATATACCTTCCGATCTATTTACTAAGGCTAGCAGCATAAGGATTACAAATAGTCATAGAAAAAGGACAGCCGGCAACTCCATAATCCTCCAAGTATTTAGCCATAACAGTGAGTACACAGACGGTTTCAGATGTGTTTCGGCGATAAGCCTTGTTCACAGCACACATGTGAAGTAAAAATTTACAAAATGTATATATATATATATATATATATATATATATATATATAACTCTTTTGTTCTATTAGGTGATGTACTAAAGTAATATTTCCTACACTCCTTCTACCTGCACTATACCTGCTGACACTTTGATTATTAATTGTTTAACCCCTTCAATACCAGGCACTTACCCCCTTCCTGACCAGGACAATTTTCAGCTTTCAGCGCTGTCACAATTTGAATGACAATTGCGGTCATGCAACACTGTACTCAAACTACATTTTTTATCATTTTCTTCCCACAAATAGAGCTTTCTTTTAGTGGTATTTGATCACCACTGGGCTTTTTATTTTTATATAAACAAACTAAAGTTTTTCTTTGTTTCTGTTATAAAATTGTGTTTTCTCCTTCACTGATGGGCACTGATGAGGCGGCACTGATGAGTTGGCACTGATATGTAGAATTGATGGGCATTGATAGGCGGAACTAATGGGCACTGATGGACACTAATACATGGCACTGGTGGGCAGCACTGATGAGGTACTGACAGGTTTTACTGATGGGCACTGTGATAGGCACTGGCATGCGTTTCTGTTAGGGCACTGACTGGCAGCTGATGGGCACTGATTGGTATTGTTGGTGGCACATCTGATGGGGCTGTGCTGATAATCAATGTGCTGATTATCAGCACAGACCCCCCCCCCTGACAGGGAGAGACGCCGATTGGCTCTCCCTGTCAGCGCGAATCGAGGAAACCCATTTACCTGCACTTCCTGGTTCACGCTGTGATTGGTCACAACTGATCACGTGGTAAGGAGCCTCCGTCAGAGACTCCTTACTACGATCGGAGATGCAGTGTGTCAGAGTGACACACAGCACCACGGATCACTGCACTGCGCGCCGGCATGTTATCCTGCTGGACGTCAAATGACGCCCAGTCAGGATAACTGAATCACCGCTCAGCCGTCATTCTGCTATAGCCGGGCGTGAAGTGGTTAATTCAAAATGTTACTAATTGAAGGAGGGGTGGAACCTACATAGATAGATAGACACTTTTTTTTTTCATTTTCACTTCACGTGTGCTGTGAACAAGGCTTATCGCCAAAACGCGTCTGCCACCGTCTGTGTACTCACTGTTATGGCTAAATAAAATACTTGAGGATTATGGCGTTACCAGCTGTCTTTTTTCTATGACTGCGTTGTCTTTTGGTGGATAGGAGGACACCACAGCTTGGGCACCCAAAATTGCAACTTCCAGTTTGCATTTGAATTTCCACTGTTCTGAGCATTGCATCTTTTTGTTTGAGGCTGTGTTCACACACGTGCAGCGCGAATTGAAGCTCCGTTTTCACAGCTAATTGACAAAGTAGTTGTTCAGCGTTTCACGTCAGTTTTTGATCAGGATCAGGTCAGGATTTTATCCTGTTCACGATGGAATGCATCTGCGAATCAGATGTGTTCCCATAGAAGATAATGTGCTTGCAATTCGCATCGCAATGCTCAGAAAACAAACACGTTTTTGGGCAATGCGGAGTGTGAATGCAACGCACATACATATGCGCGTTGCATTCTGCATTCACACTCCGCATTGCCCAAAAAAGTGTGCGTTTTCTGTGCATTTTCTGAACCAGCCTCATTCAAATGAATGCATTTTAAAATGTCGTGCAAATCGGATGCACGGTAAATCGCATCCAATTCGCATAGTTATGAACCCAGCCTGAAGGATTACAAATACAGGTGGTCCCCGAGTTACGAACTTGTTAGGGACTGCCCGCCTGTACGGAAGTCGGAAATGTTCGTAAGTCGGCCGCGCATGCGCAGACCGACAAATACGGAGATTTCCGGACATTTCCGATGTTCCGTCTAATGCCGCTCTGCGCGGCAAATTACGGACATTTCCGGCATTTTCCGAGGCTCCGTATGGCTGCGCATGCGCAGAAAGGCCGAAAGACGGCGAAAAAGAGCGAAAAATGGTGGAGGGTCCCCGCAGCGCCCCGTTCGTAAGTAGGGGTTGTTCGTAGGTCGGGCGTTCGTAAGTCGGGGACCCCCTGTAGTTGTTATTTGAAAGTGCAGCCTTGAAATTTGGGGTGTAACATGTAACATGTTACGGTGCGGCAGCTAACCTAACCCCCTCCCCCCCTTTTATGACAGTGGGTGGGATTTCCTCTCCCAGCATGCGCCTTTCGCATTTTAAAAACAGTGTGGCTGTGCAGGGCTCTGCAAACACATCTACATCATTCATTCACAGAGATCTGTGAATGAATGAAGTACAAGTCTCATCTGATCACTGGTGCAATGCTTTGCGGGCTGCAGTGTAATAATTAATATGCAAAATCATATCCATCTACAGTATATGCATCTTTTTTTGTTAAAAAATAAAAATAAAAAGGGTGAACTTAGCCTTTAACCAACAGGCTGTTTCCAGCAAAGCATTTAGGTAAGCTTAGGAACCACATGCACATAGAGAGCCACCCAGTGGCTGGAAAAATATATCTGAAATATTTGCATGCAGCATTATATGTTTACCGAACTAAATTTTATGAAAATCATATTTTGAATGTTATTACTTTAGTCCTAATTTAAAAAAAAAAATTTAAATGAAAAAAGTGTAATAATAAAGAATGAGGGTGGGTCCAAAACAGTTTGTTTCTTCGAAATGGGGCAACTACACGCCATTCTGAAATAACATGAAGCTGAACTCAAGGTGGGTATAAAAGGAATATAATTTAATCCACGTAATTAAAATATAATTAAATGTATATTTTAAATACAGTTAGTATAAGTGCCTGAAATATGTATTTTTATTAGTTTCCTGGAAGAGGGACTCGAAGCTCTGTAAAGCCAGTTTGGCACTGCTTCATGGTTTTATTACCGTATTTTGGCTCCAGAAGCTTGCTGACAATAGGGTGAGCAGAGTGATGACTTTGTCAGAACTCCTCCATTGATCATTCAGCGGGATAGAAGTAGGTCATTGGTCAAGCTGCAATGCTTAACCACTTCAACCCTGGTAGATTTGGCTGCTCAATGACCAGGGCATTTTTTTGTGTGATTCAGCACTGAGTCGCTTTAACTGACAATTGCGCGGTCATGTGATGCTGTATCCAAACAAAAATTTTTTTCCCCACAAACAGAGCTTTCTTTTTCTGGTATTTGATCGCCTTTTAGTTTTTGCGCTATAAACAAAAGAAGAGCGACAATTTTGTAAAAAAAAAAAAAAAAAAAAACACCACCAAACACACCACACAATATTTTTAACTTTTTGCTATAACAAATATCCCACATTTTTTTTTTTTTTTATCAAAAAAAATTATTTTTTCCTCAGTTTAGGCTGATATGTAATCTACTTTTTTTTTAACCTTAAATAACCTCAATAAGCGTATATTGATTGGTTTGCACAAAAGTTATAGCGTCTACAAAATAGGGGATAGATTTATGGCATTTTTATTATAATTTTTTTTTTCTACTAGTAATGGCGGCGATCTGCAATTTTTATCAGGACTGCGACATTATGGCGGACACATTGGACACTTTTGACACATTTTTGAAACCACTGACAATTATACAGCTATAAAAATGCACTGATTACTGTGTAAATGTCACTGTCAGGGAAGGGGTTAACTGTGTTCCCTGTGTGTGTTTCTAACGATAGATAGATAGATAGATAGATAGATAGATAGATAGATAGATAGATAGATAGATAGATAGAACACATTATCTGTAGGGATGAGCCAAACACCCCCCTGTTCGGTTCGCACCAGAACCTGCGAACAGACCTAAAGTTCGTGTGAACTTTAGAACCCTGTTAAAGTCTATGGGACTCGAACGTTCAAAATCAAAAGTGCTAATTTTAAAGGCTTATATGCAAGGTATTGTCATAAAAAGTGTTGGGGACCCGGGTCCTGCCCCAGGGGACATGTATCAATGCAAAAAAAACGTTTAAAAACTGACGTTTTCCTCGGGAGCAGTGATTTTAATAATGCATAAAGTGAAACAATAAAAGTGTAATATTCCTTAACATTTTGTACCTGGGGGGTGTGTATAGTATGCCTGTAAAGGGGCGCATGTTTCCCGTGCTTAGAACTGTCCCTGCACAAAGTGTAATTTCTGCAGGAAAAAAAGTCATTTAAAATCACTTGCGGCTATAATGAATTGTTGGCTCCCATAATACAGAGAACAGTCATTAAAAGTGATTGATAAAAAAAAAAAAAATATGCGTGGGGTTCCCCCCAAATTTAATTACCAGGCCCTTCAGGTCTGGTATGGATATTAAGGGGAACCCCGGGTCAAATTTTTTAAAAATCCATACCAGACCCTTTATCCGAGCACGCAACCTGGCAGGCCGCAGGAAAAGAGGGGGGGACGAGAGAGCACCCCCCTCCTGAACCCTACCAGGCCACATGCTCTCAACATTGGGAGGATGCTTTGGGGGTCTGTGACCCCTCAAAGCACCATATCCCCATGTTGATGGAGACAAGGGCCTCATCCCCACAACCCTGGCCGGTAGTTGTGGGGGTCTGCTGGTGGGGGGCCTGCCAGGTTGCGTGCTCGGATAAAGGGTCTGGTATGGATTTTTGTGTGGAACTCCACGCCATTTTTGTTTTTTAATTTGGCCCGGGGTTCCCCTTAATATCCATACCAGACCACGCATATTTTTAATTTTTTTTATCAATGACTTTCAATGACTGTTCTCTGTATTACGGGAGCCGACAATTCATTATAGCCGCGAGTGCTTTTAAATGCTTTTTTTCCTGCAAAAATGACACTTTGTGCAGGGACAGTTTTAAGCACGGGAAACATGCGCCCCTTTACAGGCATACTATATGCACCCCCCAGGTACGACATTTAAAAGAATATTACACTTTTATTGTTTCACTTTAAGCATTATTAAAATCACTGCTCCCGAAAAACTTTGCATTGATACATGTCCCTTGGGGCAGGACTCAGGTCCCCAAACACTTTTTATGACAACAACTTGCATAAAAGCCTTTAAAATTAGCACTTTAGACTTCTCCCATAGACTTTTACAGGGTGTTCGCGGCTTTTCGAATTTGCCGCGAACACCCCAAAAAACAAAAAAAAAAGTGCATTTATTTATTTATTTATTTTACAGCAGCCTGCAAAGCTTTGCACCCATAAACATTGTCAGCCTCCTACACAACACTTCCTTCAGCTCTCTGCCTGTACCTTTGTATGGGCTGTCAGTTTCAGAGCTGTAGGAAGCATCAATGAACTACAAGGGAGCCGATCAGCAAGCTTGTAGTCTATTGAGTACTACAAGTCTGTCTGTTACGGTGGCATACGGGAATTTTAGTTCATCCATTTACAGATCTCAGCGAATGAATGACATAGCTGTGTGAGTGGAGCCCCGGCACAGTCTCGCTGATTTTAAATGTGATAGTAGCTGTAGGGCAGGAGCATTAACCCCTGCCACCTGTCTTAGGCCCCTTTCACAGGCAGAGTGATCGAGTCCGCCTGTCAGTCTTTCAGGCGGACCCACCATTATCCTCTATGGAGAGGCGGATGTAAACAGATGTGTTCATTTGCACCCATCGTCATCCAATCCGATTCGCTAAACCAGACAAATGAAGATCCGATTCGCTAGACGGATGGGGAACAGATCTCCATTTGCCTGGTTTAGCAAATCGGATTGGATGTCGGCGGGTGAAAATGGACAAACGGTCCATTTACATCCAACTGTCTGACAGCCCATAAAAGGAGAGCGGGCTGTGTCCCCTCTTCAGATGCGGAGTGGACCAGCCATCTGCCTGCTCAGAGGAGATCAGGGGACAGGTTCCCTGCTGAATAGGTGGACTCCTGGCAGAATCCTCCCCATGTAAAAGGAGCCTTAGGCTTGGTGGGAATGGTTTGAGGGTAGGAGGGGAGCCATTTGCCCCATGTTACAACCTAAATATGGGTGTAAAATGTAACATGGTGCAAAAGGGGATTGTATACTTTAAGCATTGCCATTGGGGTTGCATTTTTTGTTTTTACACAGGCTAGGGGCACATTTATAAATGTAGCCTGAAGTTGGGCTATAAGTGCACCAGAGAACAGTGGAACTCACTGGCCTGGCTATGCTGATTGGCATGGCTCTCCAGATCACCAGTCTGTCTAGCCAAAAATACAAATATTTTGGCAAGTAGGACCAGTGCATAAGTGCATTCAGCAGCTTGTCTGGAGTTCCACTCAAATAGCAAAGTCTATTTGTGTGCCCCCCCCCCCCTTATAAAAAAATATTTTTTATATATATATATATATATATATATATATATATATATATATATATATACACAGTATCTCACAAAAGTGAGTAAACCCCTCACATTTTTGAAAATATTTTATTATATCTTTTCATGTGACAATACTGAATAAATAACACTTTGCTACAGTGTTAAGTAGTGAGTGTACAGCTTGTATAACAGTGTAAATTTGCTGTCCACTCAAAATAACTCAAATACACAGCAATTAATGTCTAAACCACTGGCAAAAAAAGTGAGTACACCCCTAAGTGAAACGGTCCAAATTAGCCATTTTCCCTCCCCGATGTTATGTGACTCATTAGTGTTAAAAGGTCTCAGGTGTGAATGGGGAGCAGGTGTGTTAAATTTGGTGTTAGCGCTCTCACTCTCTCATACTGGTCACTGGAAGTTCAACATGGCACCTCATGGTAAAGAACTCTGAGGATCTGAAAAAAAGAATTGTTACTCTACATAAAGATGGCCTAGGCTATAAGAAGATTGCCAAGACCCTGAAAATGAGCTGCAGCACGGTGGCCAAGATCATATAGCGGTTTAACAGGACAGGTTCCACTCAGAATAGGCCTCGCCATGGTCAACCAAAGAGGTTGAGTGCACATGCTCAGCCATATCCAAAGGTTGTCTTTGGGAAATAGAAGTATGAGCGCTGCCAGCATTGCTGCAGAGGTTGAAGGGGTGGGGGGGTCAGTCTGTCAGTGCTGAGACCACACGCCACACACTGCATCAAATTGGTCTGCATGGCAGTCGTCCCAGAAGGAAGCCTCTTCTAAAGATGATGCTCAGTTTACTGAAGACAAGCAGACTAAGGACATAGATTACTGGAACCATGTCCTGTGGCCAGATGAGACCAAGATAAACTTATTTAATTCAGATGGTGTCAAACATGTGTGGCGGCAACCAGGTGAGGAGTGAGGAGATATCTGACCCGTTTTCAACTAATATGGCTGTTTATACAACCTAGCTGTTTAACTATATACCTTACAGTGATATGCGTTTAACGTGCAATATTTGCACGCTATTTCCTATCCTATCCCTTGAGTGGTTAGACATTATCATTGTTTCATTTTTTCCTGCGAAACAAGGTACAAGCTTTGATATTATGACCATTTTTATAACCGCCCTTTCCCTTCCCCTTTTTTTTTTTATTCCCTTTTTTTATTGCTTATAATTTGTTACACTTCCCTATATGGCTTCTTTCAATTTAGTCGCCTAAAAGTGTTAACGTATATGTGCATCCTTATATAGGTGTATGCATATATTTCTATAGATTTTTGTATTTCCCCCAATATGTGCTTGCCTCTGTCTAGGGATGGGCCCGGTGCTCGATGCGAACCCACGTTCGCATCGAGCACCGGGCGTTCGCTCGCTCGGCGAGCCCAGAACTATTTTGGCCGCTCGCCACACGTTCGTGTGATGCGAGCGGCCCCGCAATGCATTGCGGCCGGCGCGGCCGACGCAGTGCATTGCTGGCTGATGATTGGCCAAGCATGCACTGTGACCCCGCATGCTTGGCCAATCACAGCCCCGGAAACTCGAAGAGCCATAATTGGCTACAGGCAGGACGCCTGTAGCCAATTACAGCTCAGGGGCTGTAGTACACGCCCCCCCTATAAAAGGCCGCCACGCCGTCTGCGCCGGTCACATGCTGTTCCGGCGCAGATTGAGCAGGCTGATTCTGTGACACTCTGCTCGATTTAGTTAGGTAGAGAGATTCACTTACAGAAATTGAGTTAGATAGATTCAGTTACAAAGATTGATTGAGAAAGAGGGGCTTGTAGTGTGTTCGTGGCAGGCAGGCAGAGCTCCTATATTTTGTTACCAGAAGCACCTATAGGACTTGTAGTGTGTTCGTGGCAGGCAGGCAGAGCTCCTATATTTTGTTACCAGAAGCACCTATAGGACTTGTAGTGTGTTCGTGGCAGGCAGGCAGAGCTCCTATATTTTGTTCCCAGAAGCACCTATAGGACTTGTAGTGTGTTCGTGGCAGGCAGGCAGAGCTCCTATATTTTGTTCCCAGAAGAACCTATAGGACTTGAAGTGTGTTAGTCCCATCACACACACAGAGCTATATTTTCTTCCCAGAAGCACCTATAGGACTTGAAGTGTGTTAGTCCCATCACACACACAGAGCTATATTTTGTTCCCAGAGGCACCTATAGGACTTGAAGTGTGTTAGTCCCATTACACACACAGAGCTATATTTTCTTCCCAGAAGCACCTATAGGACTTGAAGTGTGTTAGTCCCATCACACACACAGAGCTATATTTTGTTCCCAGAGGCACCTATAGGACTTGAAGTGTGTTAGTCCCATTACACACACAGAGCTATATTTTCTTCCCAGAAGCACCTATAGGACTTGAAGTGTGTTAGTCCCATCACACACACAGAGCTATATATTGTTCCCAGAAGCACCTATAGGACTTGAAGTGTGTTAGTCCCATTACACACACAGAGCTATATTTTCTTCCCAGAAGCACCTATAGGACTTGAAGTGTGTTAGTCCCATCACACACACAGAGCTATATTTTGTTCCCAGAAGCACCTATAGGACTTGAAGTGTGTTAGTCCCATCACACACACAGAGCTATATTTTGTTCCCAGAAGCACCTATAGGACTTGAAGTGTGTTAGTCCCATTACACACACAGAGCTATATTTTCTTCCCAGAAGCACCTATAGGACTTGAAGTGTGTTAGTCCCATCACACACACAGAGCTATATTTTGTTCCCAGAAGCACCTATAGGACTTGAAGTGTGTTAGTCCCATCACACACACAGAGCTATATTTTCTTCCCAGAAGCACCTATAGGACTTGAAGTGTGTTAGTCCCATCACACACACAGAGCTATATTTTGTTCCCAGAAGCACCTATAGGACTTGAAGTGTGTTAGTCCCATCACACACACAGAGCTATATTTTGTTCCCAGAAGCACCTATAGGACTTGAAGTGTGTTAGTCCCATTACACACACAGAGCTATATTTTCTTCCCAGAAGCACCTATAGGACTTGAAGTGTGTTAGTCCCATCACACACACAGAGCTATATTTTGTTCCCAGAAGCACCTATAGGACTTGAAGTGTGTTAGTCCCATCACACACACAGAGCTATATTTTGTTCCCAGAAGCACCTATAGGACTTGAAGTGTGTTAGTCCCATTACACACACAGAGCTATATTTTCTTCCCAGAAGCACCTATAGGACTTGAAGTGTGTTAGTCCCATCACACACACAGAGCTATATTTTGTTCCCAGAAGCACCTATAGGACTTGAAGTGTGTTAGTCCCATCACACACACAGAGCTATATTTTCTTCCCAGAAGCACCTATAGGACTTGAAGTGTGTTAGTCCCATCACACACACAGAGCTATATTTTGTTCCCAGAAGCACCTATAGGACTTGAAGTGTGTTAGTCCCATCACACACACAGAGCTATATTTTGTTCCCAGAAGCACCTATAGGACTTGAAGTGTGTTAGTCCCATCACACACACAGAGCTATATTTTCTTCCCAGAAGCACCTATAGGACTTGAAGTGTGTTAGTCCCATCACACACACAGAGCTATATTTTGTTCCCAGAAGCACCTATAGGACTTGAAGTGTGTTAGTCCCATTACACACACAGAGCTATATTTTCTTCCCAGAAGCACCTATAGGACTTGAAGTGTGTTAGTCCCATCACACACACAGAGCTATATTTTCTTCCCAGAAGCACCTATAGGACTTGAAGTGTGTTAGTCCCATCACACACACAGAGCTATATTTTGTTCCCAGAAGAACCTATAGGACTTGAAGTGTGTTAGTCCCATCACACACACAGAGCTATATTTTGTTCCCAGAAGCACCTATAGGACTTGAAGTGTGTTAGTCCCATCACACAAACAGAGCTATATTTTGTTCCCAGAAGCACCTATAGGACTTGAAGTGTGTTAGTCCCATCACACACACAGAGCTATATTTCTTCCCAGAAGCACCTATAGGACTTGAAGTGTGTTAGTCCCATCACACACACAGAGCTATATTTTGTTCCCAGAGGCACCTATAGGACTTGTAGTGTGTTAGTCCCATCACACACACAGAGCTATATTTTGTTCCCAGAAGCACCTATAGGACTTGAAGTGTGTTAGTCCCATCACACACACAGAGCTATATTTTGTTCCCAGAAGCACATATAGGACTTGAAGTGTGTTAGTCCCATCACACAGAGATCCTATATTTTGTTCCCAGAAGCAACTATAGGACTTGAAGTGTGTTAGTCCCATCACACAGACCTTTATTTTCTTCCCAGAAGCACCTATAGGACTTGAAGTGTGTTAGTCCCATCACACAGAGCTCCTCTATTTTCTTTGCAGAAGCACCCATAGGACTTCTAGTGTGTTAGTGGCATCACACAGAGCTCCTATATATTCTTCTCAGCAGCACCCACAGGACTTCTAGTGTGTTAGTGGCATCACACAGAGCTCCTCTATTTTCTTTGCATAAGCACCCACAGGACTTCTAGTGTGTTAGTGGCATCACACAGAGCTCCTCTATTTTCTTTGCATAAGCATCCACAGGACTTCTAGTGTGTTAGTGGCATCACACAGAGCTCCTCTATTTTCTTTGCAGAAGCACCCATAGGACTTCTAGTGTGTTAGTGGCATCACACAGAGCTCCTATATATTCTTCTCAGCAGCACCCACAGGACTTCTAGTGTGTTAGTGGCATCACACAGAGCTCCTCTATTTTCTTTGCAGAAGCACCCATAGGACTTCTAGTGTGTTAGTGGCATCACACAGAGCTCCTATATATTCTTCTCAGCAGCACCCACAGGACTTCTAGTGTGTTAGTGGCATCACACAGAGCTCCTCTATTTTCTTTGCAGAAGCACCCACAGGACTTCTAGTGTGTTAGTGGCATCACACAGAGCTCCTCTATTTTCTTTGCAGAAGCACCCACAGGACTTCTAGTGTGTTAGTGGCATCACACAGAGCTCCTCTATTTTCTTTGCAGAAGCACCCACAGGACTTCTAGTGTGTTAGTGGCATCACACAGAGCTCCTCTATTTTCTTTGCAGAAGCACCCACAGGACTTCTAGTGTGTTAGTGGCATCACACAGAGCTCCTCTATTTTCTTTGCAGAAGCACCCACAGGACTTCTAGTGTGTTAGTGGCATCACACAGAGCTCCTCTATTTTCTTTGCAGAAGCACCCATAGGACTTCTAGTGTGTTAGTGGCATCACACAGAGCTCCTATATATTCTTCTCAGCAGCACCCACAGGACTTCTAGTGTGTTAGTGGCATCACACAGAGCTCCTCTATTTTCTTTGCAGAAGCACCCACAGGACTTCTAGTGTGTTAGTGGCATCACACAGAGCTCCTCTATTTTCTTTGCATAAGCACCCACAGGACTTCTAGTGTGTTAGTGGCATCACACAGAGCTCCTCTATTTTCTTTGCAGAAGCACCCATAGGACTTCTAGTGTGTTAGTGGCATCACACAGAGCTCCTATATTTTCTTCTCAGCAGCACCCACAGGACTACCGACTACAATGGCTGGAAGACCGCCAAGGGGAGGCAGAGCGTGCAGAGCCAAGAACACAGGGCAGGCAGGCTCTGTTTCTAGTGGACGTGGCCGTGGACGTGGACGTGGTCGTGCATCGTCATCAGCACGTGGCCATGGGACACGCGCGTCTTTGTTTTCGGCAGCTGGACATGTGGAGCCGCATCATGCTGAAGGCTTGGTAGAATGGATGACCAAGCCCTCCTCATCCTCCTCATCCTCTCTCACCCAGGCTCAGGGTACTGACAGAGCATCATCAGCCACCCCTTCCCTAGACCCACCATGTCCTCCTGAGGAGTCCCCCGAACTCTTTGAGCACAGTGTTGGGTACATGCTCCAGGAGGATGCCCAACGATTCGAAGGCTCGGATGACGATACCCAGCTTGAGGAATCTGGCAGTACTGTTCCACCAGCTGCAGCTTACTGCCAGGTTTGCTCTAGTGGTGAAGAGGGAGGGGATGATGAGGTCACTGACTCCACGTGGGTGCCTCAAGGGAGAGAGGATGAGGAGGAGGACGAGGAGGAGGAGGATGCGGCGTCACATGTCCAACGAGGCAGGATGCCCCCTGGAGGCCACGTAGAGGCCAGCACAGCAACTGTACAACACCGCAGAGCTCCGCCTGTGCAGGGCGCTGCCTCTGCACGTTATCAGAAAAGTTCTTTGGTGTGGGCCTTTTTTGAGACGAGTGCAGCAGATCGCACCACTGCTATTTGCAATATTTGTCTCAAGCGTATCTCGCGTGGCCAAAACATCAGCCGCTTGGGCCACGACAAGCATGACCAGACATATGGCGACCTGCCATGCAGCTCGTTGGCAGGCACACATAAAAGACCCACACCAAAGAACTAAGCGGACCTCTCCTTGCTCCTCCTCAGCTGGGATCTCCATCCCCACTACACCTTCAGTCCTCTCTGAAAGCTGCTCTGAGAGGACTGAAGGTGTAGAATTCGGTGTGTCACAACCAAGTACTTGCAGTACACCGACGTCCGATTGCAGCAGGCAAATTTCCCTGCCCCAGCTGCTGGACCGTAGAAAGAAGTACACTCCCAGCCATCCACATGCCCAGCGGTTGAATGCTAGCCTTGCTAAATTGCTAGCACTTCAACTGCTGCCTTTTCAGTTGGTAGACTCGGCCCCCTTCCGTGAGTTTGTTCAATGTGCGGTTCCTCAGTGGCAGGTTCCCAAACGCCACTTTTTCTCGCGGAAGGCGATTCCGTCTCTCTACCGGCATGTGGAGGGCAATGTCCATGCCTCGCTGGACAGGGCGGTCAGCGGTAAGGTGCATATTACCGCTGACTCATGGTCCAGCAGGCATGGACAGGGACGGTACCTTTCTTTCACGGCCCATTGGGTCACTCTATTGGCAGCTGGGAGGGATGCAGGACAAGGTGCAGTAGTGTTGGAGGTTGTTCCGCCACCACGCCTCCAAAACGCGACTACTGCTACTGGTTGTGACACACCTCTCTCCTCCACCCCCTCCTCTTCTTCTTCCTCCAGTGCTCTGTCCTTGGAACCAGCGGTGCTCCGTAGGCGTACAAGGGGCTACGCAAGTACGCAGGCAAAAAGATGCCATGCCGTGCTTGCGCTGGTGTGTTTGGGGGACAGGAGCCACACTGGGCCAGAGGTTCTGGCAGCTCTGCAGGGGCAGGCCGAGAGGTGGTTGACGCCACGTCAGCTTAAGCCAGGAATGGTCGTTTCTGACAATGGCACCAACCTCCTCTCCGCCCTGCGACAGGGGCAGCTCACCCATGTGCCCTGCATGGCTCACGTCCTCAACCTGGTGGTGCAGCGGTTCTTGGGCAGGTTCCCAGGCTTACAGGATGTCCTGAGGCAGGCCAGGAAAGTCTGTGTGCATTTCCGCCGATCTTATAATGCCAGTGCTCGGCTGACTGAGCTGCAAAAGGAGCTGAACCTGCCCAAGAACCGCCTAATATCTGACATGCCCACCAGGTGGAACTCAACGTTGGCCATGCTGCAGCGACTGCACACGCAGCAGAGGGCCATCAATGAGTACCTTTGCGACTACGGCACCAGGACAGGGTCAGGGGAGCTTGTTTTTTTTTCCCCACATCAGTGGAGCATGATCAGGGATGCATGCACTGTCCTCTCACCATTTGAGGAGGCCACGAGGATGGTGAGCAGTGACAGTGCATGCATCAGTGACACTGTCCCTCTTGTCCACCTGTTGGAGCATACGCTGCGTGGGATAATGGACAGGGCACTTGAGGCAGAACAGAGGCAGGAAGAGGAGGACTTCCTTGCCTCTCAAGGCCCACTTTATCCGGACAGTGTTCCTTCTGTCCCACCCATCACACAGGAAGAGGATGAGGAGGAGGAGGAGGAGGAGGAGGAGGATTGTGTGAGCATGGAGGTGGAGCCTGGCACTCAGCATCAGCAGCAGCAGTCTTTTAGGGATGATGTACAGTCCCAACAAGCCAGTGGACTTGTACGTGGCTGGGAGGAGGTGGCTGGCGATCATGTCATCCTCAGTGACCCAGAAGACTCCGGACCGAATGCCTCAGCTAACCTACGCTGCATGGCCTCCCTGATCCTGCAAAGCCTGCGGAAGGATCCTCGTGTTCTTCGGATCAAGGAGAGGGACCATTACTGGCTGGCCACTCTCCTTGATCCGCGGTACAAGGGTAAGGTTGCGGACCTTATCTTGCCGTCGCAGAGGGAGCAGAGGATGAGACATCTCAGGGAGGCCTTGCAGAAAGGTCTGTGCAACGCGTTCCCAGAAACTGGGAGGCTACAAACTCCTGGTCCTGGGCGACGAGTTGCTGAGGCTTCGGTCAGTGGCAGAAGGAGCGGTGGGGAAGGTGGACGTCTGACCGATGCGTTCAGACAATTTTTTAGTCCGCAGCCCCAAGGTATGATCGGTTCCAGCAACCATCGCCAGCGTCTGATATACATGGTGCAGGAATACCTTGGGGCAAGGTCAGACTTGGACACCTTTCCCACCGAAAATCCTCTGGCTTACTGGGTCCTGAGGATGGATCACTGGCCAGAGCTTGCACAGTATGCAATTGAGCTACTGGCCTGTCCTGCCTCCAGCGTTCTTTCCGAACGCACATTCAGTGCTGCTGGAGGATTTGTGACTGATCATAGGGTGCGCCTGTCCACCGCCTCGGTTGATCGACTGACATTCATCAAAATGAATCAGTCTTGGATCACCACCAGCTACCAGGCACCTGAGGCGGATATAACCGAATAATTTTTAATGTCACATCCCTTCAAGACTGCCTATGCTGATGCTGAGTGACTGTCCTCTTATGTTCACTGACTATCCTCTTCCTCCTCCTCAATGATCCATGCCACCACACCAGTGCCTAAGGCACAATTTTTCAGCCCCTGTTTAACAGGGGCGTGTACTTCCAATTTTTTAAAAAAATGCTTCGCAACACGTGTGACTGCTGTGCTCCAAGTACAGTCTCTGTGAGGGATTGCAGTGTTGTGGCACCAGCACCAGTGCCTAAGGCACAATTTTTCAGCCCCTGTTTAACAGGGGCGGGTACTTACAATTTTTTAAAAAAAATGCTTCGCAACACGTGTGACTGCTGTGCTCCAAGTACAGTATCTGTGAGGGCCGGGTTGCAGTGTTGTGGCACCAGCACCAGTGCCTAAGGCACAATTTTTCTGCCCCTGTTTAACAGGGGCGGGTACTTACAATTTTTTAAAAAAATGCTTCGCAACACGTGTGACTGCTGTGCTCCAAGTACAGTATCTGTGAGGGCCGGGTTGCAGTGTTGTGGCACCAGCACCAGTGCCTAAGGCACAATTTTTCTGCCCCTGTTTAACAGGGGCGGGTACTTACAATTTTTTAAAAAAATGCTTTGCAACACGTGTGACTGCTGTGCTCCAAGTACAGTATCTGTGAGGCCGGGTTGCAGTGTTGTGGCACCAGCACCAGTGCCTAAGGCACAATTTTTCAGCCCCTGTTTAACAGGGGCGGGTACGTACAATTTTTTAAAAACATGCTTCGCAACACGTGTGACTGCTGTGCTCCAAGTACAGTATCTGTGAGGGCCGGGTTGCAGTGTTGTGGCACCAGCACCAGTGCCTAAGGCACAATTTTTCAGCCCCTGTTTAACAGGGGCGGGTAATTACAAATCTTGATCTAATAGTTCACAGCAGGGCCCATTCCTGCGCCCACCAAGAGTAACTGTGAGGGCCTACAGTCTTGTGGCAACACCGTCCACCACCACCGCCAAAGGCCCAATTTTTATGCCCTGTTCATCAGGTGCTTGCAATTACAAATCTTGATCTAATAACTCACAGCAGGGCCCATTCCTGCGCCCACCAACAGTAACTGTGAGAGCTTACAGTCTTGTGGCAACACCGTCCCACCACCACCACCACCCCCAATTTTTCTGCCCTGTTCAACAGGTGCATGCAATTACAAATCTTGATCTATTAACTCATAGCAGGGCCCATTCCTGTGCCCACCAGTCTTGTGGCTACACCAACATCTAATAGGGCAAATTTCTGCAGAGTATATACGCCAGGCCCCTACTTTCAAACATCCAACTTACAAACGACTCCTACTTGCAAATGGAAAGAGAAAACAGGAAGTGAGAGGAAATCTACCCCTAGGAAGGGAAATTCTATCCTGTTAGATTTAATTTGGGAAAAAGGTATCTCCTCTCTACTGATACTTTATCACCAATCCTTGTTTCAATTAAAACCCCACTTTTCCAAAAACATTTGTCATTGGGACGGAAAGTGAGGTGACATGTTCTGAACAGATGTGCAAAGACAGCAAATGTTACAGGGGTGATAAGCCCTCCCTATGTTCTCCAAAAAGCTTAAAAATAGATTTTTTTGGGATGGAGCTACACTTCATAATGTACCTGTTCAGATTCTACTTAAGAACAAACCTAAAGCCGCAAGTGGTTTTAAATGGCTTCTTTTTTTCCTTTACAAATGTCATTTTGTGCAAGGACAGTTCTAAACACGGGAAACACATGCCACTTCACAGGCATACTTTAGACACCCCCCAGGTACCATATTTAAAGGAAAATTTCACTTTTTTTTTTTCACTTTATGCATCATTAAAATGACTGCTCCCGAAAAAACTTTAGTTTTTAAAAGTTCTTTTTGCATTGATATATGTCCCCTGGGGCAGGACCCGGGTCCCCAAACCTGTTTTATGACATTAACATGCATATTGGCCGTTGTAATTAGCACTTTTGATTTCGAACGTTCGCGTCCATTATAACGTATAGGGTTCGAAAATTCGCGCGAACTTTCGGTCCGTTCGAAGGTTCTGGTTCGTACCGAACCCGGGGGTGTTCGGCTCATCCCTACCTCTGTCTGGCCATGACAGTTGCAGACTGCATTGACATACTGAGTGCGGCGCTTTTGCATTGAAAATAGGACATCCAGACCACCTTACATTGTTGAGGACGGCCTGGATTGCTGCCCAAGTTTATTTAAAGGAGCGAGCCCATACGTTTTTTGCCATTCCTCCGTAACGGTGAATCGGAGGGATGATGGGAAGTGTAGTTTCCGTATTTTGGCCCTAGTTTGTCCAATGGGGAGAGCACATTTTTTCTGTCGACCCCCTATGCCTGTAAACCGGGTGGATGATGGGAAGTGTAGTCTCTGCACCGATCCCTGGAGGCCTTGTGGAATGGCCATTCAGGAGCTATATGTCATCGGTGACAAAGGATTATAAATCTAGATGTAACAAACATATACACTTTTTTGTGCACATATTTTTACAATCAGAATATTTTTTTTTTTTTTTTTATATGCCGAGTAGATATACCTGACGGGCAACATCCAGTTGCCAGGTGTAATATCGCTCCTTTGCCAGACTCCAAGATGGAGTCCGGGGAAACAGCCAAATGCCACTCAGATCGAGGCTTGGTTTACTGTATTTATGGTGGTGCGTCAGTACGCCGCCCGTGCCCCATGATTACGTAATTTCTCTGACGAAACGCGTAGGGAGGAGCGACGTGCTGACGTCACCGCGTTCTACGCCCAATAGCACGGGCGTTGTATTACTGCAGCCGGCCGGCCGCAAAATTTAAATTTGTTTGTTTTTTGAGTTTGGATACGCTTGCGCCTTTGGCGATTTTTACAAAAAATAAATCAGTTGGATCCCACCCATGGTGTCCCCTTTTCTTTTTCCGTTTGGCCAACTTTGGAGACCCAGCATCTATACTCGACCCAGCATCTATACTCGGTGAGTTACTTATTCGTGGAAGCTTGGAGTGTTGGAGGTATCCCTGTCAAAGATACAGACACCGGGATTCACGGTTCCCAGGCAAGACATTGGAAAAGGCCCTGGCTGGGTTGTAGCCACACGCGATTGCCCTAGCTTCATTTGGTAAGCCTTCAATTTACCCGGTGGTGGGATCACTGTGAAACAAGTCACATTACCACGGATGTCAACCTGAAAAGTCACTCATTTCACTGATGTCACTTTGATTGGATTTCTAGATACATTTGGATATCTTTGTGGACTGTTTTTATCACCTACATATACAGTCTTTATTGTTTATGGACTGTTTATTAATAGCACATACATTCTGTATTAACTGTATGGATGTTTTCTGTCTTCCAACACTATTCTTATATTGATGGGAATTAGAGGACAATTTATTTCTGTTTTTCCTATTTTTCACATTAAGGTTTTTTCACATGTTTGTGATACAATTGACATTTGATGGGTTACCATTGATATTTATTTTATTGTCATCTGTGAATAATCACGGTTATATATTACTCACATTATTAGGCTAATATTTTTCATAGCGCAACCTTTCCCCCTTTTTATGTTTATTTATGTTTATCACATGCGGTTTGCTGCTTATATTACACTGTTTTTTAGTCCAGCGCAGTTTTTTTCGTTATATTTGACAAGTGTGTCTTGCCTACAGTCAAGCATAGTGGTGGTGTCATTGTCTGGGGCAACATGAGTGCTGCCAGCACTGGGGAGCTACGGTTCATTAAGGGAACCATGAATGTCAACATGTACTGTGACATACTGAAGCAGAGCATGATCCCCTCCCTTTGAAAACTGGGGCACAGGGCAGTATTCCAACATGATAATGACCCCAAACACACCTCCAAGACGACCACTGCCAGAAGCTGAGGGGAAAAAAGTGATGGACTGGCCAAGCATGTCTCCAGACGTAAACCCTATTGAGCATCTGTGGGGTATCCTCAAACGGAAGGTGGAGGAGCACAAGGTCTCTAACATCCACCAGCTCCGTAATGTCGTCATGGAGGAGTGGAAAAGGACTTCAGTGGCAACCTCTGAAGCTCTGGTGAACACTATGCTCAAGGGGGTTAAGGCAGTGCCGGAAAATAATGGTGGCCACACACACACACTATTGACACTTTGGGCCCAATTTGGACATTTTCACTTAGGATTTACTCAATTTAGTTGTGTTGGGTTTTTTTGAGGGGACAGCAAATTTGCACTGTTATACAAGCTGTACACTCACTACTTTATATTGTAGCAAAGTGTCACTTATGTGTTGTCACATGAAAAAATACAATATATTTACCGTACATAAATGTGAGGGGTGTACTCACTTGCGAGATACTGTATATACTTACTTTACCCCTGGCTTCTGCCAGTGGTGCCTATGCAAGAGTGACATTATTCTTCCTGTAAAATCCCAGGGAATGCCAAGTAGCCCAAATCTCAGGAGAAGATGAACCGGCAGTATGCTGCTTCTTTGAGATTTTGAGTACTTAGCATTCCCCAGGGTGACATTGCTTGGAGTGCAACGTCCCCTTTAAATGTGTAAATGTGTAATTTTACATCAACACCCACAGTAAGTAAGATATGAACAATTTTCCCTACAGGCAAAGAAACCAGCTTTCCCAGACAGGAGACGCTTGGATGCTTCACACAGTAGTTGATTTGAATACCAGTTTGAGGCTGTTTTATGTATATTGGTGACTGTATTTGAAATGTGTATTTTCATCATTCTGTGCTATTTACTTTGTCACAAAATTATGAACGTTTTGATAATGATTTGCCTAATTCTTCATACACTAGAGGGCCAACAATTTTGGGACACCTAACTAGAACACCCACGCATTAGACCAGCCAGCGTGTTGATTGAAAAAACAGACTCCAAATCCATATGTAGCAAGGTCCCAGGCCTCCTTCAATCTAATGAGAACCTCCAGGGCCAGAGACAGCTGACATCCTTCTGTGTATGGTGGGTTACAAGGCATAGTGGGTGTAATGCAAGGTAGATTCATGGGCGCCAGACACTTCTTGAATGCAAAGATGTTTTATTATTCTCTTAACAGAACTGGGAGAGTGGGTTAGGGCCAGGACACCCTTATGAATTTGCAATGTCAATTAGCAGACAGACTTCTACAGGAGGACAGTCATGCAGGGAAAGGCATCCAGCAAGGCGCCACATCTGCATGTGTAGGAATGCTGTCTCCTATGGCAACAGTCTAACAGTTTCTAACCCAAAGTGTAACAGTTCCGTCACTTCCACTATAATCACTTCTTGTAATTCTTCAGCCCACTGAGCTCCCAGTCTCTCTCTCTCTCACTAGACTAGATGATTCACTGCCACCGTATCCCTTGAACTCTTCCAATCTTCACTGTAGTATCTTCCTCAAGAGTCACCTCCGCTTTTCTGCTGGGTCCCTAGCTTGGCACTCCAGATACTTCTCAAGCTTCACCACACTGGCCTGCTCGGGCCCTGGCTTGACACATAAGGCTGCTCTGCAAGTATCACCTCTGCTGGCTGGGTCCCTGGCTTGACACCTGCTGAAGTTTCCCGATTCTTCACCATCCCCGGTTGGTGAGAATTCTGCTCTGGTACTTCCTTCGACTACTCACTGTGGTCCCTGGTAATAAGGTGGATGGCCCCTTAGTGGCAACAGCTTCTCCTCTACCTCCGACCACAACAGGTAACTATACCTGGCAGGTAAATTTAGGAGCAACCCTGCCTAAACACCAGGGTGCTACATTCTTCCCCTGCCTACACAACTACGTCTCGAGGTTTGCAGAAAAAAATAAATAATTTGAGCTCTCTAGCCAGAGAGCGAATGTCCTGGCAAAAACTGGGATGAGTGGGGAAACAGGAAAAGAACAATAGTATATGTGGGGTACCACATTAAACATAAGTATCAGACACATGAAATTATAGATCATATATGACAAAGAACTACCAAAGAAAAAAAAATGTATGTACAGTGTTAAAGGTAGAAATAAGCAATGACCTTACTTCCTAACTATCTTATATATACACAATGTTAATAAGATATAAAAAAAGGTTAGTGTTATCATCAGGCTAGATCCCTGTCTCTCCTTGACCAAGGAAGATGCACCGATACAGCAACACCTGAAAGAGAGATCAACAGCAATGCACATGCATCCTATCCTATTGTAACATGGTGCAGTATATACATACATGATTAAATGGTTTTCAATTGTCCTCAGCCAAAGACAGCATAGCAGTATATACACCCTATAAAATATATGCATTATATACATAATGAAAGCAGGCCCCAGGACCTGTCATTGGCTACAGCAGAATAAAGTGAAGGTTCTGGAGTGGCCATCTCAGTCTCCTGCCCTCAATATCATTGAGCCACTCTGGGGAGATCTCAAACGTGCCGTTCATGCAAGACAGCCCAAGAATTTACAGGAACTGGAGGCTTTTTGCCAAGAGGAATGGGCAGCTTTATCATCTGAGAAGATAAAGAGCCTCATCCACAAAAGACTTCAAGCTGCCATTGATGTTAAAAGGGGGCAATACACAGTATTAAGAACTGGGGTATGTAAACTTTTGATTAGGGTCATTTGGGTAGTTTCTGTTGCCATTATGATTTAAAAAGAGTAAACACAGTTGATTGATTGATAATAAATGGATTCAGCCAAACACTACCCATGAGTGAAAGAAAAGTTTGTGTTATTATTCATAGTCTCTGAAACATGGCCAAGAAATCATAAATTCTGCCAGGTATGTAAACTTATGAGCATAACTATTAAATAATTGTGGGAGATTAGCTTGTGGGGGGAATCACCTTTTCTGGAAATTGAGGTCAGCGTGCAGGCAGTTTTTTTTAAATCTGGTGGGTTGCTAGCTTGATTTGGAAGAGGTTTGCAAAGTCATGAAAACAAACAAAACAGTAAAGTAAATCCTTGCTTTATGGCACTAAGCAGTAGACTGCTCTCTATACGGTGTGGGGCTGGTCCCCGTCACCCACAAACATGTGGTAAAGCAAATCTTCTTCTTTTTAAATCAAAACAGAGCTCCTCTCTCTGATTCCCTTCTGATGCCGCATACACACGACCGGACTTTCTGTCATACTAGGTCCAGCGGTCTTCCAAACGAACGGACTTGGCCACATACGAACATACTAAGTCCGTTCGAAAGTCCATTCGTTTTTAACGTGATGACGTAAACAGGACTAAAAAAGGAAGTTCAATAGCCAATAGCTGCCCTTGCGTCGTATTTGGTCCGTCGGACCAGCACACAGATGAACGGTTTTCCCGATAGGTATTGAGTCCGTCGGATAGAATTGAAACATGTTCTATTTCTAGGTCCATCTGATTTTTTAAACAAAACCTAGTATGCCGGAATGTCCGGTCGTGTGTACGCAGCATGAGTCTCAGGCCAGAGCTCTGCTGAGCTCTCTTTCTGCTTATTTAATGTCCACCTGCGTGTGGACTCAAGTGGACCACAACACCCAGACCGGAACCAAGCCTGCCACAGAGGCTGGAAAAACCTGGGCCGGATTCCGGTTCAGTCTCTTAGGCCCCTTTCACACTGGGGCGGTGAGCCGCGGTGACGGTAAAGCAGCGCTATATTTAGCGCTGCTTTACCGTCGTTTTCACCGCGGTTTTCGGCCGCTCGCGGTGCGGTTTTTACCCCCCGCGAGCGGCCGAAAAAGGGTTAAACACCCCCCGCAGAGCGCCGCCGTAGCCGCGGTATTGCCGCGGTTTTACCGCGGTCTCCCATTGTAATCAATGGGAAGGAGCGGTATAGGAGCGGTGAACACACCGCTCCTATCCCGCTCCAAAGATGCTGCTAGCAGGACTTTTTTTGTCATCCTGCTAGCGCACCGCTCCAGTGTGAAAGCCCGCCGGCTTTCACACTGGAGTTAAAGGGGCAGGATTTTTTCATGCGGTGAACAGGCGCTATTTTTAGCGCTGCACCGCATGAAAAACGCCTAGGTGTGAAAGGGGCCTTACAATAGAACACATGCGAGGTGCAATATACCGATTATCTATTACCTCACCTCATCTCACATATGTCACTAATATATTATATATATATATATTATATATATATAACACACACTGCATCCAGTGTAATTAAGCCTATATCTGACTGCAGGCCATTCCTGGTGTACTTTTTATAATATACTTCAGGTGGTGTACAGTACCGTGCACCCATAGTGCAGTTGCTACTACTTTTCTGGTGGTGTACACAGTACACAATATATACAGTGCACCCATAGTTGCTATTACACTTCTGGTGGTGTACACAATACCGTGCACCTCTAGTGCAGTTGCTACTACTTTTCTGGTGGTGTACATATTACATACAGTGCACCCATAGTTGTTATTACACTTCTGTTGGTGTACATAGTACCGTGCACCCATAGTGCAGTTGCTACTACTAAATTATGATTTAAAAAGAGTAAACACAGTTGATTGATAATAAATGGCTTCAGCCAGGGCTCAAGTCCTGCGGGAACGCATGGGAACGGAGTTCCTGTACTTTTTCCACAACAGGAACTCAGTTCCCGTTAGCAGTCGTGTCCTGCAAGACTTTGAAGTATGCAAGCTGTGTGGCAGGTGCTACACCAGCAGCTGCCGACACAGCTCGCAATAGTAAGTGCCACACACCTGACCATTCAGGCATTGCCAGTAGGGAACCCTGTGACAGCTTCCACTTCGATCTACCTGTTAATCACAGCTAGCTGACAGGTAGATCAGGTCCCTGCTGCTAAGAGATTGTATTTAGTCAGACCTCTCATGATGCGCTCCTCCCCGGCGGCCCCTCCTGATTTTCTGTCTCCTCATCTCCCCCCCCCCCCCCCAGTCTCCTGCATACTTGCTCTGTGTGTCCCGCTGAATCCCCCCCTCCTCTATCTTCAGTGCCATATGATGAGAGAACCCAGAGGAGGAGCACAGCTATTCTGCTCACAGGACATGCAGGGAGAGAGGTGAGCTGAGGGAAGAACATCAGTTTGGGGTGGTAAGCTGAGCACAATACCTGGCAAAGTTTAATGCCAGGAGGGAAGTTTATGTGGAAATATGTGAAGGGTTGGAATAGCAGCGAGTGTGTGTTGGAGCCCTGCAGAGTTTGCAGCCCCCCAAGCTAACATACATCTCCTAAGCAGGAACACATCACTATCTCCCCAAGAATTCTGCTGATATAATGTGTAGTTCATTTATGACCTTTCCGTTTAACCCTGTGTTATCCAAACTCTGTTCAATGAAAAGTGTAAACTCACCACATAAACACTCTATATACAAAATAAAATTCCCCAATAAAGATCAGAAGATGATGTTCACATTTGCATGGAAGCACAATTGAGTGAATGCTGATTATTCAGAGAATTACCATATTTATGTTTATTGAGGATTGTTTTTTTTTTATGTACTAACAGTTAAGCTTCATACACACAATACGAAAATTGGATGAATAATACCACTTTTGAAGCGTTCGTGCATAAGAGCATATCATGTTTTTTTTTTTTTTTTTGGTGGGGGAGTGGATCTTGGGTGGGAGTTCCCACACTTTTTTCCCCAGGACTTGACCCCTGGCTTCAGCCAAACACTAACCCATGAGTGAAAGAAATGTTTTTGTGTCATCATTTCAGCCTCTGAAAAATGGCCAAGAAATCATAAATTCTGCCATGTAAACTTATGAGCAAAACTGTATACATGTATCAAAACATTACATCGCAAATACATCAAAAGTGCAAAATATAGTGTTGTTTAGATAGATAAACTAATAAAAATAAATAATAAAAAAAGGATCCAATAAAGAAGAACAAAAGTCCCATATCCAATCCAATTTAGGATGTGATATCAATCAAAATAAATCGTTTTTAAGTACAGCAGCACCAATATAAGTGTCCACTCAGTAGCCAAGTCCCATATTCCACTATAAATATTGTGCAATAGATATTTATTGTAAATAAAAAATGTTACTCTCAATAGAATAGATAAAAACGCACGTAGAGACAGAGGATCATCCACAAACCACGCTTTAGCAAAATGGCTTCCTCGTCCCACCTAGCGTGATGACGTCATTTCCCACCTGAAGTGATGCGCCAATCCTGGCTCTCTCAAAGAGGAGACATTTAACCACTTCAATAGTAGGCACTTTCATCCCCTTCCTGCCCAGCCAAATTTCAGCTCTGTCAAATTTTGAATGACAATTACTCAATCATGCAACACTGTACCCATATGAATTTTTTTTTGAGACGGATAGAGCTTTCTTTTGGTGGTATTTAATCACCACTTGTTTTTTTTGCTAAACAAATAAAAAAAAAAAAAAAAAAAAGACCGAAATTTTTGAAAAAATATCATTTTTTTCAGTTTCTGTTATAAAATTTTGCAAATAAGTAATTTCTCTCCTTGACTGATGTGTGCTGATGGGGCTGCACCAATGGGCACTGATAAGCGGCACTAATGTCCACTAAGGAGGAGACACTGATGAGGCTGCCCTGATAGACGGCACTAATGGGCACTGATAGGCATCACTAATATGTGGCACTTATGGGCACTGATAAGAAGGCACTGATAGGTGGCAATGATGGGCACTGATAGGCGGGACTGATGGGCAGCACTGATGATCAGTGTACATGTCCCCGTCACACTTGCTGGTTACCAGCTCTCCTTTCTTCATGCTGTGACAGCCCGTGAGGAAAGTACTGCCGATAACCGGCAAGTCTGTTTACATTGTGATCATCTGTGACTGGACACAGCTGATCACATGGTAAAGGGCCGCTGTGATTGGTGATCAGCTGTGTCCAAGGAACAACAGACCCACACTGTAGCAGTCTTTCGGCAATAGCGCGGGTCTGAAGTGGTTAAAGGACCAGGAGTCTGGCTGACACTATTTGGATATGAAGTGCTTTTGACCTCCATTTCATAGTGGGGTCTACAAGATAAGGTATTCATAGGAGTCTTTGGTGGTGAAGCGTTTGTTGTTTATTGGAATACCGAGAAGATTTTAATTTTTATTGTACAATATTCATAGTGGTATATGGAAAATACAAGAGAAGAGGCGCCTCTGGGTGTAGACATAAAACCAATTTAATCATGTAAGACAGGTAAAATCAGGCAACTCACATTTTAGTAGTTTAAAATAGGCATAGATTAAAAGTAATCCAGGGAGTGGGGATCATCAGATCTTCCTGCCGGCTGGGACGCTGAAGCTGTCGTATCCAGGAAGCTGCTCACTAGGAAGCGCTGGTCATGGAGACAGAGCGAGGGGTGGAATGCAGTCAGAGGATGATGACGTCATCACATGGTACATGGTTTCTTTTTCACCTGAGGCTGCCCTGTGTGTGTGAACCCCTTGTTACTGGATCCCCAATCCTTTTTCTCATATGGACTATATATATGGACTAGATACTATACACTATATATAATATGGACTTTGGATCAACAGTTTATTTATATAGTCTCAGATCATCCTGCACTGTATGTGAAAAAATGTATTTGATCCTACTGCGCATTTACTTGCATAGTGGTATATGGAACTTGGCTACAGAGTGGACACTTATATTGGTTCTGAGTGAGGGCGGGCAGTGAGAGATGATGTAATCTCTCTGCTGCCCGTGGCTGCACAGTGAGGGCAGAACTGCGGTGATGCTGGGTGGGCAGTGAGAGATGATGTCATCTCTCTGCACACTCGAACGCCTGCCCACCACACTCGTGGCCCAGTTATAGAGAGGCCACAGCCCGGGATGCAGCCTGGTGGCTGGGGACCCCGGTGTAAAGGACAAGCCAAGAAACTACATGGAACCCAGTGGCAAGGATAGGGGAACATGTATGTTTATCACCCACGTTTCCCAAGTCCATTTAAACATACTTTGCCGATCGTTAACAATGCTAGCAACCTTCTCATAAATCATTATCCTTGATATTTTGTGTTTTAGTCGTCAAAAGGATACTGAAGGTGTGTCTTCCATGCTCCTGCTATAGTGATTTAATAAAAATCAGCAGAGCTTTCCCTCAGATCTACAGTGACTGCACTTACAAGTGCACTTTAAGTGCACTTGTAGTGCACTTGTAGTGCAAAGTGGATTTACCTTTAGTAAATAAACCCTACTATTTAAATATCTATCTATCTTCAAAGCCTTTTGGCCTTTCAACAAGTTGCTGCATTATTGACTGTACTGTGACTCCTCAGCTTCCCTACGGCATCTGTGTAAGGAGTCTGTAAAACCCTTGCCCTTTGCTAAATAATGAAATTTAAAAATTAAAACCTATGAAAAATAACACTTTACATGAATCAATTGTTCACTTGTTAATACTGCCAAATAAACCTGCAGTAAAATAAATCTTACAATTTCTTGCCATAAATTCTCTGAATTCCATCACTTACAGCCGAGTCAAAAAAACAGGGTCCATTCAGACCCTTGCACCACAATAATGCACAGTAAGATGCACAAGGTATAGTTAGGCATCTACCGTGTTGTGTATTGCAATTCATTTAACAGCCCCTCAATAGACTAAACCAAAGTAATGCCTCGTACACACGATCGGATTGTTGGGCATCTACCAATGTGTTGTGCATATTGTTTCCGAGCATGCGTCGGAATTTTGCGTGTCGGAATTGCCTACACAGGAAAATCCGATAGAAAGGTTTTCCGTCGCAAAAATTGAGAACTAAACCACATAACTCCACACACGGTCGGAAAATCTCCCATCGGACTTTCCATCGGAAATTCCGACCGTGTGTACGCCGCATAACTCCTACCTTATGTTGTGGTTCACTGTGTCAAAAAACATAGCACAGGTCTGATTTTAGGTCCATTGTGGTGCTTGGCAGCTCATTCAAACATATGGAAGGCCTTAACACAGTGCACATGAACTCGTGTGACAACGTACACAATAGGTCTAAATTATTCATTTAGGCTGGCTTCACAGTTCACACCTGACTTTGCCTAGGCTGAGATGATGCCATTAGTTTGTTGCAGGAAGGTGGAAGCATTTCTTCAGTCTCCCTTTCCCCAGCGATTAGACTACAACATTATAACTTTGTGTAGTGCTTACTCCCAGAGGAGCCACTTGATATAATGGGTTCTCTGTTCTTTACAATGATTCTGAGAACTGCTTTGTCCCCTCTGACAATTTTCTTTTCGATTTACCTTAAACTATGTAGTTCAAGGGCCTGCCTAATTGGATACAATTGAGGAGTCTGTTTTAATGCAATAAACTAACTGAAGTGAATACTAGGCTATAATATGACAGTCAACCTAGATCACAGTTGCACTAAGCAAAATTAAGTGAACCATATAACCAAACTGCATAAACAGTAAGGAAAAGTCTCACAGTACCCCCTGTGACAAATGGACAAAAAATGGCACACTGTGTATATCCCCCTGAGTGTAGGTATATGTGTATTTCCTGAAAGGAGAGCCCCTTGGAGGTAGTTATACAGTATCTGGCATCTAATTTTCAAACTTCAGCTGGCTAACAATGGGGCCCAATCTGTACAGTGGTGTGCTTAATTACCGTCACTTTTAAATCTGCATGCAGTGGCTGGTTGTTGGGGCTGCTAAGCAAATGGGCAGTCTCTACTGGTAATGAACTTTAACAGTGGTACAGTAAGCACAGCAGTAATTGCACACCAGCCCTGGCACCCAGCATACCTTGCCGTGAACACTCTCCATTCCATTTCTCCAAGGCTGGGAAAACTTTTTCTCATCCCCTGTTTGCAGGGATTAGTGGGTGTTGAAGTTTGCAACTCCATATACCCCCCAAGTGCAGTGCTTCCTCTGAACTACACTTCCAAGGGTACCATGCAGCTGCATCATAGTCTCCATGGCTACAGACACTCCAGGCAGGAAAAGAGAGAACAGAATAGAGAGAAGCTCTGCCTCCAGAGCCTCCCGGTCTCATGTAGCCAGCTGAGTTCCTGGCTACATGTGTATTAAGCCACAAGGTAAGAGGCTGCAGCAAGGGTAGATCTGTTTCATACATTTGTAAGCATGGCTGAGAACTGTACAGGCATCAGGACTTACATGATCATTTTGTTTCAGGTCAGAAAGCAGGTGCTAACTCTGAATGATGGCTAAACAAAGATGGCTCCCGGAGAGTAGAGCAGATGAAGGCATTATCAAGGGGAGTACTGTGCTCTCTGTTAGAGGTAGCAAATATCTGAAAGTATTACACAGACACATTATTTAGTACGCTGTGCTTGAGATGAACAAATCAACTTTAAAAAAAAAAAGTACCTAAAATAATTTCCCTTTGGATCATAGCTATATTTACTCATTAATATCATTCTAAATGGATGACTTTACATCTGTTTGAAAATTGGTCTTTTACTAAGATGAAGGCGTTGGACCAGGTTGCGTTTGAACTGCATTCGCTTCCCTGTGATGTCACCAGCTCTGCCGCGTAGTGAACACTTTGATCTCTGACTAATGTAAAAATTGAGGATGGGAGAAGGTAGATAGAGGGCTTTATACATTTCAACGTATTTGGACATCAAAGCACAGCTCAGCCCTGGGAGCTGCCTGTTTTTTTTTTGGACATCTTTGTACAAGGGTTTGCCTGCTAGTTCTTGTAACAGGAGAAGACGCAGTGATTACACTATAATGTCAATGCGATGGCTGGAAACCAGTTTCTGAATTAAAAAAACATCAATCTCACTGTGTTAACCCCTTCCCATCCTTTCCCAGTGTTTCTCTAAGTAGGTTTGCCGGGAGATAGGGCGGACTTCCCAATCTGGCTCTCACAGTGGTCACGTGATGGGGAGCCCATCCCATGGTTCCAGGTCATTACCAGAAAACGGGAACTGTCTGTCAGTGTGGCCACTGTGCTGGGATCATGCTGTCAGCACAGAAACCTCGGTCCCCATGGATGCATATAAGCGGCGTGTAGGCTTCTGATAGATACTACAAGTGTTCCAGATTGTCCACTGTTGTCCCCATCAGGAAACCCACCCGCCCTGGGGAATTTAATGCAGCCATCTCTGTTATGTATGTAGCACCCCCTAGCTAGTGTGATAGATTTTTTGTTGTTAGTGTAGATAAAATGTTCAGGCTTGGCTGCCAGACAAGTTTTTTTATCTGGGTCTGGGTAGAGACACAGGGAGGGCTGGTATGACTCAGCAGGCAGCATTTATGGTACTTCCCCCTACTTCTGGGACTTGCTGGAAACTTCCAGAAGAAATAGGTTAGGAGGAGCTACCTGAAGTATTCATGAGGGTCCTCACCAATCCCCAACAGATGGGTTGGCAGGGGACAGGCCCCCTCAAATACTCAGGGTCAGCCCAGCTGGGGCAGTGGAGTTCGGGTGAAAGATGGAGTGTTAGGAGGCTGCCAGAGACCCTTGAGAGTAACCCCCTAGTCTGGGGGGGGGGTGACCTCAGGCCTGGGCTCGGGTGCGAAAGGGACCCTCTTTATGACACACAGAGGTGTCCTAACCAGTGCCACAGGAGCAGGTGTGAGGACAGCAGGAGGAGAACACTGCCAGGCAAATCTCCAGGGAGGAATACAGCCAGGTGGGCTGGTGAGTAATACAGTCAGGGAGGACTGAGAGACAGCCATAGAGGACTGGGTGAGAGCAGTCTGAGATGGATGCAGTCAGTCTGGTAGGACTGTGGAAGTTAAGTCAAGAGGGCTGGAGAAAGGGACAGCTGCAGCCAAGTGGGTTGGCAGTGCCTGAAGAGGTGGTGCTGGGATCGGTAGACGCAGCAGGACAGCTGGGCACTAAGACTTTGCTACACTACCAAAGGTGCCCGCGGTCCCTGCCTGTAAAGGGCATTTGCTACTAAACTGACCTAGCCTTGTAGTCAGATAACCTTACAGTGTGCCAACTGGTTCTGAGAGTTGTAGTGCTTCAAGCAAGTGTTGTGCTGGAGGAAGCTGAGCGGTGTAAATATCCTGTACAGAAGAAGTTGCCCCTGAAAGGTTTTACTGAAGTCAAGTGGGCATCCCATATTACTCTTTTCCCCATTCAAGTTAAACCTCCAAATACAAATACAAAACAAGCACTGGATTGTTCCTTGCCTCAAGTGTTCTGTGAAAATGCAGTGTTCCTGGCTGTGCAGGGTGGGGGATCCCTTTTTTTTTTTTTCAAATTCTTTATTTATATAAAGGACACAGAAACACGGAATACAACATCCAAATGTAACAACAGGAATATACTTATCATTGCGGATATGGTATGGATGAGATTTACAGCTCAAGTGGTTTGTCTATATGTCTACAGTGAGGAGGGGTCCCCTGAGAACTCTGGGTTTCTCCCTAGGCATCCTTAGCTGCTTCAACATGGCGAGCCTCCTTAGGTGCGAACCCCTTCTCACTTCCTTAATTAGCCTAGCTGTGACCACTTTTAATTATCTTAACCAACTAATGATTCCATGAGTCTTGTCCCGTTTTCCGGAATTAAAGAGAAAATGAACAGAAAACAGAAGAAAGGGGGTCGAGAATAAGTGAAGGGGGGGGCAGAGGGGGAAGGGGAGAAGCGAGAGGAGGGCGGCTAGAGGGTAGGGTAGGTAGGAGGTTGAGGGGGGGAACCAGGAGGTAGCGAACACCACTTGCCTAGTTCTGTTCTCTGAGGCGCTCTGACCCCCCTATTTCTGATTATCAATTCTTACCATAGGTATGGCTGTGCTAATTCAGGGTACCATTCTCCACAAGGGACTGCCCCTCAGCAGAGAATATAAACATGTTCCATCCTAGCCAAACCTTGGTGAATTGTTCGTTTTGGTTCCTAGCTGTGAGGATAAGATCCTCCATTCTTTTAATGTCCTCCACTTTTTTGAGCCACATGTTAATTGTCGGGGGTTGCGTGGACTTCCAGCGCAGTGGAATGCACGCTTTGGCCGCATCTAGAAGGTGGCGGGTCAGTGACTTCTTGTACCTTTTTTGTGAGATTTCAGAGGCGTGTAGTAGAAAAAATGCTGGGTCGTGCTGAATGGGACTGTCTGTAAACTTCTGCATTGTACTCCGTACTGTCCTCCAGAACTGCTCCAGCAGGGGGCAGGTCCAGAAGATGTGGAGAATTGTTCCCCTGTCTCTCTGACATCTCCAGCATCTGTCTGACGTTGAAGGGAAGAATTTCTGTAATTTCGCAGGTGTATTATACCACCTGGTGACTAGTTTGTAGTTTGTTTCTTGCATTCTCGTGCAGATGGAGGATTTGTACGTAAAATGAAGTATATTCTGTTTTTGGCGTGTCGTGAAGGTGCATTGCATGTCTTTTTCCCAGGCCTCCAGACATCTCAATTGATGTCCTTCTGGCGGCGTAATCAATAGTTGGTATGTCGTGGATAGGGCGTGGGACACTACTCCTTTATCTGAGCAAAGTTCTTCATATGCGGTCAGGGTTTGATTGAAATTGGCCGGAGGGGGTAGCGATTTCAAAAAGTGGGTCAACTGAGATGCCCTTAGAAAGTTTAGCCGAAACGGGCCTTCAGGGCACATAAGTTCAGTGGGGGAGGGCCACCTGTCCCCCCTGAGGAAGTGAGAGGCTTGTATGAATCCGGCTGACCTCAGGGAGCCGAAGGCAGGATCTGTACATCCAGGGGAGAATTCTGAGGTACCCAAGATAGGGCGTATAGGGGAGTTTAGAGATGTAAGGCGGGAGCTCGTAAAGAGGGAGGCACAAATCCACGTGGTTGTACCTATCAGCGGGTGTTTTTTCACGTCTCTTGTAAGGTAGTTGTGGCACCAAGGTGCTCTGTCAAGGGGTATGTCGCATTGGGCCTGTTCTAGTCTGGTCCATAGTTTGGTGGTCTGGTGGCGGTTCCAGTCAATCAGTCTGGTCAGATGGGTAGCGTAGTAGTATTTGCGGAGTTCTGGTACTGCTAGGCCTCCGTAATGTTTTGGCAGGGAAAGTTGGCGTTTGTCGAGTCTAGGTCTTTTATGTGCCCAGATGAAGTTGAACAATAAGGCTCTAGTTTGATTAAAGTAATGGGAGGGGATTTGAATCGGAAGTGCTTGTAGAAGGTATAGGAATTTGGGGAGGATGCACATCTTGATTATGTTGCACCTTCCAAACCAGGAGTGCAGTCCTGTGTGCCATTTGTTGAGGAGGGAGCGAACCGTTACTAGCAGCTGAGGGAAATTCAGTGCAAACACTTGTGAAAGTTTTGGAGGGATATATGTGCCTAGGTACTTCAAGGCAGTGTTCGTACATTTAAATTTAAAGTTAGTTTGTAGGGTTGTGAGAAGCTGAGGGGTTATCCCTACGCTCATCGCTTCGGACTTATTAAAGTTTATTTTCATATTTGACATGTCGCCATAGTCTCTGAACTCTTGGAGTAAGCTTGGAAGGGAAATTTCAGGATTGGTGAGTACGAATAGCATGTCATCCGCGTATGCGGCAATCTTCTGGTGTATGCCCCCAAGCGAGACCCCTGTAATATCCGTATTAGCCCGGACAGTACGCAGAAAAGGTTCCAGTGACAGGGCGAAGAGGAGCGGAGACAGTGGACAGCCCTGGCGAGTACCATTCTTAATCATAAAGGGTTCCGATAGGACCCCGTTGACTCGTACCCGAGCCGATGGATTGGTATATAATGAATTGATCCATGCCATCATTTTGTCTCCAAGTCCTATATGTCTCAAAACTGAGGTCATGTACCTCCAATTCACCCTGTCAAAGGCCTTCTCCGCGTCTGTGCTTAAAAATATGCAAGGGGTCCTGTTCCTGTTGACCACATGCAGGAGATTGAGTACCTTTATTGTGTTGTCTCTCGCCTCCCTGTTTTGGACGAATCCCACCTGATCCAAATGGATCAGGGAAGGGAGAAGGCCTTGCATTCTTGATGCCAGTAGTTTCGTAAAAATCTTTAGGTCCGCATTAAGTAGCGAGATCAGTCTGTAGCTCCCACATTGTGCGGGATCTTTTCCCTCCTTGTGGATCACCGTGATGTGTACCGTGAGGGCATCTCGCGGAAAGGATGTGTCAGAGCCTATGGAATTGAAAAACTTTAGCATGATACCCCCCAGGGCCGGTAGTAACATTTTATAATATTGGGCCGTGAACCCATCCGGACCCGGGGCTTTCCCTCGCTTCGCCAACCCCACTGCCGTGCGTAATTCTTCCATGGAAATGGGCTCCTCCAAGGTCTTGCTTAATTCTGTAGGTATTTTGGGCATTTCTGAAGCTGTCAGATAATTCTCAATTTGGGGAAGTGTCGGTGACTGTGCCTGTAAATTATAGAGGCCTGTGTAAAATTCTTTGAATTCCCCTGCTATCTCGCGTGGGAGTGTAACCTTCCGGTTGCGGGGTGAAGAAATGTATGGTACAAAGTTTGCCAGGACTTGCTCTTTTAGTGATTTAGCCAGCAGTTTGCCACACTTGTCTCCCGACTCGTATGATAGTCTGCGGCAGGATTGTATTGCCGCTTTTGCGCGGAATTGCATAAGGTCAGTAATTCTAGTGCGTAGGAGCAAAATCTCGGCTTCTCCTGAGGGGGTTTCGGCATGTTTATGTCTGGCTTCGGCCATTTGTAAGTCATTGAGTAATGAAGTCAGTTGAGTGGTTCGTTGTCTCTTAATACGAGCCCCATGTTTGATAAGAACTCCGCGGATGACCGCCTTATGAGCTTCCCAAACAATACCCGGGTCGCTGTCAGGGGTGTCATTGTTGCTAAGATAAGACTCTATCTCCCTTACCACGTCTTTGAGTACCGTCTCGTCCTGTAGAAGACTCTCATTCAGTCTCCACGTCCTGCATCTGTTAGTGAGATTGTCAGTCAGAGAGTATGTTAAAAGGACTGGGGCATGGTCTGACCATGTGATGGATCCTATGGATGCTTCTCTGATGGCCTGTAAGTGGGCATGGGGTATTAGAAAATAGTCGATCCTGGAGTACTGCTTATGGGGTGTGGAATAGAATGTATAGTCCCTTTCAGTCGGGTGTAGAAGCCTCCAGGCGTCTATCAGTTGGGCTCTATATATGGAGCGGGCAATACGTTTCCTAGTGTTGGGGGAAATTGAGGAGTGTCCTGATGAGGTGTCCTCTGTCGGTATCAGTGGGATATTGAAATCCCCTCCAACAATCAATTGGCCTCTAGCAAATTCCTGCAGGATATCTAAGGTCTTAGCAATAAACTGGTCCTGGTGACAGTTAGGGGCGTATATGTTTGCTATCGTCACCTCTACTCCTCCAATCGTTCCTCTAATGAACAGGAACCTACCTCCCGGGTCTGTCTTAATATCTGTACACTGCCATGGGACCCTGCGGGAGATAAGTATAGATACCCCTTTGGACTTTGCAATTTCGTTTGTAGAATGGTATATCATCGGATAAAAAATTTTTTCAGAATGGGCAGGTTGCCTCCTCTAAAGTGTGTCTCCTGGATTAACGCTATGTCAATCTTGAGACGGCGGAGATCCTGCATTAACATCCGCCTCTTTTCGGGCACATTAAGGCCTTTTGTATTCAGTGAAAAGAGGTCTACTACCTCCATGGTTCCGGGGTAGTTGGGGGGGGGGGGGGCGTAGAGGGAAGGAGTAAAGGATGGGGAGGGTGGAGGTGGGGAAAGAGGAAAAGTAGGTGGAAAGCAAAACTAGGTAAGCTAGAGAAAGAGAAGAAAGTTAGGTCTTCTTCCTAAATTTGCAGCACACTCGTGCTGGGACGCTCACCAGTGGGAGACTGGTAATCGAGCGCAGTCCTATGTGGGGTAGGGTGAAGCAATAACCAGTGGGGAGTTGCCGTCCCTCCCCCCATCAACTATGTAACGGATTACTTAAAATCACGTGAGTGACGGCTTCCTAATATAAACTTAGTCTATAATCATATAAACAGGCATTTCTTTAGACAGTTATAATCTTATTCATGTGCAATAAAAATGAAAAAGGTTAGTTCAAACAGGCATGGTAACAATCATTCTGAGTTTCATCCCAATCCCAGTAACCCTCAATCTCTGTAGGAATACTGCGCCCCCTTCCTCTGCCTCTCCGTTTCCCAGGGTAATGGCCACAGGTAGCTGCATACATTAAACGTCCACACCCCTCCCGACCCCCCCCCCCGCGAAACCTCCCGCTGTGATGAATGTATAAAATTAGGCCCCTTCCTCCCCTCCCCCATCCCTCCAATAGGCATTCTCCAACATTTCCCCACTCTATCTCCGTGTCCAGTCGTGTTTCACCTCGGTGCCTGTCGGCGGGTGAATGGTAGCTTGTGGTCCAGGCAGGCTTTCCCCTTTGGTTCTATCCATGTGTCCTGGTACAGTCAGCCTGTTGCCTCTTACTCCTTTTCCTCCGGGCCCGTAAGGAGTCTCCATCCTCCGCTATATCTAGTGGGGCAGTGGGACATGAAACAGGGTGCCTCTGTGGGGTCGGACTGCAGCATCCGGGTGCCGACCGCCTGTTGCTCTGGGGCTCAGGGAGCCTATGCAGGGGAAGTCTCAGGACTGAGTTTTGGACTGGGAAGGGGGGAGGGGGTGCATCAGGGCAGGTGGATCGGAGGCATCCAAACGGTCAGGGAGCGGGACGGCCCAGGTATAGAAGCAGAGTTCTCCGTGGTCTCTATGGGGACGTGAGTTGCAGGCATGCTTTCCACACCACCCAATTGGGGTACGGGGGACGGAGAGGGAACGGGACAAGTGGGACACTAAGGCACAGTCAGGTTTGGGCTACTGGGTACTGGTAAGCAAGGTGCTTAAGACTCACGTGACCCTTCCGTGGATGGTGCCCGGACTCTTCTCCTGGAGTGGTGTTGCCTCTGCGGTAGGTGGCTCCGTTGGCTCAGGGGGCCCAAGCGACCTGGATTGCGGGGGAGAAGAGTCAGCCAGTCGGTAATCGGTATCGGATCCACCTCCAGAAATTCAAAGAAGGCTGGTAGGTCTGTCGGGGCGCGCAAAGTGCAGGCTGAAGTTCCGTTACGGAAGGTGACCGCCAGCGGGTATCCCCATCGATATGTGCAGCCTCTACGTCTGGCCATCTCCAACGCTGGTCTCAGTAGTGCTCTTCGCTGCAGCGTGGCTCTTGAAAGGTCAGGTAGAACCTTTACTGTTGCCCCGTCGAAGCTCACATCTCCATGGTCCCATGCCTTCCTCAATATAAGCTCTTTAATGGAGTATCTGTGGACTCGGCAGAGCACATCCCGGGGTCTCTCAGGGTCATTAGGTTTCGGTCCCAGCGCTCTGTGTACCCGGTCTAGCTCCACCGCTGGTGCCGGCGTCCCTCCCAGGATTTTTGGAAAATGGCCACTACCGTTGCCGCCAGATCCTCCGTACCAGTGGCTTCAGGGAGGCCTCGCAGCCGCAGATTGTTCCGGCGGCTACGGTCCTCCAAGTCCTCCATATGCAGCTGAAGATCCACGGCTGTGCGTTCCTGGGAGATTCGGGCATTCTCCAATTCTGTGACCCGCTGTGTCAGGGCTTGTAATGCTACTTCCCCCGATTCCACCCGGTCAGATACCGTTTGAAGCTCCTCTCTGACCTCTTGTATGTCCCGGCTGTGTGCTTCCTCCACCCTGAGGATGAGGGCCTCTATGTCCGTTTTTGAGGGTAGGGCTTCAAAATCTGCCTTAGTGGGCAAGGCCTGTAAAATAGCCCTTAGGTCGTCGGGTAGCATGGTCATTTGTTGCGACTGGCTGGCCATGCCTGAGACTGTAAAATTGGGTGGTCTCCGTAGGGGGTCAGAGTCAGAGGGCTGAGCAGTAGACGCCGGTTCTTCTGTAAGAGCTTCTTCTTCCCTGTTGCTTGCACGTGGCGCTGCGGTAATGGCGCCCGGTGGGGATCTGTGTAGATCTGTGAAGAAGTGTTGTATGCTTCTTTGCGGGGTCTGGACGGGGGTGCCGCTTGTTGACGATCTTGTCTTGTACCTTTTGGTAGATATCATGCCTCCTATATCCGAGTATTTAGCCGTCTATGGTGCTAGATGGGACGGGGAGATCAGGAGCTCCCATAAAAAATCTCCTCACTCGGCCATTGCTAAGCCACGCCCCCCTTATAATTACGGATCCAAAATCTCCTGACTTTTGGGCAGGTCCACCAGGTGTGGAACATTGTATCCTCCAGGCCACATCCTCTAAAGCACAGCGGGGAGGCTCCCGGGACCCAAGATGCCACTCTCACTGGGACCATGTACCACCTACGGAAGACTTTATAGTTTGCTTTGCCTACTGTCTATTTTTGAATATTCATCATTCATTCACAGGATTAGAGATGAGCTCCGACATTCTTCAAACTCATCTCTAACCCGATCTCCCATTGTCTTGTACTTCAATGAGCTTCGGCCAAGCTGCGGGGCAGGGATTGACCAGGGCCAAATCTCCCTGGAATACAAAATGCAGGTGTTAGAAGTTCAGGTTACAGAGTTCAGAGGATGCCCATGCTCATCTCTACACAGGATCTGTGAATGGAAAGACAAGTCTCATCTGCTTTGCGGACTTTGTAGACATCAATGAAGCAAAAATTCGGTAACCAGCGGCGGCTGGAAATCTATGCGTTTGGCGCCCAGCATGGAGATTATCCATGCTGGGCGCCAAACGCATAGATTTCTAATGCCACGTACACACGATCGGAATTCTTGTCGGAAAAAGCTCTGATGGTTTTCCCGTCGGAAAAAGCTCTGATGGTTTTCCCGTCGGAAAAAGCTCTGATGGTTTTCCCGTCGGAATTACGATGAAATTCCGCTCAAACTGTCTTGCCTACACAAGGTCACACCAAATTCCGACGGTCAATAACACTGCGTCATACAACAGGTTCAACGGCACTATAAAAAGGGAAGTTTAATGCTTCTGAGCCTGTGTCAAATTGTTTCCGAGCATGCGTCGAATGGTTTCCGAGCATGAGTCGGAATTTTGCGTGTCAGAATTGCATACACATACGATCGAAAAATCCGATAGAATTGTTTTCCGTCGGAAAAATTAAGAACAGGCTCTCAATCTATTTCCGTCGGAAATGCCGACAGAAAAAGACCGATGGGCATACACACAGTCGGAAAATCCGATGGAAAGCTCCCATCGGACTGTTTCCATCGGAAATTCCAGCCGTGTGTAAGAGTTTTTTTATTTTTTTTGATGAAGCACATGATTAGAGCCTGAGGCTATAATTGCAAACCTCCCAACATTTTGAGATGGGAATGAGGAACACCTACTAGCAAATGTATATAGGCATAGGAATTGTCTCCTGCCACACCCCCTTGAAGGAGAATTAACCCCAAAAAAAGGTTAATTAAAGTGGAGTTCCACCCAAAAGTGGAACTTCCGCTCATCTGATTCCCCCCCCTCCTCCGGTGCCACAATTGGCACCTTTCAGGGGGAGGGGGTTCAGATACCTGTCTAATACAGGTATCTGCACCCACTTCCGGGAATAAGCTTCCGTCCCTTCCCGCACCCCTCCCCCCTGTCTCCTGGGAAACACACAGGTCCCAGGAAATCGCGGGACCATTTAGGACGCGCAGCACGGCTTGCGCATGCGTAGTAGGGAACTGGCAAGTGATACCGTAACTCTTCACTTCCTGATTCCTGAGACCTGGCAGGGGGTTTGTGCCGCCACACCCCCAATAAATGAAGCACCAGCCGCCACTGGTGGTAACATCACCACACTTGTAGTCCACTGTTTACTTCCTCCAGCCCCATAACAGTAACATACACCCCATAACACATGGACCAAGGGCTGAGATGCAAACAGTTCAACCCCTCCACAGCTCCAATGCATCAAATTATTAAATGTAAATTATTTATTTCATTGATGTGTATGCATTTATTCACATTTCACAACAAAAGTTGACTGTGCCTTTAAACAATGTCAATACGTCTGACTCTAAGCGTCTGTGTGAGGAGAGAGGCAATGTCAATTTTCCTGGAGCACAACTCTGACTGGAAGGAATGCAGGTTGAGTGGGAGGCTTTCATTTTCACCTTGGGTTTTTTTTTAACTCCTGTTGTTGTGCTCCAGCCCCGCCTAAGTGATAGCCACATACTGTATGAACAAAAGAGGCTTAAATAGTTTCTTAGCTATCCTGTGTGTAGCAGAGCCACCTGGGTGTAATCTCTGAAAGGGACAGTGACCGAGAGCAGCCACATTGTGGATCCTGGATATAGGCTCAGGACGCGGGGAAACAACTGCCGGAGAACCAACCAGGAAGTAAGCGTGGACAAGTTTCAAGGTAACTGCAGCGTAGTATGAATGTGTGTAGATGTAGTAAACAATCCCTGAGGAAAGTTAACAGAAGCAGTTTTCGCATTGAGCTGTGCTGTGATGTGTTTCTCTTTGGATGGTTTTGGTTTAGGAGTCAAATGTGTTAACTAAACAGGAATGTGACATTTTGTATTAAACCACCTGGGACAACATGCGTAGAACACAACTAGTTTTATGCCCTAGGTTGAGTATACACAGCAGGCAATGGCATCAAAAGAGAGATGCTTGGCACCAGAGGCGACCATACAATTTATGCTGATACACAAGGGCTTTCTGGAACAAAAGGGTCCATTTTTATTAGATTATAAACTAAAGTGTGCTTGTTCATTGAATGGACTGAATACGGAACACAACGTGTCACTACAGTGGCAGAGAACACAGAAGTGCACATTGGTACAGAGAGAACAGACGTGCGCATGGGTACAGTGGCAGAGAGCACAGACGTGCGCATGGGTACAGTGGCAGAGAGCACAGAAGTGCGCATGGGTACAGTGGTAGCAAGCACAGAAGTGCGCATGGGTACAGTGGCAGCAAGCCCAGAAGGGTACAGTGGCAGCGAGCACAGAAGTGCCCATTGGTACAGTGGCAGCGAGCACAGGAGTGCCCATTGGTACAGTGGCAGCGAGCACAGGAGTGCCCATTGGTACAGGGTACAGTGGCAGCGAGCACAGAAGTGCCCATTGGTACAGTGGCAGCGAGCACAGAAGCGCCCATTGGTACAGTGGCAGCGAGCACAGAAGCGCGCATTGGTACAGTGGCAGAGAGCACAGAAGCGCGCATTGGTACAGTGGCAGAGAGCACAGAAGTGCGCATTGGTACAGAGCACAGAAGTGCGCATTGGTACAGTGGCAGAGAGCACAGAAGTGCGCATTGGTACAGTGGCAGCGAGCACAGAAGTGCGCATTGGTACAGAAGTGCGCATTGGTACAGTGGAAGAGAGCACAGAAGTGCGCATTGGTACAGTGGCAGAGAGCACAGAAGTGCGCATGGGTACAGTGGCAGCGAGCACAGAAGTGCGCATGGGTACAGTGGCAGCAAGCACAGAAGTGTGCATTGGTACAGTGGCAGCAAGCACAGAAGTGCGCATTGGTACAGTGGCAGCAAGCACAGAAGGGTACAGTGGCAGCGAGCACAGAAGTGCACAGAAGGGTACAGTGGCAGCGAACACAGAAGTGCCCATTGGTACAGTGGCAGCGAGCACAGAAGTGCGCATTGGTACAGAGCACAGAAGTGCGCATTGGTACAGTGGCAGTGAGCACAGAAGTGCGCATTGGTACAGTGGCAGTGAGCACAGAAGTGCGCATTGGTACAGTGGCAGTGAGCACAGAAGTGCCCATTGGTACAGTGGCAGCGAGCACAGAAGTGCGCATTGGTACAGAGCACAGAAGTGCGCATTGGTACAGTGGCAGTGAGCACAGAAGTGCGCATTGGTACAGTGGCAGTGAGCACAGAAGTGCGCATTGGTACAGTGGCAGTGAGCACAGAAGTGCGCATTGGTACAGTGGCAGTGAGCACAGAAGTGCGCATTGGTACAGAGGCAGTGAGCACAGAAGTGTACAGTGGCAGAGAGCACAGAAGTGCGCATTGGTACAGAGCACAAAAGTGCGCATTGGTACAGTGGCAGAGAGCACAGAAGTGCGCATTGGTACAGTGGCAGTGAGCACAGAAGTGCGCATTGGTACAGAGGCAGTGAGCACAGAAGTGCGCATTGGTACAGAGGCAGTGAGCACAGAAGTGTACAGTGGCAGAGAGCACAGAAGTGCGCATTGGTACAGAGCACAAAAGTGCGCATTGGTACAGTGGAAGAGGGCACAGAAGTGTGCATTGGTACAGTGGCAGTGAGGACAGAAGTGTACAGTGGCAGAGAGCACAGAAGTGCGCATTGTAATGCCCCATACACACGGTCGGATTTTCCGACGGAAAATGTCCTATCGGACAATGTTGTCGGAAATTCCGACCGTGTGTAGGCTCCATCGGAATTTTTCCATCGGATTTTCCGACGGACAAAGTTTTATCTCCTGCTCTCAAATTTTCCGACAACAAAGTCCTATCGGACTTTTTCCGATCGTGTGTAGCGAATTCCAACGGACAAAGTGCCACGCATGCTCAGATCACATTACAAGACCAAAGCTATTGGCTACTAGCCTCTACGTAGTCCCGTCGTAGGCAACAAACGTCACCACGTTCAGAATGATCGGATTTTCCGACAACTGTGTCCGACCGTGTGTATGCAACACCAGGGTCGGACAAAATCCGTCGGAAAAAATCCGATGGATTTTGTGGTCGGATTTTCCGACCGTGTGTACGGGGCATTACAGTTGCAGAGAGCACAGAAGTGCGCATTGGTACAGTGGCAGCGAGCACACAACTGCGCATTGGCACAGTGGCAGCGAGCACACAACTGCGCATTGGCACAGTGGCAGCGAGCACACAACTGCGCATTGGCACAGTGGCAGCGAGCACAGAAGTGTGCATTGGTGCAGTGGCAGCGGAAGCAAGTGGTGAAAGGGTTAATTCTGCTTAGACCTGGACAATCCAGTAGAATTCTTTGGAAGCATTCCATGCAGACAAGAGTCATTGAATGAATGCTTGGTTTTAATGGTAAGAATCACATATTTATAAAAAATTATGGACAAAGTATATTGCACAATTTAAAGAGAAAGGAGGGCGGGAAGACAGAGTTCATCACGTGACACATAATTCCTATACAAACTTATAGCCTCTCAGACATAGTCTAAACTAGTATTTTAGCTGACGGCATATTATCTAAAAACATAATTTAACTATGTAATGCTGATGTTCTGACTTTGTCTGAAGACATCATTTCAAAACCAGTTTTTACCAGACCTTATCTATACTGTGGTCATCGTGAAAAACAAGACCCTGAAATAAGGATATTCCTCTGTCAGCTATTTTTAAAGTTTTAGTCATGTTAACTCTTTCTCCTCCTTCAAGTGGGATAGGTGCAAGAACAGCAGGGAGGATGGGATACGGCCGTAATGGTTAGTGGGGGGGGGGGGGGGGGGGGTTGTGTGAAGGTGTGGCCAGAATTGCAGAATGAAATACTGAGGCCCTCTTTTTATTATGCCATACCATTGCAATGTGCAACTGCAGACAAGTTAATTCGTGTTGCAATAAAGTGGTATTAAAGCCAATGCCTAAAATGTAATACTGTATATTGCAGCTTACCAATCATTAGATGTGGTGGCTGCATTAGTCTTTTTTTTTCCCCTCTGTTTTCAATGCCCCCACTGTGGATGAATGAGCACAGGGTGTACAGCAGCATTGTCAGTCTGGGGGGAGATGGTATTGTTAAATGTACTAGCAGATTTTCATACACTAACCAATTGAACATTGCTCATATTTAATTATCAAGTTCACAAGTGTCCCCACAATAAGTATCACAGCAGCCAGATGAACAAATTGAAGCCAAACTCCAGCTAATACTTTATAACCAATTACAAAAAAGTCCCCCCCCCCCCCCCCCCCCTTTTTAGGAAAAAGGTCATCACGGCGGTGGCGGCTTCCGTTTCCTCCCTCCTCCTCGGTAGCCAATCGGGAGTCTTCTCTTTACGGACAATCGGAAAACGGATCTCACACCCGCTTCTGAATGGCTGGATTGAGGATCAGTGTTTCAACAGCGAATATTCATTGTAACACACTTGGGTGGGATCAGAACGCATTCTGTGACCCGAGCCCACCCTATTTTGAAGCCTGTTAGAGCCTAAGGATGAGCTCCGGCGTGTTCGCAAAGCCCACGTGCAGAGCCCGCCAGCAAGTCGGCAATGCGCTGCGCTAATCACAAGCAGTGAGACATTGTCCCGATGCGCGGCTGCAGAGATCGGGAAATGTCTCACTGCCAGTGCCAACTTCCTGGCGGGCTCTGCACGTGGGCTGTGCGAACGCGCCGGGGCTCATCCTTATTAGAGCCTCTGGTTCTAATCAGTTGCTTCAAAAAAAAATCCTGGCTGCTGTAATTCATGTGCCCGGTGCCCTGAAAGGGGCCGGAAACATGAATAGGGGGTGGCCATGGATAGATTTGTGAATCTATCCATTGCATATAGGGGGTGGCGTGGAGAGAGGGGGCGGAGCCCGGACACCCCTAATGGGCGGGCCACCACTGGTCTCAACCCTGTAAACCAATACATTTGCAGGAGAGCTTGTTCTTTTTAAAGACAACTTACTGGCCAGATCACCAGGTCAAAATAGAAGAAAGAGAACCTAAAAAAGAAAACGAATGCCCCGTACACACGAGCGGAAATTCCACGAGCAAAAGTCAGATGAGAGCTTTGGTCGGAAAATGCGACTGTGTGTAGGCTCCATCTGGAATTCCAGCCAGCAAAAGATTGAGAGCATGTTCTCATTTTTGCGGTCGTAAAAATCTCCGTACCAATTCCGACGTGCAAAATTCCTACACATGCTCGGAAACAATTTGATGCATGCTCGGAAGCATTGAACTTCATTTTCCCGGATCGTCGTAGTGTTGTACGTCACTGGTAAGATGCACATTATTGCAATGCATAGGTCTGAAGAAGGCCTGAACCCTATCTATACATTCCAATAACCTAATCTTAGTGACCCCTGTCCATATTCTAACTAAATTACCTTATATCAGCAGGTGACACGGTCCAGGAGCCTACACCTTCCTGGAGGCCTACAAGTAGAGGTCTTTTGTATTCGGGCCTATGAAGTAGCCAGTACCCCTGGCACCCTGCAACCTGAATTCGTCCTGTCCCAGCTTCTTCACCACTCCACCCCCCCCCCCTGCACTCCTGACTCTGAAACTCCTTGCCTCCTTGCACTGCATTGCACCCCAAGACACTACATCACCTTGACTCTAAATGATCCTGCCTCGCAGCACCCCAGACACCGTGGGGTTGATTTACTAAAGGCAAATAGACTGTTACAGTTGCTCCAGAGCTGTTGTAAAGAGTACCCAATCATGTGTAAGGAAGATAAAAAAAAAGGAGCATTTTTTGATTTTGGATGATGGAAGTCAGCAGAGCTTCTCTGTAGTAACTGCTCTTCCAGAGTGCAACTGCACTTTGCAAAGTGCACAGCCTATTTGCTGTTAGTAAATGAACCCCTGTGCTCTCTGCCCACTTCCTCCTCTCTTTAGTAATATCACTTTCTCCCCAGTGCAGCCTGTAGAGGCCACACTGTCCTCTAGCCTCAGGGGGCGCTGTGTGCATTCTATGTTTTCCTGAAGGAAGGAGGTGCACATTTCGGGGCTGAGAAGAAGAGGAAAGCCAAGCACCAGGCTGGGCCCCTCCTCCTTTGCTACGGAGCCTTACCCATGCAGCAGCCATATTCTCGAAGACCAACGTCCAAATGTATTCTTTATTTCTTTTTTTATTTGTTACTTTCAAATGCAACACCACTAATCATTTGTTATTCCTCCCTTCTAAACGGTTGAACCCTCTATATTATTTTGAGCATCTCTCTATATAAAGCTGAAACTAAGGCCTCATGCACACACATCTTTCCTAGATGCCTTTCCTCCTGACAGCAGTGTTTAGGCAGAAAATACACTTGGCGCTTGTAAACGCGTCCGGATGCATTTAGGTGCGTCAAGCACTTGGGCGTTAATATATTATTCCGACCAATGAAATTAATTATTCTGGGCATTAAAATGGATACATGCTAAAGCTCTTGATGAGCCTTGCGTTGACACACGTTTAGGTGCGTCAAGTGTTTATTCTGCCAATTATTATTAAGCTGCTGTTGCTGGACGCGCTAGCAGTGGGGTTTGTGCATGGACAAACAGACTAATATGGAAGGGCGTTTTAGAAGGAGAGAAAAAAAAAACAGCACCCTAAACAGCAGCGTTAAAAACATCCAGTGAGCATGAGGCCTAGGGGGGAAACTAAAACCCCATTTTACTTCCTGTATTCTTCTTTTACACTAAGGGCTTGTTCACATCATGTCCATACCTACCAACTGTCCCAGAAATACCAACAAACCCCCCCCCGGTTGATTCCCTCCTCCCCCCTGACGCTCGCTTGTACGTACGTCCGCCCACCAGCCCCGTACTTGCCCCATCTAGGTCGCAGGCAGCTTTGGATCCTTCCTGTGTCTCCTTGGCGGCTTCCCCTGCTCTCCTCCTCCTCTGCGGCTTCCTCCTTGGCAGCCAATATGGTCGCTTCTCCTCTCAGCCAATAGGGTCTCAGGACCCGCTTGCTGATTGCCCGGGAGGAGAATCAGGAAGACAATAGCAAAAGCCTCCGGCTCTAATCATGTGCGTCGGAAAAAAAAAAAAAAAAAAAAAAAAAAAAAACATCATTGGAATCCATGCATCCAGTGCCCTGCATGTAGATTAGGAGATGGGTGCATGGATTAGGGGGACAGTGCCCCTGCACACCATATGGACGGGCCACCATTGCTCCCGGTACAAAGTCACTTCTCTTCAAGCCTATACCTTCCCAGTACAGATCTCACCCTGCGGCCACAAATCCCTACTTAGTAAAAATTTACCCTCACAGTCCTAAACCCCCTCAACACAGACCCCTCTTCCAGCACCTCCCGTATAATATCCAATCTTGACCCCTGCATTCTATGCATCACACACTTCTAATCCCTGCTTTCTGTGCATAATGCACTCCTAACCCCTGCACTCTCTGCGATACCAACTCTTGACCCTTGTTTTCTGTGCATTTGCCAGTTCTGACCCAGTTCTGACCCTTGCATTCTGTGCAATATGCACTCCTGAGACCTTCACTTTCTGCATTATGCACACTGGACCCATGCATACTGTGTGTTACACAATCCTAAACCCTGCATAATAGACACTATAAGGGAGATTTACTAAAATTGGTGCACACACAATCTCGTACAGCTGTGCATAGCAACCAATCATCTTTCAACTTCAGCTTGTTCAATTAGTCTTTGACAATAAAACCTAGAAGCTGATTGGTTACCATGCACAGCTGCAATCAGATTCTGTGTGCACCAGTTTCAGTAAATCTCCCCCCATTATGCTCTACATTTCATACTCCTGACCACTGCACTCTGTATGCTGGGCATGATGTACTTCCAACCATTGCACTTTTAAGTAGGGTACATTATATAGTTCTGAAATTCTTCTTTAAAGTGGTTTCAAAGGCTCAAGGCATTCTAAAGTCTCCATGCATTACAGTATAAAACCTGGGTGCAGCCCCCCCCACACCATATACTTACCTGAGCCCCATCTTGATCCATCAATGTGTATGAGAGCAGCAACTCTCTGGGGTCTCTCTCTCCTCACTGGTTCACACAGCAGCGGGAGGCGTTTCTTCCTGCTGCTGGCCATCACAGCCAATGAGGAGAGAGTGGGAGGCAGGGCTGAGCCACACTCCATATGTGAATGGACACACAGAGTGCAGCTCCGGAATGAGGCAGCTCGAGTGTCACCATATCAAGAGGCTTGCTATTGGGGGCACTCAGCAGGGGGGAGGAGCCTGGCAGAGGACCCAAGAAGAAGAGGATCGAGCTGCTCTGTGCTAAACCATTGCACAGAGCAGGTAAGTAAAACGATTGTTTTTTTTTTTGTTGTGGGGGGGGGGGGGGTTTGTTTTTTAACCTTTCCTTTAGAAAAACTTTAGGGTTAGTTTTGTGCAAAAAAGCATATGTAATGGAACGGTTTAATTTTTAATTGGTGTGCTGAGATTTGTATGTGTCTGTTGATTTGTTGCTTGTGGCACCAGTCATTAAAGCATATATTGTGGGTAAAAGGACTGTGGCATTATGTGTGCTGAGTATAAAGTGGGTAGTTTGTCAGAGTACTCGGCAGAAAGGTCCGTGCCAAATGATGCTTTCTAAATATTTTATACCGAATGTGTTTGCTGTGTAATTGGTGTTTATTGCTGTATTCTCTACAAGAGCTGCTGCTTTGTCACACTTTAAATACACTGTGCAGACTAAAGTTGTGGCCAGCTACACAAATACACAAATAATTTTATTATTGAACAAAACCTTCTTATATTTGTTTCTGTCCCTTCTGATACATATTCTAGTGCCAAGTGATATTCTTATGAAAGATGCTGCAGGTATATCTTTAAGCACACCCATATGTTCACGTCTCCCCCCCCCCCCCCCCCCCCGGCGTGGCCCCCCCCCCCCCCCCCCCCCCCCCCCCCCCCCCCCCCCTTTTTTGCTGACCGCGTAATTTTTTGCAGTGGTGCGCTACATGTACCACATTCTAGGGAAAAACTGTCCCTCTTTGTCAAGTTCAATATTTGGGAGGTCCTACGAATTAGACATGGGATTTGCCTATTTATGAACCACAACTCATTTATATGCAAAAACACATGGTCATTTATGTGTGGTCTGGTACTAGAGAGAAAGCAATGAAAGAGCTTTTGAGAGGATGCAGGTGCGTTCTATACAAGGGACACAGGGTTTGCAGGTGAGCTGTAGACAAGGTGTGCAGGTACAGTATCTCACAAAAGTGAGTACACCCATCACATTTTTGTAAATATTTTATTATATCTTTTCATGTGACAACACTGAAGAAATGACACTTTTCTACAATGTAAAGTAGTGAGTGTACAGCTTGTATAACAGTGTAAATTTGCTGTCCCCTCAAAAAAAGGCAACACACAGCCATTAATGTCTAAACCGCTGGCAACAAAAGTGAGTACACCCCTAAGTGAAAATGTCCAAATTGGGCCTCAAGTGTCAATATTTTGTGTGGCCACCAGTAGAGGTGCGTCCATAAGGGCGCACGGGCGCCGCCGCCTCTCTGCAGCCACCCCTCTAGCACCAACAGATAGATTCATGCATTGCATGGATCTATCTACGGCCGCCGCCATGCTGGGCTCTCGCAGGTCACTCAGCTGTGTTAGAAAAGCGAATGAATATTCGCTTTCCTAAGACTAAACCGCCTCTCCGCCAATCATGTGCTCAGATCTGTTACCCGTCACCTGATTGGCTGAAACGACAGGCGCTGTGATTGAACGCATATCAGGCGGCCAATCATAGCAGAGGATGGGAGAAGACATTTGAGAAGCTGTCCCACAGCCCACTGGCAGCATTTGAAATGGCACAGTGAGGCTGCATTTGGTGGGGCACAGTGAGGCTGCATTTGGTGGGGCACAGTGAGGCTGCATTTGGTGGGGCACAGTGAGGCTGCATTTGGTGGGGCACAGTGAGGCTGCATTTGGTGGGGCACAGTGAGGCTGCATTTGGTGGGGCACAGTGAGGCTGCATTTGGTGGGGCACAGTGAGGCTGCATTTGGTGGGGCACAGTGAGGCTGCATTTGGTGGGGCACAGTGAGGCTGAATTTGGTGGGGCACAGTGAGGCTGCATTTGGTGGGGCACAGTGAGGCTGAATTTGGTGGGGCACAGTGGGGCCGCATAAGATGGGGCACAGTGAGGCTGCGTTTGATGGGTTTTTGTTTTTCAGAATTTTTTTCAGTTTGTTTGCGCCCCCCCCCCCCCAAAAAAAATTTGAGCACCAGCCGCCACTGGTGGCCACCATAATTTTCCAGCACTTCCTTAACCCTCTTAGGCATGGAGTTCACCAAAGCTTCACAGGTTTCCACTGGAGTACTCTTCCACTTTTCCATGACGACATAACAGAGCTGGTGGATGTTAGAGACCTTGCGCTCCTCCAATTTCCGTTTGAGGATGCCCCACAGATGCTCAATAGGGTTTAGGTCTGGAGACATGCTTGGCCAGTCCATCACCTTTACCCTCAGCTTCTTTAGCAAGGCAGTGGTTGTCTTAGGGGTGTGTTTGGGGTCGTTATCATGTTGGAATACTGCACTGCGGCCCAGTCTCCAAAGATCATGCTCTGCTTCAGTATGTCACAGTACATGTTGGCATTCATGGTTCCCCAATAAACTGTAGCTCCCCAGTGCCGGCAGCACTCATGCAGCCCCAGACCACGAGACTCCCACCACCATGCTTGACTGTAGGCAAGACACACTTGTCTTTGTACTCCTCACCTGGTTGCCGCCACACACGCTTAACACCATTTGAACCAAATACTTTTTATCTTCGTCTCATCAGACCACAGGACCTGGTTCCAGACCAATTTTATGCAGTGTGTGGCGTATGGTCTGAGCCAGGGGCGTAACTATAGGGGGTGCAACAGTCGCGAGCGCAACTGGGCCCTGTGCTGCAAGGGGCCCATGTGGCCCTCTCTTCATATGGCAGGGGGCAGCATAGGCGGTTAGGCACCGGGCACACGGGTGGTTGGAGGTGGGGGGTGACTAGCCGAGCTCCATGCTCGACTACCGCACTGGCTGCTCTTTAGTTGTGCATTCCCCACACAACCTGTGTCCTCTGCCGCTCCTCTGGGTCCCCCTCTCCTGCTCCATGCAGTGCTGCTCAGTCCGATGTCTGTCCTCCCCAGCCAGAGTCCCGCCCCCTGAGTCCGGCTCACACTGCACTGCATGCTTCTCCAGGGCAAAACTTTAAGCACACAGATTCAGTGCAGCCCTATGAGAGCCGGCTCCCCAAAGGACACCTCATGCTTGTCTGCCAACACCCCCCTCCTCCCCGTCATACACAGATGTTGACAGGTCTTTCTGGGAGATATGTCCCCTAAGGACATGGACCCCATCTCCCCTGGGGACAGGGACCCAATTTCCCTTTCCCTTCTTCCTCTTTGTCTCAAAGGTGTAACATCATAGGTCTGTTTAGACCTCTGATATCTCACCAAAGTCCCCCAACGGGACTCCTAAATTTTTTTTAAAAATAATAAAAAAAACTACTGATACCAGTGGTGGAACTACAGGGCTCACAAAAGTCGTACATGTGACCAAGCCAAGGAGTTCCACCACCGGACTCGGAGGGAAGGGCCTCGGCTGGGGTTCAGGGGGGCACTTCATGGTTTCTTGCACTGGGGCCCTGAACGTTCTAGTTACACCACTGGTCTGAGCACTGACAGGCTGACCCCCACCCCTTCAACCTATGCAACAATGCTGGCAGCACTCATACGTCTATTTCTCAAAGACAACCTCTGGATATGATGCTGAGCACATGCACTCAACTTCTTTGGTTGACCATGGCGAGGCCTGTTCTGAGTGGAACCTATCCAGTTAAACAACTGTATGGTCTTGGCCACTGTGCTGCAGCTCAATTTCATTCTTCTTATAGCCTAGGCCTTCTTTATGTAGAGCAACAATTCTTTTTTTCAGATCCTCAGAGAGTTCTTTGCCATGAGGTGCCATGTTTAACTTCCAGTGACCAGTATGAGAGAGTGAGAGCGATTAACACCAAATTTAACACACCTACTCCCCATTCACACCTGAGACCTTGTAACACTAACGAGTCACATGACATCGGGGAGTGAAAATGGCTAATTGGGTCAAATTTGGAAATTTTCACTTAGGGGTGTACTCACTTTTGTTGCCAGCAGTTTAGACATAAATGGCTGTGTGTTGATTTATTTTGAGGGGACAGCAAATTTACACTGTTATACAAGCTGTACACTCACTACTTTACATTGTAGCAAAGTGTAATTTCTTCAGTGTTATCACGTGAAAAGATATAATAAAAATATTTACAAAAATGTGAAGGATGTACTCACTTTTGTGAGATACTGGATGCAAGTGACCAATAGACAAAGGGTTCAGGGGTGCAAGTGAGCTGTGGACAAAAGGGTCAGGTGAGCTGTGGACAAGGAGTTTAGGGGTTCAGGTGAGCTGTGAACAAGAGGTTAATGATTGCAGGTGAGCTGTGGACAAGGAATTCGGAGGGGATGGGGCGCAGATGAGTTGTGGCAGAGGCTTCAGGTGAGCTGTGGATAAAGGGTGCAGGTAAGCTGTGAATGAGGACTGCAGGTGGTGTAGTATAGTGGGAAAGGTGAGCTGTGGACTAGGGGTGCAGAGCAGAGGCATAACTATAACCTTCAGGGCCCCAGTGCAAAAAAAAACATATAGGTCCCTTCCCACTGATCCCAGGGCTCTTCACTCCCATCATGGGACCATTTATTATGATCCCACAGCGTGCCACCATCCTGCTGCAAAGTGCAACCTTTGTGACCCTGGTAGTTCCGCCACTGGTGTCAGTTTTTTATTTTTGTTTTATTTTTTATCCATTTTTTTTTTTTTTTTTACCTTTTTATAGCCTGCCATTTTCAGGGATTTCCTCTCACTTTCTGTTTGGCTATGGGACTCAAACTGAAGATAAATCTCTCAAATAGGACACGGACGGTGAAAATAAATCTGACAGGGCTTATAACCCTCCCTTGATCTATCCAAAATGAAAAAAAAAAGTTTTTGTGCCTATAGTTTCCTGTGTAGATGTGCAGGATAAGGGAGGTGAATGGTAAATATACAGGTCTAATACAGCAAAGAATGGGGATCATTAGTGTAGGAAAGGAGGGGGAGGTGAAAACAACTCCACAGCCAAGCCCCCCTTTACCATCTGGAACTCGTGAATCATCTTTCATTCATTAGTTCTTTCTTCCTCAGTTAAAGGAGAGGGCTCACATATGTTATTGCAGTTATTGGTCGATCAGAAGGTACAGAGCTGTTCAAATTGGTTCTGTACAAAGCCATTAATGGGCTTTTTCTGCAGTGACATTTTTATATACATATATCAAACTCCAGAAATAGACGTCCACCTCCTCCATTATTTTTATAATACAACAGTAGGGAGGAGGTTAAAGTTAGTAACATGTAACAGATATAAGGCATCACAATTTGGCTACAAATAAGAAATGCACTTCATGTCTACTCTATGGCCACCTTTAGTTATATTACTGACAATGGTATCTATTTCTCTGCACAAAGCATAGACACAAGTAGCAATTTTACTTCTATGAGGGATATATTGCCCCGAGCCACCTGAGACTTAGTAAACCTCCAAGTTTCTTCCCGTCTCCTAATAAGGCCTGAATAGCAATGGGATCAGGAAATTCAGGAGTGACTGAGATGGACAGCTGTGGGGGAGGATTGTCCTGACCTGTTTCATATCCGAGTAGTCTAGCCCCTAGGCACATGGGGCCATCGTTCACCAACCATTCCAAATCACTAAACACATTATACTAAAGAAATATCATTGCAGTAATTGACTTCCCTTGTCAGGATATCCATTACACCGGCAAACGCACTGCATGCATACGTGACGGTAGCCGATCCCAATTATGATAACATTGTAGGAGGGATTGTATATTACACAGGGAGGCTAATGGTACTGCAAATTGCCTAATTAATATTAACATATAGCAATTATTGTTGGATTAATGTGTTGTCATTCCAATCTGCTTTAAAAAAAAAAAAGTTTTCAGCTGGGCAGTATTTAAAGTGGACCTGTCTCCTGTGGCAGCACAGGGAATCACATCCACTCACACAGTAGCTAATACAATGTGGAAGAAAAAGGGACAGTAATGTCAGCACATGTAGTAAGTAAAAGCAAAACCCTAGACAGATATAAAACAAAATGAATGCAATTTTGTAACCAACAGTATATCATTCAGTGTATTTTTTTTTATTTTTTATTCAGCCTCTTGCAGTCACTACCTCACACCCAGCATAAGGCTTGATTCACACTAATGCGTTTTTTGATGCACTTTGCATTTTTCAAAAATGCAGGGACATTTTTTTAACATGGGTTCCTATGGGACATGTTCACATCAATGCATTTTTGTGCCTCTGCGTTTTTGGAAAGTGTCAGGGACTTTTTTTCATGCAAAATGCAGTGTTTTGCATGTAATAGAAGTCACTACGTAAGTACTGCGTTTTTGCCGCGATTTGCGTTTAGCGTTTTTTTTTTTACACTGTATATAGCTGGTTGCTAATCAACCACAGTGTAAAAAAAAAGACGCAAAACGCGGCAAAAACGCTCAAAAGCAAAATGCATAGAATCGAGCCTAATTGAGTGTGAGAGGAAGAAACAGTACAAGGAGCCAATCAGCCAAAATGCATTCTGATAGAGAGTAGAGTGACAGAGAGATGAGCTTATTGTGCGGCTTCTCCCTCCGTTGCAGTGGCGGCTAGTGCTCAAATTTTTTTTTTGGGGGGCAAACAAACTGAAAAATACTGAACCCCCCCCCCCCCCCCATCAATTGCAGCCTCACTGTGCCCCTCAAATGCAGCCACGTGTGCCCCTCAAATGCAGCCACGTGTGCCCCTCAAATGCAGCCACGTGTGCCCCTCAAATGCAGCCACGTGTGCCCCTCAAATGCAGCCACGTGTGCCCCTCAAATGCAGCCACGTGTGCCCATCAAATGCAGCCATGTGTGCTCATCAAATGCAGCCACTTTAACGACCAGGTAATTTTTTGCGATACGGCACTGCATCGCTTTAACTGACAATTGCGCGGTCATGCAACGTTTATGTCCTTTTTTTTCCCCACAAATAGAGCTTTCTTTTAGTGGTATTTTATCACCTCTGCGTTTTTTATTTGTTGCGCTATAAACAAAAAAAGGGCGACAATTTTGAAAAACAAATTTTTTTTTTGCTATAATAAATATCTAAAAAAGAAAAAAAATTTCTTCATCAGTTTAGGCCAATATGTATTCTTCTACAAATTTTTGGTTAATAAGTGTATTTTGATTGGTTTGCGCAAAAGTTATAGTGTCTCCAAATAGGGGATAGATTTATGGCATATTTATTATGATTTTTTTTTTTTTTTTTACTAGTAATGGCGGTGATTAGTGATTTTTAGCAAGACTGCGACATTTCAGCGGACAGATCAGACACTTTTTTTTGGGACCACTGACATGTATACAGCAATCAGAGCTAAAAATAGGCACTGATTACTGTATAAATGTCACTGGCAGGGAAGGAGTTAACACTAGGGGGCGATCAAGGGGTTAAGTGTTCCCTAGGGAGGTGTTTCTAACTGTGGGGGCAGTGATCACTAGGAACAACAGATCTCTCTCTACTTCCCTGACAGAACGGGGATCTGTTTGTTTACATTGACAGATCCCCGTTCTGGCTCTCTGAGGAGCGTTCGCAGGTCACACAGATCGGCTCCGGTGTCACGCCCGCTAGAGCTCTTAAAGTGGCCAACGCACACCTACGGAGATTCGCGCAGCCGTGCCAAACTGCCGCAGTTTAATGACAGCAGCCGATCGGCAAGCGGTTAAGGAAAGTAGTGAATACATCTAAGGCCCCCTGACTTCAGCAGCCCCTGACAGTAGATACTCTCTGGAACATCAGTAATGGGTACATGGGTTTTATGTCCTGTTATGTGTAAGCACTGGAAAGACTGCAGAGAACGTATGTCACACTCTGAGGAGGTCATCACTTCAATGTTTTCTTGCGAGATGTTTTATGGTTTATTGGAATTGATGGTGGCAACAAGTTTTAGATATGTTGTTCACATATTGGGTGATATCACAAAACATAATTTCAAGGTTGCTCATGAGAAATAAAAAATATCTACTGAGATATGCAGACAGACATGGAACAGCAAGCATGTAAGATGTGAAAGCAAAAACAAATTACATATTAATGGCTATTTGAAGTCACATAAATAGGTATGCAGTTGGCTAAACATGCATTGATCTGCAACACACCTTCAATGCAAGGGTGCATAGAAAAATGTATTTCTATTGCAGCGCTACCCTTTAGGAGCCACTGGTTAAGATGGGCCCTCTGTTATTTGCCTCAAACTCCATAAGAACTTAAACCCCTCTGACACACTAGGTTGATTGTACAAGGCATGCAATACCACAGAAAATCACTAAAAGTAATATCTGGTAGCCGATATTAATACCAAATGTCCAAGAAACCGGTACTGACTTCCGTTACTATGGGTAACAACTGGTATCTGCACACTGCACTAACTTTGTTACTGCCGTCTTCATACCCCAGTGTGTTTAATGACCCGAACTACCGACCATGTGTGTTGGTTTTGCATTACACCCGTTGAGTAACTTCAGACCAAGTGGGAACAAAACAAAGTTTCAGAGCTTTAGTTAGAAAATGCAAAATTAACATCTCAAAGTCCAACATACAAGAACAAGATTTTTCCTACATCCCGACTTCTAACTCAGGCTATGTGCTGCCCCAGCATACCTGCAAAGGTCCATGTATGATGAACAGTGTTGGTCATCTTACTTTAAAAAAGTAATTAGTTAAGTTACAAATTACTTCTCCCAAAAAGTAATTGAGTTAGTAACTCAGTTACTACATTGGAAAAGTAATTAGTTACGCAGCAAAGTAACTCTATACGTGTAACTAAGGGGCGGGTCTAGTATTACTGTAACCAAGGGCGCATTTATTATTATTGTTATATATATCGTGTAACCAAGGGGCTGCTCTATTGTTACTCTAACCAAGGGGCAGATCTGTTATAGCGTGTAAGCAAGGGCGGGTCTATTATTATTATATCGTGTAAGGGGCGGATGGCTACAGAAGAGGGCGAATGTTAAATTAATGGGCAGAGCTCGATATATAACAATAATAATAAATGCGCCCCTTGGTTACACGATAGACGTCCCTTGCAGAGTAGCACGAGCATCAGGAGCGTACGGCATCGCCTCGTACAATTACATGTTAACGGCACCTGCGCGGTGTAGAGTTCACTCAGAGCTGTTTAGGTTCGGCAATTTTCGGAAGCTCCGTAGTCCTTCATACTTCGCAAGCGCTGCGCCTGAGCAGTACAGGGGGTCCTTATCCGGCGGGGGAACTTTTTCGGCAGGACACCGGAATTACACTACTGCCATCCAGTGGTGGTAGATGTAATTGGGGTAACTAAGCCAAAGTAATGGGAACTGAGTTACCATGAGGGGAAAAGTAATCAGTTAGATTACTCGTTACCCTCTAAAGTAACTGCGTTAGGTAACTCAGTTTATTTTAACTCAGTTACTTACATCACTGATGATGAATGGAATCCATTAGTGGCATTTCCCAGTGCTGGAATCTTCAGGGATGAACCCCAGGCCCTTGATGACTTTCTACATCATGGCAGTAGCAGGCGACATTCCTATGCTCTTCCCGGGTGCGGCTGTCTGATCTTCTTTTCCTTTACGGGGTTCTCTCCTGGGCACTGGACCTTTCTTCTCAGGGGCTCTCTGTTTCTGACCACTGTTCCTCATTTATATCACAGGACCAGTGGGCCGGACCTAAAGATAACCCACCCAAACCAAAAAAACGGGAAAGGCTGTCTGGAGCAGCAACTAACTAGCGTAGCTTCAACCCGCTTACAAGCATAAAGAGTAGCTAAGTTACCTAAAGTGCAGCAGTGGGCAGTATTAAATCTTGATTTATTAAATACATGAGACTATACTGCGGAAGTGCATCAATGGCGACTATGCTAGGCCTAGACTGACTGCGCACGGTCTGTAAAAATGAAAGAAACACTTTATGTTGTTCTTCTGCCGACTATAGCTGGGGCCCTTTTAAGAAGCGGTGGTGCACTTGACAGTTTTAGTAAACCAGCATGCAGTATAGTTGCAGTAAAGATGCGGTATCGGTGTAATATAGGTGCAGTGTAGGTGTGGGTCAGATGCAATGACAGTTGGGTATAGCTGCAGAATAGGGTTGGTATTGTTGCAGTATAGGTTTAGTAGAAGTGCAGTATAGGGCTGGTATAGATGTGGTATGGGTTGGGTGCACTTGGTGTCCTGTACTCAGTGACTCAGTCTCTGCTAGCCATATCAATAATGGGCGGATTTTTTTCTCACCAGTTCCCAGAATGCTGCTGGGGATGCTCGTTTTAAAAGGTGCCCCCTCAGAATCTCACTGAAAGCCTCCGGTGATGAGTGGTGAGAAGCAGGGGGTGCAAGATTTGTAATTTGGGCAGTGCTGATCAATATATTCTGATGGTAGGGAAATCCCCCCCCCCCCCCCCCCACTGTGAGAATACAATAGCTCAGTGGGAGCGATTTCCCCCATCCACATTGAGCGTGTGGATGTGGGAATTGAGTTGTCTCTTTTCATTTAACCTGCTGGTTGAAATATAAAAATGAATCATGTATGGTCTGCCTTAGGCAATGAAAGGTAAACACTGCAGTGTTAGCTCCGTGTCTGATATGTGCTTAAATGCAGGGCTGTTTTTAAGGCAGGGCAAAAGGGGCAGCTGCCCTGGGCCCTGTCATTGTTGTGGTGCCCAAAGCAGCTGCCTCATACTTGCCAATTATCTGGGACTTAAATTCCCTCGTTCCTTGAGGTTTTAGTCCTGTGCTGTGTCCCAATATCTCAGTGTGAAGTGCTGCTACTAATGCTGCCCAGCTCTGCCCTATTGTTGTGTGCAGATGACTCCCCTGCAGACCCTATGTTTACATGTAAATTACCGGCATGCACATGTAAATAGCGGTGGCATTCATATGTAAATAGCGGTGGCATTCATATGTAAATAGCGGTGGCCGGCGACATTGATATGTATATCATGCCCTCCTGAGGTCATATCCACAGTAATCTCTAGCAACCAATCAACAAGCAGAAATCATGTGCTGTAACCTCTAGCAACTAATCAGTGAGCCGTAATGTGTGCTGTAACCTCTAGCAACCAGTCAGTGAGTGGTAATGATACACTGTAACCTCTGGCAACCAATGGCAATAGCTGCCTGATCTGATTCAGTAAACTGATTTTGAGTCTAGCTGCTATTTATTGTATGTCTCAGAGCAGGTAGAGAGCGAAACTGCATGGGGGGGCCCAAGAAAAGTTTTGCCCAGGGTCCAATCAATATTAAAGATGGCCCTGGGTACAGCGTTGCACGACCACGCAATTGTCAGTTAACCACTTGCCTACCAGGCACTAACACCCCCTTCCTGCCCAGGCCATTTTTCAGCGCTGTCGCACTTTGAATGACAATTGTGCGGTCATGTAACACTGTACCCAAGCACATTTTTTATCATTTTCTTCACACAAATAGAGCTTTCTTTTGGTGGTATTTAATCACTGCTGGATTTTTTATTTTTTACAAAAAAGGAAAAAAAAGACCAAACATTTTGAAAAGAAAAATGTTTTTCACTTTTTTTCTGTCAGTAAATTTTGTAACTAAGTAATTTTTCGCCTTCACTGATGTGCGCTGATGAGGCGGCGCTGATGGGCAGTGATAGGCTGAACTGGTGGGCATTGATGAGGTGGCACTTATGGGCACTGGTGAGACGGCACTGATGAGGAGGCACTAATATGCCGCACCTATGGGCACTGATATGTGGCACTGAGCACTGTTAGGTGGCACTGGTGGGCACTGATAGGCATCACTGGTTGGCACTAATAGGTGGCACTGGTGGGCACTGATAGGCAGCATGGATAGGCAGTACTGATGGGCACTGGTGAGCATTGATGGGTGGCACTGATGGGCATTGATTGACAGCAGTGATAGGCGGCACCGATTGGCATCGCTAATGGGCACTGATTGGTGGCACTTGTGGGCAGTGGTGGGCACCGGTTGCTGCCACTGGTGGGCACTGATGACTGACATTGGTGGGCACTGTATGGTGACACTATTTTTCACTATTGTAATCAGGGCACTGGTGATGATCAGTGCCCTGATTACATTCCTAGATGTCCCCCTGCGTGGAGATGCCGCTGATCGGCTCTCCTCGCCACACACTCTGTCGGTGTGAGGCGCAGAGCGCCGATTACCGGCACTTCCTTGTTTACATGTGACCGGCTGTGATTGGACACAGTCGATCACATGTCGACATATGTTTAAAATCTCTTAAACCCCCCCCCCCCCCCCCCCCCCCCACAAAAAAAGTATAGATTTCTCAAAGCAGAGACCCTGGAGAATATAATGGTGGTAGTTTGAAGTTTTTTACGTTGCACGATATTTGCGCACTTATTTATCAAACGCATATTTTCAGGGAAAAAAAATACATCAAAGTAAATTCTAGTGCAAACAAACACACGGTATTTATTATAGCCAACATGCATCCACCTCCTAATATACTCCATCATGTTAAATATATTCCACCAGATCCCACCGTCTATCCAGTCACCCCCCCCCCCCCCCCGAGGGAAAAAAGAGAAAAAAACAAACCCCTAAACCACGCTAAAGTGTTATCCTTAATACTGAAAAATAGCCTTAAAAAGCTTTAAAATTGTGATGTTCTATTGGGTTGAGGTCAGGACTCGGTGCAGGCTACTCAAGTTCCTCCACCCCAAAACTCGCTCATCCATGTCTTTATGGACATGCTTTGTGCACTGGTGTGCAGTCATGTTGGAACAGGAAGGGGCCATCCCCAAACTGTTCCCACAAAGTTGGGAGCATGAAATTGTCTAAAATATCTTGGTATGCTGACACCTTAAGAGTTCCCTTCACTGGAACTAAGGGGCCAAGCCCAACCCTTGAAAGGCAACCCCACACCATAATCCCCCCTCCCCCCCCCCCCCCCCTGCACCAAATGGCTTGGACCAGAGCACAAAGAAAGGTCCATAAAGAGATGGATGACGAAGGCCTCTTAGTTCCAGTGAAGAGAATACTTAAGGCGGCAGCATACCAAGACCTTTTGGACAATTTCAACTGGTAATCGGGCAGGTACAAGTATAGCAAAGTCCGTGAGCCTAGCCGGGGGTCAAACACTGGAGAGGAGATCAGAGCAGGTCAGGAGGCAAGCCGAGGTCACAACAGGAATCACTTGAAAGTATAACACAGGTTCAGGAACAGAGAAGAGCTGAAGACAATCCAGCAACTTGGGTCAGACAGATGAAGCCTTCTATAGGCCAGCAGGAGGACATTTCTTCTACTGGCAAGATTGCCAGTACTTCCACGGCCTATTCCCTGACACTATTTCTCTGATATACACTCTTTCTAGCAAGCTTTGCTTAAAAACAGGGATTTTTAGTTCACGCATTCATTGCAATGCATGTTTAAGCCGGCCAACTGCGTCAAAGTAATCCCTCTCTGGCCAGTCCCTACTCTACTCTGTCCTCTGTCCCCCCCCCCCCCCAAGAGCAGTTTCCTCTGGGGGGGGGGGATACAGGACACTATTGTGGGGGGTAATGATGTGAAGAGGGTAGAGGACACTACAGTGGGAGGGGTATGGGGGTTGGGGGGTAATTTGAAGGCGGCAGAGGGCACCGCTATTGGGAGGCAGAAGAAACTATAGTGTGTGGAGGGGGATGATGTAAAGAGGGCAGACAACACTGCAGGGAGGGGGGGAAAAATAGGACACTATAGTGGGGTAAATGGGGGCACAGGACACTGCTATTGGGGGGAGAAGACACAACAGTGGGGGGACAATGTGTCCTCTGCCCCCCCCCCCCCCCCAACCCAGAGATTGGTGTCCTCTGGGGGAGAGGAGTACAGGACACTACTGTGGGGGGGGGGGGTAATGACATGAAGAGGGCAGAGAGCACTGCTTTGAGGGGGCTCAGGATACTAGTGGGGTAAAGGGGGACATAGGACAATGCTATAAGGGGGGAGAGGACACCACTTGGGGGATGATGTGTCCTCTGCCCCCCCCCCCCCAAGATCAGTGTCCTCTGGGGGAGGGAGGTACAGGACACTATTGTTGGTGGGGTGATATGAAGAGAGTAGAGGACACTACAGTGGGGGGGGGGGGAGTTGGGGGGTAATTTGAAGGGGGCAGAGGACACAATAGTGTGGGGGAGGTGATGTGAAGAGGGCCGAGAACACTGCTTTGGGGGGAATGGCACAGGACACTAGAGTGGTGTGCAGGGGGGGCAAAGGACACTGCTATTCAGGGAGAGAGGACACAACAGGGGGGGGGGGGGTGATGTGCCCCCCCCCCAAGATCAGTGTCCTCTGGGGGGGGGGGTACAGGACACTACAGTGGGGTGGGGGAGTTAGGGGGTAGTTTGAAGGGGGGCACAGGACACTACAGTGGGGTGAAAGGGGACACGGGTATTGGGGGGAGAGGACACAACAGTGGGGGGACGTGTCCTCTGCCCCCCTAAGATCAGTGTCCTCTGGGGGAGGGGGATACAGGACACTACTGTGTGGGGGGGGGGGGGTAATGATGTGAAGAGGGTAGAGGACATTACACTGGGGAGTGGGGTTGGGGGTGATGCAAAGAGGCTAGATAACATTGCTTTGAGGAGGCACAGGACAGTGCTATTGGGGGGAGAGGACACAGCAGTGGGGGGATGATGTGTTCTCTGCCCCCCCAAGATCAGTGTCCTCTGGGGGAGGGGGGCAGAGGACACTACTGTGGGGGGGGATGGGAAGTGGGGCAGAGGACACAATAGTTTGGGGGAGATGATGTGAAGAGGGCAGAAAACACTGCTTTGGAGGGGGAGAGGCACAGGATACTACAGTGGGGTGAAGGGGAACACAGGACAGTGATATTGGGGGAGGGCCGAGGACACTGCTATTTGAGGGAGAGGACACAACAGTGGGGGGACAAAGTGTCCTCTGCCCCCCCCCCCCCCCAAGATCAGTGTCCTCCGGGGGAGAGGGTAAGGGACACTACTGTTGGGGGGGTGGTAATGATGTGAAGAGGGTAGATGACACTACAGTGGGGGGCAGGGGGGATGTGAAGAGGGCAGACAACATTGCTTTGGGGGGAAAAGGCACAGGACATTACATTGGGGTGAAGTGGGACACAGGACAGTACTATTGGGGGAGCAGTGGAGGCTGCTATTGGGGGAAGAGGACACAACAGGGGGGGGGGGGGGGTGATGTGTACTCTGCCTCCCCAAGATCCTCTGGGGGGAGTTGGGGGGGGGGGAATTTGAAGGGGCAGTGGACACCATAGTGTGGGGGAGGTGATGTGAAAAGGGCAGAGAACACTGCTTTGGGGGGAAAGGCACAGGACACTACAGTGGTGTGAAGGGGGGCACAGGACAGTGCTATTTGGGGGGGGGGGGGGGGGGTGATGTGTCCTCTGACCCCCCCTCAAGGAGCTGACAATCTAAGGTCCCTATCTAACCTATACCACCCCAATCTGCCCTATACCACCCTCACCTTCCCTATGCCGGGCAGTGGTTAGCACTTTCACCTAGCAGCAATAGGGTCGCTGGTTCAAATCCCAACCATGACACCATCTGCCTGGAGTTTGCATGTTCTCCCTGTGCCTGTGTGGGTATCCTCCGGTTACTCCGGTTTCCCCCCACGCTCCAAAAGACATGCTGGTAGGTTAATTAGACCCTGTCTAAAAATTGGCCTTAATATGTGTATGTGTATGTGTTTGTAAGCGCGTCAGGACCCTACGGGGTAAAGGACCGTGCTATGCCGCAGATGGACACCGGCGGCAAAAAGCTCCCCTGAGGCGATTTAGTTTGCATAGGTAGCGCTATGCAAGTCACTCATTCATTCATTCATTCATTCATACCACCCTAACCTGCCCTATACCACCCCTAACCTATCCTAAACCACCCCAGCATGCCCTACACCACCCCAACATGAGCTGGGGGTGTGGCTGCCTCCTCCACTCCTCCCACAGACCCCTTCACTCTGGCTCATCCCGCAGCTGAAGGAGAAAGAGGCGAGGAGGACACAGGCATCTCCAGGCATGCTGTAAGTTACTGCACACTGTGACTATATAGAGTCCTAACCTTCCCTATACCACCCTAACCTGCCCTATACCATCTAAACCTGCCCTACATCACCCCAACCTGCCATATACGACCCTAGCCTGTCCTATACCACCCCAACTTGAGCTGGGAGTGTGGCTGCCTCCTCCTTCACTCTGGCTCATCCCGCAGCTGAAGAAGGTGAAAGAGGCGAGGACACAGGTATCTCCAAGCATGCTGTAAGTTACTGCACACTGTCACTACATAGAGTCCTAACCTGCCCTATACCACCCTAACCTGCCCTATACCACCCTAACCTGCCCTATACCACCCTAACCTGCCCTATACCACCCTAACCTGCCCTATACCACCCTAACCCGCCCTATACCACCCTAACCCGCCCTATACCACCCCAACCTACCCTATTTTACAATAACCTCTTCAAGTCCATACTTTTCCATGTCTGACGTTCCAATTTGGTCATCCCTCTCATCGTCTAGGAATATCGTGGTGTAAATTCTTCTAAACCATTGCCTTTGCAGCTTCTCTTTTTCCTCCTCCCTCTGTGCGTCCTGGACTATTACTACCTCTTCTAGTCCAGCCAAATCCACTTCCAATGCCGCAGTTTCTGGTTCAGACGGTTCTTCCTCTTTAAATAGAGGTGGTCCACTTATCACCATTTCCAATTCATCCTCCCAGTCTGGGGCGCCCATGAATGTTGGAAATTCTATTGGATATTCAATCCATTTCAAGTCCGCTTTTCCTTCTTCCGTGAATACCTCCTTCAGTTTCCTCCAGGAGTTCCCATTACTGTAAAGACAAAAAAAAGGGTTAAAAATTACATAAGCAGCTTTTACAAACTAACAGAAATTAGCAGCATTAAAGGCTGACTCTACCTATAACCGATATCTCGGTATTAAAAAAGCACCCATTGTTTTCTTTAACCAATGGCTTCTTATATAGACACAGCAATGGGCAAACTTCCCTATAATAACTTAGGAATCTGCCCTCTCTGGAGTGTAACCAATGTGTCACTTTTTTTTTAACCCTTTTCTTATTGTTACCCGCAGCCTCAAAACCATCCACCTTTGTCCCACAGACATTCTAAATCTATAAAATCCACTTATTACAATCAAAACAGAACTATTGTAGGTGTGTGAAAGTTAACTTTGTGCTCAGAGAAGAGCTTTTGCTGCTAAAATCTGAGGACTGAAGACAGAGGGTAAGCTGCCAGTAAAGTAGAAAATGGGCCTCTGATTTGTTTTTTGATAAAATGGTATAAAAAGTATAAAAACAACTTACTATGAAAAGCATCTTGCTGCCAAGTCCTCCGCTATCAGAAAGAGGATGATTCCGGCAATGATGACCACATAGAGATGTTCCCTCAGAACTAAGAAATAGTTCCTCCTTTGGGGTTCAAACTCATGTTTTTCGGTGTCAAATTGGCTGGACCCCATTGCTGGAGCTACTTTAAGAAACGCCGGTCTTGGTTGTATTTCATCTACAGGCAATGTCTCTTTTTCATCCGCAGTCACTTCCTTCACTTCTTGGACTTCAGATGAAGCCACTTCCTGGTCTTCATATGCAGGCACTGCCTGGTCTTCATATGCAGGCACTGCCTGGTCTTCATATGCAGGCACTGCCTGTTTTCCATCCACAGGGCATACCTGTTCTTCATCCCTGGTCTGGATGGGAGAAGTGACTGGATGGTTAAACATGGCCATACGCCTGGCTCGAAATTTCTTGCCTACGCCCATGAGCGGAGAATCTGCATAAAACAAAATGACAAAGAGGTCATACAAATGTACAGTGAACCAGCACATCAAACTTTTTCTTGCTTAGGTGTGTATTCGGTATGGACTTACTGTATCCAACACTTACCTGCTACATGAACGCAGAACTTTTTAACCGGCCCGCTCTGTACACCATCCACCTTGACGTTGATCTCGTACGTCCCTCTTTCCTCCAGGCCGAGAGGACTGATAGCGATAGAACAGTCCATTTCAGCGGCATGGGTCGAACCTAGGTGCGCTCTCCGGTCGTGATGACTCGGAGGTTGCAGCTTGATGCCACTGTGCCGCAGGATGGTCATGTACGTGTTGGTTCCGGCCGGTGCCATCCTCCATTCTATGTCAATCCGATGATTGGCAGTCACTCCGTCAATGGTGAGATGGCATGGAATCACCAATTTGGAGCCGGCTCTGGCCTCCAGATGTTTGTACGGAGGCTCAGCATGGGACAACGCTACGGAGAGAGAGAGAGAGAGAGAGAGAGAGAGAGAAATTGTGGTTAATAGTGAAACATAAGTTATAATGTATAACATCAAAGTCAGTAAAAAGAAAAAATGTAAGACACTTTTTGTGGACCTTAGGTGGATCTGACATTCCTGGGTTTAGATACTTTAACCCTTTCGCTGCCAGGGCTGTTTTTTGCTTTTGTTTTATTTTAAATAATTTTGGGCCTAAAAATTTAATTTTCCCCTCGAACATGATTTTTTTATTTTAAACTGACACCCTGGAGTGTAAAATGAGGATAGTTTCCATTTGACCCCTGATGTCTCATTCATTGATGCCTGAAACCGGAAGTGATGTTATGCATGTCGCTCCCGGGTTCTTTGTGGGGTGGGGAGATCAGCAAACAAGTGTTCGCTGGTCTCCCTCCGCTCCACCCACATGACGCCAGATGGGACAGCGGAGCCCAAAAAGCATGGCGGGGGGGGGGCACATATGTCGTGGCAGTAAAAGGGTAAATAAAACTGCTAAGATCTCGCGGTTTGCCCAGCGCCAAAAACGTGCCTAAATCTGCGTTTTTATAAAAGCGTTTAGGCGTGTCAAGAGCTTGGGCTTGAATTATTTTAATTGATTGATTAGAATAATAATTTATTGTGGCCATTGAAATTAATTAACGCTTGAGCACCTAACGTGCATTTAGGCAAGGCATGATTTATTTTTTGTGCAAAATGTTGCCGCTCCATGAATGTTTTTTTTTTCCCCTGCCTCTATACGCCTGTGTGTGCATGGACACATTAAGGGGTGCTTAGAGGCAGAAAAAATACATAAAAAAAAATCAAACGATCCTAAATGTGGCGTTTTTAACGCCCAGAGTGCATGAGGCTTATAAGGGCCTTCAACCATTGTAAAAGGCAGGAGGTGGCGGGAGGCAGGTTCATAGGAGCATGTTACATGTTACACCCTAAATATGCGTGTAACATGTAACATATTCCTAAAAGGTGAACGTATCCTTTAACACGGAACTAAACCCTCCTCTCCTTTACAGCCAAGGAAGCTGCCATCTAAGCCCTCTGTTTGAGCTGCAGTTGCCATGGAGCAGCACAAGCAAATGTGACAGTTAGCTTTCCCAGCATGCCTTGTATGTAGCTGTGTTGGGAAGGCATTCAAATCTGTTGAGTTTAGTTCTATTTTAAGGCTAAAACTCATACACGGGTGATATCCGTATTGCTGGTAATTGAGTCCCTTTGCAATGCGCTGGAAATACAGCGCTGCCAATAGGAATACAGTCAGCCAATCAGTGATTCTTTTTATTAAAGAACCCCCCGGTAGGCTCAATTCACAAAGCTTTAGCATAAGAAAGAGCGATCTTTAAATTTAGCCAATTAAGTGTAATTTATTAATTGCATAAAACTGAATTTACAAAGCCGACATATCAGGACAAAGGAGGCTTATGGTCAGAAAAGTGGCAGTTATTTTCACCGAGTCCCATGAGATTTAAAAAAAATAACGGTTAAATGGCTAAAAATAGCATCACTCATCCACACATCCAAGCAGAACCACCAATTTACATGTTTATCAAAAAAAATAAAAAATTAGAAATGAATATATGAACTTACCTGTCCCTAGGTGAAAAACGCACAGAAAAATTTGCAGAATTACTAAAAATCTCATTTTCAATCTTTATCACAAAAGATGATGATGAATTGCAATTAAATAAAGTCTCCTGGATCACAAATATAATAAATGTAACTCAGAAAAGTCGCTAAATATCAGAGAAATTCGCAGAGCAAGTCTCACGAGTGTTGTCACTAAGATCAACTATCACTGAATGAGGCTGGCTGGTTGTGTTTCTGAACTAATACCTGCAGGCTCACTATGATGTCATGATTGCCATAGTGAGCAGCACTGATTGGCTGACAACATCGCTATGGCAATCAGTGCTGCTCACTGATTGGCTGACAATATCGCTATGGCAATCAGTGCTGCTCACTGATTGGCTGACAATATCGCTATGGCAATCAGTGCTGCTCACTGATTGGCTGACAATATCGCTATGGCAATCAAGGCCTTTCCAGTGGATTAGGCTCAAATAGCAATCTGTGATCGACAGTTACAGTTTAGCCTTAAAGATCCCAATGGGTGCAACTCCCCTATATTTATCATATGGATAAAAAAAGCTTTATTTTAGCCATTTGACTGTCATTTTTAAAGCGGTATTAAACCCAAAATAAACGTTTCTTATATTGCAGCTTACCAATTTTTAGATGTGATGGCTGCATTCGTTTTATTTTTTAGGTTTTCATTCTTTTTTAATTTTTTTATTTTTTTTTTATCTGGTAATCCAGCAAGCAAATCTGTTTTTTATTTTCTTTTATTTAATAGGTAAAAATATGGGTAGAAATCAGTTACAGCAAACTTTTTTTTTTTTTTTTTTTTCTTTTCTTCTCTTTCTGGGATAAAAGATTTACAAAAATAGAAAAAGGATCATTGTGACCCCCGCCAGTGTTAAGTGGTTTGCCTTATCCATGTAAACTGATACATTCAGCTGGAGAGTTTGTGCTGTGAAAATAAAAACATAACATATTTATTATATCATATTACTTTATTTTACTCTTGGAAATAATTTTTTTAAATGTATGTATTATTGTTACCTCTATCATCTGTCTGTGATTTTTTTTTTAAATTATAATTGTGCAATAAAAAGTTTGTAAACAAAAAAAAAAAAAAGAAAATATTGAATAAATAAAAAAATCAGCGCTTAGACCAAAGGAAAATAGGTTTGCAGCCTACCCTGCTAGGTCCCCAATAGGGGACTAGAGTAATAATAATAGGTAAAAATAGGGGTAAAATGGGGCTTACCTATATGATGAAAATCGACAGACCCAGATCACTTTTTAGGGTATGTGTGCCTCTAATGTGGCTGTTAGATGTGCATATACCATTAATGCAAATTAATGAATATTTTCATTATTTTGCATTAATGGTATATGCACATTTAACAGCCACATTAGAGGCACACATCACCTAAAAAGCGAGCCGGGTCTGTCCCTTTTCAGCATATAGGAAGCGTCATTTTACCCCTATTTTTACCTATTATTATTGCTCTAGTCCCCTATTGGGGACCTAGCAGGGTAGGCTGCACACCTATTTTCCTTTGATCTAAGCGCAGATTTTTTAATTTATTCAATATTTTCTTATTCTGTTTTACAAACTTTTTATTGCACAATTATAATTAAAAAAAAAAAAAAAAATCACATAGGTGATATAGAGGTAACAATAATACATGTAATTAAAAAAATTACTTCCAAGGGTAAAATAAAATAATATGATATAATAATTATGTTGTTTTTATTATGTTTTTATTTTCACAGCACAAACTCTCCAGCTGAATGTATCAGTTTACATGGATAAGGCAAACCACTTAACACCGGCAGGGGGGGGGGGGGGGGGATTACAATGATCCTTTTTCTATTTATGTAAATCTTTTATCCCAGAAGAAAAAAAAATGCTTGCTGTAACTGATTTTTAAGTATCAGCTGCAGTTTGGCTTTAATTTTGTTAGTGTATTTAAATCCACTAGTCCAGCCAACGCTCCCCTCCCCCCCCCCCACCCCCCCCCCCCCCCCCCCCCCCCCCCCCCCCCCCTCACAGACTGACAATGCTGCTGTCTGTTGTGTCTCCTGTGATCTCCCTTTAACCATTTGATTCTACATGGTGGTCATTAAAAAAAGTACACAAAAAAAAAACCACGTTAAAGCAGAGCTCCACCCAAAAGAGGAAGTTCTGCTTGTTTGCACCCTCCCCCCTCCACATTTTTTTTTGGGGGGGGGGGGGGAGTAGGTACCTGGTTTTGACAGGTACCCGCTCCTACTTCTGGCTCATATTGCCATGGCAAACTGAGCTGGACATTCAGCCCCCCCCCCCTTGCAGTCTCCTGGGACACATCACAGGTCTTGGAAGACCGCGGGGACCATTCACAAGGAGCAGCGCGGCTCGTGCATGCACAGTAGGAAACCAACTATGAAGCCGCAAAGGCTTCACTTTCTGTTTCCCCTACTTCAGATGCCGTCACTGATGTTCCGTCAGATTAGGTGACCCATCGAAACTTGTAACGGAAGTGACGTTCCGTCGCGGCCATCTTGTTACACCCCGCACTCGGCCGCAGTAAGCCTGCAGTCTGAAGTCGCCAAGCGGACATCTTTTTACACCCACCGGAGTCCGGCATTTCACACTTAATTTTACCACTAAGCGGAGCTTATATCGTGAAATACAGGATTCGGAAGTCCATGGCACTGTTTTGATGCTGAAATCTAAAAGCAGCATTGTTCTGTCAGATCAGAAAACCTGTGAGATCAGACACTAGGACAGATCATCTGCATTGCTACAAATCAACAAAGCTGATGACTTCTTTCTTAAGAAAAGGTTCTTTTAATTGAATTTTGATATACACATACAAAACAAATAAGCAAGATATACCTATTAGACAGAGAGATTATGGATCCAATTTGGTACCACCCATAGCTTTCTCCACAATTTTCTCGTGAAATACAGGATTCGGAAGTCCATGGCACTGTTTTGATGCTGAAATCTAAAAGCAGCAGTGTTCTGTCAGATCAGAAAACCTGTGAGATCAGCAGGATCGCCGCTGCTTTTAAAATTCAACATCAAAACAGTCAGACGGATTTCTAAATCCAGTATTTCACCATATAAGCTGAGTTTACTGGTAAAAAATAAATGTGACTCTGGTGGGTGTAAAAAAAAAAAAAAACAAAGATGTCCGCTTGGCGACTTCAGACTGCAGGCTTAGTGTGGCCGAGTGCGAGGTGTACCAAGATGGCCGCGACGGAAAGTCACTTCTGTTATGAAATCTTCATTGCATTTGTAAATAAGCTAAAGACAGAGACCCTCTAGCAGAAACCCTAGAGAATAAAATGGCGGTCGTTGCATTTTTTTATGTCAAACGTTTTTTGCGCAGCAGTTTTTCAAATGCAATTTTTTGGGGGGAAAAAATACACTCTAAGGAATTATAAAAAAATAACACAATATATACCCAATTGTTTTGTATCATATGAAAGATGACGTTACGCCGAGTAATTAGATCCCTAACATGTCACGCTTTAAAATTGCCTGCGCTCATGGAATGGCGCCAAACTACAATACTTAAAAATCTCCATAGGCGACACTTTAAAAACCTTCTACAGGTTACCAATTTAGAGTTACAGAGGAGGGTCTAGGGCTAGAATTATTGCTCTCGCTCAGACATTTGCGGCAATACCTCACATGTGTGGTGCAACCACTGTTTACATATGTGGTCGTGACCTACGTATGCCTTCACTACTGTGCACAAGCACACGGGTACGCTTTACATTTTATTTTTATTTTTTAATTCATTTTATTACTTTTTTATTTTTACACTATGCCTTTAAAAAAAAATGTTTTTGGATCACTTTTATCATACCTACCAACTTTTTGAGATGGGAACGAGGGACACCTATTAGCAAATGTTTTTAGGCAGAGGCCACACCCCCTTAAAGGAGAATTTAAAAAAAAATGATTGGTTAAACAAACAAGTGCTTTTTTTTTTATTCCTTTTATGTTGGCTTTTAAAATTTAAAAATGCAGCAATTTAGAAATTGGATGAAAGGTTTAGCACTGGGAAACTTTTTACCACAAAAAAATGGGAAAACTTATTGACTCGAGTATAAGCCTAGGGTGAGAAATGAGCAGCTACTGTAAGTGGAAAAGAGGGTCAACAATGCCCATTTGCAGCCTCACTGTGTCCATTTTCAGCCTCACTGTGCCCATTTGCAGCCATAGGTCCCCCCGAACTCAAACTCAGTAGTTAAGGGTTCCTAGATGCCCCTAGCTGCAGCCAAAATTTGGGGTCTCTGAACCCAAAGGGTCCCGAAATGACATTGCTGCAGATGGACACAGTTGACCGACTTTTGGGCCCCATATCTCGGGGCAACTTGGTGCTAGGAACCCCAAATTTGGTGTGCAAACCCAGTGGAACTAGCACTACAACATATCCAGATGGGATTCCTAGCACCAAGTGGCCCCGAGATATGGGGCCCAGGGCCGTCTTTAGTGCAGGGCAAAAGGGGCAGCTGCCCTGGGCCCTGTCATGGTCGGGGGGGCCCGCCAAAGTAGCTGCCCCTTGAGCCCACGCTTGCCGGAAATTGGGGTCCCCTGATAGCCCCGCCAAGCACAGAAAGACATCGCTGTATTTCCTGGCCAGCAGGGCGGGGGCGGGGCCAAGAGCTCCACTGAAGCTCTGACCCCGCCCCATGCAGCCTGTATGCTCGTAACTGATATCGGAGTAGGAGCGCTGAGAGCTCCACCTCCAGACCACTTTGAAACCCGCCCCCAGACCTTTGCAGGCCCCGCCCCCAGACATTTGTAAGTCCCGCCCCCAGCCCTGCCTCCGGACCCCTGAGGGCCCCGCACCTGGACCCCTGAGGGCCCCGCACCTGGACCCCTGAGGGCCCCAAACCTGGACCCCTGAAGGCCCCGAACCTGGACCTCTGAGGGCCCCGCACCTGGACGGTTATCCTAGCCCTGACCTGTTTTTATAAACTGTATAGCTGTACACTGCTGATAGGTAAAATTTTAAAATGGTTAATTAGTTGATCACCTCCTGTACTCTGGTCTCTGGTTATCTCCTGTATTAGATCCGCTGTCTCTGGTCATCTCCTGTATTAGATTCTCAGTCTCTGGTCATCTCCTGTATTAGATTTGCAGTCTCTGGTCATCTCCTGTATTAGATTTGCAGTCTCTGGTCATTAGATGCGCAGTCTCTGGTCATCTCCTGTATTAGATGCGCAGTCTCTGGTCATCTCCTGTATTGGATGCGCAGTCTCTGGTCATCTCCTGTATTGGATGCGCAGTCTCTGGTCATCTCCTGTATTGGATGCGCAGTCTCTGGTCATCTCCTGTATTGGATGCGCAGTCTCTGGTCATCTCCTGTATTGGATGCGCAGTCTCTGGTCATCTCCTGTATTGGATGCGCAGTCTCTGGTCATCTCCTGTATTGGATGCGCAGTCTCTGGTCATCTCCTGTATTGGATGCGCAGTCTCTGGTCATCTCCTGTATTGGATGCGCAGTCTCTGGTCATCTCCTGTATTGGATGCGCAGTCTCTGGTCATCTCCTGTATTGGATGCGCAGTCTCTGGTCATCTCCTGTATTGGATGCGCAGTCTCTGGTCATCTCCTGTATTGGATGCGCAGTCTCTGGTCATCTCCTGTATTGGATGCGCAGTCTCTGGTCATCTCCTGTATTGGATGCGCAGTCTCTGGTCATCTCCTGTATTGGATGCGCAGTCTCTGGTCATCTCCTGTATTGGATGCGCAGTCTCTGGTCATCTCCTGTATTGGATGCGCAGTCTCTGGTCATCTCCTGTATTGGATGCGCAGTCTCTGGTCATCTCCTGTATTGGATGCGCAGTCTCTGGTCATCTCCTGTATTGGATGCGCAGTCTCTGGTCATCTCCTGTATTGGATCCGCAGTCTCTGGTCATCTCCTGTAGTACATCTCTCAGTGAGCAGTAATGATGTGCAGTAACCTCTAGCAATGAATGAGGAAGCAGAAATTATGTGTTGTAATTTCTAACAACCAGTCAGTGATCGGTAATAATATGCTGTATCCTGTGGCAACCAATTGCAATTACTGCCTGATCTGCTGCAGTAAACAGATTTGGAATCTTACTGCTATTTGTTATATGTCTAAGAGCGGTTGGGGGGCCCCAAGAAAATGTTTGCCCAGGGCCCAATCAATATTAAAGACGGCCCTGCTTAAATGCAGTACTACTTTAAAAGACTCTGTCATGTCTCTCTAAAGAAATTAAACCATTAGATTCCTTGAAGATAAGAGCCATGCAGTTAGCAAGGAGATGAATAACTAATGAGTCTTGATTGACAACGCTTGTGTCCCGCTCTGTGCGTTTGCCCAAGACAAGCACCGTCAGTAGTATTACAAGGGGAGAGGCATGTAAGCTAAACCTTTCCAGACACTAGTGATGAGCTTGGGTGTGTTTGCACTAGAATCCGAGCCCATGTGTGCGATCCCACCAGGAAACTATCACCTGCACTGGGCCACTCATATGCGGCCTGGGCATTCCCCACCTTGCAAGCTGCATGTATACAAGGGGCGTGTATACAGGCAGCTGTGGGGTGGGAAATGCCCCAAATATAGTTGATTGGCCCGTACGGATTACAACTTTTTGGCCATTGGACACACCTAGCCAGAACATGCCAAGCTCATCAGTGACAGGCATGTACACAGTAGAACTCTGTGTGGCGATGGTAGCTTCCAGGACTCGTCTAATGGGAACGGCACCTGTTTTAATTACCGTATGTTAGTGCATAATCTAACCATGGCCCACAGACATGCTCACTACATGAGGGGGGGTGACAGCTGGGCTCTGCCACTGCTAAACAAAAGTAAAGCCCACAAATTCAGCATCTGTATAGGGAGGAGCAGAGAAGCCGAACGGCAATGAAGAATAAAGGTGTTTTTCTTCCAGGAATTTTTGTAGTGCAGTGAAAAAACTATTCAACATAATTGCACATAAGATTATGGACCACTATTGTATTTATAAATGACGAGCAAAATGAATACAATGCAGAGACATTCCCTTCAACAGGCATGCAGTGAGTCTTTAACTGCTGGAGGTGTCTGTGCTTGACTGGAGTAACTGAAACCAAAACTAGAAAAAAAATAAAAAATCTTCTGGGACGCAATCTGCACATCGCCCTGTCACATCAGAGATTTCACTCCTCTTTTGTCTCCCGTTTAATAAGAAAGGAATTTAATACACCCCGGTAAGTCCCTGGTGAGCATTAGACTATAATTAGAAACTATGGAGGTAATACAAGAGGCCTTTTGTCCAGAAGCATGTCAGGTTAATTTAATTAAAACTCTAACCGCCTCTAACAAAATCTCGACGCAGCCGCTAGGTTCAAAGCGTTTAATCCCCAGAGATGGAATTTCTATTCGAGTGTTAATTTAACGTTGCACCATCCAGCCACTCATTAACGCTTTGTACAGTTTGCAAGTAAAACAGCAAACAGATTAGCCGCTTGGTGTTTTTTGCATAATTTGAAAATGATTATTTGCAGACAATGTACACACAGGTGATAAGTGTCAGGGAAAGGTGGAGGCTCCGCTATGCTAACAAGCTGGTGCATATTAATCGCCAGGTCGAATATGATGCCCTTGCCACCCCCCAGTTAGCAGTGTTGGTTGTCATGGAAACGAAGTTGACGATTTGGCTATGTTTTTAATGTAAACTAGTATTGTTATTGTCTGATAATGTTTTAAAAACCCGATTTTGTATATGTATGATGGCAGTAGTGTTGTACTGTGTTAGAAAACAATTAACGGGGCTTGGAGTTATGTGATCCCCCTTTTATTAGCTAACTTAAAGCGGGGCTCCACTGCCCCAACTTTTTTTTTTTTTTTTTTTTTTTTTTAAAAGCCCTTAATAAACATTATATTTTGGCATTTAATTACTCACTAGTCCGGGTCGCATGAGTAGTGCCTTTCGTTTTTTTTCTATGAAAATATGACATTAGAAAGAACCTGTTGCGGTTCTCCATCTTGGCTGTGGGCGAGTGAAAACTCTTCCTGGATTTCACTGACGCCCATTCATTGAAATCTCGCGCATACGCCGTCATCAGCTCCTGTTGCCATCACAACGGCGGCGTCGAAAGTCCCGCCCCGTTGTGAGAGCAGAGAATCGTCGAGGAGAGAGCGCAAGTCTCGCGCGATCTCGGGCCAGGCAGCCGCACTGACTCCTGGGAGCTATGACACAAGCTCCCAGGAGACAGTGCGGGCTAGGGGATATTACGTAATAGCCGTAATATCCCCGCCCATATCCAAGGGACCAAGAACCAGGAAGCGATGGATGCCAAGAAGAAGAACAGCTAAAGGTAAGTTTAAAAAAAAAAAAAAAAACTGCCGTTTCGGATCGAGGAAGGTGAGTACTTTTTTTTTTATTTTATTTTTTTATATGGTTTAAAAACGGGTGGCACTCCGCTTTAAAATGTATGTCCATCCATTACCCAAATTTACCTCTTAAACTAGGAATGCACCGATGCCAAATTTTAACGAGTACTATACTTTTTTTTTTTTTTTTTTTTCCGATACCTACTGCAACTGTTTGGTACAAAGCATTGCAAAGCTATTTCCAAAAAATAAATTTTTAAAAAAATTTGCGCTTTTTTTCAATATGAAACATGTAATGTTAAAGGTATAAAAAAAAATGTAACGAACAAAGGAAACAAAAAAAGCTGTAATTGTTAATAGTTTATAAAATGGAAGTAAGCAAAAAAAAAAAATCAGCAGGAAAATAATAATTAGATGGAGAAGGAGAATAAGGAGTGGTTGTTAACCCACCAATGTATTTTTTTTTCATAATCCTCAGTTTTTTACTGTAATGTCCCCCTGTGACTGTGCTTTATGAAAGTAATGTTGTATATACCTTGTTTACAGAGTGCTGATCAGCGCTCATTGACCCGCTGCTTCTGTCCTCTCTCAGCCCGACATATGCAGTGGGTGGGGCTGAGGAATCCCCCGCTGATGTAAGTCAGGAGGAGAGAAGGAGAGAGGCGACCACGCCTGCTACATCTGTCGGCTGACAGAGGAGAGAAGCGGCGGGTCAATGAGCGCAGATCAGCGCTCTGTAAACAAGGTGTCAGGGAGCCATTACTTTAAAAAACAGAGGATTGTATTAAAAATAAACAGTAATTTGATAAGCAGGATGGGAGGAGGCACGGGGTTGTCAGGCAGAGAGGGGGGAGAGCACACAGGAGACACAGAGCAGGCTGCGGATGACGGAGGCACGTACGCTTACTCTGGTGTCAGAGCTCGGCAGCCCTGATATATCGGAGTCAGCGTACAGGGGGAGGGTAAGAACTGGCAGGATCAGCCGGGTATTACAGGTGATCTCAGCGCAGCCAATTTTCTTTATTCTATTTTATGTGTGTATCTCACAATAGGTTGCAGCAGATATTTAGTTCACTAATTTTCATAGTTCATTCATTTAATTTATATCAATAATTTTTCACAATAGTCACTTATATGACAAAGCTTTTCTTTTTTTAGACAGCGCTGTTACCCCACGACATATATACTATTACAGGTGATACAGGGGACCAAATGACACAGCACACGCACTGTGCTGTTTAACATGCTTTAAGGGAACAGGATCTTTTTTGGGTTAACAAATGCTTTAATTAAGGCTGATTAAAGTAAATTAAGGGAACCTTCATGATTGAAAGAACTGAAATCAAATAAATGAGAGTGACGGGACAGAGTCTATTAGGCTGGGGAGGAAGGGGCTAGATCAGGGGTTCTTAACTAGGTCCCATGTACCCCCCTAAGGGGTCCATGGATGGGATTCAGGGGTCCGAGAAGGTCGTATAAAAATTAACATTTACATTCACTATACAGTCCTCCTCCTTGCCCCAATCCCATTGAAAGGAATTAAAGAAAATGCACCCTGCCACTGCTTTTAGTGCTGACCACTGTGTCCCATAACTTGTTGGCCCATGTTTACTATATACATTTTTATCATCATTCTCTGCAGAACCACTATCTTGTGCCACTCCATAATAGCATGTACTAATGTAGTAGTATATTTGAGCAGATATAACATTTTGTTTAACCACTTGGCCACTGGGCACTTTCAGCCCCTTCCTGCCCAGGCCAGTTGTCGGCTTTTAGTACTGTCGCACTTTGAATGACAGTTGCGCGGTCATGCAACACTGTACCCAAACAAAATGTTTATCATTTCTTTGAGGCAGAGCTTTTTCTGGTGGTATTCGATCACCAATGGGTTTTTTATTTTTTGCCAAACAAGTAATTTTTCTCCTTTTGCTCATGGTCACTGATAGGCGGCACTGTTGGGTGGCACTGATGGAGGGGCACTGAGCGGCACTGATGAGCGACACTGATGCGCACTGATGGGCATAGATCGGCATAACTGATGGGCAATGTTGGGACTGCAATGATCATCAGGACACTGATGATCAGTGCCCTGATTGTCAGTGCAGATGTCCCCTGTGTGGATTTGCTGGTTTTCGGCTGTCCTCATGTGATGTCAGCATTAGGGGAGGATTGCCGGAAAACAGCTGATCACGTGGCAAAGCGCTTGATTGTCTCTTTACCCCAATCCAAAGGACGCAGCTATCGCAGATCACTGCCGATGCCCACCGCCAGGGGCACACAGGCAGCGCGAGCATTGGGGGACATCATATGACAGCCTCCCGGCAAAGTGTGACCACACTGTAGCCGACATTCGACTAAAGCGGGGTCACGAACGGGTTCATTTGCTGTATTTCATTTTTGTAATGAGTGGACATTACTTTTTGCATAAAAAGGAGTGATTTATTTGTTAAGATTCTTTACTTCATTTAAATTTTGTGTATGAGGTGTATATATATCAATTACATTTCAATAAAATAAAGTACATAGATTAATTGCATGCAAAGTTGTGTTAATGTGAATATTTCTGGGAAGAGGGTTTATAGCTTTCCTCATATTTCTTTCTCTTGCAGGTGTGAAGGTGCACCTGTGCTGCCCTCCAGTTCTGCAGGCAGGGAGTGCTGTGGCTCCCTTCATCCCTCTTCACTGACATGCAGAGCATGAATTCCATTGACTTCGAGGAGCTAGCCGAAATAGGTATGTAATTTAAAGGGAACTAGTGTGTGTATATGTATGTATGTATATGTGTATGTGTATATATATATATATATATTATATATATATATATATATATATATATATATATATATACATATACAAAAGTGAGTACACCCTCACATTTTTGTAAATGTTTTGTTATATCTTTTCATGTGACTACATTGTAGCAAAGGGTAATTAATTTCTTCAGTAGTGAGTGTACAGCTTGTATAACAGTGCAAATTTGCTGTCCCCTCAAAAATAACTCAACACACAGCCATTAATGTCTAAACTGCTGGCAACAAAAGGGAGTATACCTCTAAGTGAAAATGTCCAAATTGGGCCCAAAGTGTCAATATTTTGAGTGGCCACCATTATTTTCCAGAACTGCCTTAACCCTCTTGGGCATGGAGTTCACCAGAGCTTCACAGGTTGCCACTGGAGTCCTCCTCCACTCCTCCATGATGACATCATGGGGCTGGTGGATGTTAGAGACCTTGCCCTCCTCCACCTTCCATTTTGAGGATGCCCCACAGATGCTTAATAGGGTTTAGGTCTGGAGACATGCTTGGCCAATCCATCACCTTTTAACCTCAGCTTCTTTAGCAAGGCAGTGGTCATCTTGGAGGTGTGTTTGGGGTCGTTATCCTGTTGGAATACTGCCCTGTGGCCCAGTCTCCGAAGGGAGGGGATCATGCTCTGCTTCAGTATGTCACAGTACATGTTGGCATTCATGGTTCCCTCAATGAGCTATAGCTCCCCAGTGCCGGCAGCACTCATGCAGCCCCAGACCATGACACTCCCACCACCATGCTTGAATATAGGCAAGACACACTCGTCTTTGTACTCCTCACCTGGTTGTCACCACACACACTTGACACCATCTGAACCAAATAAATTTATCTTGGTCTCATCAGACCACAGGACATGGTTCCAGTAATCCATGTCCTTAGTCTGCTTGACTTCAGCAAACTGTTTACAGGCTTTCTTGTGCATCATCTTTGGAAGAGGCTTCCTTCTGAGAAGACAGCCATGCAGACCAATTTGATGCAGTGTGCCGCGTATGGTCCAAGCACTGACAGGCTGACCCCCCCCACCCCTTCAACCTCTGCAGCATTGCTGGCACCACTCATACGTCTATTTCCCAAAGACAACCTGGATATGCTAAGCATGTTCACTCAACTTCTTTGGTCGACCATGGCAAGGCCTGTTCTGAGTGGAACCTGTCCTATTAAACTGCTGTATGGTCTTGGCCACCATGCTGCAGCTCAGTTTCAGGGTCTTGGCAATCTTCTTATAGCCTATGCCAGTGATGGCGAACCTTGGCACCCCAGATTTTTTGGAACTACATTTCCCATGATGCTCAACTACGCTGCAGAGTGCATGAGCATCATGGGAAATGTAGTTCCAAAACATCTGGGGTGCCAAGGTTCGCCATCACTGGCCTAGGCCATCTTTATGTAGAGCAACAGTTCTTTTTTCAAATCCTCAGAGAGGTGCCATGTTAAACTTCCAGTGACCAGTATGAGAGAGTGAGAGCGATTTACACCAAATTTAACACACCTTGTAACACTAACGAATCACATGACATCCATGACATCGGGGAGGGAAAATGGCTAATTGGGCCCAATGTGGACATTTTTACTTAGGGGTGTACTCACATTAATGGCTGTGTGTTGAGTTATTTTGAGGGGACAGCAAATTTACACTGTTATACAAGCTGTACACTCACTACTATATACACACACACACACACACACACACACACACACACACACACACACACGTATGTGTGTGTGTGTATATATAATATATACATACATATTATCCCATGGTGTTCTTATAACTCTTTCAGAGCTGCAAAAAGATGAGGAAGAACAGGCGCAGTTGGGTGGAGTCACAGTCGCAGAGGATGGAACCCGAGAATTTAATGATGTCAGTTTAAATGATCCCTACTATGACATTGCCCGTCATGGTATAATTCATGTAGCGGGTAAGTTGAAGACAACAAGTGTGATATGAGCAGATGTGTGTATGCACTGGTAGGTAAAGTAAACGTACTGGAATGCATTTACTGACTGGCCATCTTTGTGTGATGTGGCAAAACCATTAGGAGACCTCTCTAATATCCAATTAAGGACCCATTTTGAGGCATGGGTTAGCTGCAAAAGTCGGGAGGAAAATTATCTGCTGGATAGTGACTTCATCCTTCAGATGCAGTCACCGTTCATAAGCACCATTTTAGTCAGGCAGGCACAGTTCAGATTACTGTTAGAAGAATAAGAAAAAATTTAGATGTATGGCGGCTTTTACAGTAGTACAGAATATGAATTCCATTCATGAAAGTTGTACAGAGAACCCAAATGATGTATTTTATCAAATTCTGTTTGCTACTTGCGTAAATTATTTTGTAACCAAACAGCTTTGGGGCCCCCTATGGTTTCTGCACCCCGGAGCAGTCACATAGTCTGTTATAGGTATGCCCTTAGGGTACAGACTCGTTACTGAGTTTCATATTCATGAAGCATCAGAATGACCTTTACAGAGACCCTGTCACCACTTTTATATGCACCAATACTCTCTTTTATTTCATCAAAACCCTGCTTCTAAAATTGACACTTCTTGGAATGTCAGATCATTCAGCCTTGGCGCTGCTCACACCCCCTGGTCGTACGTCACTATGTTCTCTCTGATAGCACAGAGGCAGTTCGCAGGAGCGTCTATCCAGAACATCAGACTTGACTGACCGGTCCATAGCTGTTGGGGTCATTGAAGGAGACATGGTGGCTGCACCAAAAAAAGGAAAAGGTGTATGTTGGACTTTAAGACAAGTAGAACATAAATCATTTAATAAAATGTATAAAATGTAAAAGACATCATAAAATATAAATATATAACCGAAGTAGCAGTTGTGATGGCTGCACCTAGGAGCAAATAAAGGGGGTTTATCACAAACGAATAGGGTCACCTTTTGCATGTATCACATATATATTGGGAATTTGTGCAGACTTAGACCTGGTTTACACCTATGCGTTTTTTGGTGCTTTTTGCTTTGTTCAGAAAACCACTACAGTCCATTTAACTGTGCTTTTTTTTTTTTAAGCCGCTGCGTTTTTTGAAAGGGCTAGGGACTTTTTTTAGGGCCCGTTCACACCTGAGTGATTTTCTACTTGAAGCATAATGTTCAACAAGCCAAATCCCATTCATTTCAATGGCCCCTGTTCACATCTGAGCGTTCTGTCGCTTGAAGCAAAATGCCTGAATCTTAAAAAAGTACATGAGCTTCTTTTTGGCAGATTATATAGAATGTTTGTTTTGTGAGCGCTTTCTGCTCAAATAGCAGCTCTCCACCCCCAATTGAATTTCCCTCTTTTCCACCTAGTGTTTTCTATTGGCTAAACAAAAACACCCAAAGCTGTAAAACGTTTGTAATACGCTTGTAAAAAGCAGCAAAAAAGCTTAAAAAAAACACCAAGTAAATCGATATCCTCAGATGTGAATGGAGCCCTAAATCCAAAAACATTGCTTTTTTTTGGTTCCATAGACTTCAATGAAGAAGCTGCAGAAAAGCATGTAATGCATTTTTGCCATGATTTTGATGTAATTTGCATTTTTTACTCTATTTTTTGTCAATTTGTTGTTGGGCAGATTAAAAAAACACAAATCGCAGCAGAAAAGGCACTGCATGCTTTTCTGCAGCCTCTCTATTGTAGTCTATGGAATCAAAAAAGCAAAAAAAGGCACAGTTTTTGAAGGGGTAATGGAGATTGGGGGGGTGGTGGTATTGGGGAGGTCTGTGTTCTTTTGTTAGCCCTGGCTACTTCATTTCTGATGGATGACAACACATGCTTACGAATTCAGAGCTGTGTTGTCATGTCAAAGAAGGTAAGAGCACACTGGATTTTTGTCACATTACCATTTTTTCTGCACTTGGCATGGTTGAAGGGATACAACATGGGGAAATGTATTCCAGAGATGTATGAAATGTGTTTTTTAGATTTTGACTTGACCTACACTAAATTACACAAGAAAATCATTGGTTTTAGTAGGACCAATTTGCACAAATGAGTTGGGAAAAGCAAGTTGCATAGTATGCATATTGGGTGTATAGAGTCTCTCTTCCCATCCAAGGCTTTCAGAAACGCAGTACAGTGTACCAGGTTAAGAAATGTTAATATATATGAATTATTGAGTCCTTACTGTTTGTTTATGGCTGTCACCTGGAAATGTAGCCACAATTCACGCAAATTTGCTTCTAATCCCCATATTCTTTGTGGGGAATTAAAGTAGTATTAAACCCAAAGGCAAACACTTATTATATTGGAGCTTACCAATTTGTAGATGTGATGGCTGTATTAGTTTCCTTTTATAGGCTTTCTCTCTTCTATTTTCATCTAGTGATCTAGCCTTTAAGGCTGTTGTTTTTCACAAGATTAAACTCTCTAGCAGAATGTATCAGTTTACATGCATGAGACAAACCACTTAACATAGAACTACTGTATAGTCAAAACTTTTTTTTCATTTTGGCTAGAGTAAATGAGGATTATAACCTCTGTCAGTTTAATTTTTGCCATCTTTGTCCCATTGGGGAGATTTCCTTTCACATCCTGTCCCATAGCCAAAACAGGAAGTGAGAGGAAATCCCTATAAATTAAGGGAATCCCTTCCCCCCATGTCACCAGAACTAGTATTCCCATTGGAAGAGTTCTCCTCTATTACTTTTCTAGGGACAACCAAAAATGTGGGATTTTCTTTTACATTCACTTTCAATGATAATGGTAAACAGGATCAATAGAGAGGGTGAATCTCCCTAACGGGGACACAGACTGCAATAAAAACCTGACAGGTGTTCTAATCCCTCTCTCCTCTATCCAAAACTAAAAAAAATATGTTTTTTGCCTTTAGTTGTACTTTAACTTTGGCAGGGGTGATTAAAATGATCAGCTTTTATTTATTCATGTAAAACCTTTATCCCAAAAGGAAAACTGTTTGCTGTAACTAATTAGAAAGTGTAAGCTGGAGTTTTGCTTCAATTTACATTTAAAGGGGTTGTAAGGTGTTTTTTCACCTTAATGCATCCTATGCATTAAGGTGAAAAAAACACCTGGCAGTGACCGGCCCCCCAGCCCCCCCACGTTTTACTTACCTGAGCCCTGGAACTTGACCCAGCGGCGACGCGCTGTCTCTCTGCCCTGGGGTTCTCGGCTCTTGATTGGATAGATTGGCTCCCGCTGCTGTCAATCAAATCCAATGACGTGGGTGCCGGGGGGGCGGGGCCTGAGTCATACATTTGTGTCTATGGACACTGAATGCTGGACTCGGGAGCAAGCCCACAAGGTAACCCTCTCGGAAGAGCGTTTCTCCTAGGGGGTTATCTGATGTGGGGAGGAACCGCAAAAGCTGCCAGGGGACCACAGAAGAGCAGGTTCGGGGCCACTCCGTGTAAAACGAGCTTCACAGTGGAGGTAAGTATGATATGTTATTTAAAAAAAAAAAAAAAAACGAACCCATACAATCAATTTAACACTACCCTTCCCCCCCCCCCCCCAGATTCACAGTGGTGATGTCCGCTGTGCCTCCTGTTCTCATTCATCCAGAGCTGTGTCTCACTAATACGGGAGGTGTGTTACTGGCCAGATCACCAGGTAAAAAGGGAGAAAAGGCAAAAAGCCCAAGAAAAGAAAACTAATGCAGCAACCAAATCTAATGATTGGTAAGCTGCAGTATAATTTGTTTTTTGTTTTGGGTTAATGCTTAAATCTAAAGCTCATTTTTTCCATTTGCAAAAAAGAAAGGTTAGAACCCCTGTCATTTTTTTCTTTTTTTTTTGTGCTATATAATTTCCTCTTGCTTCCTGTCCTAGGGACACAACAGGAAGTGAGAGGAAATCTCTCCAAGAAGAGTGGAATTCCCTTTTAGTTGTCACTGGAACAAGTGTCCCAGTTGCAGGGTTTGCCCTCTATTCCTGTTTCAGTAACTGTAAAAACACAGATGAAATATAATATAAGTACATTTCTATAAGTTAAATAATATGAAGTAAAGTTGTGTCCTTTTCTGAGAAAACAATCGATCCTGATCAATTTTTCAGTTAATAACATTGGCAACAAGTCCCGTGTTTGCTGGCCAGCCAGGTAGGTAACAATCTCCCCACTGGGGACTAAGCCCCTATTCACACCAGAGTGGCTTTGAAATCGCGCTACTTCAGAGCGATTTCAAAGCTACACATAAGTGCGATTTGCACTGCCTGCGACTTCATACAATAAAAGTCTTTGCAAGTCACAATGGAATCGTCAGGAAGTAGTGCAGGAATCTTTTTCAAAGTCACCGCGACATGAGTTGTGGCAATTTGAACAGTTCCATTTCTGATAATGGGGTGCGACTTGTCATGCGATTTGGTACTGTCAAATCACACGAAAAATCACACCAATGTGAACGGGAGCTAAGGTGGCAGTTATAACATAACATGACGGTGCCTCTATCCCTATTGTAAACTAAATTAAAAACATTTTTTGGCTGGAATTTCGGCTTTAATCAAACATCAGAGTGGCTGTGTGTTGTGGATATAAAAGTACAGAACGGTCCACACAAAACCTTTTTTGCATTCCTTGTACATTGCAGCCCTTTCTCCGAGCCTGAACTCAGAGATCGGGCTGCAATGAATGTTTGTGCTGTATCTTACCGGATTAGCCAATTCTTAAGTATAATATATTTTAAACAAACATTCGGGGTCTGGTAATAGGTTTTTAAGCTAATTAGATTTTTAGAACTGAACAGATCAAAGCTCCACAACATGCATCTCATTTCTGCAGAGGGTCTGATTTATTTCGGGAAGTCACACTAAGGTAAATAGTTCTTTGAAGAAACCTTGCAGCGTATTATCAGTGAGCGCATATTCCTTCAAATTAATGCATAGTGGGTTTTTTTTTTTATGTTAAGAGCTAAAAAAAAATATTATTTTTAATTCCATTTAGCCAGGTAAACATAAAGACTCAATGTTTTGTATATATATATATATATTTGTAGCCAGCAAATAGCAAAGTAGAACCTACTCTCTACAGCTTCTGCTGAGACACTTTACTGCTATGCTGTGAACGCCCTGTGTAATCAAATCTCCTGCTCTTGAAATCTATTCACAGATCTATTCTCCTCCAAGCAAAACGCTTGGGTCTATGTCAGTCCTGGCTCTGTGAGGAGCCATACGTTTCAATCAGAACATCTGATAATTTACTTGCTTTCATGCACCTTTGTAAAAGCATGACTGGGCAATAACTTTTTTACTTTATGTTGATATATATATAATATATATATATATATATATATATATATATATATATATATATATATATATATATATATATATATATATATATATATATATATATATATATATATATATAATAAATGTGTATATGTATGTGTGTGTGTGTGTGTATATGTAGGAGGAAGTAATTGGTGCACATGTTGCACCCTGGAAACCAAATGCTGAGCAATGTGACTGACAATTATATATTAAACAAAAATCTTTTGTCTCTCTTCTCATTTTCTCATTATAAGCATGTAAAAACAGAAAACTGGTAAGAAACCCAACAGTCCAATTGTCTGATCCCAGAATTTCTGTGTTTTCTAGGTGACGATCACTCAGGTCGGACCGTGATTACGTTCAGTTGTTTCCGCTTACCGCCGTGTCATGAGATTGATCACACCCGTCTGCTAGAGTATGGGTCATAGCTAATCCAACCTCTACACAGTAATATTTGTTTGCCTTTGAATTATTGTGACCTATTGATCAATGGCTTAATGCTGACCTCCAGAGTGTATATGTACAGTGTATGTGTGTTTTACATGTGTGTGTGTGTGTATATATATAATTTATACAGTATCTCACAAAAGTGAGTACACCCCTTAACATTTTTCAAATATTTTATTATATCTTTTTATGTGACAACACTGAAGAAATTACACTTTGCTACAATGTAAAGTAGTGAGTGTACAGCTTGTATAACAGTGTAAATTTTCTGTCCCCTCAAAATAACTCAATACACAGCCATTATTGTCTAAACCACTGGCAACAGAAGTGAGTACACCCCTAAGTGAAATTGTCCAAATTGGGCCCAATTAGCCAATTTCCCTCCCCGGTGTCATGTGACTCGTTCGTTTTACAAGATCTCAGGTGTGAATGGGGAGCAGGTGTGTGTTAAATTTGGTGTCATCGCTCTTACTCTCTCATACTGGTCACTGGAAGTTCAACATGGCACCTCATGGCAAAGAACTCTCTGAGGATCTGAAAAAAAGAATTGTTGCTCTACATAAAGATGGTCTAGGCTATAAGAAGATTGCCAAGACCCTGAAACTGAGCTGTAGCACGGTGGCCAAGACCATACAACGGTTTAACAGGACAGGTTCCACTCAGAACAGGCCTCGCCATGGTCGACCAAAGAAGTTGAGTGAACATGCTCAGCATCATATCCAGAGGTTGTCTTTGGGAAATAGACATATGAGTGCTGCCAGCAATGCTGCAGAGGTTGAAGGGGTGGGGGGTCAGCCTGTCAGTGCTCAGAACATACACTGCATCGAATTGGTCTGCATGGCTGTCGTCCCAGAAGGAAGCCTCTTCTAAAGATGATGCACAAGAAAGCCTGCAAACCATTTGCTAAAGACAAGCAGACTAAGGATATGGATTACTGGAACCATGTTCTGTGGTCTGATGAGCAGGGCCAAAACTAGAGGGGGCAGGGGAGGCACACACTCTGGGTGATGCATCTAGGGGGGGTGACACCAGGGGTTCCGTCACCCCCACCCGCACTGGGAAGTGCTGCTCTAAGGGTGTCACTGCCGCCTGATTAAGTGTAATGGACAGGCAGCGCCCCCTGCATAGTTTGAAAAATACCAGAGAACCAAATAGGAGGGAGACTGCACAGGTGCACTAGCGCTGAATCACTCAGCTCCTCCCGCCCACCAGCACTATAGAAAGGCAATCCAGAGTGATGCTTTAGCATGGGAAAGCCTTTGTGGAACTGGAAGGCATTTATTAGGACAAGGAGAGGGGTTTATGTGCAGAAGCGATGGACTAGGCAGTTGGGATTGTTATGGCAAAGGTTTGGGAGGCCTGGGGGGGTGCAGAGAAGGCCCTGTACTAGGGGGTGTGCAGAGGAGGCCCCGAACTGAGATGGATGCAGAGGAGGCCCTGGGCTGGGGGCGGCCTTGGACTGGTGAGTGCAGTGGAGGCCCTGAGCAGAGGGGAGGTGCGGAGGAGGCCCTGGACTATGGGGGCTCAGAGGAGGACATGGACTGGGGGGTGCAGTGGGGGCTCTGGGCTGGGGGGTTGCAGAGGAGGCCCTTTACTGAGGAGGGTGCAGAGCAGGCCCTAGACTGGGGGGAGGTTACCGCAAAGGTCCTGGACTGGGGAGGTGCAGAGGAGGCCCTGGACTAGAAAAGGGAGTACACAGGAAGCCCTGGACTGGGAGGTGTAAAGGAGGCCCTGGACTAGCAGAGGAGGAACTAGGGGATGCAGAGGAGGCCCGGGACTAGGAGGGGAGTACACAGGAGGCCCTGGACTTGGGGTGTAGAGGAGGCTCTGGACTTGGGGTGTAGAGGAGGCCCTGGATTTGAAAAGTGGTGCTTAATATAAATAGGGGCCTTTATCAAGTAATGTCAAACAGGAGCAGAGACAGGTCCTGTGATAGATGTATTGCCTGTTTGGCTGTACTTCTCCTGAGGATCACAGCAGTGCAGATTGTTTTGCACTCCTATAACTTGTTTTGATCTGACAGCAGGCTGTTGGCTGACGTCGCATAGCCGGTTAAGGCATTGAGTGATTTCCCGACCATAAGGTTATGATCTTTCCCCAGCCACCAACTCTATGCTCAGGGAGCACTGAGAACTGGGTGATCAGTTTGATTACTTGCCTTAGAGCCGGCTGGGGGACAGATGCAGCATCCACCTACGTAAGTATGATTAAAAAAAAAAATTCACATACCCGACATCTCCTCTCTCATACTATCACGCATGAAAATTAGGCATCATTCTCATGGAGCTTATGCTCCCATGCCCAGTGTGTTGGTTGTCCCCCCACATGGGGATACTTGGTGTTCTGTGCATCCCTGTGCAGGCAGTCCAGTCATAGTAAATTGGGACACAGCAGCTGCATTAACGTAGTCGGATATCAAAATTTTACATGCAGACAGGAAGGGATGCATGTATCCAAATGCATAGTATCTGCATTCGGATCTGTGCACCCACTTCTATAGGTGAAGCTTTCCGGTGCAGATGCAGCAAAACGTGGCTCAGCATATAGGACCTGCCTCAGCGCGTAACTGAATGATGCCTTAGGGGAATTTATCAAAACTAGAGCAGACAGAATCTGGAGCAGCTGTGCATGGCAACCAATCAGCTCATAGCTTTCATTTTCAAAGCTGAAGAAGAAGCTGATTGGTTGTCATGCGCAGCTGTTCCAGATTCTGACTGCACTAGTTTTGATGAATTCCCCTCTGTGTTTTACATTTCTTACTCCTGACTACTGTATTCTAAGTACAGAATATGCTTTGTTAAAGTGGTTGTAAAGGCACAAGTTTCTTTACCTTCATGCAGTCTGTTCATGCGGGTAAAACACCTTCTGTGTGCAGCATTCCCCCCAGCCCCACCTAATTCTTACCTGAGCCCCCTCTAGATCCAGCGATGTCCATGAGGGACTCGCACTCCTGATTGGATGAGGGACCAGAGAAGAAGAGGATCAGGCTGCTCTATGCAAAACTGTTACACAACATGTTTGTTATTTAAAAAAAAAAACAAGACTTTAATATTACTTTAAAGTTAGCTGTATGTAGTAAACGATATGCAATAGAACAGTTTTATTTTACTAAAATGAATGTACTGAGGTTTGTACTGTCTGTTACATACTCACTAGTGGCACAGTCATTAAAGCATATGGCCATTTTATCCCCTCCCACTGTTGATGCAATATGACCACACCCACAGCTTTGACTTGGTGCCACAATATTGCCACATACCATTTATCTCGGGGGGTGGGGGCTGGAGTGCAAAAAAATGACCAGCCCCGGGTGCCAGATGTGCTAGCTACGCCACTGCTGATGAGACCAAGATAAACTTATTTGGTTCAGATGGAGTCAAGCATGTGTGGCAGCAACCAAGTGAGGAGTACAAAGACAAGTGTGTCCTGCCTACAGTCAAGCATGGTGGTAGGAGTGTCATGGTCTGGGGCTGCTTGAGTGCTGCCGGCACTGGGGAGCTACAGTTCATTGGGGAACCATGAATGCCAACATGTACTGTGAGATACTGAAGCAGAGCATGATCCCCTCCCTTCGGAGACTGGGCCGCAGGACAGTATTCCAACATAACGACCCCAAACACACCTCCAAGACCTACTAAAGAAGCTGAGGGTAAAGGTGATGACTGCCCAAGCATGTCTCAAGACCTTAGTATCTGTGGGGCATCCTGAAATGGAAGGTGGAGGAGCGCAAGGTCTGTAACATTCACCAGCTCCCTGATGTCGTCATGGAGGAGTGAACGAGGACACCAGTGGCAACCTGTGAAGCTCTGGTGAACTCCATGCCCAAGAGGGTTAAGGAAGTGCTGGGAAATAATGGTGGTCACACAAAATATTGACAATTTGGGCCCAATTTGGACATTTTCACTTAGGGGTGTACTCACTTTTGTTGCCAGCAGTTTACACAATAATGTGTGTGTGTGTGTGTGTGTGTGTGTGTGTGTGTGTGTGTGTGTGTGTGTGTGTGTGTGTGTATGTATGTATATATATATATATATATATATATATATATATATATATATATATATATATATATATAAATTTGTATACACACATCCTACCTTCCTGTGTGTGTGTGTGTGTGTGTGTGTGTGTGTGCGTACTGACATCAAATTCAAGATGGTGGATCCAGTGGCAGTCTCAGGGCTTTTGAATGTCTACACTAGGCCAACGTTTGGTGTGCTGGATGTTCACAGAGCAACCTCCATTGAAGTCTTTAGGAGCCGAATCTTGTAATATTTTTTGTAAATATGATTTTTTTATTTTTTTTTGCAAGCTTTTAGTAAAAAGGACATTAATAGCTGGGCATTGCCATGGGATCATGTGGCCTAAAGTAAAGTGCAATATTAACCACTTAAGGACCAAGCCTCTTTCTGAGATTTATTAGAGTTAAAAAAAAAATTTTTTGCTAGAAAATTACTTCGAACCCCCAAACATTATATATTATTTTCTAACACCCTGGAGAATAAAATGGTCGTTGCAATACTTTCCGTCACACCGTATTTGCTCTTGGGGAAAAAAAGACACGTTCTGAAAAAACAGTAAAGTTAGCCCAATTTTTTTATATTGTGAAAGATAATGTTACGCCAAGTAAATTGATACCCAACATGTCACACTTCAAAATTGCGCCCGCTCGTGGAATGACAAAGACAAACTTTTACCCTTAAACATCTCCAAAGGCAACTTCAAAAAATTCTACAGGTTGTATGTTTTGAGTTAGAGGAGGTCTAGGGCTAGAATTATTGCTCTCGTTCTAACGATCGCGGTGATACCTCATATGTGTGGTTTGAACACCGTTTTCATATGCGGACGCCACTCAACTATGCGTTCGCCTATGCACGCAAGCTCGGCGGGATGGGCCGCGTTAAATTTTTTAAATTTTTTTTTCTAATTTTTTTTATTTTTTTATTTTTACACTGTTCTTTTAAAAAAAAATTGTGTCACTTTTATTCCTATTACAAGGAATGTAAACATCCCTTGTAATAGACAATAAGCATGACAGGACCTCTTAAATATGAGATCTGGGGTAAAAAATACCTCAGATCTCATATTTACACTAAAATGCAATATAAAAATAAATAAATAAATAATATTGTCGTTTCTATAAAAAAATAAAAAAAATGTCCTTTTAAGAGGTATGGGCGGAAGTGACGTTTTGCACGTTGCTTCCGCCCTGCAATGGTATGGAGACGGGTGGGGGCTTCACCTCACTCATCTCCATACCTAACAGGGGGAAGGATCTGATCGCCTCCTCCGCTGCCGGCGGCTCCGGTAAGCGGAGAGCGGTGGGAGGGGGGGGCCCCTCTCCCGCCACCAATGAAAGTGATCTCACAGCAAATCCGCTGCTGAGACCACTTTTATCTGAAACCAGACCGCTTGCTGAAGAAGAGGATACCAGGGTTATGGCAGCTAGCTGTTGCCATAACAACGATATCCCTCTTCAAAGTGCCGACGTATATCGTCGTGAGCCGGTCCGGAAGTGGTTTAAAGTACACAAATCCTTTAAATAACATGCTTGAGGGATGCCCTACACCTATATGTGAAGTGAGGAATGTGCAGGCCACTTACCTCACCCGGGATGTCCCCTGACTTGTTTACAATTTGAAACAAACCAGCTAATGGGTGGGCAAATGTCATTTAGTGGTATTATGCCGCGTACACACGATCGGAAATTCCGCCAGCAAAAGTCCGATGAGAGCTTGTGGTCAGAAAATGCGACCGTGTGTATGCTCCATCGGATTTTGCTGGTGGAATTCCAGCCAGCAAAAGACTGAGAGCAGGTTCTCAATTTTTCGGTCGGAAAAAGTTCTGATCGCCTGTACCAATTCCGACGCGCAGAATTCCTACTCGTGCTCGGAAACAATGCGACACATGCTCGGAAGCATTGAACTTCATTTTCTCAGCTCGTCGTTGTGTTGTACGTCACCGCGTTCTTGACGGTCAAAAGTTCAGCCAACTTTTGTGTGACTGTGTGTATGCAAGCCAAGCTTGAGCGGAATTCCGTCGGAAAAAACATCCAAGATTTTTCCGACGGAAAATCCGCTCATGTGTACGCGGCATTAGTAATACCACCACTAAATGAATGAATTACTTTGACTGCAGTAGCCAGACAATTGGGCGGGCGAGTGAATGGGCAATATCTGATCTTTTAGTTGCCCTATTTGGTGAACAGCTTAGGTTCAGGTTGAACTCATGGTTGACCTAAACCCGAAGCTCATCCCTGGTCTACACAAGGGAGGCTTTTACAGGTAAATAACATGTATAAAATATGTTAAATGCATAAATAATATGGGAAAATTGTTTTTAAGATGAATGGTCTAGTTCGGGCACACTACTTCAGGACATTTCTTTCTTCTTTCTCCTTTCTTCCTTTTTCCTTTTTTCTTTTTTTTTCCCCTCTGCTATTGTGATTTGTTGTAAATACTGTTATGTAGAACGATATCTGTGCCTCCAACTAACTGAGGCTATATATTTGTTTGAGCAAGGAAAAGATGAAGATGGTATGATATAATAATAATAATGATATACTTTATACTGGCATAATGATGGCATGCATGACAAAGAAATTTGATATGGGAGTTAAGCGCTACATAACCAAATGGAAGTATTCATACCTTGGCTTGGTTGTCACAAGAATATTTTTGACATTTCTAATACAATAAAAATATTGGAAAAGAAATTAATGGTCTGGTGACACGATCTCTTCAACTGCAGAGAACCGTTTTATGTGGCAACCAGAGTATGAACAATACACATAAATATGAATACATTCCATGATAATGCCACTAAATGGAAATACACCTTTCACAATTCATTTTGTGCACACAATAATTTAGAGCCAACTTGTCCACATAAGTGAATTTTCTGATCCTTATCTGCTGCGATAAGGGAATTTATCATTTATCGAAAACTCAGACTTTATCAGTTCCCTTCAATACATATTCTTATTGCGTAGTTCATATTTAATTCTAATAAAGATTGACCCATGGGTCAGGGAGATGTTTATGAGTTCTGACTCTTCCTGGGGAAGGCTAAATCTCTTTACATTATAGCCCAAGGCTCGAGGTAAAAAAAAATCTATTTGCCCCAGCAACTTCTACGTTTACTAAAATGTCACTTTGCGGGCTATAGACAGAAGTTTTCTGTGCAAGATCTCGAGCGTTTGAAGTTCCTGCTGTATTAACCGGTTTTCTGCAAATTGAACACAAGGGAATTGGCAACTAATGACTGAACTGCGCTAAAAAAACAAAAAAAAAACGGGATTTTCTTAGAAGTTACAGATTCCAACTGGTAATGACGCATCTAATAAGTATGTTTTGGGCGACATCAGTCACGGTGTCAATTAAGGGCGACTTGTAATAACTTGTACAGAGGCTGCAGGCAACACACTGTCTACATAATTAGTAGATATTTATAGGCTATAACATTAAAGAAATTGGAATAAAAAATAACGTTTTGTAAGGTTAAAGAGAAACTATTAAGTGCTTTTACAGAGTACACATTTTGAATTATTATTCCAATATATTTATAATACATCTGGAGGAGACCAACACTTGCATAATTTGATTATGCTGTTTTAGATTTGTAGATTTTTTTATTTTTTTTTCCCTCTCCTTGCCCCACCTCTCATAATCTTTCACTTTCTCTCTTCGTATTACTCTTTTTGTTTTTTCTTTCTTTCTCTTTCACTCTCTCTCTCTTATCTTCCCCCTTCTCACTTTCTCTCCCCAATTTTCTTTCTTTCTTTCTTTCTTTCTTTCTTTCTTTCTTTCTTTCTTTCTTTCTCTTTCACTCTCTTTCTCTCTTATCTTCCCCCTTCTCACTTTCTCTCCCCAATATTCTCCTTTCTTTCTCTCTTTCTTTCTCTCTTTCTTTCTCTCTTTCTTTCTCTTTCTCTCTTTCTTTTTCTCTTATCCTTTCTCCAGTCTTCTCTTCTTTTTTTTTTTTTTGTCTCTCTGTCATCTTCCCCCTTTTCACTTTCTCTCCCCAATATTCTCCTTTCTTTCTCTCTTTCTTTCTCTCTTTCTTTCTCTCTTTCTTTCTCTCTTTCTTTCTCTCTTTCTTTCTCTTTCTCTCTTTCTTTTTCTCTTATCCTTTCTCCAGTCTTCTCTTCTTTTTTTTTTTTGTCTCTCTGTCATCTTCCCCCTTTTCACTTTCTCTCCCCAATCTTCCTACTTTTTATCACTCTGTTATCTTCCCCTTCATCTTTTTCGCTCTCCAGTTTTCTATCCCTTTTTTTTTTTATTACTCTCTTATCTGCCTCCTCTTCTCTTTCTTTATCTCTCTTATCTTCCCACTCCCTCTTTTTCTTCCCCCAGTTTTCTCTCCCCAGTTTTCTCTCACTTTCTTTATCATTCTCTGGTATCTTCACTCTCTCTCTCTGTTCTTATTACACAAAGAGGCCTGTATCTAGATAAGTAATGTGGTCTCTATGTGGTAATTTAGGAAACTGGACAGATATTGAATAGCCCCTAGGAGACAGCCTTACGCTGGTCACGTGACTCTTTGTGTGGTAGCCATTAAGGCAGCTTGGCTTTGTTTCTCCAGTACCTTTGGTTACCAGTCTTGGACTACCCTTTACGGCAGTGTTTCACCGCTGTTTGGGAACCATTCGTTTATTATCTTTGATCTACTTATACTAGCAGATTTGGCCATTTCCACCGATCTTAATACAGACCATAGGAAGTAACCCCCCCTCCCGGGAGTATATCATTGAATATCCACAGTATCTGGATAGCTGCATACAAGGCTCATTCTCCTGCAAGACAGTGAGATACGTTCTCTCCTCTGCTACCTTTGAAACCTTGATTGTGTCCTGAAGAAGCCTAATGGTGAAACGTGTTGACGCACAAGGGCTCACTGTATACTCTGTATCATTATATATTATTTTTTTACTTTTTGAATGCTCTATTCATGTATTGTATTTGTTTAATAAACACTGTTATTTCTTTATACTTCTCTATTGTTTCGTATGCCTAAAAAGTCCGACATATAGGTACCTAACAAGTATCCCTTTCCTTTTTTGTTTCCCTCTAAACTTACAGATGTGGCTATGTGAGTGCCCTCTTTTTTACTTTATACTCTCTCTTATCTTCCCCCTTTTTATTCTTCTCTATCGACTCAACCTTCTCCCCCCCCCCCCCACCTTCTCCTTTTTCCCATTCTCTTTCTGTCTCTCTGTTTCTCTCTGTCTCCTTCTCCCTCTATCTCCCTCTCCTTTGCAGATAAGGTCTGACTTTTACTTAGCCATGTATTTGTTTGGGATCAGTGATAAACAAACGTAATGCTAGAAATATGTGATCCGCTATAACTTCTTAGCTTTTTCAAATGCAAGTTCTATGGCTTTCCTCCTGATTCTGGGTTCCCAAACCAGGAACTGACATGTTTAGAATTCCCAGACTTCACTAGCTGCTTTTTTAAGGCCAGGAAGAGGATGACATCCCTGTAGCCAGCACCTTTTAATAATAGTAGTTTTAGACCGCATGGTATTTGTGTGCCATTAGTGTTCTATGATTCAGTTTTAAATAATATATCCTTTTATTTTGTGTTTTCAGATACCTAAAGTATACATTGGATCAGTATGTGGAGAATGACTACACCGTTGTCTACTTTCATTATGGCCTAAATAGTCGCAATAAACCATCTCTCAGCTGGCTCCAGAGTGCCTACAAGGCGTTTGACAGGAAGTAAGTTGCTTGTATATAAGTGAGCATGCAGTTTAAGTGTCCAAGCAAAATTTAGCCACTGGGTAAACCTATTTGGTGTGCTACTTGCTTGCTGATCCATTATCAATAAAAGCAAGATTGCATGAAAATGTATAATAACGTATGTAGATATATTTTACTTATCAAAGCCAACCTCAGGAATTGAGAAAGAGGCTGCGGGAGACTAGTTGCACCATTGGAAGAACACTACTGAAGTGCAGACTAAGGCAAGTGTTTCTCATTGTTACAGCAACCCACACAACCTTTGCAGTACAGGGGGCCCCATTGCAAGAGTATATTTTATTTAACTGGGCATTAGAGTGGTTTTAAACCTCTGAAAAGAAAAATGAACAAAGCATATCCTTCTATATTGTGCACTTCTCTTATCTATAACACTTAGGCCCCTTTCACACTGGGGCGGGTGCCGCGGTGGCGGTAAAGCAGCGCTCTATTTAGCGCTGCTTTACCGTTGTTTTAGCCGCGGGATTCGGCCGCTCGCGGTGCGGTTTTACCCCCTGCGAGCGGCCGAAAAAGGGTTAAAATCCCCCGCAAATCGCCACCGTATCGGCGCTTTGCAGCGGTATTGCCGCGGTATTACCGCGGTGTCCCATTGAAATCAATGGGTAGGAGCGGTGAATACACCGCTCCTATACCGCTCCAAAGATGCTGCTAGCAGGACTTTCTTTACCGTCCTGCTAGCGCACCACTCCAGTGTGAAAGCCCGCCGGCTTTCACACTGGAGTGAATGGGGCCGTTTTTTTCAGGCGGTGTACAGGCGCTATTTTTAGCGCTGTACCACCTAAAAACCGCCCCAGTGTGAAAGGGGCCTTAGTGTGGAACCTTTCTGCTTGCTCCTTCCCCTATCTGTATGAGTCACTTCTGACAGTGTTTGCCACACAATCGTCTGCCCCCTCCAACACACAGCATGTGATTGAAAGCTTCAGCTGTGCATGATTCCCTATGAGACTGTGTAGAGGGGAGTGTTTCCATTTCCTCCACTCAGGTGACAGATTACACAATGCTGTGCATTGTGAGACATCAGATCACCCTTACCTTCTGCAAGCTGAGAAAAACATCTGATCTGTGTACTATGGAAGACTGCAGAGGAGAGACGGTGCAGATAAACGGGTACAGCTGATGTAGGAGGATTTAATTAATTACTGTATACTGTCATCTGAGACTAGTTACTTCAGTGGTCTTATGTAAGGATTTATTATCACATTAAAGAAGTATTCACTTACAGCAGCCACATTTGGATCTACTTATACAGTGTACAAGAAGGTGTTATTTTGGCCCTTTAATGGTTTCTGCTAGCAGCCAATCAAAATCTGAGGAATTAGCTACTCACTTTTTTCACTCCATTGGAATACATTTAGTACAGCATAAAGCGTGCACTGATATTTAATTATAGTGTTGATTTTTATTAAAGAAAATCAAAAACCCAGGGGAGTAGTGGGAGGTGGTTGGCAAGGAGGGGAGGAGATCAAAATGCCCAGATGTCTACTTTAAGGTTCATCATCCTGCCTTTTTTTTTTTTTTTGAGGTTTTCCCCTCTGATGGTAGAGTTAAACATTCATTTTATTGATTTTTAGTTCAGTAATAAAATCCTGTTGGAGGTTCTAAACCTTCCCTACTGTACTAGAAGAAAAAAATGTTTTCATGCTGCATGTGTCTTTGTTGGGAAATCTCCTCTCCCTTCCTGTTGGCTCTGTTTTAGTTGGCTCTGCCTCCCATCATGTTGGAACAGGAACTGTTTTGTCTGCTTGGGAAAAACCGAGACCTATTCTTAAATAAAGTAGTAAAGCAGAATTGCAGCCAAAAAAGATTAAAATTCGTAGCCCGTTAAATGATAACAAAAGACACTTTCAATCCAAAGATTTCCCCCACAGTACTTTCTGCCATTAGATGTCCTAAGCCTGACGACCAGCATCAATCAACCCAATTCCCTGAGTCCAAGTCATCCTGGACCCACCTCCAGCCTGTGACAGAACAGGGAAAGGAGGGCAGCGTTACTGAGATAATTGCTAGGATGCAACATAAAATCAATGCCCTGCCACCAGAATCTTGGCAACCAATGACGCACAGCATCACTAGTTACTAGGATGCTGGCAGCTGGGCAAAAGTGTTATCGGTATCAAAAATGGGGTGAAGCTGAAGTATATCTACCTGGATTAAAAGTTGGTATGATCTCTGATGGGCAGCCCACCCACAGTTCACCAAGTTAGAACAAGTTTAGCTAGGTTAATTACTGCCTGAAACAGTAAAAATTACTGCCTCAGATGGCACTTAAGCCTTGTACACACCACTGTTTTTTTTTCGTTCAACCCAGGTTTAAGCAGGTTGAACAAAAAGAAACTGACAGCTCAGGTCACAGCTGCTGTACTAACAATCCAATGTTAGTGCAGTGGTCTCCCCTGCTTAACTATTGTGTTCTGATGGGGGATGTCTCCCCTACCAGAATACTCCGGTCAGCGCTCTCAGCCATTGGCTGAGCGTACTGACCAGGAGCAGGTCTGCAGACCTTTTTCGGTCATAAGCCTTTGACAGAAGCCGGCCAGCTGCTATAAACACAGGCCGAATGTTGGCCGGTTTCTATTGAACCGGCTGACAATCGGCCCGTGTCTACTAGGCATGTTTCTGTCCCCCGCTGAGTTAGCTGGTTCCTCCGGTTTCCTCATTATTTCTATGTCCTATAGTCACTAGGACACAGATGTGACATTGGCCAAGCGGGAATAACCACTAAACACAGTGAGGAATATGCGTTGGTAGGGGAAAGCACTGAGCACTGCGGGGAATAGAAGTTGGCGGGAACAACCATGAGCACAGTTGGGGATAGGTGTCAGTACTAAGCACAGCGGGGAACAGTGCCGATCCTGACCTCCCTGGGGCCCTAAGCAAAATTCTGCTGAGGGGCCCTCTACCTGACCCGTGATGCTGTGAGCTATGTAAACCATTTGCCATTGCTACACAGTCACACCTGACACTTCAGCGCTCCCAATACAATCCTCCCTCCTTTAAACAAAACAGTCAAAGAATAAGTACAACAATATAGAACAGACATGTATACAATATATATATCTTTACATATGAGTGTGGATCCCCCACTTACATCAGGGTCCCCAGAGAGCCACCCCTTACATCAGGATCCCCAGAGAGCCTCCCCTTACACCAGGGTCCCCAGAGAGCCCCCCCCTTTACACCAGGGTCACCCCCCTTTACACCAGGGTCCCCAGAGAGCCTCCACTTACACCAGGGTCCCCAGAGAGCCCCCCTTACACCAGGGTCCCCAGAGAGCCTCCCCTTACACCACACCAGGGTCCCCAGAGAGCCTCCCCTTACACCAGGGTCCCCAGAGAGCCTCCCCCTTACACCAGGGTCCCCAGAGAGCCTCCCCCTTACACCAGGGTCCCCAGAGAGCCTCCCCCTTACACCAGGGTCCCCAGAGAGCCTCCCCCTTACATCAGGGTCCCCAGAGAGCACCCCTTACATCAGGGTCCCCAGAGAGCACCCCCCTTACATTACATCAGGGTCCCCAGAGAGCACCCCCCCTTACATCAGGGTCCCCAGAGAGCACCCCCTTACATCAGGGTCCCCAGAGAGCACCCCCCTTACATCAGGGTCCCCAGAGAGCACCCCCTTACATCAGGGTCCCCAGAGAGCACCCCCCTTACATCCCTATAAATACATCGGGGTCATTGCCCTTTACATCAGAGTTCCCCTTGCACTGTAAGGTGGAATCCTGCATACTATGATGTAAAGGGGAACTCTGGGACTGTGGGGAGGACTCTGGTGACCAGAGAAAGAAAACACTAAGATAAGGGGGTTTACTGATAAGGGGGAAACCTTTATATCAGTGCCCCCTTACAATATTGTATTGACCCCCCCCCCCTAGACTGGCCTGGCGGTGCTGTCACTGACCTCCTCTCAGGTGCATCGTGCAGGGCTCAGTCAGTCGGCTCCAGCTTGGTGGCTCTGGTTTTATCCCATAGTTTCCTCACCGCAGTCCATACATGTCTGACTTCTCCCATGACCCCCATCCTGGCAGCACTCCCTCTCTTGACTCAGGGGAGGTCAGAGGCTGCGGATGGGACAGGGGAGGTCAGAGGCTGTGGGGGGAGGGCAACAGGAGAGGTCAGAGGCTGCGGGGGAGGGCAACAGGAGAGGTCAGAGGCTGCGGGGGGGGCAACAGGAGAGGTCAGAGGCTGCGGGGGGCAACAGGAGAGGTAAGAGGCTGTGGGAGGCTGTGGGGGGCAACAGGAGAGGTCAGAGGCTGCGAAGGGGGGGGGGGACAGGAGGTCAGAGGCTGCGAAGGGGGGGACAGGAGGTCAGAGGCTGCGAAGGGGGGGGACAGGAGGTCAGAGGCTGCAAGGGGGGGACTGGAGGTCAGACGCTGCAAGGGGGGGGGGGGACAGGAGGCCAGAGGCTGCAAGGGGGGGGCAGGAGGTCAGAGGCTGCAAGGGGGGGACTGGAGGCCAGACTCTGCAAGGGAGGGGACAGGAGGTCAGACGCTGCAAGGGGGGGGGACAGGGGGGGAGGGGAGGGGACAGGAGGTCAGACGCTGCAAGGGGGGGGGACAGGAGGCCAGACGCTGCAAGGGAGGGGACAGGAGGCCAGACGCTGCAAGGGGGGGGACAGGAGGTCAGAGGCTGCAAGGGGGGGGACAGGAGGTCCGAGGCTGCGAGGGGGGGGGCAGGAGGTCAGAGGCTGCGAAGGGGGGGGGGGGACAGGAGGTCAGAGGCTGCAGGGGGGGGACAGGAGGTCAGAGGCTGCGAAGGGGGGGACAGGAGGTCAGAGGCTGCGAAGGGGGGGGGACAGGAGGTCAGAGGCTGCAGGGGGGGGGGACAGGAGGTCCGAGGCTGCGAGGGGGGGGGGACAGGAGGTCTGAGGCTGCGAGGGGGGGGGGGACAGGAGGTCTGAGGCTGCGAGGGGGGGACAGGAGGTCTGAGGCTGCGAGTGGGGGGGGAAAGGAGGTCTGAGGCTGCGAGGGGTGGGGCAGGAGGTCCGAGGCTGCGAAGGGGGTGGGAAAGGAGGTCCGAGTCTGCGAGGGGGGGGACAGGAGGTCAGAGGCTGCAGGGGGGGACAGGAGGTCAGAGGCTGCAGGGGGGGGACCGGAGGTCAGAGGCTGCGAGGGGGAGGGGGCCCAGGAGGTCAGAGGCTGCGAGGGGGCCCAGGAGGTAAGAGGGTGCGGAGGGGACGTTTTATTTTTAAAAATGGCGCCACTTGGCGCCATCGTGTCACTGGTGCCGCTGCCGCCACTGTGAGGGCAGCGGCGCCTGAAAAAAAGATCGCCGCGGGGGCGACATGCAACTGCGCATGCGCCCGCCTTTCCGAAAATTGCCGAGCAGCGGCAACAGCGCTGGCGCATGCGCAGTTGCATGTCGGGCTACTGCGCATGCGCCAGCGCTGTTGCCGCTGCTCGGCAGTTTTCGGAAAGGCGGGCGCATGCGCAGTTGCATGTCGCCCCCGCGGCGATCTTTTTTCAGGCGCCGCTGCCCTCACAGTGGCGGCAGCGGTCCCAGGGGCCCCCGAGCAGAGCCGATCCGCCGCGGGGCCCTACGCAGCTTGCGTAGTCCGCGTATAGGGCGGATCGGCTCTGGCGGGGAACGGGCATCGGCAGGAGGAACCACTGAGCATAGCAGGGAATAGGCCTTAGCAGGAGGAACCACTGAGCAGAATGGTGGATGGGTGTCAGCAGGAGGAACCACTAAGCAGAGCGGGTGAAAGGCACTGGTGGGAGGAACCAGTGATCACAGCAGGAAACAAATACAGTAAAGCCATGGATTGCAAGCATAATTTGTTCCGGAAACGCGCTTGTAATCCAAATCGAATTTCCCCATAAGAAATAATGGAAACCTCAATGATTCGTTCCACAACCATTTATTCATAGGTCCTTCAGTCTATAATCCATATAAAAAGATTATAGCAATGTGACCAGGTCGTGTAACCATAAAATGTCCATCCACAAATGGAAGCCTCCACAAGGGGATTAGAAGCAAAATCCAACAGGAGCTACAGAGTATAAAAGAGAAGAGAGGCGCCTCTAAGTGTAGCAATATGGTCCCATTTAATGAAGGTACAACATTTAGCAACTCACATGGTTGATGATTAAAACGGGCACAACTAAGTATGGTCAGAGGGTAAAGCTGTCCACATAGACCATCCCCCGCACTCACCGCTGTCAGTCTGCAATCGTGACCAGGAAGACTACCCTGCAGTAGAGCGATCTAAAAGCGAGGGTTTGATCGCTTGTGGAGCGCAGCGTGGAAGGGACAACGTCAATGGCGGTGCGGGGGATAGTCTATGTGGACAACTTTCCCCCAGATGCCTGAATACTTAGATGTGCCTCTTTTAATCATCAACCATGTGAGTTGCTAAATGTTCTACCTTCAATAAATGTAACTGTATTGCTACACTTGGAGGCGCCTTTCTTCTCTTTTATACTCAGTTGTGACTTGACGCTACTTGTATATCAAGTCAAAGTTTATTAAAAAAATTTAGCTTGTGTTGCAAAACGCTCTCAAACCAAGTTATTCTCAAACCAAGGTTTTACTGTATAAGTTATCAGGAGGAAGCACTGAGAACAACATGGTAATAAGAAGATCGACACTGGAAGTATTGGTTTCTGATAATACTTAATATATTCTTTGCAGAGATGGCTTTATTTTAATCTTTCAGTAAAGCCGCAGAATAATTTTAAGCAATAATTTCCAGTGCAGTACTGAAATAGATGAGAAGTAAAAGGGAAACATTTGTGGAAGAAATAGGAGCAGAGAGATTTAGGTTCATAGGAAGGACATTAGGAAGATATGTAGTCAGATCATCTCAGCGCTCACAGTAGCACTGGATCTCATTATAAAGCCACTTTTCACCAGCTCACTATCATCTATAATAACAATGCAGATCACTATCTGGAAGGCTGGAATAACACGACGTGACGCGTATACAGAACAGGGCCCTTCAAACACTCGTTTCATCTTATTTGGCTAGAAAACTATTAGCAAACATTGAGGTTTTTTTTTTTTTATGAAAGTCTTTGATGGCCTCTTTTGTGCCTGACTGTTTCTCTGACAATTGCATCGCTGAAATCAGGATATCACAGTCTTCTGAGACTTCATAGGGACAGATGATAAAATAACCCCAATAATTTCACTGTCATTGGTGTAGAGGGGATCCACGCATCGCCGACGTACACGCTTCAAAGTGATGAGTGAATAATGGAAGTAGATATGGTGAAGCTCAGATGAGAAAACCAGGAACTGCATTTTTTTTTTTTTTTTTTTTTTTTTTTTCTTTCTCCGTGTGTTGTAGAGCTCACACTGACGTAAGGACATGTAAATGACTGTACTCTGCGGGCCTTTTTATTGTCCGCTAAGGTCACGCTTGCCTCCCAATGTTCTGAGATGGGAAAGACAGACCCTTTAAGCTCAAAATATTTAGACAATGGGTATTCACCTGCCGCACCCCGATCACATAGACCATGACAGATAGCAACGAACAGAACAATTTCGCTCTCAAAGCTGCTTGGGGAAAAAAAGACGACAATCTTGTAGTTTTATTTATTTCATTCAGGCCCAGCTCACACCACAAAAATGCACTCCAGATGCGTGTTTTTAACGCGTTTTTGATGCGTCCGGGTGTGTTTTTGATGCGTTCTAGTACAGTCCAGTGCAGGAAAAATGAAGCACGTTCTGCTTTTTTTTTCTGGAACTGAAAAGCCCTGGAACTGACTGCACTGGTGTGAACTATGCCATTGGAAACCATATAACCTACTTTCCATGCGTTTTTAATACAGAACAAAAACGTACTGGGCTGAATGTGGTGTGAACTGCTCTCTCTCCTTGTGCAGGATGCAGTGGCGGCTGGTGTTTTTTTTTGAGGGGGTGCGGCAAACAACCACCCCTCCCCCGAGCGGCCGGCAGCACCTCGCCCACCCGCTGCTGTGAACAGAACTGTATTAAAATGTAATTTATTGTAGCACCCTGATGTTTAGGCAGGGTTGCTAGTAAATTTACCTGCCAGGTATGTTTGCCTTGGCCAATTCATAGGAGATCAGTTGATTCCACCCTAATTCTGGAATTGCTGCACTTCTCTCTTCTGTCACTAGATGGCCGGGTATCTGGTGGCATTAGATAAAGACAAGGGCATTGCAAGGACAGATTAGGAATAGATGGGGTATCTCAGCCAATGGGCAGGGATCTTCTTTTTGGGTACTTAGCCTGCTGGGAGAGCCCATTTATTTGGGTGAGGTCAGGTGATTGGGGTTCTGTGCCACCTGGACGGCTGTCTGGGTGGACGTGTGTTGTACTGCCCTGGGCTGCTAGGCCAGAGCCTGAGGGCTATCCCAGGGACATCTGGCTGCTAGGCTGTCTGAGGGACAGCAGCACAGGGTTGGGACTGCGGCTTGAAGTCCAACCAGAAGTGAGAACCTCTTATGGTTGGAGGTAGAGGGTAAGCTGTCACCACTAAGGGACCATCCACCTTATTACCAGAGACCAACGTGAGTAGCTGAAGCAAGCACCAGAGCAGTATTCTCACCAACTGGAGACAGTGAAGAATTGGGAAACTTCAGCAGGTGTTAAGCCAGAGACCCAGCCAGCGGAGGTGACGCTTGCAGAGCAGTCTTGTGTGCCAAGCCACGGACCAAGCAGGCCAGTGGGGTGATGCTTGAGGAGTATCTGTGAGTGCTAAGCTAGGGACCCAGCCAGGACGCGGAGGTGATGCTTAAGGAACATACTCAGTGAGAGGATTGGAAGAGCTCAGGAGATCCAGTGGCAGTGGATCAGCGGGTCTAGGTGATAGATTGGGAGCTCAGTTGAGTGAAGGTCGAAAAAAGGAGATTGTAGAGGAAATGAAAGAGTTCATTGCAACTTTTGTTGGAAACTGTTCAAGATTGTTGACATAGGAGACAGCGTGTCTGCACATGTGGCGTCTGGCTGGGTGCCTTTCCCTGCAGGGCTGTCTACCTATAGAAGTCTCAGAGTTTGCTAATTAACATTGCAACTACTAAAGGGTGTCTGGGCCTTAACCTTCTCTCTCACAGTTCTGTTTAAGAGAAAATTAATCTCTTTGCATTCAAGAAGTGTCTGGTGCCCATTATTCTACCTTATATTGCACCCACCATGCCTCGTAACTAGAAGGATGTCAGCTGGCCCTAACTCCGGAGGTCACAATTAGGCCTGGAGAGGCCCGGAACTTGGCTACATTATGAAAAAAAGAAAGGAAAATGTGTGATTTTACTGGGATCCTCACATTGGCACTGTGTCTCCCAGTGCTAACCAGCAGCCATGTGCCCAGCATGGCTCACTGGCATGAACAGGCTCGAAGTGTTCTTAGTCTTTGTGCTTTTTTAATTTATTCTGTATTTTTAGCTATTTGTTTATGGTCATGGTAAATGTTTTTTCATTTTTTGCTGTCGTCCCTGTTGGAGATTTTTCCTAACTTCCATTGTAAGCAGGAGAGGAAGTGAGGGGAAATCTCTCTAATGTAGCCACAGGGAGCAGTAGAAACCCAACAGGTGTATTAATCTTTATGCATTCTATCCAAAACTAGAACAAAATATTTGGCTTGACATATTGAGAAGTTGTTTCTTCCTCCACAGGTATAAGAAGAATCTAAAGGCACTTTATGTTGTGCATCCAACTAACTTCATCAAAGTTCTGTGGAAAATATTCAAGCCGGTGATAAGGTGAGTGAACGCAGTTGATTTTATCAGGTTCAATTTTGCTTAGCCCCGGCTCACTTGATACGAGTCCTGTGCAAATTCCGCACCGCATGTAAATCGCACCCGATTCATTCGAATCGATGTGGGTGTGTATGTTAAGTTGACAACAGCCCGAAATCAGTTCGCAAAACGCAGTGCGCTCCGATTCTGGTGCGACCAAAAAAAATGGACCCTGCATGTTTTTGGTACAAATTCAGTGCAATTTGAGCCATACGGAATAACGGCTCAAATCGCACTGCTGAAGATTATCATGTGATTAGAACAGGAATGTGGTGCGATTCCTGCTGAAAATCACATGCGGTTCCCCGCACTGCATAGTGTAAACCAGGGCTAAAGTGGAGATTTTGCTTACTTCCTGTCTCAGTGACCACACAGACGTGAGAGAAAATCTCCTCAATGGCTACATAAACCTGATGGAGCTTCTGCCGGAAAAAAAATACATGAGTTTGAAATGGGTTTTAATTTATATTGAGCAACATGACACTTTTTGCTATATGTTCTTTACAGATTTTCTTTTAGCATCAGTACCCAACACGCCAGGAAGGAAATGCTAAACTTCCCGTATGCTGCATGCTTTTCCATGCCTTAAATTTGTATGCAATTAAGATTTTCGTGATAAGCATTTGGCGTGATAGTCATCGTAAGCTCGCTCTGCACTCAGCCTCCAAATCCTCGATGCAATGTTCCTACCTTTCATCTCTTATGCAGCTCTCCTTGCGGTGAATTAGATTTGCAGAAACTGACAAGCTTTATATGTAATGTATTCATCTGACTGCTCTGAGCACCTGATAAATTGGTCACTGTATAGGAATTTCACGTTGCATCGTTTGATAAAAATAACTCTAGAAATTTGTCTGACACAGACATTGCCTTTGTTATGGTGCCATATTAAGGCTGGGTTTACACTAGCTGGGGCCGCGGCTCACAGCAACAGCATGGGGTCCGGTGCATGTCTGTTCACTGTTTCAGGTGCGAATCAGGTCTGAATTTTGGCCCGAATTTGCACATATAACGGACCAGAAGACGCACAGGACAGGACCCTTCTGCAATTCGGACCACGGCCACCACTGAGAGCCAGTCACACTGTCATGCGAATTGGATGTGGTGAACTCGCATCCGATTTGCATCAGTGTGAACCCAGCCTGAAGGATCACTCTGCACAGACCTGATCGCTTGTCTAGCAATCGGGCTAAAGCCTGCTGCCCCCTGAAATCAGAGCTGCTCCAGGCTCTGTATGGATCCTTTCCATATTGTCGCGACCAACCCAGATGGCTGATCAGCAGCTGGCTGAGCCTCTCAGTGGCTAAGATCTGGAGCCAGACTGGCCACTCCCGCCCCCTCTCCAGTGCGGCACCACAGTGAGCACTGAAGGGGCAAAGGGGAGAGGGGTGACGGACAGTCACTTTTCTCGGCTCGGAGGTGACCAAGAACTAAGCAATTAGCATCATGTGATCGCTCAGTTCACGGGCTTAGAGCTGGCAGGGGACCGCTGCAACATCACACTGATGCTGGAGCACAGAGGTGAGTATGTTTGTTCTTTTAACAACTCCAAACCCTTAAAGCTGAACTTAAGGCAGATATAAAGAAAAGATAATTTTTTTAGTTATAGAATTGTTCAATAAAATAATTAGGCCAGGTTTACAACTATCCATGTCTGCTTTTGTCCATTTGTGGTGCTTTTTGTAAAGTGCATTGAAGCACGTGTAACCTGGCATTTCTTCTTACCTGATCATGAGAAAGTCAAGTTCATATATGTATTTCAGCAGTGTACTGTTTGCCTGGAGTTTACAAAATAACAAAAATGTCACTTTCTAAGGTTGCAGCAGATACAGATTAGTTGTTTTGTTTATATTTTCAGGTTTTAATAGATTGATTTCACCACTGCGCTTTTTATTTTAGTTTTAAAAGTATTCTTAAATAGTAATGTTCTCTTTTAATTTAGTCACAAGTTTGGCAAGAAAATTTCCTACATGAACCACCTAAGTGACCTTCGAGAGCATCTCCGATTTAACCGTCTCGTCATTCCACAGGAAGTGTTACAGTAAGTTCTGCAATATTACAATATACTATGGGGCATATCAAGGTATGTAAATTAGCATGGGGTGAATGTTGATTAAAGCTGGCCATAGATGGATTGAAATGAAATCAATTCACCAGGGGGCCATCTGAATTTTTCGACCCATCTATGGCAATTCCCGTTCCAGAGAAGTTGATCCAATGATTGACTTATCTGGAATGGGGTTTTGGAAAATTTGCGACATTGCGGCGGAAAGAGCGGACACTTTTGACACATTTTTGGGACAATTGACATTTTTACAGCGATCAGTGCTATAAAAATTCACTGATTACTGTGTAAATGACACTGGTAGGGAAGGGGTTAACACTAGGGGGCAATCAAGGGGTTAAATGTGTGTTCCCTCAGTGTGTTATAACTGTATGGGGATAGGACAGAGTAGGAGAGGAGACATTTCGCTGTTCCTACTTACTAGTAACAAACATGTCTCCTCTGCTCTGACAGCACAGTGATTTGTGTGTTTACACACACAAATCACAGTGCTGCCGCTCGTGCACACGGCCGATGGGCATGCGCATCCCCTCCGGTGGCTCTTAAAGGAACCCCGTACCTGTATGGGGCTTCGCGCAGCAGTATATGTACGCAAGGCGGTCAGGAACCGGTTAAAGTAATACTCAACTACCGCTGCACTACCCAACTGCATGTTTTTCCACCATTTTGTAGTGCTCTTCAAAGCACATACTCACCCACACAGCAAATCCAGAGTTGTGCTGCTACGATATGCTGTTTGGATGCCACACAGCAGGTCCTGTGTCGCCATCTTGGTGCTTCTAGGAGTAAAGTTCCCCCTTAAGATACTTCATTAAGGTATATCTTAAGATTCATTCTAAAACCATTATACCCTACTGTGGAGATTTACCTTTACTTCCCATCCTGGTAACCGAGAACCTCTCACAGAAAGTGAAAGGAAGTCTCCCCAAAAGAGACACAGACAGTGGTAAAAAACAGTAATGTGTATATTTAAAGTGGCTGTAAAACTCACACATGAAATCTGAATATAGTGTGCATTAGTCCCAATCCAGAGCACTTCTGACAAGATTTCCTGACGCAAAAAAAGGTGACAAGAGAGGGAGCCGCCGGCACACAACCTGTGATTGAGAGCCTCAGCTCTGATCACATGTGCTGTATGAAAGGGGGGGGGGTCTTTTCTCCAATCGGCTCTCCTCAATGACCTCTTCAGATTGTAAATTCAGCTCCCCATCCCCTGCTTTCTGAAAACTGTAAACATTTTGAAGAGCTGTAGAAAATATGAGACTGCAGATGAGCAGTGACAGCTTATGTAGGAGGATTTGTTTAATCTCTGTGTATCACCTGAGGCCAGTCACTTCACTGCATATATGTAAAGGTTTACAACCACATTAAGGCACTGGATTCAACTGTTCACGGTTGTAGAAAGTCAGTCAAGTTCATGTAGAGCACAGCAGCCCCATTTCCAGGGGACCTAACATTTTTAATCCACAAAGAGAGCAGCAAACCAAGAAAGGAAGTGTCCAAAAATGGTTTAATACTAGTGTACACTGGGTTCATTCCAACTTGTCACCATGTAACACATTTGTAAGGCCTCACAAACTCAGCCACAAGTCAAAATTTGATAGCTGTGTAGGAGCAGCTGCCTGGCTCCAAACATATTATGTTTGCACTTGAGGCTGTGCAGATGTATGGCAGCTGTGTATGTGCATTCACTGTTATACACTGCCTTCATGCAGCTCAGAGCGGGTGCAAATGCCAAAACAAAAGCAGCCTGTATGCAGTACGGGTGCCGGTACCTATCCACACGGGGTAAAATTTAAGGTAAAAAACCTTCTGTGCTGCAGCTCCCCCAGACCCCCCCCCTTTTCTTATCTGAGCCCAATCCGATCTAGCGATGTGCACAAGCTCAGCACTTCAGACGCTGTCGCCCTCCTCATTGGACAGATTGATAGCTGCTGTCAATCAAAAGCTGTGACGGGGTGGGGCCAAATCCCGCTGTCTGTGTCAATGGATGCAGAAGCAGCGGGACTCAGGTTAGAGCCTGCACCCGATGAAGAGGAGGAGCCAGGAGCACCGCTGGGGGGACCCCAGAAGAGGTGGACCGGGCTGCTCTGTGCAAACAACAGAGTAGGTAAGTATAGACATGGTTGTTTTTTGTATGTTTTTTAATCTAGTGTTTACAATCACTTTAGGTGGCATCACCCACCTGTAGTAATAAAATGGACAGCTGGATAAGTCTAGTAGGTGCATTACCTAGGTCTCAACAGGTTTGAAGTGTGGTCTATCTGCCTACCACTTACATTATTCAACCCAAACTGGGTCCTGTTTCCAAGCTCCCAAAATATTTTAGGCCCTGATGAAGGAGGATGTTTGTGTCCCGAAACACGTGGGTTCTTTCCTTGTCATAAACCAACACTAATATTAACAGATTTTGGACTCTTAGATTTTTGGTCTCGTGCTCTCATTAGACTTTTTACAAGTGGTAGTAACTTGACAGGGGTTCTATTAGACAATCTGTCAGAAATTAACTGAATATTGGTAGGTGAGTTTAACTTGCATAAAAGAACAATATTATAATAATGGTGATCAGATATGGAAAGCACATGTGAACAATTTCTAGGATAAAAACAGTACGGCCCTGGAAATCGGTCAAATGGGTTTCATTGCAGTGCAAAGAGAACATAATTACAGATAAAATGTCAGTGTTTAACCCACAACTTACCTTCCAGACACGATGAAAAGCTCCGCCTCCAACACAAAGGAAAAGCTGCACCTGTTACAAAAGCTCCTCCACCTCGACCGCCGCTCCCTACACAACAGTTTGGTGTCAGCCTGGAGTAGTGAGTGTCCACCGCTTCTATTTGTGTTCTGAAGTCGTGATATTGGGGGTTATTTACGAAAGGCAAATCCACTTTGCACTGGAAGTGCACTTGGAAGTGCAGTCGCTCTAAATCTAAGGGGTAGATCTGTAATGAGTGGAAGCTCTGCTGATTTTATCATCCAATCATGTGCAAGCTAAAATGCTGTTTTTTATTTTCCTTGCATGTCCCCCCTCGGATCTACAGCGACTGCACTTCCAAGTGCACTTGCAGTGCAAAGTGGATTTTCCTTTAGTAAATAACCCCCATTTTGTTGTAGAGTCTCTACATTGTCTGTTTGCACCACTTTGTCTTCAGTGATCTAGACATGGCCTTTAAAAAGTGTTTTATGTTTTATTGGGCAACTCTAGGAAAGGAAGAAAATCGCACAGCTTCTATACCTATTCATACTGGGCACAGTAATAGGATCACTTTACAATATAGTGACTGCAGATCAGCAACACTGACATGCAATAGAGCTGAAAATAGGCATTTGTTTTAAAATTTGTCAGTAGTTTAAAATACAGAGGGCTAAATATAAATCAGTGAGGGTTTACATATGCTTTAGGCACTTTACCGCACTCCTTAAAGAGATGATGTCTGAAACTAAAAAAATTGCAGATAAAAGTACAGATAAAATCAAGCATTTACATGCAGCGTTCTTTCATTCCAAGTGATTTTTCATTCGAGTCAATTTTCTAGCTCTAAAAACAGAAAAAAATAAAACAATTTTCTAGCTCAGCCCCCTCCCTCCTTACATGTCATAGCATTTTCCACTTCGGCAAGTGTCTAATTATTGTGTGTGCCCCTTCGCTCACCCTCTTACATAACCTTTAATGTAGTTAAAGGAGTTGTAAACCTTTGTGTATTTTCACCGTAATGCATCCTATGCATTAAGGTGAAAAAAACACGCTCTGTCCGGGGTTCTCGGCTCTTGATTGGACAAATTGATAGCAACGCAGCCATTGGCTCCCGCTGCTGTCAATCAAATCCAATGACGCGGGGGGCGGGGCCAAGTCATACATTCGGCGTCTATGGACGCCGAATGCTGGACTCGGGAGAGCGCCCGCAAGGTAACCCCCCTGGGGAAGTGCTTCTCCTAGAGGGTTATCTGATGCAGGGAGGAGCCGATAGAGCCGCCGAGGGACCCCAGAAGAGCAGGTTCGGGGCCACTCTGTGCAAAACGAGCTGCACAGTGGAGGTAAGTATGATATGTTTGTTATTTAAATATAAAAATGGACCCTTATGCCGCGTACACACGAAGGGACTATCCCGCGGGATTATCCGCTGGACCGAAGTCGAGCGGATAATCCCCTCGTGTGTGGGCGCCGGCGGACTTTTTTTGGCCAAAGTACGGCGGACTAAAGTTTTAAGTTTTGTTTTAAAATTTTCCGCTGGACTTGGCAGTCCAGCGGACAATCCGGCCGTGTGTAGTATGGTCCGGCGGACCAAAAAGGACGCATGCTCAGTAGCAAGTATTTTTCTAGTATTTTTCGTTTTCTAGTCCCGTCGTACGTGCTGTACGTCATCGCGTGAACCGTCGGACTTTTTGCGTGATCGTGTGTGGTCAAGTCCGTTCGCTTTTTAGTCCAGCGGACCCAGCTGGAAAGTCCAGCGGATTGTCCGCTGGACTTAGGTCCGCCGGGAAAAGTCCCTTTGTGTGTACGCGGCATTACAATTACTTTAATGTTGGTAGAGTGAAGGGGAGTACTAAAGAGTATCAGCTCTGAGTCCATTGGGGCTGCTCACATCACATCCAAGATGGCAGCACCCAGCAGCAGTCTCAGGGCTTTGGGATTTATACACAAGAGAGGCTTTTACAGGTAAATAAAGTGCATAAAATACATTCAATTCACATATAATTGTATGGGAAGAACTCCAGTAATAGCTAGGGCACATAGAAAACAGTTGTATCACTACAATGCAGCCTGGAGGTGAGGTGCAGTAACATGCAAACATTCTGCATAATAATGCCCATCACTGGATGGCACTGCATGTCACTGCACAGCAAGAACAACGTATTGCGCTGCTGTGTGATGACATGAATGAAGTGTTACTTTGTAAAGTTCCCAAGAAGAAAAGGGGGAACTGTGGGATACAGTAAAACACACATCACACTGCCCCCCTGCCGCATGTCACTGTAGCCCAAAACTGACTGCTGCCTGCACACTAAACCACTCTGGTTCAGAGTGTGGGCAAGTGTGAATGGGCCCTAAGTGATATTACAGCTTGATAAATCTGGGTTTTAACTCGCAGAAGGGAGTTTAACAAGACTCATGGCCACTCATTAAAATTAGAAGAAAAGAGGTTTAACCTTAAACTACGTAGAGGGTTCTATACTGTAAGAGCGACAAGGGTGTGGAATTCCCTTCCACAAGCGGTGGTCTCAGCGGGGAGCATTGATAGTTTCAAGAAACTATTAGATAAGCACCTGAACGACAGCAATATACAGGGATATACAATGTAATACTGACATATGATATGTAACCTTCCATTTTCACAAGTCTCTCAAAACATTCACTTGAGGATATTGGCTAAAGCGCCAGACAACTGCAAATGATTGTCAGGATGAATATTATAGCCACCCAGCTGGAACCAGTTCCCCAATTTTGGTTTATGGTAGGACTCCAAACAAATCTTTTTTTCCCCTTGTTCTAGAGCAGAGGTGTCAAACTCCAATTTTATCGTGGGCTGCATCAGCATTATGATTGTCCTCAAAAGGGCCGGTTGTATCTGTAAGATTAGATGTCCAGCGTCCCCTATTCTCCCTAACATCACAGTGCACCCCCTTTCCTTATGCTGCTGCTAGGAAGAAGCTGGATGCATTGCTTGAAAGTAGGGGTCTGGAGGACCAGATGAGGGCTGGAGCTCTCCTGCAGCTGCAGGAGAGGTGCGAGGGCCACATGAAATGGCCTGGAGGGCCGGATTCGGCCCGCGGGCCTTGTGTTTGACACCTGTGTTCTAGAGTGATGAAGTGCTAGAAACTCTGTGTATTGCCGCTGTGTCTGCTGCAGATATTCCCCTCCACTTCCTGTGTGGTCACCAGAACAGGAAATGAGGGAAAATCTCTCCAATGGAGAGTTCAACAGAAATAATGCCATGAATGAGATTCTATCCTTTGCATACTCTCCCCAAAATGGGGAAAAAAATAAAAAAGTTCCACAATAAACGTTTGGCTGGTTTGCCACGTGCATTTTTACTTGGATACATTCTACTTTTCATAAATAGAAAAATTATATATAAACAGAGGCAGGTGTTGCTGAAACAAAATGGACGGTCTGATGCAACAGACAAAACTGTATTAAATAGCGCATTCTGTATTAGTGAGCAGAAAACAAGCCATCATTTCCTGGAGAATATAAAATGATCTCTTTTTAATTTTCATTTATCATTCTCCCTAGGCAGACAGGTCATGTAGAGAGGCGGCTGGGGCTAGCGCTAGTAGTGAGCTATCACCCCTTATCTGTCAGGACATATGGTGTAGTTATACTTCCGTCCTTCCCTGCTTCATTTCAGATAGAACAAATAATGTCAGCTTTATTTTCTACAGTAGATAAATACAGTGTTCAATGCTTTACGGCCAGAGGAATGCACTGACTCCAATTGTTCACCTATACATCTTGCAATTCCCCTGTGTTGGTGGAGGAAACCATTTACTTTCAAGTTCACACCCCTGGTAAATTGTCAGGTTTCTGTGATGTAAAAAAAGACAAAGATAAATTATTTTAGAACTTTTTCCACCTTTTAATGTGACCTATAAACCGTACAACTCAATTGAACAACAAACTGAAATCTTTTAGGTGGAGGGAAGTAAAAATGTAAAAATAAAATATGGTTGCATAAGGCCGGCTTCACACTGGGGCGCTGCGGGCGGCGACGGTAAAGCAGCGCTATATTTAGCGCTGCTTTACCGTTGTTTTAGCCGCGGTTAATCTCACGGTGAAGCCATTCCTTTGTTGATTTGGATGGATGCTTTGGGTCGTTGTCATGCTGAAAGATGAAGTTCCTCTTCATGTTCAGCTTTCTGGCAGAAGCCTGAAGGTTTTGTGCCAATATTGACTGGTATCTGGAACGGTTCATAATTCCCTCTACCTTGACCAAGGCCCCTGTTCCAACTGAAGAAAAACTGCCCGAAGCATGATGCTGCCACCACCATGCTTCACTGTGGGTATAGTGTTCTTTTGGTGATGTGCAGTGTTGTTTTTGCCCCAAACATATCTGTAGCAGGGAGCTGGCTATCTTACCTGCAGTTTTAGAAGACACTCTGCAACATTGTTGCAGTGAGACTGTTTCCCTCTAATGCCAGCTAAGACTCTGTGTCTTAACATCCTGTCAGCAGAGTGATTACCACCAGGAAACAAAGCATACAGGGAACTGTAATCCCAGGACTTAAGTTTCACATTCAGATTGAACTGTAGGGAACTACAAGAGCCAGCATGCTATGGAGAAAAGGAACCAAGTCATTTCATCTTGTTTACCTGAGGGAATTGGGTTACCATGAGGCAAGGGAAGGGACTGGACTTAGGGGAGAGGTGCTGCCTCCCAGGTCAGTCTACCGCATTGTTTCGGGCATCCACAGCCAGTCAGGGATCCCAGATGCATATCCAGTTGCACCTGCATTGATGGTGTGAAGCGTTCTAGTGTGAGGTGACCAGTCAGATCACTAGAAGAACCTGCCTGTTCCAGGACATTCGTTTGGGCCTTGACCCCAGGATCGGTGAGAGGGCTTTTGCCCAGTTGCAGGAAACAAGGACACTGCACACAGAGTTGAATGGACACTGTATAAAGACATCATTGCTGTCACTTGTAGTGCCACAGGACATCAGGCCACCCAAATATAGAGACACTGTATACAGACACCATTGCCCTTATTCACCTTATTGAAAAAGATCCTGTATTCTTTGGTAATCCGTGTTAGTTGTATTGATTTGCGCTGCCATTCAGGATTTTAAGTGCACCAAAGAAAGTGGCTAGCTGAAGACACAAGGCCTCATCCTTCTCTAAGGGACTGAAGTTACTGGTGCCATACAGGCATGCACATGCATGTCCAGGGCTCTGTATATGAAGTTTCTGTGTGGGATTGCAGTAAAGACAATTTCTGTGTTTTATCATAATGTGTGTGTGTTTCTCATTGGTCATTGCACTTACACTATTGCCAGGTGTGCAAAGAGGGGCTGAGACTGTTCTTAGGGTTGAGAGGCAGAGTACGGAGCCAAGCATACTTAAGCCGCTCCTCTGGGGGTAGTGCTACATATCTTCTGGAATTATGACCAAAAAGTTTAACCTTGGTTTTATCAGACCATAACACATTTTTCCACATGCTTTTGGGAGACTTCAGATGTGTTTTTGCAAAATTTAGCTGGACTTGGGTGTTTTTCTTTGTAAGGCTACTTTCACATTGGGGCCGTCGAGCATTAGCACCAAAGCGCTGTTCATTTTCGGGCGCTAGCGGGGTGCATTTAACCCCCGCTAGTGGCCGAAGAAGGGGTTAAAAGTGCCCATGTTGTGCCGCTTTCCAAAGTGCTTTTCATTCATTTCAATGGGCAGGGCTTTTTGGAAGCGCTGTATACAGCGCTCCCAAACCACACCAAAAATGCTGTTTGCCTAACGTCCCACAAGCGCACCCCCCCCAGTGTGAAAAGTCACACTGAAATAAATGGGAGGTGGTTTTCAGGCATTATTTAGAGGCTATTTCTAGCACTAAAACGCCTCAGTGAACCCAGCTTTAGAAAAGGCTTCCCTCTTGCCACTCTACTCCATAGCCCAGACATATGAAGAATATGGGAGATTGTTGTCACATGTACCACACAGCCAGTACTTGCCAGATATTCCTGCAGCTCCTTTAATGTTGCTGTTGGCTTCTTGGCAGCCTCTCTGACCAGTTTTCTTCTCGTGTTTTCATAAATTTTGGAGGGACATCCAGTTCTTGGTAATGTCACTGTTGTGCCATATTTTCCCCACTCGAGGATGACTGTGTTCACTGTGTTCCACGGTATATCTAATGCCTTGTAAATTCTTTTTTACCCTTCTCCTGACTGATGCCTTTTAACAATGAGATCCCTCTAAAGCCGCGTAAACATGATCGGAATTTCTGACAAAAAATGTTTGATGTGAGCTTGTTGTCGGAAATTTCCGACCGTGTGTATGCTCCATCAGACATTTGCTGTCCGAATTTCCGACAACAAATGTTTGTGCGCTTGCTCTCAAATTTTTCGGCAACAAAGCTTGTTGTCAGAAATTTCGATCGTGTGTACACAATTCCAACACCCAAAAGTCCACGCATGCTCAGAATCTAGCAGAAGAGCCGCACTGGCTATTGAACTTAATTTTTCTCGGCTCGTTGTACGTGTTGTACGCCAGCCCGTTCTTGCCGATCGGAATTTCCGACAACATTTGTGTGACCGTGTGTATGCAAGACAAGTTTGAGCCAACATCCGTCTGAAAAAAAAACACGGTTTTGTTGTCGGAATGTCGGATTGTCTGTATGCGGCATAAGGCTTTGGCAGCTCTCTGCGGACCATGGCTTTTGCTGTAGGATGCTGTCGTGCTTATGAGGATCATTTTCCTGCACGGTATTTATGATTGAGTAATTTTTAAATGATAATATACACAAACTAAAAATAGGAGATCTATTCACCAGACATGTATTCATACAAAATAGTTTTATACATATATATTGATAAAAACAAACATTACATAAAATTTAAAATACAGATTGTGCTACATAAAATTAAGAATCTCAATTGAAACACAAGCTAATGGAAGTGTTTGTACCTTTTGAAATGACACAGCAATGATAAACTTCCCAGACATATAACCATACAAAATAGTTTATATATATATAGAGAGAGAGAGAGAGAGAGAGAGAGAGAGAGAGAGAGAGATTGGTTCCACCATTACTATACTATACTGTAGGTAAGTAAGTGGTTAACAATGTGAAATAAAATTAGACGTTTGTTATGTCAATAATATGGAAACTATACAAAAGAAAAATATTGAAAATTTAATCTTTAGAGAAAAATCTACAGGGCGGTTACTGATTCAAGGAAAATAGTTATCCAAATGTATAATAATCAATAAGTAAATATTTAGGATAACACAAATGTATATAAGGTAAAAATCAACATGACATAATTACCCGTTCCAAAATAGCTACTGGTCTGAATTGCTGGTTACGAGTTTTTAGAATGGGTGCCGTGGCTTTCAAGATGGCTACTCTTAAAGAGGAATTACTTCTTGCGACCTCCGTGTTTCAAAGCATAAGGTGAATCTTCATGAATGTGTGTTGTCTGCGTGTCTGAGTCAGTGTGTGAGTTGAGTGTCTAGAGTCAGTCTCTCAGGGCATCTATCCTCATCCAAAATATCATGTTAGACAATAGGATCATAAAACTTTATAATGAGCTTAGCCCAAAAGTTATGACTTCTTTTCTATTGGTTGAAAAAAAATCGAATGATTAACTTTTGTGAATTCAAGTAATATCACCTTCAGCCACTAGGCATGTCTGAGGGCAGAAAAACATGTTCTGAACTATCTGTTAAAGCAGGGCTTGACAAATTTGCTTGGAATCTAGGAGCCAGCTAAAAAAGTTAGGAGCCAGGTTTTTATTTTTTTTTTATTTTTTTTTTTTACGACATGGAGACGAGTGAGGGGAAGATGGCCCCTGCCTGTCTCCAAGTCATTGCAGGGCAGAAGCGACTTCAAATCGTCACTTCTGCCCATAGCTCTTAAAAAGGAACATTTTATTATTTTTTTTCAAATGGCAATTTTTTTATTTTTTTTGCATTTTAGTGTAAATATGAGATCCGAGGTCTTTTTGACCCCCAGATCTCATATTTAAGAGGTCCTGTCATGCTTTTTTCTATTACAAGGGATGTTTACATTCCTTGTAATAGGAATAAAAGTGACACAATTTTTTTTTCAAAAGAACAGTGAAAGTTAAAATAAAGAAAAAATTTTTTTTTTAAACGCGCCCATCCTGCCGAGCTTGTTTGCAGAAGAGTAGGGCCCGCACATGAAAGCGGTGTTCAAACCACACATGTGAGGTATTGCCGTGATCGGTAGAGCGAGAGCAGTAATTATAGCCCTAGACATCCTCTGTAACTTAAAACATGCAACCTGTAGAATTTTTTAAACTTCACCTATGGAGATTTTAAAGGGTAAATGTTTGTCGCCATTCCACGAGCGGGCAAAATTTTGAAGCGAGTCATGTTTGGTATCAATTTACTCGCCGTAACATTATCTTTCACAATATTAAAAATATTGGGCAAACTTTACTGTTTTATTTTTTAATTAAAAAAAAAAAAAATTTTCACAAAAAAGTGCGCTTGTAAGTCTGCTGCGCAAATACGGTGTGACAGAAAGTATTGCAACGACCACCATTTTATTCTCTAGGGTTTTAGAAAAAATATATATATAATGTTTGGGGGTTCTAAGTGAAGGAATTAGGCAGGCAGTGAAAACAAATTGCTCCATTAGCATTGCTGGGTGTCCTACCAACGGCCACCACAAGAGGGCGCCAGATTCTAGAAGGTACCATAGGACTGCACAAGGCCGCAAAGCCGGGGCCTAAATTACCGGCCGGCGTGGCCCATCGCGTGCGCACTATGGAGACAGGATACCCCTAGCTGTGCTGCCCCAGGTGCCAGGTCGCTAATTCTAGTCGCCAATGCGACCTGGCGCCCGGTATTCGTCGAGCACTGTGTTAAATAATATGTTCTATTTTCATAATGTGTATCTGTTTGTATATTGGTATTGATGAATATACAGTATATATATTATTCAGGGACTCTGGTAACCAGTACAATATACAATAGACATGTGCACACTGAAATATTTCGTTTCGGAATTTAGTTTTCATCCGAAAAATAAATTTATTTAGTTACTATCGAAATCCGTTTTTATTCATTTTGTTTTATTAAAAAATGCATTTGTCTGAAAATCCGAAATAATTAAGGTCTAATCTGTCATTGAAGGCTTATGGTGTCTGTCGAATGTTCTAAGAAGATTCGACGGAGCAGCTAAACTGTACGACGCAGCAATCGTACATTTCCGGTCGAATGTTCAGCTTACAAACTATAGTAGAATTCTAATGTTGTATGACACTAGTAATATTTATATTTATTAATTATTATTACTAGTCAACCAACATTAGAATTCTTCTATAGCCTGTGGGCGGTGCATGTCTTTAATGCAGGGGTCTAAAAAACTAGCGGCCCTCCAGCTGTTGCGAAACTACAAGTCCCATGAGGCATTGCAAGGCTGACAGTTACAAAGCCTGACTCCCACAGGTAGAAGCATGATGGGACTTGTAGTTTCGCAACAGCTGGAGGGCCACCAGTTTGAGACCCCTGCTTTAATGTGTTGAAAGATTTGGGTAAAAATAGAAAAGAAAACACATTTTACAGATATATTAGATATAATAGGAATGAGATTAGCATCAAGAGGGTTAACTAACTGAGAACACCTACTAATTGCCTAACAAGACACATCCAATGAGGTGAAATTAACCAATTGTATTGGGCGTGTGCTATTATCAATGAGAAAACCGCAGTTACCCTAGCACCAGTTGCAGTTAACATATTTATTATTGTGTCGTGCGTCTGCGTGCGCTGGTTCGCACGTTCAATCAATGATTTTTCCAGCGCACCAATTAAGGTGTGAACCGGCGCAGCGCATGAGTCTTAGTAAATCACCCCCAATATCTTTTACTTTTAGGCCGATATGTATTCTTCTACATATTTTTGGTAAAATAAAATCGCAATAAGTGTATATTGATTGGTTTGCGCAAAAGTTATAGCATCTACAAAATAGGGGATAGATTTATGGCATTGTTTTTTTTACTAGTAATGGCGGCGATCCGCAATTTTTTTTTTATCGGGACTGCAATATTGCGGCGGACATATTGCACACTTTTGACACATTTTTGGGACCATTGACAAATCTACAGCGATCAGTGCTATAAAATGCACTGATTACTGTATAAATGTCACTGACAGGGAAGGGGTAACACTAGGAGGCGAGAGAGATCGGTGTTCATGCATAGTATGAACACATGATCTGTCTCTACTCCCCTGAAAGAACCGCAATCTGTGTGTTTACACGAGCGATCTTGGGAGCTGGCGGTCATCGCGCCCACCGGGCACTCTCATCGGCTCCGGGCACGCACCTCTATTGGCCAAAAGGCGAAGCGTCGTAATGTGCAAAGTTAGGACTAAAGCGCTGATAGGAGAATTAAAAATATTAAATTTTTTTTTTTAGAAAACCAAATAAAATAGATAAGATGACCAAATGATATGCTGCACCATTAATGTAATGTTGTTTCACCCAGCCGTGCCATTCTGCTGCAGTAAATGTAATGTAGTGATATCATTGCCTCTTTTACAAGGCAATAACTGGGTCTGTGAAGGCAATTGGTGCTCACAAAGTACATGTGTGTGTGTGTGTGTATGTATGTATATGTGTGTGTGTGTGTGTGTAATATATATATATATATATATATATATATATATATATATATATATATACACACAGGGCTTTACTTCAGGCAGAACATGGGGGAACGCGGTTCCGGCACACCTCCAGCACTGTATGTAATGGCAAAGTGTGCTGGAGAGTCAACTGATGCTGGCTTTGTGAGGATCAATGTTGCTGGGGGGTTAATTGTTAATGGAAGGAATGTACTGTTGGGGAAGGGGTTTATTATTGCTGGCTGCTGGTATGTCTATTGATGCTTGCTGCAGAGTGATCTGTTGTTGCTGCCAGGGGTCTATTGCTGAGTGGGTATTTTGTTGTGGGTGATCCATTGTTGGGGGGTCTATTGTTGCTAGCTGCAGAGGATCTATTTTACTGCTTTTCTTGCCATCATTAACAAACTCCAGACCCGTAAAATGATACTTAGTTCTGCATTTTCAAAAAGGGTGGTACTGGGAGGTGGGTAAGGGGTGGAACCAAACAACGGTGCTCAGAGGTGGGTAGGGGGCGGAGACAAGGGGTGAGTTGGGAACGGGGAGTTCCCAACCTATTCTCTGAGAAAAAAAGCCCTGTATATATATATATATATATATATATATATATATATATATATATATATATATATATATAAAAATATATAATATAATATATATATGTATATGTATATGTGTATGTGTGTGTGTGTGTGTGTGTGTGTATATATATATATATATCTCATAATAGTTCTAGATATTTTTATTTCAATTACAATTTTTTTTTTTCCTTTCAAGTCCAGCTGAAACTACCCTAGCCAAAGGGTACGCAGCAGAACAGTGTTGTTACCCTGTTAACAGAGGTGGAAATATATTGTATCTATTAGCAGGATCAACAGGTTAAAACTGTACAAGGGTAATCAGAAAAACAGACTGCTGTTTTAAAGGAGAAGTGTGGCCAAAGCTCTTTTGGCCATACAGTGGAACCTTGGATTACGAGCATAATCCGTTCCAGGAGAATGCTTGTAATCCAAAGCACTCGCATATCAAAGCGAGTTTCACCATAGAAGTCAATGGAAACGAAGATAATTTGTTCCACATTGACTTCTATTACATGCAATACCACATGTGGCCAGAGGTGTGGGGGCAACGGAGAGCCTCAGAAATACTCGGGGACAGCTTAGCTGAACTCGGAAAGCCTCGCAAACACTCGGGAACAGAGTATTTCCGAGTGTGCCGAGTATTTCCGAAATGGCTCCAAACCGTTCCGAGTGTCCCCGGCGCCCCCGCACATCTGGCAAAATTCGGTACTGCACTGCAGTAGCTTGAATTCTGCTCGTTTTGCGAGACAACACTCACAAACCGAGTCAAAATTGAAAAAAGACAGTTGCTCGTCTTTCAACACGCTCTCTAACCACGTTACTCGTAAACCAAGGTTCCACTGTACTTCTGTGGGTCACAGGAGCGCACTTAGTTTTGCACTCCAGTGACCCAGATTCAGCCAACAGCAGGCTAAAGCCCGCTGTTGGCTGATGTTACAGAGCCAATCCAAGCTGTACAGGGATCCTGACAATAATGGATCCACCCAGATGCCTGACTGGCAGCTGTCTCGTTCTCTCAGCGCGCCACTGAGAGCCTGAGCTAGCTGCTCCCGCTCCCTCCACAGACTGTCGCTCCAGTAAGCGTTAAAGGGTTAGAGCACAGGGCGGGACTGAAAAGTCACTGCCCTGTGCTCAGAGTGGACCCGAGAACAGAGTGATCAGCGCACTTTGATCTCTCAGTTCTTGGTGTAGAGCTGGCGGGGGACAGCAGCAACATCAGATCGATGCTGCAGCCATCTAGGTAAGTATGTTTGTTTTGCTTTTTTTTTAAATCCTGCACTTGTAATACTAGGGAATCCTCTCGTATGTTATTTTTCATTTTGCCCATAGTTTAATTTTAAAAACTGGAAGAGCAGAAATCACCAGCCCCAGGCTTCTAGCTCTAGTATCGCCAACTGTAAGGGATGATCATTGTTTTATTAACTGGACAGTGGAATTGTAAGAAATTGCAGCAGTGCAGTGCTTGTACAATTGTAATTAATTATGTTTTTTATATATTTAACTGGAACCTTGGTGGATGCAGTTTTTTTTTTTTTTTCAGCATGAACCAAATCTGTTGGGGGTTAGATTACCTGCAGCTTGTGGAGTATTGGTCAGCATGATCCCTCTGTGTCACTTCAGCTAAACTTTCTCAAGAGTCTCCTAGGCTGACAATCAGTAGACTGGTGAAAATTGCCAAGGTGTTATAGGGTCAAGTCTTCCTCTACTCGCACATCTGTTGCGCTCAGATCGAGAAATTACTTTATTTAAAAAAGAAAGAAAAATGTTCACCTTGACTGAATGTCGCTCTAACGGTGCAAATACGGAAAGGCTTGATCCCTCTAAACAAAGGGTCAGCCAAAGACATTTCCAAGCTTCCTTTATTAGTTCTCAACAACTAGTGTAAAGCATCCAATTACCCGGGCTTGTTAGAACAGGAAGAAACGTGTCATCGCTGGCGGCAATTTGAGGGAACTGATTCAGTTGATAAAAGAAATTCATTGCCAAGTAAAATTGAATTTGTGCGGACGGCGAAGCTTTTTGCTCTGCGAAACGGGGATTGAAAATGGTTTTGTCAGTCTCAAGGAATATTACAAGTTGCAGGATGACTTCATTTTAATGATTGTAATTTCTGCCGATGCACTGGATTCTGGTACTTGGACTAAAAGTAATAAAATGATGGTCACGCTGGAAAATAGCGCTTGAATCGCAATTCAATCAATCAGATCTTAAAGAAGAATATGTAAACCCAACATTTCACATTATATTCCTGATATGTGCCTGCTATACTATGTATGAAAAAGTATCCTCTCTTTGTATTGCTTCCTTTGTGTGAAATCCTTGGTGTTCCCACCAGTCCCTCTGCTTTCCTATCAAAAAATGACCACAGTAGGCAGGAGAACACACTGTGGTCAGTTCTCTGGCTGTGCTTCTCCTCCCCCAGCTCTTATGCAGATAAGAAGAGAGGGAATATAATTGCTTATAAAAGAAAAAAGGGTATTTAGAATTTTTTTTTTTTTTTTAATATCTATTCACTGCCTATCATTTCTACTTTAACCACTTAAGCCCCGGACCAATTTGCAGCCAAAGGACCAGGCCCCTTTTTTACGATTCGGCACTGCGTCGCTTTAACTGACAATTGCACGGTCGTGCGACGTGGCTCCCAAACAAAATTGGCGTCCTTTTTTTCCCACAAATAGAGCTTTCTTTTGGTGGTATTTAATCGCCAATGCGGTTTTTATTTTTTGCGCTATAAACAAAAATGGAGCGTTTACAAAATTGGGGATAGTTTTGTAGCATTTTTATTAATATTTTTTTTTTTTACTAGTAATGGGGTCTTTATTTTTTGCGCTATTAACAAAAATAGAGCATTTACAAAATTGGGGCAAGTTTTATAGCATTTTTATTAATATTTTTTTTTTATTAATGTGGGACGCGCCACCCACGGCTGGGCTCTTAAAGGACAACGTACCTGTACATTGATGTGCCCAGCCGTGCCATTCTGCTGACGTAAATATGCAGGGAGGCGGTCCTTAAGCGGTTAAACTGAATGGGTTGTTTACAACGATAATTTAAAATCACTTTAAGTGACAGCACACACATTATAACCTGACTGTACAATTCATGTACCATCCTCTTTAGGTCTACCAAAGCTACGTAATATGAAGGCCTACCTTAACAACTTCACGACCATCCGCCGCAGTTGTCCTGCGGCAGGTTGGCCGTCATTGTACGTCGGCACATGCCATCGGCGGTGGGCTCTCGCGCCCGTTGCATGCTGTGGGAGCATGCAGGGGACATGTCAGATCTTTTGTTCCCAGAAATCGGGAACAGTGATCTCTGTCATGTCCCAGGTAGCCCATCCCCCCTACAGTTAGAACACACCTAGGGAACACAGTTTACCCCTTGATCGCCCCCTTGATCGCCCCTAGTGTTACCTTCCCTGCCAGTGTAATTTTTACATTGATCAGTGCATTTTTGTAGCACTGATCAATGTAATAATGTCACTGGTCCCCAAAAAGTGTAATTTGGGGTCAGATTTCTCGCAGTCCTGCTAAAAACCGCAGATCGGCCCCATAACCAGTAGAAACAATAAAAAAATAAAGGTCCCTAAGCCCATAGTTTGTAGACGCGATAACTTTTGCACAAACCAATCAATATACGCCCATTACGAAAATGTTTTTGGGATATGTATTGTAGCAAAAAGTATATACATTTATTTTTTTTCAAAATTGTCGCTCTGTTTGTTTATAGTGATCAAATACCATCAAAAGAAAGCTCTATTTGTGGGAAAAAGACGTCCATTTGTTTGGGTACATCGTTGCATGCCCACACAATTGTCAGTTAAAGCAGCGCAGTGCCGTATCGCAAAAAATGGCCAGGTCATTAAGGGGGCAAATCCTTCCGGTCCTTAAGTGGTTAAAGTTATTCTAAAGGCAAGAAATATTTTATCTGAATGCATTTTCTGCATTACGCTAAAAAATACCAGTTGTATTGCCTCCTCACCTCCCTTTAAGCTTACCTGAGTCCTATCTTGATCCAGCGCTGTGCTCGCCTGCAGCGGTGCTAGATTCTCTCTCCCCTTACATGCTCAGAGACAGCAGAGGGAGCCATTGGCTTCAGTGGCTGTAATCAAATCCTGTGAGGAGGGAGCTCCTGAAAAACAAAGTATAATACATCTAGATACTATAAGCAGTTGCAACAATATTTACAGGTATACTAACACATACAAGTTGCAAATTTGGGTTTGGGCATTAAAAGAGAATCATTTATTTATTTTTTATTAAAGATTCATACTTGCCTAGGTGGATGCAGCATCAGACCCCTGCCATGTCTGCACTGAGAATCGAGCCACCGACATCGCTGATGGCTCAGTTTTCACAGATCCCCAAGAGGAGAGCTGCTGACTGTCAGTCAGCGTCTCTCTTCTCTGCTTCTCCACGCTCATTGAAGCACTGAGCTGTGGAGGGGTGGGGAGAGGTCGTCTAAGTGACTCGCTGAGACTGCCATCAATCAAGGCAGCTGGCGGATCCAGACTTGGGAAGTCGGGATGATGTGCTGCCTCGACTTATGGCAGTGACGTCAGCGGAGAGCGGACTTCAGACCGCTCTCCGCTGAAAACGGGTCACAGGAGTGCAAAACTAATTCCACTCCTGTGACCCAGAGGAGAAGCCCAGCCTAAAAAGCTCAGGCTGGACTTCTCCTTTAAAGTTAGTTTTGACCCTGACAGTGAAGAGGTAACGCCCATTCTGTTTTTGTCCAATTAAGTAGGGTCTCACACTATAGAGTTGTTGACGAATCTAAAGAAAACTGTACAATCAGATTGTAAGGTGTATGCCCAGATTTTCACTGACCTCAACCTAATCTAAAATCTCCCTGTACACTATTTTCTAACCTGCCCAGGCTACCCTCATACCTTGGCTGCAGAAATCAGGATCCACTGCAACTAGTTTCATGACCAAGACTAGGTATTTGATCCTGTGACATGACTGAAGGCCTAGGCATCTTGTTACATGAGCATTAAAGGGATAGAGCAGAGTTCAGGTTCTCTGCACAACTAGTCCCATTTTTTATTTTACATGACCAAAAACATGGGAATTCGGCCATTTGATGTCAGCTGAAGGGGAGGAACAGAATTCTGACATTTGGCTATATTTCACATTAGCTGCTAGCATTGCATTCAACAAAAAGGAACAGCCAAGTAGAGCTCTCTATTCAGTGGGGGAACATAAGACTTGTTGCTTTCAGAGCTAAAGGTCTGACTCAGCAGGGTGTCCCTATCTGACTCACCACATCAGACCTTTGCAGGGAGACCACTGCTTCCACACAGAGAGAGTGGAAGCATACTGACAGGGGCATGCATTTCTACTTGGGCTGTGGCTGCTTTCTAAAGAAAAAAAAAATTATAGACTTTGCAACTTTATTTTGATGCATCTGGAATGTATTTAGCTAAATTAAATTCCAGTTCCAATTCCCGTTGGGAGACACAGACAAAAAAAACAGACTAAAGTTTTAATTCTTCTCCTGTGAATCCAAAACTGAGAGATTTTGGCTAGAGTTGGGCTTTAATAAAATCTCTTTCTAGGTGCGCAGTGCAGAGATCTCTTTTGCTCAATACTATTAAGATCTCTCCAGTCACTACAGAAACACACTATTCAATTCTCATTACTCAACCAGAGGCTTATTGAACTGCTTGGGGTCAACAATAATTTGTTAGATTCTGTGGCCCAGGTATCTGTACTAACTACACAGATCATTACGCCAAAGGAAGTACTATAAACTGGCAATTCTAGGCCATTAGTGAAATGATAATGCTTTGTAGGAGGTATGGCAACCATACTAAAGTCATCAGGGTCCATTCAATTTATATTTAAATTTAGTGTGTTTTAACAGATTGTATTTCACCAAAAATATAACTTAAAGGGGTTGTAAAGGCAGAAGGTTTTTTATCTTAATGCATTCTATACATAAAATGCCTTCTGTGTGCAGCAGCCTCCCTTGGCCCCCCCCAACACTAATGCCCCGTACACACGATAGGATTTTCCAATGGAAAATGTGTGATAGGACCTTGTTGTCGGAAATTCCGACCGTGTGTAGGCTCCATCACACATTTTCCATAGGAATTTCCGTCACAAAGATCTGGTTCTCAAATTTTACGACAACAAAATCCGTTGTCGGAAATTCCGATCGTGTGTACACAATTCTGACGCACAAAGTGCCACGCATGCTCGGAATCAAGCAGAAGAGCAGCACTGGCTATTGAACTTAATTTTTCTCGGCTCGTCGTACGTCACCGCGTTCTTGACGTTCGGAATTTCAAACCAACTTTGTGTGACCGTGTGTATGCAAGACATCCGTCTGTAAAAATCCCATGGATTTTGTTGTCAGAAAATCCTATCGTGTGTACAGGGTATTACTCTTTCCAGCGATGTCCACGAGTGTCTCAGCCATCCGAGATTCTGCCTCCTTGTTTGGCTAAGACACAGCAGTGACGCCATTGGCTGCCACTGCTGTCATTCAAAGTCAGCTAGCCAATCTGGAGAGAGAGGGGCTGGGCAGGGCTCTGTGTCTGAATGGACACAGGGAGCTGTGACTCGGCTTGGGTGCCCCTGTCACGACACATTCGTTAAAGGATGCATCCTTTAACATGCATCATGATCTAATCGCACGACAGAATAGCATACCATGAACCCGTAAACTCTCACCTGCTTTGTACGTGTTTCTCTTTTGCTACTTCAGAGCGTAAGCCATCAGCTAGAATGCAACACATTAAAGCAGACCCTGTCACCAGACCATTCATTTCAAGTGTTTTATTCATTGTATTTAAAATCCTCAGTTGTAGACATCCAAAGCCCTGAGATTGCTGTTGGGTGCCCCATCTTGGATGTGATTGCGACAGCCCCAGCAGACTCAAAGCTGTTACACAAGTGGTACTCTATAGTATTCACCTATGCTCCTCACCTAGCAGCTACAAAACATATTATGTAGGGCGGTGGGAAGAGGAATGGACGAGCTGGGCCAAAATGTACAATAATTAAACACTCCCAGAAAAGGGCTATGACGTGCAAGGAGAGAGGGGGCTCTGCTAGCGCATTGACAGGCAAAAACAAAGTAGGAATTTAAACAAAAATGACTTTTCTATTGGTGACAGGGTATCTTTAAGGAGACAAATGCTACTCTGCTGGTGGATCATGTGGAAGTGATGCTCATGCAAATCTGACCAGTTACAGATGCTGTTTGAACTATAACATTTGTTTTTTCATGGGTCATGTGACCAGTGCCTTGGATCCAATCAGGGATCCATTTCTTTCCTTAGGAGGTATTGAGGCTGCCTGCTTCTGAAAATACTAGTTCATTGGCTGTCATTCCAGTCCGATAGATTTAGTATTTTCCCTGTAGAAAAGTCTTACAACACAGGAGCTCTGCCTTCACATTGACTTTCTGCAGGCTTGTTCCCGGTCAGTGTTTTTAGAAATCATTAAAAGCATAGAGAGCCAGACAACTAGCATTTTCAGAAGGTGTTCAGTAAAGGGTTAAAATATGTGCCTACATGGGAATAGCTCTGACTATAGTTCTGTTTCAAGGAGGACCTTTCACCCATGGCCATCAGAAGTAGTCATGTTCGGCATAAGCTATCATTCAGCCTATCAGTTCATTAGGAACTGGTGATGTCACTGTGATATGAAAAGAGGAATGACCTAATTTCTGTCCTATTAATCTGATATTTTATTTTGTTCAGCCTAAAGAACAAAAACAAAGGAGAGCTAATCCCCCCGGTCATGGAACAGACAATTTCGTACCTGAAAGTGAAAGGTAAGGGCTTCAGAATTATTTCATTCTTTAAAGTGGGTATCACAATGTAACTCCTTTCTTCCTTTCACTTCCTTTTCCTTTTCTTCTTGCCTGTTATCCTTTATCTTTTTGTCTTGTCTATCTTTCCTAATAGGCGCTAGTGTCATCCCCAAGTGAAGTTCTTTTTTTGGTCTTGTGAAGTCCCCTCTGGCACAGTCTTTCTTTCTTAATTCTTCTATTGTAACAGAGCCCCCCTTTCAGCTTTTGCTGCTGGCCTTTTATTTGGAAAGTTTGGGTAGCCATTCACACATGGGCATATACTTCCTACATCAGTTTCTATGAACTTCCTAACTTGGAACCTAACTAGAATCCAGGGTTGTATTATACATGGCATAGGCCAGATATGTCAAAAGGTGAAGCTATTGTTGACCCTTATTGACATAGTTTTGGACCCAATGTTTGACATTACCTCCTCTAAAACAATGAAAGCCGCAAATATTAGTACATTGCCCAACTGGCTCATTTACATTTGCCCAATATACAACAGTATTAAAGTGGAAGTAAACCCTCCTATCGTTTTCAGTCAAGGAAGCTGCCATCTTGGCCTCTGTTCAATCTTCTACTGCCATGATGCTGCACATGATCAGTTATGACACCAGCCATTGGATGGTTTGACAGTTTGGTTGAAAGCATAGTCAATGTGACAGGTAGCATTTCCAGCATGCCATTTTTTTTTAACTATTTAAATCAAAGGGTTTACTTCCGCTTTAAGTATTTTCCCATTGTATTAGAGGACAGCATGTGTAAATCTTTCCAGAGGCATTAATGTTATATTGAAAGTCTGAGAAATGGTTACCTCGTCGTGGCTTTGTCAGAGCAAGTTATTGCATAACTACTGCAGGAGGATAAAACTGGTTCCTGATGGGCCCTTTAAGGTGGGTACACAAGGATCGAAATTCAGCCAGTTCTTTAGAAGCCTGCCAAATTTTGATCTGTGTGTCGTCATCCTGTTCAACTGAAGTTGATCAGTAGATCAACTTCTGTTGAAAGGAACTGTTGGAAAGCTGTCATATGATCAGCCACTGCAGCCAAGTGGTTGCAGTGCTGATCTGTGTATTCTAGAAGCAGAGGAGTCCCTTGTGTGAATCGGGGAACCTGTTTGTTTTTTTTTTTTTATGCTTGGCCTGCTAGGTAAACAAAAGAAAAATGTAAGTGTATATAACCAGCTTTACTCCATTCTTTCCCATAATCCCTAATTTCTGCACAGTAGAAGCTGGTGCCGTGCAGTCACATTACTATCTCTTGAGATAATAAGGCTATATTGCATTACACATAAATACATATAATCTGCTCCATACAATCCTGTTAAATATAGTAGTATGAATCATACCATAAATGATTGGTTAAGTGGTTCTTATTACCGGTGTTCCTTGAAAGCCAGAAACTGGCTTACCATCTATCTCATGCTGGCTTTGGTGTGCTGCGGGTGCTGTACTGGTGTACATATAAAATGACGGAGTTTATTGTGGTGAGTCACCCTCCTTGACTCCTGAAGAGCTTTTTCTAAAGTCCTCTTCAGCTGATGTCCGTACTTGAACTGTACCATATACTATTATTATTGAGAACTGTTTGTTCTATCAGTATTTTAGACACAGGTCAGAAGCATTTGGGCAGAACTTGGGCAGAAATTAAAGTGTATCTAGACCCAAACCTTTTTTTTTTTTTCATTCTGTTTTGGGTAGAGAAGGGATAAAACCACTGTCAGGTTTTTATTGCTGTATGTGTCTCCTTCAAGTAGCTTCCACCTCTATCACTTCTCCTGGTCCCTGAGATTGAAATGCCCAATTTTGCTGGTGTTGTCAGGGCAAAAACTCTCAATTTAGCTCAGAAACAGTAAAAGCCCAATAGAGCCTCTAACCCCTCCCTGCTTTACCAAAAACTAAAAGACAGCCTTAGCTGGAGTTGAAAGTTAAAGAGACGCTATCAATAACCTTAAAAATGCAAGTAAAAGAATAGAAAAATCAACATTGTGAATCAATGACATGAGAGCAGAGCGGAGAGCCGAGTGGAGAGGAGATTGCGGCTCAGTGTTTTCCGGCGGCACTCGTCCCCCTCCTTCCCCTCCGAGGTACGTTGTCGGCGTATAACACGCACCCGGGATTTTCTCCCTATTTTCAGGGGGAAAAAGTGCATGTTATACGCCGATAAATACAGTAATTAGATTTTTTTTATTCACTTGCATGTACCTACAATGAACTGTGCTAGAACATTGGAGTACACAAGGAAAAGTCAATTCCCTAGCACACTCCCTTCCCTCCTTGCATGTCATAGTCCTCTCATCTCCAAGAAATGTCTAATTATTCTCTGTGCTGGCCAGCTCCTCTGCCCTTCCATTCACCTACCTACATAAAACTGTATGTAACTACCAGGGTAGGAGTGAAGGGGAATACTATAGAGTGTCACTTAAGTGAAAGCTCTAAATCTGCTGGGGCTGCTGACTAGTGATGGGCCAAACACCCCCCCGGGTCGGTTCACACTGGAACTCCTAAACATTGAAAAAGTTTGGACCTGAACTGCGTACCCTATTAAAATCTGTGTGACCCGAACTTGAAAGATCCAACACCCCCATTTTGAAGGCTTATATGCAAGTTATTGGCCGTAAAAGTGTTAGGGGGCCTAGGAACTGCCCTGGGGGGCATGTATCAATGATTTATTTTTTTTTTTTTAAAGATCATTTTTAAAAGAGCAGTGATTTTAATGATGTTTAAAGCGAAACCATACAAATGTAACCATTATAAAACATTTAATATAGTGCCTGGGGGGTCCCCTTAGTCTACCTTTTTAAAATGGTGCATCTGTACAGTGTATAGAACCTGCTGCGGCAAAACTGACTGACATATTGCTGGCAATACATAAATGTGAAAAAAACGACATGAGGGTCTCCTCCAATCCATACTAGGCTATCTGGCTCTGATATGGATTTAAAGGGGAACCCTATCCCAAAATAGAAAAAATGGTGTGTGATCACCCCCAAAATCTATACCAGACCCTTGGGTCTGGTATAGATTTTAAGGCATATTATTTTTTTTAAATGATGTGTGGTCCCCACCAAAATTCATACAGACCCTTATCTGAGCATGCAGCCTGACAGGCCAGGAAAGGGGGGGGGGGGGCAAACACCCCCCTGGAACCATACCAGGCCACATGCCCTCAACATGTTCAGGTTGCTTTGGAGCAGGGGGGGCTCTGCCCCAAAGCACCTTGTTCCTATCCCATGTTGATGGGGACAAGGGTCTCTTCCCCACAACCCTGGGCAGTGGTTGTGGGGGTCTGCGAGCAGAGGGTTTATCAAAATCTGCAATCTTAATAACGGGGCCCCCAGATCCCTGCCCCCCCCATGTGAATGAGTAGGGGTACATTGTATTTACTGCTGTCTGACAGTTCTTAAATAGGTAAGGGGCGGGCCACCTGTGACACATGGGGGTGGTGACACCAAGTGATGTCACCAGATGGGTCCGTCCCTTCCATTTTTAAGAACTGTTAGATGACGGAGAAGGCAGTTCGCAGGGAGCCTTCATCACTGGCAGGTATCAGGATTGATGATGGATCGGGTGGCATCGTTTTTGACAATTCCTTTATTAAAAATCAAAAAACAATGTGTGTTTTTTTATTTATTTTTGACACTTTTTTTTGGTGAATGAGTAGGGGGGTAACAAGGGGACTTTTCTTTTCCAGTTTCTAATAAGCCCCCTGCCTGCAGAACCCCCCCCCCCCAAACCACCACCCAGGGTTGTGAGGAAGAAGCCCTTGTCCCCCATCAACATAAAAGCACCCCCCCCCCCATTTTGAAGGCATGTGGTCTGGTATAGTTCAGGAGAGGGGGGGCACTCCCTTGTCCCCCCTTTTTCCTGACCTGCCAGGCTGCATGCTCAGAAAAGGGTTTGGTATGGATTTGGGGGGGCATGCTGTATTTTTTTTTTTTTGTCGTGGGGTTCCCCTTAAAATCCATACAAGGCCCTTTTGGTGGGGGGGGGGGGGTTCTTTTGGTGGGAATTTAATCACCACTTATTTATTTTTTTAAACAAATTAAAAAAGACCAAAATTTTGGGGGAAAATAATTATTTTTCTTAGTTTCTCTTATAAAATTTAGCAAACCGTTTTTCTTCTTTTAGGCTGGCTTCACACTGGGGCGGTGCGGGGCGGCGACGGTAAAGCAGCGCTATATTTAGCGCTGCTTTACCATCGTTTTACCCGCGGTATGCGGCCGCTAGCGGGGTGGTTTTAACCCCCGCTGGCGGCCGCAAAAGGGTTAAAAACCTCCGCAAAGCGCCGCTGCAGCGGCGGTTTGCGGGCGGTATCCCCGCGGTTTCCCATTGATTTCAATGGGAAGGAGCGGTATAGGAGCGGTGAACACACCGCTCCTTCACCGCTCCAAAGATGCTGCTAGCAGGACTTTTGTTGCGGTCCTGCTAGCGCACCGCTCCAGTGTGAAAGCCCACCGGCTTTCACACTGGAGTGAATGGGGCCGGTTTTTTCAGGCGGTATACAGGCGCTATTTTTAGCGCTGTACCGCCTGAAAACCGCCCCAGTGTGAAAGGGGCCTAAGAGATGTGCGCTGATGAGGCTGCACTGATGGGCTCTGATAATCAGGACACTGATGATCAGTAGTCCAGAAAGAGTGCAACACCGCTCAGACTGTGGATAAAGATTTTCTCGTGGGTGCTGGCCCCAGCTCACCACCGTCAATAGTAATAGTAATTCAATCACTGATGATCAGTACCCTAAAATAAAAAATGTGCACAGCTGCTAGCAAAATCAGGCAATATACGCAGTCTTGTCGATAATCATATAAAATGTGCAGCACTGTATTGGAGATATTTTTGTATTGCAATAGTACATACTTAAAGAGGAAGTAAACCCTGATGTTTTACTTCCTCTTTTATTCCCTGAAAAGTAAACGCATTATGGGCTAGTGTGCATCACATACTAGCCCAATATGTGCCACTTACCTGAAAAAGTCGCCGCTGGTGGCCGATTCCATCTTCACCCCCCTTCCTTCCGAGGCCATGGATTCTGGCTCTGTGACTGGTCGGAGTCGCGTGACGTCACGTCTTTAGAAACGGCACGATCAAGCCCTTACTTCAGTGGGCATGCGCCGATGATGTTGGCGCAAGCGTATATGGTAAATATCTCCTAAACCTTGCAGGTTTAGGAGATATTTCCAGTACCTATAGGTAAGCCTTATTATAGTCTTACCTGTAGGTAAAAATGGTGTAACTTTGTTTACAACCACTTTAAGAGAACGTTTAATTGGCATTTAACATTGTTGTTTAATTTTTTTAATTTCTTGCACGGTTTTGCACTTTTTTCAGTCTCACTACAATGCTGCACATTTTATATGATTATGTGTTAAAGCTAAGCTTCATCCGAAAGGCCTCCTGTCCCGCTCCTCTTGACATATATTTATTTTGGGGGGAGGGGGTATTTGACAAGTACCTACTCACACTTCCACTTGGACAGACTGGTTATCCTTCTATGTTACTGCAAACTGGAAGTGTAAATGTGCTCTTGGTGTTCTTTTTATGTCTTTTTTTTTTCATATCTGCCTGGAGTTCTGCCTTGGCTGTTGTTCTTTCAGTTCTCAGTCTGAACAATTGTCTTGTGAGTTAATGGTTTATATTTTATTTGTACAAACACAGCGAGTTCCTTTTGTACATGTACATATACAAATTGCTTCTTTAACGATCCTGAGTGTTTGTTTATTCTGTACGGGAGCAAAATGTACACATTTGTTCAGTAGCATTAGTACAATGTCTACAATTTTCTTCTTTTTAATTCAGATTTGCTTTTATATTTTCCTGATGTTTTCTTTCTTGTTAATGTGAACGTTCTTTGTGGTTTAAAAGTGTAGAGAAAGTATAGCTCTTTGAGGCTGTTGTTTAGGCAGAAACCAAGAATATCTAAGCAGGTTTATTGTGTTTTTTTTTTTTTTATTTTATTTTTTTTTAATCTGGGCTAAAAAACAATGAAAGCTGGAAACTGATTGGCGGTTTCTGGTAAATTCAAACGTATTAACTGTACCCATCAATGCCAATTCATTATGTTACAATTTATCAGGGTTACAGTGTAGCAGTATATAAAATTACAAATTTATTATTGTGAACACCATTCAGCATAGTAGTACTGTAGGCCCAGGCTTCATGATGACGCAGTCCCTTGGGGGTGTGTCTATGACAGCCTGAACTTCCAGGCTTCATGATGACGCAGTCCCTTGGGGGTGTGTCTATGACAGCCTGAACTTCCAGGCTTCATGATGATGCAGTCCCTTGGGGGTGTGTCCTATGACAGCCTGAACTTCCAGGCTTCACGATGACGCAGTCCCTTGGGGGTGTGTCTATGACAGCCTGAACTTCCATGCTTCATGATGAAGCAGTCCCTTGGGGGTGTGTCTGACAGCCTGAACTTCCAGGCTTCATGATGACGCAGTACCTTAGGGGTGTGTCTATGACAGCCTAAACTTCCAGGCTTCATTATGATGTAGTCCCTTGGGGTGTGTCTATGACAGTCTGAACTTCCAGGGAGTGATTTGAATGATGATGGTGGTCATTCAACCAGAAAGATTCTAGTGTCTACAGTAAGAAAAGACTTCCTGTAGGGACAGCACTAGACTGAAGGTGAGTAGTGCTGCAAAAAAAGCTGCTTTATTTACTTCTGCTATTGCTTTATTTTTATTTTTTTATCTGGAATTCTGCTTTAAATTAAAAAAAAATTCAGATAAAGTTACATGCTAACAGAGCGGAGCAAAATATACCGCTTGTCTCAAATTGTCGTTTATTGGCGGGACACGATTACAAACTGCCTGCAAATATTCTTAGTGACACTTAGTGATATTTCTGTTTTATGCAGTCTGCAGTAAGTCTACAAACGTTTCGTTTTGTTTCCCAGGTCTGCGCACTGAAGGTCTGTTTCGAAGATCAGTCGCCGTTCACATCATCAAAGACATCCAGAAGCTGTATAATCTGGGTCAGTATTTCCCCGAGCTCTCTGGGAGCACCGAAGCGAGTCCCCTCGCCAATAATGAATCTATTTTACCGTCGCTACCACCGCTCATTTAATTAGTTAATCATAAAGCCATTTGTAATGTAGATGTCACGTTAGCGGGAGATGTATGGAGGCCGCTAGGGACACAGCTGTAGGAATTTACAGTTTGTTGAATGGAGAAGGAGGGGGGGGGGATGTTGATTCATAGAGAAGAGATATTGGCTATTATGAACTGTAGTGGAACAGGTTACTGTCCTACGTAAAATATGCCCCTCGGGGTGAAGTTACCTTGTGTGGCCGCTACAGCGAATGGCGTTGTAGGAATAAATCGTTTTGTCTTTTGACTTGAGTTCATTCTTCTCTATAATGACAGGTGAAATGTCACAAGCAGCAAGATTATTAAGGCCTTCAACTGTTCTATCTTACGCCGCAGATGCTGCCCAGGTGCATCATGGGTACTACAAACTACCTTGCCCACATTTTCAGACTTTGTTTCCGATTTAAAGTGCAAAATCAGCAAAATATACCAACAACTATGTAGAGCCAGGTTCTTCCTCAGTGGATATAAAATGAGTTTGTTACTGTATGTTGCACTACATAGCTGTTTATCTGACAGATCAAATCTGAGGCAGTTGCATGCAGACACAGGATGTTTTTTTGTGCCTGCCTCTGCTCCCATTGTAGAGATTTTTCATCAATTCAAATTCTGTGACGCCCTGGCATCTGGACAAGAAGTGAGTTATCTCTTAGCAGTGAATTAGCAGGTAAGCTCCCTGCTTCCCCCTCCCAGAAGTAACTCAGCAGCTAAGCAACCTGTGCCTTGCCAGAGCTCCGAGACTTCTGGAGCAAGGTGAGCCAAGCGCCAAGTCACTGTTGGGAGGGGGCGCAGGGTGAGCTGAGCTGCTGAATAACTGCTGGGAGGGGAAGGGGAGGTCAGACAAGCTGCTGAGTCACTGCTGGCAAGCAGTTGCAGGACAAGCCAAGCTGAGTCACTGCTGGGAGGGTAAACAGTTTGTTTAATCCAGCGCACTCTTGCAGCCATTGAATTGAAATTCCAAGGTGTTGCAGTGACATGACGGATGGCATCAAAATGCAATGCCCAAACAGAGTGAAGTATAGTTACAAAATTGTTAATAAATAATAATCACCCCCATATTTCTTTAATGTTAAGTATAAGCAAGACATTTATTTTCCTCCATAGGAATGATTTTTTTGTTGTGATATGACTTAACCACTTTAGTACTGGGCACTTTACCCCCTTCCTGCCCGGGCCAATTTTCAGCTTTCAGTGCTGTCACATTTAAATGACAATTGCGGAGTAATGCAATACTGTGCCCATATGATTTTTTTATCTTTTTTTTTTTTCACACAAATTAAGCTTTCTTTTGATGGCATTTAATTACCGCTAGGTTTTATGTTTTTTGCTAAACAAATGAAAAAAGACCAAATATTTTGAAAAACAAAAAAAACTTTTTTTTAGCTTCTGTTCTAAAATTTTTCAAATACGTAATTTTTCTTCTTCACTAATGTGCGCTGATGAGACTACACTGATGGGCACTGATGAGAGGGCACTGACAAGGTTGCACTGATGAGCTGCACTGATGAGGCTGCACAGATGAGCACTTATAGGCAGCACTGATGAGGCACTGACCAGGCTGCACAGATGAGCACTTATAGGCAGCACTGATGAGGAGGCACTGACCAGGCTGCATAGATGGGCACTTATAGGCAGCACTGATGGGCAGCACTGATAGGCATTGAGTGGCACTATTGGGGCTGCACTAATAATCAGGATCAGTGTAAATGTTCCCTGTGCACGTAAGGAAAGGAATACAGAAAACCGGCAAGTTTGTTTACATGTGGTTAGCTGTGATGATCACATGGTAAAGGGCCGCTGTGATCAGCTGTGTCCGAAGGACAACAGGAGGCATGTTCTTGGAGGAAGTCCATGGCCGCCCTCCCAGAACGTCAGAGCAGCGATGTAGCCATCTTTTGGCTATGGCACAGTATTGAAGTGGTTAAAATACCTTTATACCTCAGTGAAAATGCTGCCTCCTGTTTCCCACTCTAATGCTCGGAGTATGATTACTTGAGTAGCAACCATGCCTTTAGCGCAAATATCCTCACACAGACTTGTATTGAAGGGACGGAGATGGGACTTATCTGACCAGGTCTGTTACTGAGTGCTGATTACAGTCCTATTTAGACACTCTTCACAACTGCTGTAATAAGAAAGTGGAGGCGTTTAGTAAAATGTCTGAATACATAGCTGTTTCTGTGAATTCAGATGGGCTTTAAAACTAAACCTAATGTTCTTCCTAGTTATATTCCCCTCACTGCTATCGGGCATGTAAAAAATAATAATAATAAAAATGCACATTTATTGCAGTTTCCTCTCTTTGAAATGCACACCCTTGCTATATCTGTCTATAAAAAACAATAAGCGGGGAAGTTATACAGTAATGACTTGCTGTGTGATTCTGAATTGGTTTAATGCTTCACTTGCTGATAACATCCAATTACTATTCAGCAGCTTCTTTCTATGTTGAACAGCTAAATATTAATGAGCATAACCAATCAATGTATTCTTGTGACTTGGCAGGGAAGGCCGTGAATTTTGATGAGTATGGTGATCCGCACATACCTGCTGGAATCCTGAAGACCTTCCTGCGTGAACTGCCGGATCCTCTGCTGACCTTTGAGTCTTACCAACCCATCCTGAGGATCACCAGTGAGTTTACAGCTACCCATAATAAATTAAGAACTTTGGGAAAATGTAATTCAACAAACTGGTGTTCCCATACATATTTCTTCAAGGGAAATCTCAGTTAAGAATAATTATCTGAAATGATATTGCTTTCCTACAGCTGAAAGTTGAAATGTGGCTTGTGGTTGGTTTTCCTATACAGGGTGCTGATGGAAGGAAGAGGGGGGATTTAGGTGAACTCAAAATACAATTGAAGCTAAAGGTGGGCATCACTAGTGTAGAGGTGTTCTCTAGTCTAGAGAGGAGACAGAGCAGTGGCATGCACCTAATGAATTTTGATGGGAGGCCTTAAAAAGTGGACTTTGTTTAAATCCACTAAATGCATTCCTTGAGCATAGGAACAAAAAGGTGTTCAAAGTTTTAAAGTTTATTTTTTTAAGAAGACAGCCACAGTAGAAAGGCCTGTCCCCCACCAGCATGCTGCACATAAAGACCCCTGCTCACTATGTGGAAGTAGTGGTCTTTGTGCAGAGGTCCAACTTACCTCCTGCTGAGTCAAACCTAGAGCTCTGCAATCAGCAAAGGCCATGTTCCCTGATGCATACCTCCCAACTGTCCCTGATTTGGAGGGACTGTCCCTGATTTGGAGCAATGTCCCTCTGTCCCTCATTCCTCCTCATGTGTCCCTCATTTTGGTCTGATCTATATAGTTGTATATAAAATGCACTTTTTTATCTATCAAAAAGTGTTTCCCAGTGCTAAACCTTTCATCTGATTTCTAAATTGCTGCATTTGTAAATTTCAAAAGCCAATATGAAGGAATAATAGTGGTAAAAAAAGCACTTGTGGGTTTATCCAATCTTGTTTTTTTTGTACAATTCTCCTTTAAGGGGGCGTAGCAAGGGGTGTGTCCTATGCCTGCATACTTTTGCTGATAGGTGTACCTCATTCCCATCTCAAAAAGATGGGAGGTATGCTGATGATTGGTGAGCTCTGAATCAGCAGGGACGAGGGGGGGGTGTAGGACCTCTGCACAGAGACCACTGTTTCCACACAGAGCATACTGGCTCTTCTACTTTTTTTTCTGGAGAAATTTGAAGAGCTGCCATTGCTGACCTCTTCTTTGAGAATGTTAGTTCTCTGGCTGTCAAGTTTTGGCTTTAATGATTTCTGAGTCTCTAACCAGAAACAAATACAGAGATAAGAAATTCTGAAACTTTTCTGATGTTCGGTTTTATCATCCTTTTTGGGTCTGTGATTTAAAAACTCTGACTGAAGTTGGTATTTGCATAAGAGGCCATGCTGGGTTTTAGGGCTCCCAGGAGGAGGTTTCAGCATCTACTAAAGGTAAACTATATCATCAAATGCTTGTGAACACCTGAATATTACCCCTGCATAAGTTTGTTGGACATCCCATTGCAAAACTATGGCTATTAATATGGGGTTGCCCCACTTTGTGGCCATACCATACGCCACTATTTTGGGAAGGCTTTCCACAAGATATTGGAATGTGCCTGTGTGACTTTGTGCCATTGGTGAGGTCAGGTACTGATGTTGGATGAGAAGACCTGTCTCGCAACTGGCATTCCAAAGTTGTTCAGTAGGGTTGAGGTCAGGGCTCTGCATAGGCCACCTAAGTTCTTGCACACAAGAGCTTTTTATGGAGCTGACTTTGTACACCTGAACGCAATATTTGGAGTGTCCAAATACTTTTGGCCATATAGTATATGTGCAAGCACCCTTCCAGCCACTCATGTGGCCACTTTAATAGGTTGAGTTTACTATAGGGCCCACTTACATGTTTGCATTGTGATAACATACTTAGCAGTGTGCTGCATGGTAGGGTATTGCAATGCGTTTCATTAAAACATTTGTTACATGGTTGATTTTTGAGTGTGTCACATTGGCAGCCCATTTATTTCAAAAGGCTGTTTTAATGCACCGCACAGTAACGTGCGACATAACGTGCATTAGCGGAAATAGATAAATGGGCACTGAAAGCATCTCTCCCCTCCTCCCCTACTGGGAAAGAAAGGTCAGTGCAACTTTTTGTCACCAGGTCTCAATGTCTGGAATCCCAAAAAGTACAGAAGCTTGAGAGGTAGGCAGTTATAGCACCTCCTTCAGGCTGGAAAACACACACACAAATGTAGATAAAGAAAACTGTAAACGTGAATTCCATTTTCCTTAAAGGAGAAGTACAGCCAAAGCTCATTTGGCTGTATTTCTCCTGTGGATCACAGGAGTACAGTCCTGTGACTCATTTTCAGCAGACAGCGGGCTGAAGCTTGTTGTCAGCTGATGTTACAGAGCCGGTCCAGGCTGTGAAAAGATTGGGACAATATGGCTGAGATCCGGCCACAACCCTGGACAGCCACCTGGCACAGACTCTCAGCGAGCCCCTGAGAGCGTGAGCCACAGCCAATCCCGCCCCCTCCACAGCTCAGCGCTCCAGTGAGCACAGGGGGCAGAGTACAGAGCGATGACTGACAGTCACCGCTCTCTGCTCACGGAGCTCTGAGAACCAAGTGATCAGCAGTGTTTGATTGCTCAGTTTTCTGTCTTAGAGCCGGTGGGGGGACAGATGCAGCATTGGACCGATGCTGTATCCACCTAGATAAGTATGATTCTTGAAAATAATTCCAATACTTCTCTTTTAAAAATTGTACTTGTTTAGATAAATCCTAGTACTAACTTTTTGCATTAACATAATATCCCTTCTGTCGCGTACACACGGTCGGACTTTCCAGCAGAAAAAGTCAGATGGAATCTTTTCATCGGATATTCCGATCGTGTGTGGGCCTCATCTGACTTTTTTTTCAAAAATTCGGTCTTGCCTACACACGGTCACACCAAAGTCCGACTGTCTAGAGCGCGGTGACGTACAACACGTACGACGGGACTAGAAAAAGGAAGTTCAATAGCCAGTAGCCAATAGCTGCCGTCTCGTACTTGCTTCAGAGCATGCGTCATTTTGGTCCGTCGGAACAGCATACAGACGAGCGGTTTTCCCGATAGGAATTGGTTCCGTTGGCAATATTTATAACATGTTCTATTTCAAGGTCCGTCCGAATTTTTGAAAAAAAAAGTCATATGAGGCATACACACAATCGGAATATCCGATGAAAAGATTCCATCTGACTTTTTCTGCCGGAAAGTCCGACCGTGTGTACGTGGCATAATTGTTTTTTTATTTTTATTTTTTTCATTTTTGGGTGCAGACCAATCAGGCAGCCTAGGAGTACAATTCGATACCTTACATGTCCCAATGTGAATATATGCTGCACTTCGTTCCTCTGCTGATCTCCCCTTCTTGATGCTCTGTATTACATTTTTGTTGTTTTAGGTGTGGAGAGTATCCTACGTGTAAACAGATGTAAAGAGATTGTACATAGACTCCCTGATCATAACTACGCCGTGCTGAAATATCTCATCTGTTTTCTGAAAGTGGTAAGTATAGAGCACATATTGCACCAAAAGAGCGTAGAGACAATGTGGTCTTTTTTTTAAAAATGTCTGAGCATTCACACAACCATCATGAATAATCCCTGTAATGTGTCTGTTCAGGAAAATACCACATTTTATGGCCACTAGATGGAGCTGCCAATTAAAGGAAATAAACATATTAGTATGTTACGCATTACTGGGAATTTTTGTGACGGGTGTGCAAATGCGCAGCCATTCATACAGCAAATTCTTTAAAAAATAGGCCTCTAAGTATGTAGTCACTGTGTCCATACAGCTATCCCAGACAATTAGTAGTAAGAGAAAAAGCAGTGAGATACCAGTGATTTAAACACTAATAAGCCAGACCCTCATGTCTGTGTGGTTGAATTGGGATCAGGTATGGACAGGGAGTAGTGAAGTATGATGGGACTTTGTAGTCCATGCCAGATGTGCTGCTATACCTAAAATATTCACTTATAATTGGCTCATGCAACATAAATGAACTGCATAGTATTACTGATGACTGATGGCTCAGTTGACTTCATTGGATGTTCCTTTACAATACCTTGTCTCAGTCTGAATTGTGCTAGAGAAGTGGACTGTATATCTTAATGGAATATGCTGCAAGAAGATTGAGCACTCATCATCATACGTATCACAATGGATACACATAATCCCTGATTAAGGTATTTTTTCCAGTATGGTTCCCCTAATACAGGTGTCTGTGTAGAGAAATGAATCTAAACATAGTCACTATTTCACGTGACATTGTCTGACATTTTGCAAGTGAATTAATTTATTATCCAATCAGACTTACATGTTGGGATTTGCACTTGGAAAATATGATATGCATGAGTGTATATGGTATTTTCACAGGTATATGAACTTGTAGAACCAATAAATTCCTGTGGGTATATATGGAACTTTATAAGCACATGTATGAAAACAACATTTATATGAAAACAGATATTTTATTGTTACAGTGATAATCAGACATAATAAATCATACAATCACTGGCTGATCTAGTTATTTTACAATAACCCCTTTAAAGTTGCACTATATTACCAAAAGTATTGGGACACCTGCCTTTACACGCACATTAACTTTAATGGCATCCCAGTCTTAGTCCGTAGGGTTCAATATTGAGTTGGCCTACCCTTTGCAGCTATAACAGCTTCAACTCTTCTGGGAAGGCTGTCCACAAGGTTTAGGAGTGTCTATGGGAATATTTGACCATTCTTCCAGAAGGGAATTTGTGAGGTCAGGCCCTGATGTGGACGAGAAGGCCTGGCTCACAGTCTCTGCTCTAATTCATCCCAAAGGTGTTCTATCGAGTTGAGATCAGGACTCTGTACAGGCAAGTCCAGTTCCTCCACCCCAAACCTGCTCATCCATGTCTTTATGGACCTTGCTTTGTGCGCTGCTGTGCAGTCATGTTGGAACAGGAAGGGGCCATCCCCAAACTGTTCCCACAAAGTTGGGAACATGAAATTGTCCAAAATGTCTTGGTATGCTGATGCCTTAAAAGTTCTCTTCACTGGAACTAAGAGGCCAAGCCCAACCCCTGAAAAACAACCCCACACCATTATTATATATATATATATATATATATATATATATATATATATAACTATTTTTATTACAATGTAACCCAAAAAACTAGAAGCTCAACTTTTTCAATGCACTATATCTGGTACAAAGCAGCATACAAGCCAGTGTATTGAGAATAGCTCACAGAAAATGGCGGCCCTTTCAACTTCCGGTTTGTTATTCCTTTTAAAGATATACCAAAGCTCTCTTAGGAAACTGAGCGTATGTGGCCTAGACAGATCATGATGATCCTGGCCTGGTGGGGTTGTTTTCATGCACTGGCCTATAAACTCCCATATGGCCAATACCCGCAGGAATTTTTTGGGTGACATTTAAAGGGCTGTTGGCACATTAATAGAGCTTAACTTAACGTCCTATTGTGTTGATACTGACAAACTTGTTGCACTTTAATATTTAGCAGTCAGATACAAGCATAACGTTCGATTTTAGCCACCACTACTGTGAACAATATTGTCTGACTTTTACTGGGAGGGACTGTGTGATATTTTTCTATTTTCCTCTATTATGGAATCATTTGTATTGAATTATACAATATATTTGTTTGCGAATAGTCAGTAGTGATGCCCATATAATTTTTGGTGTATGAGGTACACCCCTTTTACACTTTACAGAAGTACCAAGCACAAATGTCCTACGGCTTCTACCTTCCCCGCTTTGCCCACCCCAGCAAGGCCTTGTCTGTGCCGCAGTCTGTGGCTCCTGTTTGAATGATTAAAGTAAAAGCCATTACAGTTTTTATTCACAACTACTATTTTACAATATTATTACAATGTATTTTATGGCAGCTCCTGTGAGCAGATCAAAGGCATATTCTGTAGGCTGCAGATGTACTTTTGTAGTAAAATTCCTGTATAGCAGGGGTAGACAACCTCGGCCCTCCAGCTGTGGTGAAACTACAAATCCCATCATGCCTCTGCCTCTAGGAGTCATGCCTGTGGTTGTCGGGGTCTTGCAATGTCTCATGGGACTTGTCGTTTCAAAACAGCTGGAGGGCCGAGGTTGCCTACCCCTGCTGTATAGGTTTCCCCACTTCCCTCCTGTCTATATTACCAAAACCCAAACGTCACCCTGCTCAGCTCACTTCTGCACTAGAGAGTATTTACACATATCACCCTCCAACCCTAATTAACACAAAAATGCAGCTTTTCCTGAAGTACCCTCCTTTTCCCCAGTGCCATCCTCTGCAGAGTCCAATAGCTGTCGTCGCACTTCTGGATTGGATGACACCAAGCCTAGGTAGTCGTGTTTCCCCCCCTGTAGTTGTCTGATTGACATACAAAAGATGTAACCACCAACCAGATGGCACGTAGAACATGTGTAGAGGTTATTGATGGCATCGCTCCTATTTCTTGTTGTCTTGACATCTATTACCTCTATGGAGAGTGTGCAATGAAAAGAATTCCTGATTGTGTAATGGGCAGCGAAGAGACCTTCCCTCAAATTTTTTACACACTACAAGCTATCCATAATGGAATTAACAAAATTCCATTACCAGCATATCAAGAAACGTAATAAATTCAGTTCCAGCTAATCTCCGCCGCGCTTCATTAACGTTAACGGGCGCTCTTAAGAAAACCCCTAGTGTCAATGATTGCTGTTTGAAGAACAATCATACGTGCAGTGCCCGGTGATCGACATTTGTTTTACAACAGATGCATCATCTTGATGCAGGCACTAAGAGCTCAGGTACTTGAGGCGCTAATGAGGTGTGCGTGCTCTCACCATAATGCCACCTGTAATTAGCCCGCAGAGCCTTGCGGTATATGGTCAGAGCAGAGTCCATTAAAAGCAAAGATTGCATCAAATCCACGTCTTCATAATCACTTTTAGCTTCCTAGATTAGAGGAGCCATTTTACTTTTATAATGTCTTTCACCTGTGACACGCCATTAATTGTTTTATCATTTCAGGGAAAGAATAAGTATTTTACTTTTAAATCTGGCAAGTGAGGATGGGAGTGGGGTGTGTGCTGAGCTGGCTAATTATACATAGCGGCAAAGAAGGCAAGGTCACACCAGCTGTTTTATCTTTTTTTTTTTTTTTTTGTAAGACATGTTACTGTGGTTTACAGGGCTGAATATATTAAAGAATAAATATATTAAGAACAGCTAAAGCATATAGTTTTAAAAGGATTTGCATTTTTTTTTTGTAGTTCCCTTGACTTCCTTTCTCAGAGATACAAAAGGAAGTTGTAGAATTAAAAGTGCATCAAATAGTGAAAGTGCATCTTATTTGTCACTGCAACCAATATCACAATTGAATAATTAATTTCCCCTCTTTGCCTGTTCCAGGGACAGTTTAGGCTTTTGGATCTCCCATCACTTTATGTCTCAGTGGTATTGCTAACCTGGACAGATAGAGAGGTTGGATCTCCCCAGCTGGGGACACAGACTGCAATAAAAACCTGACAGGATTCTAATCCTTCCACACTTTATCCAAAGCTGAAAATATTATTTTGTTTTTGAATACACTTTAAAGCAGTATTAAACGCCAAAACCAAATATGTAATATATTGCAGTTTACCAATAGTTAGATGTAGTGGCTGCATTAGTTTTCTTTTCTTTGGCTTCTCTCCCCTCTGTTTTCACCTGGTAATCTGGCCAGTAAGGCCCCATTTACGCCTGAGTGACGCTACTGTGTTGCTTACTTTGCACCTTTTTGTGGCGTGTTTTTTATGCTGCACCATTTATTTTGAATGGTTCTTTCTCCACTCCAAAAACGCGCCAAAGAAACCTAAATATCCAAATCTGGCACTGAGCCAGATGCATTTGGCATTGCGTGTTCAGTGACAGGCAACATACAGTACACACCTAAACACTTGTTTGGTACACATTTAACCCTTTGAGCGCCCTAGATGTTAACCCTTCCTGTCCAGTGTCATTTTGTTTTTTTAATCCATGGTGGTTCAAAAACCTAAAATGGGAAAACCATTAACCTCTCTGGCAGTATGATTGTCCGATTTTTGATGGTGAAAGCGGTACAATTGTTTTGTATGGAAATTTGGTGTTTTATATTGTAGGCCTGTAATTCATTTGCTCGGCACACAATCGGACATTGATCGGACATTTCGACAACAAAATCCATGGATTTTTTTCAGACGGATGTTGGCTCAAACTTGTTTTGCATACACACAGTCACACAAAGTTGGTCGGAAATTACGAACGCCAAGAACGCGGTGACGTACGACAAGCCTAGAAAAATTAAGTTTGATAGCCAGTGCGGCTCTTCTGCTTGATTCTGAGCATGTGTGGAACTTTGTGCATCAGAATTGTGTACACACCATCGGCATTTCCGACAACGGATTTTGTTGTCGGAAAATTTGAGAACCAGATCTCAAATTTTGTGCGACGGAAATTCCGATGGAAAATGTCTGATGGAGCCTACAAAGCGGTCGGAATTTGCGACAAAAAGCTCCCATAGAACATTTTCCGTCTGAAAATCTGACCGTGTGTACGGGGCATTTGGAATAACTCACTTAAATCTGTCCAAACAAAAGTCTAGTGGACATCCGGGTATGATAAAGCTTGAAACACAAAATCATATAAATATATAACTACAGTGGTGTGAAAAAGTGTTTGCCCCCTTCCTCATTTCCTGTTCCTTTGCATGTTTGTCACACTTAAGTGTTTCGGAACATCAAACCAATTTAAACAATAGTCAAGGACAACACAAGTAAACACAAAATGCAATTTGTAAATGAAGGTGTTTATTATTAAAGGTGAAAAAAAATCCAAACCATCATGGCCCTGTGTGAAAAAGTGATTGCCCCCTAAACCTAATAACTGGTTGGGCCACCCTTAGCAGCAACAACTGCAACCAAGCGTTTGCGATAACGTGCAATGAGGCTTTTACAGCGTCCTGGAGGAATTTTGGCCCACTCATCTTTGCAGAATTGTCCTAATTCAGTTACATTAGAGGGTTTTCGAGCATGAACGGCCTTTTTAAGGTCATACCACAACATCTCAATAGGATTCAGGTCAGGACTTTGGCTAGGCCACTCCAAAGTCTTCATTTTGTTTTTCTTCAGCCATTCGGTGGTGGACTTGCTGGTGTGTTTAGGATCATTGTCCTGCTGCAGAACCCAAGTTCGTTTCAGCTTGAGTACACGAACAGATGGTCGGACATTCTCCTTCAGGATCTCTTGGTAGACAGCAGAATTCATAGTTCCTTTTATCACGGCAAGTCTTCCAGGTCCTGAAGCAGCAAAACAGCCCCAGACCATCACACTACCACCACCATATTTTACTGTTGGTATAATGTTCTTTTTCTGAAATGCAGTGTTCCTTCTACGCCAGATATACTTGGACACACACCTTCCAAAGAGTTCCACTTTTGTCTCATCGGTCCACAGAATGTTGTCCCAAAAGTCTTGGGGATCATCAAGATGTGTTGTGGAGAAATTGAGACGAGCTTTGATGTTCTTTTTGCTCAGCAGTGGTTTTCTCCTTGGAACTCTGCCATGCAGGCCATTTTTGCCCAGTCTTTTCCTGATGGTGGAGGCATGAACGCTGACCTTAACTGAGGCAAGTGAGGCCTGCAGTTCCTTGGACGTTGTTGTGGGGTCTTTTGTGACCTCTTGGATGAGTCGTCGCTGCGCTCTTGGGGTAATTTTGGGCGGCCGGCCACTCCTGGGAAGGTTCACCACTGTTCCATGTCTTCGCCATTTGTGGATAATGGCTCTCACTGTGGTTCGCTGGATTCCCAAAGCTTTGGAAATGGCTTTATAACCCTTTCCAGACTGATAGATCTCAATTACTTTCTTTCTCAATTGTTCCTGAAGTTCTTTGGGTCTCGGCATGATGTGTAGCTTTTAAGGATCTTCTGGTGGACCTTACTGTGTCAAGCAGCTCCTATTTAAGTGATGCCTTGATTGTGAACAGGTGTGGCAATAATCAGGCCTGGGTGTGGCTAGAGAAATTGAACGCAGGTGTGGACAACCACAGTTATAGTATGTTTTAACAAGGGGGGCAATCACTTTTTCACACAGGGCCATGATGGTTTGGATTTTTTTTCACCTTTAATAATAAACACCTTCATTTACAAATTGCATTTTGTGTTTACTTGTGTTGTCCTTGACTATTGTTTAAATTGGTTTGATGTTCCGAAACACTTAAGTGTGACAAACATGCAAAGGAACAGGAAATGAGGAAGGGGGCAAACACTTTTTCACACCACTGTATAAATGATAACAAATAAAAATATAATAATAATACCTTTTATTCAATACATTTTAGTCAATGATATAATTAAATCAAAAACAATGAAATTTGTCCAAACAAGGGTGTAATATAAATAGTCATATTGCTTCAGTAAACATCCCGGGTATGATACATTTTGAAACATGGGACTGCACAAAGTCCGACATCACAATAAGGACAATGGAATCTGGTTTCCTTTTGGATTTTCTTTCCACTGTCATCACGCTTTGAGCAACAAACCAGACACATCCTTGTGGGTGCTGACTTTTTCTCAGTTTGCGGGATGTAGTTCATTAAGTGACGACCAGACAGGCGTTCCGGGTTGACAAAGCCAGCAGCACGATGTCCAGCTCTATTCACAGCCAATGGTGTTTGGTGGTTCAGAAAGATCAGTTCGGCAACTTTCCAAATAAAGTCAGCATGAACCACAGGCTTGTCACACTTTATTTTTTTTTAGCAGAATGTAGGCAATCCACAAGCATTGCTTGAGAAAATGCCTGAAGATCTTCTTGTAGTACTTTAGTTGTTTTCTCATTGCTGGATAGAATGTCATTGTTTGGTCGGCTTTGTCAACACCTCCCATAGTGTTGTTGTAGTCTATCACTACTTGTGGCTTCATGATGTCTTTCCCACCTTTTGTGCATACCGTGACAGTGGAGGTATTATGGCACACATATTTTTTGTCACGCCATCACAGTGCTATCATGAATGTCCTGGTCATGAAGGAGGGTAAAACCTTCCAAAGTTGAAGTGGTTACAAAATAATGGCACCATGAGCGCGTTGCACATTTTGCCTCAATTCCGTGATAAAATTGTGCGATTATGCCCAAGACTCCAATACGCTCAGTTGTAAACGGGCCTTACACACCACTTGTATTAGTGAGACCCAACTCTGGAGGAATGAGAAAAGGAGGCATAGTAGACAGCAGCATAGTCAGCTGGGGAGAGGGCAGTACTGTTAAATGTATTAGCAGATTTAGAACCATTAAGAAAATTGAACCCAAACTCCATGTCACACTTTTTAAGCAGTTAGTTTTCCTTTTGCAATAAAGGTTTGAATGAATAAATGACAGCTGATCATTTTAATCACCCCTGCCAGTGTTAAGTGGTTTGTCTCATCCAAGTAAACTGATGCTTTTTTGCTAGAGAGTAGAACTGTGCTGCAGCACTTGAAGGGGTTGTAAAGTCTCATGGTTTTTCACCATCATGCATTCTATGCATGAAGGTGAAAAACCCTCTTTGCTTCAGCTGCACCCCAGACCCCCCCTTTTCTCTCGTGAACACGATCGTTTCAGCGACGAGCATGAGCCCAGTGGCTCCAGCCGCTGTCTCGGGTCATCATTGGACAGACTGATAGCAGCAGGAGCCATTGGCTCCAGCTGCTGTCAATCAAATCCAGTGACACAGGAACGGGGGGCGGGGCAGAATCCTGCTGTCTGTGTCAATGGACACATCGGCAGGACTAGTGAGCGCGCCCATACGAGTGCCCCAATGGAAAGCGGCTCTCTGTGACCAGGAGCGCCACTGGGGGACCCAGTAAGAGGGTGAGAGTGCATATATCAGATGATCCATATGTCATGTTAATCATGTAAATATTAGATTTATTGAATCTGAAAGAGAACCTGTTTAGGTTTTTATTATTGTTGTTGTATTTTTATCACATTATAATTTTGTTTTGTGTTTTAGTTGTAATGTAATAAGGTCCTACAAGAGCTCCAGAAGAAGCCACGATTGTGGTGAAACATGTAGAGGCGCCTATTCTTTTGTATAGTGACCACTGAGCTCTATTGTGCCTTTTTTTATACTAATTGTCTTCCTTTTGATATTTGTTTAATAAAATCAAATATTGTTTTAATATCAATTTCTATTGATTGTCTGCACCTTTAAACTCCAAATTTGTCTCTGGTAATATTTCTGAATTCCAAGGAGGTGGTGTACATGGTGAAATCTCCAACCTTTAATGTTGAATCTATCTTTGGACTTAGGACTTGTTTAGACTGCCATGAAGGAGCCTTTAGGTGTATTTTAAGCTTTCTTTACTTCCAGGGAAACTATTGGCATCCAATTTTTCTTTCATTTGGAGATAGCAGGGCGCACTCACAAGGAGATTTCTGGCAGCTTGAACAGAAGTCAGTTTGACAGAAATGTTTATCTCAATGTGAATATAAATCTGATTAGTCAGTTAGAAGAATGATATTAGCGATTCCCCATGTGACACATTAAAGTCATTAGCTTTTTAATCGCGCGGGCGGAACCGCATTATTATGGCAGAATGTGTTATGGGAAAGCGACATAAATAGATAAACCATTAATTTCACTTCATTCCCTTTTCATGATAATATGTTTTTATTTGGATTTGAAGAGCACCTCCAGGCAATAATTAAAATCAATCAATGAACTGCCAGTGCTAGCTGGCAAACACTGCAACGGCACTAAAATCCGAGTGTCCGCCCGGGTTTGCCTTAGTGTGCGATCGAGTCAAATGAAACACATTTTCCCAAAATCTGCATTTCATATTCTTCAATACTTTATTTTTTTTTATTTTTTTTTTAATGATCCATTTTAGAAAGACTAATCAGGATTTCACAGTGCCTCTTCTGGATGGTCCTGCAGTCACTGGTCAATTGCCATGTGCTGTGCAGCCCCTCTGCTGCCAGGATACTGCATTGTGGAGTTGGGAATTTGGGACTTTGGGCAATGGGAGTTCCAGGAGTTACTGACAAACAAATGGAATTCCATACTGAGACAACCTGATTAACACAATTTGTGGCATTAAGAGATAGTAAGATGTTGTATTCCCTTGTGTGTATTACAAATACATGTAAAGGCAATATATTTTTCACTTTTGTATAAGGAAAATAATTGGTAAAGCCCCTGTCAGATTCATCAGTGATGCCTGGAGACTTAAAGCTCAGCTGCAGACAAAGAGCTAAACACATAGGTGGCGTATATATAGCAGTGCTGGATTTATAAGGGTGCAAAGGAGGCAGCTGCCCTGGGCCCCTCTTCTATACAAAAATAATATAAAAAATTAAAACAATACAAATTGATAATAATAAAATAACATACATAATAATAAAAATATACCTTAGTAAATGGGGTAATATTTTGCCAGCCATCATCTGTAAGTTTTTACTCTGGACTGGTACATTGTATTGTTTTTAAAAACACATTTTGGCAGGTCAAGCGAAACACACATAGAGTGCTATGAATGAGTGTGTGTGCACGTATGACCTCAGAATGATGTTGTGTCATACATTTTAAAAATGTCTGACTGTCATTGAGAATGTAAACTAACTCTGTGTATGAGGGGCCCAGGCCCCCCAAAATTGAAATTTGGCCGTACATATATGAGAGCTGTTTTACCTGCCAAAGGATTTTAATTTCTGTCTATTCAGTTCTGGCAATACCAGAGATCTGATTTTCTTTGCAGCAGTTAAAGCAGTAGTAAACCGCATTTTTTTTTTTTCAACCATGTAGGCCAATGGCATAATGTGCTAGTATGCATCGCATACTAGCACATTATGAAATACTTACCTTAGAATGAAGCCCTCCAGCGGCATGCTGTGCTGTCACTGCTGAAGGAACTTCCATTCTGAGATATCCCAGAATGCCTACTTCTACTGTGACCTTTTCAAAGCCAAATGATGGTAATGCCCCCCTATATTCACCATAATAATAAACTGGGGTGTCCAGATTCAAGAGAGAAACACCTAGGTCATTCCCTTGTGGGAGACAAAAAACGTTCTGGGGAAGTTCCACTCTTGGAGAGACCTTCTTACCCCAAAAATTGACGTTTTGAGAGCAATGAACAGTACTTTGATCTTGCTGATGTTTAAAATGTTAGTTTCTCTTTTTAGTATTTATTTTAATATTTGTTTCCTTGGCAGATTTCTCAAGAGAGCATCAACAATAAGATGAACGCCTCAAACCTGGGTTGTGTGTTTGGACTGAATTTGGTGTGGCCGCAGGAAGGAGCCCCATCCATTAATGCTCTGGTCCCAGTAAACACATTCACAGAATTGCTTATTGAATACTACCCACAAATCTTCAGCTCCAGGACTGTCGTGGGTGAGAAACTCCCATAACCACCATGGACTATATAATGGACAATTTACAGAAACAAGATGACAATCAATGATAATTTACTACTGCTAGGGCTAGTCTCACTTTTACTGCTGCAACCAACTTCTCTTGGCCCCACACAGCTTCCTCTATAGCCGCCCCAGCTAGGAATGGTGGAAGAACAGGTGCATTTCCATGTTTTCAATGTTTATTGCTTTCATAAGAGGCACTCACATTCTTCTCCTGCTCTGTCATTCGCGTCACCTCTTCTGCTAAGCCCTTCACTCCTTGCCATAGTCATATTACGATTTATACATAGCAACAATACAGATCTTGTTGGATGGACAAAAGGCAGTTGTATGGTCCAAGAAAGAAAGCTGGTCTTGTGTGATTCTTAGAGTGCTTGGTGGTAAAAATGGCTCAAATGTGTGGTTTTACCACCCCTGAACCTCACATGTCAATGAGCCCTTGGTTCACATATCTGCTACATTCAAGGCAGCCCATTCATTTCAATGGGCTGCCCTACCTGCAGAGACGCAGGGGAAAAAAGTCCTGCACCCTTTTTTTTAAATCGCACACAAGTTCCTACACTACTTTTGATGACTTTGGGGGCGATTTCAATAGACATCTGTGCATGAAGCCGCACAGATGTCTGTCAAATCGCCCGCCCCCCCCCCCCCCCCCGAATTTAGACTGTAATGGCGGTTTGAAATCATGAGAGTCCAGCTGAACTCGCACAATTTCAAACCCGCAATCAGTGTGAACCCAGGCTTAGACTGGTTTGCCTCAGGACTGAAAATACTTTTCAAGGGCACATTGAGGGGAAAAGGTTGAGAAACACTGGATTAGAAAGAAGGATAGGGGCAACTCAGAGAGGTCCCAATTTTAAAAATTGTAGTTTTGGGAAGTGTGAGATCTGTGTGTTTTTAAAAATGTCCTAAAGGAAGAAAAATAAAATAAGCAGAGACCGCCTTTAGTAAAAGCTACACATAAAAATGATCAAGAGTTATAGGCAGTTAAAGATGCATGCAAATCTAGACTTTTCCTGTTAAGGGTAGAAATTGGCATAATTGGGAGATTTTGTTTTACTGAAATTTCTGCAAAACTTTTGACATCTCGCTGATATTTTGCCACTATGCTTTGTATTAATGGGTATGTTGAATACAAGTGGCTTTAAAGGAAGCATTTGGCTCTCAGCTATGCTGCAACCTGTTTTTAGGCCAAAAATTGCTAATCCTACTACATTGCTAACCCTAATCCTTTGTTTATCTACCAAGCCATGTGAGCACCATGTCAGTACTGTCATAGCGATCACATGACTTTGACTAACAAAGCCGCGTCAGTGACAACTTTGTTTATTAACACTGGCATATAATTACCATAAATATCAAAAAACAAATGTTTAAAGCTAGGAGTATGCAGTGGGATCTCATCAATATGTGACATGGGTCATTTCAATGATCGATCGGGTCCCATTGGATGTCCCTAGCTTTAACTACTTGAATACCAGCCTGTACGAATCCATTTATTACCAGGACATTTTTCAGTTTTCAGCACTGTAAGGGCTAGTTTACACTTGCTTCAAAACAAGGCTTCAGACAGGCTTTGTTAAAGCTCTCTGATTGCCAGTCAAAGCACCTGTCACTAAATAAAATGGTTAGCTTACAGTCCTGTTTACACCTTGCTTTTGCTTGGTGCTTCAATGAAGCTTCAGTGGGGCTTCTATAAGGCTTTGGTGGAGCTTCGATGAGGCTTTGGTGGAGCTTCGATGAGGCTTTGGTGGCGCTTCGGTGGGGCTTTGATGAGGCTTTGGTGGAGCTTCAAACGAGCTTTGCTATAGACTTCTATGGAGGCTCTGAAGACACTTTGAAGCACCACTATAGCTACATGCGGTATCATTTTTGAAGCTAAGCCAAAGCAAGGTGTAAACAGGACTGGAAGCTAACCATTTTAATTAGTGATCGTAGCTTTGACTAGCGCTAAGAGAGCTTTAACAAAGCTTGTCCGAAGCCTTGTTTTAATGCAAGTGTAAACTAGTCGTTAATGTGTGTTGAAGCCGAAGCAAGCATAAATGAGCCCTAAGGGCTAGTCTACACTTGCTTCAAAACAAGGCTTCGGACACACTTTGTTAACACTCTCTGAACGCCAGTCAAAGCTCCTGTCACTAAATAAAATGGTTAGCTTACAGTCCTGTTTAAATCTTGCTTTTGCTTGGTGCTTCGATGAGGCTTTAGTGAAACTTTGATGAGGCTTCGTGGGGCTTTAAGCAAGCTTTGCCATAGACTTCTATGGAGGCTTTGAAGACGCTTTGAAGCACCAGCTACATGGGGTATTATTTTTGAAACGAAGCCGAAGCAAAGCAAAAGCAGGTGTAAACAGGACTGTAAGCTAACCATTTTATTTAGTGACAGGGGCTTTGGCTAGTGTTCAGAGAGCTTTAACAAAGTCTGTCCGAAGCCTTGTTTTGAAGCAAGTGTAAACTAGGCCTTAATGTGTGTTGAAACTGAAGCAAGTGTAAATGAGCCCTAACGGGTACAAATACTTAATCATGCAACACTATAATCAGTTAAATTTTTATATATTCTTTTGAGGCAGGGGGCCTTCTTTTGGTGGTATGCAATAGCCACTGCAGTTTGAGCCCGGGTTCACACCAGTGCGGTGCGAATTCCAGCTACATTTTCTCTGTGAAGAGAAAATGTTGCTGTTCAGCGGTGCCGCTCCGTTCTATCAGCGCATCAGCTGAGCAGGGAGAGGTGTAGTGAGAAGGAGAGATTTCTTGTTCAGAACGGAATGCATCTGCGATTCAGATTCGTTCCCATAGAGGTCAATGTGCTTGTAATTCGCACCGCAATGCCCAGAAAACACACACGTTTTTTGTGCAATGCGCAGTGCGAATGCAACGCACAGATGTGAACCAGATACATTCATTTCAATGTATTTTAAAATGTCCTGCAAATTGGATGGGGTGTAAGCCGCATCTAATTTGCATAGGTGTGAACGGGGGCTTCATTTATTTTTATAAAAAGAAAAAAAGACCAAAAACTAAAAAAAAAACTGTTTTCCTTACTCTCTGTTAAAAATGTCAGGACAGTACAAATGGCCCCCCAAGGCGGTTTCCTTTTTTTGCCACAATTTAAAAAAAAAGAAGTAACATGCTGGTATTGAGGGGGTAAAACACAGAGCTTGTTAATGGTGCTTGGTCATTTTTATAGGTCGTACACAGAGAGAGAGCAACAGATGAAGGGGTTATCTTCATTTCCATCCTGCCACTGTATGTGACATTAATAAGTTAAAAAATAATTTTGTTCCTACTGTCTGTACATCTTGAGCTTCTCATCATTTTAACGTGTGGTTTGCACTATAGGTAGCCTCTGCTTACGGTATGTATTATTTTATTTTGTGTTCTACTTTGAATTGACCAGATTTGTGACCTGATTACTTTAAATAAGGATTGGGTTGTCAAATGCCAGATATATCATTTCAGTCTCACCCAATTAGAGGGTCTCAGGGAGGCGAAAAGGTAAGGGGAAACTCTGGGGCCTGTGACCTCAACACAAGGAGTTGAGATAGTATTCCTTCCTTACCGGTGATTGGAACAGTTTTAGGCTTCATGCACATTGGCACTGAGTCCTGTACACCATAAATGGGTTGTTTGTTTATGTGACTGCAGTTTCCAGATGCTGCATGCAGGCAGCCTATGTAAGTGTATGGGGACACAGCTGCTCATCCTAATTTGATAAGCATGTCAGTGAGTGGCCCCAAACGCACAGTGCTTGCTTTCAGGGACGCACATCCTCATGCCTGTGAAATTAGAGTGAGCGGCTGTGTTCCCATACACTTACATGGGCTGCCTGCACGCAGCACCTGGTAACTGCAGCCACATAAACAAATGGCCCATTCACGGGCCCCAGCACCCATGTGAATGAGTCTTGGACACCTTTGTTACTTGATTTGTACTGTTTAAGGTCACAAGATTAATATTTATATTGGATATTTTGTTACAAGATGTTTCATAATGTATTGTTTAAAAGGAAAAACTGGTAAAATATTGCACTCTTACCTGGTGTATGTGGTTATTGTACTTTGTGGGTCCATTCACACTTGAGTGTTGCAGGGTACGGCAACAAATGTCTCTACATGCAGTGCATTGCTTTGCCCTTCATTATCAGTGGCACCCCAACACACTGTACAGTGGTGGGCATCACCATGCACATGTATTGTGGTACACTGCGTTGTAACAAAAGGGTCATGTGCACTTTTCTGTAAGTTATGCTGAACTGGAAGTCCATCCATGAAACTGCAAACTGCAAGTGGCTGTTGTAGTCTTAATAGGTCCTGAATTGGAACTCTTTCTTAGAACTTATCTGATCTTTATATCATACAATAATGCCCAGCTGCATAAAGGCCACACCTATAAAGTAGGGTCAGAGGATGGAACCATGACATACGTTGGGGGACACCAGTTTCCCACACTCTTGGAAGCATTCAATGACTGGGACACTGGAGCCTGCAGCACTGAACTGGGGGGGGGGGGGGGGTAGTGTATATTCTTGAATACAGCCATTTTTACAGGAATGTGTGCGTTGGGAATTTTGTATTTGGGGGAGAAGGTGGGACACACTGGAGAGGTCAGCTTCTTGCAGGGAGGCTTCCACTTATTCTTTTTTGTCATCTGACAGGGTCATTTTAAGGGCTTCAACAAAAAGAGCTGCTCTAAGCATCGTAAATTGTTTGTGGATGTGGTGCTCTTTAGGCCCCTTTCACACTTGTGCGCATTTTTGCTGAAATTTTGATGTGACTTGAAGCACTGCCTGTGTACACTTGAGGTCTATGGACCTCAAGTCGCATTAAAGTCGGACCAAAGTAGTGGTCTATGTTAAAGTTGCTGCGACTTGAAGTCACACAGATATGAATGGTACTCATTGGAAATCATGAGGGACGACTTGCCATGCAACTTTGCAGTCCCAAGTCACAGGACAAGTCACACAAGTGTTAAAGGGGCCTCAGACTTACATTTGCTAACAAGCTAATGGTTGTACAAACAGGTTCTGGCATTGCTTTTCTGAACTGATCGAAGTCTGCTTCAAAGAGTAATTGCAACAGTGACATCTGAGGGTGAGATGGAAGAAAGATAACATATAAGAGGGAACAAAAAACACAACTCTGGAAGCTTTGTCCAAAAAATACATGCCAAGGACAAGTATTGGCACAGTACTGGCTGTGGTCCGCCTGCAGCTGATCTTTTCCCCACTGCTGACTTACCACCCCTTGTTCTGCACTGTGTCTCTGTGGAGGTAGCCATGTTGGTAGAGGAAGGGGCTTTGCTGCTTTATATCCGAGCCTTCAGCAAGGAGAACATTGAGCAGCACAATAGTGACATCACCAAATCTCCTGAGACTAGCAGCCAGAGGCAGCAGTGCTTTAGACTAGGGGTAGGCAACCTGGGGCCCTGCAGCTGTTGCAGAACTACAAGTCCCATCATGCCTCTGGGAGTAATTGTAACTGCCAGCCTTGCAATGCTCCATGGGAAATGTAGTTCCACAACAGCTGGAGGGCCCAAGGTTGCCTACCCCTGCCTTAGACGATCTCACACTGCAGATATACAGATAAGGCTGTGCACAGGAGTGCCTAGATACATACCAGAAAATGCACTGCAATTTTTGTTACAAGGAATTCCAGACAAGAGGCAGATTTTTTCAGGGTACTGCTTTTAGGCTGGATTCACACCTATGCATTTTTTGTGCTTTTTGCATTTTGCAGATTTGCACTACAGTCCATTTTCCTTTGGAACACGTTCTGTTGTGCAAATCTGCAAAATGCAAAAAGCACTAAAAATGCATAGGTGTGAATCCAGCCTTAGGCACGATTAACATCGCAATGAAAAACAAGTCGGGTCATAAACTTGAATTTTGCAGATTTATTCTGAGATTTGCCCCTATTATAAAAGCATTAGAATCACATTTCTGGTATAAAGCATTTTTTTAAATTTTAAACCCAACAAAAAAAGGTGTAGCGCAACCAAACCAATATTTATATATCTGTAATCAATATATTGAAAATCTATACCTCAACTGTGTGTTAATAGACTGCACAGAGGTGGACTGTTTTATATGCACCTACATTTTTTTGTTGGTTTAAGCATTTCAGCCCCGGAAGGATTTGCCCCCTTAATGACCAGGCCATTTTTTGTGATACGGCACTGCGTCGCTTTAACTGACAATTCCGCAATCATTTGATGCTGTACCCAAACAAAATTGATGTGCTTTTTTACCCACAAATAGAGCTTTCTTTTGGTGGTATTTGATCACCTCTGCGATTTTTATTGTTTGCGCTATAAACAAAAGACCAACAATTAAAAAAAAAATGTTTTTTCTTTACTTTCTGCTATAATACATATGCCAAAAAAATATCTAAAAAAACAAATGTATTCATCACTTTAGGCCGATATATATTCTTCTACATATTTTTGGTAAAAGGATAATCGCAAAAGGTGTATATTGATTGGTTTGCGCAAAAGTTTACAATCTACAGGATAAATTTAGGAACTTTTATTTTTATTTTTTGCTGGTAATGGCGGCGATCTGCGATTTATTTATTTTTTTTAGCGACATTGCGACTAACGGTCGCCAGCGGAAATCGAGACCACGGGCGTGCTCTCGCTATCCTCCTTGCACGGACTGACGTACAGGTACGTCGGTTCGCGCAGGAGAGCCAACCTGCTGCAGTATGAGCTGCATGAGCTGGTTGGCAAGTGGTTAAATATGTTTTTGATGTGGGAACACATGATAGTGGTAAGCGGCAACAACACGTACACACTAGAATAATTAAATATACTTTTTTGGTTAGGCACAGGTATTTTTTGGTTTTAGAGTTTTTCTTTTTTCTATTTGATTCTACAAACCTGAACAAATGCAAATTTAAAAAGTTTACATACAAATGGTTAAGGCCCCTTCCATACTGGCGGAGTCCGCCAGCAGGAGATCTCTCCACTGATCCCCGCTGAGCAGGCGGATGACAGGTTAGGGTCCGCTCCTCTGATGCAGAGTGAACACTGACACAACTCTCCGGGGGTTATTTACTAAAGCTGGAGAGTGCAAAATCTGGAGCAAATATGCAGGGCAACCAACCAGCTTCCAGGTTTTATTGCCAAAGCTTAATTGAACAAACAGAAGTTGGAAGCTGATTGGCTACCATGCACAGCTGCACCAGATTGTGAGTGCACCTGTTTTAGTAAATCTCCCCCTCTGTTCTCTATGGGCTGTTGGATGGAAACGGACTTCCTGTCCGTTTCCATCCGACTGTCATTCGATCTGCCAGATGTTTTTTTTTTTTTTTAAGGTAGGATTGGATCAGATGTTGGAAGGTGTCAATGGACATATGTCCGTTGATATCCGCCACTCTATAGAGAACAATAGATGGTCCGATCAGGTCCGCCTGAAAAACTGAAGGACTCGATCGGTTTGTCAGTGTGAAGGGGGGTTTAAAAACAAAAATTCTGCTAAAAGAAAATTGCTAAGGGGAGAAAGCTCCTCATACAGAACTCCCTGTGAAACTTTCAGGATTAAGCTATCAGTTTGACTGCTCAGACCTGCACAGTGCAGAAGACAGCTGAGCAATGCAGGAGCAGGAGAGGCTCCCACTGCTTCCAAGGCTGTGGCTTTTCTGCCTCGGATCACAGTATATAATAGTGGAATATCCCAAAGCAGCCAATCGGCAATCATCTTTCATTTGTCTACAGCAGGGATATGCAATTAGCGGACCTCCAGCTGTTGCAGAACTACAATTCCCATGAGGCATATCAAGACTCTGACAGCCACAAGCATGACAGCCAGAGGCATGATGGGACTTGTAGTTTAGCAACAGCTGGAGGTCCGCTAATTGCATATCCCTGGTCTACAGTAAACTAAATCAAATTGGTTAAGTATAGATTAATTAAAATGTTGCATGTTGTCATTGCACCTTGTTGAATAAGGCTAACAGTGTTTTGGGGAGTTGTATTAGCGGCTCACTGTTCACCTATTGCAGGTTCACCTACCTGCCGTTCTCAACTGGGGTGAAATGACACCACTGCTGACAATGGTATTATACATCTATGCAGAATCAATAATGTGTTTGTGCTGGGAGCATGCTCAATCATGCACTGCCACTACATAGACCAAGCTGTCATCAACAGGAGTTGGTATGAGTATTGAAGTAAAAAAAAAAAAAAAGATCAGATTGATCAAGACTTGTGTTTTAAGATAGAAGAAAAAAGGTTTAGGTCCTGTTCACATTCTGTAGATGAACAACACAGCTCTCTGCTAGGGAACAGACAAAACAATGGTTTTCTTTGTGCCCCGTTCACACGTCCCTGCAGCTGTCACCTGTGGAGCAGAGCAGTGCGAAAAGTGCAACACTGCTGCAGTTTTCCACAGTGCTCTGCAGGTAAACTCAGCCACAAAATACCTCTCCTACTGCTTTCAGCTGCTGTACAGAGAGGGGATCGGTTCCTTTAATTGCCCCCCTAACTGTACTGATCACCCCCACTTGTTCACTGTCCCATTCCCCTAGCTGCCCCCATCCCCACGTGCTGCTGATCATTCAATGTGTATATTCATGACTGAAGCTTAGTAAACCGTGTTTACTATGCTTCAGTTTATGAATGAACAGAAGCCTCTGTCTCCTGTTCATTCATCTGCAGTGCAGCTGAGGCTACAGAGAAAGGGACTGGGGAATGTTTCTTTAGTCCATTTCTCTTTCTCAAACATGAGACTTTAGGGGTCTGTTTAGACTCCAGAAATTTCAAAGCCCCCAACGGGGCAGTTAAAAAAAAAATGTAATATAAAATAAATACTAGTGACACCAACCACTGCCCTACTGACTGACACCGTCCACTGTTCTACTGACACCGTCTGCTGCCATCCCCCCAAAGCATTGTGAAAAAAAGTAAAACTAAATAATAACAAAGTCAAAATAATAAAAAATTTAAAAAAAATAAAAATCAAGGGCTCGTTTACACTGGTTCTCTAGCCCTACATTGCGATTGAGTGGTTTGTACAGCTAGAGCTGCATGTTACTCTATAGCAGGGATATTCAATTAGCGGACCTCCAGGTGTTGCAAAACTACAAGTCCCATCATGCCTCTGGGTGTCATGCTTGTGGCTGTCAGAGTCTTGCTATGCCTCATGGGACTTGTAGTTCTGCAACAGCTGGAGGTCCGCTATTTGCATATCCCTGCTCTATAGGGATGCAGCGGCTATATGAACACAGCCACAGGTCCTAATTTGCCAGGTGTGCGTGAGTGGCCTCCGAATGCATACTGTCTGTGTACCCCTGCATCCACACGTAAGACCTATGGCTGTGTTTGTACAGTTGCTGCATCCCCATAGTGTAACATAGGCTGCCTGCACATAAATTAAAAAAATGTTTTGCACTGTAAAGGTCACAGCACCCATGTGAATGAGCCCCAGGGCCTCATTTACACACAGAGCTCAATTATTACAGCTGTATCTTTTATATTTGGCAGGCATTTAGTAATTTATGCCGAGTTGGTGTCCACTAATAATGCTTTTATCATAGCTCCCAACTGTCCCTGATTTGGAGCAATGTCCCTCTGTCCCTCATTCCTCCTCATTTGTCCCTCATTTTGGTCTGATCTATATAGATGTATATAAAATGCACTTTTTATCTATCAAAAAGTGTTTCCCAGTGCTAAACCTTTCATCTGATTTCTAAATTGCTGCATTTGTAAATTCCAACAGCCAATATAAAGGAATAGTAGAGGTAAAAAAGCACTTGTGGGTTTAATCAATCTTGTTTTTTTTTTCACAATTCTCCATTAAAGGGGTGTGGCAGGGGGTGTGTCCTATGCCTGCATATTTTTGCTGATGGGTGTCCCTCATTCCCATCTCAAAATTTGGGAGGTATGTTTTATTGTATTTTTTTTTTTGAAAAGGAAATGATGACACAGGAAATAGAAAACTCAGAAAAAAAAGCAGCTAAACGTGATATAAATTTAAAAAAACAAGCATAAACACGCAGGTAAACTGCATTAAAAAAAACAGGTAAGCGCAGGTGAATGCATATCAGTTTTTACCTGCATTTTTTATTTACACAAAAGTGGGAACCAGCCCTTATATTAAGTGTCAGTGTCTTTTAGGTAGGATAGATTTAAAAAAAAATCTACAGGTACAAACCAGTGGGATTGTATGATATTATTTTATTTTTTTATTTATGGTTGAACTGGATGGACTTGTGTTTTTTTTCAACCTAACTAACTATGTAACTATGTAACAAACAACAAATAATATACATATATATGTGGTCCCGATGCACATTAGAAGTAGAAGAATCTATTTTGGGTTATTTTTTGAGTGGTAGATGATTGTAATGGCATAAACTTTCAGTTAAAGTTTAAAAAAAACATTTTTTTTACTATTTTTCTTGATAATAAAATAGAAACAGGTGACATCCATTAACATTTACCACCCAATGAGGGCCCAATTTGTCAACAAAGTATAATTCATCTGGGATTTTGCATAATTTTTAAGGGTGCCATGACTCAAATAAATACGGTTGAGAAAGGCTGCTGATGATTATTCCCTTGTCGTCCAGTAGGTGTCAGTAGGAACTCAGAACTGAGCACTTTATACAGTCACACTGACACATACAACATAACTGTCAGGATGCAGCATAACATGTTCAGTCTTAACTCATCACCTTTCATCCCGGAATTTCTGTCCTTCAGCCCCTTTCCACAGTGATTGTTAACCAGTCTCCTCCCATGTCCTTGTGATTAATGGTACACTGCAGAGTTAATGTGTATATTAAGTCAATTGCTGCTAGCTATGTACACGCTGTACTCCACAAACAATGCTTTCAATTACTTGTAACTTTATGGTTTATGCAAATGTAGGGCAGTTTAAAGAAAGAAGGGAAGGGAGTTGATTAAGCAGCACAAGCTGAATGCCAAATGAGATTGTTTCCCGTTTTCAGTCTCCTAATAGAGACCTGATCTAAAGTCCTTAAATCAGCGAATCCTTATTTGAAGAAATGAAAGATTCAACACAGTCTGATATGAAAACACTGCAATAAAAGTGGAACTTGCATCAGGTATTTATTGTTCAACTTAAAGCGGACCTCCACCCTAAAGTGGAAGTTCCGCTCATCGGAACACCCCCCTACGATGCCACAATTGGCACCTTTCAGAGGGGAGGGGGGGTGCAGATACCTGTATAATCCAGGTATCTGCACCCACTTCCGGGAACAGCTAGCAGCAGATATCCCCCCCCCCCCCGTTGTGTTCTGGGAAACACACACTTCCCAGGACACAACGGGGACCAGCAAAGACACGCAGCGCGACTCGTGCATGCGCAGTAGGGAACCGGGCAGTGAAGCCGCAACGCTTCATTTCCTGATTCCCTGACAGAGGATGGCGGCGGGGGCAGCCGAGAGAAGAGCAATTGCTCGTCATCTGCTGCCGACATCGCTGGACCCTGGAACAGGTAAGGGTCCATTAATTAAAAGTATGCAGCTGCAGTATTTGTAGCTGCTGACTTTTAATATTTTTTTTTACGGTGCAGCTCCTCTTTAAAGTGTTACTAAACCCACAATAGTAAAATCAGTGTGTATATGCAATAAAGCATGCTCGGGGGCCGACCGATGGTTGCGTCTGAAGCCGTCTGGAAGGGTTCTCCTGGTGAGGATGGGTGCTGCATCGGGTCTGGCCAGAGGGTTGGGTCCCTGGCCTTCTGGCCTAGATTGGTGTAGTTCTAGCTCCGGTCAGTTTTTCAGGAGAGAACACCGGCTCCTCCTTAACGGGGGGGGGGGGCGGTTAGTATCTCCTGAATGTAATTAGGTAGAAGTGACGGGAACGACGGTTGAGCCTTATGGTCAAGGGATCGCCCTAAACTCTCAGAACTTCATTTTATTTATGGCACCATGGTCACTTCACCAGACACACGTTTTTCATACCTGCCTCTAGGGCCGAGCCTTTTGGCTAGGACCAGGGGAAATTTGTATTCTTGGCTGAAGGGCCTGGCCATTGTATTGCACAATGGTCACTCTTTCACTTCTCCCACTTCCTTCTTCCCACTTTCCTATTTATTTTACCCCGTGTTTGCCAATTTTTTGTACTTTTTTGTTTGATGTTACACGTTTTGTCACTGTGTGATTAGTAGGGTGTGGGTCCTCGGGCCTACCCTGAACGTCTTGGGATGGGGGTGGACATAGGCCTTTTTGGCCTTCGGGGGAGTCCCACCGAGTACTTGGGTGGGTCTGTTTTGGCAAACCTTCCAGAGAAAGGGGGTCCATCTGGTTTTGGCCAGATGGACCCAATTCCTCAGTTGCCGTCTGGAGCCTAACGCCCCGGGGGATCAGGGTAAGGTCCTTCCTATGGAGGATCAGTGTAACACCCGTTGCACGTTTTGTGTCACCTCTTTACGTGTGTGCACTTTTTTTGGCACCGGGTGGAGTTTTTGGGTGCGTTTTACACGCCACAGGCTTTTCAAAAAGCATTCTTGTTAAACTAATGCTACGTACACATGAGCAGACTTTTCGACGGCCTAGGTTCGACGGTCTTCCCGACGGACTTTCGGCAGGGTTTCGACTGACTTTTCGAACGAACAGACTTTGCTACACACAAGCACACCAAAGTCCGACGGATTCAAACGTGATGACGTACGGCCGGACTAGAATAAGGAAGTTCATAGCCAGTAGCCAATAGCTGCCCTAGCGTCTGTTTTCGTCCATCGGATTAGCACACAGACGAGCGGATTTTTCGACCGTCTGACTTTTGGGGAAAAAAAAGTCTGCTGGAGCCCACACGCGATCAAATTGTCCAGAAAGTCAGATCGTGTGTATGCGACATAATAATCACAAAAAGGAAAATGGCACTGCTAAAAAATTGTGGAAAAATTGCATAAGTGTCACCTAAACATAACGATTTGTAAAATGGTATATGACAGTAGGAGATATATATATGGGACAGTGAAAAATATGTGAAGGTGAGTCCCTATGTAGTGTAATAAATCGTATGTAAAAGCCAATGAGATCAGAAAGGAAATAATAAACCTTACTCACACCTGAGAATTGTATGTATCCACCATAGGATTGATGACTAATAGCATGTCCTAATTGCTATAATAAATAGTATATGCATAGCAGAGTGACCTACTAATACCAAATGAATCAAAAACGAGAATATATATGGAACAAATAAATAATGAGAGTGAAAATTCAATCGATAAATTAAAAAACTGTGTGACAAAAAAAGTATATGTAAACACAGCAAAAAAAACACAAATATGCGTGTAAACAAAAAAATGTGATAAATACTCAGTCCATAAATGAAATAATATACATAAGAAAAAGAAAGAAAGTCTCTTAATACTTAAATATCCGTATTCCCAATAAAGTGACTTGTGCTGGTTTTCAAGTGATGCACTTTATCTCGACTTCTGTGCAACAAAGAAGGTGACTTCTCGTGCTCCCACTTAGGTATATGCACTCACCAGAAGCCCTCAACCCTGCAGGGGTTAAGAGTACATAGTACATGGAATCTCCAGTCCTGGTGTCTCTGGAACCGATACGCTCTCTTGCCCTGAAACAAGGTATCCACATAGAAATCAGAAACAGGCATCCATAGTGTAAATCCGAAAAAACGTTTATTCTGAAGAAATTGTTTAATGTTTAATATGCTTGTTATACTCACTGTGGAACCTAAGGGGTTAATCCTTTGCATTGTGTATAAAGGCTGTTTGATCCTGTCTCTCTGATCCTCCTCTTCTTCCACTGTCTCCAAAAAATAACCTGATATTTACAGAGCCAGGGGACAGGCTGCACATGCTCAGTTTGGTGTGTATTGCTACAGAGTGTTTTTTTATTTTTTTTGTTTCTTGGGGCCAATCAGCACTGTCTAAAAATGCCCACACAGAGGATCAAGGGAGAATGAAAACAAGCTTTACTAGGAACTGATATAAGTCAAAAGGCTGCTATATACTGCTGATGAGAAAAGGTGAGTTTTTTATATTTACTAAAATAATTGCAGTTTCATGTTCTGTGTACTGTGGGAGACCAGACATAGTGAATGCAGGGTCCTGGGTTTAGTAACACTTTAAAGCGGAGTTCCAATAATTTCTGTGTTTATTAAAAGTAAACTGTAGCTGCTGACTTTTAACCACTTGCCGACCAGCCGCCGTCATTATACTGTGGCAGGTCGGAACGATCCCGCAAACCAGTGGTCATCAACCCTGTCCTCAGGGCCCACTAACAGACCAGGTTTGCAAGATAACTGAAATACATCATAGGTGATATCATTTGCTGCTCAGTGATTGCAGTATTCTAGTCTGCATCTCCCCAAGGTAATGCATAAAACCTGGCCTGTTAGTGGGCCCTGAGGACAGGGTTGATGACCACTGCCGCAAACCATCGGAGCTGTACGTCGGCTCCTTTAAGTGGGATAGCAGGCGCGCACACGCCACCGGCGGGGGTGTGATGCTCGTGGCCGGCGGTCACGATCGCAGGCATGAGAAGCAGAACGGGGAAGTGTGTGTGTATAAACACACATCCCTGTTCTGTGAGGAGAGGCAGATGGTGAGTTCCTAATAGCTAGGAACCAGATCTGTCATCTCCTATACTCAGTCCCCTCCCCCCACAGTTAGAACACACACATAAGGAACTCCTTAATTGCCCCCTAGTGTTAACCCCTTCCCTACCAGTGACATTTACACAGTAATAAGTGCATTTTTATAGCACTGTTCGCTGTATAATTGTCAGTGGTTTCAAAAATGTGTCAAAAGTGTCCGATGTTTCCACCATAATGTCACAGTCCCGATAAAAAAAAAAAATAATAATAATAAAAATGGCATGAACCTATCCCCTATTTTGTAGAAGCTATAACTTCTGTGCAGACCAATCAATATGCGCTTATTGAGATTTTTATTACCAAAAAGATGTAGAAGAATACATATCGGCCTAAACTAAGGAAAAAATTCGCTTTTTTTCCTTAGTTTTTTCAAAATTGTCACTCTTTTTTTGTTTATAGCGCAAAAAGTACATCAATTTTGGTCGGGTACAGCGTTGCACGACCGCGCAAATTTCAGTTAAAGCAACGCAGTGCCAAATCGCAAAAAATAGCCTGGTCATTGAGCAGCCAAATCTTCCGGGGCTGAAGTGGTTAATAAACACACACTCGCCTGTCCCAGGATCCAGCGATGTGGCCGCCCGAACCCTCTATTTTCTCCCTCTTGTCTCCCCGGCGTCAATTACCACTGTGGGCACCCAGCTGTGACAGCTTGCGGCTTCACAGCCCAGTGTGCACTGCGCATGCGTGAGTCATTCTGCGCTTCCTCAATGGTTCGGGCAATCTTCTGGGACCTGTGACGTGTCCCAAAAGATTGCAGGGAGGGAGGGGGCAGAGGAGAACTCCTGCTCGGATTGCCTAAGTGGTCTGAGTGGGATCTGGTATCTGTCAAAACTAGGTACCCGCTCCCCTCCCAAAAAAAAAAAAATGACATGCCAAAATGTGGCAAATGTGGGAGTGCTTAAAGCGGAATTTCCCCTTTTGGGTGGAGTTCCGCTTTAAGCTCATGTGTCTGTTTAACATGGTTATAGTTAGATTGAAAAAAGACACATGTCCATCTAGTTCAACCAAAGTAAAAAAAAAAAAAAGAAATCATACAATCCCATATAAACAATCCTTCACCCACAGTTGATCCAGAGGAAGGTGAAAAACCCCATCAACGCATGATCCAATTTGCTACAGCAGGGGAAAATAATTTCTTCCTGGCAATCGAATTTCCGCTGGATTAACTTTACCTATAAATGTTAGTACCCAGTTATATTATGTACATTTAGGAAAGTATCCAGGCCTTTTTTAAAGCAATCTACTGAGCTGGCCAGAACCACCTCTGGAGGAAGTCTATTCCACATTTTCACAGCTCTTACTGTGAAGAAACCTTTCCGTATTTGGAGATGAAATCTTTTTTCCTCAAGATGTAAAGAGTGTCCCTTTTGTCCTCAGTGATGACCTTAAAGTTAAAAACTCAACACCAAGTTCACTATATGGACCACTTATGTATTTGTACATGTTGATTATATCCCCCTTAATCTCCTTTTCTCAAGAGAATAAATTCAGTTCCTCTAATCTTTCCTCATAGCTGAGCTCCTCCATGCCTCTTATCAGTTTGTTTGCCCTTCTCTGCACTTTCTCCAGTTCCCCGATATCCTTTTTGAGAACTGGTGCCCAAAACTGAACTGCATATTCCAGATGAGGTCTTACTAATGATTTGAACAGGGGCAAAATTATATCTCTCTCTCTGGAGTCCATACCTCTCTTAATACAAGAAAGACTTTGCTCGCTATGGAAACCGCAGCTTGGCATTGCATGCTATTATTGAGCTTATGATCTACCACAACCCCCAGATCCTTCTCCACTACGGTTTCCCCAGTTTTCTCACAAGGAGGGAGCATCATCTACTTCCAATACTGAGATGACACAATCATGTAAATCCTTGTGCCTGTGCAGTTCAAAAAGGTCTGACACAAATCAGCTCCAGTAGCCTCTCACCTCTCTCAAAGTTAGTGTTTCAGTCTAATCACTTGGGGAGATGATTCTAAGGGAAATGCTTCCTCCTACCTGCAGCAGCCAAATGATTTTATCACATTCTGAGGAAAGTGACTGAAGTGGAGAGAAATGACCAAGCTTTAATGATAAAAGGTGAAGCATTTTTGAAAAATGATACAGTATATTGTGACATGTCAGAAAAGTATTCATCCACACTGGAGATCCATTCAGATCTACCTGAAAAACTGACTGTTATTTTGATTGAACTGCCGCTGTGAAAGGGGCCTAAGACCTTGTACACACGGTGAGATTATCGGACGAATGATCGTCCATTTTATTTTTGCATGCTAGTCTCCATATCAAAAATGAAGAGGTTACTAAAGTCAGAAAATTCTCGTGCAATAGAATAAAAACGTGGAAGTAATGGAATGTATTGTATTTTGTTTGTATTGAATTTTCGGATGAAAACTGTGCTGATTAAACCGAAAATTGTACGATCTGGTATTGTATGAGAGAAATTTTAGTGTTTGTTTTGGCAAATTTCGGACAAATGCTGTGTACTAACGATCATTGATTTTCTGATCATGTGTATGGACCTTAAAGCAGATCTTCAATGCATCTGAACACCACAAAACAAAAACACTGTCATTTTTAAATATTCAAAGCAAACTCCCCCATCCATCCATGTCTCCGTGCTTTATTTTACTAAGAGATCACTTTGAAAAACATCCCCTAGCATTTCTGGCTGTGGCCATCTTGAATAAGGGCAGATGATTCATGTAGCATTTACTTCCTGGAATCCATTTGCCCTTAGATCAGACATACAGGCAGGAGGGTGTGCTTAGCTAAGAAAACCCCCCCTGAAGACTGCTGGGATGTATGACATCATTTGCCTAGGTCTGGAAACCAGGAAGTAACTGAAGAAATGTAAAAAAAAGTTAAAAACAAGTGAATATGATTTCGGATGGAGTCTGCTCAGTAGTAGCCTCACTCCAGATGGGACACTTTCTAGCCTCCATCGATATAAAAAAGACGTGTATTTACATGTACCTATCTTTTAGCCTCATCAGAGGTTCCTGCGATGTGCAGTAGAGGAACGTCATTTTCAGTTTGAGGCTCTACCCTTCAGGCTTGCTACAGCTCCCCGGGTGTTTACAAAGGTCCTAGCACCAGTACTGTGTCTTTTAGGGGCCCAAGGGATCCTGGTGCTCGGGTATCTGAATGACCTCCTGCTCAGAGATCACTCACAACAGGCTCTAGAACAGAGCATAACATGCACAGTGCGGTATTTGGAAAGCTTAGGCTGGATCATAAATACAGAAAAGTCAACCTTGAGACCAGCTCAAAGTCTAAAGTATTTAGGTCTGATCCTAGATACACGGTCCAAGCAAGGGTATTTTTGCCACATGTAAGGATCTGTGTCCTGAAGGATCAGGTGTGTCAGATAAGAGGCAACAGACAACCCTCCATTCAGCTCTGTATGAGTCTTCTAGGGAGGATGGTTTCCTCTTTCGAGCCAGTGCCCTATGCCCAGTTCCATTCCAGGACTTTACAGCAAGACATATTGTTGGCTTGGAACAGAAGAAGACAAGCCCTGGATTATCCAATGTTCTTGTCTCGTCGGGCACACTTAGGCCTAAACTGGTGGTCGCAGGATCAGAACCTGCGATAGGGAAAATCATTCCTTCCTCCAGGGAACTTGAAGAGTACTGACTACAGATGCCAGTCTCTCAGGCTGGAGAGCAACCCTAGAGGGGTTCATAGCTCAGGGGAAATGGTCAAGGACAGAACAGATCCTGCCCATCAACGTCCTGGAATTTGGGCAGTACGTCTGGCCCTACGGTCCTGGGCGGTGGAGCTTCAGGACTGTCCTATCATATTTCAATCCGACAATGCCACTACAGTGGCCTATATAAACCACCAAGGCAGTACCAGGAGTCATTCAGCTCTGAAGGAGGTGAACCACATATTAGCCTGGGCAGAGGGACCTGTGCCGATTCCCAGAGTAGAGAACTGGAAGGCAGATTATCTCAGCCGCCAGCAGATCTGCCCGGGGGAATGGTCCCTACACCCAGGGGTGTTCCAGAAAATTTGCCAGCGTTGGGGATGGCCAAAGGTTGACCTACTGGCATCCATGTTCAACAACAAGCTACAGCAGTTTGTGTCCCGAACAAGAGATCCTCAGATGCTCTGGTAGTTCCATGGAGCCAGTATTCCCTGGTTTATGCTTTCCCTCTGATCCCTCTCCTTCCACATTTGTTGCGCAGGATTCGGAGAGAGGGGGTTCCAGTCATTCTGGTGGCACCAGCCTGGCCCAGAAGGCCCTGGTCCCCGGAGATTGTGAGACTGACAATAGACAGGCCATGGACGCTTCTAAGTCGCCCTGATCTACTGTCTCAAGGTCCTATATTTCACTGCAAATTATTGACTCTAAATTTGATGGTATGGCTATTGAAGCCAGGGTGTTAAAGGACCGTGGCATCTCAGGACCATTGGTGTCTACCCTAGTGAATGCTAGAAAAGCTGTCACTAGGAAGATCTATCATAAGGTCTGGAAGATTTATATCGCTTGGTGTGAAGCCAGAAAAATTGCATTCCCAGAAATACGTGATTGGGAGAATTCTCTTTTCTACAGTCAGCTGTGGAAATTAGATTGGCTTTGAGTACAATCAGAGGTCAGATTTCGGCCCTGTCAGTATTCTACCAAAGGCCTTTAGCTTCCCATTCGCTGGTCCAAACCTTTATGCAGGGGGCAACTTGTTTGCTTCCCCCCATTAGGTCACCTATGTGTCCTTGGGACTTGAACTCGGTGCTGTCTGTGTTTACAGAAACAACCATTTGAACCTATCAAGGAAATTCCATTAGCGGTCACACAAGCTAGCCTTCCTGATGGCCATCACCTCGGCTAGAAGGGTGTCGGAGTTGGCGGCCCTTTCATGCAGGGAACCATACTTGATCCTCCAGGTGTTAAGACCTGTTCCATCTTTTTTACCAAAGGTGGTGTCAGCCTTTCATTTAAATCAGGACATTATTTTGCCTTTTTTTTTCTCTCAGCCACATTCGGCGGAAGAGAGATGACTGCATTCCTTGGACGTGGTCCAGACACTCAAGGTTTATTAGTCTAGATCTGTGGAGATCCGAGGATCAGAATCCTTTTTTGTTTTACCAAAAGGACCCAAGAAGGGACAGACGGCTTCCAAAGCTTCCATTGCCAATTGGGTCCGCCAATTGGTCATTCAGGCATATGGTCTGAAACGTTAATGTCCCATGGTGTACTCAAAGAAAAGGATTTTTACAGGTAAGTATGACGAAAAAATCCTATTTTTTTTTTTTTTTTTTTTACACAATTTTTTTTACATTAACCCCTTAAGTCCCACAGTGAGTATAACAATCATGCTATGATGCATATACAGACTCATTTTACTGTTGTGGGTTCAGTAACACTTTTTAAAGAAAGAGAAAAGACCAGGTTAATACCTGCGGCTATCTATTATTGGCTTTTAATCTACCAGACCCACTGAATCTCAAACCAAGTAGGCCAATTGTCTTTTTTTTAGCTGACCAACTGCATCAACGTAATGTACTGTGTGGCCAACGCAAATATCAAAATCTACATACAGTAATGCCGCGTACACACGATCGGCATTCTCGCTGGAAAAAGCTCTGATGGTTTTCCCATCGGAATTCCGACGGCATTTCGCTCAAACTGTCTTGCCTCCACACGGTCACACCTGTGACAGAACCCACTGTCACTGTGTGTTTTGGAAGGGGCTGGGCGTTGGCCTCCTACCCACAGACTATGGCCCAGAATGGACTTGGGAGAGACTTGGGGACAAAGTGCCATTGAGATAATGCGATGTAATGCTGCATCCCTTCTCCCCCACCCCACCCCCCCTCTTGTTGCTGTGTTAATTGTGTTGGGTCATGGCATGTAGACGAAAGGTCTGGACTGGAGACCTCTCCCAGCAGGGGATCTGTTAGGAGGGGCTGCCTGCTTATCATAATCCTTTCATGTGTTTCAACTGTAGTTGTTTGGATATACAAGTGTTGAGTTTCCATTGGTTCTTCCTTGCCCCCTACCCCCTCTATGACAAGGCTAAGGGGGTGTCCCCAACTGTGTTTAAAAGTGTATGTTTGAAACTTAATAAAGAGTTTATGCTCTGGATGTTTAACCCTCAACACCTGTGTGGCTTGTCTCGTGATTGAGGGGTTAAGGGCTGGTTATGGCGAATCTGCAGGCTGCGGGTGCGTTTGGAGGACAGGCGACACAGGTCTGGCGGAGATGCTCAGAAGAGGCATCAGAGATCCGTCACAACACCAAATTCCGACGGTCAATAACTCCGTGACATACAACATGTTCGACGTCACTATAAAAGTGAAGTTTAATGCTTTCGAGAATGCGTCGAATTGTTTCCGAGCATGCGTCGGAATTTTGCGTGTCCCAATTGTATACACACGATTGGAAAATCCGATAGAAAGGTTTTCCGTCGGAAAAATAAAGAACAGACTCTCAATCTAAAGTCCGTTGGAAATGCCGACAGAATAATACTGATGGGCATACACACGGTCGGAAAATCTGATGAAAAGCTCCCATCGGACTGTTTCCATCAGAAATTCCGGCCGTGTGTACGCGGCATAATACTTTGAGAACATAAATATATTTTCTTTATCTGAATGCCAGGGTGACAATCTGAAAGAACTGGTAGGGAGCAAGAAAATGTTGTCAAGTCAGAAGCAGTATGACTTGTGACCACCTTAAAGTATAACTGATGGTAAAACTTTTTTTTTTTAGTTTTGGGTAGAGTTAAGAGGGATTAAAACCCCTGTCAGTTTTTATTGCTGTCTGTGCATCCGGTAAACAAGAAGTACAGCCAAAGCTTGTTCTGCACGCCTATGACCCGTTTTTAGCCGGCATCGGTGGAATCCTGCTGTAGGCTGACATCACAGAGCTGGTCCAGGCTGGGGCAAGATCGTGACCATATGGTCGGGATCTACCCTGGTGCCTGAACCGACTCCTAGCGCAGCCTCTCAGCAGGCCGCCTCCACAGCCCATCACTTCAGTGAGCATGGGGGGGGGGGGGGGGGGGGGGCAGAGCAGGGAGTCGGTGACTAACAGTCACCAGCAGTCTTTGATCATTCAGTTCTCAGTCTTAGAGTTGGCAGAGGACAGATGCAGCATCAGACCAATGCTGCATCCACCTAGGTAAGTATGATTCCTAAAAAAACACAAAAAAAAAAAAAACATACTTCTCTTCTAAGGCGATTCACCCTCTCTATCTGTCCTCTCATTATTTGACCATTATCATTAAAAGTAAAAAAAAATCCCAAATTTTGGGTTGTCCTCAGAACAGTAATCGAGGGGGAAATTTTCCAATTGGGACACTAGTTAAATTTCCTTCTCACTTCCTGTAAGCAAAGGGAAATCTCTGCAATGGGACACAGATGGTGAAAAAAAAAACCTGACGGGTTAAAACCCTTCCGTGCTCTATCCAAAATGATAAAAAAAAAAAAAGTTTTGCCCTTAGTTCTACTTTAAGGAAAGAGATAGAAGAGGGGCGTGACCGCGGTAAGACGTGCTGCTACTGAGCTCTGGCTTTCCCCTGATTGATTATCCTGACACCGGCGGATAGACTGGAGGACCGAGGGTGTTTTAACGCTGGGAGGCTGGCGGAATAGTGTGGGCAGCAGGACATGCCATTTGCGGCCAAAAAACAGCAGAGGAAACACCATTCCCAGCCGACTAAAGGTCAGAGACACCTCCGCTCACAGGGAAGCATGGCGTCTAGCCCCGCCTCCTCCTCCACAGGCCCTGCACATAACAGTACCCCACAGCGCGCCAAAATACCTAACGGCGCCATGGAACTACAGGGCGCAGCAAGCCCGGAGGTGCCTGCAGACACAATCCCTGGCCCACAAGAGGTGGAGGTGGACACGGCCGCAATCACAGGCCCCATCCTGGAAGCCATAGCTGCCTCAAAAACTGAGCTGGTGGGCCGCATGGATCACTTGGCTTCTGAATGTAACCTAATTCGCCATGACCTTGACAAGATTAGAGGCAGACTCACAACCGCAGAGGACCGTATTTCAGAAGTGGAAGATGCTTCTCATGTACAGGGCTCACAACTGGCAGAACTAAGAGAGATGGTTGGTGCACTACAACACCAAGCAGACGACGCGGAAGACCGCCAGAGAAGAAATAATGTAAGGGTGGTGGGGCTGCCAGAGGGTGCCGAGGGGTCCGCCACTACTACTTTTGCTGAACAGTTTTTTAAAAATATTTTGGCGCTGGGCGATCTACCACCCACTTATGTGGCCGAGCGAGCACACAGGGTCCCTACGGGAACCAGACCACCAGGGGCCGCGACAAGACCTTTCCTGGTAAGGTTCCTAAACTACAGAGACCGTGACATGATCCTGGCAGAAGCAAGGAAACACAAAGATCTGAAGTTTGACAACGCACGCATTATGCTGTTCCCAGACTTCTCAGCAGAAACCCAAAGGAGACGCAGATCCTTCATAGAGGTGAAGAAGAGGCTGAGGGAGAAGGAGCTAAAATACACAGGGGTCAAGTCCTGGGGAAAAAAGTGTGGGAACTCCCACTCAAGATCCACTCCCCCAGCAAAAAAAATAAAAAATGATACGCTCATATCCGCGAACGCTTCAAAAGTGGTATTTTTCATCCAATTTTCGTATTGTGTGTATGAAGCTTACCTGTTAGTACATAAAAAAAAACAATCCTCAATAAACATAAATACGATAATTCTCTGAATAATCAGCATCCATTCAATTGTGCTTCCATGCAAATGTGAACATCGTGTTCTGATCTTTATTGGGAAATTTTATTTTGTATATAGAGTGTTTATGTAGTGAGTTTACACTTTTTATTGAACAGAGTTTGGATAACACAGAGTTAAACGGAAAGGTCATAAATTAACTGCACATTATCTGGAAAGAATGCTTGGGGAGATAGTGATGTGTTTCTGCTTAGGAGATGTATGTTAGCTTGGGGGGCTGCAAACTCTGCAGGGCTCCAACACACACTCGCTGCTATTCCAACCCTTCACATATTTCCACTTAAACTTCCCTCCTGCCATTAAACTTTGCCAGGTATTGTGCTCAGCTTACCACCCCAAACTGATGTTCCTCCCTCAGCTCACCTCTCTCCCTGCATGTCCTGTGAGCAGAATAGCTGTGCTCCTCCTCTGGGTTCTCTCATCATATGGCACTGAAGATAGAGGAGGGGGATTCAGCGGGACACACAGAGCAAGTATGCAGGAGACTGGGGGGGGGGATGAGGAGACAGAAAATAAGGAGGGGCCAGCAGGGAGGAGCGCATCACGAGAGGTCTGACTAAACACAATCCCTTAGTAGCAGGGACCTGATCTACCCGTCAGCTAGCTGTGATTGACAGGTAGATCGAAGAGGAAGCTGTCATGGGGCCCCCTACTGGCAATGCCTGAATGGTCAGTCCACCCCTGGTGTGCGTCACTTACTATTGCGAGCTGTGTCGGCGGCTGCTGGTGTAGCACCTGCCACACAGCTTACATGCTTTAAAGTCTTGCAGGACACAGCTGCTAACGGGAACTGAGTTCCTGTTGTGGAAAAAGTACAGGAACTCCGTTCCCATGCGTTCCCGCAGGACTTGAGCCCTGAAAATACAGCATGTTGTATCCGAGCCGTCTACGCATCCAATACAAAGGTACTGTAAAAAAATTTGACCACCCTCAGGATGCTAGTGATTGGTTGGACCGCAACCCCTGAGCATCAGGCCACGCTGGAAGTTTATTAGTTTCCTCAGCCACCAAATCCGGGTAACGTTTCTCACATTATCTGTTATTTTTTATACCCTGACTATTACTGAGGTCTGCAGAACCTTTAGGCTCTTCCCTGGCTACAAAGGAATTATGTCTCGGATCCCCTGAGTACCAGAGACCTGCACTGGCAGGAGACCAACCTCTCAGACTCACGCCTGATTACATTATTCCTGCAAATTGAAGCCATTCTCCTGGAGATTAATTTGCACAGATTGAATCGGAGGTGCCCTTTTTATTTTTGTTTTTCATCTCCTTTTTCTTTTTCTTTGTTGTTACATTTGTTCGTCCATTACCAGCACTACGGAGCCATATGACACAGTCTATGGGGAAGATGGAGGGGCTGCTACTCTGCCGAAGCATTCACTAAACTGTCCCGCTATGGAGGTGTAAGTAACTGTTGATGGCCTCACGCTACCAGCAATGGTCTATCCAGCCGGTTCGCTTCTCTGTTAAGAGATAAGCCTGGAGGCTTGTGTAGATGGTATGAACATTTTTTCCATCTTTCAATGCCGAACTATCGAAGCGACCGGTTGAACTCTTTTTGGCTGCTTAGTTTTGGGGTAAAGGCTGCATGCTGGACTTTTTTTGGTTTGAGCCATTTTTTCTGGCTCTCAGTTACCAGTATAACAGCAGGGGGGGGAGGGGAGGGGTGATTTTGTGCCTTATGTTATGTAGTGCTAATTGGTTGAGTGTACCTACTAAGTGCAACCCTACGCAGTATACATGCCATGCAAAACTGAGACTGTCTTTATGGGATATCCGTGATGTTCAATTTCTGATGGGAGATTATGGATAGCAGGTTGAAAATACTCTCTTGGAATGTGAGGGGGTTAAATAGTAAATTCAAGCATGCAGCTATTTTCCAGTACCTTAAGCAGGCAAAGCCACATATCGTTCTCCTTCAGGAGATGCACTTGGAGGGGAGTAAAATTCTCTCTCTTCGTAAACCCTGGATACAAAAATCATTCCATGCCACTTACTCCTCATATGCCAGGGGTACCACCATCTTGATCAGTAAGGCCATTGCGTGCACTATACATCAGGTGGTTATTGACCCAGGGGGACGATATGTGGCTTTGGTGATTGAGATAGCATGTAGGAAGTTGTTATTGGTGAACATTTATTTGCCCCCACCTTTTAAAGTACAGTTGCTCTAAGATTTGTGGGTGGTCCTAGCACCATATTTGGACCTACCCTTGCTGATCTTAGGTGACTATAATGCCATTTTAGACTCGGCACTGGACTCCTCTAATGTGTCAAGGCCGGTTTCATTGGATTTGTGCTCCTGGGTGTCCATGGCCAACTTAACGGAGGTATGGAGGTGGAAGCATCCAGGGGAGGTGGCGTACTCACATCTTTCCTCTACACATAAATCTTCGGCCATAATAGACCTGGCCTTTGGAAACCCCCTTATTCTTAAACACGTGTATGCCGCTGAATACTTGGCCGGGGGCACCTCGGATCATAACCCACTACAAATTACATTGACACTCCCCACGAGTGGTAGGGGAGGGGGCTGGAGGTTGGCCTCCGGTTGGCTGCAAGAGGATCAGGTAGTAACACAAATACACTCTGCAATGGACACCTTTTGGGTAACAAATGAGCAGTCGGCAGACCCGCACATTGTTTGGGACGCCTTTAAGGCTGTCTCTAGGGGCGAGTGTATCTCAGCTATAAAAGCCGCTAAGACCGCTCCGCAGAAGGTGAACTTTTACTGGCCAAGGAGAGGGAGTCAACACGCAGACTCCCCCTCGGAGGCCAACTATAGGGATCTACTAACAGTCAGGAGATTGGTAGCTCTACACTTTGATAATTTGGCACACACTGAACTTAGGCAGAAAGCAGAAACAATCTTCGCTGAAGGGGATAAAAATGGCAAGTTACTGGCCAACCTGGCAGCTGAGCATAGAATACCTGTTAGCAATCAATGGTAGAAGGGGGGAGAGGGTTACAGAACCGGAAGGTATAATGGCAGAATTCACTCATTTCTACCGATCATTATATACCCCGATAGCCCCATATGACCAATTGGAACTGGAAGGGCTGCTGACGAGCCTTTCCATTCCGCAACTGTCTGACACCTCTTTAGATCAGGCCATCTCGGTGATGGAAATCGAGGCAGCTATAGCCGCATTCCCGCCCCACAAAACCCTGGGTCCAGACGGATTCCCCGCAGACTTTTATCAAACTTTTAAGTCACAGCTAGCTATCAGGTTAAACATACTATACTTGCATTGCAGTGAACAGGGAGCTTTGCCGGCCTCAATGATGGAGGCTTACATGGTCCTACTCTTGAAGCCGGGCAAGGACCCCTTGGAGTGCTCCTCGTATCGTCCTATAGCACTGCTCAACACTGACCTGAAGATTCTTGCCAAGGTACTGGCCTCAAGGTTGGCTGGGGTCATCTCGACTCTGGTTGACATTGACCAAACTGGATTTATGCCAGGTATGTCGACAGATACGAACCTTAGAAGACTTTTCACGCACATACAGCTAGGAGACTCAGAGTTCCCAGAAAAGATTGTGGTTTCTATAGATATAGAGAAAGCCTTTGATTCGGTAGATTGGCAATATATGCACACGGTCCTAGGGACCATGGGATTCGGCCCGGGTTTCCGTCAGTGGATAGCGCTACTTTACAGCGCCCCAAGGACGGCGATCAGGCTGGGTAACATGGTCTCAGACTCCTTCGAGATTGGGAGGGGAACGAGACAAGGTTGTCTTCTCTCCCCCTTCCTCTTCTCGCTAATGATGGAACCTATAGCCAGAGCCCTCAGGCAATCGAGAGAGGTGGGAGCAATTCAGGTAGGTAGTATAGCCGAATGTGTTGCATTATATGCTGGCGACATGCTTCTGTTCCTGAGAGACCATGGGCCATCACTAAAAGCAGCTCTGGAGGTACTAGATAAATTTGCCCTATTCTCAGGACTCCGGGCAAACTGGAACAAGTCGTCAATACTACCCATAGGCTCGAAAGCAGAGGCACACAGAGATGACACCCTGCCACTTAGATGGGTCTCCACCATTACATACCTGGGGGTTAAAATTACGGCCAACATACAGGACTATATGACCATCAACCTTCTCCCACTGATAAATAGACTAAAACAGATGACAATGACTTGGAAGAATCTCCCACTCTCTCTGATAGGACGGGTTAGTCTTATCAAAATGAAATTTCTATCAGTGATTTTATATTTTCTTCGTCATTCTCCTGTATGGGTACCAAGAAACTTCTTCAAATCACTTGATAGCATCATTGGGTCGTTTATTTGGTCACCACAATCACCTCGTATAAGTATAAGGTCACTGCAGGAACCGTGGGGACAAGGGGGCCTAGCACTGCCGGACTGGCAAAAATATTATTTGGCAGGCCAAATGGTGGTTGCCAGGAAATGGCTAACGGCGGAGGACGGCGACTCTGCCACGGTTGTTGAAGCGGCACTGCTGGGCTCTTACCAAAGTCTACGACTAGCATTATACAGGGGTACAAAATCATGTCTACCTTTGACGAGTTCCATGAAGGCTACTATCAGGGCCTGGGAGGTCACTACTACTCTGACGTCACCTAGCTATGACGGGGTTACCCCATCGGCCCCCCTGTGGATAAACCCGAAGTTCCCACATTTCTTCTCGTTCCCGGACCCAGGGATCTGGGCATGTAAGGGTATCAAACTGCTAAAAGACATTACTAGAGAGGGGGAACTCTGTACCTTTGACCAGCTGAAAGCCAGACATGACCTTCCGAATACTTCCTTTTTTCGCTATATGCAACTGCGACATGCCTTTCAGGTTCAATTTTTAGGCCTGCGTATTGAGTATTTGCCCTCGGACCTGGAGTCCTTGCTGACTTCAGAGGACTTGGCCAAACCTCTCTCCACAGTATATAAATCTCTTTTCAAAAAGACCCCCCCTGGTTTAGTCAAATGTAGGAGGAAATGGGAGAGTGAGATTGCTGATATTCAAGGGGAAGATTGGGACGACATGTGGGACCATCCTTTTAAACACCTGGTTTCGGCGAGGGATAGATTGATACACTTTAAATTTTTGCATCGAGTCTACTTCACTTTTCAAAAAGACCCCCCCTGGTTTAGTCAAATGTAGGAGGAAATGGGAGAGTGAGATTGCTGATATTCAAGGGGAAGATTGGGACGACATGTGGGACCATCCTTTTAAACACCTGGTTTCGGCGAGGGATAGATTGATACACTTTAAATTTTTGCATCGAGTCTACTTCACACCAGCTAGGCTGGCTCGAATTTACACTTCATCCAGTAGTCGCTGCTGGCGTTGCGACTACTCCCCGGCGGATGCCGAACATATCTTCTGGAGCTGCTCACAAATACAACCATTTTGGTCAGGTATTACTGATTGTTTGATGGAGGTGCTGAGTATACCCATACCCAAATCACCTAGGGTGTGTATGATCGGCCTGGTGGAGGAGGTTGTTCCTTCGAGGGCCCATCGTACATTTCTGAACATTGGCCTCTTCTATGGCAGGAAGGCCATACTATTGAAGTGGAAAGGGAGGGGGGGCATTGTGAACTACGTTAGTTCATTAGCCACAAGTTGTGGTAGGTTGCCCACTTTGGGTTGTGTGTATATGTGCAGATAGGACTGTACTGCACTGTACTGTTTTTTGTATGTTTTGTACGTATATTTGTTTGTATGCATGTACTGTACTGTTTTCAAAAATTTAATAAAAAGATTTAAAAAAAAAAAAAAGGAAAGAGATAGAAGTGTTGTTGCAAACCATAAGAAGCAGGTAGAAAAAAACTTCAAATGGGGATATTGTAAGGGTATCATTTCTTTAAAATGTTTAAAATAAAGCATCTGGTGTTGAAATGTTCAACTCTCGCCTTTAAAAACAAACTATTCAACGTAACCCAACTCTTTTCAAGATGTTGCCTCTGGCATTGGTTTGGTTTATCGATGATGCTGAATCAACTCTCATCCATTATTCAAGAAAAGTTTTCCAGTGCAGAATTGGTGTTGTAAAACGATGTGCTTGGAATTCCACAAAGAGATAGAGGAGCCATGCAGGTTGCCCCCTGCCGTGGCTCTGATAACAGTTTCTCTTCACAAATGATAATTGTGCAATCGTGGCTTTCCCTACTGCAGACCTTCTCCAACATCTCCCCCTGCATCAAAGGACAATTTTCAGATCATCTCTTCAGCTATGGAGAAGCTGATTACAGCGGATGGCTTGAAAGAGATATGATTGCGAGATATTCCCTTATTTCTGTCGATGAGATGGAATTTTCAAGAGGGAATTGGGTCTCCCGGCTGGGAGGTTGGTGGAAACTCTTTGGTGACATTGTGAATCCTCCTCCCATGTGTAGTACGGTAACACTGTTAGGACCCCCGCTGTGGAGATTTATCTCAGGCTGGATGATGTAGTATTGAGTTTTTAAGAAGAAAATAATACATTCCAGCTGCCTCCATCTATATTGCCTGTGCAGAGGAACGTTTTATATGTATTACAAAAATCTAACGTGTCGCTTCATTTATCCTTTAGTGCTTTAAAGCAAACCTTGTTTTGGCCATGTCAGGGAAAGCAAAAGGTGTACTTAAAGGAGTTGTAAAGTCTCATGGTTTTTCACCTCTATGCATTAAGGTGAAAAACCTTCTGTGCTGCAGAAGCCCCCCAGAGCCTTCCTTTTTCTTACCTGAACCCAATTGTTCCAGCGACGAGAACGAGCCCAGCAGTTCCAGCCGCCCCTGTCTCCTCATTGGACAGATCGATAGCAACAGGAGCCATTGGCTCCCGCTGCTGTCAATCAAATCCAGTGACACGGGAGCCCAGGAGTGGGGCCAAATCCTGCTGTCTGTGATGCAGCAGCAGGAATCGGGAGCACGAGTGTTCCATGGAAAGCGGCTCTCTGTGGGGGCACTCGATGAAGAGGAGGAGCCAGGAGCGACGCCAGGGGACCCCAGAAAAGGAGGATCAGGGCCGCTCTGTGCAAAACCCTTGCACAGAGCAGGTTAGAATGACACGTTTGCTATTTTAAATAAATAAATTAAAAAAAAAACCTTTACAATCACTTTAAGGTGTACTATCAGGCAAAAATGTTTTTTTTTACTGCCGTTGTCCTATTGCAGAGACTTCCCTGCACCTCCTGTCATAAAGCTGCAGCAGGAGGTAAAAGGCGATCTCTATAAGGTAAGGGATCCTTACATTTGTCACAAAGGACAGTTATTCCCAATAGATTTACTTAATTGTTTTTCTCGTGACAGCTGTAAAATGTTGATCTCCCATCACTGTCTTCGCTACAAAGTGACCAGGAAAAATATATTTTGAGAAATAGTGGTGCCTCATCACTGTGAAGCGGCCTTGGTGCCATACTTATCTGACTTGGGGACCATATCTTTTTACGAAAGTATGTTTGTGTCTTAGACTTGGTATTGAAAGACTGATATGGTCGAAAGGCCATTTACGCAGCAGCATAAGCACATTATGGACAAAGGGAGCCTTAATGATGGAGCTGGTATTCCAAAACATTTGGTAAAGACGGCAATACACAGTAACCAGAAGATGTTTCTGGTTTGGAGTCCCGAATACAAAGAGGAAAAGGCAGGGTGTACAGGTGCAGTACTTCTGTGAGTAAGCCCTCGTTCACATTGAATGCAACTTTGAAATTGTGCGACTTAATCTGAAATCGCACAATTTTAAAGCTGCATGTCAGGTGTGACTTTGAAGACTGTGCGGCTTCATGTACAAATGTCTATGCAAATCACACCAGAAATCGCCAAAAGTAGTGCTGGAACTACTTTTTCAAATCGATGAGACACTGCAAAGTCGGCGCCGCATTGATTTGAACATGGCCATTTCCGACAATAGGGTGCGACTTGTCATCTGATTTGACCTGTCAAATTGCATAAGTCGCTTCAATGTGAACTAGGGTTAAAATGTGGTGCAGGCACAGAGGGCACTTCTGGCCTCACCATTACATTAGCGTCCTTTTGCATAGATGCACTAAGGCACCACTCAGAAGATACACACAGGTACAATAGCACACTAAGCCTGCTCTACAGCAAGAAAATGGTACCAAGTTCAAATTTTTAACTCTGACATCCTGAATCTTTCCACAATACTGGAAGGGTGGATAGTGGTTGTAACCCACCCAAAGGGTACAGCTGGGCTGGACATCCTGGGCTTAATGTTTAGGGGGCTTCCACCCTGTACTTACCACATCAGTAGCAGGATCCAGTGCAAAAAAAACATGATGGGCTAGCCCAATATATTTAAGCAGGCGGGCTCCAGGTATGGTACAGCAGAGTCAAGGCTCTGCCAAGAAATCAACTGATTCAGAAGATGCATGAAGAGCTGCAGTGGCTATGGTGCAGGCAAATGGTAGAAGATGAGAGAGAGAGAGAGAAAGAAATATTCATAGGAGAAGGTAGACTTCTCTCATTATAGAGAAGAGGTTCATCACCTAAGGGTTATATAGCAAGATGCCCTTCGTTTTTACCAGTGTGCAATCATAACCCAATCGTAATGATTTAAGAAGCCTGTGTCCTGTGCAATCAGGAAATTGTATTTTCACTTCAAAATGTTGTGCAAGAATTGAAGTGTGTTCAAATAATGATCATTTATGTCTTAGTTTTGTTTTACAGCTCTTATGCCGCGTACACACGAAGGGACTATCCCGCGGGATTATCCGCTGGACCGAAGTCCAGCGGATAATCCCCTCGTGTGTGGGCGCCGGCGGACTTTTTTTGGCCAAAGTACGGCGGACTAAAGTTTCAGGTTTTGTTTTCAAATTATCCGCTGGACTTGGCAGTCCAGCGGATAATCCGGTCGTGTGTAGTATGGTCCGGCGTACCAAAAAGGACGCATGCTCAGTAGCAAGTATTTTTCTAGTATTTTTCGTTTTCTAGTCCCGTCGTACGTGCTGTACGTCATCGCGTGAACCGTCGGACTTTTTGCGTGATCGTGTGTGGTCAAGTCCGTTCGCTTTTTAGTCCGGCGTACCCAGCTGGAAAGTCCAGCGGATTGTCCGCTGGACTTAGGTCCGCCGGGAAAAGTCCGTACGTGTGTACGCGGCATTAGAAATACCTGCATTCAAGTGGCACACAGCAACATATTAAGCTCTAATGAAAAGATAGTTAGCTTCAATTATCTTCACTAAGCAAAACCTACACAAACAGCAGGAGATAAAACTATCAATACAGAGAGACAATCTGTCAGAAATGACAGAAAGAGTGGAAACTGAATTGCTCATCTTGTCTCCTGAATAATGTGGACAATTATTTTTCAAAAAGCCCCACACCAGCCAAAACATTGATTTCGTTTTTTGGATAGAGTGCAGAACAATTAGAGCATCTGTAAGGTTTTGCTGTCTGTGTGCCTAGTAAGTATATTTCCCATTGGATCCTGTTAGGACAGGAAGTGCTGGTAAATCTCTCCAATCAAGACACAGACATAAATAAAAATAATTTTTGTTATAAGAGTGAGGAAGGGTGAGAACTTTTGTTTTTGCTGTCTGTGCATTTCTGTATCGGTGTGCATTTCTTGTGGGGGTGTCAGACAGGAAGTAGGGGAAATCTCCCAATGGGGACGTAGAAGTTGAACCCTAGCAGAAACTTAGATTTTTTCCTTACTCTATCGAAAACACAAAAATAAAATTCCCTGGAGTTAGGCCTTAAAGAGATTTCTAATACTAATAAAACTACAAATCCAAAAATGCAAAACAGGCAAAATTGTATTTAACCAATTTAAAACGTGATTTACTGACAGACTCCAAGGCAGCATACGTTTGGGTAGCCTCGTCTTCGCTCCTACCGCATAGGCCCCCATAAATTTTCAAGCTGAGCCAGAGGCTGCGTTTCTTTTTTGTCCATAATATTAATGCCTCAAATGAAAAATATTATTGTATAGAAAGAAAATAATCAAACATTAGTAATTGTATTTTCTGTGTATGATTGTGCTCAGCTCCATAGCCTAGTGGTATGCCCTGCTACCTTTAAAGATTCAAGCCATCGGTTCGAATCCCTCCTGAAAACGTGCATTGTACTCAGCAGCATAATTAGACAATGCCTATCAGTTTGGTTTATTCAATTATAATCAAATAATAATTATTAATTTAACTCTTCAAATGCATGCAATGGCATGTAATTATTCAATAATATTATGGTGTGGAATTCCAAAAACCCAGCTATTCAAAATTCAAGGAAAAAACAGCGTAGGGATCCCCTCCCCCCAGTACAATTCAAAAACCCCCTCAAAATCCATACCAGACCCTTATTTGATTATGCAGCCTGGAGGTCAGGAAATGGGGGGGCCAGCAAGCGCCCCCCTCCTAAACCATACCAGGCCACATGCCCTCAATATGGGGAGGGTGCTTTGGGGTCCCCTCCAAAGCACCTTGTGGGTGCATGGGGACAAGAGCCTCTTCCTGACAACTCTGGCCTTTGGTTTTCGGGAAGGGGACCCCCAGATCCCACCCCCCCATGTGAATCGTACCCCTACCCATTCACTAAAAAAGTAGTGTAATTTGACAAAAGACAATAGCCAGTTTTTGGAAATTTCTTTGTTATTTTATGCCTTCTTCTTCCCCGCTTCTTCTACTTCTTACCCCGGGTTCTCCTTCCCCACTTCTTCTCCTGGTCTTCTTCCTTCGGTCTTTCTCCAGCTTCTTATTCTTCCGGTCTTCTACTTCTTCCTCCGCCACCGCTCCCACCACCTACCCGCTGAACATGAAAAAAACTATCCTCTTCGGACGCTGCGGCCAGCCAATCTGTCTGCTTCCATAGTGTCAGGACCTGTCATTGCTTGGGTCACCTGCTGGTGGCACTGTTGTTTTTAGCACCAAAGTGTGCATTTCTGATGGTCACTGGGTGTCTCCCAGCAGATGTACATACAAGTAATCAGGCTGCACCTGATATGGTCTGCTGGAAAATATATAAGCCTTCACTGAGGCTCAGGGCTTCAGTATTTTCCTGCAAGCCGTTTGCCCCTGCCTGAGCCTGATCCGTTCCTGTCCCTTGAATCCTGATCCGGAGACCTGTCCCCTGTAACCTTCTTTCTGCTCCCAGTACTTGGCTTCTGTTCCCCTTATCCCCTGTCCCTTTCCGGCTTATGTGTGTTCTCCCCCATTTGTATATAGTTAGTTAGGTTTAGTTTAGTAAGGATTTCATATATTGTTTGCTGTGTTCTTTTACTTTCCACTTGCTTGTTTTTGATTTACTGATGTTGGTATTGGAAGTGTGTCATTATCTTAAATATATATTTTCACTTACTTAATCTGGTCCTGATTCCTTGAAGGTGCAGCCAACTTATTTGAATGCCTGCATGAGGTACCCTTGACACATAGCGCACATTTCATATATAACTATGGGGCGTGGCCATTAGATGATGTCATCCAGAAACCTCGCCCCCTTGTGACATCAGAAGAAGAAGCTGGAGGAAGAAGACCAGGAGAAGAAGCGGGGAAGAAGACATTTTTAAAGTGATTGTAAACCCTTACAATCCACTTTTTGCTACAGGTAAGCCTATAATAAGGCTTACCTGTAGCTACCACGGATATTTCCTAAACCTGCACGGTTTAGGAGATATCCCCAGTATCTGCATGCGCCAACATCATCGGCACATGTGCACTGAAGCAATGGCACATAGTGCTGTTTGCTTCAGTAAGTGTGCTGTTACCGGTGGCTCCCACGCGCATGCGCAGGAGTGACATCATCGCAGCTCCGGCCAATCACACGGAGCCACGATACCCGGAAGTAACTCCAGGGGGAAATGTCGCCGGCTGGTGCTGTGTACGGGCACCACAGCAGGGGCTTCGATATCAGGTCAGTATTACATAATGAGCTAGTATGCTATGCATACTAGCTCATTATGCCTTTTGTCTTGCAGGTCTTTTTTTTCATGTGGGTTTACAACCACTTTAATAAAGGAATTGTCAAAAACCGGCTATTGTCTTTTGTTACATTACACTACTTTTTTTGGTGAATGGGTAGGGGTACAATGTACCAAATACCCATTCACATGGGGGGGGCTGGGATCTTGGGCCCCCTTGTTAAAGGGGGCTTCCAGATTCAGATAAGCCCCCCACCTGCAGACCCCAACAACAAAATTACACTACTTTTTTAGTGAATGGGTAGGGGTACGATTCACATGGGGGGGTGGGATCTGGGGGTCCCCTTCCCGAAAACCAAAGGCCAGGGTTGTCGGGAAGAGGCTTTTGTCCCCATCAACATGGGGACAAGGTGATTTGGGGGGACCCCAAAGCATCCTCCCCATGTTGAGGGCATGCGGCCTGGTATGGTTCAGGAGGGGGGGTGTTTGCTCACCCCCCCCCCCTATCCTGTCCTCCAGGTTGCATGCTCAGGAAAGGGTATGGTATGAATTTGGGGGACCCTACGTCAATTTTTTTTTTTTTTACATTTTGGTGTGGGATTTGCCCTTTGAGTTTGGTATGGACGGGGGGGGGGGGGGGGGGGGGGGGGGGGGGGGACCCACGCCATTTTTTTTTCATAGATTTTTATCTATATTGCCAGAAGACGGCAATACATTACAGCCACAAGCTATTTTTAATGTAATTTTTTCCTTTAGAAATGTAATTTTGCTGCAGCATTTTTTTTCACACATCAACCAGATGCGCCACTTTACAAGCAGACTAAGGGGACCCCACAGGCACGATATTTAAATGAATTTTTCATTTTTATTGTTTCACTTTAAGCGTTATTAAAATTACTGCTCCTGAAAAAAACGGTTGTTTAAAAAAAAAAATCTTTTGCATGTCTCATTGGGAAGTACCCGGGTTCCCAGATTTTTTCCAATCTCTTCACCATGGCCAACACCAAAGAGCTGTCCAAGGATGTCAGAGACAAGATTATAGACCTACACAGGGCTGGAATGGGCCACAAGACCATCGCCAAGCAGCTTGGTGAGAGGGTGACAACAGTTGGTGCGATTATTTGCAAATGGAAGAAACACAAAATAACTGTCAGTCTCCCTCGGTCTGGGGCTCCATACAAGATCTCACCTCATGGAGTTTCAATGATCATGAGATCGGTGAAGAATCAGCCCAGAACTACACTGGAGAATCTTGTTAATGATCTCAAGTCAGCTGGGACTATTAAACAATTGGTAACACACTACGCCGTAAAGGACTGAAATGCTGCAGCGCCCCCAAGGCCCCCCTGCTTAAGAAAAGCACATGTGCAGGCCCATCTGAAATGTGTTAATGAACATCTGAATGATTCAGAGGAGAACAGAGTGAAAGTGTTGTGGTCAGATGAGACCAAAATCAAGCTCTTTTGCATCAACTCAACTTACCGTGGAGGAAGTTGCCTATGACCCCAAGAAGTGATCTATGTGTGTAGGTGTAAAAATTGGAGGAAGACTGATGCATTATCTTTTGATAAAAAATCAATTCTCCACGATCACGATCTCCAATCCCAGTTGGCGCCTCTTTAGGAGAAACACGTCGGAAGGAGCCATTTGCAACATCGAGAGCACGGTTTGCACTGCAAGTGGCGGTGCAACAATTTTTTTCTGTAACATTTTTTTAAAGTGGTGGAAAAAAAAAATTGCTTAAAAATAAAATAATTGGAAAAAAAATGTTTTTACTCACCTCTAAATGCCTGTTGCTAGGGGGTCCCTCGTAGTCTGCCACCTTCAGTGCCCGGGCACTGACATCACTTCCCCTCGGCGCTGCACAGTCATCTGGGACCTGTCACGTGTCCCAGATAACTGCGCGGCGCCGCTTGCGCATGCACAGTGGGTGCCCAGCTGTGAAGCCACAGCCGGATGCCCACAGTAAGAATGCCGGTGCCGCGAGCGGAGCGGGGAACGAGGGGGGCTTCGTTCCCCCGCATCGCTGGACCCTAGGACAGGTAAGTGTCCGATTATTAAAAGTCAGCAGCTGCAGTATTTGTAGCTGCTGACTTTTACATTTTTTTTTTTTTTTTTTAGGGGGCACCCCACTTTAAGTGCCTTTTTAAAAAAAATCGATTTTTTATCAAGAGATAATGCAAAAAAATTGGAGGAAGAAGTGCATTGTCTTTTGATAAAAAAATCTATTTATTTTAAGAGGCACTTAAAAAAGTTACAGCAAAAAAATCTGGCACGGCCCCCTGCAGTGTGGACCGCGCTCTCTGATGTTACAACTGGCTCTGCTGACGCATCTCCCCTAAAGAGGCATCAACTGGGATTGGAGGTCGTGATGAATTGATTTTTTTATCAAAAGATAATGCACTCAGTCTTCCTCCAATTTTTTATAATTTTTTTCCACAAAAGTTTTTATTGATCAAACAGGAAAGATCAAAATACAACAATACAGTATAAAAAGTTGCTTATACATGGTACATATGGTGTTTGTATTAATTACAAAATACAATATAGTCTGGTATAGTAATAGGAGTTTACAGTATCAAAGTTATACAATAAGGTATAAAATCAGATGGTATCGAATCCATATCGAATGAACAGTACTAATAGTAACTTCAATGTATTACTAGGGTAAGGGAAGACTGGGGATGGGGGGAAGGGGGCTGGTTATTTGTCTTTCATTCTTTCCTTCTCCTCCTGAACCTACTCATGAGGGTTAAAGACCATGGGAGAATTTAACTTATCAAGGAATGGAGGCTTTATAAGCCTTAGTGCCTTTGTATTCTAGCCAATTAAACCATGTTGAGGCATATTTAGTTATTTTTTCCTGTGAGATCCTTATAAGCTCTTCTATGGATTCTATACTATTTTATCCTCCTGAACCATTCTTTTTTTGATGGTATTGTGATTGAGCGCCAATGACATGGGATACAGTGTCTTGCAGCATTTATCATAAACATTGCTAATGATTTTAGGTAGCGTATTTGGGGATTGTATTGTAATGCAGCAGGTATTGTGCTGGTTCGAATTTTAAGGTTTCTGAAGTTACTAAAGTAGTGGATTCATGAACTGTCTTCCAAAAGTTTTGGATTAGTGGGCAAGACCACCAAATGTGTATCATCGAGCCCTCCTTGTTGTTACACCTCCAGCATCTATCTGAGACCTGAGGGTAGAATTTGTGCAGTAGATTGAGAGTTCTATACCATCTAGATAAAATTTTAAAGCCACACTCTTGAGTGGCAACATTTAGAGACCCTTTATGTGCGTACGTGTAGATAGTTTTCCATTTTTCATTCGATAGAGTTAGATTTAGATCTTGTTCCCATGCTTGGCATGATGAAATGGAGAACTCTGAACCATTCCCAAAGAGTGAATTATATAGGGTTGATATGTTATGTCTTTGTGGGCAATTTTTTGTACATAAGTCTTCTAATGTCGTAGGGGTTCTGGTCCAAAGTTGAGCTGTTTATGTTCTGGTCAGAAAGTGTCTTACTTGTAGGTAATTCCCATGCGAGATCAGTTTTGGAACTTTATTTATTTCCTCTAAAGACAATAACTTCCTGTTTTTAAAGAAATGTTTAGCTAGTACTTCCTTATGTGGCCAAGAATCAGTGAGAAATTTCCCCCCGTACCTGGGAGGAAATCTGGATTGTCTCTTAGAGGTGTGAGGGGGCTAATCCAAGGGAAAAGGGTTATTTGACTTGTAAGTATTATGAAATATTTCTAGAGTAGGACCTATAAGAGGGTGGGATTTAATGTCTTTCGAGTTGTGTGTTGGATTTATCCATGGTAAGTAGTTAATTTGGTGGGAAAATTGTGTCTGTTCAAGTGTAACCCAGTCCTTGGTTGATGAATGTTCCAATCTACTATACGTGTCAAGAGAGCTGCCTGGTGATATTTTCGTAAGTTTGGGAGTGCTATTCCTCCTTTGTTTTTGGTAAGTTAAGTCTAGTGAATTTGATTCTGGGGGGTTTACTCCTCCAAATGAAGGAGGAGCATGCTTTGCGGAAGGAAGAAAAGAGAGATGCTGGCAGTCTGATGGGAATTGTTTGCATGGCATACAGAAATCTAGGTAGGATTGTTATCTTTATTAATGAAGCTCTGCCAAACCACGATATGTTGAGAGAGTTCCATTTTTAAGGTCCTCCTGAGTTTCCTTTAGAATGGGCAATACATTTAGTTTGAAGAGCTCTTTTAAGTTTGTTGGGATTTCAATTCTGAGGTATGTTATATTTTGTTTGGCCCATGAGAAAGGGACATTTTTTCTGCATAAGTCAACTGAACTTGAGGGTAATGAAATATTGAGGGCTACAGATTTTGAGTGATTGCTTTTTAGATTGGATATTAGCTGGAAGAGATCAAGATCTTGGATGACGTTGGGTATGGAGATATGGGGCTGTGAGAGGAAGAGGAGCATGTCATCTGCGAAATACGCAATTTATACGTATGGTTTTGAATTTCAATTCCCTTAATGTCTGGGTTAGATCTTATTTTATTCAATAGGGGTTCTAATGTGAGGACAAACAATAGCGGTGATAGGGGCATCCCTGTCGTGGCCATTGACTCGAACACGTGCTGTTGGATTACAATAAAGCGCATTGATAAATGCTCTCATCTGGGGTAGTATTCCTATGTACTTTAATACTGCGTCGATGAAGTCCCAGGCCACTCTGTCGAACGCCTTCTCTGCATCAAGGGATAGGTAGAAGCCTTTTTTGTTTTTGGATGTTAACCAGTGGTTTATGTTCAGGGCTTTAATCGTATTGTCTCGTCCCTCTCTTCCAGGAATAAAACCTACCTGGTCAAGGGAGATGAGGGAGGATAAGAAGAGAAGAAGTCTGTTTGCTAATATTTTGGCATATATCTTGACATCTACATTGATTAAGGAAATTGGTCTGTAATTAGTGACTAAGGTCGAATCTTTTCCTTCTTTAGGTATAACAGTTATATGCGCTTCTAATAGTTGTTTTGGGGGATGTTGTTCAGATTGAAGTGACTGGAAGGTTTTCAAAAATCTTGGTTTCAGAGTGTTGGTAAATGTTTTATAGTACTGTAGGGTTAGACCATCAGGACCTGGGGCCTTTCCTATTTTCATATCTTTTAAAGCTTTATCGAATTCCTCACCAGAAATGGGGGCTTCAAGTTCTTGGGCTGTATTCTCTGCTATTTGTGGTGGACTATATTTTTCTAGGAAGTCTTGGATAAGTATCGTTCTTTTATCGGAATTGTGAGGGCATTTGGGATTATAAGGACTGTTGTATAAGGACTGATAATATAGCTCGAACTGTTTAGCGATCTCCACATTTGAGGAATATGGTATGCCTTGTTTATCCCTTTATTAGGTGGATAGTTGAGGCAACTCTCTTGTTTTGGACAGCTTTTGCTAGTAATCTACCACTTTTGTTCCCCTGTTCACAATATATTTTGTGTCTTAAGATGTATTGCCTTTTAGTTTTTAAGTTCAGCTCCTCTGATAGTAGTGCTCTTGCTTTCGTTAATTCCTCAAATGTGAAGAGAGCAACAGTTTGTTTGTGTGATGTTTCTAGTTTGTGAATTTGATATATTAAGGATCTGATTTTGGCCTGTTTTTCTTTCTTGAGTTTGGTCAATTTATTTATAAATTCTCCTCTGATGACGCATTTGTGTGCCTCCCACTGTGTCAGAATTGAGGTCTCATCGTTTTCATTACGGGCAAAGTATTCTTTTAGTTTGTCATCGAAGTGTGTTACGTCCATAGGGTCTTTCAAGACGGTGGTGTTGAGTCTCCACATCTTAGTTATGTTAGTTTTTTCTGGGAAAGTCAAAGTCATGGTAATTGGGTGATGGTCAGATAGAATCATGGTTTCTATTGATGAATTTTTCAGGAGTACTAGATCAGCTTGTGAGATAAAGAAATAGTCTATTCTAGAATATTTTTGATGTACTGTAGAGAAAAAGGTGAAGTCTTTAGTTTGAGGGTTCAGGGTTCTCCAAGTGTCATGTAGCATTAATTCCTGAAGTTGATGTTTAATTTGCTCCAAGGCTCTATAAGGAAGCCTCAATGTACCATTTTTTTCTCACCATATGGACATTTTATCATATCCTGCATGAAAGCACTTTATTTGGAATATTGTATGTATTTTAGCACGTTATCACTTTATTGCTGTTGTTATATAGCACATTTTTCGTTTCACTATTTGGATTCTAAGTTTGAAAGCGCAGCGTACTTTAGAATATTTAATAATTCTCAATGATTAGTAATAATGAATGAGTTAAAAATCATAAAAATAGGTAAATTTAAAATATTTGAAGTGTTTGATATAAAATATAAAAATTTGTGACGCTTCAAATATTTTATATTTACCTATTTTTATGATTTTTAACTCATTCATTATTACTAATAATTGAGGATTATTAATTTTGGATGTTATTATCAAGAAATTAGTGCCATTGACTTTAGTTCATGGAATCTATTGATTGAAACTCTTACCCTGTTATCAATTGGCCTATTAGCCTATTACATATGGCTATTAGGAGACATGTGTTATGTGTGTGTCATATCCCATTTGTGCTTCCTCACAGTTTTTGTGATCACTGTGGAGGGGGGATCCTCATCGATTGGTGTCGGTAGGGATACATTAATCCCTGGCTCTATTATTGACGAGACATCAAGTTTGAAGCTTATGATCCTTGTGGAGATACTTGACTGTGTTACCTCCAAAGGTCCATCTTAATCATTTTGTTGGAGTTGATCTTTTTGGTAAGCGTCACATTCATACCTATTATTATCGACTTGATCCATATGTTGTGGATGTGCCCCAAACTGCACATATATTGGAAGGAGGTGATTAATCGGATTTGTAGAGCACCCTAAACTATGCCTGTTGGGAATTATAGATGAAGTCCCGGTGGAGGAGACCTCTAGACTAGCTATAGCTAGGGCCCTTTTCCAGGCCAGAAAATTAATTTTGAGGCACTGGAAATCGACAGATCCCCCCCAGTGGTTGACGCAAATGGGTGATACTATAAGGCTGAAAAAATGTATCTACCAACACAGGGGTAGTGCAACAAAATTTGAAATTTGGGCATCATGGCTAGCTGTTCCTGGTCGAGCCCCTGTAGACCTGATTATGGACCGCTTACTAGTGTAACTTGTCTGCGGTGGTGAAAGGACTGGATCCTTCAGCTGGGGGCCTTGGTTGTTTCAGCTACTCTGTGACGAATGTATTCCATTGTTGCAACTGAATCGTATGCGGTTGAAATGTGATTATGTGCCAAGGGTGTTGTATACTAAATGCAAGGTGTATCAGCATAATGTGTATCGTAATGGAATTCTGTATGGTTTCTCTGTTTTAATGATTTCTCAATAAAGTTCCTTTTGAAAAAAAAATATAAAAAAATATATATATATATATATATATATATATATATATATATATATATATATATATATATATATATATATATATATATATCAAAAATTGTAATTACATGCCCCTGTTAAAAATCTGAGGCATCCAGGTGCCATCTCTACAAGGCATGTGTGTGGGCAGCATGTTCATGTGGGAGCCGCAGCTGGGGTGCTCCTTCAGCCTGTGCCGCTCACCCGACCTCTTCGCACCTGCCTCCAGCTGAGCTGCCCAGTGACTGAAGATGAAGGAGCTCCGCCTGGCCGACCAGAGAGTACGTGAGTGCCCGTGCAGCCTCCCTGTGTGCCTGGATAGGAGGAGCACTGGGCGTCTGCATATAGAGGAATTGATCTTTCTATATTCCTCCTGCAGCCGCTGAATGTCTGCAGGAGGGAGAGGAGAAGTGAGCATTCAGGGGTTGCAGGAGGAACATGGAAAAATCACTTCCTCTATATGCAGCCGCCCACCGCTCCTCCTATCTAACTTCTTTTGTGCTCTCCGCCCCCTCCTTGTGCTCCCTGACTCCGCCCCCTGTTCTCCGGCCCCTCCTTGTGCTCTCTGGCTCCTCCCCCAGTGCTCTCCAACCCCCTGCTTTCCAGCTCCCCCTGCTTTCCACTCCCATTCTGACTCCCCTCCTCTCAAGCTCCCCCCCAGCGCTCTCCAGCCCCCACCCCTCTTATGCTCTCCACCTTACCCCAGTGCTTTCTGTCCCCACCCCCCAGTGATCTCCAGCTCCTCGCTGTTCTTTGCCCCCTCTCCTGCTCCTGCCCAGTGCTCTCACACACTGGGAAATGGAGCACAGGAGGGTCTGCACTCTGCAGACAGGGCTAGGGATCACTCTCACCCCCCTCTTTCTCACCTCCTCCTATCTCTCTCTCCCCCTCCCTCTTTATGTCACCCTCCTTTTTCTCACCCCCCGTCTCTTTCTCTCGCACCACCCCTCTCTTCCAGAACCCTTCTCTCCCCCCCTCACCCCATCTCTTTCTCACCTCCCTCCTCGGAGTCACCCTCAGTCTCTCTGACCCCCACTCACCCCTTCCCAATGCTCACTCCCTCTCTCCCCCTCTCTCTTCCCCCTCCCTCTTTGTCATCCTCCTTTCTCTCACCCATCATCTTTCTCTCTCGCACCCCCCTTCTCTTCCACAACCCTTCTCTCTCTCCATCCCCCTCTCTCTCCATCTCTCTCTCCCTCTCTATCCTCCCCCCCTCTCTCCTCCCCTCTCTCTCCTCCCCTCCCTCTTTGTGTCACCTTCCTTTCTCTCACTTAACCCCTCTTTCTCACCTACCTTCTCTGTGTCACCCGCAGTCTCTGTCACCCCCACTCACCCCTTCTCACCACTCACTCCCTTCCTCCCTCTCTCTCTCCCTCCTCCTCCTCTCTCCCCCTCCCTATCTCAGCCTCCTTGCTCTCACCCATCGTCTTTCTCGCACCACCCGTCTCTTCCACAACCCTTCTCTCTCTCCCTCCCCTCTCTCTCCATCTCTCTCTCCCTCCCTATCCTCCCCCTTTGGGTCACCTTCCTTTCTCTCGCCCCTCATCTCATTCTCTCTCCCTCACCCCCTCTCTTTCTCACCTACCTTCTCTGTGTCACCCGCAGTCTCTGTCACCCCCCACTTACCCCTTTCCACCACTCACTCCCTCTCTCCCTTCCTCCCTCTCTCTTCCCCCCTCTCTCTCCCTCCCTCTCTCTTTATGTCACCCTCCTTTCTCTCACCCCTCGTCTTTCTGTCTCGCACCACCCCTCTCTTCCACAACCCTTCTCTCTCCCTCTCTCTCTCTCTTCCCCCCTCTCTCTCCCCTCTCTATGTCACCTTCCTTTCTCTCACCCCTCATCTCTTTCTCTCTCGCACCACCCTTCTCTTCCACAACCCTTCTGACTCTCCCTCTCTTTCTAACCTCCCTCCTCTGTCTCACCCCCACTCACCCCTTCCCACCACTCACTCTCTCCCTTCCTCCCTCTCTCTCTCTCTTCCCCTCTCTCTCTCTCTCTCTCTTCTCTCTTTCTCTCCCCCTCTCTCTCTTTCTCCTCCCCCTCTCTCTTTCTCCTCCCCCTCTCTCTTTCTCCTTCTCCTCCCCCTCTCTCTTTCGCCTTCTCCTCCCCCTCTCTCTTTCGCCTTCTCCTCCCTCTCTCTCTTCCCCTTCTCTCCCCCTCCCTCTTTATGTCACCCTCCTTTCTCTCACCCCTCGTCTTTCTCTCTCGCACCACCCTTCTCTTCAACAACCCTTCTCTCTCTCTCCCTCTCTCTCTTCCCCTCTCTTTATGTCACCTTATTTTCTCTCACCCCTCATCTCTTTCTCTCTCGCACCACGCCTCTTCCACAACCCTTCTCTCTCTCCATCACCCCCTCTCTTTCTCACCTCTCTCCTTTGTGTCTCTCTCACCCTCACTCACCCCTTCCCACCGTTCACCCCCTCTCTCTCTCTCTTCCCCTCTTTCCCTCTTCCCTCTCTCCCCCTCTCTCCTCTTCCTCTATCCCTCTCTCGCTCTCTCTCTCCCTCTCTCCCCCCTCCCTCTTTATGTCATCCTCCTTTCTCTCACCCCTCGTCTCTTTCTCTCTCGCACCACCCCTCTCTTCCACAACCCTTCTCTCTCTCCCTCACCACCTCTCTTTCTCATCCCCCTCCTCTGTGTCACACGCAGTCTCTCTCACCCCCACTCACCGCTTCCCACCGCTCACTCCCTCTCTCTCTCTCTCCCTATCCCCCTCTCTCTTTCCCCCTCTCTCTCTCTTCCTCTCCCTCTTCTCTCTTTCCCCCTCTCTCTCTTTCCCCCTCTCTCTCTTTCCCCCTCTCCCACTTGTGTGCTTTCTCTCTCTCCCTCCCTCCTCCCTCCTCTCTCTCTTCCTCCCTCTCTCCCTCCCCCTTATGCTGGGTCCCATATGTTTTATTGGCTGCATATGTATGATGGGTGAGGAGGGTGCCCTGGAAGTGGTGCTGATGAACTGTGTGCTAGATCTGTGCATCTTTCTGCAGCCATTTTTATTGCGTCAATTTTCTTCCCATTATGGGCATGAGTGGGGCTTTGTGTAAGTTTCGCCTAAAGCCTCACAGAGCCTAGAGCAGCCCTGTTTATATATATATATATATATATATATATATATATATATATATACATATACATACGAGGCAGTGTGTGTATATGTATATATGTATGTGTGTGTATATATATATATATATATATATATATATATATATATATATATATATATATATATCAAATACACTACCACTAACTGAATAACCTGCCTGCTTAATCTAAATCAAGCTATCTCCCCATCCACACCAACAACACTAGACAGGGCCGCCGCCTAGGCAGCCTTATATAGTGTGGGGCGTGGGCTTAGTCCCCCTGAGCCATGATTGGCCAAATGCACCCTGCCTTTGGCCGATTATGAATCTCTTAGCAGAGGGCGCTGGGATTGGCCAAAGCATGCAGGTCAGGTTAATCATCATACAGCAATGCACTGCAATCTCGCACTGCATTATGGAGCGTTCCACGGCACTCATTCTTCTTTGCAAAATTACTCAAGCTCTGTCAGATTGTATGGGAGAGCGTCTGTGAACAGCAGTTTTCAAGTCTTGCCACAGATTCTCAATTGGATTTAGGTCTGGATTTTTACTAGGCTATTCTAACACATGAATATGATTTGATCTAAACCATTCCTTTGTAGCTATGGCTGTATGTTTAGGGTTGTCGTCCTGCTAGAAGGTGAAACTCTGCCCCAGTTGCAAGTCTTTTGCAGACTTAGCCCCCGTACACACGGTCGGAAATTCCGACCACAAAATCCATCAGATTTTTTCCGACGGATTTTGTCCGACACTGGTGTTGCATACAAACGGTCAGACAAAGTTGTCGGAAAATCCGATCATTCTGAACGTGGTGACGTTCGTTGCGTACGACGGAACTACGTAGAGCTAGTAGCCAATAGCTTTGGTCTCGTAATTTGATCTGAGCATAAGTGGCACTTTGTCCTTCGGAATTCTCTACACACGATCAGAAAAAGTCTGATCGGATTTTGTTGTCAGAAAATTTAAGAGCAGGGTCTCAAATTTTTTCCGGCGGAAGAAGTTTGATGGAGCCCACACACGGGTGGATTTTCCGACAACATGGCCTGAATTCTGGAACCCATGGACATTACCAAAGACTGGGTTTCCTCCTTTCTGATGTTTTGCCAGGCTCTAACTGCAGCTGTCTTCAGTTGTTCTTTGTTTGTGGAACTTTCTGCCTTTAGTTTTTCCTCCAGCAAGTGAAATGCATGCTTAATTGTGTTGAGATCAGGTGATTGACTTGGCCATTGCAGAATATTCCACTTCTTTTCCTTCAAAAGCTTCTGGGTTGCTTTTGTAGTGTGTTTTGGATCATTCTTCATCTGTACTGTGAAGCGCCATACAATCAACTTGGCTGCATTTGGCTGAATATGGGCTCATAGTATCTCTAAACACTGCAGAATTTATCCGGCTACTTCAATCTTCTGTCACATCTTTAATAAACACCAATAACCCAGTGCCACTGGAAGCCATGCATGCCCATGCCATCACACTGCCCCCACCATGTTTGACAGATGACATTGTGTGCTTTGGATCATGAGCGGTTCCAAGCCTTCTCAACACCTTTTTCTTCCCATCATTCTGGTACAGATTAATCATCTGTCCAAAGAATGCTTTTCCAAAACTGGTCTGGCTTTTTTAGATTTTTTTGGCAAAGTCTAATCTGGCGTTTCTAGTCTTGCACCTTGTGGTGAATCTTCTATATTTGCTCTCGTGAAGTCTTCTCTTGATTGTAGACTTTGACAATGATACGCCCACCTCCTGGAGAGTATCCGTCACTTGTCTGGATGTTGTGAATGGGTTTTTCTTTACCATAGAGAGGATCCTGTGATAATCCACCACTGTTGTCTTCCGTTGACGTCAAGGCCTTTTTATGTTGCTGAGCTCACCAGTGCGTTCTTCTTTCCTCAGAATGTACAAAACTGTTGATTTAGCCACTCTTAATGTTGCTGCTATCTCTCTGATTGATTTGTTTCGTTTTTGAGACCTTACAATGGCCTGTTTCACTTGCATGGACAGCTCCTTGAACGCATGATGTAGGTTCACATCAATAGATTCCAAATGCAAATACCACACTTAGAATCAACTCCAGACATTTTACCTGCCTAATTGATGAAGAAATAACAAAGGAGTAGCCCACACCTGGCCATGAAACAGATTTTGATTCAATTGTCCAATTACAAATTAAACCTGAGAATGTGCACGGTCAGCCCATATCCATTATATAACTATAGCCTGAATAAGTTTTGGTAAATACCTGAAAAAATAAATAAAATTGTGCCTGTGTCCAAATATATATGGACCTAACTGTATATGTGTATATATATATGTGTGTGTGTGTGTGTGTGTGTGTGTTGTGTATGTGTGTATATATATATATATATATATATATATATATATATATATATATATATATATATATATATATAAAAAAAATACACAACCCCAATTCTAAAAAAGTTGGGACGCTGTGTAAAATTTACATAAAAACAGAATGCAATAGAAAATATATGAGATGTTTAAACTCAAAAAATATTTAACTTTAAGAAAAAAATTTAGGTAATTTTGAAATTCCACACATCTAAAAACAGATGTGACAGATCAGCAACATGATTGGGTATAAAAAAAAGAACATCTTGGAGACTCAGAGTATTTACTTAAGATGGGGTTCATCAATCTGTGAAAAGCTGCGTTTAAAAATTGGCAAACAATTTCAGAATAATGTTCCTCAACATAAAACTTTAAATACTTTAAATATATTATGATCTACAGCACATAATGTCACCAAAAGATTCTGAGAATCTGGAGAAATCTCTGTGCACAAGGGACAAAGTCGAAACGCAATATTAGATGGCCATAATCTTTGGGCCCTCAGACAAGGTAAAGCTCTATCATGCAAAGGAGCCATATCTGAATGTGATCCAGAAACACCACAGTCTTCTCTGGGCCAAAGCTCATTAAAATGGTCTGCTGCAAAGTGGAAAACTGTTCTGTGGTCAAACTTATTTTTTACTTTTCTAAAAATACTAGACATGTGCAATTCATTTCGTTTTTTTTCGTTTTTCGTTTTTTTCGTTACTTTCGTTCGTTCGTTTTCGTACGAATGAACGAATCGTTTGAATCGTACGAATCCGAATAACGAATCGTAACGAATCGTTCGAATCGTACGAATCCAATTAACGAATCATTCGAATCGAACGAATCCGAAAAACTACGAAAATCCGAAAATAACAAATTAGAAACAACTAATGTACTAATGAAGAAAATCCGAAAAACGAACGAAAAAATTTGTACATTCGTAACTTTTTTTTTGTTGAATTGGTAATTTTCCGTGTCCCTTACAATGGTGCTGCTAAACGTGCTTCGAATGGATTGAACCAAAAAATTTGTACATTCGTAACTTTTTTTTTTCGATTCGTAACTTTTTTTTTTTTTTTTCGATTTGTAATTTTCCGTGTCTCTATTGAACCAAAAAATTCGTACATTCGTAACTTTTTTTTTTCGATTCGTAACTTTTTTTTTTCGATTCGTAACTTTTTTTTCAATTCGTAACTGTTTTTTCAATTCGTAACTTTTTTTTTATTTATTTTTTTTTGATTTGTAATTTTCTGTGTCTCTATTGAACCAAAAAATTCGTACATTCGTAACTTTTTTTTCGATTCGTAACTTTTTTTTTTTTCGATTCGTAACTTTTTTTTTCGATTCGTAAATTATTAAAATGTAATAATAGCATACACATTACATCAAATTATGAATTATGCTCCGATTACGAATGTTACGAATGTATGAATAAATACGAATGTGTCCGAAAATTAAACTAACGAAAAAACGAATCAACGAAAAAATAACTCTTACGAATGTACGAATTGTTACGAATCCGAACAACGACGACTTACGAATGTACGAATCGTTACGAATCCGAACAACGACGACTTACGAATGTACGAATCGTTACGAATCGACGGAAACGAAAAAAACGAAACGAAAAAAAACGAATTTTTTTGTTGTGCACATGTCTAAAAAATACACAATTTAAAGTAGTATTTCAGATACTAAATACACAGTTGAAACATTGCAGTATTTGTACAAGACAGCGAAGTAAGAGACCACACTCTTCTATACTGCATTGAATGCATAATTTTTGGTCAAAGGACCCACCACCAATATGCTGCAGCACACTGATAAGGTAGTTCCTCTACTCTGCCCTCCTGTAAGCATGTTCACAAAGTCAGACTGACAGGACTGTGCAAAATAACAGCGCCATGATTGATTCACATTGCTGCCCCTTCCACTCCCAGCCTGGGGCTGCTGTGTAGATGATTATAGAGGGGTGATCTAAAGAAAGATTTAGGTACTTATTGCTATCTGTATGTAAAAATAAATAAATCAATTTAATAATTGTGTAACTGGATTAAACAATGTCTTTACATTTTCGAGTTTAGCTTTAAAGTAAACCTTACCTAAGAGAAGTATGAGGCTGTTAGAACTAACTCCTGATCTAAATACATGTGCCTTGCCAGTAACTCAGAATGTTGCAGCCGAAAAGGTTGTACATTACAGCCAGGCAACTAGCATTTGTCAAAGGAGAATTCAGCAATGGCAACCTCAATGTTTCTCTTAAGACAGGTTTTTCTTTTAAAGCAGAACTCCAGCCAGAACATTTTTGTTTTAAACAGAGCATGGAAAGGTCTGTCATGCTTTAATTCCCCTCTGTGTCTCATCAGGACAGGAAGCGATGCAAAATATCCCCAACGGGAACATGAAAAAACTAAAATATGTTTGCTTTTGTAGGGAAGGGTTAGAACTTTTGACAGATTTTTATTGGTGTCTGTTCTTTCCTGTCCGTGTGATGACCCCCCTCCCCATCACTAGTATGGGTGTCACAAGGACAGGAAGTGAGAGAAAATATTGTGGTCAGTGTAAGAAAAAAATAACCTATAAGAAAAATTAACAGTTCCCCATCTAAAACCCCAAAAACTGTCATTGTCAAACAGCTCATTGCCCCCAATTGTCAGTTCAAACCCTTAAAATCCCATACTTAAAAAAAAAACATGTTGTTCAAATCACAAAAAAAAAAAAAAAAAAATATATATATATATATATATATATATAAATATATATAAACACACACACAAACAAACACACACACACAAACACACACACACAAACAGTATATACACAGTCCTGTCCCCTCATCACAACGTTCCAGTTCCAGGAATAATGCTTTTTTTTTTTAACTTTTGGATTTCACAGCAGTGTTCAGAGTCGAATCTAAAACTACTGAAAGAAGCTGACCCCTCCTGGGCACCAAGGAAAAGAAAAATTGAAAATATTTCGGGAGATTAAAGCTGAGCGTAAGTCTACATATTCTGGAATCCACATTAATTATTAAGGCACCCTGCCACGAAACGTAATTGGCTGCTGTCTAAGCAGAGTACTGATTTTTTTTCTTTTTTTAGGTTAACGTTATGAAATGTATTTGATTTTCATCTTGGGTTTAAAAGAGATTATTTTAATGAATACACATGGCAGTCACATGGCAATGACTCAACATGGAGTTGTCTTTTTTTGAAGTTCTAGTCTCTGCTAGTCAGACAAAAACAAAGCAGGAGGACTAGAGATAACCACAGCTTTTGTCGTGGAGTGAGCATCCGAAGTGCTACAATTGGCTAAAAGAGGAAAAAAATTTGTGTCCTCTGTTTGAGGCTGAGAACAAAGCTCTTGCTTAATCCTACTGTCCATTAAGACTTATATTTCTGAAAGTAAAACTAAAGGCTCAGCAAAAATAAAACAAGATTTTTGGTTTACCGTAAAATCCTTTTTTTGGCGTTGATGTATGCCACTGCTGAATAAATCCAGACTGGATGACCATGAAGTCAAGAGGTCCAGTCCTTACTGCAGAGTCTAAACATAAGGGCAGAAAGTCTAGTTTTTCCTGCGGAAGGAGAACCCAGGACTGAGTAGTAGCTAGAAGGAGACCTAGATACTGTGAACGCTGGGTGGGTTCAAGAGCCTACTTCTGAAGGTGCAAGATCTAACTGAACATTTGAAAAAGTTTAGTGAACATTAACTTATAACATCTATGCTGACTGTTCCCTCAGTAAGGTCTTGTACACATGGGCATGCTTAACAGTACGCCTGTGCGAGGGTCATGTTTTCCCGCATGGGGATGCACTGGTGTTCTGTGAATCCCCATGCAGGTAGTCCTTCCTGTTCATGTCAATTGGGACACTATGACTGCACGGCACACAGCCGCTGCTCATAGTTTGACAGGCGTGCAAGTGAGACTGTGCAGCCGCAAACAGTGTGTGTTCAGGGCCACGCACCTGCAAAGCTGTCAAATTAGGAGCAGCAGCCACATCCTTGCTCCCAATTTGTGAAGAAACAATTAAATCTTTTTTTTTCTCAGAAAGGCATGGAGTTCTGCTAATCATTGGTAGATGGGACAGGGATAAAGGTAGAGTTGAAATTCTAGCTTGCAGCCCATGGACATCACATCCATTATGCTTTAAAGTGTTACTAAACCCAGGACTAGGGATGAGCCGAACACCCCCGGTTCGGTTCGCACCAGAACCTGCGAACGGACCGAAAATTTGTGCGAACTTTAGAACCCCATTAAAGTCTATGGGACTCGAACGTTCTAAATCAAAAGTGCTAATTTTAAAGGCTAATATGCAAGTTATTGTCCTAAAAAGGGTTTGGGGACCCGGGTCCTGCCCCAGGGGACATGTATCAATGCAAAAAAAAGTTTTAAAAACTACAGTTTTTTCGGGAGCAGTGATTTTAATGATGCTTAAAGTGAAAAAAAAAGGAAATATTCCTTTAAATATTGTGCCTCGGGGGTGTCTATAGTATGCCTGTGAAGTGGCACGTGTTTCCTGTGTTTAGAACAGTCCCTGCATAAAATGACATTTCTAACAGAAAAAAAGTAATTTAAAACTGCTTGCGGATTTAATGTAACGTCTGGTCCCGGCAATATGGATGAAAATCATTGAGAAAAATGGCATGGGTACCCCCCCCCCCGCCCATTACCAGCCCCTTTGGGTCTTGTATGGATATTAAGGGGAACCCCATACCCAAATTAAAAAAAGGAAAGGCATGGGGCACCCAGGCCCTATATACACTGAACAGCAGTATACAGGTGGTGCAAACAAGACAGGGACTGTGTAGGTTTGTTGTTAAGTAGAATCTGTTTGTGTAGCTACAGTCAAAAAATCTATTTTTAAGCTTTTTGGAAAACATAGGGAAGGGTTATCACCCTTGTAACATTTTTTTTTCTGTCTGTGCACCTCTTCAGAAGATTTCACCTGACTTTCTGTCCCAATGACAAATGTTTTTGAAAATTTGTTTTTTTTATTAAAACAAGGATTGAGATAAAAGTATAAGTGGAGAGGAGACACGTTTTTCCCATATCAACTCTATCAGAAGAGAATTTCCCTTCCTAGGGGTAGATTTCTCTCACTTCCTGTTGTCTCCTTAACCAGTTCAATACCCGCCCATAGTCATATGACGCCCACAAGGTGGATCTACCATCCTGGGTGGGCGTCATATGACGTCCTCGGATTCCCGGCCGCCTGGGGGGCGCGGCATCGCTCGGGACCCGGTGTGAGTGCCCGGCGGCCGCGATGTCCGCCGGGCACCCGCGATTGCCCGTTAAAACAACGGGACCGGGCGGGACCGTGGAGCTGTGTGTGTAAACACACAGCTCCACGTCCTGTCAGCGGGGAGGAGACCGATCATGTGATCCCAGTACAGAGGATCACATGATCGGTCTCCTCCCCTTAAGTCCCCTCCCCCTACAGTTAGAATCACTCCTATTAGGGACACACATTAACCCCTCCAGCGCCCTCTAGTGTTAACCCCTTCCCTGACAGTCACATTTACACAGTAATCATTGCAATTTTATAGCAACGATCGCTGTGTAAATGTGAATGGTTCCAAAAATGTGTCAGAAGTGTCCGCCGCAATGTCGCAGTCACGAAAAAAAAAATCGCAAATCGCCGCCATTACTAGTAAAAAAAAAAAATAAAAAAATTCAATAAATCTATCCCCTATTTTGTAGACGCTATAACTTTTGCGCAAACCGATCAATATACGCTTATTGCGATTTTTTTTACCAAAAAATATGTAGAAGAATACGTATCGGCCTAAACTGAGGAAAAAAATTGTTTTTTTTTAAAAAAAATGGGATATTTATTATAGCAAAAAGTAAAAAATATTGTGTTTTTTTTCAAAATTGTCGCTCTTCTTTTGTTTATAGCGCAAAAAATAAAAACCGCAGGGGCGATCAAATACCACCAAAAGAAAGCTCTATTTGTGGGAAAAAAAGGACGTCAATTTTGTTTGGGTGTAACGTCGCACGACCGCGCAATTGTTAGTTAAAGCGACGCAGTGCCGAATCGCAAAAAGTGCTCTGGTAAGGAAGGGTGTTTAAAAGCCCTGTATTGAAGCGGTTAATTACTGCAGCTGCCTGCGAATAGGATGAGCAGAACACCAGCAATTGGGGTAGCTTTAGGCGTACACTGTGCAGATGGCACAATACGCCAACTGTAATTGCTACAGCTGCCTGCGGATAGGATGAGCAGAACAGCAGCAATTGGGGTAGCTTCAGGCGTACACTGTGCAGATGGCACAATACACCCACTGTATTTGCAACAGCTTCAAATGAAATGAAATCACACTGTCTCTCTGTGTATCTCTCTCCGCCGCCGCAACACACTACACAAGGCCACCGCGCAGGCAGCCTTATATAGTGTGGGGGTGTACTAAACCCCCTGAGACATAATTGTCCAAAGCCACCCAATTACGGCTCTCTGTTTTTTCCGTGCTGTGATTGGCCAAAGCATGCGGGTCATAGTGCATGCTTGACCAATCATCAGCCAGCAATGCACTGGGATGCTGCAGTGAATTATGGGCCGTGACGCGCCACTCAAATTTGGCGCTAACGGACCATAATGTTCGGAATTAGCGAACGGACGAACAGACGATGTTTGAGTCGAACATGGGTTTGACTCGAACACGAAGCTTATCCCTACCCAGGACCCTGCATTCACTATGTCTGGTCTCCCAGAGGCTGCTCTAGGCTTTGTGAGGCCTTAGGCAAAACTTGGACATAAGGCCCCACTCATGCCCTCAATATTGGGAAAAAAAATTCAAGCGATAAAAACTCTTCCCCCCACAGCGCTGCTGACTGCTGTGGCTGATCGTCAGGATGGAGGCCAGGAAAAGGAGCCGGTAAATAGGTCATTTACCAGCCCCTTCCTTTTCTAAATGAACACAGTGAGTGATCAGTACTGATCACTCACTGTGTTCATTTGTAACTGAAGCATAGTAAACTGTTTACTATGCTTCGGTTTATGAATTAACAGGAGCCTCTGTCTCGGTCTCTGGGGAAGTGTTTCCTCAGTCCCTTTCTCTGTTTCAAAAGTGAGACTTAAGGGGTTTGTTAAGACCCCTTATCTCATCAAAGAAATCAAAAAACTCTCACCAAAATATAAAAAAAATTTAATTGTAAAAAAAAAATAAAATCTGACTAAAATTTCTAATCGAGCTAAAAAGCCATGCCCAATATGTAGCATTATTAAGCCACACTCACTGTTTTCTGTGGTGTGCTGTGTATGCCACAGGTCAGCATCTCCCTAGTGGGGGCCCCAGTGAATTACTTTGCCCATGATGCTATTATGATGGCACTGTTCAATGGTGGTAAACATGAGTAGGAGAGGAAAGTGGAGGGTATGGCGGTGAGTAGTATGTACAGGAAAGGGGTGCAGAGTGTATGGCGGTGGGTACTATGTACAGGAAAGGGGTGCAGAGTGTACAGCGGTGGGTAGTATGTACATGAGGGGTGTGGAGTGTATGGTGGTGGGTAGCATGCACATGAGAAGGGTGCGGGGTGTATGGCGTGGGTAGTATGACATGAGAGGGGTGCAGATGGTATAAAAGTTGTAATTTATTGCTCCATCGCTGCAGGGGCCACTTTGCAGTGGCATGCATTGAACAACTGAAGTTAGCAGCACAGCACCAGAACTGGCCTCTCCCACACTGCACTGTTCTCACCGCCCCCTCCCCCATCTTAAGTCCCTTCCTTAAGTCTCAAGTTCTCCTAAAATGCTAACAGCTCACCTCCCTCCACACATCAGAACAAACTCCTGCATGTGTGTCCATGCATCCGCCTCCACCTCTACAATTTGTCTGAATGTGTTCTGTCAGAATCGACAACCTGGGAACACAGGCAGCGCTGGAGGACAGTGAAAGAGGGGCGCTGGAGAGTACTGAGGGAGGTGGAGGAAGATGCTTCAGGTCGGCGCGGGGCTGTTAATATAGCAGTGCAGCGCTTTATACTGACCCTTTTACGGGCTCGCCCACTCACGCCGCCAGCTTGGGGACACTAATCGGGGGACATTCTCTCCCACTCCCACACACGTCAGGCAAATTAGGCAGTCGCGAGGCCCCTGTGAGTGCGAGGCCTAAGAAGACCGCCTAATTTGCCTAATTAGAGAGCCGCCTCTGTGGTCTCCCACAGAACATGGAAATGCAATTATTATAGTACATAAAAACTGCTAAATACCTTTTCTCATCAGCAGTATATGACTTCTACCAGTGTCCAGCCGAGCACTCGCTAAAGCTTGTAGGAGGAGTTTTCATTATCCTCTGACTCTCCTATGAGGCTGCAGGACCCCTGACCCTCTGTCTGGACAGTGCTGATTGGCCCTGTGCTGATCACATGCACATTCCCAAAAAAAATGTAAAACCCTCTAGCAATACACACCAAACTGAGCATGTGCGGAGTGCCCCCAAGGCTCTGTACTATGAGGAGATGGACTAGGGACAGTGGAAGAAGGGAATGATCAGAGAAGACCAGATCAAACTGCCTTTCTACACAATGTGCAGGATTAACCACTCAAGTTCCATAGTGAGTATAACAAGCATGCTTTACTGCATATACAGACTGATTTTACTGTTGTGGGTTTAGTAACACTAAGTCTAGGTTATTGTAAATGCTAACAGATGTCCCCCAATTTTGGGAAGTGGGTGTGTCCCCTTATGTTCCACAGGTTTGGAAAGTTTGGGCATCCACGGTTTGAGACCTGGACTAGCTGAATGGAAAAAAACTAAGTTTATGACCAGAACAAAGCAAAACAGAGAGTTCAAAAGAAACAACACACCCCAATAATGCCAGCATAAAAATAAGCTTCTTTTGGGTGACAGGCGTCCGTGATTCTGGTTGTGTGATTTTATCATGACTGTCGCCCACTGAACAGCAGTAAAATCCCACCTTAGGCTCTGTTCACATGTAAGCGTTTTTCTGCTCTAAGTCTCAGCTCTCTGACCAGATAGAATACTACAACAAAATGGAATATTTAGGAAGCAGAGAAAAAGGGCAATTCCAGAAATATATCACTGCATGGGAATGTTGGGAAAAATTCAAGACATCTGAGAAATACCTAGAAAAGATGATGGAAATAAGAGGTCCCTAAATAAATAAACAGAGAAATAGAAACCTACTAACAAACCGACAATAAAATAGGTGGGGAAAGAGGAAAGGGGGGGGGGGGAGGGGAGGGTGGTAGTTAGGAGGTAGGAAAAGGGTATCATCCTGAGATAAAAGAGACTTATAAACAATGTGTATTTGGAATAATTATAGTGCTTGTTGTGTTTTTATATTTTAAAGATTAGAAGCTATAAAACAAAATATTTAACCAAAAATAAAATGACTCAAGAAAATATTCCACAATGATGTGAAAACAAGAGGGGACATTGTTGAGCTGTAGAGTTTGAAATAAGTCTCTCGAGGAAGTGCTCACTGACGTGGAAAGAAAAAAAAAAGCCTCAGCTCTAAAAACACCCAACAAGACAGATCCAATTCATTTCAATGGCCCCTGTTCACATCTGAGCGTTCTGTCTCCTAAAGCAAAACTCCCGCCACTCAAACAAAAGGTACATTAGCTTCTTTTTTGGCAGATTACAGGCATTTTACTGCTTTTATATTGGTGACTTGTCAACTTCAAAACACCTGTACAAAAACTCTGCAAAAACGCCTGAAAATGATCAATGCCTAGATGTGACCGGAACCTGGATAACATTTGGCTACCTGAAGTAGTGTTTACCATAAACAGTTTCCATGTTTATTTTTACATAAAATGCATCCTTTCACTTTGTCATCCTTTTTTGAATATCAGCCACTTCTGGTCTACTTGCCATTGCTAGAGCAATGTCTGCACACCATTGCTCAGGACCGGCTTCCCAACAATGACAGGAATGGACCATGTCTTTGCAATGTGTGTCTTCAAGCCTCCAATAGGAGTGATTTCAGGCAGGGTGACAATGAAGGAGCAGAAATGAGTGATAAGAAACTAGACTGAACTAGACCCTTCATGGCAAGATCACCAGAAATAAACTGAATTAAAGATGAAAATTAAATAGACTGAAAACAACCTTTGGAATTACATTAACATATGAAAGTATGTGTGACCTCTCAACCCCTTAGTATAAGGTCTCATGCATATAGATCTGTAATTTATATGGATCTGAACCCAGCGGCATTGTATGTTAAGGGCTCATGCACACTGCTCTGTCTTGGTCTACAGTGTTAGTTGGATACACCAAAACTAGAAAAATCTATGTTCAAATCTCTGTTCATGCCACGGTGTATAGATTGCGTTTCATGTTGTATGCATGTAAATGTCTGTGCTAAATGAAGTACAGCGACCCTATTGGCTTCTGCCACTGCTCAAGGCCAACAAATAATAGTATCAAAATGAGAATATCAACAATATGTAGATGTTTACATCTCCCCCTGAATGAGTTATTCATGCAGCGGGTATGCACACTCTAAATGACCTTGAGTCATTCAGAATCAGCAGAGGTCATTGTGCGCATGTGCTGCAATAAAGACTCATTTAGGGGAGATGTAAACATCACTAGTGTGTAATCTGTGGTGGGGCTACACATTTTTGATATTTACATGTTGACCCTGAGCAGTGGCGGCTGGACAACAAGGACCATAAAAGCTGTACACATGGAAACGTTAGCACAAACATTAAATGTGTACAACATACAGACTTTTACACAGGATTCCTACCCTTGTGTGAATGAGCCCTAACACTGGCTGGGAACTGCAGAAATGCATCCTTAAGGGGTTACAAACAATTAGCTGGATTTTGTTAAGGTTTTTTTTTCTGTGAAATGGTGGAGAGGTCACTGTTGGACGGAACGGAAATGTCTGCAGTGGCAAAGCCCAGTATGTAGTCAAAGCAGGATTCTATAGGATAAACCAAATTTTTTTACTACAGATGACAGCAGGAGAAGACAGGGAGGCATGTAAAACCTCACCCTCTCTCCAAAGTGATTTCTATCACTGCTAAAGGGATTGAGTAAGCAAAATAAAGTCCTATTAGAAGATTATTAAGTGCAAACACAATGGCCAGAGATGTGATTTCTCACTCAAGGTACATACAGTGGTGTGAAAAAGTGTTTGCCCCCTTCCTCATTTCTTGTTCCTTTGCATGTTTGTCACACTTAAGTGTTTCGGAACATAAAACCAATTTAAACAATAGTCAAGGACAACACAAGTAAACACAAAATGCAATTTGTAAATGAAGGTGTTTATTATTAAAGGTGAAAAAAAATCCAAACCATCATGGCCCTGTGTGAAAAAGTGATTGCCCCCTAAACCTATAACTGGTTGGGCCACCCTTAGCAGCTGCAACCAAGCGTTTGCGATAACGTGCAATGAGGTTTTTACAGCGTCCTGGAGGAATTTTGGCCCACTCATCTTTGCAGAATTGTCCTAATTCAGGGTTTTCGAGCATGAACGGCCTTTTTAAGGTCATACCACAACATATCAATAGGATTCAGGTCAGGACTTTGGCTAGGCCACTCCAAAGTCTTCATTTTGTTTTTCTTCAGCCAGTGGTGGACTTGCTGGTGTGTTTAGGATCATTGTCCTGCAGAACCCAAGTTCGTTTCAGCTTGAGTACACGAACAGATGGTCGGACATTCAGGATCTCTTGGTAGACAGCAGAATTCATAGTTCCTTTTATCACGGCAAGTCTTCCAGGTCCTGAAGCAGCAAAACAGCCCCAGACCATTTTTTTAAAATGTTCTTTTTCTGAAATGCAGTGTTCCTTCTACGCCAGATATACTTGCACACACCTTCCAAAGAGTTCCACTTTTGTCTCATCGGTCACAGAATGTTGTCCCAAAAGTCTTGGGGATCATCAAGATGTGTTGTTGAGAAATTGAGACGAGCTTGATGTTCTTTTTGCTCAGCAGTGGTTTTCTCCTTGGAACTCTGCCATGCAGGCCATTTTTGCCCAGTCTTTTCCTGAGGTGGAGGCATGAACGCTGACCTTAACTGAGGCAAGTGAGGCCTGCAGTTCCTTGGACGTTGTTGTGGGGTCTTTTGTGACCTCTTGGATGAGTCGTCGCTGCGCTCTTGGGGTAATTTTGGGCGGCCGGCCACTCCTGGGAAGGTTCACCACTGTTCCATGTCTTCGCCATTTGTGGATAATGGCTCTCACTGTGGTTCGCTGGATTCCCAAAGCTTTGGAAATGGCTTTATAACCCTTTCCAGACTGATAGATCTCAATTACTTTCTTTCTCAATTGTTCCTGAATTTCTTTGGGTCTCGGCATGATGTGTAGCTTTTAAGGATCTTCTGGTGGACCTTACTGTGTCAAGCAGCTATTTAAGTGATGCCTTGATTGTGAACAGGTGTGGCAATAATCAGGCTAGAGAAATTGAACTCAGGTGTGGACAACCACAGTTATAGTATGTTTTAAGGGGGGCAATCACTTTTTCACACAGGGCATGATGGTTTGGATTTTTTTTCACCTTTAATAATTGCATTTTGTGTTTACTTGTGTTGTCCTTGACTATTGTTTAAATTGGTTTGATGTTCCGAAACACTTAAGTGTGACAAACATGCAAATGAACAGGAAATGAGGAAGGGGGCAAACACTTTTTCACACCACTGTATTTACATTGGTTACACAGAAAATGTAGACTGCAGAAAAGGCACTGCATTCTGAGGAAAGAAGGGGCTCATACAGAGGGCAGAAGTGCTTTACAATGATGCAGGTTGTTCAGTCTGATTTTGGCAGGCCCTAGATGGTGCAAATTTCTTTCCTGCACCCACGGAAAGCCGTTCCTGCCAGGAGAAGACAGTGATTATCGCTAGGGGCTATAGCAGTGGCAAAAGCAAATCCCATTAATGATTCAAACCATCTATGGCTGGCCTTAGGGTTGCAGGAAAGAAATCTGCACTAATTCGAACCGTCTACGGCCAGTCTAAAGCCTCATACACACGATTGGACCGTGGACCAAATTTCCCGTGGATTTTTGTCCAAAGGGCGTTGGCCCCAAGTTGGTATTGCATACACACGGCAGGACTTTTTCAGCCAACTTTCACTTTTTCTGCTCTTTACCGCCACCTTTGGTCAACTTCTGTATTGTTTGATCTTTTGCATTGGTTCTGCATTGGTTTGTACAAAAGTCCGTTGGTTTTGTGTACACACGGTCGGACTTTGGTCCATCGGACTTTTGTTGGCAGAAAGTTGGTCCGTTCGCACAGCCAACAAAAGTCTGATGAAACCTGGAAAAAGTTGGTCCGATAGAGCGTACACACGGTCGGATGTTGGTACAAACCAGCTAATTTGCATGTTGGTTGTCAAAAAGTCCGATCGTGTGTATGGGCCTTTAGTCTCACTTACACCTCAGCACAATTTGTAGTACAGCAATAGGCAGTTAACATAGCAGATTTTCTTTTCCTGATGGGGTTCCCATATACTCCTGGCTAGTAATCAGCTTGGGTTCAGTGCAAACCAAAGTCATTGCTGGGCCAAAGAGCTGTGGGCAGGAGCTTGATAAAACATGGTCAAAAAAGCTAAGAAAAATCTTTGAAAAACAACATCAATTTAACATACTACCATTAATACATCTCAATACTGACAAGGAAATTGTCAATCAAGTTTTAATGCATCATAGATAAGTAAAACTACATTGGCATATTTAGGACAAACACTTTTTTTTCTATGCACACTAAATGGACTGTCCCCTTAAAGTAAAACAAAATAAATAAGACTACTTTTAACAGTCCAATACATTTCTTCATATATTCCCCTTACATTTTCTAGCTGCACATTTTAAATTTTATTCAAGAATAAAATAACTTAAAAAAAAACTTTTTAACCTAAAAAACTACATTGCAAGCCATTATCTGAATGCATAATTGGTGTAAAATAACCAATGTATAACAACTGTGTTTATTTTATCTTTATGTCAAGTCTGTTTTTTTTTTATTTGTTCATCAGTAAAAGAATATAAAAATCTTGGTCAACCCATTGTTAAGTGTATTAAAATAGATTTGTATAGTACTGCACAGTTTCTCCCGGAGTTGTGAAAATGGTGGCGGGGGCCCGTTATTAGTGACTGACCACCAAAGTCCCATTTTATAAGACATTCACAACTGTGTGATATGCGGATGTGTGACTGAGCTGCTCTGTGCGGCCATATTGTCATGTTAAATTTTCCTCTCAATATGAGATCAGAGTGATACTTTCATAAGCAGGCTGTTTTTGAAGCATATATGTTAGCGTCAAGTACTACAACAGTAGAAAAAATAAACATACAAGTGGAACATGCTGCTGGGATGAGTGAGGAAACCTCAGGTACAAATGTACATACCATTCCACCCAAAACTGACATCTGAATTATGGATGGACACTGCTATAACTTATTATTTACTGACTTCTTAAATCTATGGGGGACTGTACAACAGGGATATTCCCGATTTACTTTCTTGTTTTACTTTGTTTTATATGACCAGGAGACTCACTTCTCCAGCTGTACGTTGGTAGCATAAAATTAAATGAATACAGGGAAAGGTCTTGAATTAAATTCTGTTTTTTTGGTGCTGGACTGATTGAGAGATTTAAGAAGTCAGTGGGTGATCTTACCTGCAACTTCCCAAACAGAATATTAGCTTTGAGTGGACTGATACTTCATAACTGCTCTGTTAAAAAAAACAAAAAAAAAAAACATAGTTTCTAACACTGATTAAACTGAGTTAATTGGGCAGCCAAAGCCTTAAAGGAATGTTCCACTTTAATTGCAAAGTTATAGACACTAAAAAGTCCCTCCCTTCCTTCTCTGATCTTTTGTTTGCTTTTTGCTGCATAAGGAGCTGTGCCACAGCAGGTGAAAACTGGTATGGCAGTAGGTCTGGCCAAATATACCGTCACTCAGGGCAAATCTATATTTAAATGAATGGCCAAATGTTTATGTTGGGCTGTGAGAAGGGAGCACTCTGCTGTATGACAGGGGCTTTGAAGGTTTAAAGTACAAGTTCCCTTTACCTTAAACTGTAAAACTCCTTCAAGAAGAATTGAAAATATTCCCTGTCTACCCCCCCCCCCCCCAAAAAAGTTTTGTCTTTACATACACTTTATTCATGGGTGCTCAACCTGTGGCCTTCCAACGGTTGCGGAACTACAAGTCCAATGAGGCAAGTCTGACAGTTACAAGCATGACTCCCGAAGGCAAAAGCATGATGGAACTTGTAGTTTCGCAACAGCTGGAGGGCCACAAGTTGAGCACAAATGCTTTAAAGGATGCTCATGGTTTGTTCCCTGTGAGGACTCGCACAGCACCATCATATCTAAAAGGACATGCAGCAAAAATACATTTTACCTGCGGTGGCATTGCTTATAAACACCAAGATCATATCACTGAGAAAGAAACTAAAAATGGGAAACAAGATTTATTCTCTGTTCTTACATTGGTGGCCTTAGATACACTTTTTTTCTGAAAGTGGAGAGCTCCTTTAAAAAGTATCCATCGCTTTCAAAATGCCCTATTCATCAATCAAACAAGTGATTACACTTATAATGTTGGCAATAGTTGTGCTGGAGCTGCCAAAAAGCTGGATAAATAGTTGCCTGTACAGCAGGTCTGCAGTGCCCATTTAAAAATCCCTCTGACATATCTCTATTCCATATCATTCTTCCTTGTAAACTCCCACAATCACATAGCAAAGTCACCTCTTCCCTTGTGCCCTTCCTCTGCCAGATATCACTTAAAGCAAGGATTTCTCAAGAAGGGAGTTGGTGAAATCATTGGGTTCCCCAAACGGTTTCTAGTGGGTACTTTTTCACTAAACGTTAATGTAAGGGACCCTTTCCCACTGACCACTAGCCTATGAACACACTACAAGTTTCACCGACTTTGTAACTTTTACAGCCATTACTATTGTTTGGTTCAAGTTGTAATTATTTTATTATTTTTTATTTTTGAGCAGACTGACAGTCACCAGCTTCCTGCTTAGCTGAGCTCTGAGAACAGAGTGATCAGCCGTGATTGATTGCTCAGTTCTTGGTTTTAGAGCTTGCCGATGGACAGATGCAGCATCAATCCAATTTTGCATCCACCTAAATAAGTATGATTGAAAAAAATATTCCCAAACTTCTCTTTTAAATGTTCATCCAAGAATAATCAGGGTGCAGCTCTGGCATGAGGAAGCAAACTCCTGCCCCTACCAAGATGGCCGCCTCCACATAGTGACAGTGCAGAACATGGCATACTAAGTCAGTAGCAGGGAGATGATCAGCCTATTGACAAGTGAGCCTAGAGACAAAACGTTTGACTAGTCCTCTGGCCTAGGTTTGCCTTTTTTTATGGGCACATATTCCACAGTTCAAGTCCTTTTTAAAGTGCAGACAGGCTCAGCGATAATTTATGTACCGAGGAGGAAACACTTCTGCTAGATAACATAAGAGAGGCTAAAAGTAAGAATGATGCAGAGCAGTTATAAGGAGGAATGTATTGAAACAGACACCACAGGCTCAGCTCTTCCCTGAACATCAGCTCAGGTGGTTCTGAGAAACCAGTTTTGGCAAGTAAATTACAATGTCAACACCTCAACCAGGCTGACTGATGAATAAGTATTTCAAAAGTGACAAATTATCCTTCAGTACAGCATAGATTAAATCTGTAGGTGTAAAAATAAATGGTCTCAACAAAATACATTTCTGAAAGGTGCTGATTAATTTAGATTCTTGACTTCAATAAGCAATTTTCCTGCCGATCAAGAAAACAGGAAATGCATGTTGCAATTAAAGGTGATCCGAAGTCTAGTGACCCACTGACAATCCTGTGGCCTAATGAGGTGCTAGGCTTGGCTGACCACTGTTGCATCAGGAAGACTAGCTAATGAATATACAGCAAATGCATCGCTTTAGAAGCCGTACCTTTAAAAATAATGTGACCGACTCCCCTGCCCTCACAATTCCCCTTCTGTAATAATCAAAAACTTAAAAAAAAAAAAAAAAAACTATAATTCAAAACAAAATGCTATATCAGATATGTAAAACTCCACTAGAGGCAGTTTTTCTTTAAATCTCCTGTACCATAAAGCAGAATCTTCTGCAGCTTAAAATAAAAACGCATATTGTTCCATTCACATTACATATTTTACAATAAAAATGCAGTACAAAAAAGGTTAAGGTTTTTTTTGGCATATTGTCTGTGCTGGCAAAAGAAAGAAAAAAAAGAGAGAAATAAAAATATCTGTTTAAAAAATAAAAAAGAGCAAAAAATTCTTCTTTACCAAAATGTAAAATAAGTCGCTCTAGCAAAGTTACTCACTTTGTCTTATATCTTTCAAAGAAGGAAATGAAAGAACAAAAAGCTGCATGACAGACATCGATAGCAAAATAAGTATAAAGAACCTTAATGAAGTTAAGGAATTGTACAGTCATTTTTTGATAAATAGTCGAGCGTATACACAAGCATCGGCATGAAAATACTTCGATATCCCACTAGAAACGCTAAGTTTTTATACAGTTTTCTCTTAATATATCAGCTGTATTAATACTGGAAAAAAAAAAATCATATCTTTTTTGTTTGAAGGCTCGGAGTAGTTCCTAACATTACCCCTTATTTGTTTTAAAAAAGAAGCCCCTTAGACAATGAACCTGAATACATGTGGCAATTTTCACGTCAAAGGGCTATTTGGAGTCCGAAAGAAAAACTACTCTTAATTTTTCCATTATCTATCCATAACCCCCAAATACAGTCCTGAAGCCCCATTCGTACTAACTACCATATTTCAGCCTTCTGACATGAGAACAAAAAGCTGAACTGATTTAAGCAAGACCCAACTTTCCCCATGCCTCTTGCTTTATTTTGGCCCTTTTTTCGCTTCGTTTTTCTTTTCTGCTTTTTTTCATTATAACAATCCATAAGTAATTAAGGCCAAAAAAAGTAAAATGAAGAAACTCATAAGCACTGGAGGTGTTGGCATGTAGCGTAGCACGCCTTGGTCTCTTCGCTATTGCCGCTGTCACAACCCACGTTAATGTGTTTGCGAGTTCTGTTGATGAGCGTGTACTTGTAGAGTACAAAATGACAGGCAGTCCTTTCATTTTTTTTTTTATTCTCGTGTATTCCTTCTTGGCAAAATTTGCTTAAAGTTATTGTTCCATCTGGCTGTGTCAGTTGTTGGTCTGAGGCTGCTGCAGGCCTTTGTGTAAAGCAGGGGTGGCGGTGGAGGGTTTGATCCAGGGGACAGTTAGCAAGGATGAGGAGGAGGAGGTGGTCGTGGTTGTCATGGTAACCTGAAGCATCTGTTCGTTTTGTATCAGTCTAATGAGACTTTTGAGGCGTTCCAGTGATGACTGAGTTCCTCTCTGCTGTGCCAGCAAGCTATTCTTCAGCTCTAAGCATTTCTGTGACAGGGAGAGAATACAATATGTTGCTTATTGTTAAAAACGTGATAAGAAAACTCAGTTTATGAATGAATAATCGCAGATTGGACTGGTATGTGATAACTGAATGTGCAGTGCTCTGTATTCAGGAAATGTGGTACTGTCGACACTGTTCTGAATAAGCGTTTACATTTTCAATGTACACCCCAGTCAAGCGTGAAACTTTTGCATGGATAATAAATCAAAGGTTGCTATGTGGCAGACATTTCAAACTTGGTAGCCGCTCATACTGCTGACTAAATTCCTATAATTACAGATATCCTAATCTACTGAATAGCCTGTGACGATGAAAGCACACAAACACAGGAAATATATGCATACTCCATGTTGCTTTTTATGACCGTTCGTTTGTTGGAACCTATACCTCGGAAGCAAGGGTGCTAACTTACTGCTCCAAAGTATCATGACCTATGATTAGCATGATCCCTTAATGGAAATCTACAGTGTTCTGCACATACTATATTTTACTTTTAAGAAACACCAGTGTCACTTAAAGTGTAAAACACAATATTGTAAAAGGCCTACCTTTTGATTATTACTATTATTATACAGGATTTATATAGCGCCAACAGTTTGCGCATCGCTTGACAACGTGAGGGCAAACAGTACAGTAATAATACAATTCAATACAGGAGGAATCAGAAGGCCCTGCTCATTAGAGCTTACAATTTAAAAGAGGGTCAAGGTTATTACAAAAGGTAATAACTATGTGGGTTGAGCTAATGGCAAAAATAAAAGTACCGTTATTAAGTGGGGGCAGGCGAGGCTTCTCTTAAGGGAGGGGTTTTTAGGGATCGTCTAAAAGTGGACAGAGTAGGAGATAGTCAGACAGATTGGGGTAAGGAGTTCCAGAGGATTGGAGAGGCTCAAAGGAGAAGACCTGGAGGCAAACATGGGAGGAGGTGACTAGGTTAGGTGGCAAGCTTTGAAAAGTGATTGGATGTGATTGGATGTGGGGTTGAAAGGACAGTTCAGAGTTCAGGATAACACCTAGCACCCTGGCATGCGGGGATGGGTTGATGGTTGCGCCATTGATCTTGACTGAGAAGTCAAGGGAAGGAAATATTATGAGCTCGGTTTTGTACAGTTTGAGTTTGAGGAAGTGGTGTGACATCCAGACTGATATGTCTGTTAGTAAATTAGTGATACATGAGGAGACTGATGGAGTGAGCTGAGAGTTAGAGTGATCGATTTGGGTGTCATTAGCGTAGAAATTATGGTGGCACCGATACTAGCATCGGTGCCGATACCGAGTATTTGCACAAGTATCGGTACTCGTGCAAATGCACCGATACATGAAACGGATACTTTCAGGCTCGGTTCTTTGAGCTGTCAGTGAGTCTCCCCAGTGTTAAAGAAGTCCGATAATTGGAGCTGTCAAAAAAAAAGCAGCCGGCAATGTTTATTAACAACATTGCTCAGCCCTGAAACACTAAAATAAAAAAAAACATTGTTTATTTTTGTATATTTCTGTTGCTTCATCTGCAGATCAAAGGGATGAACAAATGTTCCTCCGTTTAACCCCTTAATAACCCTTAATTTACTATAAATCAGCCTTAATTAACTCCCAATTCTCCTCCATTTAATTATTTTCCTGCTTTTTTTCACGTCTATTTTATAAACGATAAACAATTAAACCTTTTTTTTTGTTTGCTTTGTTAGTGAATATTTTTACACATGTATATTAACATATATTTACACATTTGACATTGAAAAAGTGCTAAATTAAAAAAATATATATTTATTTAATTTGTAAATAACTTTTTAATGCTTTGTACCATTGCTGACAGCTGAAATTAAAACAAAACAGTTGCGGTAGGTACCGGTAATTGGTATTGGGCGAGTACTAAAAAAAAAAGTATCGGTACTCTTACTCGTAAAAAAAATGGTATCTGTGCATCCCTAGAAGAAATTGTACTGAAAGCCATAGGAGGCTACAGGCTGACCCAGAGGGGAGGTGTAGATGGAAAATAGGAGAGGTCCAAGAACAGAACCTTGAAGATGAGTGGAGGAGGCAGAATTGTAAGCGACACTGAAGGTGTGGTAGTATGGCCCTGTGCTGATCCCATGCACCCCCCCCCCCCCAAAATGTGAGCATGTGCAGAGTGCCCTAAGGCGCTGTACTATCAGCAGATGGATAGGAGACAGTAAAAGAATGGGAGGATCATTGAAGACAGGATCAAATGGCCTTTACACGCAATGCAGATGATTAATCCCTTAGGTTCCACAGGGAGTATAACAAACATGCTTTACTGCATATACAGACTGATTTTACTGGTGTGGGTTTAGTAACACTTTAAAGGTAGAGAAGAGTTCATGGGGACTGGATGACAGAGTGCTAATGAGAGTGATAAAATAGGTCTGTTTGACAATGTGAAAGCAGAAATTTTATTTTTTGAGGGCAGATTTTTTAATGGCTGAAATCTTGCTGAGACTTATGCCGCGTACACACGAGAGGAATTTCCGTTGGAAAAATATTGGGTGTTTTTTCCGACGGAATTCCACTCAAGCTTGGCTTGCATACACACGGTCACACAAAAGTTTGCTGAACTTTCGCCCGTCAAGAATGCGGTGACGTATAACACTACGACGAGCCGAGAAAATTAAGTTCAATGCTTCCGAGCATGCGCCGAATTGTTTCCGAGCATGCGTAGGAATTTTGTGCGTTGGAATTGCTACAGACGATCGGAACTTTTTCCGACCGAAAAATAGACAACCTGCTCTCAATCTTTTGCTGGCGGGAATTCCACCAGCAAAAGTCCAATGGAGCATACACACGGTCGCATTTTCCAACCAAAAGCGCTCATCGGCCTTTTGCTGGCCGAATTTCAGATCGTGTGTACGCGGCATTAGTCTTGTATCACAGACGCTCAAGTCAACAGATGCAATGAAGTTGGCACTAGTAGGCATCATGGTTGTTGCATGTAAGTTTGTGTATACTTTCCTAAAGTGACAAAGGGGTAATTTTAGTTAGGTGAGGAAAGTGCTCTGGGACCCCTGTGTCATGGATGTCCCGTTTAAATGCTTAGACATTTATATAAAATTATTTATTTTACTAAAAGTAAGAAGAAATAAACTAAAAGTCACTAAAACAGGAATTGGTGGGACTTTAACAAAGCACAATTCTTGTGTGAAACATGTAAGCCGTTCCTCCCTTGCTTGCACATGTAGTGCTCTTCATAGTTTTATGTGAATAAAGGCATTTGGATCTCAGTTTGGTGTGCAGCCATCTGGATTTTCCTTTCATTATTGCTTCAGCTGCGACTGGGCGAGCACCCTGCAGTGAGGAGATCATGCTGTTGGAGCCAGCTCACCTGTGAGCAGCGTGGACCTTTGGTTTGGTGGGACTAGGTTGTGAGCATTCTTGCAGTACTCAGGTCCTGCATTTGATTCCAAGCACACAATCTGCGTGAAGTCTCTAAATTGCTTCCCTGTTTGGGTTTTCTCTGGGTGCTTTGGTATTCTCTCACAATATTGTGGTAGGTGAAAGAATATCTAAAGCCTACACTTTTTTAGTTTTGCATAGATACTTAAACTTTTTTTGTTCCTTTCAGATTTCACTTCACTTTCTATCCCAGGAAAACATTGATGGGAAATTTAAAAGTGAGGAGGAAAACCTTTTTAGTTGTCACCAAAAGGTGTCGCCAGTGGAAAACTCCCTCTCATTTTCTGTTGCAGTTAAAATAAAATTTTGGATTCCCATAATTTTTGTCCCAGTGACAATAGACAAAAGAACAGATAGAGAGGGTAAATCTTCCCAAGGGGAGAGATGGAGATTAAAAAAAACTGCTAAATATTTGTAACATTTCTCCATTTTAAGAAAAAAAAACTTTGGGCTTTAGAAATATTTAAACTGGCTTTCTCCCAAAGTTGCCTTGTGTGTGTGTGTGTGTGTGTGTGTGTGTGTGTGTGTGTGTGTGTATGACTAAAACTGTGTGTGTGTGCGATGCATAACATTTTAAGCTCTTTCTGGTGTCTGGCGCAGATGTGAAGGGTTTATTGTTTTCTTGTAAAGTGCTGTGGAATAATTGTCACTACTATATAAATGTGTAAACTACAATAAGGTTAGAGGACTCAATCAAGATTTCCAAGTTATTGAAAACGTTACCTTCATAGCTTCTCTCAGAAGTCTCTCTTGATCTTCTAGCTGTCTCTGTTCATTCTTTAACTCGTTGCCTTTCTTCAATAACTTTCTTTTTTCCTCTTCTTTCACTGGAAAAGAACACAGAGGGTCAGCTGTCTGCCACAAATACAGTTTAACTGTGCTGTAAAGGAGATTTGCAATAGATGCTTTTTTTTATCTTAATGCATTCTATATGCATCAACATAAAAATCCACCCCAGCACCCCCTAATACTTACCTGAGCCCCATTTCTGTCCAGCGATGTCCACAAGTGTCTCAGCCATCCAGGACTCTCCCTCCTGATTGTCTGAGACACAGCAGCGGCGCCACCGCTGCTGTCAAACAAAGTCAGTCAGCCAATTGGGAGAGAGGGGGGGCCCAGGCCGGGCCGCAGCTCCGTGTCTGAATGGACACAGGGAGCTGTGACTCGGCTCGGTGCCCCCATAGCAAGTTGCTTGCTGTGGGGGCACTTGACAGGAGGGAGGGGCCAGGAGCACAGAAGAGGGACCCAGGAAAAGGAGGATCTGGGCTGCTCTGTGCAAATCCACTGCACAGAGGAGGCAAGTATAACATGTTTGTTATTTTTACGGGAAAAAAAAAAAAAAAAACAGACTTTACAATCACATGAAGTTAGGCTGAAATTCAGCTCTAAGCAAACTTGAGCTAGATTAAGCCTGGTACACACGGGTCGAATATCGTCTGGTATCAAACAGTTCAACAGAAACCGGCCTACATTCGGGCCACGTGTACACCAGCCAGCTGGCTTCTGTCGAGCGGGCATACTAGAAAACCACCATCCGATCAGCACTGACCAGAACACAATAGCTCAGCAGGGAGATTGCTGTACTAACATCGGATAGTTAGGGCTATTTACGAACTCCTACATTTTTTGGTTCTGACTGCTGGGTTGAAGGGAATAAAAATAAAAACCTGCTAGTGTGTACCAGGCATTAAGTGTTGGGAACTTTTTTTTTATTGTTCTGCTAAGCACGTGTACAAAATCCCAGGGGCCGCTATGTTAGACTTATGATACCATATCTGGGTAGAACAGGTGACTCAGACACTATGATAATGCAATTTATTATGGTAAACGTCATGTTTTATAGCAGAGAAAAACTTCCTCTTCTCTTTCATCTGCCATTATCTGAACCCAATGCCACACAAGCACTAACCTTACAGGTGTATCCCTTTCACAGTCACCAGTAAATGTATCAAAGTTAAAGGCAGATTACAACACAGCTTCTCTCACTCCATGCATGCATCACTAATAGTATCAGTTATGATAGTAAGAACCATACCTGATTTATGTGTTACATAGGACTGGACGATAGCAACAGCTCCACTCCATGGCACTGTCTCCTTCTTTAATACCTAAGCGCCAACAAAGAAAGACCAGAGCAAAAATTTAAGATATTATTTCAAAACAAGCTGAAAAAAAAGGAGCAGAGGTGCATTTACAAAAAAATAGAACTCTAGTTAAAAGTCACAAAAATTCACACGCTGCAATGAGTGGGAAAAAAAAGCTTGTAAATGTTTTTAGGAATAAGTGTGTTAAACTTTGACATTATTAGTGCAGTGAGTATTTAAAAGCATGGACACAGCTAAAAAGTATATATATATATAATACTATAGTTTTAAATGTTAAATTATCATTCTGGTACAAAGCATTGCAAAGGTATTTCTAAATTAAATAAATGTTTTTTTACAGTTTTTACCTTTAGGACAGTAAAAAAAAACAAAAAAAAAAAAAAAAAAAACAAACAAACAAATAGAAACTAAAAAAAAAAGTGAGATGTTAATGCTTAGACAAATAGAAATTAATTAGGGCCGATTAGGATAAATTAAAGTAATTGTAAAGTCTTGTTTAAAAAAAATAAAAAAAAATAACAAACATGTTATACTTACCTCCTGCGGTTGGTTTTTTACAGAGCAGCCCGGATACTCCTCTTTTCGGGCCCCCCTTTTCTGCTCATGGCCCCTCCCTCCTATCGAAAGCCCCCTCAGTCAGCAGCTTCCTATTGGGGCACTGGACCTGAGTCACAGCTCCGTGTGTCCATTCAGACATGGAAGCCCTGACCAGGCTCCGCCCCCTCTTTACTCTGATTGGCTGACTGATTGAAAGCCGCAGGAACCAATGGCGCTGCTGCTGTGTCTCAGCCAATCAGGAGGAGAGTCCTGGATGGCTTAGACCTTCGCATAGAATGCATTAAGATAAAAAAGCTTCTGCCTTTACAACTCCTTTAACAGTTAATAAGGTGTTATTTTGGAATAATATATAAAAAAAAAAAAACACTTATATCACATGTCAGGTTGTTTTATCTGACAAGATATGCAGGTGGTAGCTCATCCCTTTGGGCCAATTCACACTATGTGCGGTGACAGACATTTTACCACAGGGACACACAGGGAAAATGGTTTCCTATGTGTCCCATTCACACTGCAATACAGCCTAGTGATGCGCTGCAGCATGCTGCGATAAAGTGCAGACATGCTGCATTTTATTGCAGTGCACTGGCCCGAATTGCACTGCAATGTCAGGCATCGCAGCACGCCGCCCAACATTGCAGTGAGTGACGTGTACGTTTTGTACACTTCAAATAAAGCTTGTACAAAAACAAACAAAAAAAAAGGAAGAAGTGCAATGCGCTGAATCCCTCATCACACTGCTCCCTAGCGCAGCCGGCAACGCAGAGCGGCCAGAGCGATGATCGCTTCGGTTGCACTGTAATTTGCCAGGTTGCCTAGTGTGAATTCACCATTTAATCTGCAGATGAATGCAACAGAGTAGACAGTAAGAATGTTACTTTGTATCTCTCTGTCTGGTGTTTGAAAATGCATCTACAGCTGCTGTATTTACAGATCAACGTTCGACAGTTCAGAATTGCCAAAAACTATGAGGGGAGGAAGCAGCAGTAGGGAAGAAAGACAGGGCGTAATACAAACGCCCAGTGCAGTTTTTTTTTTTTGAGCGAATAGCATGCCCACAGTCCACAAATGGTTAAAGCACTTTTGAACAGTGATACCTGGTTTACATCAACAAGAAGGATTTGGCAGTCCGAAGGCCTGATATACCACAAAACATCTACATGTTTAATTCTACAGGTGTGTTTTATTATGTGAGGGCTTGGTTCAACTTTTTCTGAAATGAACCTTTCCCTTCATGAAGCCAGTAATGATACACAATGAACCCTTCAAGGATATATATTAATCATCCATGTCACTCTGTATTATGCCTATAGCAGCTCCTTGTGACTATCTTCTGCATACTTAGCACTAGATGGCCATAGCTAACTGGTTGTGAGTGTTATATGATCCCCACAAATCCACTGAAGTGCTGCTATCTATGGTCAGAGAAAAAAAATGACTGCTTTGTACCATTTTAGCCAACAAGACCATCTGAATTATGAAGTGGGAGCGTCTGTTTGTCTGGCTCTGGTCTATGAAGGTATTTGGTACTGGAGTCTGAGCGCAAGTTGCTCTTCCGCTGTGAGTAAGGGAGATAAAAGTGATTTATTATAACAACAGCCTAGGTATTTAAATCTCTAAAACAGCTCCTATGAACTTCTTGTCTGATTATTCTATTGAAACCTCTTGCAGAAAAGCAGCCTTAATGGGGAATAAATATCACAGAGGATCCACTGAGAAATGCATCTGTGAGTACCTGAACCTGGATCTATACAAACTGGTCTTAAAAAAAACACCAGTTCTTTTGGCAGAAAAAACACACTCATATAGTGCGCATTTTGTACAGGAGTTTAGAAGCTGTTATGACAACTTAGGAGCACTCAGCATTTTTTTTTCTGCCAATAAACCCCTCTCAAAAACGCAAACAAGAAGGATTTTTTTTCTTCCTCTAATTGCTAAGCTTACAATATGGCTCTAATGTCTCGTACACACGATCGGACTATTCGCTAACATAACAGTGGAATTTTGTCCGAAGGGCATTGGCTCAAACTTGTCTTGCAGACACATGGTCACACAAATGTTGGCCAACAATTACGAACGTAGTGACGTACTACATTGTTTTTCAGCTCTTTTGCGCCACCCTTTGGGCTCCATCTGCTAATTTCGTGTTAGTAGAAGTTTGGTGAGTGTTGATTCGCGCTTTTCTTTTAGCGCTTTTCAGTTTGTTTCTGAACAGCCATTCGTCAACCAGACATGTTGCGGAATCCGGAGGCGATAACGTGTTATTTATTATTGGCCTTGGAGTTATTGCTTTGACATTATTTTTTTGCTTGAATAATGATTGGATTTGGTAAATTTTCTATATTTTTGGATGCATAGAATGCACTTTTTGGTAAAGTTCTATTGGCAGATAGCATGTCTAATTTTATTTTTTTAATGCACAATAAAAAAAATTGTGTAGAATAATACTTGGCTATGTGTTTTACTTCAAATGACAGTTGGGAGTCGGCAGTTACATTTTAAAAGATACAATGTAAAATTAACAAGGGACACCAACATAGTTATATCTTTGTTCTTAAAAACTACGGGATAATGGTGTTGTGGTAACTTGCACAAATAAAAAAATAAAAACCATAATAATATTATTATTCTTGATATCACTAGAAAAAAAAAGCCTTTGAAAATTAGTTTGCAATAACTTCATCAGTATCACCAGCAAAGCAGCTTCATTATTATCCTATTAATGAAGAAGAGAATTGTGCACTGCATTTGGAGATTTCATAATTTGCCACGTCAGGAATGTTAATTCTCCATTATAAATGCTAGTTTACAAGACCGACCACTTCTTCCGAGCATGCGTGTTTGTACTTTGGACTTTTGTCCGACAACACACATTTGTTGGCGGAAAATTTGAAAACATGCTAGCCAACTTGTTGGCTAGCATGCTAGCCATGCTAGCCAATTTGTTGGCGGAAGGTCCGACAACAATTGTCCGATGGAGAATACACACGGTCGGATTGTCCGCCAACAACCTCACATCCAACATTTCCCGTCGGAAAGTCCGATCGTGTGTACAGGCCTTAAGGCTTAATGTACACAGGACGTTTTTACAACCTCTCCTGAACAATTTAACTTGACAGATAGTAACTGACGTTTAAAATGTCAGTTTTACCGCGTTTACATGCCGCATTTGCATTTAGAAGCGTTTGAAAAAAAATATATATATATATAGATATATATACAGTGGCAGAAAGTATTCGGCCCCCTTGAACTTTTCAAACTTTTGCCACATTTCAGGCTTCAAACATAAAGATATAAAATTTTAATTTTTTGTGAAGAATCACCAACAAGTGGGACACATTTGTGAAGTGGAACAAAATCTATTGGATATTTTAAACTTTTTTAGCAAATAAAAAACTGAAAAGTGGTGCGTGCAAAATTATTCTGCCCCTTTACTTTCAGTGCAGCAAACTCACTCCAGAAGTTCAGCGAGGATCTCTGAATGATCCAATGTTGTCCTAAATGAATGATGGTGATAAATAGAATCCACCTGTGTGTAATCAAGTCTCTGTATAAATGCACCTGCTCTGTGATAGTCTCAGGGTTCTGTTGAAAGCGCAGAGAGCATCATGAAGACCAAGGAACACACCAGGCAGGTCCGTAATACTGTTGTGGAGAAGTTTAAATCCGGATTTGGATACAAAAAGATTTCCCAAGCTTTAAACATCCCAAGGAGCACTGTGCAAGCGATCATTTTGAAATGGAAGGAGTATCAGACCACTGCAAATCTACCAAGACCTGGCTGTCCCTCTAAACTTTCAGCTCAGACAAGGAGAAGACGGATCAGAGATGCAGCCAAGAGGCCCATGATCACTCTGGATGAACTGCAGAGAACTACAGCTGAGGTGGGAGAGTCTGTCCATAGGACAACAATCAGTCGTACACTGCACAAATCTGGCCTTTATGGAAGAGTGGCAAGAAGAAAGCCATTTCTCAAAGATATCCATAAAAAGTCTTGTCTAAAGTTTGCCACAAGCCACCTGGGAGACACACCAAACATGTGGAAGAAGGTGCTCTGGTCCGATGAAAACAAAATCAAACTTTTTGGCCACAATGCAAAACGATATGTTTGGCGTAAAAGCAACACAGCTCATCACCCTCAACACACCATCCCCACTGTCAAACATGTTGGTGGCAGCATCATGGTTTGGTCCTGCTTTTCTTCAGCAGGGACAGAGAAGATGGTTAAAATTGAGGGGAAGATGGATGCAGCCAAATACAGGACCATTCTGGATGAAAACCTGTTGGAGTCTGCAAAAGACCTGAAAGTGGGACGGAGATTTATCTTCCAACAAGACAATGATCCCAAACATACAGCAAAATCTACAAAGGAATGGTTCACAAATAAACGTATCCAGGTGTTAGAATGGCCAAGTCAAAGTCCAGACCTGAATCCAATCGAGAATCTGTGGAAAGAGCTGAAAACTGCTGTTCACAAACGCTCTCCATCCAACCTCACTGAGCTTGAGCTGTTTTGCAAGGAAAAATGGGCAAGAATTTCAGTCTCTCGATGTGAAAAACTCAGAGACATACCCCAAGCGACTTGCAGCTGTAACCGAATAATTTTGCACGCCCCATATTTCATTTTTTAATTAGTTAAAAAAGTTTCAAAAATCCAATAGATTTCGTTCCACTTCACAATTGTGTCACACTTGTTGGTGATTCTTCACAAAAAATTAAAATTTTATATCTTTATGTTTGAAGCCTGAAATGTGGCAAAAGGTTGAAAAGTTCAAAGGGGGCCGAATACTTTCGCAAGCCACTGTATATATATTTTTTAAATAGCCAAAAATGAAAAAACGCCTATAAATGAAACGCAGCTAAACGCGAGTTACGGGAAGCGTTTGGCGCTTGAAATGCCTCTAAACTCAGCATCTGAACTCATTTATCTCCTTTCCAAAAAAAGCCTCTAAACGCAACTGTCTAGAAATGACTATAAATGACCCTGTGTACATGTACTGAGAAGATAACAGAGGAGAGTTCAGGAGTAGTAGAAAAAGATGCCAAAGTGCTCCTAAACGTCCGTTTAGCAGCAGCAGTGTACATGGAGGTTTAGGTGTCCTAATGTGCATGGACAATTAGGATAACATTGAACTGCTTCTACTGTACAGGCAAAACACACAACTCCTGTAGAAGCAGGTTTTTTTTTAAGCCAGTTTGCATGGACCCTCAAAAGACATGTCTGTTTCGATGAGCCCCTGCTGCAGCCTTTTTGTTGTGAATTTCTACAAAGGTACAATGTTGCAGTTTAATCACTGGGGAGAAGAAAACTAAAGAAATGCCTCCTCCTACCTGCAGCATACTCATGACATCATTCCAGCCTAGGCACAGTCACTGGACTGGAGCCCAAGGGTAGGCAGTATAAAAAAGTAAACTTCTTTTTACTGCTGAATATTAAATTTACTTCATACTGTTGTATATTTTGACATGCGACTAAGTTATTGAGGCAAACTTGTACTGTAAGGTCTACCTTTACTATGATTTAACTAGTTTCCAATAACAGTGTGTAACCTGAGTCATTGTAAATTCTAAAGCCTCGTACACACGATCGGATTGTTGGCCAACAAAGCCATGGAATTTTGTCCGAAGGGCGTTGGCCCAAACTTGTCTTGCATACACATGGCCACTCAATTGTTGGCCAACAATTACGAACGTAACTAAGCTCTTTAGTGCCCCTCTTTGGGCTCCTTCTGCTAATTTAGTGTATAAAAATTAGGGGAGTGTTGATTTGTGCTTTTCATTTCAAGCTTTTCGTTTTAGCGCTTTTTATTTCATGCTTTCAATTCATTTTTGAATGGCCGTTCGTCAACCAGACATGTTGCGGAATCAGAAGAAATAATGTGTTATTTATTATTGGCCTTGGAATTATTGCTTTGACATAATTTTTTTGGTTGAATAATGATTTGATTTGGTATATTTTTGGATGCATAGAATGCATTTTGTAATGCACAATAAAAAAATTGTGGAGAATAATACTTGGCTATGTGTTTTACTTCAAATTACAGTTTGGGAGTAGGCAGTTACATTTTAAAAAATACAATTTTAAATTAACAAGGGACACCAACATAGTTGTATCTTTGATCTTAAAAACTATAAAAACGACAGAATAATGGTGTTGTGGTAACTTGCCCAAATAAAAAATAAAAAAAAGCATAATAATATTATTCTTGATATCACTAGAAAAAAAAGCCTTTGAAAATTAGTTTGCAACAACTATCAGTATCACCAGCAAAGCAGCTTCATTATTATCCCATTAAAGAAGAGAATATGTGATGCATTTGGAGATTTTATAATTTGCCACGTCACAAATGTTAATTCTCCATTACGAACGCTAGTTTAAAAGACTGACCGATTCTGTCTCGTCCTTGCTTCCGAGCATGCGTGTTCGTACTTTTGTGCGACAGACTTGTGTACACGCGCTCGGAAAATCCGACAACACACATTTGCCCGCAGAAATTTTGAAAACCTGCTAGCCAACATTTGTTGGCGGAAAGTCCGACAACAATTGTCCGATGGAAGATGCACACGGTCGGATTTACCGCCAACAGCCTGTCATCGAACATTTCCCATCGGAAAGTCTGATCGTGTGTACGCAGCTTAAGAGTTCCAAGGTCCAGGAAACTCTATTAGCATCCAACATCAAGCACAAAAAAATATACTGTTACTGCATATTCAAACATTTGGGCCAAAATGTATCAGCCACATGTCGGAGGATATTTTTGTTCAGGTAGAGCTTGTAAGTTACTGAAAGGACCCCCCCAAATGACCCCTCTTTAAAGCCCATTGAATATTTTTTTTTTTAGTCCCAAGTGATTGAATAAAGACAAAAATAAAAAAGATTTTTTTTTTTTTCAAACCAAATGACCGAAACCCAAGCACCGCATTTTGGAAAGTGACTACCACCCCAAGCTATTTTTGTTGAGAGGCATGGTGAGTATTTTACAGCTCTCATTTGTTTTTGAAAATGAAGAAAGTAAAGAAAAAAAAAAAATTTTTTTCTTTTTTCAATTTTCAAAACTTTGTGACAAAAAGCGACATCTGCAAAATACTCACAATACCTCTCAGCAAATAGCTTGGGGTGTCTACTTTCCAAAATGGGGTCATTTTGGGGGGTTTTATGCCATCTGGGCATTCCATGGCCTCCGAAACTGTGATTGGCAGTGAGAAGTGAAATAAAAAAAATTACACCCTTAGAAAGCCTGAAGGCGGTGATTGGTTTTTGGGGTTCCGTACGCAGCTAGGCTCCCAAAAAGTCCCACACATGTGGTATCCCCGTACTCAGGAGAAGCAACAGAATGTATTTTGGGGTGTATTTCCACATATGCCCATGACATGTTTGAGCAATATATCATTTAGTGACAACTTTTTGTAAAAAAAATATATATATTTTTTTTTTTTCATTATTCAATCTCTTGGGACAAAAAAAAAAAATATTTAATGGGCTCAACATTGCTCTCATCAAATAGCTTGGGGTGTCTACTTTCCAAAATGGGGTCATTTGGGGGGGGTTTGAACTGTCCTGGCATTTTATGCACAACATTTAGAAGCCTATGTCACACGTCACCCACTCTTCTAACCACTTGTAGACAAAGCCCTTTCTGACACTTTTTGTTTACATGAAAACATATTTTTTTTTTTTGCAAGAAAATTACGTTGAACCCCCAAACACTATATATATTGTTAAAGCAAAGGCCCTACAGATTAAAATGGTGGGTGTTGCATTTTTTTTTTTTTTCCACACAGTATTTGCGCAGCGATTTTTCAAACGCATTTTTTGTGGAAAAAATACACTTTTTTTTATTTTAATGCACTAAAACACACTATATTGCTCAAATTTTTGATGAAATAAAAAATATGATCTTAGGCCGAGTACATGGATACCAAACACGACATGCTTTAAAATTGCGCACAAACACGCAGTGGCGACAAACTACATACATTTTTAAAAGCCTTTAAAAGCCTTTACATGATACCACATTAGATTCACGGAGGAGGTCTACTGCTAAAATTACTGCCCTCGATCTGACCTTCGCGGTGATACCTCACATGCATGGTGCAATTGCTGTTTACATATGACGCCAGACCAACGCTTGTGTACGCCTTTGCGCAAGAGAAGGGGGGGCAGGGGTGCTTTTTTTTTTTTTTTTTGTTTTTTTTTTTATTTATTTAGCTTTTTTATTTTATTTTTAAACTGTTCCTTCCATTTTTTTTCTTTGTTATGATTTTTATTGTTATCTCAGGGAATGTAAATATCCCCTATGATAGCAATAGGCAGTGACAGGTACTCTTTTTTTGAAAAAATTGGGGTCTATTAGACCCTAGATCTTTCCTCTGCCCTCAAAGCATCTGACCACACCAAGATTGGTGTGATAAAATGCTTTCCCAATTTCCCAATGGCGCGGTTTATATCCGGAGGGGGGACATTCCCTCCCACTGCTTGTAAAAGCAGTCTAGAGGCTAATTACCCGCTAGAATTGCTTTTACATGAAAGCCGATCACTGGCTGAAAAGAATGATACCAAGATGATACCTAAACCTGCAGGCATCATTCTGGTATAACCATTCAAAGTCCAGCAACATACTGGACATATATTGTAATCTTTTTTTTTTTCATGCAGCCTCTTGGCTGAACGAAAAAAAAAGAGATTGATTGGTGGGTATGCCCACCATTAGAATACCTCCCTTCATCCACCCACTTCTAATGATGGGCATACATGCACCATTTATATATGCCGATGCATGGGGGCATCCTCCCGCAAAAGTTATGCCGTGTACACACGGTCGGAATTTCGACCGTATGTACGTGGCATTAGGAGCCAATCGCTCCTCCCCCCCCTGCTGCCCCCATGCTTCGGCATATATGCTCTTTTTTTTAACTGTGGTGGTGAAATCACCTCCTACAGCGTTGGAGTCGCGGCTTTATGTATCGTGGGAGCAAACGCTGTTGCTGTCAAGATAAATAAATCCGCGTTGCAACTGAATGGCGCACCTGAAAACAAAAAAAATGCTCAACACTAAAACACAGTAAACAAAATTACATACCTGAAAAGCAAGCGTGATAAAACATGATAAAACATAATAAAACATTGCAGAATAGAATGGAGTAAAAAAAAGAGCAACAATAGAGAGAGAATAGAGTGAGAGAGAGAACAATAAAACGACAACTATTTTTTTTTTTTTAATATTTTTTTGAGATTCACAGGTAAAAAAGCTCCTGACTGAAGCGACCTGACTGAATCAAAACGCTACCACAAAAAAACTGTTAGCGATCGCAGGGATCAGGCCTGACTGCGAACGCTGCAGTTATGTGTGCTTAGTGTTTTGTAAGTGACAGTGATCGATCGATACTGCACTTGGGTGGGCTGGGCTGGGCGGAGGGGGAAAACGCAGGTGCTAGCAGGTATCTGGGCTGATCCCGCTAACAATGCGGTTTTTTTTGGAACCCTCGTCCCGGATCGCTCCTGAAGCGATCCCGACCGTCCCCGCCGGCGGAGGGGGGTCCGATCGGACCCCCCAACCGCCGGAAGAATGTCACGTACAGGTACGTGATTCTGCCTGTACGTGCCATTCTGCCGACGTAAATATACAGGGGGCGGTCGGGAAGTGGTTAAAGCTGAATTTCAGACACATAAACTTGCATTTAAAAATATTCCTCAATAGTCACAAATCTCTTTTGTGTATACCAAATGCCTTTATAAACCCAGATATTATTGCATACTGGAGCAGTCACCTTGCACAAGCAGACAGTGCAGCAGTGACCAGTCTTTGTTACAGGAAGCTCCTGCACAGAGGTCAATTTTCACACTGGATTATGGCACAGATCTGGAAGAAATACACAAAGCACACCAAGATTCAAGTAAGAATACACATGCTTCTTGTACCAAGCCAATGTTTGCTTATCCGAGAGGTCAGCTTTGAATAAAGTGAAAACTGTACATTTAACAGCAGGGTTTGGTTCGCTGCGTCTCACCTTTTGCTGGCACTTAGGACACATCCAGACCCCCTTGGGTGCTATTTTCACAGGTGAGTCTAAGCAGTCTAGATGGTAAGCTCTTGGGCAGGTTCCACAGGGCTGCAAGTTATTGCCACGTTTGCATGCTGAGCAGTGTTCATCGTGAGTGATCTCATCCTATCAACAAATAACAAAAAGAAAAATAATTATCACACAGATGTTGGATTCTTTGGTAATATAAGAAAGTGATCATCAAACTAACGCTTAAAATCACATATATCAAAACTGAATGTTTTGACAGCACTCGTTGCCAATAAATGTGACAAATTAAATTGCAAACTGTAAAAACAAATACATGAATTAAAAAGTGCCAACTGGGATTTGACAGCACTTGAAAATATAAATGAAATAGTTTTGGGCTAAAGGCATCTTGTACAGAACAATAAAAGCTTATTTACTAAGGCGAAACCTGTACCTGAAACCTGTAGTAACCCACAGCAGCCAATCAAAAGAAATGCCACTGCTGTATGATGAATTCTCACTGCTATAGGTAACCAGAGAGTTCAATCATTTAAGGTGTAATAAAAAGAGTTTTGTTTAAATAACCTGCTGGTGGCTAAAAAAAAGAAAAAAAAAATGAACCCCCCTAACTGACCATGAAATGGCGACCATGAAAAAGACACACTGACAATGCCTGTGATCGAGCAGTCATTAGATTACAGGCAAAAAGCACAGAGCCAATGAGAGCACTCTGTGCCTTGCGGTATGAGAGCACTCTGTGCCTTGTGGTCACTGTGAACGCATCAAAGAACCCACAAAAGAAAACAAGGCCCTCCTTTTCTGCCAAGTATATCCAATGGATGCTCTGGCACAACCAGCTCCACCAACAGACAACCAGAGGAAATCAGGGAGAGACTCAGTGCTGGAAAGAGGGCGAGTCCAGTAGCCATGGGCAGGTTGCCATAGTGACAAGGACGCCAGCTTGTTTTTGGGAGACGTGGTAGTTTTGGGTGCATCAGCATTTTTAAAAAATTATGCAGTAAACAGCATCTTTTAGCTTACCCTAGGTTCACACTTGTGAACCTAGGGTAAGCCTAGGGTGAGCTCTGCATTTGAATGGGCTGCTGTACCTCCTGAAAAGCGCAGGAAACAAGTTGCTGCTCCATTTTTTAAAACACATCCTGCACGGAAATACAAGTGCAGTGCAGTTCCCACGCACTGCCATTTCCAGTGCGTGGGAATGCCAATAGGATTAATGCCACCCTCACGCATCTCCTGAATGGCAGCGCATTTTTCTGTGTGTGTGGTTGCAGCTGCGGTCGAGCAGCAGCAATCACCGCAGAGGGGTGAACCTAGCCTGAATGTTTATTTTGCATACTAATTGCTTGTTTTGGGTTGTCGGACTGGGCTAACTGGCAGAATTATGCCCCATCTGATTCCCTTTCAAGCAATAAGCCTAAGGCTTCATGTACACTGCTGCTGGTAAAGGGACGTTTAGGAGCAGTTCGGCTGCCCCTGAATTCTCCTCTGTTATCTTATCAGTACATATACACAGGGTCGTTTCTAGGCAGCTGAGTTTAAAATAATTTTTTGGAAAGCAAAAAAATGCATTCAGGACAAATCTTCAGAGGCATTTGAAAAAACAAATGCCTGTAACAGCTTGTAAAACACGTGTAAATTTAGCCGCGTTTCATTTAGGCTGCTTTCACACTGGGGCGGTGCGGGGGCGGCGACGGTAAAGCAGCGCTATATTTAGCGCTGCTTTACCATTGTTTTACCCGCGGTATGCGGCCGCTAGCGGGGTGGTTTTAACCCCCGCTAGCGGCCGCAAAAGGGTTAAAAACCTCCGCAAAGCGCCGCTGCAGCGGCGGTTTGCGGGCGGTATCCCCGCGGTTTCCCATTGATTTCAATGGGAAGGAGCGGTATAGGAGCGGTAAATACACCGCTCCTTCACCGCTCCAAAGATGCTGCTAGCAGGACTTTTGTTGCGGTCCTGCCAGCGCACCGCTCCAGTGTGAAAGCCCGCCGGCTTTCACACTGGAGTGAATGGGGCCGGTTTTTTCAGGCGGTGTACAGGCGCTATTTTTAGCGCTGTACCGCCTGAAAACCGCCCCAGTGTGAAAGCAGCCTAACAGGCGCTTTTCGTTTTTGACAATTTGAAAAAGAAAAAACACTCCTAAAAACACAAACACGGCAAAACTAAAGTTTTTAAACATTGTTTACTATCTGTCAAATTAAATTGTTCAGAAGAGGTTTTAAAATGTCCCGTGTACATTAAGCCTAAAATGTATCTGCCTCTGCTTCCATATGTTCATTCAAACATATGAAAACATCACGATCGGAAATTCTGCCAGCAAAAGTCCGATGAGAGCTTTTGGTCAGAAAATGTGACCGTGTGTATGCTCCATCTGACTTTTGCTGGCGGAATTTAGGCCAGCAAAAGATTGAGAACATGTTCTCAATTTTTCTGTCGGAAAAAAGTTCAGATCGTCTGTACAAATTCCGACACGCAAAATTCCTACGCATGCTCAGAAACAATTCGACGCATGCTCGGAAAGCATTGAACTTAATTTTCTCGGCTCGTCGTAGTGTTGTACGTCACTGCATTCTCGATGGTCGAAAGTTCAGAGAACTTTTGTGTGACCGTGTGTATGCAAGCCAAGCTTGAGCGGAATTCCATTGGAAAAGCCATCCAAGTTTTTTCCGATGGAAAATCTGCTTGTGTGTACGAGGCATAAGCCCTAATATGTAAGGGGTGGGGGTGTTTGTCCCCAACAGCACTAGATGCTGTATGATCATTTTATGGACAATTAAAGCATTTTTGGACTCTTCTAACCAGTGGTCTGGCGCTTGTGTTAGTACATACCATAAGTCAGAAAGAGGCACTGTCACAGGCTAACTGCCAATTGTGGGGCAGTGATGTCATCCACCCAGGTAAGCTCTAATACCATCTGACTAGCCAGATAGTGACTATTCTGACCATCTGACTATTACTGTAGTGGGGAGGTGGAAAACGAGTGTAGACTGGTAAGCATACTTTGCTGGAGGGGTTTCTATTAGGAGACTCTGTCACTTGACAAAATGACAGCGTCTCTTTAATGGTTAGACCGGCACGTTAAGCCGACACCATTGGGAAAAGACAGTTATTATCGCTAGTGGCTGTAGCGATATTTACAAGATAATCCGGCAGGCTGGTTGTACCCAAGTTGATCGAGTGATCAACCTGGTACATTCAGCCAGACCATTAAAGTGTTACTAAACCCAGAACCTTGCCTTCACTAGATCTGGTCTCCCACAGTACACAAACAAACCTCCCAACTTTCTTAGATGGGAATGAGGGACACCTATTAGCAAAAGTATGCAGGCATAGGACACACCCCCTGCCACGCCTCCCTTAAAGGAGAACTGTACAAAAAAAATGATTGGTTAAACCCACAAGTGCTTTTTTACCCCTACTATTCCTTTATACTGGCCTTTGGAATTTACAAATGCAGCAATTTAGAAATTGGATAAAAGGTTAAGCACTGGGAAAACACTTTTTGAAAGATAAATAGTGCATTTTATATACAACTATATAGATCAGACCAAAATGAGGGACAAATGAGGAGGAAAGAGGGACATTGTTCCGAATGAGGGACAGTCCCTCCAAATCAGGGACAGTTGGGCGCTATGAACATGGAAATGCAATTATCATATTTATCGGCGTATAACACTCACCCTATTTTTAAGAGGGGAGTTTTATGAAAAGAAAAAAAACTTTATACAGTCCCTCTGCACATTACACAGCCCCCTTTACATTACACAGCCCCCCCTTTACATTGCACAACCCCCTACCCCTGCACAGTACACATCCCCTTTCATTATACAGCCATTTCACAGCCCACCTGCACTTCCAGGAGACCCCCAGTCTCCTGGGACAGCACTGCCAGCGTACTCTACAGTTAAAAAAAAAGTGCTCATTGGCCCTGTGCTGATCACATGCATCCTCCCAAGAAAAAAATTAAATCTCTGTAGCAATACACCAAACTGAGCATGTGCAGCCTGACTCCATAGACCCTGTGTTATCAGGACATTTTTAGGAGTCAGTGGAAGGAGGGGAGGATAACAGAAGCCAGGATCAAACAGACTTTATACACAATGAGGAGGATTACCTCCTTAGGTTCCACAGTGAGTATAACAAGCATGCTTTACTGTTGTGGGTATAGTAACACTTTAATGGTTTGAACTGTGTATGTACGGCCTACGTCTGTGATGGGTGTAAAAGCTTTAAAACCCATTAAAGTTGTATTAAACCCAAGACCAAAAATTTAATATATTGCAGCTTACTAATCCTTAGATGTAAAGATGCTGTGATTTATTTCACCTGGTGATCCTGACAGTAACACACGTCCTGTCTTAAAGCAGAGCAGGCCCAAAAGTGGAAGCTCTGCTTATCTGCTCCCCCCCCCCAACCTGCCCCCCCTAACATTTGGCTCCTTTTGGGGGGGAGAGGGGGAATGGGCACCTGTTTTTGACAGGTACCCGTCCCCACTTTCGGGAGATCTGGCTGCGGCGAGGTCCCCCCGAAGTTTTGCCCCCTCCTCCTTCCCCCCACCACCGGGCCATTCGCTTTACACATGCGCAGTAGAGAACCGGATGTGAAGCCGCAAGGCTTCACAGCCGGGTTCCCTTACAGGCATGGTGGTGGCAGCACCCAAGAGCCGATGGAAACATCTGCTGGCGTGCTGACAGCTGGATTCCAGGACAGGCAAGTGTCCTAATATTAAAAGTCAGAAGCTACAGTATTTTAATTTTTTTCATGGGGAGCTGAATCTTCTCTTTAACTACTTGCCTACCAGGCACGAACACCTCCTTCCTGACCAAGCCATTTTTCAGCTTTCAGCGCTGTCGCATTTTGAATGACAATTGTGTGGTCATGCAACGCTGTACCCAAATAACATTTTTATCATTTTTTCCCCACAGATAGAGCTTTATGTTGGTGGTATTTGAACACCTCTGCGTTTTTTATTTCTTGCGCTATAAACAAAAGAATAGCGACAAGTTTGAAAAAACATAATATTTTTTACTTTTTATTATAATTTAATATCCAATTTTTTTTTTTTTTTAAACAAATTTTTTCCTCAGTTTGGGGCGATACGTATTCTTCTACATATTTTTGGTAAAAAAAAAAAAAATCGCAATAAGCGTATATTGATTGGTTTGCGCAAAAGTTATAGCGTCTTCAAAATAGGGGATAGATTTATAGCATTTTTATTATTATTATTTTTTTTACTAGTAATGGCGGCGATCTGCGATTTTTATCATGACTGTGACATTGCGGCGGACATATCGGACACTTTTGACACATTTTTGGGACCATTCACATTTATACAGCGATCCGTGCTATAAAAATGCATTGATTACTGTATAAATGTGACTGGCAGGGAAGGGGTTAACACTAGGGGGCGCTGCAGGGGTTAAAATGTACCCTATATGAGTGATTCTAACTGTGGGGGGAGGGGACTGACTGGGGTAGGGGACCGATCGGTGTCCCTATGTACAAGGGACACACCATCGGTCTCCTCTCCTCTGACAGGACGTGGATCTGTGTGTTTACACACACCGATCCACGTCCTGCTCACTTACCGGGCAATCGTGGGTGCCCGGCGGACATCGCGGCCGCCAGGCACGCGCATCGGGTCCCCAGCTACGCGGCGGGCACACGCGCGCGCGCCCCCTAGTGGCCAAAAAGTGAGCGCCGTCATATGACGGCGGCCCGCCACAATAGCTGCACCGCTCAGCCGTCATTTGACAGTGGACGGTCAGCTAGTGGTTAAAGTGGAACTTTTGTCAGAAAATGAAGTCCTGCTAGATCACTTTGGGCTGGCCCCTTTTGCAGGTATAGCTATGTAAAACGTTAAAAATAAGTGTCTATACTGTGTAAAATCCAGTAATACACTGTCTCGCTCTGCTCTGCACATGCTCATTTGCTTTCCATTTTAGGCATTTTTAGGCACGGCTGAGTTTGTAGAGGCTGATCAGCTAACAGCCTTCAAGTGGAATTCAACCCTTCTATACTTTATAGCCAAGAAAGCTGCTTCTGTTTGATATGCAACTGCCAAGGTGTTGCACATATGATCAGTTATGATGATTTGACAGTTTGGTTGAGGACACAAGAAAATGTGACAGTTAGCAATCGTGGCATTCCAGGAATGTAACGTTTTTTGAAACCGTTAAAGCAATGGGTTTAGTTCCACTTTATGATTTACTGCTGGGGCTCTGGGCTTCAGCAAAATGGCCGCCTCCAGCAAGAAGAGACAGGAAAAATACTGGAGGCAATTTACAGTACACACTAATTTGGTAGCATGATTATTAATGTGAAACGTATGTCCCTTGCTAAAGAACAATTTTTTTTTTATCAAGTTAAAGTTCTGCGTTAAGGTGTCTGCATTCTGCCTGAAGTAGTAAACATATACATGAGGAATTTCTGGTCCCCCGAGACACATTGGATAATTCTTTTTTTCTTGTGGAATCAATAAAAGACTAAGGCTCCTTTCACATAGGCTTGTCTGTTTGACTGACTCCACTTGCTCAGCGGGGAATAGATCCACTGATCCCCGCTGAGCCAGCAGATAATAGGTCCGTCTCCGCTCACTGTGCAGAGACAGACCTGTCAAGAGTCCCACTCACCTCTATGGGAAGATCGGATATAAACGGACTGCCTGTCCGTTTTCATCCGATTCCATCCGCCAGATGGATGGAACATAGTGTCACTATCCGTCTGGATTTGGCACACAGGATCGAATAGCAGCGGTTGTCAGCGGACATGTCACCGCTGACATCTGCTGCCCCATAGGGGTGAATGGAGGGTCTAATCAGGTCCGCCTGAAAAACTGACAGGAGGACCTGATCGGAAAGCCCATGTGAAAAAGCCCAAAGGCAGGCCATGCATTAATGAATTTTCTTTGTTGAAGGAAAACGGAAAATTGTATCATACTTACCGTAATTTTCCTTTCCTGGTGCCAATCCATGGCAGCATACATGTGATAGAGCTCCGCCTCTACTCCGCCTTCAGGACTAGTGAATAGCATAAATTAAAGGGCATAGCCCCTCCCAACATTCTTCGTAATATAGAATACCGAGGGTGGGTGTTTATGCTGCCATGGATTGGCACCAGGAAAGGAAAATTACGGTAAGTATGATACAATTTTCCGTTTTCCTGGTGCCTCCATGGCAGCATACATGTGATAAATAACTAGCTCACATGGGTGGGTTTAATGCTTTAACAAAAAATAAACTTTAATCAAACACAGACATAGCAGCATGAAGCGCTTTACTCCCGAACTCTACGGTTGTAAGAGCCCCGGGATCAATACGATAATGTTTGAGGAACGTGTGTCGGGAAGACCAAGCCTAATGCTTCAAGAGAAACATTTGCCCTTGCTGCCCAAGATGCCGATACTGCTCTTGTTGAAGGAGCATTCACCTGAGCCGAAACTTGCTGTGGCTTCCAAGTAGGCCCTGAGAACTTTGGATATGTCTAACAGGAGTTTGATTCTGAGTCCATGAAAACTGGTAACGCCCATGGTTCTGATAGGTTTGCCATCGAGGTGGCCTTGGGTGTGAAACCTCTGAGAGGGCGAAGTTCTACCCTATCTGGAAAAAAAAGGGATATGTGATCATCCCCAATGCCCAGGGAGTGGATTTCCGAAATCCTCCTGTCGGATGTAATAGCCAACAGAAAAGTTGTTTTTAAAGTCAAGTTACAAAATTGAGACCTCTTCAACCGGTACAAACGGATGAGTGGATAGGACTTCCAATATTAGAGGAGGATCCCACTTTGGAAAGGAACGTCTGGATGGGGGACACATCTTCAGTACTCCCCTGAGGAACGTAACCACTAGAGGGTCTTCTGACCCCCTGGTGTTAGTTGCTGCAGAAGTTGCGGAAACTTGTACCTTGAGGGAACTCTGGCTGAGCCCCAAATCGAGACCAGTTTGCAGAAAACTCAGAACATCAGCAGTGGAAAGAGAGAGATAGGATCAAATCCTTTTCCTGGGGCATAGGATAAGAACTTGTCCCAAATTCTTGCATAGATTGTGTTGGTTGTAGGCTTTCTAGCTTTAAACAGGGTGGATATGACCTCTAGGGAACAGCCTAACGATTCAAACCTCCTCCTTTCCACTTCCATACACAAAGATCCAGCTTCTGTGGGTCTGGATGGTCCAGCCTGCCCTGGGTCAACAACTGGAAAGGGAGGAATTCTGATCGGATGATCCACACTGAGGTGCATGGCTAGTGGAAACTGCTAGCACTTTAACTGGTTCGTTCAGGAGTCTGAGGAGAAACCTTGAAATGAGTGGGCGAGGAGGAGAGGTGTAAGCTGTCTTGAAGGTCCAAGGACAAGACAGCGCATCTACTCCTTCCGCCTGTGGATGTGGAAGGTGAGAGAAGAATCTCCTGATTTTGCAATTCTCATGCGTAGCAAAAGATCCACCAGTGGGGTCTGCCCTAGATTGGAGATTTGGATGAACACATGGGGATGTAGAGACCACTCGTTGTCCCCAAACCTCCTCGATAAGACATCTGCCTCTGTGTTCATCTTGCCTGGGAGATACATTGCCCTGAGGTCTACCAGGTTCCTCTCTGCCCAGAGCATTACAGGTTCCACTTCCCTCAGAAGTGTCTTGCTGTGGGTGCCCCCTTGTTTCTGAAGGTACGAGACCGCCACCTTGGTGTCCAAACATAGAAGTACTCTCTGTCCCTTGACCTGAGATGCAAAAGAGGTTAAGGCTAGAAATGCTGCCCTCATTTCTAGGACATTGGACACTGTCCCTCTGGTGGGCAAGGACCATCTTCCCTGAATTCTCTGCAATGGGCACCCCACCCCTGGCCACTCGTATCTGACGTAATTGTGGACCATGAGTGGGAACCCAAATGATAGAGCCGGGAGAGATTCTCTGGATTCATCCACCAGTGTAATGACCACTGCTTATTAGCGTTGTTAAACGGATTGTCTGAGACAGATGTTGTCGTCTCCATTGCATTAAGAATCCCGTCTGGAAGTGTCTCAGATGCTAGTGAGACCATGGAACTAGAGGTATGCACGAGGACATCGTGCCAATAAGGCTCAGACACTGCAAGGCTGATAGATGGGATCTCTATGACCTTGGATACCTTCTGAATGATGCCCTCCATCTTCATCTGGGGTAAAGAGACTGTGCCTAGGAGCGTACCGAACATTGCCCCTAAGTAAACCATCTGCTGTGTTGAAACTAATTGGCTCTTCCGATGGTTCACCAGCCACCCGAACTCCGACCACAACTGGAGAAGAATCTCCCTGTGGACTAAAAGGTGGCTCGAGTTTTTTTTTTTTTTTTTTTTTTTTGTCAGCAAGAGGATATCGTCCAGGTAGTGATAAATTCTTAACCCCCTCTCTCTCTCATAGGGGCCAAGACAGATATCAACACTTTTGTGAACACCAGAGGGTAGGTGCATAGCTCTAAGGGCAGAGCTTGAAATTGCAGGTGGACATGACCCACTGCGAACCTTAAGTATTTTTGGAAGGATGGTAGAATAGGGATGTGGAGGTACGCATCCTGCAGGTCTATCGAGATTAATCAATCTCCTGGTTGTATGGTTTGTATGATCGTTTGGAGTGACTCCATCTTGAAGCTTTCGAGATGGATGTATTGATTTAGCTTTTTCAGATCTATTACAGGTCTCCAGTCACCTGTTTTTTTCTGCACCAGGAAAAGGGTGGAAGAAAAACCTGTAAAATCGATCTGATGGGGGGACAGGTATTGCTGCCCCTTGACGCTGCAGGGACTCCAAAAAAAAATTGGTTTAAGGCCAGTGCCTTCTGTGGGGAGGCTGGTAACTGTCTCTTTGAAGGACGTGTGAGGAGGCTGCTGAGAGAAAGTCCAGAAGTGACCGTACCGGATCGTTGCTAGGACCCATGGGTCTTGACATTTGGAGGCACAGATGGGGAAAACGTTTTTTTAACCGGGCTCCCACTGGGGGTGTTTCCTCCCCGCTGACTTCAAAAGATTTTGTCCCCTCCTGGGGAGCAGTGAGGGACTTGTACTTTCTGGCTCCCAGAAAAGAAGTCTGGGTGCCTCTCCACGATTTCTTGTTGTCCCTAAAGGGGCGAGACTGCCTGAAGTCTATAGAATTCGATTGCCGGAATCGTGATAAATAGGCCTTTGTTCTCCGGACCTTCCTGTCCTGAGGAAGTAAGCCAGATTTGCCCCCTGTTACTCTGGAGATTACTTTGTCGAGTTTCTCAACAAACATAGATTTTCCATCAAGGGAAATCTTGCACCAATTCTGCTTTGATGCTAGATCGGCTGTCCAAGGCTTTAGCCATAAGGCCCGCTTTCCCATAACAGAGTTGCAGCATTGAATTGGCTGAACACCGGATTGTGTCAATTGCAGCTTCTCCCACGAAATCCGCCAACTTAAGCTCCTCCAGAGCTTTGATTATGTCATCTTTGGGAACGTCTTGGTGCAGGGATGTCTCAATATTTTCCGTCCAAGCCCTGATGGCATTGGAAACAGATGTCAGCGCAATGGCTGGTCTGCAAGCCACCCCTGCTTCTAGATAGATGTATTGATCTAGACCTCAAATGGAGCCATCTAGGGGATCCTTGAAAGACGTTGAATCCTCCATTGGCATTGTTACATTTTTTGCAAGACGCACTACAGCCGCATCAACCACAGTCATTGAACTGAGTATCCGAATCTGCCAGTGGATACATTTTGCATAAACGTGCTACAGAAAACTCTATCAGTTTTGTTCCACTCATCCTCTATGATCTCCCCCATTAATGGGAAGAAGATTTGGTTTCTCTTGAGGGATGAGAAATAGCTTTTTGAATTTTGAGGAGGCCCTTCCGGGTCTTCCCAGGCAATGTCGCTCCTCACCGCTTGTACAAAGGGTTGAACCAGGGAGAAATTGAAACCAGACGGTTCTGTATCATCTGAGGACTCCTCGGATGAATCTACCGGTGGGATTTGTTTAGCTGTTTTTCCTGATGGAGGCAAAGGAGTACTAACAGCTGATGGGCCCGAAATGTCGGGGTCCAAATCCAACACCTGGGCAGCTTGTGAAACCGGGTGAGCTGGAATCATGGCCGTCAGTTCAGAAAGAGAGTCTCTCATGGTTTGCTTAAGCAGGTCAACCACCTGCTGGCCTTCTAATTCCCGGTTAGCTGCGTAGTCCCTGAGACAGTCTCTGCAGACGAGCTTATCAGGGAGTGGAACCGCGCCACAGGCCCAACATTTTTTCCTTGACGCCCACGGTGGAGGCGAAGGCGAATGACCACGTCTATAAGATCCTGATCTTCTGGAAGATTTATGATGAGAAGAGCGCGGTCTTCGCTCAGGACTATCGTCATTGTCATAGCGCCTTGAGGACTTTCTGGACCGCTTTGAAGGAACAGGGCTGAAACAAACTAAGTTTGTCAGTGGCGCACTCTTTTTTTTTTTTTTTTTTTTAAATACTCACGTACAGGTGGTCCACATACCTATTGGATATGAGAGGATCTTGGCTTTGTGACGAATGGCTCATGGTAAATAATGGGCAGGAGGATCAGCTGTAGTAAGGCGAAGTAAGAAGCAAAAAGAAAGAGTCTATTTGCACACCAAATTTTTAAACGAAGTCAACGCAATAGGAGTGAGATAAAAGTATAAGGCTGGCCATACACTACCCAACCCCCATCTATAGATCTCCCTCAGATCTATAAAAAAAAACATACAATATGTGGTCAAATCTAATCACCCCCAATTTGCATGCAATCAGGCAGGCCCCAGTACCACACAGTTGAAGGCAAACCTAATGGAAATCGAACAAGAAAATTGCATGGTGCATGGCCAGCTCCACACATACCTGTAATGCTGAAGTAATCTGGACTGCAGGGCATACACCTGATATGCAGAGCAGCCCTGAGTCCAATTTAGAGCCAACACTTTAAAGCTAAAAAAGGGAGAGCAGCTTAATTAAAAAGGACCTACCCTATTACTGGCAAAAAAAAAGAAACAAAACCAAGGCCACGGCAAGAGAGTGAGAACCCTGAAGGGTAGTACAAAAAAGCTAGAGAAAAAAACATCAGAAATAGCAAGGAAACGCCCGTTCTGCACATGTGCAGACCAGGAATAAATGTCTTAAAGGGGACATTTTTTTTTTTTTTTTTTAAAACCTATAAGCTTTAACCACCAGGGCTCAAAAACAGTGCAGACATGGAAGCAAAAGGAAAACCTAACCTGACCAAGAAGGAAGAGAATCTGATCCTCCCGCCGTCATCACCAGCATTCGTTTTTCTGGAAATTCAGCAGACTGCGTTCCTATGAGGAAACTCTGCAAGACCCCAAAAGATCCTCAGAAGGGGTTCCCAGTCTTATCAGTGCATTGAGCGGACCCAAGAACAGGGACTGCGCACGGGAGAGGCTTAACCCGGCGGACGCTGCCGACTGCAGAGGTATGGACATACATACTGCTACTCTTCACCAGTCAAGAGGAATGAGGAAAAAAAGGAGAATGTTGGGAGGGGCTATGCCCTTTAATTTATGCTATTCACTAGTCCTGAAGGCGGAGTAGAGGCGGAGCTCTATCACATGTATGCTGCCATGGAGGCACCAGGAAAGAAAATTGCTTGAATCCCTCCTGCTCTACTGTTGTATTCTGACAACAGAAAGTTTCCCAGTCGTCAGAATACAATGATCACTGCTGTCGGCTACAGCCAGTGGAAGTGATCCAATAAAAAAAAATAAAAAAACAGGCTGGTTGTACTGAAGTTGATCAATAGATAGATCGATTGACTTCAGTACAACCAGCCTGTCTATTGATAGATCAAAAGTCATCTGGTTCCTGCTGAACTGGCCAAATTTAGATCAGTCTATGGCCGGTTTAAGACATTGGTGTGGCACGCCTGATGCCTCCATCACATGCGTTTTAAATGACAGTGACTGATTCTCCCTAAATGTTCAAAGATTGGAAAATAAATGATTTACCCTCCCATTTACTCTATTCCAGGGATATTCAATTAGCGGACCTCCAGCTGTTGCAAAACTACAAGTCCCCTCATGCCTCTGCCTCTGGGTGTCATGCTTGTGGCTGTCAGAGTCTTGCAATGTCTCATGGGGCTTATAGTTCTGCAACATCTGGAGGTCCGCTTATTGCATATCCCTGCTCTATTCAAAAGAAAGAAAATAAGTTTTGAATTTACTTTAAACTACTTTTTTACATAAACTTTAGGAAGTCTAAAAAAAATTACTGGCCAGTGATGTGAATGATAATTCAGGTGCTTTGTCTGGGGACCTTAAACTGCAGAAATATAAAGCCCCATACACACGCGCGGATTATCCGAGGACCAGGTCCGTCGGATCATGTCCGTCGTACTTTGTCCGATGTTGGTTTTGCGTACACACGGTCGGACAAAGTTGTCGGAAAATCCGATCATTCTGAACGTGGTGACGTTTGTTGCGTACGACGGGACTACGTAGAGGCTAGTAGCCAATAGCTTTGGTCTTGTAATGTGATCTGAGCATGCGTGGCACTTTGTCCGTCAGGAATTCGATACACACGATCGGATTTGATGTGATCGGACTTTGTTGTCGAAAAATCTATCCAGCGGGAGATAGGACTTTGTCCGTCGGACAATCCGATGGAAACTGTCCGATGGTGCCTACACACGGTCGGATTTTCCGACAACATTGTCCGATAGGACAGAATCCATGGGAAAATCCGACCGTGTGTATGGGGCTTAAGAGTACAGAAGGTACATATCATGACTACTGAGCAATTCAGCACAAAACGTAAAGTGAAAAATGTAGGTACGGAAATAATACTTAGTGGATCCCTAAAATAATGAGTGACAAAACAAAGTAAAGCCCTCACTCTATAATCAGCACCACAACAATCACGGGTTTTGCAGTAACCACAAACTACACTGTCAGTCAACATAAATATACATACATCGCAGCGCAGTTTTTTGTAGATTTAAAACCTGGAACTTCATTGGCACTTGTTTAGGTGACTCCAGTGCTAATTAGAACTGGTTGTTGATCTACAGAATATATGCTGATTACATGTCAATTCTTGCTTATACAATAACGCATATATCCAAATCTTGCCAAAGTCCCAGAACTGCTGCAGCTCAATATTTGCCAATAGCCTTCCTACATAAGTCTTTTTCTTTTTGTGACATTGGTTAACCTTAAAGGTTACATAAATGAGATGCTGAATATAATAAGATATACCTTTAATCACAAAGTAATCTTTATTGGGTAAACCTTGCAAACATACCTTCCAACAGGAATCCGTAATGGCTAGCATATAAAGAAGGGTAAAAACATGTTAGTGGACAGAGTGAGAGCAAACGTGTAACACAGCAAGGGGTGTGGGGGGGGGGGGGGGTTGTACAAACTATGTAAGGGTTATGGGTAAAAGTGGTCAGTGTTATAGGGTGAGTGCATACATTGATCATGCAGAATCTGTATACTGTTATGATAAACCACTGGGTACGTTCTCAGTTCTCTACTTTAATGCAGCAGTGAACTGTAAGTTCTTTTGAGAAAATGAAGCTACTGTCTGCATTAAAAAAAGCCTATTGAAATGTTTAATTAAATCCTCCTATTGGTTTGAAGAAAGTTGTGAAATGTTCCAATATACCTTTTTGTGCCTTAAAAATATGATTTGCAGAGCCATTATACCTCTGTCAATCCTCTGTTCTACATCTCTTACACAACTCATCCCTTCTGACAAAGCTGGTTCTAATCAGCCTCAGAATCTACTCCTCCATCATTTTACCTTTTCACTGCACTGCCTGAAAATGGGTGGGATGGGTTGTCCTAAAATGCATAATGTATTCAAAATAGTCAATTTTAGTAATTTAAGGTTATCAGAAAATATTAGAACCTGTATCAAACTAATGAACAATATATTTCAGAAGGGAAAGGATCTATCGAATGACTAAATGACTATAGAGATGTCTAGGATTACAAAATGTAGGAATGTATGTAATGCCACTACAGAGTCAATAAATGGGGAAGCCATTGTGTTTTCATTCTTTATCACTAAAAAACGCTAGTCACTGGTTATATATCACACAGCAGGCACATGGGCTCAACCAATAAGGTGGATTTACTAAAGGAAAATAGACTGCACTATGTACAGTGCAGTCACACTCATTTCCCCTAAAGTGTAGTAAATGTGGTAAAGATCTGATGATTTTCATTATCCAATCATGTGCAAGCAAAAAAAAAAATTAGTATTTTTTTTTCTTTGACCTGATTGGGAATTCTTTACAAAGTGAAGCTTTAACACATTACATTTACTAAGGAAAATAGATGCAACTGCACTTGCAGAGTGCACAGTCTATTTGCCTTTAGTAAATCAACCCTAATGTTTCTATTTAGTTCACTCCCTTAAAAGCAAGAATACTACATTTGTTTACAAGAGGAATTTCAATCCATAGAGGAGCCCAGTTCCTTAGGTTCTATGTATTTTCGTATGAAAAAAAAATCAAGTCAAATTTTTGCTGTCATATCTGATACTTAATATTTTTTTAATAATGAAATTGCTATGATAATGAGTTCACTAAGGGCACCCAATACAGCAATACAAAGCAAAACTTTAAGTATCGTTAGACTTACTTCCTGATTGTATTGAGAGGTTGTCAGCCTCTTTCTGCAGGTTCTTATTAGTTAGTAAGCTAAGAGGTGGCAATCTATCAATACTATCAGGAAGTGTTGACATTTCCATGATACCAAGTCTGTGTATTCTGTGGATGACACTGGTGAGGGCATCTAAATGTAAGTGTAAGCTTCTCCAGGTGACTGCATTCTAGGATTTACTCTGCTTAATTCCATAAGTGCAGAAACAGTTTTAATGTTCCTGTGGTGGCTCTGTTATGTTAACCAATAATAATTATGCCATATGTTGGACATGCATTCATCATCTTCTAAAATCTAATTATTAACACAGATGACTGAAAAATTATATTTTAAATTACAGCTACTATTAGGAGTATGGAATGAGAGAGGGGAGAGACAGAGGGGAACATACACTGAATATGCACAGCAAGGCTGAAAATGTAGCAAAATGGGTAATTTTACATGCAGACTTTGCGTCACCTTTCATTGATTAAGAGTTACTCTATTTGGGTTTTTTTTAAACTTGCATTGGTAGTCAATTTGAGCCAAATAATCATTAACTCTACTAAAGAAGGTTAGATGGTGCTACAAGGGACTTTCTCAAGAAGGCCTTGACCTTCAGTGACATTCATCTAGCAATATGGATCATCTTAAGATACACAATTATATGATTAGCAACTTGATAAGGTAATCAATTTGCTGGCAAAACAGCTACAGGACCATTAATCATGCAGCTTTGGTGAAGCGTTTAATAACTGTATTAATGAATAAAATCCTGGAATCAGAATGTGTCATGACAACAGTGTGAAGGTTAGAGCGAACAAGTTCATCTTATGAAATAAAAGTCATTTGTATCACTGTTACCAGTTTGGAATAGCCTGTACATCGTACAGCTGGACCCCCACTTACAATTTTCCCATATCCAAATAAATACTATGTTTCTTTCCTAGAAATATCCAAAGTAGTAAAAGTGAAACTCCAGCCATAGCTTTTATTCAGCTTTTAATTTTGGATAGATTGGGGAAAGGTCATAAATGTGTTTTTGATTACTGTCTGTGATCCTGATTCGGAAATGTCCCGTACTTTCTGCCGAAGTAACAACTTTATCTTCCCAACAGGAAGTGAGAAGAGAAATAGTAACAATAAAAGCACACCCAGAGTAGAGAGAGGGAAGGTCAGAAAAACCATCAGCTTTTATATGCAAACTGTGTGCCTATGGACAGATTCTTCTTTTCTCTTCACTTCCTGTCCCAACCAAAAAGTTGTTACTGGCAGTAAGACAAAATCTTCCCATCAGGGCTACAATCAGCAGAAAAAAAGTACTTGACAGGGGTTCTAACCCATTTCCTGTATCTAAAGTAAATATATATATATATATATATATATGGGCTGGAATTACACTTTAAAGCGTCTCCTTTGGTTGTATAAAATATCCAGTCTATACCATCCTGGAATAAACGATCAGCTGCTTTTGGGCACTTCCGGATGTGTCAGTTACCGTGTCTCCTGCTGGGTGCTGTGGTTCCTCCCACCAGGACAGGACTACAGAACATGGTGGCAATGAAAGGGCTGGGGGAAGAAACCACAGTGACCATCAGGGTACATGCTATCCAACAACCCTAAAAATGTCAGCAGTGACACCAGTAATTGTGGAAGAAACAGAGATCTGACTTGCTGGAGAGGTAAGAATCCAGCTTCTTTCACAGGATCCTGCAGGCTAAATGACTTATACAAGCAACAGGATCAACCTTTTGCAAAAATGTAATAAGTGCACCGACATAAACAAAAATAAATGTGCATTTATTGCATTTTTGCATTAGAGCCTGCAGAGCATTGCAACCATGATTAATGTATTGCATATGCAATGTATGGTGGTACGGACCTTCAGTTATGGTTCTGGAGAAATTAAAGGCTAAGTTCACCTTTAGTAAAATAAAAAAAAATACACATACATTTTGCAGGTAGAAAATGTACCTTTATTCTTTTTTTTAACACTGGTGTCTGCAAAGGATTGCACCCACGATCTGAGCCCTGCATAGCTGCACCATTTCTAAAGTGTTACAGCAGCTGCAGTTAAAGGAAAGTCGAGGGTGAGGTAGGGGGTGGTGAACAAGTTACACCCAAAATACGGGAGTACTTAAAGTGGTTGTATACCCTAAATTTCAAGTTGCACCTACAGGTAAGCCTAGATTAAGGCTTACCTGTAGGTACAAGAAATATCTCCTAAACCTGCACGGTTTAGGAGATATTTGCAAAGAACGATTTACAACGTTGTCTACGGCGCATGCGCGCCGTAGACAACGGTGCATTTAACGGGGTAATCCCCATTCCCAACTGCGGCTCACTGCAGTTGAAGTGCCCCGCGCGCATGCGCGGAGCGACGTCTTCGCTGCTCTGGCCAATCACAGCGCCGCAGCGGCGCTGTGATTGGCCGGAGCGGCGATACCCGCAAGAGAGATGGCTGCGGCTGGAGGGGGAGAAGAGGACGGCGTCGGGGGCCCCGATCTAAGGTAAGTGATGCATAATGAGCTAGTATGCTAGTCATACTAGCTCATTATGACTTTCTCTTGCAGGTAGTTTAAAAAAAAAAAAAAAAAAGTTAAAACGGGTATACAACCGCTTTAAGATGAACTTATCCTTTGAACAGACTACAAAGTGCACATTGTGCTCCAATGAGATCTACGAGTCCCTATGCCATGATGGTATTCTAAGATTCTGTGCCAAATTCAAACAAAAATATATGGCAGCAGAGAGGAGAACCCCACAATTCAGGTAAGTGGGAGGGAAGGAGGATTTTGAGGGTGTAAGTTTGGAGAATCTGACTATTTTTCATGTTACACCCTAAATATGGGTATAACAACATCAAACAAGGTCAGAAAGTTGGAATATGCTTTCAGTCCTAAAATCATAATTGAGCTGCTTTGCTGGGTTCGGTAAAATAAGTTGTAGGGCCAGTAGGGAGCAGGTGTTCCTTATCACACAAAGTCATGCGAATAGAGATTTAGAGTACCAAAGGTGGGGAACTTACCTTTCCCTGTTAAGAACGGGTTACTCAAATAGTTTGAGGCAAGGCGTTTCCGCTGAAGACACAATAAGAACGCCATGAGACACAGAACTCAGAAACAGTCCCTAAGACACCCGGCATTCTACCCAAACAATAGCTCTGATAAAAACACATTATTTCAACATTCTCCCTTTTGAAATAACCACATTTCAGGAGAAAAAAAAAATCAATGCATACGAGCAAAAAAAGGGCAAACAAATAAAACAGCAATGAAATTCTGATTTTAGCCATTACATCTCCTGAAACCCACCAAATGATCGGTATAACCTCAACAATCCATCCACGGGACCGTTGCTCGCTGTCAGCATTTTGTTCTGCTTAGTCGTCAATGATTTCATGTTTACATCGCATACAAGTGCAAAAATCCTCCATCCCTCACGCTGGGAATGTGCAATCTGATTATTCAGCGATTTCCGGATGGAGGGCTAGAAGTGCTTTACGAGGTAATCTTCCTGGTACTGAATAAACTCCAGTGAATATTTCACACTATATACTGGCTGTCACAAAACACAAAGCAATTACGCTGACTTCCATTCATTTGGCAATTTATTTCCGGCCGTCAAGAGTCACAGAGCGTGGGGCTGTGAATATGCATGAGTGAAACATACGATTCATTTTATTCTGCTCCTCCCTCCCTTTCCTGTCATACATGACAAAATCCTTCGAACTGCTGGCTGATTGCATTATGAATTTCACAAAGTCACATTGATCAGGCACACAAATACAAACATGTTTTTCTATATAAGGAAAACTCTTGTTTTTGACAAATCTGACACAGTAAGGCAGCGCAGTGAAACAATTAAAGTGTTTGTTACCCCTGCATTTCATATTCCTGATATGTGTCTGCTATACCATGTACAGCACTTGTATTAGAAAGTACCCTGTTCTCTTTGTATTGCCTCCTTTGTCTGAAATCCCTGGTGTTCCTGCCAGTGCCTCTACTTTCCTATTTAAAACTGACCACACTAAGCAGGAGAACACACTGTGGTCAGTTCTCTAGCCTGCTCTCCAATGATCAGACTGGTCCTGACATGCACCCCTGGGAAGATCAGTGTACTGATGTATCTCCTTACCCAGCTCTTATGCAGCTGAGAACAGAGGGAATGTGATCACTTATTAAAAAAATAAAAATAAGGGGGGGTGGGGGAGGCATTTATAGTGTTTTTTATATATCTATACACAAATGTTCTGCCTTTCATATCAATTTAAAATTTAAAGATGATACTCTTGCTATAGGTGTAAGCCATTTACATACCTCCCGAAGCCTGACTGGAATACTCCCAGGACTTTGCTAAGTGAGGCCTAGTCATCCCTGCTCACCTCCACCACAGGAGTGAGCTCTTTCTCTGATTCAAACCCCCTCACATACTTTCTCTCCCCTGATGCAGTAGTTCTGAGCTCAGCATTTGAGAGCTCACTCCAGCCATGGTAGAGGATGACTAGGCCTCACTTAGCAACATCCTGGGAGTATTCCAGTCAGGCTTCATAAGGTATGTAAATGGCTTACACCTATAGCAAGGCCTTTATTCAACTTTAGTGTAACTGCAGTCTTTTGTCAAAATTTTCTGGGCTGGACTTGGACATGCGCTGCACTGTGCACTTTTTATTCAATCCTATGGTTGGAAAGGGGAGCTAGGGGCATGCTAAGCTACACTATAAGTGTAAGTGGATCTTAAGTTCATTTACACTTATAAACTACGCCGCATACGATTATAATATAATAATATAAGGCTATATTAAGAATGAACCAAAGGTGTAAGTTATAAACCTGAAACTACAAAAAACTATTTGGTTGGTGTTCTGCTTTGAAGGGCTTACTCTCAACACTCATTGTTCTAAGCAAACAAACTACTATACCATTACTGCCCTTCTCTTGCACTCAATGGGAAACCAAGGAAGGTTGTGCCCAACTGAAAGCGCACTGTTTGTATAAAGAAAACTTTTAACTTTGAGCACTACGTATAACTTCAAATGACTGTACAATCACAAGGGAACAAATTGCTTTTGTGCCTTACTATCCCAAATCTGACAGAAAGGCAGAGTAACACTTTAATGCACATTAGAAAAGGTGTATAAACATTTCTGTCATACCTCTGGTTCTAAAAGGCCGCTGTAGGCCGGGTTGGCTGTGCTTCTCCTTTTCCTCTCATGTCGTTTGCTTTGGATCTCTGTAACCGTGGAAACAAAAACTTACATTAGGGCTATTCATAGGAAGCCAAGAGTAGTAATGGATGTTACAAATGTTGGCGATAAATATGATGCTGAGGGGGGAAAAAAGTGCAGTAGCAACAATAGCTTACTGGATGAGACGTAACGAATCCGTAAGCTTTCGGTAAAATATTATTCTTACAAAAAGGTGAGAGGCTGACAGCTGCTGCGGCTGGACAGAGCACTTACGTTTAGGGCAGTATGCGTATAAAGACGAATGTCAGAAATGCAGAATTCTTGTGTTCTAGGCATCTTTCCCTGGGTGCACACTGCTTTAAACATTTGTGCCGCTAGGTGCCCAGATCAGCCGGAACACAGAGTTTGACAGTCTGCCAGCAGCTGGTCTGGGTGGGACACCTGTACTCTCCACCCACAGCTAAATGTCAGAGCTCCCTGCACCAGGGCTGAACACCCAGCATGTATGGGGTCTACAGCATCAATCCACTTGAAAGTGATATTTTGGAAAGAGTCTGGTTGCCTCAGTTAACTGCTGGCTTCTTATATTTATCTGATAACATTTATTATGTACTATACAAATACAGACAAGCAATGCTGGGGCTTTAGTTAGTATTCCCCAGAGTTATGATCAAAAAAAAAAAAAAAGGAATCTGAATGTCTGCAGCTTTAATGTCTAGAAAAGAAGTCACTTGTGTCACTGTATTGCAAAAATAAAAAGATGAATGATCAGCAAAGTCTTAAATTAGCAGATGCATCAAACATGTAACGACTGCCAAAACGCTGTGACATATGCATATACATTATGCTGATTAAATGAAGCGGGGAGAGGGAAGCATAGAATTACTAGACCCTGGATCGGAAGAGCTGGTTACTTTGTACTGAGGACTTGTGCGGTCTGCATAAGTGGCTGTGTATTAGCGGAAGAACACAGAGGCTAAGAGCTATCAGCGGAAATACCGGAGAATCTATCGGAGTATCTGAAAGCAGATGTCAGTTTGCAGCTGTCATAGCAAGCATAGCCTTGAGTTAATTCTATCTGAGCAGATTAACACATTCTTGTTTCATTTAATGTTTTCTGAAGAGCAATGTTTGGCTGAAAGTGGGCAGCTTCTTCATTAACTGTTCCCCCGAGAATCATATACAATATGTAGTCACTTTAGTTTTTTGCAGCAGATGTGCGCTATCAGAAAATATTACAGGTAAATGCTGCGCTAATGAACCTGACACTGACAACCAATGAAAGGTCTACTATGAGAAAGCCTTAAATTTATGGACCACGCAGTGCCTGAGTATGAGCAGTTCCTTATCAGCACATGGGCACTGCAGCACACCTTGATTAGCACCCAGTGCTGCCCCTCCCACTCCAAGTTTGAATGCGACTTTGCAGAGAATGTCAATAAGAGAATTTCAGAAGAGTGAGATATTAACTGAATGCAAGGGCTCATTCACACAGTGAAAAATGTTGTGTACAGATTTCTACACTGCATATTTTTGTACGCATCCATGCAAAGCACTGTAAGGAGGAGCCTTCACAATCATTTCATAAGTTAGCGATCCAAGATGCTATAGCAGACTTTAGTGATCCAAGCACTCCAGGAAGATGCTGTACAGAATAGTTACGGTACGTTTATCATGAAGCCTAGCTGTCAGTTCCTCCATGTGTTGTAGATAAGTACTGTAAGTTCGTTAAGTCATTCTTTAATAGTGGGGGCGTTGTTAGTCTTCAAATGCCTAGGTATTACTCTCCTTGCAGCTATTCATGAAGAAGCGGAAGAGGCCCCTCTTTTCTTTGGACATTGATCCTGGGAGTAAGGAGCGGAGGGCAATTTCATTTTCCTCACAATGTAGAGACTCATCACCTGTTCATAAATCTTGAAACTCTGAGTCCAGAAGGGCAGTTTTTCATTTTTTTTTCTTGTACTCTAGTTGCAATACTAAGTTTGTGGGTCAGGGTGTATTTTTTTTGAAGAGGCTCGTCAGTGAAATGCTGATTCAGGTCCTTCTCCCATAACTTCCTGTTTAAGCTTAAAACTCTCTGGTCCACTGAAATCCCAACCAATGATGTCAGTCCTGCCCAGTTCCTCTCTGCTGGACTACAGAACACCTTCTCCTTATGATGTGTAGATAAGGAGAGGGTGAAGTGTTCTGTAGTTCAGCAAGGGAGAACTAGGCAGGGCTGACAACGTTGCTTAGGATTTCACATAATTGTGAAGTGAAAGGAAAATTAAAAATGGTTTTCAATTTTTTTTACAAATAAATATGTAAACAGTGTGGTGTGCATTTGTATTCAGCCCCCCTGAGTCAATACTTTGTAGAACCACCTTCCATTGCAATTACAGCTGCAAGTCTTTTTGGGTACGTCTCTATCAGCTTTGCGCATCTAGAGCGACATTTTTGCTTATTCTTCTCTGCAATAAGTATACGCTCTGTCAGATTGGATGGAAAGTGTCTGAACAGCAATTTTCAAGTCTTGCCACAGATTCTCAATTGGATTTAAGTCTGGACTTTGAATGGCCCATTCTAACACATGAATATGCTTTGATCTAAACCATTCCATTGTAGCTCTGGCTGTATGTTTAGGTTCGTTGTCCGGCTGGAAGGTGAACCTCCACCCCAGTCTCAAGTCTTTTGCAGACTCTGGCAGTTTTTTTTTTCTAAGATTGCCCTGTATTTGGCTCCATCCATCTTCCCATCAACTCTGACCAGCTTCCCTGTCCCTGCTGAAGAAAAGCATCTCCACACCACGATGCTGCCACCACCATGTTTCACAGTGGGGATGGAGTGTTCAGGGTGATGTGCAGTGTTAGTTTTCCGCCACAGTTTTCTGCTACTTTTAGGCCAAAAAGTAAAATTTTGGTCTCATCTGACCAGAGCACCTTCTTCCACATGTTTGCTGTGTCCCCACATAGATTCTCACAAACTGCAAATGGGACTTCTTATAGCTTTCTTTCAACAATGGCTTTCTTCTTCCCATTCTTTAATAAAGGAGATTGGTGGAGTGCACAACTAATAGTTGTCCTGTGGACAAATTCTCCCACCTGAGCTGTGGTTCTCTGGGCATGGGCATCTTGGCTGCTTCTTTGATTAATGCTCTCCTTGCCCGGCCTGTCAGTTTAGGTGGAGAACCATGTCTTGGTAAGTTTGCAGCTCTGCCATACTCTTTCCATTTTCAGATGATGGATTGAACAGTGCTCCGTGAGATGTTCAAAGCTTGGGATATTGTTTTATACCCTAACCCTGCTTTCAACTTCTCCACAACTTTATCCCTGACCTGTCTGGTGTGTTCCTCCGCCTTCGTGATGCTGTTTGTTCACGAAGGTTCTCTAACAAACCTATGAGGGCTTCACAGAACAGCTGTATTTATACTAAGATTCAATTACACACTGGACTCTATTTACTAATTAGGTGACTTCTGAAGGCAATTGGTTCCACTAGATTTTAGTTATCGGTATCAGAGTAAAGGGGGATGAATACAAATTCATACCACTCTTTTCAGATATTTATTTGTAAAACATTTTTAAAAACCATTTATCATTTTCCTTCCACTTCATAATTATGTGTCACCTTGTGTTGGTCTATCACACAAAATCCCAATAAAATACATTTATGTTTTTGGTTGTAACATGGCAAAACGTGGAAAACTTCAAGGGGTATGAATACTTTTTCAAGGCACTGTATGACTAGTTGCAATTGCTTAGTGTCTCACCTGAGACTATTGGCAAACCAATTGCATGTGTTATTCAGACAATCTAGTTTTCCTTTATGGTCCAAAAACATGATGGCCAGTCTTGTCAGAAGAAAATAACCTAAGTGTGTGTGTATGACTATGGCAAGTATTTACTCGTGGATCAAAGACTGATGTAGCAAAACTGGCACTACACTGTAAGAACATTAGAGTTCAGGTTTATCTGTGTGGCAGAAGCCTATGTGACTGGGCAACAGAAACAATACTTGACACCAACTTCTAAACTGGACCTAAACCTAAAACCATTTCACATTTATTCGGCCCGTTGATTACAGCCAGTCAGAGGGTCAGTAAACTGTAATAAGAAAAAAAAGGCCCTTTTGGAGAAATAATTTTAGAAGTGTAGTGGGGAAAGGGATAGGTGGGGGGGGGGGGGGGGGGTAGTGGGAGAAAGGTTATGGGTCATCTAGCCACTGCTTGGATCCAACATACCGAGTCATGGTGAAGAGACGCTTCATCCTTCTGTAAGCAGTATCAAAGGACTGAGTGGCTCCGGACCAGGTAACAGATTAGGCCACAAGTGCTACATGTAAGTTAGTAGAAGTCTGCGGCTAGTCATCTGCACAAGAGCGTAACCAATCCACTTGTGTCAGTGGTGGGACAGAACCTCATACAAGGTGACAACCAAGAAAATGGCAGCACAAATTGTTATGAACCTGATGCTGTAGTGGGTGGCTTCTGTGCCTTTCTGATGAATAATATGAAGGATTCCAAAGGATCTTTAGGATATGCAGCATGTAAACTATGTATTTTTAATACTTTGGCAACTTTTGTTACCAGTACTACTTTAAAAAGTTAAGTTAGTTTTGGATGCCTGATAGTGACGGAATTGCTCACTGAATTCCTATATCTCGTAGAGATTACAGTGGACAGATCTCAGCTCCCACATCGGTATATCTGTGTCTGTTACACATAAACCTCTTGGATTTTTTATTTCATCTGTATTATGGAAAATGCAGCAGCAGGATACAGGCTCATTTTGGATACATAGAAAATAATTGTAGATAACTTTAAACATTTTAAGGTTCATAGTTTATAATTTACATTAGATTCAGTTTAACTTACCTTCCAAGTGTTCTGTTGTAACTAGGCCTAATGCTACCATGAAGGCAATTTTCTAGGTAAAAGAAAATAAAACTAAAGATGAGAATACACCTTGATTACTGTAACATTACAGATTTTTGTAGAGAAGATAAAGCATGGGGTCACATTTAGATACACAGCCAACTGAAACTAACAATACATAATATGCTTTTTTGAAACGTGGACAAATTTAATGCAAAAACCTAAACTTTATTAGACTGTTAGGAGCTAATGTCACTTTGCCTAGATAGGGAAAATTGACAGTGCCTCCTGATGGTCTACCTCCCAGCAAAGTATACTAATTGATCTATACACCTTAGGCCCCTTTCACACATGCGGACCGTACTTTAGATCAGTTCAGTCACGTTTTTTTATCATCAGTTGTTGTCAGTAAACATCAGTTTTCATCCATTTTCATTTCCGTTTTTCATCCGATTACGTCCGTTTTTCATCAGTTTTTTTATCCGTTTATGTCCGTTTTTTTATCCGTTTATGTCCGTTTTTTATCCGTTTTTTTTTTTTTTTTAAAACAGTTTTTCATGAATTATGGGAATTTTTTTGATGAAAAACGGATGTCAGCGGATCGGATGTGAACGGATCGTCCGCTAACGTCCGTTTTTCGTCCGTTCCGTTTTTTTTACGGAAGACAAAATAGGGTCTTCTTCCGTTCAGAAAAACGGACCTTAACGGAGACGGATGTTAACGGACGTTAGCGGATGATCATCCGCTAACGTCCGCTATCCCATAGACAAGCATTAATGTCCGTTTTCATCCGTAAACGGACGTATGAAAAAAACGGACGAACGGTCCGCATGTGTGAAAGGGGCCTTAGTTAAGCTTTTGATGTCAGATAACATCAGAGTTTACCCAGGTGGTAGCCAATCAGCTTCTAACTTCAGCTTGTTCAATAAAGCTTGGACAATAAACCTGGAAGCTGATTGGTTTCTATGCAAAGCTGTAGTACTCTCCAGTTTTAATAAATCAACCCCAACAGTGGATATAAAAAGTCTACACATCCCTGTTAAAACGTCAGGTTTCTATGATGTAAACAAATGAGACAAAGATAAATAATTTCAGAACTTTTTCCATCTTTAATGTGACCTAAAAACTGTACAACTCAGTTGAACAACAAACTGAAATATTTTAGGTGGAGGGAAGTAAAAATAAACAAATAAAATAATATGGTTGCATAAGTGTGCTCACCCTTAAAGTGGATTTAAACCCAATGTCACCCTTTCTAAACTACTGCCATAGGGATTATCTATAAGGATATACATGCCTCCTGCATGTATCTTTACCTGTCAAATGTCTCCCCTCTGTCTGTTATGAGACCCCAAAAACTGCAGATTCTGTGGGTGGGTCTGTTGTCTGGAGCTCGGTGGGTGGAGTCATGATGTCAGTAGCAGTGGCGGCTGGTGCTCAAAATTTTTGGGGGGGCGCAAACAAACAGCCTCACTGTGCCATCAAACGCTGCCACTGTGCCCATTAAACGCTGCCACTGTGCCCCACGGGCTGCCACTGTGCCCATCAAACGCTGCCACTGTGCCCATCAAACGCTGCCACTGTGCCCCTTAAGTGCTGCCACTGTGCCCCAAGTGCTGCCACTGTGCCCCAAGTTCTGCCATTGTGCCCCAAGTTCTGCCATTGTGCCCCTTAAGTGCTGCCATTGTGCCCCTTAAGTGCTGCCATTGTGCCCCAAGTTCTGCCATTGTGCCCCAAGTTCTGCCATTGTGCCCCTTAAGTGCTGCCACTGTGCCCCAAGTTCTGCCATTGTGCCCCTTAAGTGCTGCCACTGTGCCCCAAGTTCTGCCATTGTGCCCCTTAAGTGCTGCCACTGTGCCCCAAGTTCTGCCATTGTGCCCCTTAAGTGCTGCCATTGTGCCCCAAGTTCTGCCATTGTGCCCCTTAAGTGCTGCCATTGTGCCCCAAAAGTGCTGCCACTGTGCCCCTTAAGTGCTGCCATTGTGCCCCAAGTTCTGCCATTGTGCCCCTTAAGTGCTGCCATTGTGCCCCTAAAGTGCTGCCACTGTGCCCCTAAAGTGCTGCCACTGTGCCCCCTGCCTGCCCTCTGCACTTACCTTGTCCCGGTGTGCAGCTGGTGACGGCGTCAGGCGACGAGCGGTGTCTCCGTCGGATGTCTTCTCCCGCGCTCCTCCTGTCTTCTTCTGCTGTGATTGGACGCTAGGTGATTGGACGCCTAGCGTCCAATCACAGCGCCTGTGACTTCAGCCAATCAGGTGACAGGTAACAGACCTGGCAACCTGATTGGCTGAGAGGCGGGTCTGTGTTAGGGAAGCGATGTATTCGCTTCCCTAACACAATACTGTGTAATCAGCGAACGCACAGCCGTGCGCCCGCTGTTTACACTTAGGGAAGCCTATTAGAGCACACTGCTCTAATAGGGTCCCCTATTAGAGCTTACAGCTCTAATAGGGGCGCTTCCAGCAACACCCCCCCCACTGTAATTCAGATGCCCGGCGCCCGATCAGGGGCCGGACACCTGAATAGGGGGTGGTCAGTAGACTCCCCGCCCACCTCTACAATCCCCTTGTCAATATGCATTTTCTTCTGTGTATTTCTTCCACTGAACTTCTGCTATGATCTCTAACATCCAGTCAAAAGACATGAAAGTAACCACATGACTTCAGCATGCCTAATTATGCTGAGGTGTGCAACATCCAATCCTGGCAAAGCAGCAGAAGAAAGCAGTGGGAGGGAATTAAAAAATAATGCATGTCTCTTAGGCTAGTGCACGAGATATGTAAATCACCTGTCACTCACAGCAAGGGGGAGGATTTGACAAAGTTTTTCTCTGTTTGTCAAGATTTATCTCACTGAACAATAGAAGAGGATTGCTCAGAGCTGGATTAACTCTATGTGGCAAGACTGGGCTCAAATGATAGGAAATATTATACTCTACATTATGACATAAAAAAAAATAAAAAAAAAATTTGGGGTTTACATCCACTTTAAACTAATACTTTGTTGAAGCACCTTTTGATTTTATTACAGCACGTAGTCTTTTTGGGCATGAGTCTATCAGCATGGCACATCTTGACTTGGCAATATTTGCCCACTCTTTGCAAAAACACTCCAAATCTGTCACATTGCGAGGGCATCTCCTGTTCCAGCTGAAGAAAAGCAGCCCCAAAGCATGCTGCCACCACCATGCTTCACTGTGAGTACTGTATAGTGTTCTTTTGGTCATGTGCAGTGTTGTTTTTGCACCAAACATATCTTTTAGAATTATGGCAAAAAAGTTCAACCTTGGTTTCATCATACCATAACAGTTTCCCACATGCTTTTGGGAAACTTCAGAAGTGTTTTTTTTAGCCGGGCCTGGATGTTTTTCTATATAAGAAATGGCTTCTGTCTTGCCACTCTACCCCATAGCCCAGGCATATGAAGAATATGGGAGATTGTTGTTACATGTACCACAAAGCCAGTACTTGCCATATATTCCTGCAGCTCCTTTAATGTTGCTGTAGGCCTCTTGGCAGCCTCTCTAACCAGTTTTCTTCTCGTCTTTTTATCAATTTTGGAGGGATGTCAAGTTCTTGGTAATGTCACTGTTGTGCCATATTTTTTCCACTTAATGATGACTGTCTTCATTGTGTTTCATGGTATATCTAATGCCTTGGAAATTCTTTTGTACCCTTCTCCTGACTGATACCTTTTAAAAATGAGATCCCTCTAATGCTTTGGAAGCTCCCTGAGAACCATGGCTTTTGCTGTAGGGGGCGACTAAGAAAATGTCAGGAATGACCTAATAGAACAGCTGAACTTTTTTGGGGGTTAATCAGAGGCACTTTAAATGATGGCAGGTGTGTACTGACTCCTATTTACCATGAGTTTGAATGTGATCGCTTAATTCTGAACACATCTACAGTCCCAATTATAAGAGGTTGTGCACACTTATGCAACCACATTAATTTTTTTAATTTTTACTTCCCCCTTTAAAAGATTTGTTTGTTTTTTCATTCCAGTTGTACAGTTTATAGGTCACATTAAAAGGTGGAAAATGTTCTGAAATGATTTAGCTTTGTCTCTTTTTACTTTACAGAAACCTGACATTTTAACAGGTTGTGTAGATTTTTTATATCCACTGTATGTGACATTATTAGGACCTGGCAACTGGCTGCTCAAGCCTGAGAGGCGTCACATGGGGGAGGTCACACTTTCCCATACCCATTTAATTCTCTGGCCAAATGAATGGGCAAAGTGACAGTCTCTTTTTAAACAAATTAATCAGATTTATACATTTTAAACAAATAATTTTTAGATACTTTTAGGTAAATCTATCACAAACCTGGACAATTCCAACTTTGCATATAGTAGAAAAGTAGAGATTCAGTAAGAATATCTAGATTTGTGGCAAGCCTGTAACAGCCTTGCTTTAAAAGGGACAGTACGTATTGTACTCTTATTTTTTGGTTATACTTCTCCTCTGGGTCACAGGAGTGTACTTCGTTTTTATTAATCAGTCTGGCTGCCGTTACAGAGCTGCTCCAATCTCTGGAGGGGTCCAAACCAACATCCGACTGATAATGCACTATGGAGGTAGAGTACAGATGTTTGTTTTTTGTTTTTTTTACATTCACACACTTCTCCTTTAAGGAATTTTCTGCTGTAAAAAAACTGTAAGTGAGGAACATTTTTTATACCTCAGGATTTTCCTCCTTTTTCTTTTTGGTAGCTGGGGGTCCCTGAGGCAGTTCTACACAAGGCTTCTTTCTTTCTGTTTTGCATTCTGGTGGGCTCTGAACTTGAGGTTGTATGATGATCACCTATAAGCAAATATACCATCTCTTTAATAAGAGTGAAGTGACTTGCAATAAATCCTTACTGGTCAAGTAAAGCTAAAGCAGTGGGAAACATAAATATTTCATAAGTCTGCAGGGGTATAGTAATTAAAGGCTGGCCATTCAGATTCTTGCAAAAGACCAACAGTGGTGACTGGTTCACTCCGTTTCCTATATCATTTCTAAAGACAATTATCCCCAAAAAAATCACGTTAACTTGTTTGTCACATTCTGCAGAAAGATGCCTACACAATATACCATACATACACTGACCATGCTGTTTAATGTCCCTATAGATGGGAGGGCCTATTCAGCAAAAGCACATATATTTAATGTGCAGACAAGTGAAAAGACTACAACTCCCATGCCACTTTAACTGTGTGCAACTTATGGGAAAACTCAATGGGAGCTGCTAGCTGAAAGGCTCTATGCAGGCCGGAAAAGGGTCTGAAAGAGACAAACAATGAGGGTTGAGCTACTGTATGTGTGGATAGTTTCTGATTGACATGATACACATGCCTATTAATGGTGGTTAATGCTGACAGACACACCTCCAGCTGTGTGACCCACATTATGATTGCCCACATCAGGGCAACAGAGCTGCACAACATTTGGAAGTGGCGGGGTAGCTTTGTAACCCTCATCTCAGGAAATTTGGTACTCTGCATTTGGTTGCAAAGTTTAACAGTTGTGGAAGAAACAAAAGGTGCATTTAAACTTGACTTTTGCAGATAGAACGCAGTATTTTTACAGTTTAACTATAGTTCCCCTTTAATGAGCTGTGGTCTCTGTTATAAAGTAAAAAAAGGTTATTTTTTATAACTAATCTACTTTTCTAAAAAGATACCTGCGAAAAATTGCATACAAGTGTAAAACATAAAATAATAAAATAATATGTGCAGAAATCTATTAATACATTTTTTCAAAAAAAAAAAATGTAATCCACTAACTGGCTGGTGTGGGTTTGTGAAACAAATGTTAGTGCCACTACCCATTCAGTCCCACACCAAAGAGCTTATAGATGCCTGATCCACAGTTGCTCAGCTGTATATAATACTGAGCATCACCGCTGCTGCTCTTAATATCTTGCTTTATTATAGAAACCACAGTGTACAAATCACAAATACAACGAGTTACTGGTGTGGGTTTACTGTAGTGAAAGTTTTTCACTTTTTAAGAACAGTTCTAACAGGTTATCTTCACCTACCTTGCTGTCAGCGCTAATAAGGAGTGGCTGAACTTTGATACCATCATTAACCACAGACACAGTGCTGGTGTTGATTGGGTTTGCATTGCTGGGCGATGTTGATATAATGGCGTAGGCCACTCCTCCACTACTCAGAGGGGAGGAGATGGTGGGTTCTGTTGAGCTCTGTGATTGGCCATTGGAAGTCTGGAGGCGGCTGACGGTATTGTTGGCAGTTGGAAGGGCTGGGCTGGGGTTTTTGATGCTGACCACTGTGGCCTTTTGAAATGTAGTGGGCTGCTTTGAAGGCTGGTCTCTGTATGGGGAGATGGGGAGACTGTCTGGAATCAGGGTCTTTGGCCTAACCTGCAAAAAAACAAGAGACACATACAGCATAAGAAAAGAAAAAAAACATAATTATATAAAATGGGCTTCTTTCTACAAAACTGATAAGTACAGACAGATGAACATGTTACATAGTTACATAGTAGGCAAGGCTGAAAAAAGACACAAGTCCATCAAGTCCAACCTATGTGTGTGATTATATGTCAGTATTACATTGTATATCCCTGTATGTTGCGGTCGTTCAGGTGCTTATCTAATAGTTTCTTGAAACAATCAATGACCCCCATTGAGACCAGCGCCTGTGCCGCTCTTACAGTAAAGAACCCTCTACGTAGTTTAAGGTTAAACCTCTTTTCTTCTAATTTTAATGAGTGAGTGGCCACGTGTCTTGTTAAACTCCCTTTTGCAAAAAAGTTTTATCCCTATTGTGGGGTCACCAGTATGGTATTTGTAAATTGAAATCATATCCCCTCTCAAGCGTCTCTTCTCCAGAGAGAATAAGTTCAGTGCTTTCAACCTTTCTTCATAACTAAAATCCTCCAGTCACTTTTATTAGCTTAGTTGCCCTTCTTTGTACTCGCTCCATTTCCAGTAGATCCTTCCTGAGGACTGGTGCCCAGAACTGGCCAGCATACTCTAGGTTAGAGCTGCACGATTCTGGCCAAAATGAGAATCACAATTTTTTTGCTTAGAATAAAAAGATCACGATTTTCTCACGATTTTCATGACGTAAAGTCTTTCACATTATGCCAAAAAAAAATGGGCTAACTTTACTGGTTATTTTTTTTTTTTATTATTATTAATTAAAGTAATTTTTTTCAAAAAAATTTGCATTTGAGAGACTGCTGCGCAAATACAGTGTGACATAAAATATTGCAACAACCACCATTTTATTCTCTAGGCTGTCTACTAAAAAAAATATATAGAATGTTTGGGGGTTCCAAGTAATTTTCTAGCAAAAAAAAAATGATTTTAACATTGACAAATGTCAGAAAAGTGTTTAGTGGTTAAACTTTTTTCACTTACACACAAAGTCTATTCCATTGACAAATTGTTACAATGTTTATACTGATAAAGAATGTTTTGATTCTTGGCAGACTGCCCAGTTTTTCTCTTCCATTCTTGAGGGCTGTGGCTTCAGAAGAGCAGAGAGAATTCTTTGCATAGAAAGAATTGTGAAACACTTTAGTCAAGATGGTGATAACAATTCTTGGTAATTAATTGTGCAGCTCTACTGCAGGTGCGGCCGGACCAGAGTCTTGTAGAGCGGGAGAATTATTGTTTTATCTCTGGAGTTGATCCCCTTTTTAAAGCATTCCAGTATTCTGTTTGCTTTGTTAGCAGCAGCTTGGCATTGCATGCCATTACTAAGCCTATCATCTACTAGGACCCCCAGGTCCTTTTCCATCCTAGATTCCCCCAGAGGTTCTCCCCCAGTGTATAGATTGCATTCATATTTTTACCACCCAAATGCATTTTTAAAAATTTTTCTACATTGAACCTCATTTGCCATGTAGTTGCCCACCCCATTAATTTGTTCAGATCTTTTTGCAAGGTTTCCACATCCTGCGGAGAAGTTATTGCCCCGCTTAGCTTAGTATTGTCCGCAAATACAGAGATTTTACTGTTTACCCCATCCTCCAGGTCGTTTATGAACAAATTAAATAGGATTGGTCCCAGAACAGAACCCTGGGGGACCCCACTACCCACCCATGTGAAAAGGAGACTACAGCTCTACTGGCTGTATGGAAAATTAAACTACAAAATATGTATATTTAATGAGAGCACCAAGCCATAGGGACAGGTCCAGATATTAAGTTTTGTCACCATGAAAGGGTCTTTGTAGGCGTTGACAGCCAACACGTTTCAGAAATTATGCATAATTCCCCCTTCATCAGGGCCTATTTTTTTGTGCAAGTGGAATCCGGACAAGTAGTTATTTCTCAGTTGTAATGCTGTGGTGTTTGCTCAGTAAGTTGTTTGGTAGCCAGACAATCCCCAAAATGCCATTGATGTAAACTCCCAATAACCAAATAAAACCCATATCTGGACGAATCCCTATGGCTTGGCACTCTCATGCCTTCAGCCAATATAAGATTTTCATTGTATTTTTCACTAGCTAAATTTACCCTTTATATCCGACCACTGTCACCAGGACTAAGGCCTCATGTACACTGCTGCTGGTAACGGACATTTAGGAGCAGTTCGGCTTTTTTCCCAGCTGCCTCTGAACTCTCCTCTGTTATCTTATCAGTACATGTACACAGGGTCGTTTATAGTCGTTTCTAGGCAGTTGAGTTTAGAAGCATTTTTTGGAATGCAAAAAAATGCGTTCAGGACAGATGTTCAGAGGCATTTGAAACGCCTGTAACAGCTTGTAAACACGGTAAATCGCATTTAGCCGCATTTCATTTACAGGAGTTTTTTTTTTTTTTCAAATAGTCAAAAATTAAACGTTTCTTAACTCAAAAAGTGGCTAAACTGGTGTTTTTAAACGTTGTTTACCATCTGTCAAGTTAAATCGTTCAGTGGAGGTTGTAAAATGTCCCGTGCAACCCTTACAAACCACTTTGACCTACAGGTAAGCCTAGATTAAGGCTTACCTGTAGGTCCAATAAATATCTCCTAAACCTACATGGTTTAGGAGATATTTAGAAAAGAATAGGCATCGCTGTCTATGGCGCATGCGCCGTAGACATCGGCGCGCAGGCGCACTGCGCATGCCGGGTTCACAGCGAAATGCCGCTTTCCTCCGCATGCGTGGGAGTGACGTCATCGCGAGACCCGGAAGTCACTCCGAGTTTGATGGCGACGCAGAAGATCGTGGATGAGGACCGCTTCGGGGGCTTAGTTTTCAGGTAAGTCATTCATAATGAGCTAGTATGCTATGCATACTAGCTCATTATGCCTTTGCCTTGCAGGGTGTCTTTTTTTTTTTTTTTTAAGAGGCTTTACTTCCTGCACAGACAATGCAGCTCTTCCCACATCAGTCCCTGCCCTGAAGGAACTTAAAATCTAGGGTCTCTAGCTCACATTCATTTACAGTATATACTAAGGTTAAAGTGTTACTAAACCCAGTAATATGAAAATAGTTCATCTGTCTGTGTCAATGGATGCAGCAGCGGGACTCGGGAGCGAGCCCGCACATGTGCTCCCAGGGAAAGCGGCACCCCAGAAGAAGAGGATCAAGGCTGCTCTGTGCAAAAAGATTGCACAGAGCAGGTAAGTATATAGGCATGTTTGTTATTTTTATTACAACCCCTTTAATTTACAGAAGACAATGAACCTACTAACAAGTTTTTGGCAGGTAGGAGGAAACCTACAGGAGGAAAACATGCAAATTTCATGCAAGTAGTGTCCTAGTTGGGGTTCAAACTGAGGATCCTTTTGCTGCAGGGAAGGATGGCTAACCACTAAGCCACTGCGCTGCCCCAGCTGTCACCAGAAAAGAAACTGAGGGGAAATATTACAATAGGGACACCTACTCTGGTGACAACTATCTAAGAGGTAATTTCCCCTCACTTTAAAGAAATGTCTTCACACTTCCTGTTCTGTCTAAGGCCCGGTTCACACTGCTGCGGTGCGGGAGATCGCATATGATTCGCACCGCACTGCAGTTCAAATCATATGCGATCTCTGTGCGATGAAAATTCAGCCATACAGATAGTATGGCTGAATTCGCATCGCATTTGGCCCAAAATCGGACAGGACCCTTTTTTTCGGTCCGCAGCAGAATCGGATCGCATGGTGTTCTCACCATGCGATCCGATTCCTGTCCGAGTTTGCAGATCGCACTGCGATATGCAAACTGATTAGGGGGTGTCATTAACACTTCACTGACACTCCCAGCAGCTCGCATAGGGCAGTGTGAACTGCCGGCGGGAGACATGCGATGCGGGAACCCGCAGTAGATTCGCAGCGTTCCCGCACAAAATAAAAGGTGTTAGTCATTTCCAACCTTATCCAAGGTTACAGATATACTTTAATATCTTTGAAATGTGGAAAACCCCATATACAGTAACAGCATGATAACATCCAGTCTGTAAGTCACACTGACCTATCGCTATCCTATCCACAATTGCATTAACCAGTCGTAATCTTTTTATGAAAGTATTAAACAGAGCCCTGTGTGAAACCTTTATGTGAATCCAGCCAGTGATGCAGAAAAATGAAGTGTTTATAATTTTATAGGCTCGCCTCGGCATCCTCTAGCTCTGATGGACTGGAAGGGTTTAAAAGTCTGTCGGAACGGTGTCACAAAATCGGTGTATTTTCTGGCCAGGCAGTGCCGTGCTGGTGAATTAATGAAGCAGACAAAAGCACAAGATTTTCTGTGTACTATCGGCAGAATCCTAGGAGAGCCATGCCCACAGGATGTGTGTTTCATGTCAATAATCCAAATGCCTTTCTTCAATAAAGCCAGAGCGTAAAATGTGACAACAGAACTGATGAGCTGCAGAAACAACAAACTCACACGCAAATGCTGCAGTTTAATTTCGCAGAAAATGTATTATTAGGTAAGAGAAATTCGACATGCTAGTGTTATGCTATACACAGTAGCAATCTGTCTATTGAAGAACACTGGGCACATACAAAAGCACCCTTTATTTCCTTAATATATTGATTTAATTGTTCAGCTCAGTTTGCTTAATTGCCCTAAATTTGTCTATAGTGAGATTTAGTCACAGACTCTGAATTTCACACTCTTAAAAGTGTCACCTCCCCTGTGTTAGGCAGTCGTATAACAAGGCAAATGTAGATGGATAAAAAGTCTACACAATTGCTTTCAATTACATATTTTTTTCTTTGGCTGGAGTTGCCTTTTAAAATGCACTGTGTCCAGACTATGGATTTTAAACTATTTACATAAACTTACAAGTAGTAAAAGAGCATCAGAGCCCGACTGCACGTACACGAAAAAAAACTGCAAGGGTTAAATGCTTGTTAAGTCTAGGGAATGATGAATAAGATGTAATGACTTATTCCTCACTCCAGCAGGTTCCTTCTGTTTGTGGCTCTGGCCTGTGTTTACACGCTTACCAACTCACATACATTGCAGGATAAATAGTCCTGCATTTTACTTGATGACGTCAAGGGCCCACCCACAGCCAGCAGCTTCAGGTACAAGGAGGACACTGGAGTAAAAGCACCAAATTTAGCAAGTATTTAACCATTGCAAGCCCATTGCAAAACCACACTTCTGCTTCATTACAGCTTCCATTGCACATGAATATGCAGTCCTCCGTTTTGTAAAAAAGAATGCTTACTTCTCAAGCTTCATATTCCATTGCCTTCCCCTCTCCATCGTACAGATTTCAGGATGAACTGAGCACTGGATGCTTGGCCTCGGCAACTCATGAACGGGCACTTGGCTTTGTTCACTACCCACACGTGCAATCCACTCACTTTCACAGAAGGCTGAGCTGCAAGAGAGAGCTGACTGTTCATGCATGGGTAGGGAATAAAGCGAGTGCTCATTTTTGAGTTGCCAGGGCCATGCATCCGACACTTGGTTCATCCGACGCTTGGTTCATCTTGCTATCCTCAGGACAGAGAGGGGAAGGCAATGGAATAAGCAGCTTAAAAAGTAAACATTCTTTTACAAAATGAAGGACTGCATATAAAACGTACTGAAGATGCTGGAATACATGTGGATGTTTATTTTTTGGGAAAGTCATTAAAAGGTGAACTAACCCTTTAAGTTTTAAATGTTTAAAGTGATAGTAAATGTTGAAAATGATACAATGGCCCCTTACAGGTTAATGCCTTAGTGTACTAGTACATTATGGCAGACTTACCCTACAAACAGAGCCCTCCAGCGGCATGCTGTCACCGCCTCTGGCGCTTCCATCTTTATCTTATTTCTGGGTTTGGGCTCATCCACTGTTTAAATGGGCAGACCACGGCGTCACTCCTGCATGCGCATGGGAATCATCATAGTGACGCAGCACTCTCTCCATCCACGGTGCACTCAGTGTTCCGTGCACGCAGAGAGCACTGCGCATGTAACAATTACATCATTGGCTTAAGCCGATGCTCTTATCTACTAAACAGTGCAAGTTCAAGCTGACTTTACTACCGATTTAAAACAGGAGGACAGGTTCCCTTTAAGAACTTCACAAAAGCTGTTCAACAATTGCAAAAAATGATCTAAATGTCTGTTGTACACACTGATCTTCAGAATAGCATTCACAAAAAGGTGCAAGTGTGAACAAGGCCATAATATCAAACCTGGGATGGCATATAAAAATAAATGTTAACAGAATAGAGGATAATAAGTGCATTTGAAAATGTAAATTAGGTTTCATATTCCCATGATCAACTGAGCAGGTCTGGTGATTACCTTTTAGTAATCTTAATCACTAATGTTAACCTAGCTGTTGCAGAAGTGTGCTATGGATGCATTTGTTTTAAACGGTTAATTCTTGATTAAACTGCAGTCTTTGTTAGAACGATTTGCAGTGTTGGCAAGCATGTCATTATGATACTTGCAGCTCTTGTCCTTGTGAATCTGCTTAAGTGGTTGACTGCTTAAATGAGAAGCCTAAGTAATAATTGTCTACACACTTTAATTTGAATTCTAATGGAATACACCTGGCAATTATGTACAGCGCTCCATTCACCTCTGTGCATGGGCTCGAGTGAAGCAGACAACCAATGAGAGCAAAGCATCTCCCTGTATTTCTTCCATACTATCATATACAATGTGTTATTATTGTAAAGAGCTTCCTTCCCACAACATCATAAAAAAGTCCCTAGCAAAAAACATGCAAACAGAATTTTTATGGGTATCCCACCAGACCAACCTCCTGCCGTGCAATAAAGCCGGTCTCAGATGGTTAGAATCTTGACTAGTTCAGCAGGGATCGGTGAAGATTTGAACCATCTGGGCAGGGCTGAATGTACTTGGGTACAACCAGCATGTCAGATTTTCGGCATGTGATTATTGCCAGCAGCTAAAGCCACTAGCAATAATCACTGTGACCTTGCTTTACTTGTAGTGCCACTAAGCGAAAAAGGAAAATATACATGCTCCCACTGGTGCTCAGGAATGAGGTGCGTGCCAGCGTTCTATCGAATACTGCCTGCCGTCGGATAATGCCTCAGACGAAGCGCGCATGCCCAGTGATGACTTCACTACAGCTGATCGGGAGACCAGAGGGTAAATCTCTGAGAACATTAAACTGCAGCAACAATTCATCACGCACACAAAGAAAGACATTTTGCAGGGGAGAGGGCAGAATATACAATGTGCACACTGTGAGCAAACATACTCCTCGCCGATGCTGAACAGAGCCATCACATGCCTCTCCTCTATACCTGACTCTCCCCTGTACATGGCTCTCTTCTGTACCTGGCTCTCCTCTCCTCTGTACATGGCTGTGCCCCCCTGTGTAGGTAGTTATAGGCCTGTGTACATGGCCATGCCCCCCTGTGTAGGTAGTTATAGGCCTGTGTACATGGCCGTGCCCCTCTGTGTAGGTAGTTATAGGCCTGTGTACATGGCCGTGCCCCTCTGTGTAGGTAGTTATAGGCCTGTGTACATGGCCGTGCCCCTCTGTGCAGGTAGTTATAGGCCTCTGTACATGGCTGTGCCCTCCTGTGTAGGTAGTTATAGGCCTGTGTACATGGGTGTGCCCTCCTGCGTAGGTAGTTATAGGCCTCTGTACACGGCTGTGCCCTCCTGTGTAGGTAGTTATAGGCCTGTGTACATGGGTGAGCTCTCCTGTGTAGGTAGTTATAGGTCTGCGTACATGACTGTGCCCCCCTGTGTAGGTAGTCATAGGTCTGTGTACATGGCCATGCCCCTCTGTGTAGGTAGTTATAGGCCTGTGTACATGGCCATGCCCCTCTGTGTAGGTAGTTATAGGCCTCTGTACATGGCTGTGCCCTCCTGTGTAGGTAGTTATAGGCCTGTGTACATGGGTGAGCTCTCCTGTGTAGGTAATTATAGGCCTGTGTACATGGGTGAGCTCTCCTGTGTAGGTAGTTATAGGTCTGCGTACATGACTGTGCCCCCCTGTGTAGGTAGTCATAGGTCTGTGTAGATGGCCATGCCCCTCTGTGTAGGTAGTTATAGAAAATAAGATTAGTTTGAACACTCCCTTCGGATAAAAAGGATGGCAATCTCCAGAGCTTTTACCTCTGACCTAAATAAAATGGGTGGTTTTATATGAAGCATACCCAACATAGTATAAAACGTTTATAGGCTCAAATCAAACTTTATAGAATGATAAATATATTTATATTCAGCCATTTGACTAATTGTTTAAATCACATTGGGCTCAGCTGAAAATAGGGGTTACTTTTTTGAAAATAAAGATTCTTATCCTTGTGTTAAAGCTTTGTGAATTGAACCTTATGCCCCTTCAAATTACAACACAGCCCACATATTATGATACAATTTAATAAGATATAAAAGGTCACTCTAGAAATGGATGAGGAATAGAACTTCTTCAATCTTAGCACTGGTTTGTCAATGTCTAGTGTAACCAAGCAGGCTCTAGCACAGACTTTCGCTGCAACCAACGTATGTCATACAGGGGCACTGAACCGCTTCCAGTAGGCCAGGTCAGTGTGCCAAACATTGGCTGCATTCCTCCTTCTGCAATAAGCTCATGGTCACTTCAGTGACACTGCGGTTGTACGCATGTAATCTCACATACTGGGTGAAAACTGGGCAGCTCATCAATCCATATATGTATGTGATGTTTGGATACATGCGTACAGCCAAGGCATCCGTCAGCCTGTCATTGATTTGTACAGACTGCTAACCATGACTGTATGCAAACACCTTTGTTTTTTGGGCACTGAACGATGCTCCTTTTTGATGCTGTATGGCCCTTTCTGGCTATGTGAATGGGGCCTAAAACACTCTTCCCCCACACACAAATTACAGATAACATACACATGTGCACTACAAACATACCGTAATACATAAAAAAACTAAAAATTCTTGCGCCAAGTGTATCTCCAAGAGAAAAAGTGGAAAAGCAGCACACCAAGTATCCGGAACAAACTAAGTAATGAAAACACACAATAGTGTATTGCCGCTATCCTTTTTAAATCCTTAAAAATCAGAACAGAAAAATAACCCCATTCAACACATTGAAACAATAAAATATTAGAAAATTCTGCAAATACATACAGTGTAAAGAAATTGGTACAAAGGGTGCATATCCCTTTAAATTAGAATAAATAATATAAGGAGTTCGTAGGTGAGCTCAAACAGCTCTTGTTTACGTACTGTAGATGTGATGTGCCCACTCAGGTACCAGCTTCCGTACATCATACTAATGATGTTCCCAAACTCCTCACCAGATAAATATGACCTCTAAATTATCAGAGATCTGCAGCGTATTATAGTAATCGACTCCACAACCATGGTCAACAAGAGATCTTACTGCACCATCATGGATGATCAAAAGGCAAACTCACAAACATAAGAACAAGCCACCTCATGTAATACAGCTTTAACCAACTGACATTTAGTAAAAGAAAATAACTCACAATGTATTTGAGAGACCTGGCATGTAAGACACCCCCACGATCCAGCAGGTGGGAGCGATAACGTCACAGGCCAGGCCTCACCAACACAGTTCGCCACAAAGAGGACATCATCAGGGGATGAGCGATCTCTTTCCCTGATCCTCTTTGTGACGACAAATGTTGTGTAAGGCCTGGCCTGTGATGTCATCGCACTCGCCAGCTGGATCGCAGATGCACCTTACATGCCAGGTCTCTCAATTACATTCATTAAATTCTATGTGCGGTAGTGCATTGAAGCCTGTTGCAGCAAACTGTTACACTGCGTTGCCATAAAATATATGCCTGCATCTTTTTATCACAACACATACCAATGCAGTGCACACATGACACTAAGACTCCTTTCACACTGAGGCGCTTTACAGGCACTACAGCGCTAAAAATAGCGACTGCATAGCGCCTGTAAAGAGCCTCTCCTGTCTCTCCAGTGTGAAAGCCCCGAGTGCTTTCACACTGGAGTGATGCACTGGCAGGTTGCTAACTCAACTAATTCTGAAAGCTGTATGTAAAAATAAGGAAACAAAGAGAAAATTTGCAAATATGGTCTGGTCACCAAAGTTTCAAAGTGGAGAACAGGGCCTGACACTGAAAGAGTTATTAGGAGATGGAAACTGTACTGTCTTCCAAAAGTTCATTTTAAAATGTGAACTGATTGAAGAAAAATAATCATAGAAGTCACTAGAGAAGATTTTGCAGTCGCACCATGCAATATTAGTGTGAGTGATAAGTGCATCAGATCATTATTATACCTGTATAACTTACGGTACACATTTTGAAGTTCTAATATACTTCAGTTTTTTTTTTTTTTTCAATTACCAACATAAACAGTATGAAAATTAGCCATTCTATATATGTGAGCAAAAAAACCCCCCTCAAAATTAGGACCATATCCCACTGCTTAAATTGTCATATGGTGTTATTCCACCACTTAATCTGTTTACCTGAGGTAGCACTGCTGGTCTGTGTCCTGCCAATCTATGCAAGGAGCTGACCTGAGGGACTTTAATTGGTACGGCAGTAATGGTTCCCAACGTCTGCAGAGAAAAGAGACATAAACCAACAGATTAGTCATTGCCAGCAACGTTAATATGATGTTTAGTTATAAAGAGGAACAAGTAGTCTTAACGGCTGACAACTAGATGATCGGTTGGCTCAGTATGAAGACACTATTTTAAAGATTAGAGAAGAAAACCAAAAACTGTCCCAGTCCTTTAAAACACTTTATTTTTCACTTTTCTTAACAATATGATACCTGTACTGATGTCCACCAGGGCTGGCACTATCTTAGAAGATATGTAGCTGCTGCACCAATCAATTGGTAGCTGGCAGCTGGCACCTAAATTATTTTAACCATGTCTACGATTGTCAATAGTAATACGTATTCCTTAGAATCTGAAAATGCCTTCCAAGCTGCCTCCTGGATTCTTCATTTATTTCTCCACCCTTGGTATATACTATTACAGTGGAACCTCGGATTACGAGCATAATCCGTTCCAGGAGAATGCTCGTAATCCAAAGTACTCGTATATCAAAGCGAGTTTCCCCATTGAAGTCAATGGACACAAAAATAATTTGTTCCACATTGACTTCAATGGCATGCAATACTGCATGCTGCCAGAGGTGGGGGGGGGGGGGCGTCGGGCGCTGGAGAGCGTACTATACTTTTTCTTTATTATTATTATTATACAGGATTTATATAGCACCAACAGTTTGCGCAGCGCTTAACAAAATAAAGGCAGACATTACAATTATATTACAATTTGGTACAAGAGGAAGCAGAGGGCCCTGCTCGTTAGAGCTTACAATCTAAACAGGGAGAGTCAATTGATACAAGAGGTAATAGCTGTGGGGGATGAGCTGATGGAGGAAGTAAAACAGTGTTAGTTAGAAGTAGGATAGGCTTCTTTAAAGAGAAGGGTTTTCAGGGATCGTCTAAAGATGGAGAGATTAGGGGACAGTCAGATAGATTGGGGTAGAGAGTTCCAAAGGATGGGAGAAGCTCTGGAGAAATCCTGGAGGCGAGCATGGGAGGAGGTGACAAGGGAGCTAGAGAGCAGGAGGTCTTGGGAGGACCGAAGAGAGCGGCTTGGTTGGTATTTTGGGACTAGGTTAGTGATGTAGCTGGGGGCAGAGTTATGGATGGCTTTGTAAATTATTGTTACTACTTTGAATTTTATTGGTTGGGTGAGTGGAAGCCAGTGGAGGGATTGGCAGAGAGGGGTGGAGGACACTGAATGGTTGGTTAGGTGGATGAGTCTTGCAGCGGCATTAATTATGGACTGAAGGGGGGATAGTCTATGTAAAGGTAGTCCAATGAGCAGTGAGTTGCAGTAGTCAAGGCGAGAGATAACCAGGGAGTGAGTTAGAAGCTTGGTGGTGTCATTAGTTAAAAAGGGGCGTATTCTGGAAATGTTGCAGAGGTTGAGGCGGCATGATTTGGACAGGGATTGTATGTGGGTCTGAAAGGACATTTCAGAGTCTAGGATTACCCCTAGCACCCTGGCATGTGGGGATGGACTGACAGATGTGCCATTGATCTTGACTGAGAAGAAGTTCCTCTTCCTCACTTCTCTGAGGCCACCTACTGGCTTAAGCCTCTTTCACATGGGCGGCGGGCAGGCAGTAGAAACAGGCAGCTGAGCTGCAGTTTTATTGCCCCCCTAGGCTGGGTTCACACCTATGTGAATTAGATGCGTGTTTCCCTGCATCCAATTCGCATGACAGGAGATTGTGACCAGCTCTCAATGAAACCGGTTCACACATCTCTGTTGCGGCTGCGGAGCGACTTGCACAAGAACGCTGTGCATCTTTGGCTCAGTTTCAGGGCCAAATTAGGTAAAAAAAATTCCCTGATTTGTCCCTAAATGGAGAACAGGGACGCACCGGACCCCTGCTGCAAGCCTCTGTCGGAGGTGTGAACCCAGTCTTAAAAGCAAAACAGCAAAAAGGAGGCAGTTCACATCCTACAGTCCTTTGCATCATGGCAAATTTAATGTGACATGCCGAGGTGACAGGTATCACCACCTGTCAAACTCAGGCATTCAAATCAATGGAGCCACACCACAACCATAAGCAAACCGTGAGCTTGGCTCGTGGTTGCAGTGCATTATCCTCATTAATACCTGCCACTCGTCAGAACAAACTAAAGAATTTAATAAACTGGCTTTTATGAGGCATCAGGATCGCTGCCTGAGCGCCTGACAGTGTTCTGAAAAGCGATCCACTGAGGGTGGCTTTTTATAGCATTGACCAATGTGAACCTAGCCTTACTGTCACATAAACCTGTTTGCTCAGCTTACCCACAAGGTGCGCTTTCCATCTCCAAATTTCTGAGAAAAGTAACCTGTTTGGACAAAGTATTCAAAACTGTCCAATGAATCCCCCACCCAAAGAACAGCTGGTTAAGGCCTTGGGGCAAATACTACTGATTATCTCATATAGCCATAAGCTGCCTTAAAGTGAACCTGTCAGCCAATTAAAATTGTTAAAAGCAAATAACCTGCATGACATCAAGTAACACATTTAGTTTCATTCTGTTACTAGGGACTTCACCTCCCTGGCTTCTGTGCTACTTCCTTACCATCTCTCTTCAACCTATCCTTTATCAACATCTCTTTAGTACCTGGTCTAGGGCAGGAGTTCTACATTTAAAAAGCTTAAAAAACAGCTGTAAAGAAGACTATGAATACTGACCTGTCTGCGGCCCATTCCTCAGATCTGTGCTCTCTTTCAGCTATGGACCCTGGCAAATCTATAAATCTGACACACTTCCTGAAGTATCGGGTGCCAGCATCCCCTGCCTTGCACTGTGGTCCTGTAGTGATCCAGAGGATAAAACCACAGAGCGCAGCTGGGGACTAGGAATCGGACACTCCCGGAACTGTGTCATATTTAAGGTTTCTGCTGGAGCCCATTATTCTACAAGAGTGAAGATCTGATGAATAGGCAACTGAAAACGTTAGTACTGATAGTCCTCTTTTACAAGGATTTGTTTGTATTTTTTAGGCCTCATGCACACTGGACGTTATAAACCTTATAAAAAACGCCAGTAGCTTTGCAGTGTGTTTTTCAGCGTTTTTGCAATAGTGTTGTGTAGCGTTTTGTTTTTTTTTTGCGTTTTTAAGTGTTTGTTCTTCCAATGGGATCAAAAACATTAGAAAGCGATGGGGACCCGCGTCTTTGAGCGTTTATCAACGTTAGATCGTTTTTACAGCTAAAAAAAATCCTCTCAGAACCCATTAGTTTTGGGTGTTTTTTACAGCCAAAAAACGCTCAGCCAAAAACAGTTGATAACAGCCTTTGTGTGAATGGACACATAGGATAAGAAGCTGGAGAGTTTATGACTGTCAAAAAATAAAATCTGAAGCCAAAAACAGCAGCTGTAAAAACGTCCAAAAATGTCTAGTGTGCACGAGGCCAAACTGTAGCAACTGATTCACATTAGAGTGATAAGGAAGCATCATCAACTAACAAACCTATAAGAGTTTATAAAATTGCTTTTGGTAGATGCCGGTCGAGGTTGTAAAAAGTGAGACCCAGCTAAACATAACAGCAACAGCCATGCATATTATACCATTTAAACACTTTCCCTACTGAGTGTAATTAGATTAGTCAGCATTCTTTTTTCCCCCCATTTTCTAGTTCCCTCCGTTCTCTGCCTACTCCTTGAAAACCAACATACAAGTGATAAAATAAGACTTATCTCAGTTCCGCTGCACAAAATAAACTTGTCAGGAAATGCTACAGAATGCATACGATGTAGGAAACACATTAACATACATATAAGCTAAGTGGCTAAAATGATTTACATCAAGGTTATTATGTTACACCACAGGCACAGATTTAACGTTCCCCTTGCATATAAAGGAGGACAAATGAATGGCTTTGAATAGCATGTTTCAGAATGGTCTCTCATAATTAGTCTAGGAAATTGCTCCGAGGTGTTTAGCATCAGTTTTAAAGTAAGGACACGTGGATATTCAGCAGCACAGAACTGCAGAGCTTGTTCAGTGAGAGCGTGTGTAATTATTATTGTGACATTTATCTCAAACTATTATTATTTTTCTAGCATGCTAAATTCTTTTTACTTTATTTGATTACATATAAATAAAGGAACACTCAGTTCACTATTACCATGCCTAAAAGATTAAAGTGTATGTAAACCCTAACAACGAAAGCATTTGGTAGATCTGTTCAAACAGTGCCAAAAAAAAAAAAAAAAAAACAGCTGATCTTGCCAGAAATCCAGTGAGCTCGCGCCTTCCTGTACATTCCTGTACAAATCAAAAGGTTCCCTATGAGCGCCGTCTTAACTGGTCTGACACAAGTCGGTCTGACTTTAAAAATGGTTCCTGCACTACTTTGATGCGACTTTGTTCCATTTTCAGCCCATTCAATATTACTTAGGCCCCTTTCACACTGGGGCGGGAGCCGCGGCGACGGTAAAGCAGCGCTATATTTAGCGCTGCTTTACCGTCGTTTTAGCCGCGGTATTCGGCCACTCGCGGAGCGGCAATTTGCAGCGGTATTGCAGCGGTGTCCCATTGAAATCAATGGGTAGGAGCGGTATAGGAGCAGTGAATACACCGCTCCTATACCGTTCCAAAGATGCTGCTAGCAGGACTTTTTTTACCGTCCTGCTAGCGCACCGCTCCAGTGTGAAAGCCCGCCGGCTTTCACACTGGAGTGAATGGGGCCGGTTTTTTCAGGCGGTGTACAGGCGCTATTTTTAGCGCTGTACCGCCTGAAAACCACCCCAGTGTGAAAGGGGCCTTAAAGGGATAGTTCACCTTCACCACAAAACTGCCTATGCAGATAAGGGATGTCTGTAGATAAAAACAAACTGTGCAGCTCTGACTAAAGTTGAATAGTGCCTATTACATACCTTATGAAGCCTGACTGGAATACTCCCAGGATGTTGCTAGGTACTCCCAGGACGTTGCTAAGTGAGGCCTAGTCATACTCTACCATGGCTGGAGTGAGCTCTCAAATGCTGAGCTTAAAGCTACTGCATCAGGGGAGAGAAAGTATGTGAGGGGATTTGAATCGGAGAAAGAGCTCACTCCTGTGGTGGAGGTGAGCAGGGATGACTAGGCCTCACTTAGCAAAGTCCTGGGAGTATTCCAGTCAGGCTTCAGAAGGTATACACCTATAGCAAGGGTATTATTCAACTTTAGTCAGAGCTGCATAGTTCGTTTTAATCTACAAACGTCCTTTACCTGCATAGGCAGGTTTTTTGTAAAGGTGAACTATCCTTTTAAGTCGGACCCTCGTCCTAACAATCCGACTTGTGACATCCGACATGGTGATTACAGCAGCAGGAAAAGGAATTTATGTCACACTGGGATTGTTTTGATTGGTCAAAGGACAAGTCGGAGTATCTCAAAGTCGGAGCAGAAACATATCCTGTTCATTTAAGTCAGATGGAAGTAGGACCGATGTCAGACTGATGTCACAGGGCAAAGTCAGGTCCTCAGTCGTAAGACACCACTAGTGTAAACCCGGCCTAAAGTCTGTTTTTTTCAATAAAATAATAAAACAAGCTGTTCAGCAAAACAATTGCAATTAGAGGGCTGAGGCAAACAATTTTCCACTGACAGGGGTACTTACAATGCTCAGTTTGTCATTTATGTATAACCTTTATCTCAAAGGAAAAGAAAGAAAAACGGTTGCTGTAACTGCTTAAAAAGTATTAGCTGGAGTTTGGCTTCAATTTGTTAGTCAAGTCCATCTAATGTCGCGTACACACGGTCCAGCAGAAAAAGTCAGACGGAATCTTTTCATTGGATAGTCCGATCGTGTGTGGGCCTCATCTGACTTTTTTTTTTTTTTAAAACGGACCTAGAAATAGAACATGTTTTAAATATTTCCGATGGAATCAATTCCAAATCAGGAAAACCTATGCATGTTGCTTTTGAGCATTTCTGCAGGGCTTTTTTTACGGCAATTTTGCTGCGATTTGCATTTCTCTTGTTTTTTTTAGGCTAAATTGTTGTTGGGCAGATTTAAAAACACAAGATGCAAATCGCAGTGAAAAGGCACTACATGCTTTTCTGCAGCTTCTCTATTGAAGTCTATTGAACCAAAAATACAAAAAAAATAAGCGTTTTGCATTTTAAAAAAATTCCCTGACCCTTTCCAAAAATGCAGAGGCACAAAAATGCATTGATGTAAGCGAGTTCCATAGGAACCCATGTTAAAAAATAATGTCCTGCGTTTCTGCAAAAAGCATGAAAAAAATGCATTAGTGTGAATGGAGCATAAGCCTAGGTTCACATTGAAGCGATTTGTCATGTGATTTGAGGGATCAAATCGCATGACAAGTCGCAGTCTATTGGAGACAATGACAATGTTCCAGTTGGTGTGACACTGATTTTTCGGGCACCGCACTGACTTGCAAAAGTAGTTTCTGCACTATTTTTGCCGATTTCAGGTGCGACTTCAATAGACATCTGTGCATGAAGCCACACAGATGTCTATCAAGTAGCACCTGAAATCGCGCTGACCTTGCTACTTTGAAATCATGCTACTTCAAGTGAAGTGGGCGCAATTTCAAAGTAGCATCAACCAGGGCTAAATCTGTTAGTCCACCTATCACTGTCTTCTACCCACACTGACAATGCTGCTGTCCAAAAGGTGTCTCTATTTATTTTCCATCCAGAGTGGATACAACCTAAAATAAGAATTAGGTTACTGGCCAGATCACCAGGTGATTATAAGGAGAAAAAGGCCTAAAAAAGAAAAACTAATGCAGCCACCACATTTAAAGTGTAATTACAAAAAGGCACATTTTTTACATTCTGGGTAGAGCAAGAGGAAATCCCTCCAAAGTGAGGTAATCCTGGTTTGTACTCATTGGAAAATTTCCCCTCTATTACGGTTTTGGTGTCAATCCAAAATGTAGGATTCACCTTTACTTTCAATTTCAATGATAATGATAAAAAAAATAAAGAGGGTGAATTTCCCTCAGACAGACAGACAGAAATAAAAACCGACACATGTTCTAGTTTTGGATTGATGGCCACTCTATCCAAAACTAAAAAAAAAAGTTTTGCCTTTAGTCACACTTAAAGGTTTGGTAAACTGCAATATGTTACACTGTTTAGTTTAATATCACATTAAGCAAAGTTTTCAGCCCTACCAACGTCACTTCTGTGGACTATGAACTAGACTACAGTAGACATCTCCCCTTTGCTATGAAGAAGAGAAGAAAGGGGGGGTGTTCTGTATTCCTAAAACAATTTCTGCCCTAGGGTGAAAACTCTGCTCCTCCATAGATACAGTACAATGAGTAAATGCTATCATCCTACCACACAAAGTGTGCAACTGGAAGGATAACCAGGTAAAAAAAAAAAAAAAAAGGGGGGGGGGGAACTAATGCAGTCATCACATCTAGGAGCTGGTAAGCTGCAATATATTAATTTTTGTCCTTGTTTTTAGATTTACGTTAAAGCGGTAGTAAAGTCTGCTTTTTCACTTGTACCTAGCCTGTGCAAGCCTGTAATAAGACACGGGTACAGTAATATCTCCAAAACTTACACTGTTTTGGAGATACTGACATTTGTACTGGCCAGTGACATCACCGGCGCATGTGTACTGGACCATGAATGAATGAATGTGCCGACCATGCAGAGCGATGTGCCACGATCGTGACTCCTGCATGCATGCGTGGGAGTGAAGTCGTCGCAGCCCAGCCATTCAAACAGCCGGAGCATGGAAACCCAAAAGGAAGAGAGGGTGAAGATGAAAGTCCTGTCAGCTGTGACAGTGCACTGCTGGAGGGATCCGCTTTACAGGTAAATATTAATGTGCTAGTAAGAGGTGCATACTGGCACATTAGGACATTAACCTGCAGGAGAACTTTTTTATTTTTTATAGAGAGACTTTACTTTCGCTTAAAATCTAACTGTACCCTGATTTATTGAACAGATTAACCCCTCATGACTTTCCTGTCAAAATAGAAAGCCAAATGATGGTGTTAGGAGTCTAACATTCATGAAAGACATACACAAAAACTCCTATTAAAATTGAGTAAACGTATTAGTGTTTAAAATAATACCAAACTAATATAAACAATGAAGGGTCATCTAAAGCTGGCCATACATCAACCGTAAGATCCATGTATGGGCAAGCTGGTTGTATGGAAGTTGATCTCTCTGTTGTACAACCAGCCTGTTGGAAAATGTCCACACGATTAGTGCAGATATGTACACAGAAAGAACAGCAAGGCCTCATGTACACAGGACGCTGCTAAACGGACTTTTGGGAGCAGTTGGGCATTTTTTCAGCTGCTCCTGAACTCCCCTCTATGTTATTTATCTTTTCAGTACATGTACACGGGGTCATTTATCGTCATTTCTAGGCAGTTGAGTTTAGAGTCTTTTTTTTGTAAAGCAAAAAAAAATTTGTTCAGACGCTGATTGTAGAAGCATTTCAAGTGCCAAACGCTTTCAAACGCGGCTAAACGTGGTAACTCGCGTTTAGCCACGTTTCAGCTTTTTTTTATTTTTGGCAATTTTTTTTCTCAAAGCGCATCTAAACGTGAACGCGGCAAAACGCTGCCAAATGCGGCATGTAAATGCGGCAAAACGGACGCTTTAAATGTGGGTTACTATCTGTCAAGGTAAATCATTCAAGAGAGGTTGTAAAAACGTCCCGTGTACATTAAGCCCAGTCACATCTATGTGTTTTAACATAAGTCAAGATGTGTACACAGATTAGCCATCGTTTTAAAGTAGTCCCAACAATGTGGGATCTCCCTGCTGAGCTATTGTGTTCTGACAGGGGAACTGCACTCCTGCCAGAACAGACTGGTCAGCGCTTGTAGCCATTGTCTGAGAGTGCTGATCGGATGCCGATTGGCTGCTGGTTTTTCAGCAAGCTCGTTCGACAGAATTTACCGGCTAATAAGTATGCCTCTTGGAAAATAAAGTAAACTGCACACCTATTTTAGTAGCATTTATGTACACAGTTATAAAGTGTTAGAAGGTTGTCAGGGTAAAAGGGGAACATGAATATATGGTGTGTGTGTGTGTGTGTGTGTGTGTGTGTGTGTGTGTGTGTGTGTGTGTGTGTGTGTGTGTGTGTGTGTGTTTAGGGGCTTTTTACTACACTCAGCTGACTTCCTGTCCAGAGGTCCAACCGGACATGGATATTGTATCCTGGCAGTTGCTATGCATTTACCATATCCCAGCAGTTGGTATTTATTTGCTATATCACAGCAGTTGTGGTGTATTCAGCAGAAGGTTTTTATGATCATCTTCCTTTAAACGGCAAATTAAGAAAATGAACAGACTCGGAACTGCCTGCCCTTCATGTGAGCAAATTGAGAACGGCAGCAAAAATAACCGTTAAAGGTTACTGCATGAGTTGAGCAGATAAATTATGCTTCTATCACTACAACCATTGCTCAAAGCATCTTAATAGAAAGGTGGCAACCATGCAGATCAACCAAATACATTTTTATTGATTTGATTTAGTTGGATCACTTGGAGCAGGAGAATGTAAAAGCCTCTCTGATAACCTGAAGCAGAAAGCACGACTATATTCTTCATACTGTGTCTCCGCTACACACACACACACACACAGCTTTTAATAACACAAAATGTGTGATCAGCTACTGAACATATTGTTATATGGATGCAATCGTTTTAGCATCCACTTGCAAACATTTGCACGTTGGAAGAACCTCCCTACCCGCTATCATGGTGCATAAAACATACCACCCTCTAAATTATGATGTATAAATTATTAAGGGTGCAACAGTATAACATTTTCTTCTATAAAACCAACTTTTATATTAGGCATCTCTAGCAGAAAATTACATTTTACAATTCAATTAACATAAGAAGTATATTTTTCTCTTTCTAAAAATATTAGAAATACATATTTCATAGTTACAAACAGTCACCGGCAGATGCCTATGCACGCTGCACATTGAACACCGTACAAGATCTGAGGAGACCGGCTCATCAATGCTGAGGTACAAAGCATGGCTTTCCTGCATTATGAACAGTCAATGTGGTACCTGATATAAAGTATTATATTACAGGAATCCAGATCAAAATAATAAAGAAAAAATATGAATCCTGGTATGCATTCATTAAAAATAAAAGAATTTTTAAACACAGCTAGTATAAATACATTTGTCTTTATATTTGCTTCTAGTTCTCTCATGTTTAGCATAGCTGGCCAGCAGTACAAATCCTTAAGGCCTATTTCACACTGGGGCGGTGGGGGCGGTAAAGCAGCGCTATATTTAGCGCTGCTTTACTGTCGTTTTAGCCTGTGGTAGTCTGCCGCTAGCGGGGTGGTTTTAACCCCCGCTAGCGGCCGAAAAAGGGTTAAAACCCCCCCCCGCAAAGCGCCTCTGCAGCGGCGCTTTGCCGGCGGTATTACCGCGGTATCCCCGCTCCTTCACCGCTCCAAATATGCTGCTAGCAGGACTTTTTTTTACCATCCTGCTAGCGCACCACTCCAGTGGGTCTTAGTAGAACTATGCTCCTTTCAGTAGAGGATATCCAAACCCAAGGACAACAATATAAATATATTATAGCAGCTTCTTGGTACTTAGATATGGTGGATGCATTTATTTTCTTTTTCATTAGGCTAAGAACATTTTTAGCAATTACAGAAAATATCAATTGATCTTACAAAATATGCAGAAATCTTGTCACTTTATGTAAACTGAAGTGAACGTTCAAATAATTAGGGCTGCAACTAACGATTATTTTCTTATTCGATTAGTTGGCCGATAATTGTTTTGATTAATTGGATAATAACCTTAAAGAAAGTGTGGTGTATAATTTAGTTAATATGTAAAGTTTAAAAAAAAAAAAGGCAATTTATTCTTAAATATCTCTATGCAGTGGTAAATGTAAATAACCAACTATATGGTTAGGAAGAAAAATCTCTAATCCACGCTGAGAATAACAGACAGAAGAGATATACTCTATATACTATTATTGGCTGAATCTGGAAAATATCATCAGACTCAGAGATCACATTTTTTTTATAAAGAAAAAAAATGAGACTGTTTTGCTGATTTTCAGACAGAACTATAATATATGATGTATGACAGGCTCCCTTGTCATAGGCAGATGGCTTGATAAAAGCTCCCTGCGCCTGCTGTCACTTATGCTGGCCATACAATAACAATGTCTTCTGTCCAAAAAAGTGGCTGACTGATTAATCGATTATGAAAATAGTTGACAACTATTTTCATAATCGATTAATCGACTAGTTGTTTCAGCCCTACAAATAATGTTATCTTCTGTAGACTACTAATCCCATGCAATTGAGATGAACACATGAGGGCATGTTTGAGCCTTTTTCATACAGTCGCTTTAATTTTGTTTTTTGTGATCACTTTTTATTGCTGTTGCAAGGAATGTAAACATCCCTTGCGACAGCAACAGGCATGTGCCAGGTACTCTTTATGGAAAGATCTGGGACCTATAAGATCCTAGTTCCCTCCTCTGCCCTTAAAAGCATTTGATCACACCAAGATTTTTGAAAATGGCACAGTTTACATCCGGGTAAACCGGGTTACCATATCACAGGGCCGAACGAAGCTGATCCTGTCTTTGTCCGGCTCTGTGATCAGCTGTCAGAAGCCCCGACTGACCGACCTGGAATCCCGGTGGGACGGGAGATCCCAGTAAAGCCGCAGAGGGATGTCCCCCTGTAAATGCATTCCAGTGACTAGTTAGCCGCTAGGATTGCTTTTACAAAAGAGTCGACCTTCAGCTTTAAAAAACAGTGCAGGCATCATCCCGGTACAGCCACTTCAAGTCCAGTGATGCACCAGGTATGTGTTGGTCAGCAAGTGATAGATAACTGACCACAGTGTGTTCTCCTGTTTAGTGTGGTCAGTTTTTAAATGAAAAGCAGAGGGACTGACAGGAACACAAGAGATTTTAAACAAAAGAAGCAATACAAAGAGAACAGGATACATTTTCCTATAAGTATATGGTCCAGCGGGCACATGGAATATGAAATGTTGGATTTACATACTCTAAGTATAGTTAGTGTTTGACTGAACTTCCACTTCCACTTCCACTTTACAATTTTTTTCATAGTGGTTATTTATTCAGTGTAGAAGGAATCTGTTGTACTGTAGCAGTGCTGAGATACTATGGCAACCACAAAGATGACAATGCCTAATATGAATGGGTATTTACTAAAGTCATTTCAACATCCATTTTTTTTCCTGCCTGAATATTATATTCAGCCTTGAGCTGCAGATTCAATAGCGGAGAATGCCACATTTCAATACACTGCAGGCAGTTTGTGGAAAACAACGCGGGATACAAATTGCAAATGAAATCATCTGTGCTTGCAGTGATGGAGATAAGTGCACAGGTGTGCAAGGTCACCCCTATTGTATCAGAACTCTGATAAACGTAGGAGTCAGTCAAAGTGGATCTGAAGCCTTTTTGTTTTAAGTTAAGTATGCATATAGAAATAAAATCAGCTTAGTGTAAATAATCTATTCAGCATGTGAAACCTTGTTAGTGTATAGTGTAGTTGGTTTTTAGCATTTTATTTTTTTTAAATATTTATCTCATATGCCCTGTAACCCTGCCAATCTTGCCAAAAATAGCACAATACCTTATGTCCAAGTCATGTGACTAAATGTCTAGGCATTAGGTCATGTGATCTTTACTGACCAGGAGCATCAGTCAGTTGGAACGATGATGTTCTCCTGCAGCAAAGGTCATGTGAAATGTCAATTGCCAAGTTAAAGCCTAATGCTGGCCATACACTATACGAAAGATTATCCGAAATTCGGTCATTTGTCCAGTTCGTTTGTTTTTCAGACAGTTAATGAGCACAAAATAACCACTATGAAAAGAGCCTGAGCTCTGACTGGATCATTCCAAAACGTTAATCTTCTTCTGGTGGAGCCATTCCTTTGTTGATTTGGATGTATGCTTTGGGTCGTTGTCATGCTGAAAGATGAAGTTTCTCTTCATGTTCAGCTTTCTAGCAGAAGCCTGATTGTTTTGTGCCAATATTGACTGGTATTTGGAACTTTTCATAATTCCCTCTACCCTGACTAAGGCCCCTGTCCCAGCTGAAGAAAAATGGCCCCAAAGCATGATGCTGCCACCACCATGCTTCACGGTGGGTATGGGGTTCTTTTGGGGATGTGCATTGTATCACGGAGAGGAAGAACGGGGGAAATGCTATTGTAAACAAGCATTTCCCCATTCTGCCTAGTGACACTGTCACTGATCACAGCTCCCTGTAATCAGGAGCGATGATCAGTGATGTGTCACATGTAGCCCCTCCCCCCACAGTTAGAATCACTCCCTAGGACACACTTAACCCCTGCAGTGCCACCTAGTGTTAACCCCTTCACCGACAGCCACATTTTCACAGTAATCTATGCATTTTTAATCGCACTGAACGCTGTATAAATGTAAATGGTCCCAAAAATGTGTCAACATTGTCCGATGTGTCCGCCATAATGTCGCAGTCACGATAAAAAATTAATTAAAAAAATAAATAAAAATTGCTGATCGCCACCATTACTAGTAAAACATTTTTTTATAAAAATGCTATAAAACTACCCCCTATTTTGTAGACGCTATAACTTTTGCGCAAAACAATCAAACGCTTTTTTGCCAAAAATATGTAGAAGAATATGTATCGGCCTAAACTGAGGAAAATAATTTTTTTATATATATTTGGGGGATATTTATTACAGCAAAAAGTAAAAAATAATGCGTTTTTTTCTCCAAAATTGTCGCTATTATTTTGTTTATGGCGCAAAAAATAAAAAACGCAGAGGTGATCAAAGACCACCAAAACAAAGCTCTATTTGTGGGAAAACAGGACAACAGTTTTCTTTGGGAGCCACATCGCACGACCGTGCAATTGCCAGTTAAAACGACGCAGTGCCGAATCGCAAAAAGTGCTCTGGTCTTTGGCCAGCCAAATGGTCCGGGGCTGAAGTTGTCAATGTTGCTGTAGGCCTCTTGGCAGCCTCCCTGACCAGTTTTCTTATCTTCAATTTTGGAGGGATGTCCAGTTCTTGGTAATGTCACTGTTGTGCCATATTTTCTCCACTTGATGATGACTGCCTTCACTGTGTTCCATGGTATATCTAATGCCTTGGAAATTCTTTTGTACCCTTCTCCTGACCGATACCTTTTAACAATGAGATCCCTCTGATGCTTTGGAAGCTCTCAGAGGAACATGGCTTTCGACTAATAAAATCTCAGGACAGAACCACTAAAACAGTTGAACTTTATTTGTGGTTAATCAAAGGCACTTTAACCTCTTCGCGCCCGCGCTATAGCCGAAAGACGGCTGCAGCGCGGACGCTCCCTGCAGGGAGGACGTCTGTCACCATCCACCTGTCACCATCCACCTGTCACCATCCACTTGTCTCCACCTGTCCCCATCCACCTGTCCCCATCCACCTGTCACCATCCACCTGTCACCATCCACTTGTCTCCACCTGTCCCCATCCACCTGTCACCATCCACCTGTCCCCATCCACCTGTCACCATCCACCTGTCACCATCCACCTGTCCCCATCCACCCGTCCCCATCCACCCGTCACCATCCACCCGTCACCATCCACCCGTCACCATCCACCCGTCACCATCCACCCGTCACCATCCACCTGTCACCATCCACCTGTCACCATCCACCTGTCACCATCCACCTGTCCCCATCCACCTGTCACCATCCACCCGTCACCATCCACCCGTCACCATCCACCCCATCCACCTGTCCCCATCCACCCCATCCACCTGTCCCCATCCACCTGTACCCATCCACCCGTCACCATCCACCCGTCACCATCCACCCCATCCACCTGTCCCCATCCACCCCATCCACCTGTCCCCATCCACCTGTACCCATCCACCTGTCCCCATCCACCCGTCACCATCCACCTGTCCCCATCGTCCCCATCCACCCGTCCCCATCCAACTGTCCCCATCCACCCGTCACCATCCACCCGTCACCATCCACCCCATCCACCTGTCCCCATCCACCTGTCCCCATCCGTGTCCCCAGTGCACCTGTCCCCAGTGCCACGTGTCATCAGTGCCACGTCAGTGCCATCTGTCATCAGTGCCATATTAGTGTCACGTGTCATCAGTGCCACATATTAGTGCCATCTGTCATCAGTGCCGCATATTAGTGCCATCTCTCATCAGTGCCACGTATTAGTGCCACATGATAGTGCCACGTATTAGTGCCATCTGTCATCAGTGCCATCTGTCAGTGTCACATGTCATCAGTGCCCCGTATTAGTGCCATCTGTCATCAGTGTCACGTGTCATCAGTGCCCCATACTAGTGCCATCTGTCACCAGTGCCACATCAGTGTCACATGTCATCAGTGCCACGTATCAGTGCCACCTGTCATCAGTGCCACGTCAGTGTCACGTGTCATTGTCCTGGTGCTCCAGGGCCTTCAAAAGTGTAATAGGTGGTCAACAAGTTAGATGTGTAATTTATGCTCCTAGAACACATGATGGCGCTCCCTGCATGTTGGGCCTCTCTATGTGGCCAGGCTGTGTAAAAGTCCCACACATGTGGTATCATAATACTCAGGAGGAGTAGCAGAATTTATTTTGGGGTGTCATTTGTGGTATACACATTCCATGTGAGAGAAATAACCTATTACAATGACAATTTTGTGAAAAAAAATAAAAAATAAAAAAATAATTAATTTTGCAAAGAATTGTGGGAAAAAAATGACAACATCAAAAAGCTCACCATGCCTCTTACTAAATACCTTGGAATGTCTACTTTCAAAAAAGGGGTCATTTGGGGGGTATTTGTACTTTCCTGGCAAGTTCGGGTCACAAGAAATGAGATCGGCCACCAGTACATCAGATGTGATCAATTTTGTATGATTCACACCACAGATTGTAGAGTGTGTACTGACTCCTATTTACCATGAGTTTGAATGTGATTGCTTAATTCTAAACACAGCTACATCCCCAGCTATAAGGCCTTCTTCACACTGAGGTGTTTTTCAGGCGCTACAGCGCTAAAAATAGCGCCTGTATAGTGCCTGAAAAAAAGTCCTGCTAGCAGCATCTTTGGAGCGGTGAAGGAGCGGTGTATTCACCGTTCCTACCCATTGAAATCAATGGGGTAGCGCGGCTATACCGCCGGCAAAGCGCAGATGCAGGCTGTTTTAATCCTTTTTGGCCGCTAGCGGGGGTTAAAACTGCACCGCTAATGGCCGAATATGGCTGCTAGAACGACGGTAAAGCAGCGCTAAATATAGCACTGCTTTACCGCCAACGCCGCTCCCGCCCCAGTGTGAAAGGGGCCCAAGGCTTGATTCACACTAATGCATTTTTTGATGCATTTTGCAGAAATGCAGGGAAATTTTTTAACATGGTTTCCTATGGAACATGTTCACATCAATGCATTTTTGTGCCTCTGCGTTTTTGGAAAGGGTTGGGGACTGCGTTTTGCATGTAACAGAAGTCAATGGACCCGCATCCAAAACGCAAGTACCGAAGAAAAAAAAATGCGTTTCCAAAAACGCAGTTTGTTTTTCAGTTGAGTTGTACAGTTTATAGGTCACAATTGGAAAAAGTTCTAAAATGATTTTGTCTCATTTTTTTTTACATCACAGAAACCTGACATTTTAACAGGGGTGTGTAGACTGTTTTTTATATCCTTTGTATAGAATACAACACTGCTGCATTCAGACCTGTATAAATCACAGATATTAGCCCAGAGTATTGTGTGCCAATGTGCATGAGCCCTAGAAATCCTGAGCTGAATTGGCACAATAAGCTCAACCAATAACTAAGATCTCACTTTTAGGTGGACTGATCCATTGGGGGGCATTCACATCTGCGAATGCCCTCCGCATTACAGGTAGATGCGAACTCCAGGGGTTTCTGCGTTTAGCTGCAAGAAGCAATGTGAGGCTGCCGACTCCCGCAGTTTATTGAGGCTGATTGCTTGTAACCGCTCATGCAGCGATCACATGCTACTGACTACCTGTATCCAATCACTTGCATGTGATCGCTGCATGAGCGATTACATGTGCATGGCTGCGATTATCTGTGGGAGATGTCAGCCTCTAATTGCTTTCAATGGGGTTGTTTCCTGCAGCTCATCAAAGAAATGCCTGGTAGGGTTTTCGCATCTAATAGGAGTGCAGATACATTCGCAGGCGTGAATGCACCCTTAAATGAAGGATGCTGCAAGCAAATAGAAAAAAGTATGTAGTGCTTTCTTTCAATCTTCTCTACAATACCACGATCACATGTGACGGAGCCGTTTATAACAATGAAAATGCATTTTTCCTGTAAGGGACACTGCGCCTTTTTAAGCCATCAGTCCAAGGAATTAAAGGTCATTAAACATGAAACACATTTATCACTTGGGTAAAAATGATCTTTGGATAAGAGAATTATGCCATATTTCAGAGAAAGACTGCTGCTTCTACTAGCAGCATCTAATGTGTGGAAAGAATACAGAATATTAGCATTTCTACATGTGTATACATGCCTTGTGGGGCCTGCCATGGAGGGAATTGATGTGGCTTGTGGAGGCCTCGTATGAAAATTTAATGGCGAGGAAGTCAGGCTTACAAAGGAAAATATTCAGCCGCAAATAATTCATGTACAGGCAAAGTACTGACTGCTTTTTTCATATAAAAGCCTCCATTACTATTTAAAGAATTACTCTGCACTAACAGAAAAACAAATGCTGTTAATATGGGAAAGCTAATTAACTCATTAAAGGATACCTGCTGTTTTTTTACAGTGTTTACAGCAACTTAGTAACAATAATGCTTTAGTTTTATAGTTTTTTTTTTTTATAGTACAGTATTTTTATAGTTTATCTTATCACTTGCATCTTATCACCCCATTCCCTTCCTAAAGTGATTGTAAATGATCACCTTGTAAAACAACCCATTCAGTTTAAAACAGAAATGAAAGGCAAAACATTTTTTTATAGATATAAAAAAGGTATTTATAATGTATTTTTATAAGTGATCACATTCCCTGCATAAAAGATGGGGGTGGGAGAAGCAGCAGCACACAGAGTTTCCCAGTGAATGACAGTGCAGTGGAGGCGAATCAGGACAAGTCTGATCAGGGGAGAGCATACTGAGTTACCAGCATAGCTAGAGAACTCACCATGGTGTGCTCTCCTGCTTAGTGTGGTCAGTTTTAAATAGGAAAGCAGAGGGTCTGGCAGGAACACCAGGGATTTCACACAAAGGAAGCAATACAAAGATAACAGGAGACATGGTACAGCCAGTTCAGATCACATATCAGGAATATGAAGTTTTGGGGTAACAAACGATTTAAACAACCCATACAAGGACTCGATTCCCCCATCCACACATTCAATGCAAAGCAAAGGTGACCCTGCTTAAAAAGACAGAGGGGGTGGAACAAGGAAACTGAAAGCGCATTCAACAGGCACCCACTCCATAAACAAAGAAGCATGGGCAGCTGAGCTTAGCCTCAGTTTACACACAGAAATGAAAGTGGTTGTAAAGGCACAAGGTTTTTTTAACACCTTTATGCATTCTACGTGTGAAGGTAAAAAACCTTCTGCACATTCATTTCACAGATAAAACAAGATATGCGAACATATATTTATGAACCAGTATTCAATTTTTACAGTCCCAATTCCAATTAAAAAAAGTTCCTGCACTACTTTGCTCCGACTTCAATGCCACAGAGTGGAAAAGTCACATTAAGGCCCCTTTCACACGGGCGATCCGTTCAGGTCCGCCTGTCAGTTTTTTAGACGGACCTGAACAGACACTCCATAGACCTCTATGGGGGGGACGGATGTCAGCGGTGACATGTCCGCTGACATCCGACCCGCTCCGATCAGAAAAAGTGTGACGGAGGAAAAAGCTATTTTTCCATCCGTGTGCGGATCGGATGACGACGGACTCTACGGTCCGCCGTCATCTGATCCCCCATAGGGGAGAGCGGCGCTCTGACAGGTCCGTCCCTGCACAGAGTGCAGAGACAGACCTGTCATCTTCCTGCAAAGCAGGGGATCGACGGAGCGATCCCCCGCTGTGCAGAGCGGGCTCCGTACACGGACACGTCCGTGTGAAAGAGCCCTAAGTCGGATCAAAGTTAGTTAGAAGTTGCAAGGTAAATCTAATAAACCCATATTTTATTCACAATAGAAAAAAAGAAAACATATCAAAATGTTTAAAATGAGAAAATGGACCATTTTAACCACTTCAATACCGGGCCAATTCTGACACTTCTCACGTATATGTAAAATATACTTTTTTTTTTTTTTTTGCTAGAAAATTACTTAGAACCCACAAACATTATATATATATTTTTTAAACAGAGGCCCTAGAGAATAAAAGATATATTCGGGTTTTAGAGAAGCATATGCTCCCATCCAAATGAAATCTTTTTTAGGGAAAGCCTTACATATTTCAGCAGGACAATGCTAAACCGCATACTACATCTATGACAACAGCATGGCTTTGTAGTAGAAGAGTCTGGGTGCTTAAGTGGCCTACCTGCAGTCCAGACCTTTCACCAACTGAAAATCTTTGGCGTATCTTGAAATGAAAAACGACAAAGAAGACCCAGGACTGTCAGCAGTTAAAATCTTATATCAGGCAAGAATTGGACAACATTCCTCTCCTAAAACTCCAGCAACTGGTCTCCTTAGTTCCCAGACGTTTACAGTGTTAAAAGAAGAGTTAGCTCCCGTACACCGGTCGGAAATTCCGACCACAAAAGCCATCTGATTTTTTCCGACGGATTTTGTCAGAAACTGGTGTTGCATACACAGGGTCGGACAAAGTTGACGGAAAATCCCATTGTTCCGAACGTGGTGACGTTCGTTGCGTACTACGGAACTACGTAGAGGCTAGTAGCCAATAGCTTTGGTCTCGTAATTTGATCTGAGCATGCGTGGCACTTTTTGTCTGTCGGAATTACCTACACACGATCGGATTTTGTTCTCGGAAAATTTGAGATCCTGCTCTCAAAGTTTTTCCCGTTGGAAATTCTGAAGGAAAAAGCCCACTAGAGCCCACACACGATCGGATTTTCCGACAACATAATCCAATCTGACTTTTCCATTGGAATATCTGACCGTGTGTACGGGGCATAAAACATGGTAAACATGGCTCTGTCCCAACTCTTTGAGACATGTTGCTGCTATCAATTTATCAAAATTAACATTTCTTTCCTAAAATGGTACATTTTATCAGTTTAAACATTTGATATGTTTTCTATTTTCTGTTGTGAACAAAATATGGGTTAATGAGGTTTACAAATTATTGCATTCTGTTTTTATGTAGATTTTACACAGCGTCCCAACATTTTTGGAATTGGGGTTGTAATTTTATGTAGTCATAATGATGAATTCTTTGTTTTCCCCTGAATGAAAAGCAGAAAGTAAATGGTTATTTGTGATACTATCTATCAGCTTGTTATATAAAGCCGCGATTACAAAAAAAACCCTACTGCCGACATCCCCGTCATGTAAGGAAACAGAACTGGCTGCTCTTGGAGAACAATGATTAGCAGCTGTGTTCCCAGCTCACACTGAATAACTGTGTTGATGAACTATTAAAACACTGCACATTCTGTGTCCAACTAAGACATCCATCAGGCTTCACAGTGATTGTGCATTAGGCTTGGAAATTGTTACAATCCAAGGGCGAGTTGCGGATTGACAGGACCGCTAGATGAATAGTTATTGAAGCCTGCACTAACGATGAAGCCTGAAAATGGGCAGTGATGTGTACAAGGAAGTTCGGCATATACTGTATGCTAATGAAAGTCACGTTTAATATTTATTAGTACAAAGTTGTGTTTCACAGCAAGATTTTTCTCTGGGCTCCACTGTGGATTCAAAGATAAGAAACTGCACACACTAAGCTTAGGTTTGCTGTGTTAAGGTCCTGCAAGTTTTCTTTCCTTGTAATTGTATTCAAAATTGCTTAAAAAAATAGTACAGGGTTCCATCTAAAAGCGGAACTCCAGGCACAAAAACGTATGTTTATATATATCCTTCAATAATCACAAAATATATAAAACCAGATATCACCTTTGAAAACATTGGTGACATCATCGCTTTGCTGTACATAGACTGTGCAGAGAGAAGAGCTGTGAGAGACACACTACAGACTGTCAGCAGAAAACTACAGGAGACAAAAGCAGTCACCCTGCACAAGGAGAGAGAGAGCAGCAGTGACAGGCTTTCATCAAAGGAAGTATCCAAACTGAGGTATAGTACAGGATTAGTTTAATATTAGATTACTGCACAGATCTGAAAGAAATACACAATGACCATCAAGATTTAAAGAAGAAATGTTTTCCCATGCAGTGGGGCGGTGCCCAGTCCCTGCCCCCCCCCCCACCTACCTACCCCACCAATGACGCTATGACACTAAGTAGCCCGTCTGTGCACCCCTGGACAAAAACGAGCACTGAACCCATGCAGTGCGGGCACAGTTCTGCTTTGAGTAATAATACAAATGCCTTTTGTATTTAGACAATATTTGTTTCTTACTCGGTTATTCTCAATGGACAAAAGGTATTTAGCTAACTAGTTGGAAGAAAAGAGGTTCAGGTCCACATCTCCAGTACAATACGTAAAAACAGGGTAACTCAAAAAGTGGGACTTTAGAGGACCATGAACACTCAAAGGTAAATAACATAATACAAAAAATAAATAAAACTGAAACACATAATATATGCCGAGGACATCCAGATGAATACAATCTCATGTGTTATGTTTTTCAAACAATGGAGATCATAAGCTCAAAACAGAAAGAGGGAAACCCAAGACACCCAATTAGCATCAAGAGCAAGGTGAAAATGAACCATGTACATATGTAACCCTCCCGCATTTGAGAACTGCCGTCAAAGAGGACAAATCAACACTGATCTAACTTAAAAATGCTGTGGATTAAATCTTGCAATGCAAAAATTCTTTCACAGACCCACATCACCTAGCAATGGCCACTAATGTTGAGATAAGGCCTTGCCGCAGATGAACCCATAAAGACATCACATACTTAAAGGTTGGTACCCCCGATAGAAAGGGGCTGGCTAAATAACCAAGAGGATGTCGTAGGTGCAGCAATGCCCCATGTCTCCAGAGTGAAGCCACTTCACTCTCTTTGGGAGGCAGTTCTCAGATTGCTTGACGCTAATTGGGCGTCTTGGTTTCCCTCTTTCTGTGTTGAGCTTATGATCTCCATTGTTTGAAACACGCAGCACATGAGTTTGTTGCCCATCTCATACAACCCTCTTCCTGTTTCTTGTCTAGTAAAAAGCCTAAATCGGCTATTACACCTTACATTTCCTCTCTCCAGATTAACAATTATGCTGTCCAAAAGTGTCCCAATGCGCTTTCATCCAGAGTGGGGGCACTATAATACAGGAGGTGTGTTGCTGGCCTGATCACCAGGTGAAAACAGAGGGGAAAAAATGCCTAAAAAAGAAAACTTTGCAGCCACCACATTTAAGGATTGGTAAACTGCAATAGATTACATTTTTGGTTTTAGGTTTAATACTACTTTAATTCTGACTGGAGTGTAGCTTTAAGTTCCTTCAGATTTCTAATCATTACAAGACAAGCCTATAGGAAAAGCTAGTCTGATACACACCACAAAACTATCCGTCCTGTATCTGTATCTGCAGATGAAGTAATGAACAGATGCTTACACCTGCAGAATTGACATTAAACCTAAAAGTTTGTTCTCCCAATTGTTCATATTCTCTCATTATTAATGAAAGCAATTTTACAGAACAAATTTAACCAAGACAGCTGGCTTTCCTCCAAAGACTTTCATTTCCTAAATTGGAGTCTTTATTACAATAAAGGAGAAGCAAGATAAGTACTTGTTTTTTTTCTTCTTTTTTTTATGAATCTCCAATAATTCATACATTCTAATAAAAGCATTCCTCGCTTGAAGAAAGCCACATTTTCCTAAAACTTAAAATCCACACAAGGAAAAAAAATAAAAAATACACATGACTTTGATTTACTACAACATCCCTGTTATAATAAAATATTAATTTAAAAACAGAAGCGCGGACAAAGCAGAACTAAGAAGAACTTTACACAAGATATTTATGTATAATTCTTACCTCCTTAAAGTCACCAGAACTAGCCACATACAACTCTAATTTTGGCTCTACAAATTTCGGTCTGAAAATTGAAGGAGCCTGACTGAAAATTCTTGGCCAAGCGGGGTGTGCGGCCAGTGAGATGCAGTCACTGTTCGGGTATCCTGGCAACCGCGGAAGTTGCAGTTGTCTGAATACAATATCCGGAAGGTTGGATTTCTCCATCCATGCTGAACAAAAGAGAACAATAATATTTCCACTCCTTCAACCAAACTGGGATAAATAAAGCGCTCAAATTAACTCCCCAAAATAATGACAATCATATCATACCGTCACTATTTTGAGGAGTTCGATCAAACTGGAATAATACCTACTTTATTTTTGTTAAGCCACTTCAAATTGTCACTTCCGCCCATAGCTCTTAAAAGGGACATTTTTTTTTTTATTCTTTCCAAATGACAATTTTTTTTTTTTTTTTTTTTAATGCATTTTAGTTTAAATATGAGATCTGAGGTCTTTTTGACCCCAGATCTCATATTTAAGAGGACCTGTCATTGTTTTTTTCTATTACAAGGGAGGTTTACATTCCTTGTAATAGGAATAAAAGTGACACAATTTTTTTTTTTTTTAAAAGAACAGTGAAAAAATAAAAAAATTTAAGTTATTTAAAAATAAATAAGAAAAAAAAATGTTTTAAACGCGCCCCGTTCCGCCGAGCTCGCGTGCAGAAGCGAATGCATACACGAGTAGCGCCCGCATATGAAAGCGGTGTTCAAACCACACATGTGAGATATCGCTGCGATTGGTAGAGCGAGAGCAATAATTATATCCATAGACCTCCTCTGTAACTCAAAACATGCAACCTGTAGAATTTTTTTAAGCGTCGCCTATGGAGATTTTAAAGGGTAAAAGTTTGTTGCCATTCCACGAGCGGGCGCAATTTTGAAGCGTGACATGTTAGGTATCAATTTACTTGGCGTAACATTATCTTTCACAATATTAAAAAAAAAGTTGAAAAGTTGGACTAACTTTACTGTTGTCTTATTTTTTTATTCAAAAAGGTGATTTTTTTCCCCAAAAAAGTGCGCTTGTAAGACCGCTGCGCAAATAGGGTGTGAAAAAAAGTATTGCAATGACCGCCATTTTATTCTCTAGGGCAGTGGTCTCCAAACTGCGGCCCGAGGGCCAGATGTGGCCCTTTACTTGCCTTTATCCGGCCCTTGGGGCACTATCCCTCCCACTGATACGAGACACTATTCTGCCATCTGACACCAACAATGAAGCACCATTTCTTCCACTGACATCGCTAATGGGGCAGTATTCCTCCCTATGATACCAACGATGGGGCAGTATTCTTCCCCCTAATACCAGATGTTTACTCCCACTGATACCAGGACAATTTCCACTCCCACTGGCCAAAGTCCGGCCCTCCTGGAGTCTAAAGGACAATAAACTTTGTTTAGAATGTTTGGAGACCCCTGCTCTAGGGTGTTAGAAAAAAACAGTATATAATGTTTGGGGGTTCTAAGTAATTTTCTAGCAAAAAAACCTGTTTTAAACATGTAAACACCTAAATTCCAAAACAAGGCTAGTCCTTAAGTGGTTAACAGGACAGGTTCCACTCAGAACAGGCCTCGCCATAGTCGACAAAAGAAGTTTAGTGTATATTTTTTAAAAACTGTAATTTTTGGTTTCAGCCAAGTGTATCCTGAATTTTCGGTTTCAGCACCAAAATTTCCATTCAGTGTACCCCTTCCTTAATACCATAAATAATAACATGATATTAGATTTTTTTTTACTCCAGGAGTATATAATGAGTTTGGAAATTCTAGAGAAATACTTAAATAATGCATTACAATTTAACTAAACCCATTACATTTTAGTCTACTAAAATGTACTAGAGATTATAGTCGACTAAAACAATTCAGATTACTAAAATACGACTAAAATTAAAATGGACTTAAAATTACTAAAACTAAATAGAAATTTGATGCCAAAATTATCCCATAAGCGGCATGCTTATATTTGATGAGTGGCTCATAAAGCCAGACAGCCCAACACATAGCATTTTCAGAGGGCATCATTGGAAGCTTACATATTTTTTTATATTGACAGATTTCTTGCAAGATTCTTGTGTTTTCTCAGTACCATTAGAGAGCCAAGTTGAATTCCAGTCGCAGTTCAATACTCCTACAACAGCTCCTACTGGGCAAGGGTCACACTTTATGAAAGGATGCAGCCCTCTTCATGTCAAAAGAATGACGATCCACATCACAACCTCTGTGTGATTACCAGTCCTGCTGTCCATGTACCTAAAGAGTTGACAATTGCTACACCAGAGTCAACTGCATAAATGGCAAAGTCCCAGAGTTACAGGCAAAGCCATTCTGATCGAGAAAGTGTTAAAAATTACCCTAACCTTGTTGTGCTTTTAAAATCTGAACAGCACAGTCAAGAGAACTAATGCTCTGATGCCTGCAGAATATTGACTTCAAAATGTCATTAGTCATCTTAATGAAAAGCTTGTAATTAAATGCTGTCTTGTCTGTTACAATGAACCTTTAGAAAAGCATGAAGGGCCTTGTCTTTTTAAGAAACGCTTCACAGAACCGAACAAACACATTTCACATGGAAGTGAGATTCCAATCCTTGAGAGTCTGTATGGGCTTCTATGTAATGCCAAGCAGCAACAGCACAGAGCTTGGGAATGGAATGGATCACGTGACTTCTTAGCTGCCATCATGTACTGATAATAACCCGGAATGCAATGGATCATGTGACCTTAGCTGCCATCATGCCAATAAAACTTTTCTTTATAGTAAAAGATAGAGATCTGTGAAGTGCTACAAGCCCCACTCAACAGTATGAGGCGTTTAAAAGTGCAGAACAGAAAAAAAAAATAGAAAGGAAATATCTACATAGCCTTCATGCTTTGAAGCAATATTAAACCCAAAACTAAAAATGTAATATATTGCAGCTTAACAATCATTAGATGTGGTGGCTGCATCAGTTTTACATTTTTAGACTTTTTCCCCCTCTGTTTTCACCTGGTGATCTGGCCAGTAACACACCTATTAGTGTCCTCACTCTGGATGAAGGAGCACAGCAAAAAACAGCATTGTCAGTCTGGGGGAGGGGGGTGTTAGATGTACTAGCAGATTTAGATGTACTAACAAATGGAAACCAAACTCCGGCTAATACTCTACGAGCAGGTACAGCAACATGTTTTTTTTTGCTTTTGGGATAAAAGTTTTACAAAAATTATTAAAGCTGATCACTGTAAGCACCACTGTTTGTGGTAAATGGTTTGTCTCATTCGTTAACTGATACATCAGCAAGAGAGCTTGTCATTTTGAAAAACAACAACAGGTTACTGGCTGGATCACCAGATAAAAATAAAGGAAAGAAAGCCTTAAAAATAAAACAAATACAGCCATAAGAATTGGTAAGCTGCAATATAATAAATGTTTGCTTTCGAGTTTAATACGGCTTTGAGCTTTTGTTGCTTGTCTTGGAAATGCTTGTGTACACCAGGCCAACAAATTCTAATCTAAAAATGCATCATTTAGGAAAACGCCCGAGTTTCAAAGCTTGCAATTTTACCCTTCTCAGGCAATTGAAGGTATAGCCTACTTCTGCACGTCTTGTTTTTACTACCGGTTAACACTCTTCACACCTCAGAAAACATTAACACCTCTGTTGCCCTCCCCCATCTCTCTTTCGTCTATAATCTATATGAAGCATGACCAGCAGAAGATACAGAAATGGCAAAACCTAAAGACTTGTCAATTAATAGATTCAGAAATACAGGCAGCTGAAAACATTGGAACATTTCAACTTGTCCAATCCCCCTCCCACCACACTGACCCTTTCTATACATTAACCACTTCAATACCAGACACTTAGACACCTTCCCGCCCAAGCCAATTTTCAGCTTTCAGCGATGTCGCAATTTGAATGACAATTGCGCAGTCATGCTACACTGTACCCAAACAAATTTTTTATCATTTTGTTCCAACAAATAGAGCTTTCTTTTGGTGGTATTTGATCACCTCTGCGATTTTTATTTTTTGCGCAACAAACAAAAAAAGACCGAAAATTTTGCAAAAAAACAAGTTTTTCTTTGTCACTGTTAATTTTTTTTGTAAATAAGTGCGTTTTCTTCTTCAATGACGGGCACTGATAAGGCGGCACTAATGGGCACTGATAAGGCGGCACTGATGGGCACCGATGAGGTGGCACCAATTAGGGGGCACCGATGAGGTGGCACTGATGATGGGCACTGATAGGCGGCACTGATGGGCACTGATAGGTGGCACTGATGGGCATTGATAGGTGGCACTGGTATGCGGCACTGATGGGCACTCAGGTGGCACTGATGGGCACTCATAGGCGGCACTGACGGGTACTTATGGGTGGCACTGATGCACACATATAGGTGGCACTGATAGGTGGCATGGATGGGCACTGATAGGTGGCATGCATGGGCACTGATAGGTGGCATGGATGGGCACTGATAGGTGGGCATGGGTGGGCACGGATGGGCACTGATAGGTGGCACTGATGGACGCTGATGAGTGGCACTGATAACACTTATGGGTGGCATTGCTGGGAATCCTTTTTTTTTTACTTTTTTTTTTATTAAATATGATGTGCCAATCAGTGCCCATCTGTGGGCACTGATTGGCATATTTTTGATTTTTTTTTTTTTAACATGTGGATGGCCATGGGGGATGTACCTGGCCATCCACATGCTGGGGGCTTCCCTGGGGGTCCTGGGGGCTTCCCTGGTGGTCCTGGGGGCTTCCCTAGTGGTCTAGTGTGGGCATCTGAGGGGGGGCTGCGCTGATAAACAATCAGCGCAGACCCCCCCTGTCAGGAGAGCCGCCGATCGGCTCCCCTCTACTCGCGTCTGTCAGACGCGAGTGAGGAAAAGCCGATCAACGGCTCTTCCTGTGTACATCGTGATCAGCCGTGATTGGACACGGCTGATCACGTGGTAAAGAGCCTCCGCCGGAGGCTCTTTACCGAGATCAGTGTAGCGGTGTGTCAGACTGACACACCGCTCCACCGATCGCCGCGATGCGCGCCCCCACGGGCGCGCGGCGGCTGTTATCCTGAAGGACGTCATATGACGCCCAGTCAGGATAACGAAGCCACTTCCCGGACGTCAATTTACTATTGACCGGGCGGGAAGTGGTTAAAGAATAGGTTACCCCAACATGTCATATTCCTGATATGAGCCTGAAATTAAGCGCAAGTTTCATTTTTGGGTGGAATTCCACTTTAATGGGTTGTTTTACATATACAGTATCTCACAAAAGTGAGTACACCCCTCACATTTTTGTAAATATTTTATTATATCTTCATGTGAAGAAACAACACTTTGCTACAATGTAAAGTAGTGATTGTACAGCTTGTATAACAGTGTAAATTAGCTGTCACCTCCAAATAACTCAACACACAGCAATTATTGTCTAAAATGCTGGTAACAAAAGTGAGTACACCCGTAAGTGAAAATGTCCAAATTGCCTCCAATTAGACACTTTTCCATTCCGGTGTCATTTGACTCATTAGTGTTACAAGGTTTCAGGTGTGAATGGGGAGCAGGTGTGTTAAATTTGGTGTTATCGCTCTCACTCTCTCATACTGGTCACTGGAGGTTCAACATGGCACCTCATGGCAAAGAACTCTCTGAGGATCTGAAAAAAAGAATGGTTGCTCTACATAAAGATGGCCTAGGCTATAAGAAGATTACCAAGACCCGTAAACTGGGCTGTAGCGTGGAGGCCAAGACCATACAGCAGTTTAACAGGATAGATTCCACTCAGAACCATGAATGCGCCTCCCCATTGGTCGGGACCTGTGACGTGTCCCAGAAGATTGCAAGGAGGGAGAGGAGAACTTCCGCTCAAGCCGCCTAGGTGGCTCAAGCGGAAGTGGGAGCAGGTACCTGTCAAAACTAGATACCTGTCCCCCCCCCCAAAACGTGCATGGCAAATGTGGCATATTTGGGGGGGGGGGGGGGGTGCTCAAAGCGGAACTTCCCCCTTTGGGTGGAGCTCCGCTTTCTAAGTGTACATGCGATTCTAATGACACCCGCAGAAAAGTATAAAAAAGATTTCCGTTACAACTTGTCAAGTACACAGACTATCTGGCTTCAGAGATTTGTCCAGCCCTGATAGTAAGCATATATTAGCCGACTGCAATAAACTGATCACTTTGGGCTCATTAACACCAGCCCTGTTGTCCAACGCAGTCCCAACACAAAGACAAGTGGGTCACATTTGTATGAAGTGCACTAATGCGCTGCATAGGGATGAATAAAGTGTCACTCTTTCACATTTCAATCAAGTAAAACAGTAAATGGGCGGTTATCTGACGAAGGGTGCCGCCATGGAGAGCCAAACAGTGGCATGGAACAGTTCATGTGATCAGACTGATATCGCACCCATCGTACTCGACTCCTCATGGTATATCCTGACACTCCTGTGCCGGTCTACACTTGAAACATGATGAAAGTTCAAAAGTAGCTCGTAACATTTGTTAATTACCAATTCCATTTAATTAAATCGTCTTGTTCCACGCACAATTTTATATTCGAACAATCTGCTCAGAAACGCTTGTGCCGGATTTTGTATTTGGCAGAGCCTGAAAAATATGGAACTGATGATCCACGGCCAATACGTTAATCTTGGAGCTGTGCTTTGCATCCACAATCCATCTCTGCTCCACTAAATCATTTAGCTAGTTGGGATGTCAACCCTTTACATTTCCCTGATACTCTCTGCTGGAGCCACAAACATGAGGATAAGAAAAGTCATCCATGTGTAAGGGGGCTCAAAGGAAGACAACTGTAAATAAAGAGGACCCATAACAAATCATCAAAAGACCTTCCACAACAGAGTCAGTGCAGCACACTCACTGCTTTCCTATCAATCTGTCAGGGGTGCCTTATGGGCCGTACAAAGGATCAGAAAATCATACGAAAAATACCGCTTTCTAAGCAATTGTACCATAATCTGATCGTTAGTACACGGCTTTCGAGAACAAATCGTGACATTTCATCTGATATTATCCAATGGGACAAGCATGAACATTTTTTTCACATGATACCAGATCGAACGATTTTCATTTAATCAGCACAGTTGTTGTTCAAAAATACAATAGAAATACATTACAACACATTACATCACTGTAATGTGCAGCGCAACTAGTAATTTTAGGTGTATAAAGGTGGCCATACACTATACAATCTGATTGTACAATCTCCTTTAGATCTGCCATCAATTATGTAGTGCGAGGGCCTGCCTGATTGGATACAGAGTGATTGACTAGATAGGTTTCCTCCTATTATATAAATTTGGTAAATCTAAAGGAGATTGTACAATCAGATTGTACAGTGTATGGCCACCATTATACACCTAAAATTACTAGTTGTACTTTCAGTGCCATTAATTGTTAACAACACACCAAACACAGAAGCAAACACACATTTTGCCATGTGGCAAATGCTGTAATACGCACAGTAAAAAACATGCAACCCACAAAACGCCAACATGTCCCATAAGCCACATATAGCACAGTCCATTTAAATCAATGGGCTGCCTTATGAGTGTCACAGGAAAAACGAGACACAAAACGTTTGCTCCCACTATGCTAGATGTGATTTGGGCCTGAAAGTGAAATTGGTGAGATAACACGAGAATAATGGGGCTCCATTCACATCTGTGCATTTCCTTGCACTTCAGAAATGTGCTGCACCAAAAATCAAAGTAAAAAACGCACCAATCTCCGCTCTAAAAAAAAGCTCTGAAGCTTCTTTGGGGCGATTGCTGCGTGTAGGGAACCCCATTCAGGTGGATTTAACACACCTGCTCCCCATTCACTTCTGAGACCTTTTAACACTAACGAGTCACATGACACCGGGGAGGGAAAATGGCTAATTGGGCCCAATTTGGACATTTTCACTTAGGCTCGGTTCACACTACCACGACTTGGGATCCGACTTGTCAGACCTCAAGTCGCCCCAAGTCGCTTGACATTAGGAATTACATTATAATCAATGAGAGCCATCTTAATGTATACTACTGAAGTCGCTCCGACTTCAGAAAAGGTTCCTGTACTACTTCAAGGCGACTTCTAGGTGACTTGTACCCATAGAATTCAATGGAAGTCGCCTCCAAGTCGGATCTCCATCTATATTGAAGCGACTTTACAGGAAAATAAATTTGTTTACTCAGGCAAACCCCACCCTCCCAGAGAGCTGATTATTCTGTGATTGGCCACAGCCAAAGTCGCCTGGCCTGGGGGCGACTTGAAGTTGTGTTGTAAATAACTCAAAGTCACGTTGAAGTTGCTTCCAAGTTGCTTCCAAGTCACGTTGAAGTTGCTTCCAAGTTGCCTTGCTAAGTCGCGCTGCAAGTCGTGTTGCCCCAGTGTGAACCGGCACTTAGGGGTGTACTCACTTTTATTGCCAGCGGTTTAGACATTAATGGCTGTGTGTTGAGTTATTTTGAGGGGACAGCAAATTTACACTGTTATAAAAGCTGTACACTCACTACTTTACATTGTAGCAAAGTGTAATTTCTTCAGTGTTGCCACATAAAAAGATTAACAAAAAAATATTTACAAAAATGTGAGGGATCTACTCACTTTTGTGAGATACTGTGTATATACATATATATAGTGCTGCATAAATTGACAATGCTATATTAAGTACCTGTAATAAACAAATAAATTATGTATAAAATACACCCCAAACATGCTGCATTGCAACTGCATTGCATGAAAAATGCAGGGATCTGAATGTGGGCTTAATGAAATGTTCAGATCCTGCTGCATCTCTCTGGCTTTACTCACATATAAGATGAGCCAAATGCTGACAGCTTGATGGCCTATTTGCACTATCCATTATTGATGCAGCAAAAATCTTACAATCTGCTGCATGAAAATGCATGTCAAGTAGAGATCCCATTCTTTCCATGTGGCTGATTCATATCTATTCTCTGCAGCTTAGTGTGAAAGACAAAAAGGAAACTCTACGGCCCAATCACACTTACACATATGCATTACAATTGCCGCTGCATGAATAAGGGAACAGTGTAAATCCAGCCTAAGTCACTCCGGCCCTTTTTAGAATAAACTGCTCTTGTTAAGCATTTTAACACAAACACCTTTATCTATGTTGAAAACAGAGGACAATGCAGTATGTGCATAAGCATGTAGGGCAGGGGTGCCCAACCGCTGGTTCGCTAGCCACATGTGGCCGCGGCACCCTCTGATGTGGCCTACCACCTCCAGTTCTGGGATGGCAGGTCGGCAAGCCCAGATCATGGGTCCCCGACCCGCCATGCCCGCGCATCAGTGTGAAGAATGGAGCCGGCGCTAGAGGAAGCAGCCGGCTCCTGTCACACTGATGCATGGGGATGGCGGGTCAGGAACCAGCCAACAGTACCCGCCCACAGTACCCACCAGCAGTACCAGCCAGCAGTAGCCACCAGCCATGCCCCCCCCGGGGGACAGCAGGAGGCAGCGATACCTGCAGGAACCCTGAGGAAGAAGTGAAGGTTGAGGTCAGTTGAGGTGCAGGTACCGCAGTGCATCAGTGTGAAAGCAGCCTAAAGCCTCGTACACACGGTACGAATGTTGGCCAACCGTCTGATTTTTGTCAAAAGGGAGTGTGCCAGGATCTTGTCTTGCATACTAACGGTACACAATTGTACCACAAGCACGAATGTAGTGACGTACTACGAGGAATTTCAGCTCTTGAGCACCACCCTGTGGGCCCCTCCTGCTAATTTTGTGTTTGGTGAGCATTGACTCCAAGCATGCATGTTTGTACTTTCGACTTTTGTATGATGGATTTGTGTACTGACCATACGAAAATCTGACGTCAAACCAAAAATGTATTAGCCTGTCATCCAACTGGAAAATTGGATAACAATTGTCTAAAGGAGCGTACTAATGGTAAGATTTTAGGACAACAGTCTGTCAACAAACAATCCCCTGCCAACAAGGCTACGAGGCTTTAGGCCCCTTTCACATGATCGGTCCGATCGGGTCCGCCTGTCACCATTCACCTCTACAGAGCGGCAGATGTAAATGGACTTGTTTCCGTTTACACCGACCTTTCTCCAATCCGATCCAAAAAAAAAAAACAGAAGGGGATCCGTCCCCTTCTGTATGGGCGGATTGGAATAAGAGGGCCCATAGAGTAGAGTGGGCTGTGTCCGTGTCTGCTCTGCACATGCAGAGTGGACACAGACCTGTCATCTGCCCACTCCACTCATTGTGGGCTACGACCAGTTACCAAGTCACTAAAGTAGCCCTTGCTCCTCAAAAGGTTGGTCACCCTTGATGTAGGGGGAAAAGAATATTTACATGTGATCCCTTAGGAAATCTGATGTAACTGAAGGAAAATATTCATGTTGTGTTTAGGGGTCATTGGAACGAGGTCTAAAATTTTATTCAGAATGAAAAATTCCATCTCAAAATAATTATAACATTATAACATTATTGACCTGTATAAAAGATAAGTGCACCAGAAGGCTAATATTCTTTACATACCAGCACAAACCCCACCCTCAGCTCCATCCCCATCCTCTTCCCTGCAAAGATGCTCCCCTTTCAGAGATGAAAACATTGTGCCAAGCACTATAACTAGGGATTTCTACTGATGGAAAGGTTACACTTTTGCAGCACTGTGCTTTTGTATGAAACTGCACTTATCCTTTTAGAGCCCTTAGTAACAGGTAAAAAAAAAAAAAAACAAGCAAGCACCTAAAGACACAATCCTTGCTAGTAACATACAAGAATACCACCGATAGCACAGCATTTTAATGTACAAGAACTACCATCTCCAGCAAAAATAAATGACATGCATTGTCCACTGAAAATTGTACACTTCAGTGTAATGTATTAAAGAGCTTCAAATTCTTTGGCGGTCCATGTAGGTCAGATTATACAATCAATATGATCCAGTCTTGCCTGGGATCACAATTTCACTCTGCAGAAGTCCATCGTAATTATATCCTTAAGTACCAGATGGGGAAAACTACTAGTACTAACTAAGCATATAATAGCTGAAATAAGCACAAATCATGATCATAATAGACTAAGTTTTTTTCTGAAAGGCTTAGAAAGAATAACTTCAATTAGGTAGGAGTATAATGAAGAGATATCACACTTTCTATAGCTGACCGACTGTGAATATATAATATGACCTCTAGTGGTGGCAATGCAATGTAAACGCTCAGCTCACTGTTACTACCACACAAATCGCGAGGATAATTACTAACGTGTCAATAGGAGAGCAAAATTAACCAATGCAACATAAGACATTTAAAGAAACGCAAAACGGAAACTGAAAAACCCAGTGTAAAGAATGATGCAGATAGCTCACTTAAGTCATAAACACTCATGTACTGAAATTATTTGTTCAATTACCTCTGTGAATGAACAGAGATGAGGCTAAATGATATACAGTATCTCACAAAAGTGAGTATACCCCTCACAAATATTTTATTTTTAAATTTTTATTATTTATTCTATCTTTTCATGTGACAACACTGAAGAAATTAAACTTTGCTACAATGTAAAGTGGTGAGTGTACTCACTTTTGTTGCCAGCGGTTTAGACATTAATGGCTGTGTATTGAGTTATTTTGAAGGGACAGAAAATGTAGTTATACAAGCTGTACACTCACTACTTTACATTGTAGCAAAGTGTAATTTCTTCAGTGTTGTCACATGAAAAGAATAACATATTTACAAAAATGTGAGGGGTGTACTCACTTTTGTGAGATACTGTAGTTATTTCCCCAATATACTTTCCACATAATCATCACTTTGTTCATGAGTCAGGGTAACATAACCCTGCTGCCTCAATATAACATGGGGGTCCAATATGGTTGGGAATGCTGTAGGTAAAACTGTGGGCTTAAAGATTTAGAAACAAGGACTTGAAGTCAGTCGCGTTTTCTCACTGCATTTAAATCTTTGTTACACTGTACTTGCAAAACAAGAGTAGCAGCTTACCATTGGTCTTCATTTGATTTAATAAAACTGCATGAAGGCAAATAATGTTTTCCTACTAATGAAAACCATTCAGATAAAACATTTTTACTGCTTGTTGCAGCAATACATATGAAAGAGCATTCTGATTGGTTGCAAAAGGGTTAATTAGCTTTACTTTTTAGTTTATTAAAGCCTAGGTTTAAAGGAATAAGCATGAGGTAAAGACTTACATTAAATGCAAAAATCTTCCTCCCGATGCCCCACCTCCACAATCTTCTGGTGCAGCCTGGGTTAAAAGAACTAAGGGAGCCATCACATGCACTCATCAAGAGTGCCCAACTATGCCTGCCTGGCATTCATAGAAGCAGTACTATAGCTTCTATAAATGAGAAACAATCAATGCATGGAGGACAGGTGGATGACTGAAAAGTCTGCAGCTTTCATTCATAGACACAGGCTTCATTCATAGGAGCTGGAGTACGGCTTCTATGAATAGAGGAGCTGGGCGGAAAGTGCAGGTATAGTCAGTCTCTCCTAATGAGTACCTGCCACAGCTCCCTTATTTCTATTAACCTCTGCCGCACCAGAAGATACCAATGGTGGGGGTTGGTCATTGGAGGAGAAAGATTTCTGCTAAGCAAGGACACAGCAGCACAAGAGGCACATCTCACTAAAGGTAAGTAATGCCCCTAAAGCTTAACCCCCCCCCTTTTTTTAAGTGGTTAATGCATTCTATGTGAATTCAGTGTGAATGCATTCTATGCATGAAGGTAAAAAAAGCTTTTGCCCCATGGTGATCCAGCATTGGCTGAGACAGCAGTGGGCGCCATTGGCTCTCGCTGCTGTCAATCACATCCTGTGAGCCAATGCGGAGAGAGAGGGGGCTGGGCTGACCTGCAGCTCTTTGTGTGAATGGACACCCAGAGCCACGGTTCTGGATTGAGCCTGCTTGGGTGCCCGCATTGAAAGCTGCTTTCTCTGGGGGCACCCGGAAGGATGGAGGGACCCGAGAAGAGAAGGATCGGAGTCAGCTCTGTGCAAACCCACTGCAACAGCGCAGGTAAGTATAACATATTCATTTTTCATATTTTTTTAAATAACAATGTAATATGAGGGCCTTCCTAAACTATCCAATCAATTTATATCCAATCAGACAGGCCATTGCACTGCATAGTTGGTGGTAGAGCTAAAGGAGATGGTTCAATACGATTGATGTGTTTTTGGCTGTAAAAAAATTAAAGCTTTTATTATCAAATAACTAAACTGGACAATACTTTTAAAGCTGAACTCCATGCATGGTTTTTATTGCATAGTTACACTGGTGCAACTTTGTCCATGCTGGGACAATGTAACTATGCAATAAAAACAATACATGGAGTTCAGCTGTAAGGATTTTGCCTCCGGGAAAAACTGAGATAAAGCCCAGCTCCATGATGGGAAAAGAAAAAAAGCCTGCCCTCCCAGCGCCCCCATGCACTTCAAGGATTAAATGCTTGATATCTCATTTATTCACTTGTTATCACTGGCCTTGACTATTGCAACTCCCTCCTCATAGGCTTGCCTCTAATCAGACTATTGCACCACCTTCAGTCTATCATGAATTCTGCTGCCAGACCTCACCAACCGCTCTGTGTCCGCTACCCCTCTCTGCCAATCCCCCCCACTGGCTTCCACCCAATGAAAACAAAATTCGAAATATTAACAACAACATACAAAGCAATTTACAACTCTGTCCCGAGCTACATCACCAATCTTGTCTCACTATATCACTCAAACCGTCCTCTCCACTTCTCCCAAGACCTCCTGCTCTCTTGTCTCCTCCTCCCATTCTCTTCTCCATAGTCTCTCTCATCCTCTGGACCTCAATCTGTCTGGCCATCTCCTACTCTGGCCACATAGGCAATCTCTGAAAACTCATCTCATTAGGGAAGCCTACCCAGCCTTAAGTTAATGAATTGAATCTTTTATTCCCCCACAGGTATTACCTTTTGTTCCATTTGCCCCCCCCTCCCCCATTAGATTGTAATCTCTCAGGAGAAGGGCCCTCCTAACCCTCTTGCATTGAATTGTATTTTTGCTGTATGGTCTCCCTATATATTGTAAAGCACAGTGCAAACTGTTGGGGCTATATAAATCCTGTATAGTAGTAATCTCTTGAGGGAGAGTAAGAGGCTTTATTACTTACAGTATTGCTCGCTCCAGCACTCTCCTTTTCTTGATGCTCTGGGCGGCAGTCCCTCTGTGTCATCATGTACAATGTAGGGCTATTAGTCCTACATTGTATATGGGGAGGTAAGCCCGCATCTGAGGGCGCCTTAGAGAGGAGGCTTCAGGGGACCAGTAGCACAGAAAGAGGGAGTCTGTCGGTATATGGAATAATGTTTTCAACGTAGACTTAGCCTAGGTTCACATTGAAGCGATTTGACATATCAAATCGCGTGCCAAACCAGCGGCTATTGCCGGAAATGGCACTGTTCGAATTGGTGAGAAGCCGCACCGATTGCCAAAAGTAGTTTATGTACTACTTTTGGCAACTTTGGGGTGAGATTTGTTTAGATATTTGTGCAGGATGTCTCTGAAATCGCCCCCAAAGTCAGACTGACATGCAGGAATGAAATCCTGCTGTCAGTGTGAACCTAGGCTAATTGAGAATTTAAACCATGTAGTACAGGGGGGGGGGGACCCATTGCAAAGATTGTTTTCTTGCACCCAGAGTTGGGATTTACCCCTTTCCTGTCCAGGCCCAGCAACCCTTTAACTGGGCTATTACCTCCGGAGGGTCAGGAAGGTCTGCCTGATCACTTAACGACTGTGATTGGCTGTGATTACTTGAGACTAGGAACTGTCTTTGACAGCTTGGTCTCTGTGCTGGGAGTGCGCAGTGAGCACACATGTGTGGCATGTTTGTGGCATGTGGGCATTAAAGCCACCTGTTTTGCTGCTGCACATATATGCTGCATGCACAGCCAGAGGTAATGGTTCTGTGGATGCAGGTTTTTAAAGAATTTATATTTTTCTACTTCATGGGCATATGACCATTATCAACCTCACCAAATATGTAATTATAACTATTATTAATAATAGTATCAAAGCGGTTTCCTGTGTATACCATGTGGGGAAGATATACAAGACAATAAACTGTTAGCACCATTCTGAAAGTATTAGCTCTTAGGCCCCTTTCACACTGGGGCGGTTTTCAGGCGGTACATCGCTAAAAATAGCGCCTGTACTCCGCCTGAAAAAACCGGCCCCATTCACTCCAGTGTGAAAGCCGGAGGGCTTTCACACTGGAGCGGTGCGCTAGCAGGACGGTAAAAAAAGTCCTGCTAGCAGCATCTTTGGAGCGGTATAGGAGCGGTGTATTCACCGCTCCTAACCCTTTTTTAAAATCCCACGTAAAGCGTTGCCGTAGCGGCGCTTTGCGGCGGTATTGCCGCGGTACCGCGGCTAAAACAACGGTAAAGCAGCGCTAAATATAGCGCTGCTTTACCGTCACCGCGGCTCCCGCCCCAGTGTGAAAGGGGCCTTAGAGCAAGGACCAATGAAAACACAGAAACCACAGTTAAGTTGTATTTTGCGTTTCACCAAACATAGATTTGCTTTCCTGGTAAAGATGTAAACTTTGCACATAATACCAGAAACATTATATTTAAAATACAACTAAGCACCTAAAAACAATCATATTAAACTTAAAAAAATAAAAATAAAAACTTTTAAATGAACAGATTTATCTTTGGATACAATCTACTGCTGTGAGGGTTCTTCAAAAAGTTTCTGTACTTTTTTTTTTTTAAACCAAATCAATATAAAAAAGTGCGAAAACTTTTTGAAGACCCCTCGTATTTTGTTTTTAAACTTTCTTCTTAACTTCAGAACTATTCATTAAAATCAAAGCTGTTAACTCAGTGGAGAAAAACAACTGCAGAAACACTTCTTACAGTTTTCACCTTAACAAGCACTTTAGTACAGTTGGTGTAACTTTTAAAAATCAGTTCAACTTACCTGTGCATGGGGCATCTCTGACACTCTTCTCGCTGCCATGTTTAAGGTTCCTCCCACCAGTTTGCTGGTTGTCTGTAAGTTAATGGGGGCAGTCTGTGGGGGCTCTGCGCTGTTTGCCGAGGCTGCTGAAGCCGTCGCCGTCTTCTGTCCATTTAAGTGTGCAGTCACCATAGTGACAGGGGCTTTGGCCGGAACCACAGAGATGGCAATGCCCTGACTGCTTGGTGCCTTGATAAGTGGGATCGGTTTGGCACTCCCCACAGGACAGCTCCGGACCGCCAGCTTCTGCCAGGCAAAGAAACAGAAGAGAGAAAGAAAGTGGTTAGTGTAACCTGCCACAGACACAAACCCAGCACCCTCCTACTTGTCTCTAGGCACCTCCTTCTACACCACCTACTAGAGCAATCACAGGGACAAAGGGGCACTGCTGCAAAGATTCAGCGTGCACCATCTGGCTCCATTAGTTGCATTAAGATTCCATGCTCAGAACAGAGAAGAACTGATTCAGACAGCTTGTCCTGCACGGAAGCAAACAGAGAGCCACGTCGTACAACAGCATGCGTCCTCCTGATGAAATGGCTCCAACCGGGCAAATTTAGGTGGCGATTCTGATTTTCGTACATGTATTTCACTGTATTTATTGCTAACTACAAGAGGCTCTGTTCCTACTGCGCTGCCTGTGGAGATCATGCGATACACAACCAGGAATACACATCTCCCTGTGGTCTCATTGATTGGGGAAAATAATGGATGTTTGTTTTTTCTATTCCTTCACTGTTTTCTTTTTTTTTTTTTTCTCCTTTCAAGCTAGGTAAAAAAATCAAAACCAAAATACGCGGCTATTACAAAGCACTTGAAAAGGTTCATTTGACATTTTGGGAAGAAATCTACTGCAGCATCTAGCATTCTACTAAAACCTTTGCGGTGTAGATTTAATAAGGGATTATCCACGGTGCAAAAAAAAGGCATTTAAAATTCATCTATCTGTTTGCTTTGTTACCAGCATGGAAGAATGTTATTACTGAATGTAAACCAAGCAAAATTAATTTATTGGCTGGCAATGCAAAGTTACAGAACGAAGCTAGGGAAATAACTGATAGAAAAAAATTATTTAAAATATCACTCTCCAAGTCATTTTTGCATCTGATGAGGTAGTGCGGTTTAATAATCAAATCATTTTTTCCTATATTGTTCTCTTATGCCGGCACAGGCTGTTGAAGTGTTTATTGTGAGTGCTAGGAATGTAGTGTATGTTGCCATGTGGGGACTGCAGACACTCCGGAATGTGTAAGCAACCATAACTGGTAGACTGGGGACAGGAAACCATGGCAATGAGCAGAACTGGGTGCAATGGATACTTCAAAAGCCTGCAGAGACATTACAGAACAAAACCGGTAACAAATGCTTTTTACAAATTTTATCATCTCACTATGCCTACCTTCACTCACACTGCGCCTTACAGCGTCTAAATTGTCAGTCAGCCCGGTTTACACTGACTGCAGGAATGAAATCGTGCGAGTTCAGCTGAACTCGCATGATTTCATTCACGCATGTCAGTCCCGACTTTGGGGGCAATTTCAGTTATCTGTGCGGGTTTCTGCATGAATGTCTATGGAAATCGCACCCCAAAACCGCCAAAAGTAGTACAAAAATGCCTTTTGGGAATCAGTGTGGCGCCGCAACGATTTAGAGGCTTCCATTACCGCCGGTTTGGCATGCGATTTGACATGTCAAATCGCATGCCAAAATCGCATCAATGTGAACCAGGGCTAAAGTAGAATTAGACTTTAAATCGCATTAAGTTGGGCTTCTGAGAAACACTAAAACAAGCCTTTAGTCATTACAGATGCCTCTTCTGATAGAGAAACTGCTCTATTTTGGTGTAATTAGTATGAATTATTCAGCCTGTGCTCTCACTGTACATTCATATCTGTGATATTATTTTTTCTTTCCTCAATGGACGACGCGAAGCATCCAGATGTCTTTTTTCCCTCGTACAGCAGAGCGATACATACATTTCATCAGTGCTGTGCACCGTGCATATTATTCAAGCAGTGCAGAGCAGCAGGAGGCTAGCACGCTTGATTACACACCGCCTGACCGCAATCTTTCCTGGACCCGAGTCGTAATTTAGGAATTGTACAAAATTACAAATGTGTTCTTTAAACTGTGATACGTAAAACAAGTAATCACCAGACGTTCCTGTTCCCACTTGATTAACACACAAATAGCGAAAGGATGACAACCAGAAAAAAAACAGGTGATAAAACATTAGTCATTTCAAGATAAAACAAACATTGAAGCCCCAGTAACACTAGATTACAATCCACCTAAATGTAGTTGATATCAGAGGGAAAGCAGCCGACAGTTTCTTACAGGGTGAGAACTTGACTTCCCATGTTCTTCCTGTAGGTCCAATGTAGATGGGTGGAGGAGATACTCAGTCCCCGATAGTATGCGCACAACAAAAAACAAAATTGCCCATGGGACTTTTAAAGAGCACACCTCAGGTAAAATGTATAAATGATGTATTAAGCACACATTTAAAAACAACATGTAATACAGAAAAAAGAAAACATATTAGATATCAACATATTAGTAAATTTTGCATTCATATCATAGACCTTTCCATAGGACCTGGGTGTGTCATACAGATGACTGTCTAGGATGGCTGTACTAGGTCTCAACGCGTTTTGCAAGAGGAGTCTCGCTTCTTCAGGAGAAGCACAGATAGATGCCTGGAGATCAAGAGCACAAGTAAGTAGGTATCAGCTGGCAGCTACACGGGATGAGCCATCGTGGCTCCTCCCCTTTCTTCTCATGCGAGACGATTGGTGGATTTCCATGAGGACGCTGTGCGGATGGGGCTGACACCATTGTCTGGGCCATTTAGCCCGGAACATGGTTGGGGTACAGTGCAGCGGTCACCGTCAGCTAGATTTGTTTCCCTCACAGGGTAAGTCCTTTTATGTGTGAAGGTCCTAGATACCAGCTCGACCCTCCTTGAGGGGGTCTAGTTGGTCTCTTGTTTGAGTCTTCTTTATGGTTTTTGTTTTTATTTGGCTTTTTTGGCTGTTTGGTTGTTTCAATCTTCGTTCTGCTTGTACTCTCGGTATCCATCACTGAAATTCACACATACACTCACATTTATTACATGTTTTTAAATGTGTGTTAAATAAAAAATTTAGGTTACTTTCACATTGAGGCGCTTTACAGGCGCTACAGCACTAAAAATAGCGCCTGTAAAGAGCCTCTCCTGTCTCTCCCATGTGAAAGCCCGAGTGCTTTCACACTGGAGCGGGGCGCTTGCAGGACGGTAAACAAAGGTGGCGGAACCTCCCGCCTGGACATGTCATGTATTCTGGCAGCGGCACCCACAGCTGTCAGAATACAATAATCAGCAACTGCAGCTGATTGTCTCCAGCTGCTGATCGTCTTAAAATATTCTGACATATCCATTAATGCTCTTTCACACTGATGGTAATGCTTACTGCCCTGTAAAAAGTAATCCAGGGTGGATTGCTTTCTTAGTTTTTTAAAGTGTTTGGCTCACGGTTGCGGTATGGCCCCAATGATTTCACTGGATGAGTGTGACAGGTAGTCCCAAAGTAAGACCCCTTTCACACTGGGGCGCTTTGCAGGAGCTACAGCGCTAAAAGTAGCGCCTGCAAAGTGCCCTGAAAGAGCCGCTCCTGTGTCTCCAATGTGAAAGCCCCCAGGGCTTTCACACTGGAGCGGTGCACTTGCAGGACGCAAAAAAAATGTCCTGCTAGCAGCATCTTTGAAGCGGTGTGTATACCACTTCTCCAACGCTCCTGCCCATTGAAATCAATGGGCAGAGCGGCTATACTGCCGGCAAAGCACTGCTGCAGCAGCGCTTTGCAGGTGGTTTTATCCCTTTCTCGGCCGCTAGCTGTTACCTAATACCTGTTGATACTGCCAGTGGATTCCACCTGCTGCAGCTTTTTTTGTTGGTGTGGCAACGATGCTGCATTGTTCTTGAATTCAGAGCAAACTTGTCACCCTCATGTACGCTTTGCCTGCTTGCACTACAGTGGAATGATAACCTAGGGTTCTGCCTATTCCCTGTCACTGCTGATTCACCAGCCTTTAGCTTGTCAATCAGCGCCTGGCCACTCCTAGTCCTGCCCACTACTTTCTGGATTTACAGCACTTCCTCTGTTGCTGAAACTCTCCCATTGTGAGCTGCAGTGTCTGGGAGGGAGAGAGGGTGAGACACAAATGAAGGAAGATTTGTCTGTCAAGGAAAGTTTTTTTCCCATTTACTGTATAAAGTTCATAAATCACATACTAGCTGGATTTGATACTTGTTTAGCCTTTAATGGTACTTTGCTGTTGTGGAGGAGGTTATATCAGATTGCTCTCCTAGGATGTTTCAATAATCCTTAAAAAAAATACACATTACTTGTGAAGCACAAGGATCAAGACCCCAGTCTCTCAGATCCTCTATGAAACGCCCTACTCTGTCTGCTATGTGGATCAAGGCAACTCAACGCAGAGGGTGTGAATGAGACATGTATGTCTGACTGCCCTCCAAACTGGATGGTGAGCATTAGACCTGTGCTTGTGTCCATTACAAGTGTTCTAACTAAAGTTGTAGCTTGCATTTGGCCTTTTTCTAGTTAATCACAAATTGGTCAGCATATTGAAGCTCACTCACACTCATTCGTGTTGGTCAAATTGATGCATGAAGAATGCAATTATCGCAGTTTCAATATAAAAAATTACGCAGTTATGTATACAGATTTGTAATGGCCGCTGGGAACCAAAAATTTTAGAGCCGATATTTCACCACTAAAGGGCCCGAGTAATCTAAGCAGCCAGCCTATGATACAAAAACCAAAATACCACAATATGGAATGTAAAAAAAAGAAAACGAGAAAGCTAGCAAGCAAGCATACTCATAAACATTCTCTAGTCTTATCAAGTGAATTAAGAATGTATTAGTTTCATGTACTACTCCATTCATTTGGTAATAAATTGGCACTTGAAATGCATATGTAGGCAATCACACAGACATGTTTGCTTATACAAGCCTGTAATTAAGATAAGACAAACGATCAAACACAAAGCAGATAGCGACATGCAACAATGTAAGCATACAAAGGCAAAGCCCACTTAATTTTGAGTGCAATGGCAAAGTGCCAGGTCACAAATTTTATTTGTGTTTTTCTTTACAAAACTGCTAAATGTTCCTTCATTAAAAAAAAAAAAAAAAATAATAATAAAATTACTCAATACATGCATTAAGGTTTCATTCACATATTGCTTTTTGGTTAACTGACTTTGATTGAAAGGCAGTGGGAGCCAATGGCATTGCTGCTGTGTCTCAGCCAATCAGGAGGGAGAGACCCGGGCGGCCGAGGCACTCGTCGACACTGCTGGATAGAGGTGGAGCTCAGTTAAAGCGGAAGTAAACCCATCGATTTAACAGTTTTTGAAAAAAAAGGCATGCCGGGAATGCTAACTGCACATTGGCTGTGCTCTCAACCAAACAGTCAAACCATCCAATGGCTGGTGTCATAACGGATCACATGTGCAGCACTGTGGCAGTTGAAGATTAAACAGAGGCAAAGATGGCAGCTTCCTTGGCTGAAAACGATAGGGGGGTTTACTTCCACTTTAAGTATTAGGGGGGCTGCTCCACATAGAAGGCTTTTTATCTTGATGCATACAATGCATTTCGGCTCGATTCACATCTATGCATGTTGCTTTTGAGCATTTCTGCAGTGCTTTTTGCTGTGCTTTCCGCGTTTTTACCACGATTTTACAACATTTTTGCCACGATTTGCGTTTTTTTCTTTTTACACTGTAAAACTATATAGCTGGTTGCTAAGGAGGGGCCACAGCGTCCTTAACAACCGATGAGCCATCAGCTGTCAGGCTTCCCTGCTGACAACTGAATATAAAAAAAAGAATTGCCAAAAAAGTGTGGGCACCCCCCCCCCCCCCCCCACCATTCATATCAGGCCCTTGGGTATTTAAAAATGGCGTGGGGTCCCACCCAAAATCCTTACCAGACCCTTATCCGAGCATGCAGCCCGGCAGGTCAGGAAAGGGTGGGGACAAGCGAGTGCCCCCCCACCTCCTCCTGAACCTGAACCATACCAGACCACATGCCCTCAACATGAGAAGGGGGTGCGAAGGGGGTGCCCGCCCCCTTGTGACGTGACTGCCCGGGGCATGATGGGTCTTTGACATCACAAGGGGGCAGGGCCTCTGGATGACGTCATCCCATGGCCATGCCCCCATTATTATCTAAGAAACGCTTGACATCGCCGCGGACAGAACAGCGGGCGCAGCATTGGAAGAGGGTCAGCGGTGGGATCGGCGGCAGAGGAAGAAGAACAACACCGGACAAAGAAGACAAGGGAAAGTAGAAGAGTGGAATAAAGCGGGAGAAGGAGAAGCCCAGAGGAGAAAAATGCGGGAGAAGATGCAGGATGACCAGACCAGACTTGTCGAAAACTGTCTACTGTATTTTTTCACACTACACTACTTTTTTTTTTTTGTGAATGTGTAGGGGTACAATGTACCCCATACTCACTCACATAGGGGGGAGGACAGAATCTGGGGGCTTCCCGGCCCCCTCCTTGGCAACCAGTTATATACAGTGAATGTACAGCTTAAAAAAAAAAAACACAAATTGCTGCAAAATTGCTGTAAAAACACAGTACTTTGAAATCTATTACATGCAAAACATTGCATTTTGCGTGAAGAAAAGTCCCCGACCCTTTCCAAAAACGCAGAGGCACATGCATTGCTGTGAATGTGTTCCATAGGAACTCATGTTAAAAAAAATTCCTGCATTTCTGCAAAATGCATCAAAAAACGCTTTAGCATGAATCGAGCCTTAAGATCAAAAAACTTTCTGCCTTTAGAATCACTTTAACTTTTTCTGAGTCACCTTGTGTATTTAAACCATGACAATGAACTTATCGTATTGGTCAGTTAAATGTTTTATTAAAAGTGTTTTGTTATATCTGTTTGAAAAGTCAAAAAACACTGGTTGATCCTGACAAAAATCCAGTTGGCTTCTAACTTCTTTTAGGCTGGTTTCACACTGGGGCGGTGGGGGTGGCAGCGGTAAAGCAGCTCTATATTTAGCGCTGCTTTACCGTCGTTTTAGCCGCGGTATGCGGCCGCTAGCGGGGTGGTTTAAACCCCCGCTAGCAGCCGAAAAAGGGTTTAAAACCCCCCGCAAAGCACCGATGCAGCGGCGCTTTGCCGGCGGTATTGCCGCGATACCCCCGCAGTGTCCCAATGATTACAATGGGTAGGAGCGGTATAGGAGCCATGAATACACCGCTCCTTCACCGCTCCAGAGATGCTGCTAGCAGGACTTCTTTTACCGTCCTGCTAGCGCACTGCTCCAGTGTGAAAGCCCTGAAGTTAAAGGACCCGCTTTTTTCAGGCGCATTACAGGCGCTATTTTTAGCGCTGTAGCGCCTGAAAAATGCTTAGGTGTGCAAGGGGCCTTAGTGAGCTGACAATGTTGCACTGAAAGGTGTAAAGGTCTGCTTAAATTTACTAGCAGTTCGTAAAAAAAACTTTTTTTTTTTTTACAACTGCCAGTAAATATCAGGAGCTGATCATTTCATGCTGTGTTGACTTTTTAAGTGTAAATCATGCAAATGACTTTGTTATAGGTATTGTCAGTGTTTCCATATCATGTTTATACTGTTCAAATATTCACTGTGTCCATTTTCAATAGGAGTTCTGTAATTTCTCAGGTTGCCAGTAAAAACAAAAATGTGCTCTGCCAGTAAATTTTCAATGTTTTGTCAGTAAAATGCTGCGGGAGGTTGGCAACCCCGAGTGGAACTAAACCAATTGATTTAACCATCACAAAAAAAAAAATTACATTCCCAGCATGTCGGATTGCTGTCACATTTGCTTTTGCTCTCAACCAAACTGTCAAACCATCAAATGGTTGGTGTCATAACTGATCACATGTGCAGCACCATGGCAGTTGCAGAACAAAGGCTAAGATGGCAGCTTCCTTGGCTGTAATAGATAGGAGGCTTTAGTTTAGATTTAAAAAAAAAAAAGAAGAAAGGGTGAAGGTCTCCAATATGGTTTTGCCTTATTGCAACACGTTTACACGCTTGCGGTTAGATATAACAGTGGACCATACAAGTATGAAGGGGCCCTTAAGTCAGCCATGGCAGCTCCTATACCTTTTTATAGGTTCTCTTTAAAGTGGATGTAAACCCCATTCATGAAATTTGAGCTGGGCACATATCTGCAGTGATTTCTTATCTCTCTTTAAAGCCCCTTTCTCACTTGTGCGACTTGTCCTGCGACTTGGGACTGCAAAGTCGCATGACAAGTCTTAACCCCTGATTTCCAATGAGTACCATTCATATCTGTGCAAATTCAAAGTAGTCCCTGCACTACTTTGGTCCGACTTTGATGTGACTTGAGTTCCGTAGACCTTAAGATTACACAGGCATTGCTTCAAGTCAGGCAAAATCACGTGACTTTCAGGTTGCACAAGTGTGAAAAGAACCTTATGGCCCATACACACGATCCGAAAATCAGACAACAAAAAACGGCTTCAACGCGATCGATAATAGGATTGTAAGTACAGAGCTTTCGAGAGCCAATCACGACAGTTCATCCGATATTATCCAATGGGACAAGCACAAAAATTTCTAGTATGATACCAGATCGTACGATTTTAGTTTAATCGTTACAGTTGTCCTCTGAAAATACAATAGAAATACACTACAACACATGACATCACTTTTCACCGATTTATTTTTTATTTTATTTTTATTCTGTCCTACAAGAATTTTTGTAACTTAGTAGACTCTCCATTTCTGATATGTGACTAGCATGCAAAAAGAAAAATGGACGATCTTTGGCCAATTTTCGGATTGTGTGTACGAGCCATTAGTCTGGTGACTTTCTCCAGCTCCGTTCTTCTGTTATCAGCGTGATAACTTCCAACAAGTTCTCAGACAACTGTGATAAAACCAGGCTGAATTTTGTGTCAGGGTGGGTGCTATAAATAGATTAGCAGAAAGCGGGTCTGTTCACAGCACAGCTCTGCATTGTTTCTGTTTTTGTTTGTGTGCCTTCCCTCCAATCAGCGGTCTCACAGTGTATGGCAAAAATCCACACCCACAGGTGAATCAGGAAGAGAAAATTCTAACAGGACGTGCACTTTCTAAACAGTATATAAAGCTGAAGACAGCAGATATACATGTAAAAACGTATGTAGGAGGATTTGTTTCTGTGTATCATCTGAGGCTGTTTACATCCACTTTAAGCTAACATCTGAGAACTGGTGCACACAATTCTCTGGATGTAAACTCCATTTCGACAAAACCTCCTAATCAATATTGTCCTCTTCTACCAAGTATCCTTATTACAGCAGCACCGCACAAGCCCTGTCTGCTATTGTTTCTACAGCTTGTCAATGAATATGGAACACAATTGTTTGACTCAGGTGACAGAGGATCTTCCACTCTTTAATCTGTTTGATTTTTATCTTCCTGAGAGACTGCCATTTCTCCTTAAATCAGTGCTGCATTGCTGCTATCATGAATCACACACCTCTGAATGGTTGGGAAATGATTTCCTCTGAGTAAATCAATCCCTAGTAAAAACAGGCACCATGGCTTGGCATTGATGCGGTTTTATTGCATTTACTGTGACACATTCCTATATGGAAGCAGTGTATTACAAAAGAAAGATTTCAAGCATTCACTGAAGAGGAAATGTAGTGTTCGAGCTCCAAAGGAAGCAGGGTTATTATATACTATCTACAACACTATTGTATCCACCAGCATTGGAAAAAGCATCCAGGCAACACACAGTTTATAGTAAATGTATATACCTTACTGTCGTCATTAGCTATTCCTGTGGAGGTGACTATTCATTAAAGCATAACTAAAGGTTAAACCTTTTATAATATCTGAAGTGGTGGGGGGTGCATAGTTACATAGTCGGTAAAGCTGAAAAAAGACAATAGTCCATCCAGTTCAACCTGTGTAGGTGCGTGTGTATCACAGTGTCTATAATGATTTCCCATATCCCTGTATGTTGTGTCCTTTTAAGATGTACATTTTAAGCCTCGTACACAGGATCAGATTGTTGGCCAACAATCATAATGGGCCCCCGTGTCATTTTACACTCCCTAGGACTGAATAGTGTATTTCCTATGCTGGGATCCCCATTGAGATATTTGTAGATTGCTATCATGTCCCTCTCAAGCGTCTCATCTCCAGCGAGAATAAATTTAGTGTTTGCAGAACACCTGTCAGGTTTTTTATTGCTGTCTATGGGCTTTTTCACACGGGGCGGATCAGTGCAGATCCGCCCCGTGGATAGCCGCTTGCTCAGCGGGGATCGCCGGAGCGATCTCCGCTGAGCAGGAAGATGACACGTCCGTCTCTGCACTCCGTGCAGGGACGGACCTGTCAGAGCGCCGCTCTCCCCTATGGGAGATCGGGTGACGACGGACCGTAGAGTCCGTCGTCATCCGATCCGCTCTGCAGGCGGATGAAAAAATTGGGTTTTCCTCCATCTGCAGAAATGAAGCATAGCGGGCACGGACGAGAGCGGGTGTCAGCGGATGCTCATCCGCTGACACCCGCTATCCCATAGGGATACATGTATGTCCGTTTTTCATCCTAAAACGGACATACGGTCCGTCAGTGTGAAAGAGCCCTATATCTCTGTGAATTTACTCTAATTTCCTGCTCACCTGTGCCAATGAAATGAACTGAAGGTTTTGTGTTGCCACCAGAACAGGGAAAATCTTCCAATGTGGACACTTGTTTCAGTCACAATTGTCTCAGAGGGGATTACCTGACACTGGAAAGCTATCCTCCTACTTACTGTTGTGTCCACAGGAAAGGAAGTGAAGACACCGCTTATGAGACATGGGTGTCAAAGGGGTTGTAAACCCTCGTGTTTTTTCACCTTAATGCATTGCATTACTATGCGATCCAATTGCAGTGCGTTTTTAAAAGTAGTGCATGCATTACTTTTGGTGTGATCCAGTGCAGTTTCAGCCCATTCAAATGAATGTCCATCCACATATACACTGTTTTTGTCAGGGGCATTTTCTGGCTGGAAAAACTTTCAGAACTAGTGGGTTTTCAGAGGAGTTTTTCAGCTGTAAAAAATGCTCAAACTCTGATAAAAGCCATAAAACGCCAAAAAATGATGAAAAACGCAGCTATTCTGTGTTTTTCACCATTTTTGAGCCATAAGCTTTTGTGGGAGTATAGTTTTGCTAAAAAATGCTACAGCTGAAAAACTCATTCTACAGCTACAGCTTTCTATAGCTAATGCTACTGGCATTTTTATAATGTCCGGTGTGCATGAGGCCTTAAAATGATCTGCCACAAATCCAGTGAGATCCTAATTGTTGACAGACATGCTGGATTACAGAACACCTTCCTCTCTTCACCTCTCCATGACCCATCTTTTACTAGTCTCAGTGGATTTGTTGATGTCACCAATGTGCTACTCACTGTTTTACTTGCTGGAGTGGAAGCAGTGGAATGTAAAAGTAAAAAAGAAAAAAAAAATTAATAAAATAACAAAGCATGTCTATACTTACCTGCTCTGTGCAATTGAATTGAGCCGCAAACCTCCTCTTCGCGGGTCCCCCGCCGGAGCTCCTGGCCCCACCCCTCTGTCCAGTGCCCCCATTGGGAAGCTGCTTCGCATGGGGGCACTTGCACATGCTCGCACCTGAGCCCTGCTGCTGCGTACACTGACACAGACAGCTGGTCTCGGCCCCGCCCCCTCGTCAATTGCTTTTTATTGACAGCACTGGGAGCCAATGGCATCAGTAATGGGGAAAATATCAGCTTCAGGGAGCCTATATGTATTACTGGTGACATTGGATAGTTAGTACAGCAGCTCCTCTCAAGCTCCTCGTTTTTTTTTTTTTTTTCTTTCCTTCAGCCCGCTGGATGGGTACCTAGCTTTAGGGACTGCAGTGCAAGGATCTCACTGCTTCTGCTTCATCCATTCTGTGGATCTATATTTTCTCCAACTCTCTTGCAGATTCTTGAATATTTTCCACTATTCATGGGGGAAAGGGGGGTCATCAAATACCCGCCTTCACACAGAGCAGAACAAGGCATGGTAAATCAGTAATGGGGAAAATATCAGCTTCAGGGAGCCTATATGTATTACTGGTGACTAGACCTCTGCCCTCCACTTGATTTTAGGCACAGATGTGTCAGAACAGGTCCTCTTTAAAATTAACCTGTTGTTGTAACCTGCATGGGCTAGGCCCTCCCACAATCACAGGCAAAGTCTTCTAAATCACCTATATGCCCCTCATCTGCAAGCAGTGAACAAGGTCAATGGACACCATCACTGAAATGTTTGCCGGGCACTGAGACAGACAGCACTGCACTGAGCTTCCAGTGTTATCAGTCCGTTCAGTAACAATTAGCAGCCCTGGGGAAACACTTATTGCTTCAAACCAGATATTGCAGTGATCCAGGCTGCTACACAATGCCGTTTGAAAAAGTGCTCTTGAAGGCAGTTTTATGTAACGCTTAGAATGAATGGAAACATATCCAATGTTACTATAGATCTCCCAGGAGAACGCACTGAATCAATTCATTCCGGCAGTGGAAAAAAAAAATACAAGCTATTTCAGAAAACGTTAAACGACACAAGGGTTGCTCTACTATATTTAGCTTGTCAGTAAGTTAAGTTTGTGTTCTTCGTTCGGCGGTGTTAATTCAAACTGCAGAAACCTGCCACTTTACAGCAATTCAAGCAGAACAAAAACGCGTCAAACCTAGACACTCCTTATATAAAACATACACACAAACAATCTGTAATCATTTACTTTGATAATGACAGCATGGTAATATAAATCCGTTCAATAACCTGTGCATTTATTATCCTAATGATATAATGGTCAGATAGAATAGGCTGTTCAATAACTTTTACAGCTTATAGATCAAAGAAAATCAAGGCCCTGATTAAACAGTCGACATTAAGGCCCCTTTCACACTGGGGCGGGAGCCGTGGTGACGGTAAAGCAGCGCTATATTTAGCGCTGCTTTACCGTCGTTTTAGCCGCGGGATTCGCCGCTCGCGGTGCAGTTTTACCCCCGCGAGCGGCCTAAAAAGGGTTAAAATCCCTTGCAAAGAGCCGCCGTAGCGGTGCTTTGCGACGGTATTGCCGCGGTATTACCGCGGTGTCCCATTGATTTCAATGGGTAGGAGCGGTAAATACACCGCTCCTATACCGCTCCAAAGATGCTGCTAGCAGGACATTTTTTACCGTCCTGCTAGCGCACCGCTCCAGTGTGAAAGCCTGCCGGCTTTCACACTGGAGTGAATGGGGCCGTTTTTTTTTCAGGCGGTGTACAGGCGCTATTTTTAGCGCCTGTACCGCCTGAAAACTGCCCCAGTGTGAAAGGGGCCTAAGGGACACGGATGTGTTTGGAAGGAAAGGCCAAACTTTGCTCCCAAGGTATAAAGTGCAATAAGCCCCAATGACCAATCAAAATACATGTTTCATTGACAACTTCTGACTTTAGTAAACAAAACAAACTTACTGTGGGTTACTGAATATTACCCATTTTCAAAGCTGTTTGCACAGTCTATAAAGAGGGAACCGATATGCAGAAAAAAAAGGCTGCTGCTCCTGACCTGTCTTTCTGGAAATGCTAGATCGCTGGCTGCTGTATGCTGATGGCAGACACTCCAAGATGTTCTAGGACAGTGGTTCTCAACTCTTTCCTCAATTTTCCTTTATCTTGCACAGGTGCTTTAAATCAGAGTCAATGGCTTGGTATTTTGGACAGCTATTTTATCTAAGGCTACTTTCACACTGGAGCGGTGGGGGCGCTGGCGGTAAAGCGGCACTATATTTAGCGCCGCTTTACCGGCATTTTAGCGGCGCATTGCGGCCGCTCGCGGGGTGGTTTTACCCCCCGCGAGCGGCCGAAAAGGGTCAATACCGCCCGCAAACCGCCGCTGCAGCGGCGTTTTGCGGGCGGGTTCCGTACGCTGCCCCATTGTTTCCAATGGGAACGGGCGCTATAGGAGTGGTAAATATACCGCTCCTATAGCGAGCCAAAGATGCGGCTTGAAGGACATTTTCCAGCGTCCTGCACGCTTTCACACTGAAGACACAGCAACAGCTGTTTCGGGTCGGTTTGCAGGCGCTAATCTGCCCACGATTTAAATGTGCTGATGTGTGAATGGCAAATCGCGAGACTTGCATTTGACATGCCATTCATTCGAATGACACCTCAAATCGTGGCGTGGGCCTGCCGCGCGATAAATCGTGTTGCAATCGTGGCAACACGCATCGCGGGAAGCATGTCACATACTACTTTTGGGCGCACCGCACCCTATGCTGGGAGCCGCACCACACATATATGAACCCGGCCTTAGGCCCCTTTCACACTTATACGACTTGTCCCATGATTTGGGACTGCAAAGTAGCATGAGAAGTCGTTCCCCATGATTTCCAATGACATCCATTCATATTAGTACGAATTCAAAGTAGTCCCTGCACAACTTTGGTCCGATTTTGATCCCACTTACACAGGCATTCCTTGAAATCGCCGCAAAATCACGCGACTTTTAAGTCGCACAAGTGTGAAAGGGGCCTAAGTCACACTAGAATGGAGCCCTTGGGTACAGAGCAGTGCAGTGTGTAAAAATGCATGCTCTATGCATATTCACACAACAGACCAGTACTGTGCTGAAGCCTCAGTTTCTACTTCTATTTCTACACACTGCTGCACAGCTGTGATGCATAATAATTACTGAAAGAATTCACCTTATGACGTGTCAATAGATATAAAAAAAAAAAAAGAAACAAAACAATGCCCTGTGTTTTTAAACACAAGGCACCTCCCCACTAAGCCAGAACACAACGGAGCATTAGCTCACCGTTTTCCTGTGTGAGAAGTGCGATGAATCCTTGGGCTCCATTTATATTTGTGTAGAGGAAACATGTTTGTCTTGTTGGAGTGCTGCGGTGCTATGACACCTCAAAGGATCTTGCCAACGCACATCTTACAAAAAACTACAATCAATGGTTGTGTATTATCATATCATGCATTGTGGTGCTCTGTGTTATAAAAAAAAAGGTACGCGCACTTCTCTGGTACAAATTTGGTGCTGCCAATTAAAATGAATGGGCAACCTTAATAATGTGCTTGAAAATACTAATCAAGTGTGTGTTACTACAGCACATAGGTGTATACTAAGGGTTATTCTGCAACCTTGGCCAAACACATCTTCATACAAGTCAGCAGAATTAGACACAACTACACTTTTTCAGGAAAATAAACTTGTTATGTGTGGTGTGAACTGACTGTAGATGCACTATTCACACTCTGCAGCACAATATGCTGATGCTGTATAAATGAACATTTATAGCTACAGTCAGCAGAAAGCGGTATAAATCATCTCACAAGTTTACAATAACAAAATTGAGTTAACAAAGATGCACATGTGTTAGCGAATGCTGCAAGTTAGCCCAAACTGTGCCTATTCTTGTTTACTGTTATGTTTGGTAATTGGGAGCACAGGCCCATCTGCCAGAATGTAGCCGACTCCTCCTTAAAGTCATTTGTATAAGCAGCCAGCTGTTCCATTCCCTGACTCTCCCCCAATTAGGATTTGGAGAGGGATAGAGCAGAGACAAAAGGTCAGGAGATGTAATTGCACCCCAGATAATATCCCTTGGAATCCACTTCTATTCAGGCAAAACAATGAACAGTAGAACAAAAAAAAGCCATACCAAAGTTGAAAAGATCCTATAAAGCATCTGCTAAAAGTACACAAAACAAAAGTTTTAAGTAGCCTGACCTGGGGGGGAAGTAAAGCAACATCAATAATGGTGGTTAAAAAAGTTGTAAAGCATTACATATATCCACCTAAGTGACTGGTCTCAGGTGATGCACAGAAATGAAACAAATCATCCTACTCAGGTTGTACCTGTTTATCTGCAGCCATCTCTTCTCTACAGCTGTTCAAATTACAGAGTTTTTACAGCTCCTCTGAACTTTGAGAGAACTGAGGGTGGGGAGCTGCTGTTACACTCTGCAGATCTTAGTGAAAAGAACTCTGAAGGTTGATTGGAGAGAAAGGACACACTCCCTTCACAAAGCACACAGGAACAGAGTTGGGGCTGTCAATCACAGGCTGTGTGCTGGAGCTCCCTCCCCTGTCACCTTTTTTAGCTCTTGGTGTCAGGAAAACCTTTCAGAAGTAACTCATACAGATAGAAAAGGAACAAAGCAGCAGACAGAAATAACACTTAGGGGTTGATTTACTAAAAATGGAGAGTGCAAAATCTGGTGCAGCTCTACATAGAAACCTTTCAGGTTTTTTTTTATTGTCAAAGCTTAATTGAACAAGCTGAAGTCATAAGCTGATTGGCTACCATGCACAGCTGCACTAGATTTTGCACTCACCAGTTTTAGTAAATTAATCCCTTATTCCCCGTACACACGTTCCGATTATCGGACGACAAAAGTTGCTTTCGGATAGATCGTTCGATAATCTGACCGTTAGTACGCAGCTTTCGACAGCCGATCGCGACAGTCGGTCCAACCAAATCTGAAGGGACAAACAGGAAAACTTCAGTCGGACGACAGCCCATCGTACGACAATTGTGTAATCAGTACAGTATGCGTCCAATAAAAGTTGTTCGACAAACACCACACATGCTCGGAAACACGAAAATAAACCAGAAGGACACAGGGGTCACACGTATTTGACATAATTCAAAACACGTAGCTATGCACAGCAGAAGATTTTTCCAAAATCGTATGACAAAAAACTTACACACATTTTGCACCGTTGTATTCAATCTTAGTTGTATGCAACAAAATGCGAACGATCTGTCGTACGATAATCGGAACGTGTGTATGGGGCATTCGTGTTCTGGGTTGGGACAAGTACACACTATAGAGGGATAGGTATTATTCATTTTTTATGTCAGAGGTGTACAACCACTTTTACTCCGAAAACAGGCCACTTACATTTTCTGTGCTGTTTGCAATGATCCAAATAAAAAAAAAAAAATGACCAGATACATTTTTTGAAAACGTTTTTTTCTTCTATAAGGTCATGTGACAGTTAGGTCCCTTTAGGTCTTTGTGCCGGTGGCTGATGGGCGTGTACCGGAGCATCTACTCAGTGCTGAAAGTGACACATTTCTAAGGCAACTGAATGTCAGTTTCTAGCTAAAGAGCCCCTAAACAATTACTATGCATGCCCACCACACAAAGCATCCTCACCTTTTGCACATATAATAAATTATGTAAAAAAAAAAAGCACTGGGCACTTAGGTTTTTGTGAGGTGCACAAATGCTATAGTTGTTTAGGAACTGTGTAGCTGCAATTGTTTAGGTGTTCACTTGCTTTCCAAACAGAAGTCACTACCGGCAGTGGCGTGATTCCCAATGTTTTTAGGGGACCTGCGGTGTAGCTTCCAGGTACTGACAACACACTAGATCAGCCATTTGAATAATGGCTGAGTAGCATTATTGGGCCTGCACCGAGACTAAAGTGTTGTGCAAGGAAATGGCAGGATCACCAGGTAATGAACTTATTATGGATGGACATATTATAGATATCTTGCAAAACATAATGCTCATTTTTGCCTGGAAACACTTTGAGCAGCCAATTAACCAGCCTATCAGAGCTTGCACGAAAGAAACATCTATTCTAACAATATTATGTCATTTAATCACTCAGATTGTTTTAAATGTTTGGATTTAACAGTCTAGCTCCTCCCACTCTACACAGCTGAAGTGGTTTGACAGTTGGGGAACACTGAACTGTTAAGGCCTTTGCACACTGGGTGTCCAGCTGCTGTCCCTGCTGAGGAATGTAGAATTCAGCTTGTATAGGAGCACAGCATACATGTGTGAGAACAGCATTTCAGGAGAGAGCAGAGAGGGAAAAAATCTTCCTTCCTGTGCAGAATATACAAGCATACAGAAACACACAGAAAGCTGGTACATCACTACAGCGCCATCTATATTTCAGAGTGTATAGTACATGCTGTTGCACTTCCAACATTATTGCTGTCTGTGCACAAATTAGATAGATAGATAGATAGATAGATAGATAGATAGATAGATAGATAGATAGATAGATAGATAGATAGATAGATAGATAGATAGATAGATAGAATCACCCTATTTGTCCTGGTGACCATTATCACTGAAAGTGAAAGTAAAACAAAAATCCCTAATTTAATAATATACATTTATTTTATCATCTGAATAGGAATAAATGGGAAATCTTCCCAAGATGACACAAATTTTGGTTGCCCTAGTGACAACCAGGGATTCCCTCACTTTGGAGGGATTTCTTCTTACTTCCTATTATGGCTATGGGACAGGAAGTGAAGGGAAATCTCCCCAATGGCAAAGACACAGATGGCAAACTCACATGAGTTATAATCCTCCCTTACTTATTTGGCCTTTAGCTTAGTTTAGGAGGCTCACAGGGCTTCATGCAGTGCCGGGACAAGGTTATATAGTGCCCGGGGTGAAGATGCCAAACTGTGCCCCTCGTCTGGCTGTACTTCTAGTGTGATTTAAAAAAATCCCATACTTCTCTTTTAATGCATTTACAAACAATAGCTGTGTTCCAGGGAAATTTCCCCTCAATTACTTTAAACAGCACAGTTTAACAATAATTGTTATTTAAACATTACTATAATTGTAGAGTTTGTTCCATAAACCTGTGCTTAGAATGTACTGTGTTCCTACAATGTCTTCTGGTCCCTCAAGATAAATATTGCTGCCTTAGGTTCCGGCCTATATGACCTCTGATTCTCTAAGTAACATACACACAAGGACCTATTTAAAAATACCAACACCAACGTACAGCAATCCTAAACCGATGAACCAATCAGATTACACCTTTCTTTCAAATTACTGTTCACATGACATCCTGCTTCTGCTTCAGCCATAAGTGACAAATCTTGAGACCGTTTGGAGGAAATAAAACTGCTGTGGTAAAGCACTGTATCTAATTTGATCTTTCTTATATTTATATTATGTGTAACAGGAATGTGCGTGTAAAATAAACAGAGATACAAGGACTTAACCTCCCTGGATCTATTCTAATATACGATACATTATTGTTCTTTTCTGTACTATTGGATCAACCCTGCCATCTCCTGGTACATTGCAGACACGCAGCACTTCCATTTTATTTTAACATGTATTACAACTGATCCTCCGCAATCTACAGTGTACACACAAACTGTGGGAGTCTTTGCCAAGAAGTGGGTGCAAATACCTGTCTTTAGACAGGTATCTGCACCCCCTCCCCCCTGAAAGGTGCCAAATGTGACACCGGAGGGGGGGGGGGGGGTTCCGTTGAGCGGAAGTTCCACTTTAGGGTGCAATACCGCTTTAATTACAAAAAAAATAGCCATTTTTAAAAGCGCTTGCAATGCTTTTAACAGACTGGCTTGGATTTTCTTTTACTTTCATTTTTGATTATATCAGGACAAATAGAGAGGGTGAATCTCCCTAACAGGGGCACAGACAGAAATAAAAACAGGTCGTTGTAATCCTGGACTCTGTCAAAAGCCAAATACATTTTTGCCTTTAGTTACACTTTAACCACTTAGGGACAGAGCCTCGTTTTGAGATTTGGAGTTTTCTTTGTTTAAAACATGTTTTTTTGCTAGAAAATTACTTTGAACTTTGAATATATTTTTTTCTAACACCCTAGAGAATAAAATGGTGGTCGTTGCAATACTTTCTGACACACCGTATTTGCACAGCGGTCTTACAAGCGCACTTTTTTTTTAACGAATACTCTCTTTTGAATTAAAAAATAAGACAACAGTAAAGTTAGCCCAATTTTATTTTTATATTGTGAAAGATGATGTTACACCGAGTAAATTGATACCCAACATGTTATGCTTCAAAGTTGCACCCGCTCGTGGAATGACGACAAACTTTTACCCTTAAAAATCTCCATAGGCGATGTTTAAAAAATTCTACAGGTTGCATATCTTGAGTTACAAAGGAGCTAAAATTATTGCTCTCGCTCTAATGATCGCGGCAATACGTCACATGTGTGGTTTGCACACAGTTTACATATGCGTGCGCTACTCACGTATGCGTTCACTACTGTGCGTAAGCTCTTTGGGACAGGGCGTGTTAAAAAAAAAAAAATTTCCTTATTTATTTTACTTTTTATTTTTACACTGTTCTTTAAAAAAAAAAAAAAGTGTCACTTTTATTCCCATTACAAGGAATGTAAACATCCTTTCCCTTTTTCTCTGAAAACATGTGGTGTGGCTATTTCAAGATGCACAATAAGGAGGCACTTGAAAAAAGATGGGCTGCATGATCGAGTCACCAGAAGAAAAAACTATTACTACGCAAATGCCACAAAGTATCCCACTTACAATACGCCAAACAGACAAGTCTCAACCCTTCTGGCACAAAGTCATGTGGAGTGATGAAACCAAAATTTTGCTTTTTGGCCACAACCATAAGCACTACATTTGGAGAGGTGTCAACAAGGCATATGATGAAAGGTACACCATTCCTACTGTGAAACATGGAGGTGGATCGCTGATGTTTTGGGGATGTGTGAGCTACAAAGACACAGGAAATTTGGTCAAAATCTATGGCAAGATGAATGCAGTATATTATCCAAAAATACTGGAGGAACATTTGCATTCATCAGCCAGGAAGCTGCGCATGGGACGTACTTAGACATTACAACATGACAATGATCCAAAACACAAGGTCAAGTTGACCTGTCATTGGCTACAGAATAAAGTGAAGGTTCTGGAGTGACCATCTCAGTCTCCTGACCTCAATATCGTTGAGCCACTCTGGGGAGATCTCAAACGTGCCGTTCATGCAAGACAGCCCAAGAATTTCAAGGAACTGGAGGCTTTTTACCAAGAGGAATGGGCAGCTTTACCATCTGAGAAGATAAAGAGCCTCATCCACAAATACTACAAAAGACTTCAAGCTGTCATTGATGTTAAATACATGGTATTAAGAACTGGGGTATGTAAGCTTATTTGGGTAGTTTCTGTTGTGATTATGATTTAAAAAAGAGTAAACACAGTTGATTGATAATAAATGGCTTTAGCCAAACACTAACCATGAGTGAAAGAAAAGTTTTTGTGTTATTATTTATATTCTCTGAAAAATGGTCAAGAAATCATAAATTCTGCCAGGGTATGTACACTTATGAGCACAACTGTATATATTGTATATATAGTATTTATACATACCTCACAAATTTTTAAAATGGTAACAAGGGACAGCTATTAGCAAAACTATGTAGGCTTAGGACACACCCCCTGCTACTCCCCCTTAAAGGAGAATTATACAAAGAAAATGATTAGTTATTGTTTTTTTATCATTACTATCCCATTATACTGGCTTTTGAAATTTTACAAATGCAGCAATTTAGAAACTGGATGAAAGGTTTAGCACTAAAAAAAACTTTTTGAAAGATTAAAAAGTGCATTTTATATAAAACTTCATAGAGGAGACCAAAATGAGGGACAAATGAGGAGGAAAGCGGGACAGAGCGACTTTGTTCCAAATTAGGCACAGTCCCTCAAAATCAGGGACACTTTGGAGCTATGAGTATACTGTATGTCAATGGAGTTACCCTTTAAGTGAACAGTATTGTCCCATATTATCTAATTTGGAGCACAATGGCTGTGTTCTTCCAGGTAGCTTGTTGTAGCAAACAGGAACATTATATTTTCAGCAAACGATGTAATAAAAATATGGACAAGAGTGAGACAGAGAGAGAAGGGAGCTTTCAATACGGTGCTCTCCCCATAGGGAAACCTTTCTTTTACTCAAACCTAACACTTTCCAAATATTCTGTCTTTAGTTTTCAGTGTCTGCCAGCTTTGTTTAAAATGTCCTTTAATGAACTTCTGTAATAGCTTGTAGCTTAGCAACACATATTATTACATCGCAGATCAGGAGAACCCATTTGCAGACGGAGTAACACGTAGTAATTTATTCTCCATATTTTTCCCCCTTCCTTTTCTCCCAACAAAATACATGGCAAGTTAACGGAATCTTAAAGTGTGGACCTGACCATCCGATATTAATTCTTTCATTCAAGAGCGGCTACATTTCTGTTTGATAAACGTGCACTTTACAGGTGAAGGGCACCTCCGGACAAACAGCTTCATGCGATTTCAATCAATTTAATTGTTAAGGACACCCCAATCGCGTTTAGCATGCCATTATGGCAACAGAAGCGCAATGAGAGTTTGCAGTGCATGTTTTCTGTGTAGGTTGCCGTGTGTTTGGAAATGGCAGATGTGAATGTGTGGCAATGCAAGCGCAATGTACCTTTGCAGAGTGTTTGTGAAACACGAGGGATAAGCTTGAAGTTTCTGTGCATGTTCAGAAATGCGTAGACGTGAACTCAGCCTAATTGCTAATGACACCCCAATAACAGTTAGCGGATGTGTGTTTTGCCACGAGGTTGTCGTGCTACTAACGAGCTACAAATGTGCCAAAACGCACACTGAAAAAACATGTGATGCTCCATGACTGAAGAGGTTCTTGATCTCTTTTGGGGCGTTTGTCCTGCGAAGGGCAGCCCATTCACTTGATGCGCATTTGCACATGAAAAATATGAAAAGAAACACCAGCAGGAATGCCCATTTCCACTAAACTCAAATGTGAATGGAAGCTGCTTGGGAGGAGAGTTTTTAGGCAGCAAGGATGACCTGGGAAGAGAGGTGAGGGTTAAAAATAAAAATACTGGTCTTATCAAAGTCTCATAGGAACTGCTTCTTATCTAGTACAATGTGAGTAAAGTTGAGTAAAGTTGCACTGAAATAGGATCAAAGTTGTATCAAAGTAGCACTACATAGTCGCACTAGAAATTGCATGAGAATCACATTGCATTAGTGCAAACTGAGCCTTAGCAATCAGTTATATTTTTTGTTTTTACTGTATTTACTCATTTTACTCAGAGATTAGCAGATGGGAAAACATGTTCCCTGCTTCATAACGTGAATCTGAATCCAGGACAGCTTTATTTATAGTCCAACTCTATACAAAAACTACCATTGTAGTGCATCCCACACACATTGCAAGGGTTAACTACATTTTTTTTGTGAAGGTAAACTATCACCACACAATCTCCCCATCCCTTACTTACCTCTGACAATGCTGACCTGTGAGTTCCCACGCAGCCAGTCCAGGGATTGGAGATCCCTGCTTTCCTTTCTGTTCTCTGTTCAGAACAGGCCAAATTTCGATCAGCGTGTAGCCCTCTCAGTTCAACAGAAGCCGATCATAAGACTGCCTTCTGTCAAACTGTTGGAAAACCAGTATTCAATCAGCTGCTGCAGCCCTGATCAGTGTACTCTGATGTGTAAGAATACAATAGCACAGCAGGGAAGATTCCTGCATCCACATCACTTGTGCGGGTGCAAAAATCTTTTATTTTTTTCTTTCTTTTTCGCTCAGCCCACTGGTTGAACAAAAAAAATAAAAAATCTCACAGTGTGTACCCAACTTTACACTTCAAGTCGGCAGGGTAAGAGGAATAAGATGTAGTATTTAACTTGCTCCTCATTCCAGCAGGCTGGAGACCTCTCCTCTGAGTAGTGGAGAGGTCCTTGCATTCCTCATGTGCAATGTAGGATTATTGGTATGTTTAAGGGAATGTATACCGTGTTTCTATATACACACTTTTTTAAAAGTGTAACTAAAGGCAAAACTTTTAGTTTTGGATAGAGTGGAGAGGGATTAGAACACCCGTTAATTTTTATTGCTGTCTGTGCCCCCGTTAGGCCCCTTTTCACATGTGCGGATCCGTATTCATACATCCGCTTGCTCAGCAGGGATCGCTCCGTTGATCCCCGCTGAGCCGGCGGATGACAAGTCTGGAGAAATGAGCCGGACTGAGGAATGAGTCGGTAAATCTGTCTTTTACTGGCTCCTTCCTTTTCCGAATGAACAGTGACCACTGACTCTGTCCATTCATAGCTGAGAATTTTAAACTGTGTTTACGATGCTTCAGAAACAATTTATGAATGGAGAGAAGCCTCTGTCTCCTGTCCATTCATCTTCAGTGCAACTGTGGCTGCAGAGAAAGGGAATGGGGAATCTCTGTCCTCAGTCTCTTTCTCTGTCTCAAAAGGGAGATGTCAGGGGTCTGTTAAGACCCCTGATATCTCACCAAAGCCCCCCAACAGGGCTGATAAAAAAAAAAAAAAAGAACTGTAATAAAAAAATATTTAAAAATATTTAAAATGTTAACTGCTTGTCGACCAGCCGCCGTCATACTGCGGCAGGCCGGCACGATCCCGCGAGCCATTGTAGCTGTACGGCTCCTTTAAGCGGGATAGCTGTTGCCCTGCTGGGGTGCCACGCGCGATCACAGGCACGAGAGCCATAACAGGGACGTGTGTGTGTGTGTGTGTACACAAATCCTTGTTCATTGAGGAGAGGCAGGTCGTGAGTTCCTACTAGCTATAAACGATGATCTGTCATTTCCTCCTGTCACTCCCATCCCCCTACAATTAGAACACACACTAGGGAACAGTTAACCCCTTGATCGCCCTCTAGTGTTAACCCCTTCCCTGCCAGTGACATTTATACAGTAATCAGTGCATTTTTATAGCACTTGAATAATTGTCAATGGTCCCAAAAATGTGTCAAAAGTGTCCGATCTATCTGCCGTAATGTCGCAGTCCCGATAAAAATCGCAGATCACCGCCATTACTAGTATAAAAAAAAAATGCCATAAATCTTTCCCCTATTTTGTAGACGCTATAACTTTTGCGCAAATCAATCAATATACGCTTATTGTGATTTTTATTACCAAAAATATGTAGAAGAATACGTATCGGCCTAAACTGAGGAAAAAAATGTATTTTTAGTTTTTTTAAATTTGGGGTATTTATTATAGCAAAAAGTACAAAATATTGTGTTTTTTATTCTATTTGTGGGAAAAATAGGACGTAAATTTTGTTCGGGTATAGCATTGCACGACCGCGCAATTGTCAGTTAAAGCGACGCAGTGCCGTATCGGAAAAAAAATGGCCTGGTCATTGAGCAGCTAAATCTTCTGGGGCTGGAAGTGGTTAAATTGTAAAAATGTTTACATTTTTTAAAAACACAATGACACCATCCACCCCCCCCCCCCCCCCCCCCCAAAAAAAAAGAAAGCATTGAAAAAATATTTTTTTAAATGAAATTGTAAAACAAAAAAAACAAAAAATAAGATAAAAACTAGTGCCACTGTCACATGACATTAAAAAAAAGTATCGGTACTTGGTCTTAAAAAAGTGGTATCGGTGCAATCCTAGTTACCATAATTAACTCTGTCTGCATTGTACTGACAGATCTCTATCAGTTGTAAACTAGATTTGCTCAACTAACTTACTGTATTTGAACAGTACTGTATTTGTCACTTTAAAGAGGTTGTAAGCCTCCCTGTAACATTTGTACCTATAGGTAAGCCTAGAATAAGGCTTACCTATAGGTACTGTAATTATCTCCTAAACATGTGTAGTTTAGGAGATACTTAATGCATACTGTGCCAATGATGTCATCGGCACATGTGTGCTGAAGGAACGGCTGCCTATGCCGTTTCTACAGGAGCGTGTGCCGTGACCGGCGGCTCCCAAGCTCACGTGCGGGAGTGGCCACAGAAGAAAGACAGGGGAACATGGACGTGGCCTTCAGCGGGGATGGCGCAAGCTTTGTTTGCAGGTAATTTTTAACATAATGGGCTAGTATGCAATGCACAGAATGCAGAATGAATTCTGTATGCACAGAATTAGTAAAATTTGGCAAAGTACACAGGGCATGGTGAGACAAATACGAATTGTATAATAAAATGGACAGAAATATATATATCTATAAATAGATAAAGATATATCTATATCTATCTATATATATATATATATATTATATATATATATATATATATATATATCGAACAAAATGACCAAATGTATGTCAAAGGTTCAAAATGCAGGAAAAGCGAACTTGCGCTTTAAATGCTTCCTCTACATGCAATCTAAGTACATTCATTTAAGAACGGCTTAGGCTCCCATGGAAGGTGATGAGTGTGCACTATATGCATATTATATTTCAAAGGTCTAAAGAGGCTGTAGTTATCCATAAGTAACATCAGCTCTTTTGCAATGCAAAGTGAGTTTTACTACAGCAAAACACAGACATAATCAAAAAGAAGTAAGTAGGTCATGAGTCTAAGCATCTTTATACACAATGCATGAAACACCAGGCTATGACAACACACCAAGGATGTGAGAGAGAGAAAAAATGACAGTGAGAAATGAACCTTAATCACAGTTGAGTGACAGAAGGTCCAGATAGATCTGTACAAATGACTAGAGAACAATATAAAGAAAAGTTCAATTTCAAATTTTAGCTGACCTCTTCCAGGGAGGTTACATAAAATAATTACTTGGGTGGAAATAAACATTTTCTAATGGCTATCTGGGATCCTAATAAATACCTGTATTAAAGGGAATGGTCCACCTAAAGATGATATTATATTTTTCTGAATAGATATCCTTCAACTGATTTGCAACTCTTGGGGAGTTTGTGGAAAGAACAGAACAGCCAACTAACCCACTTGCTGTGCCACTTATCAGGGTATCTCACGTTTCTTGTTGGATCTGCTCACAGGAGTTCCTGAGACTTGAAAGGAGCCCATTGGAAATTCAAATCACCCCATTTATTGAAAACAAAATTATCAATTTTGGATGGAATAAATGGTTTGACAAGCTGTGGGAGAGATGTGGCTAGACACAGTCTGCACTTATGTAAACCAAAAAAAGAAAACACTCCCCATTTATTTGTCTACATGTTAACTGAGTGTCATGGGGAGTAATTTCAGAGCCCGTTCTTACTTCTATGCTCCTACACCAAATCACTAAAATCTTATATAAATTATAAAATGATTGTGTCATTTCAATCTTTTTCAATACACAGTTTTCAATAAAACAATTCCTGGTGATCCTGCAATGAAGGTCCTTGTTCAGGCAGTTTCTATCGGGTAACAACTGTTTCGCAATTGTGCGCTTTGTTGTCACCCTGTCACATGTGCCCCCCCCCCTGGCAGGGACCACAAGCTCCTTCAGATACAGGCATAATCCACTATTTTTTTAGGATGTTAATCCAGAGTAATGATGTACAAATGATGCTGGAACAAGTGCATTTGGACAGGAAGTAGCTAAAAGGGGCTTGAGGAGATCATCAGAGCTGGAATGCAAAAAAACTATATTTCATGGAAACAAAAAAATAACACAGTAAATGTTTACAATATACAGTATGTTAGTAAACCAAAGTCATCCACTTCGTGTTTACATTTTCATAAAGTACCTCTAGAATGTAAAATGAACAAAGCATACCCCCCTACAGTGTGTACTAACCTCAATCCAAAGCACCTAATGCGATATCTGTCTGCTCTATCTTCCCTCTGTTATCTATATGAATCATTTCTAACATGTTATGTCGACAGAATCCCATTGATGGCCCTGCCCCACCTCCAGCACACAGAAGAGTTACAGCCTCAGCTATGAATGTTTCCCTAATGGGACAGTATAGAGTGGGGTATGAAAATTCCCTCCACTCGGGTCTCAGATTACACTCAGCTCCCTGCCCTATGCTGTGCAGTGTGTGACATCAGATCCCCATACCCTGTCTTTTGGTAGCTCAGAAATACTGTGTAATATGTATGCTTTAGGAAGCTGTAGAGAAGACAGGACAGCAGATAAACAGGTAAAATATATGTATATGTACAAGGGTTTGTTTCATCTCTGTGTATCACCTGAGGTTAGTCACTTCAATACATATATGTAAGGTACAACTGTGGCATCCCAGTAAAAATAAATGTGCTACAGCACTTAAAGCGGAGTTCCACCCAAAAATGGAACTTCCACTTTAAGTGATGGTGACCCCGACATGCCACATTTGGCATGTAATTTTCTTTAAGGGGGGGAGCAGATACCTTCTTTTTAGAAGCACCCAGCTCCCACTTCCTCCCCGGGCTCTGCGGCGCCGGAAGGACTTTGACCTCCCCCTCCCTCCCTGCAATCTTCTAGGACATGTCACAGGTCCCAGAAGATTGCCCGACCATTCACAGTGCACAGCACAGCTTGCGGATGCGCAGTGCGTGCCCAGCTGTGAAGCCACAGCTGGGCGCCCACAGTAAGAATGCCAGCGCCGTGGAGAGGAGGGGGAGAGGAGGCTTTGTATGCCGGCATCGCTGGACCGTGGGACAGGTAAGTGTCTGATTATTAAAAGTCAGCAGCTACACTTTTTGTAGCTGCCGACTTAAAAAAAAAATTCCGCTTTAAGGAGGAGCTCCAGTCTCCCCCCCAAAAAATTTTAAGTCACCAGCTACAAATCCTGTAGCTGTTGACATTTTATATAAGGACACTTACCTGCCCCTGGATTTAGCGCTGTCCTCACTTGAGCCAATTTTTCAATCAGCTTTAGGTCCAGACACTGGCATCTTAAATAAGGGAAGCTGGAAGCTTCACAGCCGGCTTCCCACTGCGCATGCGCAAGCTTTGTGAATGGTTCTGTAGTCTTCTGGCACCTGTGATGTGTCCCAGAAGGCTGAGAGGGAAGGAGGGGGGTCCGATCTGACCGGAAGTGGGAGAGTGGGTACCTGTCAACCCAGTATCAGTGCCCCTGGAAATTCCCACAAATACCTGCCAGTGAAGTCCATCTAATGCAGCTTCCTGTGACAGGATGACAATGATTTTGCACTGCTCTTGAATTCAGAGCAGCGTTGTCACCCTCCTATAGGCTGCACCTGTTTGCACCACAGAGGCGTGGCTATCAGCATTGTCACTGCTGATTCACAAGCTTGTAGCTTCTCAGTCAGCACCGGGCCACATCTAGTCCTGTCCACTGCTTTCTGAACTGCCAGCACTATCTCTGCTGCTGTAACCCTCCCACTGTGAGCTGCAGTGTCTGGGAGGGAGAGCGTGTAAGACACAATTGTAGGAGGATTTGGCAAGGAAGGTATAGAAATGTATTTGTTTACTTTGTGAGGTTTATGGCATAGTAACTTAATTTAGAATTTGTTTAGGCTGTCATACAGTAATCTTAATGTGAACTTTAAAAAATGTATGGTGGGGTTTCTGTATGCATGCATACATACATATGGTGCCATTTATCTCTACATGACATTCAATTTTATAAAAATAACTTAAAGATGCAGGAAGCAGGATATTTACAAATTACACTGTAGCAAAACATGCAGATGTTATCGCTCCCACTGAAATAACTATGAATTATCTATACTATTTTGGTGTGGTGTGATCGTGTGTTAAATGGGAATGAAAGGTGGTGTGAATGGGTCCTTATGTCTGCTTTGCTTGAGGTGAACCCAGCCAGGCTTTGAATGGGGATGTTGAGTGCACCAAGCTGCATGTAAAAGCTATGAGAGTCATCCTTCATTCCAGGCCTAGCTCAAAGACTTCCTAACTTCCCACTATCCAGGTGCTGCTTCATGCACTATTAACTGACTCCTTCCCTCTGGAATGGCAATGAGCACAAGCTGTGTAATGGGGACAATAAGAAGAACATCACATTGGTGAAAAGATTGGAGATGAGAACTTTCAGCCTTCATTGCTTTTCCTGATAACATTGTTACTTGCACTGTTTGAGAAGACATATCATGAATCTGGAAAAGGCAGTCAGATAGGGTAAAATATCAGATTTGGATAAACCTTACTGTAGCCTGTGGATCAATTGATGAATGTGGAAATTAGCTCATCAGACGTGGCCCAGTTCCTAACACCTGTAATCCACCTATTTATTAGAAAATATCATGCTTAATAAAGTTTACTCTTGTAATAACTGCACTAGGCAATCCAGAATCCCCAGTACTTTTATAAATGTTGTGTAGTTTAAAAATGTGGAGTTTCATTAAAAGTGATATTATGTTATACTTAGCTCTGCACAAAGCAGCCCTTACCTCCTCTTCAAGAGTCCCACTACAGGAAGCCACTTCCGAGTGCCCCCTCCTCAGCAAGCCATGCATTAAAGGGGCACCCATGTGGGCGGACTCCTGAGGAGGGCTGTGTGTGTCTCCATAAACACACACAGCACAGCTCGGCCACGCACAGGATTTAACTGACAGAGTCTCCTGTGAGACCAGCAAGAGAGAGCAAGGGTGCTCCAGCTGGGACAGCGCTGAAGTGTGAGAGAACTCAGGATAGGGGTTAGTGCTGGAAGGTGGCGCACAAGTATTGGAAGGTTTTATTACCTTAATGCAGAGAATACATAAAAGGTAAAAAACCTTTTAAGTTTACAAGCACTTTAAAGTTTTACTAAAGCCACAACAGTAAAATCAGTGTGTATATGCAGTAAAGTATGCTTGATATACTCACTGTGGAACCTAAGGGGTTAATTTGGAGCATTGTGTAAAAAAGGCTGTTTGATCCTGTCTTCTCTGATCCTCCCCTTCTTCCACTGTCCCTAATCTATCTCTTAATTGAACAGAGCCCTAGGAGTCACTCTGCACATGCTCAGTTTGATGTGTATTGCTAGAGAGTTTTTTTTTTTTTTTTTTTTTGGGGGGGGGGGGTTTAGTAGTTACTAAAATAACTGCATTTTCGTGTTCTGTGTAATGTGGGAGACCAGATATAGTGAATGCAGGGTCCTGGCTTTAGTAACACTTTAAGTGCCATACTTGTAGCCCATCAAGGCTTACCTACAGTCTGGCTGAAAACTACTAATGGGAGATATCAGCACTGTCCTACCTGTGATCTGGGACACCCCGAACATTGGGTGTGCATACCAGTTATGCTGGGAGCATGCCCAACTTTTGGGGCTTCCCAGATCACAGACAGGGTGGCGCAGATCTTTCCCATTAGTAGTTTTTCAGGCAGGCTGTAGTGGTTGTATAGTAATTTTTTTTTACTTTTACCTACAGGTAAGCCTTATTATAGTAAATAGAATATCTCCTAAACCTGTACGGTTTAGGAGATATTCCCCTTGCAATGACCCGCTGACTTCAGCGGCGCATGCACTCCGGGGATTCTCGGCTGAAAGTCTGGCAGACGCCAGACCTTGCCCAAAAGAAGTCTTCCACGTGCATGCGCGGGAGTGACGACATCGCGGCTCCGGCCACTCACAGCGCCAGAGCGGCAAAACCCGGAAGAGATACTGACGTCTCGTTCTAAGGTAAGTACTTCATAATGAGTTAGTATGCGGTGCATACTAGCTCATTATGCCTTTTGCCTTACAGGTGTAGAAAAAAAGTCAGCGGCTTTACTACCGCTTTAAACTTCATGCAGTGTTGGTAAAAGTAATGGGACCCCTTGACAACATTTGCATTTTATTGCAAAGTTGGACTTAGCCTTTGACAATAACAAATGTGAACAAAAAAAAAAAGTAATTCGATCAACAGAAAGACTAGAGCACTATTCAATAATGAGGCATCAGTCAACTGATATTTCAATTTTGTTCCAATATATGCGCAGGGAATTACAGACAGATGCACTGTATTGCACTGACATGCACATGCTTTGGGACTCGGGGTCGTTATCTCTATCTCTGGGCTCCTAGCTCCACCCATTTGCTCAGCCCTTACAAGTACTTGTTAGATTTTTCATCATTATGGAGATTGCAGCAGAAGGACAGAGACTCCTCTAGCGATCAGAGTGTTGTCAATACAAGGTGAAACAAGCAGTTTATCCTCATTTGACAACTCCTGGTCCTTCTTTCCTGAACTCCTCATGTAATATCTAGCATTAATAAATATATCAGTACAGGTCCGGATGACCATTTAGGCATTGGCCATAGAGAATAACGGCATGTTCGTCTTTCTGTACCAAGCAAAGACGTGCAGAATCCAGAGGATGTCCAGCATTGCACATTACACCATCTTCAGGGCATCAGTGCTACACAGCCCCTTCAAAGGCCAGGGCAACATGAAGCCACACAAGTCTGAATATGACTTATTCTTTAACAAATATAAATATTTTAAACAGTGAAATATTATAACATTATGTTGAATTTCAAAACCAGTTTTAAATAAATACATAAAATACAACAGAGAATTTAGGGAATGGTTTGACCATCTTCATTAAATGAAAGTGTAAGTCTGTTCATTATACAGCTGCCTGCTAACTGCTTTGAGGAAAAAGGCACTTTCAGTTGCAATTCCTTATTCTCGGGAGGCATTAGACCATTGTAACTACATAACAAAGCTCACAAAATGCTCGCCTGAGTTACCAGTAGCTGCACCTCCACTCACTAGAAAGCCATTTCCATTCAGTCAAGTTTAGCCAATCAGAAGAGCAGGAAATACACTGCTGTTTGTAATGATGCTTAGAGAGCAGATGCAGGCCCTAGTAGAAATGGAATCACGCATACCATCGACCCCCACCAGCCATGGGCTCTGAATAGAAAACATGGCAATATGTGTAATTGAAAGGAATGAGACCCTACAAAAAAAAGCACTTTTGCATGTAACGATTCCCTTGTTAGATACAACAACATGATACTTCTGAGCCTGTCAACGCCCTGGTTCATTGTATAATGTCACGTAAAGTCAATGTAAGTGTTGGCTTTCTGAAAAATTATCTGCACTGTTAAACCACAGAGCAGCATCAAAAGCTCCACTCCAAGATTTCTGCTAAGAGGTTAAACATTCCAAGCAGAACTCTCAAGCATAGAATCACTGTGTTGTACGAAATACAGGAGAAGGCTTCATTCATATGGGCGCTCAGCCCCGTACAAAGTGAAGAGACATTTGTTTATGTTTCTGGAGTAGTGCTGAGCTTCATACGGGCAGCCAATATTAGTGAATGATGGTGCATTGGCTGTACAGACTGAGCCCTGAATGCAGACTGTGTGTGTTCATATTCATGCACCTGCCCCTGTGTACCTCATATCTGCGGGTGAGTCCATATACTGTACAACTGCACCCCCATTCACTAGTATAGGCTGCCTTCACACAGCTCAATGGTACCCAAAAAACGGTATACAAAAATCACTTCACGCTGTAGGGGCCGAGCACCCATATGAATGAAGGCTTACTTTTCATTCATGCTAAGAAAAGAGACAATATAACCATACAGATTATGGTGAGTAGAGATAAAGGATACAAAAAGTCTAATCAATGGGGGTTATTTACGAAAGGCAAATCCACTTTGCATGGCAAGTGCACTTGGAAGTGCAGTCGCTCTAAATCTAAGGGGTAGATCTGAAATGAGGGGAAGCTCTGCTGATTTTATCATCTAATCATGTGCAATCTAAAATGCTGTTTTTTATTTTCCTTGCATGTCCCCCCTCGGATCTACAGCCACTTTACTTCCAAGTGCACTTGCAGTGCAAAGTGGATTTTCCTTTAGTAAATAACCCCCAATGTGTAGCACAGTACAACCTCCTCAGAACAGAAGATATTCTCATCTCATTCCAACACTAATCCCAAAAATAAGAGGAATTTTCCTAATTTCAGGACAGTGGGTAGAACCATGCAAATCGTTGCTTTATGCCCCAACTGCTAGATTCACATGCAGCAATATAGACTAATATTATATGGACCTTTATTCCAAACTGCATACAACCGTTTTAAGGCATTTTGGCTATCAGTGCAGTGTATGCAAAGCACAGCTTTCATGGGGTAGGGCTTGAAATCCTATGAGATCATTTTAGTGTGTGGCTAATGTGAACAGGCCTTAAAACAGAAGGTATTCACACTGGATGATGGCCAAAAAGCCTGAAACAGTTGTATGCAGTTTGGAATAAGAAGCTCTAAAATATTGGGCTATATTTGCACTGTACAGTACACCAGCGTTTCTGGATGTGCATCTGGCCAATCGGGTGCAAAGCAATGATTTTCATGGCTCCACCCACTATCCAGAAATAAGGAATAATCCTCTTTTTTTTTGAGACGTGATGGAATTAGACATATGAATGACTTCTGTTCTAAGAAGACTTTACTTTGCTGTGCTATGCAAAGGAACTAGGAATGGGAAATCAGAAGTTTGGCATTTTCCATTTCTAACTGCATAGCATAAAACGACATAGAGTTAAGAGCGCCTGGATGCTGCAGATAACTATTTAAAATAGTCATCAGCAGCATTCATTTTACAGATTGATTTTACGGCATAACACTGCATCCAGTGTGAATTTAGTGTTATGCTGTAAAATCAATCCAGAAACAGACAGCATTGCTGAGAAGGATAAAGAGTAAAGCTGGATACACACTATACAATTTGCTGTAGATTTTTTTCCTTTAAATTTACAAAAACCATAGAATATGAGGTCAAACCTTGAGTTTCAATTTGTATGCAATCAGGCCGGTCCTGGCACTACATGGTTTTGGTAAATCTAAAGGAAGTCAGACAACCAAAGTTGTATAGTGTGTATGGGGTCTCAAAGTAAACTGGGGAAGCTTTTTGAGGCTTAACCACTTCAATACCCACGTATAGTCATATGACGCCCACAAGGTGGATCTACCATCCTGGGTGGGCGTCATATGACGTCCTCGGATTCCCGGCCGCCTGGGGGCGCGCGCGCGCGCCCGCGGCATCGCTCGGGACCCGGTGCGAGTGCCTGGCGGCCGCGATGTCCGCCGGGCACCCGCGATTGCCCGTTAAAACAACGGGACCGGGCGGGACCGTGGAGCTGTGTGTGTAAACACACAGCTCCACGTCCTGTCAGCGGGGAGGAGACCGATCATGTGATCCCAGTACAGAGGATCACATGATCGGTCTCCTCCCCTTAAGTCCCCTCCCCCTACAGTTAGAATCACTCCTATTAGGGACACACATTAACTCCTCCAGCGCCCTCTAGTGTTAACCCCTTCCCTGACAGTCACATTTACACAGTAATCATTGCAATTTTATAGCAACGATCGCTGTGTAAATGTGAATGGTTCCAAAAATGTGTCAAAAGTGTCCGAAGTGTCCGCCGCAATGTCGCAGTCACGAAAAAAAAAAAAATCGCAAATCGCCGCCATTACTAGTAAAAAAAAAAAAAAAAAAAAATTCAATAAATCTATCCCCTATTTTGTAGACGCTATAACTTTTGCGCAAACCGATCAATATACGCTTATTGCGATTTTTTTTACCAAAAATATGTAGAAGAATACGTATCGGCCTAAACTGAGGAAAAAAATTGTTTTTTTTTTAAAAAATGGGATATTTATTATAGCAAAAAGTAAAAAATATTGTGTTTTTTTTTCAAAATTGTCGCTCTTCTTTTGTTTATAGCGCAAAAAATAAAAACCGCAGGGGCGATCAAATACCACCAAAAGAAAGCTCTATTTGTGGGAAAAAAAGGACGTCAATTTTGTTTGGGTGTAACGTCGCACGACCGCACAATTGTTAGTTAAAGCGACGCAGTGCCGAATCGCAAAAAGTGCTCTGGTAAGGAAGGGTGTTTAAAAGCCCTGTATTGAAGCGGTTAATGTACACGGGACATTTTAAAACCTCCCCTGAACGATTTTATTTGACAGATAGTAAACGACGTTTAAAAACGTCCGTTTTGCCATGTTTACATGCTGCATTTAGCCACGTTTGCATTAACCACTTGCCGACCGCCCCATGTAGATATACGTCGGCAGAATGGCACGTACAGGCAGAACCACGTACCTGTACGTGCCATTCTTTAGGCGGTTGGGGGGTCCGATCGGACCCCCCTCCGCCGGCGGGGACGGTCGGCATCGCTTCAGGAGCGATCCGGGACGAGGGGACGGCCAGTGGTTTCTGGCCACCCCCTCGCGATCGCTCCTGGCGAATGAAAAGCTTCCCCTTCCTGTCTATTGTATAGACAGGAAGGCGGAAGTGATGTCACGCTCGGTGCGCCGGTCTATGTGACCGGAGACGCCGAGCGGCGAACATGTTAAGGTTAGTGCACAACACTACACTGACACCAGTACAGTTAGGCACACAAAACACCCCCCTGTCACCCCCTGATCACCCCCCAGATCACCCCCTCCCCCCCCCCCAGTCACAGTGTCACTAATTGCAGTGATCATTTATTTACTGATCACTGCATTTAGTGTCAGTGTGACTGTAATAACTGTCAGGGCAGTTAGTTTTAGGTCCTAGGTAGCCCCCTACCCCCCCCCTAATAAAGGTTTAACCCCCTGATTGCCCCTAGTTAACCCCTTCACCCCCTTTTGCCAGTGTCACTAAGCGATCGTTTTTCTGATCGCTGCATTGTGTCGCTAGGTAACCATTTTTTTTTTATTTTAACCGCCATGTTTTATATAGGTTCATAAATAGTTTTATAGGTCAGGTACCCCCATATTACAACCTAAATAAAGGTTTTAACCCCCTGATTGCCCCTAGAGTTAACCCTTTCACCAGTAATCACCGTATAACTGTCACTGGTGACGCTGGTTAGCCAGTTAGTTATTTCGTTATTTAGGTTCCCCGTCAGGTTTTTATATAGCGTCAGGTACCCCCATATATTACCTAATAAAGGTTTAACCCCCTGATTGCCCCTAGTTAACCCTTTCACCCCCTTTTGCCAGTGTCACTAAGCGATCGTTTTTCTGATCGCTGCATTAGTGTCGCTAGGTAACCAGTTTTTTTTTTTAGGTTAACCGCCATGTTTATATAGGTTCATAAATAGGTTTATAGGTCAGGTACCCCCATATTACAACCTAAATAAAGGTTTTAACCCCCTGATTGCCCCTAGAGTTAACCCTTTCACCAGTGATCACCGTATAAAATGTCACTGGTGACGCTGGTTAGCCAGTTAGTTATTTCGTTATTTAGGTTCCCCGTCAGGTTTTTATATAGCGTCAGGTACCCCCATATATTACCTAATAAAGGTTTAACCCCCTGATTGCCCCTAGTTAACCCTTTCACCCCCTTTTGCCAGTGTCACTAAGCGATCGTTTTTCTGATCCCTGCATTAGTGTCGCTAGGTAACCAGTTTTTTTTTTGTATTACTGTTACGGGTGACGCTGGTTAGTTAGCTTGTTTTTTATACTGTCAGGGCACCCGCCATTTATTACCCAATAACGGTTTAACCCCCTGATCGCCCGGCGGGTGATATCAATTAGGTTTTAGGGTCAAATAAGGTCTGCGTCGCCCCAGGTTAGTGCCAGTACCGCAAACACCCACGCGCAAAGCATACACCTCCCTTAGTGGTATAGTATCTGAACAGATCAATATCTGATCTGATCAGATCTATACTAGCGTCCCAGCAGTTTAGGGTTCCAAAAAAACGCATTGTTAGCGGGATCAGCCCAGATACCTGCTAGCACCTGCGTTTTCCGCCTCCGCCCAGCCCAGCCCACCCAAGTGCAGTATCGATCGATCACTGTCACTTACAAAACACTAAGCACACATAACTGCAGTGTTCGCAGAGTCAGGCCTGATCCCTGCGATCGCTAACATTTTTTTTGTGGTAGCGTTTTGATTCAGTCGCTAACAGTCAGGAGCTTTTTTACCTGTGAATCTCAAAAAAATAAAAAAAACAAAAATAGTTGTCGTTTTATTGTTCTCTCTCTCTCTCTATTGTTGCTCTTTTTTTACTCCATTCTATTCTGCAATGTTTTATTATGTTTTATCATGTTTTATCATGCTTGCTTTTCAGGTATGTAATTTTGTTTACTGTGTTTTAGTGTTAAGCATTTTTTTGTTTTCAGGTGCGCCATTCAGTTGCAGCGCGGATTTATTTATCTTGACAGCAACAGCGTTTGCTCCCACGATACATAAAGCCGCGACTCCAACGCTGTAGGAGGTGATTTCACCACCACAGTTAAAAAAAAGAGCATATATGCCGAAGCATGGGGGCAGCAGGGGGCGGGGAGGAGCGATTGGCTCCTAATGCCACGTACATACGGTCGAAATTCCGACCGTGTGTACACGGCATAACTTTTGCGGGAGGATGCCCCCATGCATCGGCATATATAAATGGTGCATGTATGCCCATCATTAGAAGTGGGTGGATGAAGGGAGGTATTCTAATGGTGGGCATACCCACCAATCAATCTCTTTTTTTCGTTCAGCCAAGAGGCTGCATGAAAAAAAAAAAAGATTACAATATATGTCCAGTATGTTGCTGGACTTTGAATGGTTATACCAGAATGATGCCTGCAGGTTTAGGTATCATCTTGGTATCATTCTTTTCAGCCAGTGATCGGCTTTCATGTAAAAGCAATTCTAGCGGGTAATTAGCCTCTAGACTGCTTTTACAAGCAGTAGGAGGGAATGTCCCCCCTCCCGGATATAAACCGCGCCATTGGGAAATTGGGAAAGCATTTTATCACACCAATCTTGGTGTGGTCAGATGCTTTGAGGGCAGAGGAAAGATCTAGGGTCTAATAGACCCCAATTTTTTCAAAAAAAGAGTACCTGTCACTGCCTATTGCTATCATAGGGGATATTTACATTCCCTGAGATAACAATAAAAATCATAACAAAGAAAAAAAATGGAAGGAACAGTTTAAAAATAGAATAAAAAAGCTAAATAAATAAAAAAAAAACTAAAAAAAAAAAAAAAAAAAAAGCACCCCTGCCCCCCCTTCTCTTGCGCAAAGGCGTACACAAGCGTTGGTCTGGCGTCATATGTAAACAGCAATTGCAGCATGCATGTGAGGTATCACCGCGAAGGTCAGATCGAGGGCAGTAATTTTAGCAGTAGACCTCCTCCGTGAATCTAATGTGGTATCATGTAAAGGCTTTTAAAGGCTTTTAAAAATGTATGTAGTTTGTCGCCACTGCGTGTTTGTGCGCAATTTTAAAGCATGTCGTGTTTGGTATCCATGTACTCGGCCTAAGATCATATTTTTATTTCATCAAAAATTTGAGCAATATAGTGTGTTTTAGTGCATTAAAATAAAAAAAAGTGTATTTTTTCCACAAAAAATGCGTTTGAAAAATCGCTGCGCAAATACTGTGTGGAAAAAAAAAATGCAACACCCACCATTTTAATCTGTAGGGCCTTTGCTTTAACAATATATATAGTGTTTGGGGGTTCAACGTAATTTTCTTGCAAAAAAAAAAATATGTTTTCATGTAAACAAAAAGTGTCAGAAAGGGCTTTGTCTTCAAGTGGTTAGAAGAGTGGGTGACGTGTGACATAGGCTTCTAAATGTTGTGCATAAAATGCCAGGACAGTTCAAACCCCCCCCAAATGACCCCATTTTGGAAAGTAGACACCCCAAGCTATTTGCTGAGAGCAATGTTGAGCCCATTAAATATTTTTTTTTTTTTGTCCCAAGAGATTGAATAATGAAAAAAAAAAAAATATATATATTTTTTTTACAAAAAGTTGTCACTAAATGATATATTGCTCAAACATGTCATGGGCATATGTGGAAATACACCCCAAAATACATTCTGTTGCTTCTCCTGAGTACGGGGATACCACATGTGTGGGACTTTTTGGGAGCCTAGCTGCGTACGGAACCCCAAAAACCAATCACCGCCTTCAGGCTTTCTAAGGGAGTAATTTTTTTATTTCACTTCTCACTGCCAATCACAGTTTCGGAGGCCATGGAATGCCCAGATGGCATAAAACCCCCCAAAATGACCCCATTTTGGAAAGTAGACACCCCAAGCTATTTGCTGAGAGGTATTGTGAGTATTTTGCAGATGTCGCTTTTTTGTCACAAAGTTTTGAAAATTGAAAAAAGAAAAAAAAAAATTTTTTTTCTTTACTTTCTTCATTTTCAAAAACAAATGAGAGCTGTAAAATACTCACCATGCCTCTCAACAAATAGCTTGGGGTGTCTACTTTCCAAAATGGGGTCATTTGGGGGGGTTTTGTGCTATTTTGGCATTTTATGGCCTTCGAAACTGTGATAGGTAGTGAGGAGTGAAATCAAAAATTTGCACCCTTAGAAATCCTGAAGGCGGTGCTTGGGTTTTGGGGCCCCGTACGCGGCTAGGCTCCCAAAAAGTCCCACACATGTGGTATCCCCATACTCAGGAGAAGCAGCAAAATGTATTTTGGGGTGCAATTCCACATATAACTATGGCATGTGTGAGCAATATATCATTTAGTGACAACTTTTTGAAGAAAAAAAAAATTATTTTTTATTTTTGTCTTTATTCAATCACTTGGGACTAAAAAAAAAAATATTCAATGGGCTCAACATGCCTCTCAGCAAATAGCTTGGGGTGTCTACTTTCCAAAATGGGGTCATTTGGGGGGGTTTTGTACTTCTCTGCCATTTTAGCACCTCAAGAAATGAAATAGGCAGTCATAAATTAAAAGCGGTGTAAATTCCAGAAAATGTACTCTAGTTTGTAGACGCTATAACTTTTGCGCAAACCAATAAATATACGCTTATTGGCATTTTTTTTACTAAAGACATGTGGCTGAATACATTTTGGCCCAAATGTTTGACTAAAATTGAGTTTATTAGATTTTTTTTATAACAAAAAGTAGAAAAATCTTTTTTTTTTTTCAAAATTTTCGCTCTTTTTTTTTTTTTCCGTTTATATCGCAAAAAATAAAAATCACAGAGGCAATCAAATACCATCAAAAGAAAGCTCTATTTGTGGGAAGAAAAGGACGCAAATTTCGTTTCGTTACAAAATTGCATGACCGCACAATTACCAGTTAAAGTAGTGCAGTGCGAAATTGAAAAAAGACCTCTGGTCCTTAAGCTGACAATTGGTCCGGGGCTGAAGTGGTTAAGGAGCGTTTAAAAATTTTTTTTTTTTTCAAATAGTTAAAAATGTATCTCCATTAAAAACACCTGTAAATGAAATGCAGCTAAACAAGAGTTACCGCGTTTACACGTGTTTACAAACTGCCACAGGCATTTGGTGTTTCAAATGCCTCTGAAAATCCGTTCTGAACGCATTTTTTTTTGCTTTCCAAAAAATGCTTCTGAACTAAACTGCCAAGAAATAATTATAAACGTCCCTGTGTACATGTACTGATAAGATAACATAGAGGAGAGCTCAGGGGCAGCTCAAACATGTCATACTTACCTCCACTGTGCAGCTCGTTTTGCACATAGTGGCCCTGATCCTCGTCTCCTGGGGTCCCTCTGCGGCTGTCTCGGCTCCTCCTTGCTTCTGATCACCCCCTCTGGGAAGCGCTCTCGCAAGGGGGTTACCTTGCGGGCCTACTCCCGAGACCTGTATTCGGCGTCCATAGCCGCCGACTACAGGACTCGGCCCTGGCCCTTGCGTCATTGGAGTTGATTGACAGCAGCACAAGCCAATGGCTGTGCTGCTATCAATCTATCCAATGAAGAGCCGAGAAGATCAAGCAAAGGAAGAGTGCGTTCGCGACGTGGGACTTTCCAGGGTTCAGGTAAGTAAAACAGGGGGCTGGGGGGACAGTGATCATAAGATGATTTTTCACCTTAATGCATAGGATGCATTAAGGTGAAAAAACATGAATCTTTACAGCCCCTTTAAGCTCCTTCCAGTGCTAGTCACATGACCTAGGCATTTTTGTCACATGATCTCTGCTGAAGGTAGCAATCAGCTGTATGTTGGTAACAGAGATCACATGATCAAGGGCCATCAATGAGAGGAGTGGCATTTATTTTAGCAAATGTATTTTATCCCTTCTGTTATTCCTAAATTAGGTGTATTCTAGAAATTACATTTTGTTTGCTAAATAATGTTTATTCCAAACAACTGACAAATTTGTAAAAATAAAATATTTGTTTTTAATCTTTTCTTTATCCTTTGTTCCATCTCAGTGCTGCTGATCTCCTGCAGCCCATTCCTGTCTACATACAGCTCTGTGAAGGCTGCTTGGAATTTCTCAGGGTGGATTCCGCGAATCATGCCTGTGTAATATGTGCTGAAATAGCTATGTGTAGCTCTCATAAAAAGCCTGTGTGACAGTGCAAAAACACTGGAGCACAACTAGGAGACAAAGGATGTGCTTTTACCCTATAACATGATGTACATGAACAAGAGCCATCATGGCTGGTTCAGCAAGCAATGTTTTAGTGAAGGCTTCAGAATTACAAATTAAAAAAATAACTTTCTAAATTAAATTAACATGTTCAAAAGATTAAAAGCTTATAAGAGATTGGGTTTCAATACACTTTAACCACTTCAGCCCCAAAAGGTTTTACCCCCTTCATGACCAGGCTATTTTTAGTGATACGGCACTGCGTTACTTTACCTGACAATTGCGGGTGTGACTCTGTACCCAAATAAAATGTATGTCCATTTTTTTTTTTTAGCACAAATAAAGATTTATTTTGGTGGTATTTGACCACCTCTGTAGTTTTTATTTTTTTGTGCTATAAACAAAAAAAGAGTGACAATTTTGAAAAAAAAAAAAAACTATATTTTTTACTTTCTGCTATAAAACATACCCAATAAAAATGTAAAAAATCGAATTTCTTCATCAATTTAGGCCAATACGTATTCTGCTACATATTTTTGGTAAAAAAAAAAAATCTCAATAAGCATATATTGATTGGTTTGCGCAAAAGTTATAGTGTCAACAAACCATGGGATATTTTTATGGAATTTTTGTAGATTTTTTTTTTTTTTTTACTAGTAATGTAATCAGCGACTTATAGCAGGACTGTGACATTGCAGCGGACAAATCGGACACTAAGTGACACTTTAGACACTTTGTTGGGGACCAATGACATGCTAAAAATATGCACTGTCACTGTACTAATGACACTGGCAGGGAACGGGTTAACATCAGGGGCAATCAAAGGGTTAAATGTGTCCCTGGGGGGTGCTTACTAACTGTGTGGGGGATGCGTGTACTGTAAGAATACAGAGATCAGTGTTCCTGCTTAGCAGAAACACAAGATCTCTGTCTTCTCTTCTGCCATTCTGGGGGACAATCAGTTGGTCCCGGCGGACATCGGGTCTGCCAGACCCACTGATTGGCTCCTGCTGTGTCCAATCACAGCTGGAGCGGGTCGTCGGCAGTGTGCATGCGTGCCCTAGACCCGGAAGAAAAAATCACGTGCAGGTATGTGAATTTGCGCTAAAGCTTAAGCGGTTAAAGGAAAATTTAGCTTTCACATCAGAATATACTGTAGGTCTGTTTAAAAAGAAACCAACAACACAGTTTGTTTTCCACTGCTGATTAACTGCCACCAGAAGCACTGATGTAAAAAATACAAGTAATTTGTTTGTTGTACAATTGTGTGATCAAGCTTCTCATGGCAAGACAGTATCATTAGTATCTATATAGCCCATATTTATATCTTAATTTGAAAATCAGTTGTTACTTGGGAAATTTTTTAAATATGAACCTATGTTCATAGGCCTTTAATCCCCGTGGTGAATTTCTGGCCTCTGTGGTGCTGTTTTTGCCTTTGTATGGTTTCTCTAAGGCTAATCATTTTTATGCCGCCTATAGATCAAATAGTCTGATTCAGACCCCTTGAGTGGATGAAGCACAACATGGTACCCAGATAGAAGAGACTGCTGTGTAAGTCTAATCAGGAGATACTAGATTTGCACATGCAGCGATTCAAAACATTTAAACACAGGGAATTGGAACACTATCACAACAAACGCCCCATTCAGATGACCAACTCAAATAGACACTGTTTCAGCACACCTAATAAGTGGATGATGTCCCCATGTAGCCATAGGAGGGGATGAACTTCAACACAGAGGATTCCAACACAGGAAAGGTGAAAACAAGGGGTAAAGTTTTCATAATGGTAGGTTCAATTTTACAAGTAGGGTTACAGGGAAGGTTACTGTGAGAGGGCTTTAGTGACTATGGCAGTTATTTACTAAAGGAAAATCCACTTTGCACTGAAAGTGCACTTGGAAGTAAAGTCGCTGTAGATCCGAGGGGGACATGCAAGGAAAATAAAAACCAGCATTTATAGCTTGCACATGATTGGATGATAAAATCAGCAGAGCTTCCACTCATTTCAGATCTACCCCTTAGATTTAGAGTGACTGCACTTCCAAAGTGCAGTGCAAAGTGGATTTGCCTTTCATAAACAACCCCCTTAGTCTTAGAGCATCTTTTTCTGTGCTAGGAGATCTGTGCTAAACACGAACAACTACTACCTGATTTCCAGGTCTAGCCAAATGCTGACACCCCATGAGTCTTCAGGAGAGGAGGAGGGGAGTTTGCTTTGAATAGTAAAAATGAATTGAACAGCATTTTGGTTTGTGGTGCTTAGATGCAGTATAGTTCTGCTTTAAACATGTGAAAGCCCAAGGCTCTACAACAGAGGTGCCCAACCAGTGGCCCGGGGGGCCACATATGGCCCGCTGGGGGGCCTCTGATGTGGCCCGCGACCTCATATTCTGTGATGGCGGGTTGGCAACCCCCAGATCGTGGGTTGTCGACCCGTCATCCCATGAATCCGCCTAGGACAGCAACAGCCAGCAATACCTGAATGAAAGACTGTTATTAAAGGTACGTTTATTACTAAAATCACAGTGTATTTATGGGCATATCTGTCTGCAGTGGTTACTGGGCTACTTTCAAACGGATCCACAGGTGCAGCACAGTGCGCCATACCTGTAGGATATAATAGGATTCTATGGCAAAGTGCAGCTAACTCACAGGAAAGCCACATTTGCACTATGCTGCACCCGCGGTGCTGGTAAATCGCAGAAAATCAATGTGAAAGCAGCCTTAGGCCCCTTTCACATGATCAGTCCGACCCAATCGGACCCTCCATTCACCTATATGGAGCGGCAGATGTAAATGAACTTGTGTTCATTTATAACCTCCTACCTCCAATCCAATCCGCTAAAAAAAAGGGGGATCTGTCCCTATCCGTCTGATCGGATCCGAGGGCCCATAGAGTACATTCTGCATATGCGGAGTGGGCACAGACCTGTCAACCGCCCGCTCTGCTCATTGTGGCCCACGACCGGTTACCATGTCACTTAAGTGGCCCTCTCTCTTCAAAAGGTTGGGCACCCCTGCGTCTACAACCTGGAGAAAAACATACATTATATTTATAAGTAAAAATATATATCTCCTAACCAATCTGTAAACATTCTTTAACCACTTCAATACCCGCCTATAGTCATATGACGCCCACAAGGTGGATCTACCATCCTGGGTGGGCGTCATATGACGTCCTCGGATTCCCGGCCGCCTGGGGGGCGCGCGCGCGCCGCCGGCGCGCGCGCGCGCGCGCGCCCGCGGCATCGCTCGGGACCCGGTGCGAGTGCCCGGCGGCCGCGATGTCCGCCGGGCACCCGCGATTGCCCGTTAAAACAACGGGACCGGGCGGGACCGTGGAGCTGTGTGTGTAAACACACAGCTCCACGTCCTGTCAGCGGGGAGGAGACCGATCATGTGATCCCAGTACAGAGGATCACATGATCGGTCTCCTCCCCTTAAGTCCCCTCCCCCTACAGTTAGAATCACTCCTATTAGGGACACACATTAACCCCTCCAGCGCCCTCTAGTGTTAACCCCTTCCCTGACAGTCACATTTACACAGTAATCATTGCAATTTTATAGCAACGATCGCTGTGTAAATGTGAATGGTTCCAAAAATGTGTCAAAAGTGTCCGAAGTGTCCGCCGCAATGTCGCAGTCACGAAAAAAAAATCGCAAATCGCCGCCATTACTAGTAAAAAAAAAAATTCAATAAATCTATCCCCTATTTTGTAGACGCTATAACTTTTGCGCAAACCGATCAATATACGCTTATTGCGATTTTTTTTACCAAAAATATGTAGAAGAATACGTATCGGCCTAAACTGAGGAAAAAAAATTGTTTTTTTTAAAAAAAATGGGATATTTATTATAGCAAAAAGTAAAAAATATTGTGTTTTTTTTCAAAATTGTCGCTCTTCTTTTGTTTATAGCGCAAAAAATAAAAAACGCAGGGGCGATCAAATACCACCAAAAGAAAGCTCTATTTGTGGGAAAAAAAGGACGTCAATTTTGTTTGGGTGTAACGTCGCACGACCGCGCAATTGTTAGTTAAAGCGACGCAGTGCCGAATCGCAAAAAGTGCTCTGGTAAGGAAGGGTGTTTAAAAGCCCTGTATTGAAGCGGTTAAAAAAAAAGTCATGCTGCATTGAAAAGATTCCGATTTATGCAAGGTTCACGTGTGTATGATTCCTCAGTGTTTGTTACAGTACACGATGTACTCTAGCAATAGAACAGTCGGCACAGGAAGTTGTAGGCTATGGTGGGAAATAACACTGCACAATACATGGAGTCATCACAGAATGTTTCCAGCATACATAAGATCATTTCACTCCATGCTGGGTTACTCTATGCTGGACTCATCAAATCAGAAGTGATTTAAGACACGAGTGAATCAGCCTTATGACATTTAGAGAAAATTCTTGCGAGATGGAGCAACGCAGTTTAATAAAAATACACTCCTAAAGGAACTGTAAGAAAAAAAAAATACCATAGCAGCAGAACTGCACTCAGGCTAATAGCATCCTCAAACGTAGATAATATCAGGTTGCACATGTTTTTTCTTTTTGTCTGTGAGCTGCAGCCATATGCAGACAATGAAGATTACAAATTACATCTGAGGATGCTTTTAATCAACGAATTTCACTGACTCAGGCAAATGCTAGTTTGTGTCCAGAACACAATGGAGGAGACAGTTGTCAGAGACAGGCCTCATTTCCTGCTACAGGCCTAAAACTTTATCAAATGGTATTTTCTCTTCCTAATATAGCAAGGGGGGACCGTGGATTCCACTACGAGATCTATGAATAGCCTGCCGACACACCATGGTATAGGTGGTGTTCCTGGAGCCAGCAATAATTTATAACAAAAGGAAATTATATGAACTGGGTGAGAGTCCACATCAGAAAAAAGGGGCTCCAATAAGGAACAAACTTCGGCATGGGATACAACTATATTTTATTAAACAACATAAAAAATATGTAGAAACACACAAAAAACCTTGACCATACACTAATAAAAGCACCATTGGCAACGTGAAGATCAAGGTCCTCTCTTAGGCCTCGTTTACATGAGCAATGCCCTCTGAAGAGCAACCCACAATGGATCACTTTTCAGAGGGCATTTGATAGGTGGCAGGGAGGCACTATGTCACTCCCCCACTGCCTGTTTTAACCCCTAAAAGCCTGTCCTATTGCAATGCAGGCAGTTGCAGAGCAGTTTCGGTATAGCCCTATTCACCTGCACTTGGGTCAAGTTTAGTGGGCAGGATAACCTGCTGAAAGTGACAAAGTAGAATTCTTTCCATCCCCAGCCACAGGAGCAAACATAGCCTTTTTCTTTGACTTGTCTCTCCAAAAGAGACAGTCACACACCCAGTGAATCTAGCATTGATCTGTGGTAATCTGTTGCTCTGCTGCTACACACCAGGTCTTGTTCCGCCATCTTTCTTTCTTAGACCATCAGGAGCTGGCTGTCTCTTTCTGCTTCTTGCAGCCTCCTCATGAGGCATACAAGGTCCTGCTATTAGTGCTTTGAGCTTTCTCAGTTGTTGCATCCTGGGATATGCGATATGGATATCCTAGAGCAGGGGTCTCCAAATGTAAACAATGGGCCAGTTTACTGTCATTCATACTTTAGGGGGGATGGACTGTGGCCATTGGGAGCAGAAAATGTTGATGTTTATATTCCCTGCATGATAATTTTGTAGTTGTAAAGTTGTAATTTTCAATATACCTCAATAAAAATATTGCACCAGCAAAAGGTTGCCCTAGAGCAGTGATGGCAAACCTTGGCACCCCAGATGTTTTGGAACTACATTTCCCATGATGCTCATGCACTCTGCAGGGTAGTTGAGCATCATGGGAAATAAATACATTTCAAAGTTTTTCTGAAGGTAGGCCCAGTAAATGCTGCAAGTCTCACAAAAGGTGTCTGAATAGTATTTGGTGGTCAGGCCTGGGTCCCACTAAACAACAATATACAGGAGTCTATGATGTTATCAGAAACCTCTTTCACACAAAACTTTTTATGAAAATGGTGTTTATCTGTAGTTACCCAGAAATGAATACTGCAATACAATCTACCTTGAGTTGTAAAAAACTGTCATGAAAGGAACATGTCACTAATGATCTCCATGCGAATGCTGATTATCTGACCATTGAACGGACTGTCTGATTTCAAAACTAATAAAAGAAAGGAGTACTTATCTGCATAGAGAGTGAGGATGACAGCCAGGTAACTAACATTTTCCGAAGGCAAAATCAAAAATAGGAGGCCCCATGCTTTTTTTAACGACAGGTCATTGCTGACCTCTCTCTCACTCAGAAAACTAGTTATCTGACTGTCATACTGACCTTGGACAATTCTGCAGATCAGATCTCAGTCAACTCTCTTACTGAATGCTTGTTCTGAGTCAGTGGTTCAGAAAGCTAAATACAACCAAGATGTCAGCAGATGGTCAGTAACAGCAGACTCCATATTTTTCCTATAATTACATAAAAGAAAATAACTACTTGAATAATGACTGAATTTAGTGTTAGTTGACTCCATTCCAGACAATGAAATGTGTATGTACACGTGTGTGCATTGTGTATGGGCAGTGAAGGGTGGTGCAGTATGTTGTTACAATGCATCGTACTATTTGTTGTTTTTTTTTAGGGCTTGTTCACAAAATGTCCTTTAAAGTGCATTTTTCTGCACACCACCCACCGCACATGTATATTGTGAACAGGGTACATAGAAAACTACTGTCATGCAGATAAATGCAGCTCAATGGACAATGTGTGAACGAGCCCTTAAAAGACTGCAATACTTTCAACTCTGATGTCAGAGCCTTTGCCTGATCCCTCTGATCTCACTATTGGTTCATCACTGCGATGGGCAAGCCTTGCTCACCTGTATTAAAGTGGTTGTAAACCCACTTTTCCATCTTTTACCTACAGGTAAGCCATGTAATACCTGTAGGTACTGTGAATATCTCCCAAACTTGCACTTTTTAGGAGATATTCAGAGTGCATGCAGCTGGTGACATCCCCGGCGCATGCGCTCTGAAGGTCCGACATACCGCGCCAGACCTTCAGGGCCCGTGCTGTAAACAGCGGCTCCCGCGCGCATGCAACGTTATCGTGCCCCCGGCCACCTATATATCCAGAGGCCCGAAACCCGGAAGGAAGAGCGGGTGAAGATGGAAGCCCTCTCAGCGGTGACAGCGCAACGTTTAGTTTGAAGGTAAGTCTCTCATAATGTGCTAGTATGCAATACATTAGGATTTTGGGGATTTTGTTTTTTATTTAACTGCTGTTTTACTACTGCTTTAAGATGAGGGAGTCAAGATGGGGGGTAGCAAAGTACCACCGTTCAAGCTGAAGTCAATCTTTGCATAATAAAGTGCCTCAGGTTTTGGATGCTTTTTAGCATGGGAGTCCAACCTTTTGACCTTCCTGGACCACATTGGAAGAAGATGAATAGTCTTGGGTCACACATAAAATACACTAACAATAGGAATAGCCGATGAAAGGAAAAAAGCCAAGCAGATCTTAAAGCGGAAGTAAACCCATCGATTTAACAGTCTAAAAAAAAAAAAGGCATGCCGTGAATGCTAACTGCACATTGGCTGTGCTCTCAACCAAACAGTCAAACCATCCAATGGCTGGTGTCATAACGGATCACATGTGCAGCACTGTGGCAGTTGAAGATTAAACAGAGGCAAAGATGGCAGCTTCCTTGGCTGAAAACGATAGGAGGGTTTACTTCCACTTTAATGAACAATGATACAGATAAAGTACCTATCTGAGTAATAAAAGTTAAAAAAAAAATTTTAATATTTATTATAAAAGTAAAAAAGACAAAATAAAACCAGTGCAATATTTGACACTGTTTTTGATAAACTAACGCATCTGTATCTGGTTGGATGGATGTAGTAGCAATTCTCAATGGATTCTCAAGGTGCTCATCAGATATTTCGCCCTTCGTGTGCTTTATCCTTGAAAATAGTTGCTCACAAATATAGGTGCTCCCAAAAACTGATGACATGAATAAGGTGTGATTGTAAAGAGTAGGAGATTTTCTTTGGGAAGATAAAAACATATAAAAGTCCAGTAAAAAGACACTGTCAAACTTTTCTTCGGCTGCAAGTGTTCGCTAAGTGTAAATGCATTTTTACAAAGAATTCCCCAAAAAGAATGCATATTTTAAAGTAAGTTTAAGATTTTGTGCTGTGATGTCTGCATTCATAACTGTTTTGAGCTGCATGGGTCCCATGGGCCGCAGATTGGACACCCCTGCTTTTTAGCAAAGCTGATATAGGTACCTGGAGGTGTTTGCATGTTATTCAAGCCTTGACCTAAAGCAATTGCCAAAAACAGTAATGGTAGACTCTCAGTATAGAACTCAAACATTTTTATGTTATAGCAACCAGTAAGTTTCTATATTCTGCACTTGAATACTGACAGCTGTACAGAAACCAGTTACTAAGGGCAACATTTCCTTTAGTACTCGCACACATAGGCCCATTGATTCCAGCCATGAGGTGGGCTTTCTTAGACATATGGTAGCATCCACTGAGCATCTGATAAACAAACTCCTGCATAAATTGATACAATTCACCATCTGCTACATTGTATTGTTATTTTTTTTAAGCTTTAGCTCAACTGTCACTTAAAAAGCAAATGTTTAGTAACTAGTAGATAGCAAAACACCTATTCCCATATAAACTAGATTCCTTTATTTAGCAGACATTTCAAAGTGGCAGTCAGCCAGCAGTCAGTAAAATCTGAAAGCCATCTGAAACTTTTAGAAGTCATTGCGCATATGCTTAGAATAATGAAATTAATTGAAGAAAGTTTTCTGCCATCAGTACACTTGTGGTTTTGGCAATAGCCAGCTATAAATATGCAAAATATATATTCCAGAGCTTTTTATTTCTAGATTGCCCAGCATGTAAATAAAAACATTCCACAGAGTTTTGCTATCAGGAAATGGGCAGTATCTCTGACAGTGTCCTGCTTCTGTGGGTTCTGGACTTTTGCTAGATATTGCATACAATGCACTCACAAGAAACAGTGGTCCCACCCCCATCCACTTCCTGTCCTCATCTTAATAATGACTGGAGCTGCTGACAGCTGATCTGCAATCTTCCATGCAGGTGTAAAATATTATCTTGTGCATAGTGACAAGCTCCACAAATCCCAGGGGATCAGGCAACCTAAAAAAATTACAGCTGGTACCTTTATGTGCATTTTCTACAGCTGTTCAACCCTGGTTCATAGATTGGAGCAACTGGCTCATGAATTCTATATGAACTTGTCTGCCCCACGAGATATCACAACATAATCAGGGTTCTTGTGATTTTAATGACGAGAAGATATCCTCTTAAAGGGGAACAAACTCTCTCAATCAACATTAATGTGGATGTAAACCCTTACAGACCACTTTGTGCTACAGGTAAGCCTATAATAAGGCTTACCTGTAGCTACCCAGAATATCTCCTAAACCTGGGTAGCACGGTTTAGGAGATATCCCTTGTATTTGCATGTGCTGATGTCATCAGCACATGCGCACTGACACAAACTGAAGCAATGGCACATATGTTCCGTTGCTTCAGTGAGTGTGCCGTTACCGTGCGCATGCGTGGGAGTGATGTCATCGTGGCTCCAGCCAATCACAGCGGTGGAACTGCGATGCTCGGAAGTAACTGGAAATGTTGCCGGTCGGTGCTGTGTACGGGCGCAGCAGCGAGGGCTTTGATCTCAGGTGAGTATTACATAATGATTCTATGCATACTAGCTCATTATGCCTTTGTCTTGCAGGTGTTAGTTGTAATGGGTTTCCAACCACTTTTAGGGCTCTTTCACACGGACGGTCCGTATGTCCGTTTTTCATCCATCCGTTTTCGGATGAAAAACGGACATACAGGTATCCCTATGGGATAGCGGGTGTCAGCGGATGAGCATCCGCTGACACCCGCTCTCGTCCGTGCCCGCCATGCTCCGTTTCTGCAGACGGAGGAAAACCCCATTTTTTCATCCGTCTGCAGAGCAGATCGGGTGACGACGGACGCTACGGTCCGTCGTCACCCGATCTCTAATAGGGGAGAGCGGCGCTCTGACAGGTCCGTCCCTGCACGGAGTGCAGAGACGGACCTGTCATCCTACTGCTCAGCGGAGATCACTACGGCGATCCCCGCTGAGCAAGCGGCTATCCACGGGGCGGATCTGCACTGATCCGCCCCGTGTGAAAGAGCCCTAAAGTGGTTTTTAGCCCTTACATACAGTGTATCCAGAAAGTATTCACAGCGCTTCACGTTTTCCCCATTTTGTTATGTTACAGCCTTATTCCAAAATGGATCAAATACATTTTTTCCTCAGAATTCTACAAACAATACCCCATAATGACAACTTGAAAAAAGTTTGTTTGAAATCTTTACAAATTTATTAAAAACTGAAAAAGGAAATAAATCCCCTGTACATACAGTACCTCACAAAAGTGAGTACACCCCTCACAAATTTTTTCATGTGACAGCACTGAAGAAATTACACTTTGCTACAATGTAAAGTAGTGAGTGTATAGCTTGTATAACAGTGTAAATTTGCTGTCCCCTCAAAATAACTCAACACACAGCCATTAATGCATAAACCGCTGGCAACAAAAGTGAGTACACCCCTAAGTGAAAATGTCCAAATTGGGCCCAATTAGCCATTTTCCCTCCCCGGTGTCATGTGACTCGTGTTACAAGGTCTCAGGTGTGAATGGGGAGCAGGTGTGTTATATTTGGTGTTATCGCTCTCACTTTCTCATACTGGTCACTGGAAGTTCAACATGGCACCTCATGGCAAAGAACTAAGGATATGAAAAAAAGAATTGTTGTTCTACATAAAGATGGCCTAGGCTATAAGAAGATTGCCAAGACCCTGAAACTGAGCTGTAGCACGGTGGCCAAGACCATACAGCTCTTTAACAGGACAGGTTCCACTCAGAACAGGCCTTGTCATGGTCGACCAAAGATGTTGAGTGCACGTGCTCAGCGTCATATCCAGAGGTTGTCTATGGGAAATAGACGTATGAGTGCTGCCAGCATTGCTGCAGAGGTTGAAGGGGTAGGGGTCAGACCATACGCCGCACGCTGCATAAAATTGGTCTGCATGGCTGTTGTCCCAGAAGGAAGCCTCTTTTAAAGATGATGCACAAAGAAGCCCACAAACAGTTTGCTGAAGATAAGCAGACTAAGGACATGGATTACTGGAACCATGTCCTGTGGTCTGATGAGACCAAGATAAACTTATTCGGTTCAGATGGTGTCAAGCGTGTGTGGCGGCAACCAGGTGAGGAGTACAAAGACAAGTGTGTCTTGCCTACAGTCAAGCATTGTGGTGGGAGTGTCATGGTCTGGGGCTGCATGAGTGCTGCCGGCACTGGGGAGCTACAGTTCATTGAGGGAACCATGAATCCCAACATGTACTGTGACATACTGAAGCAGAGCATGATCCCCCTTCGGAGACTGGGCCACAGGGCAGTATTCCAACACAAACCCAAACACACCTCCAAGACAACCACTGCCTTGCTAAAGAAGCTGAGGGTAAAGGTGATGGACTGACCAAGCATATCTCCAGACCTAAACCCTATTGAGCATCTGTGGGGCATCCTCAAATGAAAGGTGGAGGAGCTCAAGGTCTCTAACATCCACCAGCTCTGTGATGTCATCATGGAGGAATAGAAGAGGACGCCAGTGGCAACCTGTGAAGCTCTGGTGAACTCCATGCCCAAGAGGGTTTGGGCAATGCTGGAAAATAATGGTGGCCACATAAAATATTGACACTTTGGGCCCAATTTGTACATTTTCACTTAGGAATGCACTCACTTTTGTTGCCAGCAGTTTAGACATTAATGGCTGTGTGTTGAGTTATTTTGAGGCGACAGCAAATTTACACTGTTATACCAGCTGTACACTCACTACTTTACATTGTAGCAAAGTGTAATTTCTTCAGTGTTGTCACATGAAAAGATAGAATAAAATATTTACAAAAATGTGAGGGGTGTACTCACTTTGGTGAGGTACTGTATGTACAGGGGATTTATTTCCTTTTTCAGTTTTTAATAAATTTGTAAAGATTTCAAACAAACTTTTTTCACATTGTCATTATGGGGTGTACTCACTTTTGTGAGACACTGTAAGTATTCACAGCCTTTGCTCAATACTTTGTTGAAGCACCTTTGGCACCAATTACAGCCTCAAGTCTTTTTGAGTATGATGCTACAAGTTTGGCACATCTATTTTTGGGCAGTTTCTCACAATCTTCTTTGCAGGACCTCTCAAGCTCCATCAGGTTGGATGGGCATCGTCGGTGCACAGCCATTTTCAGATCTCTCCAGAGATGTTTAATCGGGTGCAAGCCTGGGCTCTGGCTGGGCCACTCAAGGACATTTACAGAGTTGTCCCGTAGCCACTCCTTTGTTATCTTGACTGTGTGGTTAGGGTCGTTGTCCTGTTGGAAAATTAACCTTCGCCCCAGTCTGAGGTACAGAGCACTCTGGGGCAGGTTTTCATCAAGGATGTCTCTGTACATTGCTGCATTCATCTTTTCCTTGATCCTGACTAGTCTCCCAGTTCCTGCTGCTGAAAAACTTCCCCACAGCATGGTGCTGCCACCACCATGCTTCACTGTAGGGATGGTATTGGTCAGGTGATGTTTCATCAGACCAGAGAATTTTGCGTCTCATGGTCTGGGTGCCTTTTGGAAAACTCCAGGCAGGCTGTCATGTGCCTTTTACTGAGGAGTGGGTTCTGTCTGGCCACTCTACCATACAGGCCTGATTGATGGAGTGCTGCAGAGATGGTTGTTCTTTTGGAAGGTTCTCCTCTCTCCACAGAGAAACGCTGGAGCTCTATCAGAGTGACCATCGGGTTCATGGTCACCTCCCTGACCAAAGCCCCTTTCTCCTGATCACTCAGTTTGGCCGGGAAGGCACGCTCTAGGAAGAGTCCTGGTGGTTCCAAACTTCTTCCATTTATGGATGATGGAGGCCACTGTGCTCATTGGGACCTTCAATGCTGCATAATTTTTTTATACCCTTCCCCAGATCTGTGCCTCAATACAATCCAGTCTCTGGGATCTACAGACAATTCCTTGGACTTCAGGGCTTGGTTTGTGCTCTGACATTCTCTATTAAAGGTTTTTGACTTTTAATAATTTTGGAAAGATTTCAAACAAACTTCTTTCACGTTGTCATTATGGGGTATTAAGCACTGTTAATACTTTCCAGATGCACTGTATACACAGTGAATGGACTATCCTCAGGTACTACGCAGAGATGAAACAAACCATCCTACAAAAGTTGTACCTGTTTATTTGCAGTCTTTTCTTCTCTACATCTGTTTAAAGTGCTGAATTTATAAGCTTGTCTGAGAATTTAGAAAAAAGAGGTTGGAGAGCTGAAGTTACACTCTGCGAGAGTTGATTGGAGGGAAGGGACACACCCCCTTCACAAAGGAACAGAGCTGATGCTGTCATTTAGATGGAGGTCCCTCCCCTGTCATAATTTTTCTCTTGCTGTCAAGAAAATTTGTCAGAAGTGATTCATGTTGATAGCAGAGGAACAAAGCAGCAGACAGAAATGACACTTAGTGCTCTTAAATGAGACAAGTACACAATATAGAGGGATATTCTTTGTTCATATTTCATGTCTGAGGTTTACAATCACTTTAACTATTTTTAATCCTTTTGCTGTTAGTCTTAGTAAACAGATAGAAAGCAATATTCAATTATTTTTATACATCCCAGGAGTCTTCATGGGCATTTTTTTCTTGTATCTGGAGGAGGGGTTTTTCTCAGCTAAGCACACCCTCCTGCCTGCATGCCTGAGCTAAGGGCAGATGTATTCCAGTAAGTAAATGCTACATGAATCATCTGCCCTTACTGAAGATCACTGCAGCTAGAAATGCTAGGGGATGTTTTTCAGAGTGATTTCCCAACAAAATTAAACATGGAGTCATGGACAGATGGCTGAGTTTGCATTGAATATTAAAAATGTATTGAATAGCATTTTTGGTTTGTGCTGCTCAGACACAGTTTAGTTCCGCTTAAAAGAGTTAATCCACTCATAAGAGATATTTCAGGTACAAATAGAGTCTTCTGAAATAAATTACTCCCTATCTTCTTCTAGCTACTGAGGACCCCAGTGGTGACATTTGACTTTCCTCATTCCTTTCTGTTCCTTTTAGGTGCAGCGGAGGAAAGGTGCATTGGAAAAAGACCTGCTTGAAGCATCCTTGATGTGATTTCCAGAAATACATGTGTTACCCAGACTTCAATGGTAACACGTGTAAAACGTGCCCACAACACACCACACCAAAGATGTGATCCAAACCTTAGTTCTCTGCTCCTTCAGCTGTTCCCACTTCTCTGTTTACATTGTATTTTACATACAGAATCCAGCTGAGAAAATAGGATAGGATCCGCTCATGGTAAGTGCACAGACCTGAGAATTCAAGCACAGTGATTTTGCTCGGAATACCCAAAGGGATCTAAAAAACTATTAAGCGATTTAGCTACCCAGATATCAAAAACTGTAATGTGAGTTTTGAAGTTCCAAAAAGTCTTAAGAATCTCCATTTGCCTTCTTTGGTTAAAATACTGACTGACAATAAAGATAGAAACAACAACAAATATAAGAAAAAGGCCTATATTTACTGAAGAAATGTCAGAAAAACTTGAGCTTGCCTCCATTTAGGCCTGCTGGCTATAAATCATAATGAACTAAAATCCTATCCTTAACAGCAATTCTTTTATCAAGCTGTTATAATTTCTGATATTAATTAGCAGTTGTTGAGAGAAGGCCACAGGCAGCAGCCATTTTGCTTGGCTTTACACCAAAGACAATAGGCTTAAGCTTGTTAACGGAACAGCAACACTGTTCATCAAACTGCTGGCCTTGCTTAATTTAAACATGCTGCAAGTAAAGAAATCAGCACCACTGCAATTTACTGCTTCCCGTGCCACAATTCCTGCACACAGATTAAAACAAATACTACATGCTCATGACAACATTCTTCCTCTGATCCAACCTTCATATCACTAAAGCACCAAGAGCAAAGTGGGCCACTACAGTATATGACATGCAACGCATGGCTGAAGTCAGCCAGCTCGCTGACATCATACACAAACAGATATGACAAATAATTCAGTGAGTTAGAGTATTAATACTTTTTTTTTTTTTTAAAAACATTTCCACAAATGCAACAAAACAAAATAAATTCCTGCTCCAAAAAATGTCCAGAAATACTTACATTTTAAAGTTATTACAGGTGCGGCTTTGGGTCGTGATGTGCCACTTCCCTGAACTTCTGGTTCCATCGTTTCCTTAAGGCCCCTTTCACACTTGTGGAAAGGCTGCGATTTTTTCCGCGATTTTTCGCGATTTCAAGGAATGCCTGTGTAAGTGGCATCAAAATCGGACCAAAGTAGTGCAGGGACTACTTTGAAGTCGGAACGACTTGAAATCGTACTAATATGAATGGCTGTCATTGGAAATCATGGGGAACGACTTGTCATGCTACTTTGCAGTCCCAAATCATGGGACAAGTCATATGAGTGTGAAAGGGGCCTAAGAGTCCACTTCCTTGGGACTACATGTCCCTTGATTCAAGCGCCATGACATATGCACAGCCCTTGTAAGCTGCTTTCAAACAAAGGCGCAGAGGCAGGCCTTAGTACTTCTATTGCTTACAGCCTGGCTGTTGGTGCAGGTATGATATTTACATCAGTAAATAGTTCTCCTTCCATTGGCTTGCATGGAAGAGTAGATCCAGCAGGGCTCCATAGAACCCTGCAAGTAAAGGAGCCAACTGTACAAAGGAAATTAGGGCCAGCCATTGGGTGTAAGGTTGAAAAGTGACTATATAAATGCAGAGATATAATAAGAAACTGCAGACAATTTGAGTCCACACATCAGCATCTTTAATAATATATGAAAAAAAGGGTTTAATATAATTTTGAAGAATAGGGTTAGACTCAACTACTAAGGCCCCATAAAGTAAAAAAAAAAAAAAAAGCAATTCTTTAGACCTTAAATTCATTTTATAGAATCTATTGCAGAAAGATGCAGCAGGCTTTTCAAAGCACATCTGGAAAGGCCTCTTGTTTCTATGCGATTAACTTCTCCAAGAGCACATTAATAAAGCAGTGAATCCAACATTCAGTGAACATTCACAAAGAGTGAATCTCCCAGGCACATGCATTTTAAAAGACAGTGATTGGTTCATCACCAGTAAATGTTTTGTGAAAATCACATCGATTGCTTTATACCAATGCCCCTAGGTGATTCAGGCTCATTCAGAAACAAGCAAACCAAAACCAAAGGGATCTGGCAATACAGGCATCAAAAATACACTGAGATACCAGTAAAACTATGTTCAGGCTTACTTAACATGGAGTGGAAAAAACGATGAATCTGAGCTGCACACTATCGGATTTGAGCCTTTATCAGTTTAACGCAATCAGAACAATGAACGATGATTGCTGTTTGGCTGTTACAAGTTACTGCGCTTTGCACATTGCCTAGCAATGTTTTCATAAACTTGGAAGCATCTAAGTTGCTGACTTTGTCTGCTTTCGATGGTTATAACTATTAAACTATTCCACCCCATGAAGACAAATCTGTGCTCTTGCAAATCAAAGAGAATGGAAGACAATTGAAGCAAAATCTAATGCAAACAAGCAGCTGGGGTCCAAATCCCCCCAGAATGCTGCAGTGCTTGCTCTTTTTTTTTTTTCCCCGAGCTCCATATTTAAACAGTGCGTGTTGTGTGACAAGAATTAAGTCAGTGCTGGGATGAGATGACAACACATATCAGATTATTAGACCTTAGCCAATAAGATTTATAGAGCAATGATAAAAATGAAGCAATGAACCGAATGATAATGTGTTGTGATAAATCACTCCCTTAAAGTACAGTTTATGAAGCAGTTTCATAAACTGGATAAGATAATGAAACAGCTGATGTATAAACTGGATAATTAGTACAAAGGCAAAAAGGGGAATGCAAAAAAAGGAAGAAATAACTATATTATTTGTAAACATGCACAGCTGAGTGAACATCATCATACTGGGTTGTAGAAAGTACTTAAGCTTGTTGCATCATCCATGCAGCTCTCTGTATAATGCACAATCCACATATTTAGGTACTATAACCTTCAATTGAATGACCAGATTAAAAGGACACACAGGCCAAGTGTGTGTATGTGCTTTTCAATCAGTAAATAGAGCTGAACTTATGCTAAAGGTTCCAATTTTTCATACATCGATCTGATACATTATCCCCTCACGGTAAAAACAGATCTTTAAACTCTTTTAAATCTAACAAAGATCAAATTGAATTCACTTCCTCAAAGTCTTGCCCGTGTTTTACAAGCCAATAAACTGCAAGTCTCATAAAAAAAAATCAAAATGCTTCATTGTTAAACTGACATTGCTATCTATGATAATTAAATTATAACTTATGATTAACTTAAATATGTTGCCTGGTTTTAAAAACTTTTCACTGCACCAGTTGTTGAAATAATCCAAATATATATACAAGTGCTAAAAAGAAACCAAAGGACGATGGTAATCCTTATAAACATCTCAAGGTTTAAAGTATTCATGTAGTTATTTTCGATGCAGTGAATATCACTGCAGCTGTTCTTTAAAGGCTCTTAAAGCACAACACAAACACACAGATTGGTCCTAGCAGTGCATTGTTGCAGTAAAGAGAAAAAAAAAAAAATCTGCATCCTTGTAAACGAACTGTAGTCAACAGCTTGCCTCTTTTACTCTAATTAAAGGTCTAACAGCCTTTAGGTATGAGGCAGTGAAAAGGTTTTGCTTTGCTAAAAGAAAAGTATCTGATTTCTGATTCTGTACAGTGATTAAACATCTTTGTGTGTTTCTGCACGAGTAAAAGGGGTGATTTGATTCCCTCCCCCCTCCAAAAATGGCATCAAAGCAATCAAAATGGTAATGTTCAGCATGAATGGGGCCCCATCCCCCATCTCAAACTCTGCAGACTTTTCTCCATGTTAGGAAGAAACCAACACCCCTTTCTCACAAAATGGAAGCTTCCACTACCAAACTGAGAGTGCTGACAAACCCTCATTAACATGACAAGGCTTCCAAACTCGAGCAGAAGTAACAGCAGAACATTAAATCACCGACCTGGGGCAATGGCTTGGACAAGGAAAGGACAAGGGGGGTGGTTTGGGGTCGGCGGTTGATAAAGGAGCTGTTCCAAGTTTGGTGCTGAAAAGCTGCTGCATTCCTAAGGAAGGGCGATCGATTCATTGAAAGGGGGGAGGAGAGAAACGCAAACTGCTCACATTCACCCTGGGGCTTCACAAAACAGCACACAGACCCCCCTAAAACGAGCCAGCGGCGAGGCACATAACATGCACAAGCTCCAGTGTGAAAGTTCTGCGCATTTCACTACACTGGGGGAAGGAGGAAGAAGCCTTTCAATGGCATCTGTCCATGGTACTGAAAGGAGCACAACCACATACCATACACACATACTGCCTCCCCCCTCTCTTCCATTTCCGGCACAGCTAAGGAAGAAAGAGGATGGGGGGGGGGGGCTCACTGCACTTCTGGCAAGCAGAGAGTTAACTTTGTGGTGCCAAGAAAGAAGAAGAGAGTGAAAGTGTCTCAATAAAGCCAGAGGAGAAAGTGTTCAATGGATTGCCTGCTGCAGCAATCTGCAACAAAGAACACTCCAACATCCATCTGCTGTAGCCCTCGTCATATAAACATCCCCCCAGCCCCTACTGCACGTCAAGATCAAAAAGTCACTCCGTGAGTGTTTTTTTTTTAAAACCTTCCTAAACAAGACCATCCGTTCAAAATGGATGCCTTGGAAAAAAAGAAGAGGGGAAGAAAATTCATGTGCCTACAACTCACAAGTGTGTGTGTGTGTGTGTGTGTGTGTGTGATCTGCTGAGCCATGGAGGAGAATGCTGAGAATGCTGCACACTGAGCAACCTTGATTGCCTATAGAAAAATGACACACTTTACCAGGGTGTTTACAAAGTATGGCGTATAGAGAGGAAGGGGGAAAAAAAACACAAACAAGTGTACAAGATATTTCTGATGTCTCATCACGAGATGAATCATTATTTATCTTGTAGAGACAACTTCTGCTGGAGCGTTCAAGGATACATTGAAGCTAAAAAAAAAAAAAAAAAAAAAAAAAAAAATCACTTAAAAGTATTCCGTAGTGACAAACGCAGGACTAGGAGAAAGGAAAGGCAGAAGTCAACATACTGTGCAAAAGAATGTTCATGTGATTTTTTTGCTTGTGTAACACAGGAAGGGGGCAAGTTATCATTGAAGCTCAATGGCTATTCCCTGACACCTTTTATTTTAAAGATGAAAAAAATAACACAAGTCTGTTCCTTCACATGGGAATGATCTCTTTAAAAAAAAAAAAAGCGATGGCAGCCGATAAAGTTTGTCATCCTCCCACTGTACAGCTGTACTCCACCACAAACAACAAATCCGAAGGACATGAAAATAGCTTGTAAAAAATTTCTGTAAAATCTGCAATTACCTGTGGCTCTTGCTTCATCCGTGCAACTAGTTTCTAAGAAAGAAGGAAAATAAAATCTAAGATGCCTTAAAAAAAAAAAAAAAAACTCAAAAAAAAAAACTAAGTGTATCTAGATAGAAAAGAAGAGTGTCAGAGTAGGAGGAATGAGAAAGTGTTTCAAGTTTGATGGAAATGGGGAGGAACAAAGAGGCAAGTAAACACACACAGTGCGTGTGTGAGGCAGTTTCCCCCAAGCCAGCTCATAAATATTCAGGTCTCGTCCTAATCTCCACGCAGCAGCACCGCAATATTACTTCCAAATCCTTGTTGCTTGCTCCAGCAAAAGACAAGGGAGGGAGGGGGCGGGGAGAGGAGGGAGGGGAGGAAGAAGTAGTGAGAGAGAGAGAGATGGAGAGGGGGGAGAAAAAAAAAGGGAGGGGGGTGAAGAGTGGGGAGAAGGGGAGGGGGGGAAAGGAACAAGAGGAAGAGTAGGGAGAAGGAGGGGGTGAGTGCAAAGAAGAGGAAGAGTGGGGAGGGGGCAAAGGATGGGGATGAGTAAGGACAGGAGAGCAAGAAAGGGGGAGAAAGTAGATGGGCATAGTAGTGAAAGGTGTATGAAGGGAAAAAGTAGACTACGCCAGGGACGAAGGGAAAAAGTAGACTACGCCAGGGACGAAGGGAAAAAGTAGACTACGCCAGGGACGAAGGCAAAAAGTAGACTACGCCAGGGACGCTGGGACTTTGCGTATGAAGTTGTCAGAGGAAAACAGCATGGAAATGAGGCATGGCAGACGAAAGGAGAGTAAACAACATCAAGTAAAGTGATGAAATGATGAAGAGTGGAACAAGTGAACAGGCTGAAGTACGCTGCCGATCTACTGAACGCCGACGTGAAATGGCAGCAGAAAGCAATCACGTCTGGGGAAGAGACCATTGAGGAAGGAGATAGAGGAGTAAACACGAAACTTAAAGCGATGGAGGAAAAAAAAAAGAAAGAAAATAGGGAGTTCTGAGTACTGGAAGTGCTAAGCAGGCAACAAAGTGTATACGGATACTGAAACATGTTAATAAAAAGGGCCCCTACATGGAGGCCAGCCAAGCACTGAACATGGTGGGGGGGGGGGGGGGGGAATAACACTGAACAGTCAACAATAGTAAAGTGAAGGTTATCTTTCTTAATGGAAACAAGGTTAGGATCAAAAGAGAAAAAAAATACAAAGTATTACAAAGAGAAGATTGTGAAGGGAGACAAGCTATGGAACAGGTGCAAAAAATAGATATATTCAAATGGAAGGGCACAAAGGGGATTTATTAAAAGAGGGCACAAAGTGGGTGTAAAGTTCAATGTACTGGAGAGGGTGCTTTACAAGCCGAAAGCCTCAATTCTTAGATCAATCTAATAAAAATTTAAACTTTATTCATGGGAGGGGGGGGGGGGGGGGACAAGCAGATCTAACCCCAATCACTAAGTCCTCACATCATTTCAAAAATTGTTTTTAATATCTTCAAATCTGCAACTTCCATTAAAACAATCCATTGGTCATCCTGCCCCCAAGGGCCTTATTCAGGCATTTCCTGTTAAGTGGTGACAACTGTCTCCCCAATGTGCTCCTTCGTTGTCACATAGTGGAGACCACGAGCAGCCAAGCTGACGACATGGTCTGACAAACATCCGCTCAGGAGCAACAGCATGCAACCACATCTGGAGCCCGGGCGTGTAGGCAGGAAGTGGCTGAAAGAGGTCAGAGTAGATCAGCAGCACAGAGATGCATAAAAAGGATGGCGAATACAAGTGAGAACTTTGTTTATGACACATGCTGCTTTGACAAACTCAGTGTCATCCAGATCTACTTTCATAAGGGAGTGTCGTCTATTTTTTTCCCCAGTTTGATCCCAAATTGGCAATTGGCTGGGATAAGTAGAGAAAGCTGCCTCCTATGGGAACTGTTGTTTTCTTAGGAAGAAGCAACTAAAAAAATAAGTACATTGCTATGGAGGAAAAGAGAAGATGAAGACGTAGAAAAGTGGAGGTCAACCAAAACAATAAATATGACTACTAAGTGGGTGCAGAGAGTCCTGGGAGAGGCAGATCCACAACTGAAGAACTGAAGAAGTTCTCTTTGACAAGAACTCAGAGGGTGACAACCCCTCCTTCACAAAGTAGCTGTGCAAGTGCCTAGAGCCAGGGAGCATCCTGGTGAGCAATTGGGGGGCCCCTCGAAGTTGAGGTCATCACCTGGATGAGTAATAGCCCCCCAAACCTCAGAAGAGAGGACCCCCATCAGTGGAGGTCATCAGCCCCCTCACTTAAGGTCAATACCTGATGAAAAGTTGAGGGCATTGCCTTGTTGTGCAGCAGAGCGCCCCCTATAGTTGAGGTTATTACTTGGTGTGTAGCCCCCCCCCCGTTCAGCTGAAGTCATCACCTGGCTGAGCAGAACCCCCCCCCCCTGCAGTTGAAGTCATTACCTGGTTGTGTAATAGCCCCCCTTCCCTCCAACCATAACCCCTTCCTAAGTTGAGGGCACTGCCTTGTTGGGCAGTAGGGGGGCCCACTGAGTTGAGGTCAGTACCTGGTGAGTAGCAGTGCCACCTAAGTTGGGCAGTACCTCTGAGGTGAGTAGTAGCGCCCCCTGAGTTGAGGTGAGTAGTAGCGCCCCTTTGAGGTGAGTGGTAGCGCCCCCCTGAGTTGAGGTGAGTAGTAGCGCCCCCTGAGTTTAGTGGTAGCGCCCCCCCCCCTGAGTTGAGGTGAGTAGTAGCGCCCCCCCCTGAGTTGAGGTGAGTAGTAGCGCCCCCTGTGTTGAGTGATAGCGCCCCCCCTGAGTTGAGCTGAGTAGTAGCGCCTCCCCCGAGTTGAGGTGAGTAGTAGCGCCTCCCCCGAGTTGAGGTGAATGGTAGCACCCCCCAGTAGAGGTGAGTAGTAGCGCCCCCCTGAGTAGAGGTGAGTAGTAGTGCCCCCCTGAGTTTAGGTGAGTAGTAGCTCCCCCCTGAGTTGAGTAGTAGTGCTCCCGAGTTGAGGTGAGTAGTAACGCCCCCTAAGTTGAGGTGAGTAGTAGCGCCCCCCTAAGTTGAGGTGAGTATTAGCGCCCCCTTGAGTTGAGGTGAGTATTAGCGCCCCCTGAGGTGAGTATTAGTGCCCCCTTGAGTTGAGTAGTAGCGCCCCCCTGAGGTGAGTAGTAGCGCCCCCTTGAATTGAGGTAAGTAGCAGCACCCCCCTATAGAGTTGAGGTGATTACCTGGTGACACTGGATCTCCACTTGGATGGCCTCCTGCAGGCTCTGCACTTCCATGTCGGTCCGGCCCTCCGCTCCGTCCCCCCGAGAAGTTTGTCCAGCCTCCCCCCTTGCCGGGCTCTTCCTGTGCGGGTCTCCCTCCGCCAAGTCCGGTGAGTGCGGGGCGCGGAGTGAGCTCCTGTCCGCGGAGAACTACTCGCTGTGAGCAAGTTGTGAGGGGAGCGGACTCATCACTTCGCACTCCTCCGCTCACTCTCCCTCTCCACACTCCCAGTCCTCCTCCGTCCTTCGCCGGCTCCTCTCTGCCTCCCTCACGGACTTTCCTCCCCGGTCTCAGCCGTCTTTCTCTTCCCCCCCGGCGCTCTCGTCTCCTCCGCCGGAGTTTCGAAGGGGCTCACAGAGGCGGGGACTACTTCCAGAAGCGGAGCGCGGCGGAGGGATACGGAGAGCTGGGGGCACAGCTTTTTTTTTCCAAGCTGCTGAGAGAAGAAAAGTTGGTAGCGAGGCGCGCGCACGCGAGAGCGATGCCCGGATGCGGAGGAGCTGAAGGAGAAGAAGAGAGGGAGGGGGGGTGGAGGAGGGAGTGCACGCACGGGAGCGCGCCCCCGTGTTTTGTATAGGAGCTGAATGTGTGAGTGACGTGAGGGGGGAGGGAGGCGTGGCTGAGGAGTGGGATGCCGTGCGCAGGCGCAGTGTCCAGGCCAAGTGATGGAGATGCTGAGGAGTGCGGGGAGGAGGGGTGGTACCCGGGGATGCTGTGTGTGAGTTGGACTGACTTCTCCAGACTTGAATGGAGCGGGAGAGGGAGGAGGACGCTGCAGACATTAGGTGAGAGCACACAAGGGGGCAGCAGGGGAAATGGACTTTTCTATCTTTAGATATAGTAATGGCATTATAAAGTCACTCAGATACTAACATAAAATTATGAATGAAAGGGCACCCTGAGAAGAAGAGTACTTACCTCTTCTTCTGCTGCCTGTAATGAAGGTTATTCACAAACCAACAGTTTGGGAGTGTCTGCTGGTCCCCTGCTGCCCTCATTGGTTCCTCCCATGGGCCCCTATCATTACTAACTTCTGTAGTGACATAGGGGGAGGTGGGAGGAACCACTGAGGGCAGCAGGGGACCAGCAATCAGACATTTCATCTTCAACTCTTTTATTTCTCTATGTGATCCCACTGACCCTCACTGTAGGCTTAATCACACTAGCCAGCATGCTGGAACACGCCTGCACTCGTCTACATTGTATAGTGGCACCCCAGATAGCAAGCAATTGTGCTGCAAGATCGAGAATGACTTGCTAAACTATTGCTAGCCTTGCCAGGCTTCACAAGTTTGTTGCACAATTGCAGCAAGCCCGCATTCAGAGGCGTATCTAGTGAAAATGGCGCCTATGGCAAGCACTGAAACTGTGCCCCTGACAAAACATTTGCGGCCTTACCAGCACCCATAAATGCAGCAACATCAGCACCCATAAATACGGTAACATCAGCACCCATAAATGCAGTAACATCAGCACCCATAAATACGGTAACATCAGCACCCATAAATACGGTAACATCAGCACCCATAAATGCAGTAACATCAGCACCCATAAATACGGTAACATCAGCACCCATAAATGCAGTAACATCAGCACCCATAAATGCAGCAACATCAGCACCCATAAATGTGGCCTTACCAGCACCCATAAATGCAGTAACACCAGCACCCATAAATGCAGCCTTACCAGCACCCATAAATGCAGCCTTACCAGCACCCATAAATGCAGTAACATCAGCACCCATAAATGCAGCCTTACCAGCACCCATAAATGCAGCCTTACCAGCACCCATAAATGCAGCAACATCAGCACCCATAAATGCAGCCTTACCAGCACCCATAAATGCAGTAACATCAGCACCCATAAATGCAGCCTTACCAGCACCCATAAATGCAGCAACATCAGCACCCATAAATGCAGCAACATCAGCACCCATAAATGCAGTAACATCAGCACCCATAAATGCAGTAACATCAGCACCCATAAATGCGGCGCCAGCGCCTCTGACATTGGACAGAGGTAGAGAGGGAATAGGATCACCAGTGGCCAGGTGCCCTAGGCAGCTGCCTAGTTTGGCTAGTGGTAATGCCGGTGTTCTGTCGAGAAGTACCCCCTATCGAAAAATGCTGGGACGGAACTGCACGTGCGCAGAACGAAGCCTCAGAACAGCTGAGCTTAAGATCAGCTGTTTCGCGTTGCCAAGGCATGTTTATGTAGGCGAGGACGGATATTTACATAAAGGGGGCGGATATTTCAATGATGGCCAGTACTAGGGGCGGAATTTTTATCGCTGAACAAACAAATCTGGTAAAGAAACCTTTATGTAATATAGAAAAATCTGCCCTTCAATTGACTAAACACGCCCGCAGCGTTCAAAATGAATAGCAGATAAAGATTTATTTTGCAAATTTCTTTGGCCATCAATACAAATTCCACCCCCAGCACTGCCCATCATTGAAATATCCGCCCCCTTCATGTAAATATCTGTCCCTCACCTACATGAACGTGCCTCGGCCACACGGGACAACAGCTGATCGTAAACTCAGCTGTTCTGCGGCTCCGTGCGGCGCATGCGCAGTTCCACCTGGGCACTATTCGATAGCCGGGCATTTCTCGACAGAGCACCAGCCCTGTCTGCTTGGCACACACGCATAATCACACATTATGACTTTAAGTCACCACCATGTGCGATTGTGCGTGTGTGTCAGGCCCAAGCAGAAGCAAGCAGCCAATCAAATATAGTGCTCAATATGGATTAAATAAATATGCTTAGCCATAGATATCATAAATAAAGTGTAATAAAAGTGATTTGTGCAAAAGCAGGTACTACTTGCACAAATCACTTTATTATACTTTATTTGTGATATCTATGGCTAAGCATATTTATTTAATCCATATTGTTTGAGCACTATATTTGATGCTGAAGATCGTGGTGACTGACTGGTTCTGTAATTGTACCTGCTTCTCGGCTGCAGTGCTAATCCTTCCAGGTGCTGCTGTCTGGGGGTTCCAATTTTTTTTCTTCTCTCTAGTGACATAATGTTCTCTCTAGAGTTCTCTTCTCCAGCCTCCAGAGTCCTCACAGTCACGTGACATCACACAGACCCGGGAGACCTCGCTCCGTGGAGAAGCTGAAGCAGCTGCAGAAAGGAGCGTAGGCGGAGCATTAGGCTCCGCCTCCGCATTAGGCTCCGCCTCCGCATTAGGCTCCGTCTCGGCATTAGGCTCCGCCTCGGCATTAGGCTCCGCCTCCGCCTGTTACACTACGGCTACGTAGATGACCCGGGAGGCGGGAGAGTCAACTCATCAGCCGTCATGGGATGGGGGAGACTGCCGCTTCCCTCCTCACTTGCTAGTGCAGTGCTGTGCCGGCGCTGCGCTCCAGCAGGCCGGCCGTGGCGCAGGGGACTGCATTAGTGCGGGAGGCGGCCGCGAATGGACGGATGGAACTATTTTATTGTGCAGGGGCGGCTTTTTTGCCGCCCCCCCCCCCCCCACGGCGCCCATGGCACTAGCCATGGCTGCCATACCCTAGATACGCCACTGCCCGCATTGCATGACTCCAGATCAACTTTCTTTGCAAACATTCTGCAAGTCTGCTGCAAGTTCTGGTTCAGTTATGTTGTGCAATAGTCATCCCACCACAGGGGTCACTGTGGCTGAATTTACATGCTGTAGACTTGCAGAGCTTTTGCTGTAGACTCACCACTGCAACTTTGCTCTTGCTAGACACTTGCTACACAAATTTGCTACAAATTGGTAAAGTGTAAGTATAACATGTTCGATATTAAAAACAAAACAAGCTTTTACAATCCCTTTAATACAGTTTTAAATCCAAAAATGTATTTTTCCCTATTTTCTCCTAAATTATTTCACCCAACTATGTGAACTTTTGTTTCAAAATTAAATCAGAATACTTGGTGATCCTACCAGTGCATATTAGTTCCCTGTTCAGAGTGCCAACACAATGCGGGCTGATCCACAGTCTTCTGTGTTGCCACTCTGCCTGTGTATGTTCCATTTTTGAGCCCTGCATTTCCTTTTCCCAACACTCACCCCTCCCCCCACGTGACACTCATATACAGTACATCACGGGGCGGCTCCAGCATCATAACTGACAGTTAAACACTCCTGCACCAGTCACCTGACTATGTGTTGACAAAAAAAAAAAATCAAAATATCTACTGTATAACATTTTTTTTATTAAAAAAAAAGCCTATATATGTGATGACTGTTTAATTTTATTATCCTTCATTTAAATTATTATTGAGTGGTCCTAAAGTCTAAACATTTTTTTTCTTTTTTTACTTTAACCACTTTACTTTAGCCTCGGTAGGATTTACCCCCTTCCTGACCAGAGCGTTTTTTGCGATTCGGCACTTGCTTCGCTTTAACTGACAATTGCGCGGTCGTGCGACGTGGCTCCCAAGCAAAATTGACGTCCTTTTTTCCCCGCAAATAGAGCTTTCTTTTGGTGGTATTTGATCACCTCTGCGGTTTTTATTTTTTTGCGCTATAAACAAAAAAAGAGCAACAATTTTGAAAAAAAATCATTATTTTTTACTTTTTGCTATAATAAATATCCCCCAAAAATATATAAAAAAAAATGTTTTCCTCAGTTTAGGCCGATACGTATTCTTCTACATATTTTTGGTAAAAAAAAAATCGCAATAAGCATTTATTGATTGGTTTGCGCAAAAGTTATAGCGTCTACAAAATAGGGGATAGTTTTATGGCATTTTTATTAATATTTTTTTTTTTTACTAGTAATGGCGGCGATTAGCGATTTTTATCGTGACTGCGACATTATGGCGGACACATCGGACAATTTTGACACATTTTTGGGACCATTGGCATTAATACAGCGATCGATGCTATAAAATTACATTGATTACTGTAAAAATGTCACTGGCAGTGAAGGGGTTAACCACTAGGGGGCAGGGAGGGGTTAAGTGTTCCTAGGGGGAGTGTTTTTACCTGTCTGGGAGCGTGGCTGTGTGTGAAACCACACTGATCGCTGCTCCCGATGACAGGGAGCAGACGATCAGTGTGCTGTCATTTATCTGTCACTTATCTTAGTCCTCTCACCAATCCAGCACTGTTCTGGCTGCATTACCGCTATCCTTTTCTTCCTAGTCTCACAGGCACTGAGGGCAGCAGGAGCCATAGGCTCTTACTCCTGTCAGCCAAAGCTTGTTAGGAGAGATCAGGGGCGTGGTTTTCATGTGCTGTGTATGTCCATGGACTCACACAGCTCAGGATTGTGTGCATATGTGCTCCCTTAGCAGCCAGCTTGCTAAGGAGGCACTCAGAGGAAGAAGGAGTGCCAGAAGGGAACTTTGACATAGGAGGTAAGTAACCGCACTGTGCAATATTGTTGCACGGAGTAGATAAGTCTAGCCTCTTTTTTTATTGTAAGACAAAAAAAATCTTCAGTATCACTTTAAAATGAAATTATCTTCTCAGCTGCCCTCCGTGACGCCCTTGCAGTTTTTAGAAGGAAGTGCTAGAATTGCGATTAACAGTGCAGTACTTCCTATTTTACAGGATTGATAAGGAGGTCACAGTTCTAGCACTGCCCCACAAGACTGCAAGGGGTAGATTTACTAAAGGCAAATCCACTCTGCACTACAATTGCACTGCAAGTGCACTTGAAAGTGCACTTGGAAATGCAGTCGCTGTAGATCTGAGGGGAAGCTCTGCTGATTTTATTATTCAATCATGTGCAAGCAAAAATGCTGTTTTTTATTTTCCTTGCATGTCCCCCTCAGATCTACAGCGACTGCACTTCCAAGTGCATTTGCAGTGTACTTAAAGTGCAAAGTGGATTTGCCTTTAGTAAATAACCCCCAAGAGTATCACGTGGGGTAGCTGAGGAGATTACTAAGAATTTAGTTTAATTTAAATTTAAATTTAAATAAAATCAAACAATTACTGCGAACAAAGGCATTCTTTTTGTTTTTCTAAACTCTTTTTATTGACAAGATGTACAAAAAGAAAGACATGTTGGTACAATGACCAAAGTGCTCAACATGAGCACAATTACGTATCATATTTACAGCTGTACATGCAGAGATCAATGATACATTTTTCACATAAACGGATGACATCCATCCATATTAGCTAAGTAATGGGGAGTCAGGCATCAGACAACACTCTATCAGGCAAGGAGGTATGAGCACATCCAGATCTATAAACCAAGTATAGGCTCTAAGCTCTCAGGTAGTTGTGATATTGAGAGTGGATGTACACCAAGGGTCCCACACCACAAAGGCATTCTTAAAATAAAATGTTATGGATATTTAGATTTTTATTTGTTTTTTTCAGCAACTAGTTACGTGACCACCAGAGCACCAATCGGCTCTGTGCGGCCCCGGCCTTATGACAGGGACACACCACAGTGAGAAGTGCAGGACATGTCACAATCTGGGAATCAGTTCCACCCACATAACACCCATCAAGCTGCACAGGAACTGGGAAAAGAGCATGAGACCCAAAAAACAATAGCAAAAAGGTATTTACAATCATTTAAATGCTGTGATAGGTGAAGCATAATGTTAAAGTAGAATTAAAAACAAAACTTTTTCATATAGCATAGAGGACAGTTATAACCCCTGATAATGGTACGCAGGACAAAATGAGAGGGTGAATCTCCCTAATGGTCACAGACAGCAATACAAACCTGGGAGGTGTTCTACTCCATCTCTACTCTGTCCAAAACTAAAAACAAAGTTTTGCCTTAAAGTAGTTCTAAAGTCAGAAGGTTTTTTATCTTAATGCTTAATGTTTTTTTTATCTATGCATTAAGATAAAAAAACCTTCTGTGTGCAGCAGCCCCCTAAGGCCCCTTTCACACTGGGGCGGTGAGCCGCGGTGACGGTAAAGCAGCGCTATATTTAGCGCTGCTTTACCGTCGTTTTCACCGCGGTTTTCGGCCGCTCGCGGTGCGGTTTTACCCCCCGCGAGCGGCCGAAAAAGGGTTAAACACCCCCCGCAGAGCGCCGCCGTAGCCGCGGTATTGCCGCGGTAACAGCGGTATTGCCGCGGTTTTACCGCGGTCTCCCATTGTAATCAATGGGAAGGAGCGGTATAGGAGCGGTGAACACACCGCTCCTATCCCGCTCCAAAGATGCTGCTAGCAGGACTTTTTTTGTCATCCTGCTAGCGCACCGCTCCAGTGTGAAAGCCCGACGGCTTTCACACTGGAGTTAAAGGGGCCGGATTTTTTCATGCGGTGAACAGGCGCTATTTTTAGCGCTGCACCGCATGAAAAACGCCCCGGTGTGAAAGGGGCCTAATACTTACCTAAAACCCATCTCTATCCCGCGATGTTGCATGAGAGTCTCGCTGTCTGGGACCTCTTCATCAACTGAGACAGCAGCGGAGCGCCATTGGCTCCCATTGTTGTCAGTCAAAGTCAGTGAGTCAATAAAGAGAGAGGGGGGTGGGGCTGATCTGCGGCTCCGTGTCTGAATGGACAAACAGAGCAGCGGCTCGGCTTGGGTGCCCCCATAGCAAGCTGCTTGCTGTGGGGGCACTCGGCAGGAGAGAGGGACCAGGAGTACCGGCGTGGGATCCGGGAAGAGGAGGATTGGGGCTGCTCTGTGCAAAGCCATTACACAAAGCAGGTAAGTATGAAATGTTTGTTATTATTATTTAAGTTATACTTTGATACTCTTACACACATCACATGTGTCAAAACATATACAAATGGGTTTAGATACACTTTAACTTTATTGCAGTGACGCAAACACTTTATTTAACCACTTCAATACCGCCTTATGGTCATATGACACCCACAAGGTGGATCTCCCATCCTGGGCGGGCGTCATATGACGTCCTCTAATTTCCGGCCGCCTGGGGGGCGCGCTCGGGACCCAGTGCGATGTCCGCCGGGGACCCGCGATTGCCCGTTAAAACAACGGGACCGTGCGGGACCGTGGAGCTGTGTGTGTAAACACACAGCTCCACGTCCTGTCAGCGGGAGAGGAGACCGATCATGTGATCCCAGTACGGAGGAACACATGATCGGTCTCCTCCCCTTGGGTCCCCTCCCCCCACAGTTAGAATCACACATATAGGGAATACATTAACCCCTGCAGCGCCCCCTAGTGTTAACCCCTTCCCTGCCAGTCACATTTACACAGTAATCATTGCAATTTTATAGCAACGATCGCTGTGTAAATGTGAATGGTTCCAAAAATGTGTCAAAAGTGTCCGAAGTGTCCGCCGCAATGTCGCAGTCACGAAAAAAAATCGCAGATCGCCGCCATTACTAGTAAAAAAAAAAAAAAAAAAAAAAATTCAATAAATCTATCCCCTATTTTGTAGACGCTATAACTTTTGCGCAAACCGATCAATATACGCTTATTGCAATTTTTTTTACCAAAAATATGTAGAAGAAATACGTATCGGCCTAAACTGAGGAAAAAAATTGTTTTTTTTTTTAAAAAATGGGATATTTATTATAGCAAAAAGTAAAAAATATTGTTTTTTTTTTTTTTATCAAAATTGTCGCTCTTCTTTTGTTTATAGCGCAAAAAATAAAAACCGCAGAGGTGATCAAATACCACCAAAAGAAAGCTCTATTTGTGGGAAAAAAAGGACGTCAATTTTGTTTGGGTGTAACGTCGCACGACCGCGCAATTGTTAGTTAAAGCGACGCAGTGCCGAATCGCAAAAAGTGCTCTGGTAAGGAAGGGTGTTTAAAAGCCCTGTATTGAAGTGGTTAAAACCCCACTCCAGGCTATGGTGACAGTCTTTTTGCCCCCTTACCTTGTGAAGACAGCAATACTCACCTAAGTCTCTGGTTCAGGTGCAGGGGACTCTAATTCAGTGCTGAAATAGCAACCTGAGATCAAAGTCTCTCTGTCCCTCTGTCCCTCATTCCTCCTCATTTGTCCCTCATTTTGGTCTGATCTATATAGTTGTATATAAAATGCACTATTTAACTTTCAAAAAGTGTTTCCCAGTGCTAAACCTTTCATCCAAATTCAAAATTGCTGCATTTGTAAATTTCTTAAGCCAGTATAAAGCAATAGTAGTGGTAAAAAGAAGCACTTGGGGGTTTAACTGATAATTTTTTTGTAGAATTCTCCTTTAAGGGGGCGTGACAGGGGTGTGTCCTATGCCTACATACTTTTGCTAATAGGTGTCCCTCGTTCTAATCCAAAAAAGTTGGGAGGTATGCTGAGACCACTGAACCACTCCTGTCCTCCCGTGATGAAGTTGGCCCCCTTCTCTCTCCTGAGAGGACCCAGCCATCCAATAGGGAATGTCCAATTCACACAGGTAGTAACATAGACACCTAACAATGGACCTAAAGCAGGAAGTAAACAGAAGAGGAGAAGGCGGCGGTACGGCATCATGTAAACTGTTGTGTTTTTATTTATCCCCATTAGGGGGATTCATCCTCTCTATTTGTCCTGTTTAACTTTATCACTGGAAGTGAAAGTAAAAGAAAATCTCAAATTTTGGTTTGTCACCAGGACAGGAATAGATGGGGAAATCTTTCAATGGAAGCACTCGTTTTGGTGACCCTGGTGACAACCTGGTATTCCCTCACTTTGGAGGGATTTCCTATAACTTCCTGTTTTGGCTGTGGTATAGGAAGTAAAAGGAAATCTCCCCAATGGAAAAGAACAACAAAAAAAACTTACCTAAAATAAAAAAATTTAAAAAAATTAAAAAGTTTTGCCTGTAGTTCTACTTTACAGGACCAGTTGCTAAATAGGAAACACATGAATGCAGTAGCATAATTCTTTTTTTTTTTTTATAAATACAACCTTGTAAATTCGTTTGAAAACATACACAATTGTGGGTTGTAAAAAAAATCTGCATGCACCTCAAAAAAAAAAAAAAAAGCACCAGATGCAAAAACTGCCAGATATTTATCTTGTGCATGGTTTATTAATTACCTAATGCAACGTATTGAAAAGCATCAAGAAATCTTTTTTTTCTGTCAATAACAACCAACCAAATTGTTCCTTTCATTTCCTAACCAGCACTAGGAAGTATCAGTTGGAGTTCCCCTGGTTGCCATGGCAAAGGAACATCGTACATGCTTTCCAAGCACCCCTAGGAATACATAAGTATATCAAAAGGATTCATGTAATTGTGTTCACATTTAATGACACTGGAATGCCCCCCCCCCCCCTCGTAGATGCCGGCATTTATTTCTAACTGGCACTTTATTGTTATAATGTGGCAACAGATATCCTTAAAAGTCTTTGTGACTAATTTACAGATTAACTGTACCATTTACCGTGATACCTATACCTAAGTTTACTATTCAGATCATATATATTCATTGTATGAAATGATAATGTTGCAAATACTTTTAAAATTCTTGGTGTAGCTTTAAAGAGTAATTTCAGGATAACTACTCTTACAACTATCCCCTCCCCCCTCCTAACACCCATGCTTACTAACCTGTGTAAGAAAGATCTGTATATTTACCTATTTTCGGGCCGCTCCAGTGCAGTCACAGGATTCCTTCTATGTCAACCAGCGTTAGCTGAATGGGAAAGGAGAGAGTGCTCATTACAATGGCTGGTAATGCCTGGGAGTGGTGATGTCACCCATAGGCTTCAATGGCCCATCTGTTGTCAGCGCTCTCCTCTGCAGCATTCCCGTTTGACATCATGGATCATGTGACCAGAGAGGAGTGGCCTGAAAATAGGTAAGTATATTCAATGCATCTTTCTTTTACAGGTTAGTAAGCATAGATGTTAGGAGTGAGTTGTGAGTCAGGGGAGTGAACAGTTTTAAGAATAGTTAGGATTATCCATGAATTTAATTTTAGGTCTATCTGAAAGTTCTCTTTATATGTTACAGTGTATGTAAACCCAAAATCAATTTTTCACTATGTGAGCATCTTGCCTTACTGTATACAGTTTCTTAAAGCTGACCTTTATTCTGCTTCTCTTTTTTGAATGCATTTGCTAAATAAAACCCTTCTATTTCCATTACACTCTCCTGAACTCTGTACTCTGTACATAGCGCACTCCTGAACTCTGCCCTCTGTACGCAGCGCACTCCTGAGTTCTGCACTCTGTACGTAATGCACTCCTGGACTCTGCTTTCTGTATTTAACACACTCCTAAACTCTGCACTCTTGTTTCTTTGTTGTACAACTGAAACATTTTTTTGCAAAAAAACAAAACCCTGCACTCTGTATTTAATGCACTGCTAAACTCTGCACGCACCAGAGTTTAGACCCTTGAACCCTGCACTCTGTACATAACGTACTGCTGAACTCTGCACACTTTACGTAGCGCACCCCTGAACCTTTCACTCTGTATGTAATGCACTCCTGGTATTTAAATAGTATGTCCACTTTTGTTGTGAAAATAACATTCCTCTCTGGGCGATCTATTTACATTGCAGGGATTTTAACAATCTTTTTTGCAGATTCCTACCTTTTGTTATTCTGAAGAAATAGGTGTTTGTTTATGCCCATGTGCTCAGTGAATGGGAATGGCAGTGTTTTTTTCAATAGCGATCAGCTGCTGCACTTGCAGGGTTCTAATGAGGAAAGTTTCAGGGCATGAATCCCTTTAGGTGCAATTAAAACTGTGGGACTATCTCACCAAAATGGAAATGTTTGTTGCAGAGCATGCCCAAAAACTAATGTGTATCCTGGTGCACGCTTCACGCCCATACACCAGCTGAGTACAGAATGCCTCCAGGATGCCATATTGCACTGCATTTTACAGAAAATCACAGCACTGCAGATTGAAAAGGAAAGATCATTTTTAATAACATTATATTACAATAATCATGCACAAAGTATGTACATACGGAGTGTGTACAGCTTACTCCGCACTCCTGGGGTAAGCAATATTCTTAGTGCATTTAAAAAACTTCCACAGGGGGAAGGTGGGAGTGATGATAAGAAGATTCAGTAAACTTCTGCAGCTCCTCAGTAAAGATCTGGGAAGAAACTCCAAAGGCAGTATATGAAACAGAAGAGAGGGCGCTGGAGTCAGTAAACACGTTTATTGAAAATAGCACACTTACATGTAAAATACTGGGTGAACAGCATGTAGCAGCTAGAAACAACATCACAGACACCAAAGGGTTAAGCAGCCGAGGTAGCCAAGCAGAGTGCAGCAGAGTAACAGTTAGCAGCTACGGTTTAGGGAACTGGCGAGCAAAGCAGTGGCATCCACAGCCGCACAGGGAGAGCGGCGGCTATCAGAACCAAACAGTGATGTCTAGGGTGGGAAGACCTAGGAGGCAGTTGTTAAGCCCAGCCAATGAGGTCAGTAATGGGTAGGCGCTTAGCATTTTTGGGACTCCGCAGCTTGATAAAAGGAAAAAAATACCAAAATAAATATTAAAAAACATATGTATGTGCACATGCACACACCTAGGACATAAGTGGGCACAAGCAGTAAATGCTAATTGTGCAATACAATATGTATCCCTGCACAAGCCAGAGTGAGAGGAATAATTCTAGGGCCATCTCCTGACATTATTGGTATTTTTTAACATGACACAGTGTCATATTTTATATTTTGCAGAAAATTTAGATTTTATATGTAGCGCGGTTATCCTTTCCTACTGAATTGTATTAACATTTATAATAAAAGTCTATGGACATTTCTGTGGCTTAGTATTTGGCGCCATCTAGCGACCAAACACAGATAGTGGACTTAAGTGATATTTGCTTTCACAAAGCACTAAGCTGATTACAGGAAGTGACTGTTATTTACTTTGAGAGTTGACCTTTTTACTCAAGATGCCAGGTGACCTACCCAAGGACACCCTATCCAACAGTGCATGCTGGGTAGGACATAAAAGGAGCCCAAGCGGCCATCTTAGGTCTCTTGGGAACGCATGGCCTGCCTGTGAGGACTTGTGAGGAGGCCTCCCGGAGGAAGCTGCCTGCAGCCATTGCGGAGCGCAATCCAGCTCCATTGTGTGAGTGACCTGACGGTGCCAGAGATACAGTGACCAGATTGGAAGCATCCAGAGACACTCGGTTGAGCATCGGAGGACCGAGTTCACCCAGCAGAGCGGATTGGAGTGACGAAGCCAGCTGACAGAGAAGCAAGCTGCAATCACCGGACCATAGCTACCATACATAGCTCCGATCCAGTTGGTGAGCGGGTTGCGGCCCGCAGTTTATTAACTTTTGCACCTAGTCAGACTTATATACAGACCTTGCTGGGATACATAGTCCTACGGAGGAGGAGTATTACAACTGACACTAGGCAGGCATAAGGCCTATCTGCTATTGCATCTAAAGCCTTGTATCATAGTTACTGAAGAAATACCAGGATCATCCTTAACTCAACTTTACTTACTTTAACCCTTGGATTACAAATCATAAGGAATTATTCTAGCTAGCGAAGATACGAAGACTAAAGACTGAGTACTTTAAGTGAGATCTCACGCATAGCTATAAAAGTAGGGGGAGCTCCTTGGTATTATATTGTCTATAATTGTTTTATCAAAATTCATTGTTCTGTCATTCTATGTTGGGATGACAGCACAATTATTGTAATCACCTGTTTGAATCTATTTACAGTAAAATATATTTTGGTTAAGTACCCAGTTGTGTGGAGTATTGTTTTCTCCCAGCAGGTGGAGCCAGTGGATCCTGAGGTCACAATACAGGTATATTGTGTTGTATTATAACGTACTGTATTGTATTGCACCACAGCTGTGTCAAGGGGACTCAGTCAAGTTAGTGGGGTTTCTTAGCAGAGTGCAGGCCCAAATCAAACCAGCAGCTCCTTCGGGGGTCAGTGCTACATATATTTTGTTTGTTTGCTCTACAATTAAAGTAGAATTCTGGGATAAAGCTAACTAATCTTAAAAAATACCTCCCCTCTCTTAACACCTATTTTATCTAACCTGTGGACTAAAGATCTGTATACTTACCTATTCTAATGCCACTGCCACGATCCGGTCATGTGATCCGGCTCCCCTTTGTCAGCTAGCAGCAGCTCCAGGGGAGAGGGGATTGATGGACCATATAGTAAGCCTATTGGGTACCTCATGGTTTAGGTATTACCAGACATTTTAAAGCAATTTTCGGTGGCTTTAAAATAGGTAAGTATACAGATTTTTTCTACACAGGTTAGTTAGAATAGAATAGATGTTAGTTGGGAGGAAGCATTTTTAAGATTAGTTAGCTTTACCTGGATTTCTACTTTAATATTAATGCATTTATTAGTGACAATATATAATTACAGTATTGTGCTTTCAGGTAATATAAATGAATGTGTATGTATATTAAAGCCTAATTCCAGTTTCAAACAAAAGGCTTCTACACTTTAAAGCAGAAACAAGAAAAAAAGGAAAAATAATGCATAAATATGGTATATTTTGTATTTTTAACTACTGTATATACTCGAGTATAAGCCGACCCGAATATAAGCCGAGGCACCTAATTTTACCACAAAAAAACTGGGAAAACGTATTGACTCGAGTATAAGCCTAGGGTGAGAAATGCGCAGCTACTGTAAGTGGAAAAGAGGGTCAACAATGCCCATTTGCAGCCTCACTGTGCCCATTTGCACGCCTTACTGTGCCCATTTGCAGCCATAGGTCCCCTGAACTTCAGTAGTTAAGGGTTCCTAGATGCCCTCAAGCTACAGCCAAAATTTGGGGTCTCTGGACCCAAAGGGTCCTGAAATGACATTGCTGCAGATGGACACAGTTGACCGATTTGGGGCCCTGTATCTCGGGGCCACTTGGTGCTAGTAACCCCAAATTTGGATATGTTGTAATGTTCGTTCCTAGCACTAAGTGGCCCCGAGATACGAGGCCCCAAAGTCGGGTCGGAAAATGTCAGGCACTTTTCTGCAGCAAAAAATTACATTTTACAACCTGACTTTGCGGCCCCATATCTCGGGCCACTTGGTGCTAGGAACCCCAAATTTGGTATGCAAACCCAGTGGAACCAATTTGTGGTTCCTAGCCCTGAGATACGGGGCCGCAAAGTCGGGTCGGAAAATGTCATTTTTTGCTGCAGAAAAGTGCTTGACTCGAGTATAAGCCGAGGGGGGCACTTTCAGCACAAAAAAAGTGCTGAAAAACTTGGCTTATACTCGAGTATATACGGTAATTTATTTAAAGCTCAACTCCAGTCAAAACTTTTTTTTAGTATTGCTATCTGTATCACCCCTGGAGATTTCCCCCTTGCTTCTTGTCCAGGTGATAGGTATCAGACAGAAATGGAAGTGAGGAGAAAAGTCCCTAATGGTGACATGCCATTCATTTCAACAACAATCTTCCAATAAGATTTTATGTGCACTTGTAATGCATGTTATTTATTTGTAAAAGTCTCCTTTGTGTATACATTCAAAGGCCCAATGACTGCTTCTGGATGCCGCCATCTTGGATGTGATTTAAACAGCCCCAGCAGACTCAGAGCTGTCACTTAATTGCCCCTCAATAGCAGTGTTTCTCAACCATGGTTCTGTGGAACCATAGGGTTCCTCTACAGCTTTCTAGGAATTTCTTGAGAAATAAGCAATTTTAAACTTTCAGATAAGTAGCCATTACCACAAATGATCTTTATAGCTACAGTATCTGCAGGGCCAAATTAACATAGGGACTATTGGAGCTGCAGCTCCAGGCCCCTACTTTAATATAGGACCACCAGAGGCGGACTGACCATCCGGGCACTCGGGCTCTCTCTTTAGACCCCTGTTACCTCACCAAAGCCCCCAAACAGGGTTGTTAATTTTTTTTTAAATAAATAATTAAAAATTAACTTTAATTTAAAAAAAAATTAAGTTGTAAAAAAAAAAAAAGGAATAAGGAAAAAATAAAAACTACTGACACCTTCCACTGCTCTACTGACACAGTCCACTGCCCTACTGACACCATCCACTTCCCAACCCCCCCCCCCCCCCAAAAGCGATACATTTTAAAAAAGTCCAAAAATAGTCACTCCGGGTATCATAAATAAAGTGAAGGTAGTGCTGCGCTGTAAATAGTGTGAAACAAATAAAGTGCAAGAGTGTATTATGCTCAAAACACTAAAAAGAGGCAAGTACAGTAAAAACACATAAGAATGAAATCCGAGTATGAATAAAATCCATATATCAATTGTTACTTTAAATCTACTAAAGTAAAAAATTGCTAAAATTAAAAATCCATAAAATCCTTATATTCTGTGAAAATAAATAAATAAATGAATGTGTCTGTGGAAAATTATTTAAAGTGCAGGATTTACAGTGACTGAATGGTACAGTGACTGAATAAAGTGCTGGTGCTGGTGATAAATCTTCTGCAATAAAGTGCTAGTGATGAGTGGCTTCTTGTCTTCTGTGTGCAGTAATATTTGGATGTCCCCTTACCTTACCGCTGTAAGGTAACAGCATTTATATCTTTGTAATGGAACCAGTATGTGTCCCCAGGTGGTCATCCCGACCTGACGCCTCCAATTCTCCTGGTATGTGTTCCTTGTCTTTAGTCAGCGTCCCTTTTTGTCCCTGGTATATCTGGATCAGGTGGACCTCACAGTGGGGCATGGGTGGGGGAATGTAAGGAACAGGAGGGATGCTCGATAGTGTAGTTATTTAAAAATATTTAATAAAAACGAGTAGCGAGCTCGCCCACGTCACTTCCGGTGTCTCATATTCCGCCACGTGTTAGTCACGGTCACATGACTTCATCAGGGGATCTCCTGACTGTGAGGCACACGCGTCGGGAATACGAGACACCGAAAGTGACGCCGGCGAGCTCACTGATCGTTTTTATTGTTACCTGTTCTATACATGCTAATGTGAGTACTTTATTTACATTGCTGTTACCAAATAAATATTTTTAAATTACTACACTATCGAGCATCCCTTCTGTTCCTTACATTCCCCCACCCATGCCCCACTGTGAGGTCCACCTGATCCAGATATACCAGGGACGAAAATGGACACTGACTAAAGACAAGGAACACATACCAAGAGAATTGGAGGCGCCAGATCGGGACGACCACCTGGGGACAAATACTGGTTCCATTACAAAGATATAAATGCTGTTACCTTACAGCGGTAAGAGGACATCCAGAGATTACTGCACACAGAAGACACACATCACTAGCACTTTATTGCAGAAGATTTATCACCAGCACCAGCACTTTATTCAGTCACTGTACCATTCAGTCACTGTGGATCCTGCGCTTTAAATAATTTTCCACGGACACATTAATTTATTTATTTATTTTCACGGAATATAAGGATTTTATGGATTTTTCATTTTAGCAATTTTTTACTTTAGTAGATTTAAAGTAACAATTGATAAATGGATTTTATTCATACTCTGATTTCATTCTTATGCGTTTTTACTGTACTTGCCTCTTTTTAGTGTTTTGAGCATAATACACTCCTGCACTTTATTTGTTGCACACTATTTACAGCGCAGCACTACCTTCACTTTATTTCTTTCTTTTGGGATCTGATATCTCCTTCAGTGTCTGCAGCGGTATTTTCCACATTTATCTGGTTGGCGCAGAGATATTATATTTGTTTATACTCAGGGTATCAAGGCGGCTACGGAGGAGGTGGCCGAGGACCGCTGTGGGGGCTTCGATCTCAGGTAAGTAATTCATAATGAGCTAGTATGCTATGCATACTAGCTCATTATGCCTTTGCCTTGCAGGGTGTCATTTTTTATTTATTTTTTTATTTGACTTTACTTCCTCTTTAACCACTTGCTGACTCCCTTACACATATATACTGCGACAAGGCGGCTCGGCTGCACAAACCGACGTGCCTGTACGTCAGTCTGTGCATGTGATAGCGTGGGCGTGTCCACTAGACGCAGAGGGAGTGCGTGCTCGATGTCTGCTGGCCACTCGCGATCGTGGTACAGAGGGGCAGGACGGGGATCTGCCTATGTAAACAAGGTGGATCCCCGTTCTGACAGGAGACAATATGGAGATTTGCTGTTCCTAGTGATCAGGAACAGCGATCTCTGTGTTGTCCCAGTAAGCCCAGCCCCCACACGGTTAGAACACACCCAGTCAACACAGTTAACCCCTTGATTGTCCCCTAGTGTTAAACCCCTCCCTGCCAGTGTAATTTATACATTGATCAGTGCATTTTTTTTAGCACTGATCACTGTATTGGTGTCACTGGTCCCCAAAAAGTGTCACTTAGGGTCAGATTCGTCCGCCGCAATGTCGCAGTCCCACTAAAAATCGCAGATCGCTGCCATTACCAGTAAAAACAATAAAAAAGTCAGTCCCTAAATCTATCCCCTATATTGTAGACACTATAACTTTTGCGCAAACCAATCAATATACGCTTATGGGGATTTATTTTACCAAAAATTTGTACCAGAATACATATTGGCCTAAATTGATGAAAAACATTAGATTTTTTACATTTTTTTTTTGGATGTATATTATAGCAGAAAGTAAAAATGCTTTTTTTTTTTTAAATTGTCGCTCTTTTTTTGTTTATAGCACAAAAAATAAAGACTGCAGAGCTGATCAAATACCACCAAAAGAAAGCAAAGCTCTATTTGTGGGGAAAAAAATGACATAAATTTTGGGTACAGCGTAGCATGACCGTGCAATTGTCAGTTAAAGCGACGCAGTGTCGTATCGCAAAAAAATGGCCTGGTCATTAACCACTTAACAACCGGCCCATAGCCGAAAAACGGCTACAGGGCGGTTGCTTAACTCTGAGAGGCCGTTAATTAACGGCCTTTCAGAATTCCCCTCTTGCGCGCCCCCTGGGGCGCGCACTCGAGAACATCCGTGATCGCCGGGTCCAGAGGACCCGGCGGATCACGGTAAACGGCCGCTCATCGCGGCCGTTTACCACGTGATCGCTCCGTCAAATGACGGAGCGATCACATGTAAGGAAACCGGCGTCCTTTGATGACGCCGGTTCCTCTCTCCTCTCTCTGTACCGATCGGTACGGCGTGAGAGGAGGGGGGGAGGGATCGGTGGCAGCAGTGCTGTGGGCGGGATCTGTAGTGCCCACAGCCTGCCCTGCAGTCACCACCGATCCATTCATCCATGCTCAGCCATCCCTCCATAGCCTGCAATACACAGCAATAGCCTGCAGTATTGCTGGGTATGGAGGGATGGCTGAGCATGGATGGATGGATACCCTGCAATACTCAATACCCTGCAATAATACCCAGTGATACCCTGCAATAATACCCAGTGATACCCTGCAATAATACCCAGCGATACCCTGCAATAATACCCAGCGATACCCTGCAATAATACCCAGCGATACCCTGCAATAATACCCTGCAATAATACCCAGCGATACCCTGCAATAATACCCAGCGATACCCTGCAATAATACCCAGCGATACCCTGCCGAACCCAGCGATACTATGCAATACCCAGCGATACTCTGCAATACCCAGCGATACTCTGCGATACCCAGCGATACTCTGCAATACCCAGCGATACTCTGCCATACCCAGCGATACTCTGCCATACCCAGCGATACTCTGCCATACCCAGCGATACCCTGCAATACCCAGCGATACCCTGCAATACCCATACCCAGCGATACTCTGCAATACCCAGCGATACTCTGTAATACCCAGCGATACTCTGTAATACCCAGCGATACTCTGCCATACCCAGCGATACTCTGCCATACCTAGCGATACTCTGCCATACCCAGCGATACTCTGCCATACCCAGCGATACCCTGCAATACCCATACCCAGCGATACTCTGCCATACCCAGCGATACCCTGCAATACCCAGCGATACCCTGCAATACCCATACCCTGCGATACTCTGCAATACCCAGCGATACTCTGCCATACCCAGCGATACTCTGCCATTCCCAGCGATACTCTGCCATTCCCAGCGATACTCTGCCATTCCCAGCGATACTCTGCCATACCCAGCGATACTCTGCCATACCCAGCGATACTCTGCCATACCCAGCGATACCCTGCCATACCCAGCGATACCCTGCCATACCCAGCGATACCCTGCAATACCCATACCCAGCGATACTCTGCCATACCCAGCGATACCCTGCAATATTCTGCGATACCATGCAATACTCGCTACGATCGAAGCCAGGATCGTTTTTTTTTTATTTCAGGCTTTCCAGCCTAGAGGTGAGATGTGGGGTCTTATTGACCCCATATGTCACTGTAAAGAGGACCTGTCATGCCATATTACTATTACAAGGGATGTTTACATTCTTTGTAATAGGAATAAAAGTGATCAAAAAAATTTTTGGGGGGAAAAAAAAGTGTCAAACTAAAATAAATAAAGTAAAATGTACAATAAAATGTTTTATTTTTTTAAAGCGCCCCTGTCCCCGTGTGCTCGCATGCAGAAGCGAACGCATACGCAAGTCCCGCCCACATATGAAAACGGTGTTCAAACCACACATGTGAGGTATCGCTGCGAACGTTATAGCGAGAACAATAATTTTGGCCCTAGACCTCCTCTGTAACTCAAAACATGTAACCAGTAAAAAAAATGAAAGCGCCGCCTATGGGGATTTTTAAGTAGCGAAGTTTGGCGCCATTCCACGAGTGTGTGCAATTTTGAAGGGTGACATATTAGGTATCTATTTACTCTGCGTAACTTTATCTTTCACATTATGCAAAAACATTGGGCTAAATTTACAGATTTGTTTTTTGTAAAGCACAAAACATTTTTTTTCCAAAAAAAAACGTGTTCGAAAAATTGCTGTGCAAGTACCGGGCTAGATAAAAAGTTGTAACGACCGCCATTGTATTCTCTAGGGTCTTTGCTAAAAAAACATATATAATGTTTTGGGGTTCTATGTAATTTTCTAGCGAATAAATGATGATTTTTACATGTAGGAGAGAAATGTCAGAATTGGCCTGGGTGCTCCAGAACGCCTGAAGGTGCTCCCTACATGTTGGGCCTCTGTATGTGGCCACGCTGTGTAAAAGTCTCACACATGTGGTATCGCTATACTCAGGAGTAATAGCAAAATGTGTTTTGGGGTGTAATTTGTGGTATGCATATGCTGTGTGTGAGAAATAACCTGCTAATATGACAATTTTGTGAAAAAAAAATAAAAAGAAAAAAAAAATCTTGATTTTGCAAAGAATTGTGGGAAAAAATTACAACTTCAAAAAACTCACCATACCTCTTTCCAAATACCTTGGAATGTCTTCTTTCCAAAAAGGGGTCATTTGGGGGGTATTTGTACTTTTCTGGCTTGTTAGGGTCTCAAGAAATGAGATAGGCCGTCAGTACTTCAGGTGTGATCAATTTTCAGATATTGGCACCATAGCTTGTGGACTCTATAACTTTCACAAAGACCAAATAATATACCCCAATTTGTACTTATTTTTACCAAGGATATGTAGCAGTATAAATTTTGGCCAAAATTTATCAAGAAAAATTACAAATTTGCTAAATTTTATAACAGAAACGAAGAAAAATTCATTTTTTTAACGAATTTTCAGTCTTTTTTCTTTTATAGCGCAAAAAATAAAAAACCCAACGGTGATTAAATACCACCAAAAGAAAGCTCTATTTGTGTGAAAAAAAGGACAAAAATTTCATATGGGTACAGTGTTGTATGACTGAGTAATTGTCATTCAAAATGTGAGAGCACCGAAAGCTGAAAAATGGTCTGGTTATTAAGGGTGTTTAAGTGCCCAGTGGTCAAGTGGTAAAGGGGGTAAATCCTTATGGGGCTGAAGTGGTTAAAGTAAACATTACGCTAAAGTACTCTAGGCAGATATAATAATTATTGGCAGGGGTTCCCTATAACCAGAACATTATTTAAAGGGTGTTAAAAAGTTTGATAAAGGCTGCTGTATAGTATTCCCTTTCTTTCCTCACCCAGCAGCTACATAAAAGCTTATATCAGGAGGGAAGGGGTGAAGGTGCTAGGCAAGCACAGACAGTAACGGGACACGTCTACAAGAGGAGAGGCCTATGATGAGCAAGGAGGAAGGGGGGTGTGCTAGGGAACTGAGTTTTTAGAAGGGCTGCAATAGGCGGAGTTCTGTAGTCCAGAAGACACAAATAACAGCAGCCATGACTAAGCTCCGAGGAGCAGAGTGAAACGCATTGGGTGCATGGCCTGGTGGGAGCCCAGGCTGAGGTTGTCTCACTTATACCACCATAGGACTCAATGGATGTGTGGCACCAGGGATCTTTACTCTCTTCCTTACAGGTGACAACAGTGCTTGGGACTACAGTGCAGCAGCATTGTGTTGTCAGCACAAACAAGAATTTAGGAGTCCACTGGATTTCTGGCAGATCAGCAGAGATTTTGCTTGTTGCTCTGTAAGGAAAAAACATGGGAAAATGTGCATGTATTGCAGATGTACTGCATCTTTTATTTATTTCTTTCTGCCCTGACAAACACTTTCAATTTTATTAAACACCTTCCCCTTCACTGATTTGACGTGCAAGGTGTTTCTTGCCTGTATACGCTGCCACTTTTTTTTTTTTTTAAACTGATACATGTTGCTAAGAGACATTGCATATTTGAAGGAGGCTTGTGACAAGTTTGACTGATGTCGTTGAATTCTGGGAGACATAGATAATATTTACTGCAATTCAGTCGGCAGCAAATTCTTGTTCAATTATTAATTCACTTAAGATTTGTGATTTTTATTGCTGGGAAAGACGTACCAAGGTAATTTATACCGCAGTGGGCAGGACAGCAAATCTAACTGAGAGAGGAATTCACAAAATATTCTCAGAAATTAAATGTCGATTACACAAATGTAAAGTTTGCGCTCCTAGCAGTGTACAGCATACTATACACGTAATAAAGGGAAAGCAAGAAACAGCAGGGCACTTCACACTGGAAATAGATGTATTTTACTGTGGTATCTGCAAAACAATAAACATGCAGGATAGAGAGGAGTAGCATTGAGCAGAAAGAATGATAACATTGAGCATGACTTTCTAGCAGTAAATACGAATAATATCACAAGCAGTAATGTCCACAAAGTGGTCATTTGGAATACAGACACTGTGCAGGGTACTGACAAGAACTTAAAAAGGAGCTCCAGTCTCCTGAGAAAAAAATAAAAGTCTGCAGCTACAAAAACTGTAGCTGCTGACTTTGAAGAAACAGACTTAACAGCAGCTGGAGTCTTGCATTGTCTTCTAGGCAGCTGACTCTCCCCAGGGCTTCTGCTCCTCTGTAGCACATACCACTTGGTTTTGGGAACCAATTTTGACTTCCTGATGTCTCACAGTCGGCTTCCCTAATGCACATGTGCGAGCCACAGCTTACAGTGGAACTTGCACTGCAGCCTCCAGAGATATGTGATGTGATCCCAGGAGGCAGCAGGCAGGGGAAGTGGGCCAATGTGACATCATCCTTGTCTAGGGATGCAATGAGGAAGTGGGAGCTGGTGAAAAAAAGGTACCCACTTCCTGAAAAAATAAATCTGCTAGACCCCCCCCCCCCCCCCCACCCACCATAAGGGTGTGATTGGGTGTGATTGGACGTTGAAGAAGCAGAAATATGCTGATAAGATCGTCTCTCTAAAAATCTGCCACTCACCTGTCCCACGATCCAGCGGTGTGCTCACCCCAGCTGGTTTCACCGACTGTCTTCTTTCCTCAGTGATGGCATCTTAACTATGGGCACCTAGCTATGACAGCTTGCTGCTTCACAGTCGGGTGCCCGCTGCGCAAGCAGCGCTGTGCATCATGAATGGTCAAGCAGTCTTCTCAGGCCTGTCATGTGTCCCAGAAGACTGTAGGGGGAGAGGGAGATAGGAGAACTTCCAATTGCCTAGGCTGTCAGTGCAGAAGTGGGAGCGGGTACCTGTAAAAATCGGGTTCCTGCTCCCCCCTCCTCAAAAGTGGCAATTCTTCAAGAGGAGAGGGGGATGAACTTCCCCTTTGGGTGGAGCTCCGCTTTAAAGTTCTTCTAAATACATTTTGAACCCTAATGCATTCCTTATATTAAGGTAGAAAATGTTTAGGTAGCAGTATGCCTTCACCCCCTTATACTTACCCAAGTCCTCACTCATTCCAGAGCTGTATCTGTCTGTCTCTCCCTCCCCCCCCCCCCCCCACAGACTTGGCTGAGAGCAACAGGAGCCATTGGCTCTCCTGCTGTCAGTAAAATCCTGTGACAAGGGGACTGGGGCAGAGCCGCGATGTCTGTGTCTATAGACCCGCAAGCAGGCCAGGATAGGAAGCAGTGCTTATTGGACCCGGAGTATATTAACTGTTGCTTGGGTGACTGGTGGACTCTTCACTGTTTAGGAAAGAACCAGGTAATATCTGCGGCCCTTGCGTGGGTAGTGCTACATACAGTAATAAAAAGCTGATCATTGTAATTACCACTGTAAATGATTTGTCTCAAGATACATCTGAAGTATAGTTTGTGGCCAGATCACCAGGTGAAAATAACAGAAAGAAAGTCTAAAAAAGAAAACAAATGCAGCCATCACATCTAATGCTACGTGCACACGATTGGAATTCTCGTCGGAAAAGCCTTGGATGTTTTTTCCGACGGAATTCTGCTCAAGCTTGTGTTGCCTACACACGGTCACACCAAATTCCGACCGTCAAGAACGCGGTGACGTACAACACTACGACGAGTCGTGAAAATTAAGTTCAATGCTTCCGAGCATGCGTCAAATTGTTTCCGAGCATGCGTCGGAATTTTGCGTGTAGGAATTGCCACAGACAATCGGAATTTCCGATAGAAACTTTTTTTGTCAGAAAAATTGAGAACATGCTCTCAATCTTTTGCTGGCCGAAATTCGGCCAGCAAAAGTCCGATGGAGCATACACACGGTCGCATTTTCCGATGAAAAGCTCTCATCAGTCTTTTGCTGGCAGAATTTCCGATCGTGTGTACGCGGCATTAGAATTGATAGACTGCAATATAACAAATGTTTTCTTTTAGGGTTTAATACCCCTTAAAATTCATATATGCTCACTTCCACTCCAGCTATGCGACATCTGCAAACTCCCTTGCTGGTGCCAACATCTACAGTGCCTTGAAAAAATATTTGTGCCCCTTGAAATTTTCCACATTTTGTCATGTTACAACCAAAAACATAAATGTATTTTATTGTTTTCACATATTTATTTGTAAAAAAAATTCAAAACCATTTATCATTTTCCTTCCACTTCACAATTATGTGCCATTTTGTGTTGGTCTATCACATAAAATCCCCAAAAAATACATTTAAGTTTTTGATTGTAGCATGACAAAAAGTGGAATATTTTAAGGGGTATGAATACTTTTTCAAGGCACTGTACTTCCAGGCTTCTACAGGGTGTTCAGATTGTCGTGATTGGCAGGGTGGGAAATTATCTAATTTCCATGCATGCGCATAAAAGTTCATTCACTCTGTTGGCCAAAAATGTACACTGAGCTGTACATGTGGGAGGAGAGGCTTTCCTGGTAGCATCGACATCAGTGTATTTACATAGCGACATGTTTTCCCTCACTTCCTGTCTGGTAAAACTGTTATTATTGGGATAGTAAATGAGGGTAGATAAAAAAAACCTTGCAAACTCATCCAAAACTAATAAAAAAAGATTGGAGGTTCACCTTAAGTGGATGGGCAGACAGAGTACTTACAGTGATGTAAAGGGCAAGGCTGATGTGACAACATTTGTGGGAAAGTGTTCAGTATAGAAAAGTACTGCTTTCCGTAAACTTATTCCGAGGTCACAATACGCCTCCTTTTAAGTTGCGCCTGGAGTTTCACTTTGCCTCTTTTTTTTTCCTCCCTATGACAAGGGAAATGTCTTTGTGGCTGCCAAAAAGTTGGACCTTGCTAAAATAAATTACAAAAGTGTATTGAATATACAGTATCTCTAATTGCCACTAAGAAGGTTGTCCCTAAAACAAATACAAACTCATTGCTTTTAATTGAAAATCACTCTGTGTAAATTCCTGATGAAGCTGAAAATCTCTTGGCGAAAGTCAGAGGCAGAAGCTATAATCCTGCCACCCATGCAGGATTTCCAGAAAAACCTCCAGTCTGAGGGCATAGCAGGCATGAAACCACACTTAAAAAAAGTTATTGTGTGCCCATACCTAAGTACACCCATTTTACTCTAAAGTAAACCTAGCATCAGATAGATTTTTCCATACATACTAAGCAATATGTCAGTGTAATGCTGCATACACGCGGTCGGAATTTCCGATGGAAACAGTCCGATGGGAGCTTTTCATCGGATTTTCCGACCGTGTGTATGCCCATCGGTCTTTTTCTGTCGGAATTTCCGACGGACTTTGGATTGAGAACCTGTTCTTAATTTTTCAGACGGAAAACCATTCTATCGGATTTTCCGATCGTGTGTATGCAGTTCCGACACGCAAAATTCCGACGCATGCTCAGAAACAATTCGACGCATGCTCAGAAGCATTAAACTTCCCTTTTATAGTGCAGTCGGACGTGTTTTATGCCGTGGTGTTATTGACCGTCGGAATTTGGTGTGACCGTGTGTAGGCAAGACAGTTTAAGCGAAATTCCGTCTGAATTCCGACGGGAAAACCATCAGAGCTTTTTCCGACGAGAATTCCGACCGTGTGTACGCGGCAAAACCCTTCCAGGCATTTTTTACCTCTCATAGTATCACAGTACTCCCCTTGACAATGTCTTCAAGGGCAGTATCATCTTTGTTTAGGCATCATCTAGGCTCCCCAATTGTTTTGTGGCCTGAGATGACAAAGTCATGAAAATCCTGGTACCTGTACAGTTCTTGGTTGTTCACTTGGCTGTTGCAGTCTGATTACTGGAGATTCGGGGGGAATAAGAGACTAAGAACATGTCTCTTCCCACCTGCAACAAACTAATAACATCATCTCAACCTAGGCAAACTCACTGGACTAGAGCTCAAGAATAACTTTTTAATGGTAACTGATGATGTAGTTAATTCTTGTAGGCTTGTAAAGTTAGAGAAAGGTCAACTTTTGGAATATGGACTCATATACATGGGCATTAAACTCAGAAGCAACTCCTATACATGTTTTAGGTGCTTTTATGTTGCTTTGATTTGTTTTAGGAGTTGCTTCAAGTTTGGATTCTCATTAATTTGTATAGGAAAGAAAAGCAGCTCAGACACAAACAATGTAAGACAGATACTATTAATCAGGGAGTAGCAACCTTTCAGGGGTTGAGATCTACCTGGACATCATGGAGGAAATTAAAGGTCCCCGGGGGAGGGGGGGTGCCCTTTAAAAAAATAACTATCAAGCGCCCCAATAAAAACACAGCACAGTGTCCTGTGACCCCCCACTAGTGTCCTCCACTCCCCTTCACATCACCCCCTCACAGTAGTGTCCTCTGCCCCCCCCCATACAGTAGTGTCCTCTGCCTCCCCATAGCAGTGTCCTTCCCCCCTGTACATCACCCCCCCCACTATAGTGTGCTATACCCCCATAGCAGTGTCCTCTGCCCCCCCACCCTGGAGTAGGGTCCTCTGCCCCTCCTACTATTGCAGTATCCCCCCCAAAGCAGTGTCTTTCCCCTTCAAATCACCCCCCCCCCCACTGTAATGTCATCTGCACCCTCATAGCAGTGTCCTGTGCACCCTCAAAGCAGTTTCCTTTGTCCCCTTCCCAGAGCCCAACTGTAGTCTCATCTGCCACCCCCTAAGGCAATGTCTTCTGTCCCCTTTACACCCTCCCCACTGTAGTGTCCTCTGCCCCCTCCAAGCAATGTCCTTTGTCACCTGCATACCCTTTCTCACTGAAGTACCCTCTGCCCCCCTCAAAGCAATATCCTCTGTCCCCTTCACATCCTCCCCCCATTGTAGTGTCCTCTGTGCCCCCCTCCGACAAATCAGTGTCCTCAGTCCCCTTCAAAACCCCCCTCCTACTGTAGTGTCCTCTGCCCCACCAATGTAATGTCCTCTGCCCCCTAGTCCCCTACACACACCTCTCCCCCCACTGTAGTGTCCCCTGCCCCCCAATGCTATGTCCTCTGTCCCCTTCACCCCCCGCAGTGTCCTCTGTCCCTGTTAGGTACCTGGTGGCGAGCCTGGCTTGACGGAAGGGGACCTCTCTTACGGCTCTGGTTCAGGGTCCACCGGAATGGAGACAGGGGACCCGTGAGCGCAGCGGAGTAGGAGTGTCCGTCCGGTGGGTCAGCTGGTGCAGGATGATGTAGAATGCTGGTGCTGGTCTTTAGATAGCAGGAACTGCAGGAGATGGTACAGCAGGCTTGGGATCGGATGACCGGAGAGAGAGGTAATCTCTGGAGCAGCAGCAGCAGAGGCAGATCCTGTGCGGGAGAGAGGCACACTCGGGCGGCAGAGGTAGTCAGACAGGCCGGGTCACAGGGAATGCAGATAGGCATTAAACGGCAGGCAGAAGGATGGTCAAATTACAGGCAGAGGTTCGGCAACAGGTAGTAAGTCCATAAGCAGAGTCAGGCAAGCCGGGGTCAAGGAGCAGAGAGGTCAACAGGGTCAGACGGGCCGGGTCGGGTTCCAAAGGATCACAGACAGATGCAGGCAGGTTAAACTGGAAACTCAGGTCAGAGCTGCAGACGAACAGCACCGCTGGGCCGCAGCTCTGATCCTTAAATAGGGACACTGGCGCCAAACAGCGCTAGCCGCGCACGTGCACGCGCATGGGCGCGCGCCCCCGCTATTAGCGCACGGGAGCGCGCCCGCGGGCTAGTCGCGCGCCAACGCCCGCGCTGATGCCTGGGGGGCACAGGAATGGTCGTTTGCCTGCGTAGAGGCAATCTGGGCCGCACGGGGCGGCCAGGACCCTGACAGTCCCCTTCACCCCTCCCCCAACTGTAGTGTCCTCTATCCCCTTAACCCCCCACCCCCACTGTAGTGCCCTCTGCCACCCCCCCCCCCCCCCCCCAATGCAACACCATCTGTCCCCTACACACACACCCCTTTGCCCCACTGTAGTTTCCTCTGTCCCATTCACACCAGTGTGTAGGTAGCACTCTCCTACCTTACACTGGTGTATAGCAGAGCGGAGAGCAGGAAGTATGACAGTACTGGATAGAAGGCGGGGTGGGAGCTGCCGCGGTTACCTTTTTACAATCAACAAGCTAGCAAACGGTTGCTAGGACCACCCTACAACCAATCACCTGCTGGTTAATGTGAGACATGAATTTCAGCAGCTCCCACCCCCACCCTCTATCCAGTACTGTGGCTCTTCCCACTCTCTGCTTTGCAGTGAAGAGGAGAGCGCCAGAGGCTGGGGGAAGGACCCCACTTTTTCAAAATATATTGCCAAATTCCTATTCAAGTAAGTTTAATGGGGTTCAGGGGAGCTGTGGGGTACTCTAAAACAGGGCTTTACAAATATGCTTTGAATCTAGGAGCCAGATAAAAAAGTTAGGAGACAGTTTTTTTTTAACTAAAAACAAATATTTAATTTATTTGGGGGTCGGACGGCTGTCTCATTTGGTTGTGGAACTGCTGGGTAGGATGGCTTTCTCACTGGGTGGATTCAGGGGATGTGTGTCTCTTTGGGGCTTTCGGGGTGTGGGGACTTGACACTTGAGGTTGGGGCTAGAGTTTATAGTGTGTGTGGCATGCTGTGTGGGCTGGACTCTGCTCATCTCCCTCCTTGTCTCTGATACTGTACACGGGGAATGGCGGGGAGGGGTGGGCCACAGTGCATGTGGTTTGGCTGGTGCCGAGGGGTGGGGGGGGGGGGGAGTGTGGGGAGCCTATCCACACAGTGTAAGTGGGTCTGCTGTAGGAGGGGGTGGAGAGTTCACGGGGTGCCAGTGTGGTGAGTTTTTTTGGGTGGGTTTTTGGATGTTGGAACTGGGTCGGCTGCCGGTGCTCAGAGCTGCATTTCCAGGGCATCAGACGGTGGGGGTTGCTCGCACCTGGTGCCAACGGTGGGTAGGTGGCTGAGCCTGAGATACATAGCTGTAGGGCGCATGGGGGGGGCACTTTACCAGGGTGTGTGGAACCATTCAAGCGGCAGTAAGCCCTGGCTACTGACAAGTAGGCTAAATGTTACAAAAACTACCTGCCCTGCGTCCCGGAACTGTGTGTCCTGGGTGAATTAAATGGGCTGACAAAAGCCCAGGCACCGGGATGCAATTTCTAGTCGCCATTGCAACCTAGGGCTTGGGAATTGTCAAGCCCTGCTCTAAAACACCAAACAGTAATGAGAAAACACTTCTCTTTGCAGCGACTTCCTACAACAGTCCATTCAGCAATAGGACATGGAATGGACAGCACTGGAACACCATAAGCAATGTTCCAGGCCAGGCAAACCTTAGTAATAGTGCACCAGGGTCTTAATGCAGCAATAGTCACTAGGATCCTTCACTCAGGTCTATACTCATAGTGTCTCTGGAATTTCTTCAATGAATCTTCAATGGAACCCCTCTCTTATCTTCACAAAATTTGTATCGGAATAGGCTCCCCATCTTTGCACATCTGGGACCTCAATGAGCTCAAGCAGAATTTTCAGCTAGGCTCCCCAAGGGCAGTAACCCTTTAGCCTGCGGACTCCTCCTCCAGGATAGATAGATAGATAGATAGATAGATAGATAGATAGATAGATAGATAGATAGATAGATAGATAGATAGATAGATAGATAGATAGATAGATAGATACTAGATAAGCTATAAGTAAGTTGTAACAGTTCCCAGGAATTTTTCAAATACTTTATCACCAGGAATGCATCAGAGCTTCCCCCGAAACTGAGATTTTAAATGTCCTCCCATTTGTCATGCATTGTGCCAAACTAGTTCTTTCAGCTGTCCTCCCCCCTTTTCGTCACATAGGGAATTACTAGCCTTCTGCTTCAGAGGAACACATAGGAACAGTCACAATGAGAGGAAAGAGCCAGTCTGATACTGGCTCCTAAATATACCTCTGGAAACTAATAAAGCTTGAATTATGCTGAATTGTCACCCAGTTCTCCCTGAAGATGCTGTAAATTCAGTTTGGTGATAATGGTTTAGATGAAAGCTAAGTTCATGTCTGTGTTTTTTTAAACCTATTCTTGGGGTACCTTTGTCTTATGTTGGTGTGTTTTCCACCTAATTTACTTGGTATTAAACTGCAAAAAACATAGGTCCAAATTACAAAAGCATTGGCCGAGTGATCTGCATCCAAGTGAGCCCCAGGCTGTAACCATAAACTACAAATGACAGCAATCAGTATCCAAAAACAGACAATGACTGAGCACACATACTTGCAAAAATATGTGTTTTATACTGTATGTAAACCTGGATAACTTCAATTTCGTATATACTTTAATATGATAATATAAATTCAAGTGCCATTTTGAATAATTTAAAATCTGCTTTCATTAACAGAATATGTGGTGATGATGCCATTAAAGTCCTTGTTCAGGCACTTCCTGTTATAGAGTGAGAACACATTGTCCCTTGTTTTAATTATGCACCTGCGTTGTCACTCTGTTGTGTTTCTGTTGGAGACTACAAGCAGCTGTTTCAACACACATTAGGCAGGCATTGTGTATTGTTGTCATCATAGAGAAACCTGCCCTGATAAAGCCTTTACTGGAGTGCATGTAAACCGGGAGAGGCAGCAAAGTTGCAGCAGGAGATCAACAGCACTGAGATGTAACAATAGATGAAATAAAACGTGAAAACAAGTATTTTAGTAAAAAATTAAATAAATGAAAAATACAATTGTTCATCCTACACAGTGCTTTAGCAAACGAAAAGACATTCAAAAACAATCTGTGCTCTGCCTGTAAGCAGGTGTCTAGACTAATTTCCCATGCTTCCTGCCCCCTGCTGTAAGCCACCTAAATACCAGGGGAGGGCTTTGGAACACAGACTTTCTTCCACATGGGATTTACAGAAGTAGAACTGCTGCAAGAGGTAGGCCTGCTGGAGAAAGTGACTCCTTCTGGGTCAACCTGCTGGGATTCTCCCTGGACTAGGAATCTACCATCACTGGACTTTGGCTGAATGAACTTTGCTTCTCTGGAAGGTATGAACCTTGGCAGCCTGCAATAGTTAGGGCTGGACGTTTCATATGTGCTTTGCTGTTGAACTAGGTTGCTGAATCTTCAATAAAGCTGTTAACTGTTTCAAGCCTGGTCTAAACTTATCCAAAGGGGTGCATGGTGGTAAATGGCTTATTGAAGGAGCAGAGCCTGTAAAGCACACATGGGGTGCTTTAGGCCACTACAAAAGGTTAACTCAGCAGGAACATTGGAGAAAGAGTAGTTGTCACGGGTAACCAAGAACTGGTGGGAAGTGTATAGCAGACACTCATGAAGCGTAGTACCTGGTGTAGGTGAGAGGTCCTCCAGTAGCGAGGGGTCAATGTTCTGTCTCCCTCCCTAGCAGTGGCAGTGCTATATGAAGGGATGCATATCCCTTCATATCCCTCCCCTCCAATGAGCTCTCAGAGTTCTCCTCACTTTTCAGAGCTGAGAGATCCTGTATAAATTCTGGATGTAGGGAAAATTCAGCTGTAGTGTAGATCTACACATGGTGTAGATGTGCAACTTCTGTAGGATGATATGTTTCATCTCTGTGTATCATCTCAGGCTGGTCACTTCACTGGGTATATGTAAGGATTTACAACCACTTTAATGGAGAGCACGCTTGAGGTCTGTGCTAGGTGCTCGTCAGGACCCCATTCTGTCACTGGGAGTGAGGTGGCAGAGGTACACTGGACTGGTGGACAGGGTACAGAGGCTCAGTGGTGTCCCTCCTGAATGCAACACACCAAGTTCATCAAGAAAGGGTGTGTAGTAACATGGGACAGAACGTTTCACAGAGGAAATCTGTACATTTAACTACTGTGCACAGTGTATGGCTCATCTCTAAGTTGGGGTATCTATCACCATGATGTTGACTCTCACATGAATGCATCCCCACCTGGTCCCAGGCATTGATGAGCATGCACACAAGAAAGTTACCCCCACTTGCAGGGCGAGTATGTGTAGCCCAAATGCCCATGCAAGGAAAAATAACATTTTTTTCTTGAATGCCCCAGTTCTCAGCAGCACATACCCATCTTTTCCTTTCCCGCCTTTCCTTGCTGACCTACCACTCTATTCAGTATATAAAAACAATGTGTAGCGCTATCGGAAAAAAATATATTTAAACAGTGAAATACTGAGATCCACAGTGAGGGAATACAAAAATTCTGATAAAAAAAAAACATATGTGAGAATAATAAAGTCTCTATTCAGACAAACTTTATATAAAGTATCAATAATGTGATAGTGATAAAGTCTTTATTCAAAAAAAAATTCTCAAATGTGATTGGACACCCTTTCATATTGAATGTTGGGATGACAAATAATCTCTGTGATCGTAGAGTCTGATGTATGTACACGCAGGGATGCACAGGGACCTTCCAACGAATATAAATATGAAATGGGTACGCTTACCAGCGATGTTGGACCCACCTACCATACGGCAGTGGGTCAATAAGGCTTAAGGTTATTCCTGTAGATGACACGTAGAAAGCCAGGAGCTGGATACAGACAGCACGTTTCCCGATCAAACATGGGTAACCAGGATGATATTCCAGAATCTTGCGAAAGAGCACTGTCCGCTCTCTTCTGCTCTTTTACCTAGCTCTTTCATGAGCGGAGGAGGCCGGCTACCTTCTTCGTCGTCCTCGCCGCCGTCGTCTGGGGGTCTCGATCCGCCTTCGGGGGTCTTCCGGGGGTCTCTTCGGTTCTTGCGGCGGTCGTCGTCTTCCGCGCCGCCGGCGCCTTCTTCTTCTTGTTCTTCTTCTTGTTCTTCTTCTTCCGATGTTGACCCGTCGCTGTCTCTGCCCGGAATGCCAGAACCGCGCTGCGCTGGGACTTATATAGGGACATGGGGACAGGGTCACATGCTCATGTCACATGGTGACCCCGCCCCCTTGTGATGTCACAGTCCCAGCATCCTCCGGGACTGTGACATTGCAAGGGGGCGGGGTCACCATGTGACATGAGCATGTGACCCTGTCCCCATGTCCCTATATAAGTCCCAGCGCAGCGCGGTTCTGGCATTCCGGGCAGAGACAGCGACGGGTCAACATCGGAAGAAGAAGAACAAGAAGAAGAACAAGAAGAAGAAGAAGGCACCGGCGGCGCGGAAGACGACGACCGCCACAAGAACCAAAGAGACCCCCGGAAGACCCCCGAAGGCGGATCGAGACCCCCAGACGACGGCGGCGACGACGACGAAGAAGGTAGCCGGCCTCCTCCGCTCGTGAAAGAGCTAGGTAAAAGAGCAGAAGAGAGCGGAGGAGTCCGGCGAGAAGACCCCCAAGACGGAAGAAGACCCCCGGAGCAGTGCAATAAAATATTTTTTCAAAAGTGTGTGTGTTTTTGTACTTTACATTTTACACCTTAGGTGAATGGGTAGGGGTACATCGTACCCCATACTCATTCACATAGGGTGGGGGGCCGGTATCTGGGGGCTCCCTTATTAAAGGGGGCTCCCAGATTCCGATAAGCCCCCGCCCGCAGACCCCGACAACCAACGGCCAGGGTTGTCGGGAAGAGGCCCTTGTCCAGGGCCAGATTAAGAGCATCATGGGCCTGGTGCTGAGGATTTTGGTGGGCCTTTTTATGGAAACAAAATGAAAATGCAAACATTTTTTGCTAAAACAAATTAAATATACTCTCACCAGTAATATCAGCCGTGCAGCCTTTGAGCAGCAGCAACACCCCCAATACCACCTGCTATGCAGTCTCTTAACAGCAGCAACATAGAGAGACCACATTTCCAAACTGCCATTCAGGGACATCAACCCTTCCCAAAAAAAGATGAGGGGGGGGTGTAGTCTCGGAGTTGATGGGGAAATAGGTGGCGGGGGTGATTTTTCAGGCAAATGGCTGGTGTTAGCACTTAAAATCATCCTGAAACTATGCTTGATATGGCGTCAGGATGATCAAATTCCATTATTTCTATTACTATATTGTAATATATAGTGAAATAGTTCAACTCTCCATGATGCAGAATCAGTGGGAACCTGAGCTTGTCACTTGCCACCAGATGCAGCGTGTCACTTGCCACCATCGCCTGCCGTCAGATGCAGTATCCCAGATGCCACCCATAGCCTGCCACCAGATACAGTGTGCCACTTGCCACCAGCCACCAGATACGGTGTGTCACTTGCCACCAGCAGCCTTACACCAGCAGCCTTTTACCAGATACAGTGTGCCACTTGCCACCAGCAGCCTTTTACTAGATACAGTGTGCCACTTGCCACCAGCAGCCTGCCACCAGATACAGTGTGCCACTTGCCACCAGATACAGTGTGCCACTTGCCACCAGCAGTCTGCCACCAGATACAGTGTGCCGCTTGCCACAAGCAGCATGCCAGATACAGTGTGCCACTTGCCACCAGATAGTGTGCCACTTGCCACAAGCAGAATGCCACCAGATACAGTGTGCCACTTGCCACAAGCAGCCTGCCACCAGATACAGTGTGCCACTTACCACAAGCAGCCTGCCACCAGATACAGTGTGCCGCTTGCCACAAGCAGCCTGCCACCAGATACAGTGTGCGGCTTGCCACAAGCAGCATACCAGATACAGTGTGCCCCTTGCCACCAGATACAGTGTGCCTCTTGCCACAAGCAGCATGTCACCAGATACAGTGTGCCACTTGCCACAAGCAGCCTGCCACCAGATACAGTGTGCCACTTACCACAAGCAGCCTGCCACCAGATACAGTGTGCCACTTGCCACAAGCAGCCTGCCACCAGATACAGTGTGCCGCTTGCCACAAGCAGCATGCCAGATACAGTGTGCCACTTGCCACAAGCAGCATATCACCAGATACAGTGTGCCACTTGCCACCAGCAGCCTTCCACCAGATACAGTGTGCCACTTGCCACCAGACAGTGTGCCACTTGCCACCAGCAGCATGCAACCAGATACAGTGTGCCACTTGCCACCAGCAGCCTGTCACCAGATACAGTGTGCCACTTGCCACCAGCAGCATGCCAGATACAGTGTGCCACTTGCTACAAGCAGCCTGTCACCAGATACAGTGTGCCACTTGCCACCAGCAGCCTTCCACCAGATACAGTGTGCCACTTGCCACCAGCAGTCTGCCACCAGATACAGTGTGCCGCTTGCCACAAGCAGCATGCCAGATACAGTGTGCCACTTGCCACCAGATAGTGTGCCACTTGCCACAAGCAGAATGCCACCAGATACAGTGTGCCACTTGCCACAAGCAGCCTGCCACCAGATACAGTGTGCCACTTGCCACAAGCAGCCTGCCACCAGATACAGTGTGCCACTTACCACAAGCAGCCTGCCACCAGATACAGTGTGCCGCTTGCCACAAGCAGCCTGCCACCAGATACAGTGTGCGGCTTGCCACAAGCAGCATACCAGATACAGTGTGCCCCTTGCCACCAGATACAGTGTGCCTCTTGCCACAAGCAGCATATCACCAGATACAGTGTGCCACTTGCCACAAGCAGCCTGCCACCAGATACAGTGTGCCACTTACCACAAGCAGCCTGCCACCAGATACAGTGTGCCACTTGCCACAAGCAGCCTGCCACCAGATACAGTGTGCCGCTTGCCACAAGCAGCATGCCAGATACAGTGTGCCACTTGCCACCAGATACAGTGTGCCACTTGCCACAAGCAGCATATCACCATATACCAGGGCTTGACAAATTTCCTTAGAATCTAGGAGCCAGCTGAAAAAGTTAGGAGCCAGTTTTTTTAAATCCTCTGCCCAATGCCCAGAACTGCATGTTTGTGGCATCATGCAATAAGAATCGGTCATGCCTGATGCCAAGCGATAAAAGAACAATATTTAAAAAAAAAAAAAACTCATCTTCTTTTGTTTGTTAGAAGATTTTGCAAATACGTTTTTTTTCTCCTTCACTGATGTGCTCTGATAGGCTGCACTAATGGGCACTGATCAGGTGGCATTGAGGTTGGAACTGACAGGCAGCACTGAGGTGCCACTGATGGGAACTGACAGGTGGTACTGATAGGCAACACTAAGGTGGCACTGACAGGTACCACTAATGGGCACTAACATGTGGCACTGATAGGCAGCACTAACATGTGGCACTAATAGACAGCACTAACATGTGGCACTGGATTGCACTGGCAGGTGGCACTAACTGGCAATGGTAGGTGGCACTGGTTGGCACTGGCAGGTGGCAATGACTGGAACTGGATGGCACTAATTGGCAGGTGGCACTGGTTGGCACTGGTTGGCACTAGCAGGTGGCAATGGTTGGAACTGGCAGGTGGCACTAACTGGCATTGGCAGGTGGCAATGGTTGGCACTGGCAGGTGACACTGGCAATGGTTGGCACTGGATGGGACTAATTGGCAGGTGGCACTGGTTGGCACTGGCAGGTGGCACTAACTGGCATTGGCAGGTGGCACAGGTTGGCACTAACTGGCATTGGCAAGTGGCACTGGCAGATGACACTGGTTGGCACTGGCAGGTGACACTGGTTAGCATTGGCAGGTGACAATGGCAGGTTTCATGGCTGATAGTGTAACTGAAACTGAATGCTCTCTGCAGCACTGCGGTGTGTGAAACTGTATGGAGAGAGAGAGGAGCTGACAAATTCCCCAGGGAAGATAGAGTGGGGTATGGGATGGTGTATGGGAGATATGGGGTTGTCTCACTCACCATTGCCAAGCTGCAAGGTGCTCATCCATGATCGCCTGGGCTCCCTCTAACAACAGCACAGACAGGGTGATCAGCATCAGAGGGAGATCTGTGTATGATGGGGGAGGAGGAGGGGGGGGTTTGGAGACAAGCCTGCAGTGTCCTCCAGGGAGTTGTGTGATTTTTAGTAACTGTGTTTACACTTTCAACTTATATTAGGTCTAAACATATTTCATTTACAAAAAAAACTAAATGTGTATGGAAAAAACTTTCCTTAAAGCTTATCTGATTAAGACAAAAATGTAAAACAAACTTATTCAAAGGCTAGTCCTTCCAAAATGGATATTTTAGTTATAGGAGTCAGTGACTGACTTCTAAAATGCCTTTGAATACAACTTCCTGCTATAATGAGGAACTGCATTGTTTCATCACGATGTCAGGGTGGGCGGGACCCAGGAGGTATCCAGCCAATGATTGTGCGGTTTAAGAAAGGGGCGGGGCCACATACACGTAGCGGCCCGCCCAGATCGCACCCCATTGGCTAGTGTTGGATAGCTGGGTCCCCCCCACTCCGGGTCCGCCCACCCCCGACATCCAACCTCAATGTTGACAGATCCTCTCTCTCTCCCTCTCAATACAGTTTCACATGCGAGTGTGGAGAAGGGAGGAGGATGTCAGCGGCTGCTGCGCCGCTCTCTTCCTGCTCTATCCCCACTACCAGATAGTGCGCCTCCACTTTCCCAGCCAAGACCCCACAGCCAGCCCTGTAGCAGAGGCACCTGTCACTAACAAATACCCAGGCGCCAGGGCACAATTTCTAGTCGCAATGGCGACCTGGCGCCTGGGATTCGTCGAGCCCTGCCATATACAGTGTGCCACTTGCCACAAGCAGCCTGTCACCAGATACAGTGTGCCACTTGCCACCAGCAGCCTTCCACCAGATACAGTGTGCCACTTGCCACCAGACAGTGTGCCACTTGCCACCAGCAGCATGCCAGATACAGTGTGCCACTTGCCACAAGCAGCATATCACCATATACAGTGTGCCACTTGCCACCAGCAGCCTGTCACCAGATACAGTGTGCCACTTGCCACCAGCAGCATGCCAGATACAGTGTGCCACTTGCCACAAGCAGCCTGTCACCAGATACAGTGTGCCACTTGCCACCAGCAGCCTTCCACCAGATACAGTGTGCCACTTGCCATCAGCAGCCTGTCACAGGATACAGTCTGCCACTTGCCACCAGCAGCCTGTCACCAGATAAAGTGTTCCACTTGCCACAAGCAGCATGCCAGATACAGTGTGCCACTTGCCATCAGCAGCCTGCCACCAGATACAGTGTGCCACTTGCCATCAGCAGCCTGCCACCAGATACAGTGTGCCATTTGCCATCAGCAGCATGCCACCAGATACAGTGTGCCATTTGCCATCAGCAGCATGCCACCAGATACAATGTGCCACTTTCCATCAGCAGCATGCCACCAGATACAGTGTGCCACTTGCCATCAGCGGCATGCCACCAGATACAGTGTGCCACTTGCCACAAGCAGCATGTCACCAGATAGTGTGCCACTTGCCACCAGCAGCCTGTCACCAGATAGTGTTCCACTTGCCATCAGCAGCATGCCACCAGATACAGTGTTCCACTTGCCACCAACAGCCTGTCCCCAGACACAGTGTGCCACTTGCCACAAGCAGCCTTCCACCAGATACAGTGTGCCACTTGCCATCAGCAGCCTGCCACCAGATACAGTTTTCCACTTGCCATCAGCAGCAAGCCACCAGATACAGTGTGCCACTTGCCATCAGCAGCAAGCCACCAGATACAGTGTGCCACTTGCCATCAGCAGCAAGCCACCAGATACAGTGTGCCACTTGTCACCAGCAGCATGCAACCAGATACAGTGTGCCACTTGCCACCAGCAGCATGTAACCAGATACAGTGTGCCACTTGCCACTCCCTGCAGCACTCTGCCCAGACGGATAGAAGGGACAGGGCCTGCATAGTCAATCAAATCCCTGGAACCCCCACCCATCCTGAGCTGGGATGGTATGGCCGTGTGTATGTATGCCAGGAGTATTGATCAGACCAAGTTGTACAGGGGGGTTGTGTGTGCAAAACTTTGGGCTCACACTGGTGTGCTGCAGTCGGCCGCACTGCTTATGTATCTGCAGTATTAGCTGCAGTCCTATTGGTATATATCAGGTTGCAGGTTTTTGCTGGTAAGATGCAGCATGTAGGAATTTTGGTGTGCTTTCATAAAATGCAGAAAAAACACACAACCTAATAGAAATTAATAGGACTGCGGGTAAAACGCAGGAAAACTGTGGACACACCAGCAATGGGCCAAAACATAGCAAACCAGTGTGAACTCACCTAAAAGAACAAGGGACCAAGTACTACCACAGGCTGATGACACAATTCTAAACACTTTGGCTGCAGTTATAAGAACTACTGCTGGAAAAAAAAAGTTAAAAACGAGGGAAGGGAGATAAGAGTCCAGTCACTGAGCTCACATTTGGATGGTCTCTGCATCACTCAGAGATTTCCTGTTCACCTTTATCTGCCGTGTTCTGTTCATAATTTCCCTCCCACACGGCTCCTTCACTGCACAAACTTCACAGAGGGAGAGGGGAGGGGAAAGGCAGAGCCGACTCAGCCTCTCCCATTTGTGTAGGGGGGGGGGGCTGTGCACTGTGACATTGTAATAACCACAGTGAGCCAACACAGGTGCAGCCAAACACCCCTACATTTACATACAGCTTCTCCTGTCCCATAGAAGTTTATGGACATGAGAAAATCGGGCTTATACTGCTGGCTGAGTGGGCCTATTTTAAGGCAGGTGCCTGGAGCTGCAGCTCCATCATCCCCTATGTTAATCCGGCCCTGCCCTTGTCCTCATCAACATGGGGACAAGGTGCTTTGGGGTGGGGGGGCCGCACGCCCCCCTTTCCCCAGGGCACCCCCCATGTTGAGGGCACGCGGCCTGGTACGGCTCAGGAGGGGGGCGCTCGTTCGTCCCCACCCCTTTCCTGGCCAGCCCCGGGCTGCGTGCTCGGATAAGGGTCTGACATGGATTTGGGGGGAACCCCCACGCCGTTTTTTTTCGGCGTGGGGAGTCCCTTTAAATCCATGCCAGCTTACGGAGCTAGCGCAGCGGAATTTACTGCCTACGCTAGCTACGTAACCTGAAGTCACGTGCTAAATGAACGGACTTGCCGACGAGCGCACACGAGGGGATTGTCCGCTGGACTTGAGTCCAAAGGATAATCCCGCGGGATTGTCCCTTCGTGTGTACGCCGCATAAGAGGGAGACACAGAAATTAAAATAAAAGCTGTTATCACTGTGTTTCCCGCGCTGTGCTGTGAACATCCGGGGTGGCTCTCCTGTTCCTCTCCCCCCCTGCACAGGTGGGCACAAGCTGCATGGTGGGCACGGGCTGCATGGTGGACACGGCTGCATGGTGGACATGGGCTGCTTGGTGGGCACAAGCTGCATGGTGGACACGGGCTGCATGGTGGACACGGGCTGCATGGTGGGCACAAGCTGCATGGTGGGCACAAGCTGCATGGTGGGCACGGGCTGCATGGTGGACACGGGCTGCATGGTGGGCAAGGGCTGCATGGTGGGCACGGGCTGCATGGTGGGCACGGGCTGCATGGTGGGCACGGGCTGCATGGTGGACACAGGCTGTATGGTGGACACAGGCTGTATGGGGGACACAGGCTGCATGGTGGACACGGGCTGCATGGTGGACACGGGCTGCATGGTGGATGGTGGGACCAGGCTGCATGGTGGATGGTGGGACCAGGCTGCATGGTGGATGGTGGGCACAGGCTGCATTGGTGGGCACACGCAGCTTGCATTGGGCACAGGCAGGCTGCATTGGTGGGCACATGCAGGCTGTATTGGTGGGCACACGCAGCTTGCATTGGGCACAGACAAGCTGCATTGGTGGCCACAGGCAGGCTGCATTGGTGGGCACGGTTACAATTGTTGTTGTTAATATTTATTTTTATAACTTAATTCTGCATAAAACATTTAAGTGTCATTTAAAGAGATAATTTATGAGGGCGTGTTTAGGGGTGGGCGTGTTTAGGGGCTGGGTTGGGTGGGGCAACTGGTGGCGAGTAACCCTTGAGGCCTGGCTAGTAGCTCAGGACTTGAAATTTTGAGCCTATATACTGTATATATATATATATATATATTTTTATATATTGTTTGTGCAATTTGCAACCTGCAATGGTCACTGCTGTTTGGGCCATAGGATTATGCCATTCTCAAAAAATATATCTCTCCCACAGTTGCCTGTTCCAACAATTGTTTATTGGTGTTGCAAGATGGCATCTGACACTACCATACACAATCAACATGGATAGGTTTTCACAACCTTCAAATATACATGTTGCAAAAGAAAGCTGCACATACATAAGGATGGCTAATGCCGTGTACACACTAGCGGAATTCCGACAGAAAAAGTCTGATGGGAGCTTTTCATCGTATATATTCCGATCGTATGTATGCCCCATCCGACTTCTTAGGTCGAAAATTCTGACGGACCTAGAAAGAGAACATGTTCTAAATTTTTCTGACGGAACCTATTCCTGTCGGGAAAACCGCTTGTCTGTATGCTGTTCGCCGTACCAAAAACGCATGCTCTGAAGCAAGTACGAGACGGAAGCTATTGGCTACTAGCTATTGAACTTCCTTTTTCTAGTCCCGTTGTACGCGTTGTACCGCATTCTTGACGGTCGGACTTTGGTGTGACCGTGTGTATGCAAGACTGCTTGAGTGGAATTCTGTCAGGATTCCATCGGAGAAACCTTCAGAGTTTATTCCGACAGAAAAAACGCTATGTACGTGGCATTAGGTTAACTTTTTTTTTAATAATATACTTTGATGCGGCATTGATTTTATTTTAAGTTTCATTTATTCACTTGGAAAATAAAAACATTTAGAAAATTACGTCAGTTCATCCCTTTAAAAGCGCAGTGCAACCATTTTGTTTTGTTATGGACAGAATGAAGAAGATTTAGATGCGCTGTACAGACCTTTAAGCTGCTGGTGTCACTGTTGGGAAAACTTCCTCTCACTCTCTGTCTCTTTGATAAACAGTGCATTGCTGTGAGTTGACCCTCTTGTTTTTACAATCTACTATGTATTCTCCAGAGCAATTCATTTAGTCTAGAGTTCCATTTTAGCCCCTTTGCACATAGGGCACATGATTTTATATCTTACATTCTATACACGTTATCCATGTAACAATTGTGCTAATGTTTTCATGCATGCAGCATACAGCGTAAATCAGGGACGTGCGGTGAGGTCAGTGGCTGGTGAGGCACTTGCTAGTATCAGAGACAGATACACACAGGTTACATACGCCGCGATTGTTAGAGCGAGAGCAATAATTCTATCACTAGACCTCCTCTGTAACTCTAAACATGTAATCTGTAAAAATTTTTAACGCGTCGCGATTTTCATCCGCTATTTATACCGCTATTCCAAGATTGAGCGCAATTTTGAAGCGTGACATGTTACTTTTACTTGGCATAACATCATCTTTCACATTATACAAAAATCGGGTTTTCTTTAGTGTTTTTTTTATATTCATGCAACAGTTCCCCCCCCCCCCAAAAAAACACATTTAAATAATTGCTGCATAAATACTGTGTAACATAAACAGTTGCAATGACCACCCTTTTATTCCCTAGGGTGTCTGCTAAAACAATATATATAATGTTTGGGGGTTCTGAGTAATTTTCGAGCAAACAAAAAGATGATTATTACATGTAGTGTAAAGCCCCATACACACGGTCGGATTTTCCCATGGATTCTGTCCTATCGGACAATGTTGTCGGAAAATCCGACCATGTGTAGGCACCATCGGACAGTGTACGTCGGATTGTCCGACGGACAAAGTCCTATCTCCTGCTGGATAGATTTTCCGACAACAAAGTCCGATCACACCAAATCCGATCGTGTGTAGCGTAGTCCGACGGACAAAGTGCTACGCATGCTACGCATGCTCAGAAGAAATTCTGTGACGGAAGCGATCGGTCAGGTATGTTTGTTATATTTTTTGGATGATTTGTCATTTTTGTCTTTTGTTTGGAATACATATTTTAAGAAGATTTTTTTTTTTTTTTTTTTGAGGGGGGTTGTGTGTCTCAACTTAGCTAAACAACATTATTAACATTTCTATTTGTTGCTTAAATTTACTAGGAGTTTGTTTGTTGTTGGTGCCCCTTGTTAATTGGACTTTATGATTAGTGAAATGTACCTGCCTACTCACAAATAAACTGTCATTGTAGAAAAGTAAAACACATAGGCAATGATTATTTCAAATAGACATGTGCAATTCGTTTCGTTTTTTTTTGTTTTTTGTTTTTTTTCGTTATTTTCGTTCGTTCGTTTTCGTACGAATGAACGAATCATTCGAATCGTACGAATCCGAATAACGAATCGTAACGAATCGTTCGAATCGTTCGAATCGTACGAATCCGATTAACGAATCATTCGAATCGAACGAATCCGAAAAACAACGAAAATCCGAAAAAGAAAATTCGAAAAACGAAAACGAACGAAAAAATTCGTACATTCGTAACTTTCTTTTTTTGTTGAATTGGTAATTTTCCGTGTCCCTTACAATGGTGCTGCTAAACGTGCTTCGAATGGATTGAACAAAAAAATTCGTACATTCGTAACTTTTTTTTCGATTCGTAACTTTTTTTTTACGATTCGTAACTTTTTTTTTTTTTTTTTTTCGATTTGTAATTTTCCGTGTCTCTATTGAACCAAAAAATTCATACATTCGTAACTTTTTTTTTCGATTCGTAACTTTTTTTTTTCGATTCGTAACTTTTTTTTCAATTCGTAACTTTTTTATTTATTTTTTTTCGATTTGTAATTTTCCGTGTCTCTATTGAACCAAAAAATTCGTAACGTTTTTTTTCGATTCGTAACTTTTTTTTTTCGATTCGTAACTTTTTTTTCGATTCGTAACTTTTTTTTCGATTCGTAACTTTTTTTTCGATTCGTAACTTTTTTTTTTTCGATTCGTAATTTTTTTTTTTTTTCGATTTGTAATTTTACGTGTCTCTATTGAACCAAAAAATTTGTAACTTTTTTTTCGATTCTTAACTTTTTTTTTTCGATTCGTAACTTTTTTTTCAATTCTTAAATTATTAAAATGTAATAAAAGCATACACATTACATCAAATTATGAATTATGCTCCGATTACGAATCTACGAATGTTACGAATGTTACGAATGTACGAATAAATACGAATGCGTCCGAAAATTAAACTAACGAAAAAACGAATCAACGAAAAATGTACGAATCGTTACGAATACGAACAACGACGACTTACGAATGTACGAATCGTTACGAATCCGAACAACGACGACTTACGAATGTACGAATCGTTACGAATCGACGGAAACTAAAAAAACGAAACGAAAAAATACTATTTTTTTTCGGAAACGAAAAAACGAAACGAAAATAAACACATTTTTTTTGTTGTGCACATGTCTAATTTCAAATCAAAAATACCTTTATTTAGGTCTCAGCAACAAACCAAAGAGGAACGCAGCAATGGAGAAACTTGGGGAATTTGCAAAGCCTTGGACCCCCACGGCAACCATCATTTTTGAAGCGTCTAAAATTGGGGGCCTGAGGAGTACGTATCTAAATAATAAGGGAGTGCTATGTGCATGTGCAATTCGTTTCGTTTTTTTTTGTTTTTTGTTTTTTTTCGTTATTTTCGTTCGTTCGTTCGTTTTCGTACGAATGAACGAATCATTCGAATCGTACGAATCCGAATAACGAATCGTAACGAATCGTTCGAATCGTTCGAATCGTACGAATCCGATTAACGAATCATTCGAATCGAACGAATCCGAAAAACAACGAAAATCCGAAAAAGAAAATTCGAAAAACGAAAACGAACGAAAAAATTCGTACATTCGTAACTTTCTTTTTTTGTTGAATTGGTAATTTTCCGTGTCCCTTACAATGGTGCTGCTAAACGTGCTTCGAATGGATTGAACAAAAAAATTCGTACATTCGTAACTTTTTTTCGATTCGTAACTTTTTTTACGATTCGTAACTTTTTTTTTTTTTTTTTTTTTTTTTTTTTTCGATTTGTAATTTTCCGTGTCTCTATTGAACCAAAAAATTCATACATTCGTAACTTTTTTTTCGATTCGTAACTTTTTTTTTTCGATTCGTAACTTTTTTTTCAATTCGTAACTTTTTTATTTATTTTTTTTTCGATTTGTAATTTTCCGTGTCTCTATTGAACCAAAAAATTCGTAACTTTTTTTTCGATTCGTAACTTTTTTTTTCGATTCGTAACTTTTTTTTCAATTCGTAACTTTTTTTTCGATTCGTAACTTTTTTTTTTCGATTCGTAACTTTTTTTTTTTTCGATTCGTAATTTTTTTTTTTTTTTCGATTTGTAATTTTCCGTGTCTCTATTGAACCAAAAAATTTGTAACTTTTTTTTCGATTCTTAACTTTTTTTTTTCGATTCGTAACTTTTTTTTCAATTCTTAAATTATTAAAATGTAATAAAAGCATACACATTACATCAAATTATGAATTATGCTCCGATTACGAATCTACCAATGTTACGAATGTTACGAATGTACGAATAAATACGAATGCGTCCGAAAATTAAACTAACGAAAAAACGAATCAACGAAAAATGTACGAATCGTTACGAATACGAACAACGACGACTTACGAATGTACGAATCGTTACGAATCCGAACAACGACGACTTACGAATGTACGAATCGTTACGAATCGACGGAAACTAAAAAAACGAAACGAAAAAATACTATTTTTTTTCGGAAACGAAAAAACGAAACGAAAATAAACACATTTTTTTGTTGTGCACATGTCTAATTTCAAATCAAAAATACCTTTATTTAGGTCTCAGCAACAAACCAAAGAGGAACGCAGCAATGGAGAAACTTGGGGAATTTGCAAAGCCTTGGACCCCCACGGCAACCATCATTTTTGAAGCGTCTAAAATTGGGGGCCTGAGGAGTACGTATCTAAATAATAAGGGAGTGCTATCTGGTCCTGAAGTCCAAAACATCCGGAACTGCAGCAGATGCCATCTAGGTCCCCAGGCTCTGGTCCTATGAGAGGCTCCATCTTCTCTCAGACCAGACTGAATCCAGGTCGTCACTCTCAGGTCTTCCTTCCACGCTTCCTTGCACGCTGTGGCTGTGGTGCTGGTGGGGTGGCAGAAGGAGGAGGCGGAGCAAGGTGACTTTCGCAAACATGTGTGAGTGGGGTCATCCCCCCAGCCATCCCCTTATTTAGGACTTTGAGGATGACATCCTCACACATGTTGCGTTGCCCCGCCTCCATACCCATAATTTTCGTGACAACCAAGGAGGCAAAGGTCTCCTCGTCGGTGGGTGTGGCATGTAGGGAGGCTGAAGCCTCTCTGATCATCCGGAGCGCTGACTCTCCCGCCTCACCCCCCCTTCTCGCCCTTCTGTACGGAAGGCGGAGGGGAGGGAGTTGGGAGTCAGTCAGGTTCCTAGGCCTAGCCCCCTCTTGGCTGCCACTACCCACCTCTTGGCTGCCACTAACCCCTTCCTCCTCCTGACTGCCACATTCCACAGCCACCTCCTGGCTGAGGTCTTCCTGTGTATGAAAAAGGGACATAGTTTCAGTTATTTGTTCATCAAACACACACAATTTTCATCTAGTGACTGTTGCAAAATGTTTACAAATAGAAAACCATACAATTCTCAGCCCTGCAGTTTATATTCTGGCCCCAAATGTCTACAACACTACTGTCAGTTGATATGTCAAACACTTTAGGAACTAAGCAATTGGGGATCCTGAATTAACTGAACATCATTTATTTTTCACAAAATTGGTTCCCAAACTACTATACCTGGCTCAAGCTGGGCTCCTCCACATCTTCCAGACTGGAAGGCCCAGGTTGCTCCTCGGAAGCCTCATCAGGGGTGGCCTGCGCGCAAGGAAGCTTGGAAGGAGGAGGCGAGAGTGACTCCGTGACATCAGTCTGGTCTTTGAGAAAATGGAGGCTGTCATAGTACCAGAGCTTGGGGGCATAGACCTCATCTGCTGCAGCTCCAGATTCTTGGGACTTCAGGACCTTCTTGCGCTCCCTGATATACGCACTCCTCAGGCTGCCAATTTTCTGCCTTAACTTACCAACAGTTGCCGTGGGGAACCTTGGCTTTACAAATTCCAAAAGTTTCAGCATGGCTGCGTACCTCTTTGCTTTGTGGCCATAATGGGGGTGTTTGCCCTGCCATAAAAGGGGAATTTCCCTGTATTTCTCAATGAACAGGGGGAGAAAACTAACGTCGTTGAATCCCTGCATAATCTCTGCAAGACACAACACCACACAAAACACTATAAATAATGTCAGGCAAAACTCTCCTAATCTTCTCCATAAAGAAGCCTCAAGGTCTAATCTGTCTAGGCTAGTTATGTACCAACGTCAAATTGTACCTTCGTTATAGCGATCGTCTCGTGCGTGAGCTTTCTCTCCCCTCGTCTCACAGATCGTGGCTACGACACAGGCGTGTGACGTTTTATATACAGTGCGCATGCGTCAAACTCCGCCCGCCCCTGACGATCTTTCTCGTCTATTTTATACACAGCAGGTGCGCCCGAAATATTGCAGCAACGAGGAGGAGGACGAGGAAAGGCCGGAGGCAGAAACGTCTCGATCCCGGAGCCTGAAATTCAAGGCCTCCAATATGTCATTTGGAGAAATGTTGGAGATGGTGGACATATTAAAGAGGAGCGACTATGATGGGAAGTATGGGCCTTACCTCAACCCCAATGTCCGCAAGGCCAAGATCATGTCTAAAGTTGTGAGGAGGCTGTACAATCATTTTGGGGTACAACGATCCAAGGAGCAACTGAGGAAACGCTGGTCAGACCTGAAACTGAGGGAGCCCGATCAGTAAAGAAAGATCAAGCGAGTTCTTCAAAAAAGTAAGTAGTTGTGTTTTGTGTTTGATTTCTTGCTTGCATACTGCTCCATGTGTTTGTATTTTTACAAAGTTGTACATTAGAAAATGGCCACTTTCATGTTCGTCTGTGCATTCGATCGTACTCAACCTCGATCGTTCGGCCACTTATAATACGATGTTTGGTGTTTTTTTTGGGGAAAGGAAGTTTGTTCTCACTAGAAATGTCATCAAGAATGTAAAGCCAATTTATTCAATGTAAAGGAGAGGTCACCCAGTAGCTGTTTACCCATCTGGACTCTAGAGCACTAGTGCTGGGACACCCAAAACCACTTTTTATTATGCTTTTCCACACATGTGCTCCAGTGGATACTAGATGGGGGTCTCCATCAGACAAACTTCGACCAAAAAGCTATAAGTTTATCACCTTTACAAAGTGACTACATTCATGTTGGTGTCATTTGTAACTGGCCAACCAAAAATATTGTCCCTCACTTTCAAGCAATGTTTGTCATTTCGTATTTCTGCCCTCAATAGATTGTGTTGCTAAATCTTCCTTTTGTACATTCTCATAGGGGAGCGAAAACTCGGTACGTCTGAGGAAACCACAAAACCAACACCTCCCAAAGAAGGAGAAAGACCAGAAGCAGAGGAGGACGAGGAGGAAGGAGAGATCATAGAAATTGGAGAACTTGTCACCACAACAGGTGAGTGTGGGAGAACACAGCTACTGGTAAGCTAATCAATGTATGCCTGCCTCATTTCCACAACACATTTTTGTTTTTTTTGGTTGTTTTTAGGTGACGTGGATGTTGTGGAAGAAGAATCGCACTTTACCACAGAGAGTGCCCACGTACTCATCGGGGAGATAATGGTCTGCAATCGAGATCTAGATGACATAAAGCAAAACATCAATGATGTTCAACAAAAATTGAAGAACATCATTGATGTTTTAGGAAAAATCTGAAAACGTAACGTAAAGTAATTAACACACATTTGTGGCTGTTTCTGACAACATTTGCAACTTAAGAACTGTGTGAAATTTGGAACATGCACACATTGTGTCCACATGTGCTAGCTCCCATCATGGTGGATGAATGACAACGTTTTTTTGGGGGTGCAACCACTTTACGAACTACTAAAGTGGTTGTGGTGAAGGGGTTGCACCCCCAAAAAACGTCCATTCATCCCCATGATGGAAAATGGCACTTTTGAAGAGTCTAGGCATGTGTTTTACCATCTAATGACCATTTTCAGACCCAAATTGTGTGCATGTTCTAAATTTCCAGTTTTCAGGGGTGACCCCCCATGTGATGAAAGCAAGATCAAACACACTTTGAACATATAGTCGTGTCTGATCTTGTCTTCACTTTAGAAAGTTGAACTTTCCGAGTTCCTATGTTCTGTTTTGCTCCATGCCTGGTTTTACCAAATGCGGAATGTTTGTAAACAATGTTGTAAATAACCGAGATCTTGTCAGTTTTGCCAAGAAGTTTGTAAACGCACTTGTGAATGTGTTGCAAGTAAACTTTTTTCATTTTCTAAATGTGTGGCTTCCTTATTTAAAAACCAAAAAGCATTATGTATGTCAAATGTAAAGGATTTGGGGGGCAATGGGTGTTATTTACTAAAGGCAAGTCCAGTTTGCACTGCAAGTTTCTTTTCCAGGGCACTTTTGCACTGCACTTGTAGAGCATAGTGGATTTGACTTATGTAAATGACACCCACAGTGATTTGTAAGAAAACACGTAGCACACCATTTTTGGTAATACACACATTTCTGTCATGGTGATGAAAAGGAGTATTTTGGGTGTCAGTTATGCACTACAAACCTTCTCTAGACCAAAGATTAGGTATCAAACACACAACATGAGAAGAATCTTTTTGGGAAGAAGAGACTGTTACCTCCTTTTGCCCAGAAAGTGCATTCCCACTGTTGAAGCTAAAGGGCAAAAATTTCAAGGTCAAATAAGCAATAATACGGAAATGACAAGAAATCATAGTTTGGTTTAAAAAATATATTTATTAAAAAATGCCTCTCACACATCGTCAGGCAGAGCAATGGCCCCCCTACCCACAAAGCACTCCATATATTGCTCGCGGACCTCGTGGGCATTTAGAGGGGGCAAGCCTGGACGTGCCGCTTGAAGGGCTGTGAGGTCAGCATTGGAAGGGCCTCCACATCTGGGCCAACGGGCACCACATAGTTGCTGTTGTGTCGTTTTAAAAAGTTGTGCAATATGCAACAGGCAAGAACTATGTGGTTCAGTTTGTATTCCGCCAAGTTAATAGCCGTCAAAAACAGGCGGAAGCGGCTGGCCAGGATTCCGAAGGTGTTCTCCACCACTCTGCGGGCTCTGGACAGCCTGTAATTGAAGACCCTCTGGTCTGGGGTGAGGGTCCTCATCGGGAAGGGCCTCATCAGATGGGGAGTCAACGCAAATGCTTCATCTGCGACAAAGACGAAGGGGAGTCCTTCAGCATTCTCCTCTGGAGGTGGCAAGCACAGACTGCCACTTTGGTGACGCCAGTAGAACTCCGTGTGCGCAATGGCACCACCATCCGAGATCCGGCCGTTCATCCCCACGTCCACATACAAAAAATCGTATGTCGCCGACACCACCGCCAACATCACTACACTATTAAACCCCTTATAATTATAATAGTAGGACCCCGAGTTGGGCGGTGGGACGATGCGGACGCGTTTCCCATCAATTGCACCTCCGCAGTTAGAAAAGTCCCAACGGCTGGCAAAGTGGGAGGCCACAGTCTGCCATTCCTGTGGCGTGGAAGGGAACTGTGGAGTGAAACAAGAAAAAAAAATTAGTCACTTTGCACATAAACATTGCAAGCAGATTAGACAATAAACATCTTGGAACAAGATCATACTTTTACATTTTAGGCTGGAAAGCATTTGCACAGAAAAGTAGAGGGTCCCCTTAGCAGATTACTCACCCCCTATCAATCCCCCCACTTCTGATGGGCCATTGGCAATAACTAGGGGTTTGGACAGGTAACCCTCTGCACTTCATTGATTGCCAAATGGCTCAATAATGTGTGCTAGTTTGGCCAGACCCTCCTTACTTAACACTATTGGCAGCCCACAGGTAAGATAAAATAACATTTCAACCCCCCCCCCCCCCCCCCCAAAAAAAGGAAAGCACATTGTGACATTCTGAAATTACCTAGCAAGCTAATAGGAGGGAAAGAACACAAAAAAAGATGAAATGGAAAGTATGGAGCCAGCCCCTTGCACTACATGCTTTGCAGAATTCATCACTAAAGATGCACACTATAAAGAGGTAGGTATATAGTGTGTATTGACCTTGGAAAAGCCAGCAGATAGAGGATTGGTACCATCTGACAGAGCAGTTGGGGGAGGGGGTTCCTAATGAGTTTGCCCCCCCCAAAAAAAAGGGAAAAAAAAGGGGCTCTACATGAAGTAAAACACACAGCAAACATTTGTGCATGTTTTAGGGGGTGTTTGGGGGAAAACAATACTATGCAGCATACAAAATACATTGGTGTCTATTGGGCCAGAAGAGCATGCTGGGGAGGTAAGTGAAGGGAAAAATGCATGAAGGAGAAAAGGGACACAGCATATTAGAGCATATTGCAATCATGGTAATTAGGGAAGGAGGTCAAAAATACAAGTCATTAGCAAACAGAGCATACATAGAAGGGAATAGTAAAGGAGAAATGTTACCTTAACCACTTCCCGACCGCCCCCTGTATATATACGTCGGCAGAATGGCACGTACAGGCAGAACCACGTACCTGTACGTGCCATTCTTCCGGCGGGTGGGGGGTCCGATCGGACCCCCCCCGGCCGGCGGGGACGGTCGGGATCGCTTCAGGAGCGATCCGGGATGAGGGGACGGCCAGTGGTTTCTGGCCACCCCCTCGCGATCGCTCCTGGCGAATCAGATGCTTCCTCTGTCTGTGTCAATCAAAACACAGGCAGAGGAAGTGATGTCACGCTCGGTGCGCCGGTCTATGTGACCGGAACGCCGAGCTGTGAACATCTAAAGGTTAGTGCACCAACAGTACACTGACACCAGTACACATAGGCACACAAAACACCCCCCTGTCACCCCCAGATCACCCCCCAGATCACCCCCTCCCCCCCCAGTCACAGTGTCACTAATTGCAGTGATCATTTTTTTACTGATCACTGCATTTAGTGTCAGTGTGACTGTAATAACTGTCAGTGCAGTTAGTTTTAGGTCCAAGGTAGCCCCCCACCCCCCCCTAATAAAGGTTTAACCCCTTGATTGCCCCCCAGGTAACCCTTTCACCCCCTTTTGCCAGTGTCACTAAGCGATCGTTTTTCTGATCGCTGTATTAGTGTCACTGCTGTCGCTAGGTAACTTTTTTTTTTTTTAGGTAACCGCCATGTTTATATAGGTTCATAAATAGGTTTATAGGTCAGGTACCCCCATATTACAACCTAAATAAAGGTTTTAACCCCTTGATTGCCCCTAGAGTTAACCCTTTCACCAGTGATCACTGTATAACTGTCACTGGTGACGCTGGTTAGCCAGTTAGTTATTTCGTTATTTAGGTTCCCCGTCAGGTTTTTATATAGCGTCAGGTACCCCCATATATTACCTAATAAAGGTTTTAACCCCCTGATTGCCCCTAGTTAACCCTTTCACCCCCTTTTGCCAGTGTCACTAAGCGATCGTTTTTCTGATCGCTGCATTAGTGTCGCTAGGTAACCATTTTTTTTTTTTAGGTAACCGCCATGTTTATATAGGTTCATAAATAGGTTTATAGGTCAGGTACCCCCATATTACAACCTAAATAAAGGTTTTAACCCCCTGATTGCCCCTAGAGTTAACCCTTTCACCAGTGATCACTGTATAACTGTCACTGGTGACGCTGGTTAGCCAGTTAGTTATTTCGTTATTTAGGTTCCCCGTCAGGTTTTTATATAGCGTCAGGTACCCCCATATATTACCTAATAAAGGTTTTAACCCCCTGATTGCCCCTAGTTAACCCTTTCACCCCCTTTTGCCAGTGTCACTAAGCGATCGTTTTTCTGATCGCTGCATTAGTGTCGCTAGGTAACCAGTTTTTTTTTGTATTACTGTTACGGGTGACGCTGGTTAGTTAGCTTGTTTTTTATACTGTCAGGGCACCCGCCATTTATTACCCAATAACGGTTTAACCCCCTGATCGCCCGGCGGGTGATATCAATTAGGTTTTAGGGTCAAATAAGGTCTGCGTCGCCCCAGGTTAGTGCCAGTACCGCAAACACCCACGCGCAAAGCATACACCTCCCTTAGTGGCACAGTATCTGAACAGATCAATATCTGATCTGATCAGATCTATACTAGCGTCCCAGCAGTTTAGGGTTCCAAAAAAAAACGCATTGTTAGCGGGATCAGCCCAGATACCTGCTAGCACCTGCGTTTTCCCCCTCCGCCCAGCCCAGCCCAGCCCACCCAAGTGCAGTATCGATCGATCACTGTCACTTACAAAACACTAAGCACACATAACAGCAGCGTTCGCAGAGTCAGGCCTGATCCCTGCGATCGCTAACATTTTTTTTGTGGTAGCGTTTTGATTCAGTCGCTTCAGTCAGGAGCTTTTTTACCTGTGAATCTCAAAAAAATAAAAAAAAATAAAATAGTTGTCGTTTTATTGTTCTCTCTCTCACTCTATTCTCTCTCTATTGTTGCTCTTTTTTTACTCCATTCTATTCTGCAATGTTTTATTATGTTTTATTATGTTTTATCATGCTTGCTTTTCAGGTATGTAATTTTGTTTACTGTGTGTTTTAGTGTTGAGCATTTTTTTGTTTTCAGGTGCGCCATTCAGTTGCAACGCGGATTTATTTATCTTGACAGCAACAGCGTTTGCTCCCACGATACATAAAGCCGCGACTCCAACGCTGTAGGAGGTGATTTCACCACCACAGTTAAAAAAAAGAGCATATATGCCGAAGCATGGGGGCAGCAGGGGGGGGGGGGAGGAGCGATTGGCTCCTAATGCCACGTACATACGGTCGAAATTCCGACCGTGTGTACACGGCATAACTTTTGCGGGAGGATGCCCCCATGCATCGGCATATATAAATGGTGCATGTATGCCCATCATTAGAAGTGGGTGGATGAAGGGAGGTATTCTAATGGTGGGCATACCCACCAATCAATCTCTTTTTTTCGTTCAGCCAAGAGGCTGCATGAAAAAAAAAAGATTACAATATATGTCCAGTATGTTGCTGGACTTTGAATGGTTATACCAGAATGATGCCTGCAGGTTTAGGTATCATCTTGGTATCATTCTTTTCAGCCAGTGATCGGCTTTCATGTAAAAGCAATTCTAGCGGGTAATTAGCCTCTAGACTGCTTTTACAAGCAGTGGGAGGGAATGTCCCCCCTCCCGGATATAAACCGCGCCATTGGGAAATTGGGAAAGCATTTTATCACACCAATCTTGGTGTGGTCAGATGCTTTGAGGGCAGAGGAAAGATCTAGGGTCTAATAGACCCCAATTTTTTCAAAAAAAGAGTACCTGTCACTGCCTATTGCTATCATAGGGGATATTTACATTCCCTGAGATAACAATAAAAATCATAACAAAGAAAAAAAATGGAAGGAACAGTTTAAAAATAAAATAAAAAAGCTAAATAAATAAAAAAAAACCAAAAAAAAAAAAAAAAAAAAAGCACCCCTGCCCCCCCTTCTCTTGCGCAAAGGCGTACACAAGCGTTGGTCTGGCGTCATATGTAAACAGCAATTGCACCATGCATGTGAGGTATCACCGCGAAGGTCAGATCGAGGGCAGTAATTTTAGCAGTAGACCTCCTCCGTGAATCTAATGTGGTATCATGTAAAGGCTTTTAAAGGCTTTTAAAAATGTATGTAGTTTGTCGCCACTGCGTGTTTGTGCGCAATTTTAAAGCATGTCGTGTTTGGTATCCATGTACTCGGCCTAAGATCATATTTTTTATTTCATCAAAAATTTGAGCAATATAGTGTGTTTTAGTGCATTAAAATAAAAAAAAGTGTATTTTTTTTCCACAAAAAATGCGTTTGAAAAATCGCTGCGCAAATACTGTGTGGAAAAAAAAATGCAACACCCACCATTTTAATCTGTAGGGCCTTTGCTTTAACATTATATATAGTGTTTGGGGGTTCAACGTAATTTTCTTGCAAAAAAAAAATATGTTTTCATGTAAACAAAAAGTCTCAGAAAGGGCTTTGTCTACAAGTGGTTAGAAGAGTGGGTGACGTGTGACATAGGCTTCTAAATGTTGTGCATAAAATGCCAGGACAGTTCAACCCCCCCCCAAATGACCCCATTTTGGAAAGTAGACACCCCAAGCTATTTGATGAGAGCAATGTTGAGCCCATTAAATATTTTTTTTTTTTTGTCCCAAGAGATTGAATAATGAAAAAAAAAATATATATATTTTTTTTTTACAAAAAGTTGTCACTAAATGATATATTGCTCAAACATGTCATGGGCATATGTGGAAATACACCCCAAAATACATTCTGTTGCTTCTCCTGAGTACGGGGATACCACATGTGTGGGACTTTTTGGGAGCCTAGCTGCATACGGAACCCCAAAAACCAATCACCGCCTTCAGGCTTTCTAAGGGTGTAATTTTTTTATTTCACTTCTCACTGCCAATCACAGTTTCGGAGGCCATGGAATGCCCAGATGGCATAAAACCCCCCAAAATGACCCCATTTTGGAAAGTAGACACCCCAAGCTATTTGCTGAGAGGTATGGTGAGTATTTTGCAGATCTCGCTTTTTGTCACAAAGTTTTGAAAATTGAAAAAAAGAAAAAAAATGTTTTTTTTTCTTTACTTTCTTCATTTTCAAAAACAAATGAGAGCTGTAAAATACTCACCATGCCTCTCAACAAATAGCTTGGGGTGTCTACTTTCCAAAATGGGGTCATTTGGGGGGGTTTTGTGCTATTTTGGCATTTTATGGCCTTCGAAACGGTGATAGGTAGTGAGGAGTGAAATCAAAAATTTGCACCCTTAGAAATCCTGAAGGCGGTGCTTGGGTTTCGGGCCCCGTACGCGGCTAGGCTCCCAAAAAGTCCCACACATGTGGTATCCCCATACTCAGGAGAAGCAGCAAAATGTATTTTGGGGTGCAATTCCACATATAACTATGGCATGTGTGAGCAATATATCATTTAGTGACAACTTTTTGAAAAAAAAAAAAAATCTTTTTTATTTTTGTCTTTATTCAATCACTTGGGACTAAAAAAAAAAATATTCAATGGGCTCAACATGCCTCTCAGCAAATAGCTTGGGGTGTCTACTTTCCAAAATGGGGTCATTTGGGGGGGTTTTGTACTTCTCTGCCATTTTAGCACCTCAAGAAATGAAATAGGCAGTCATAAATTAAAAGCGGTGTAAATTCCAGAAAATGTACTCTAGTTTGTAGACGCTATAACTTTTGCGCAAACCAATAAATATACGCTTATTGGCATTTTTTTTACTAAAGACATGTGGCTGAATACATTTTGGCCCAAATGTTTGACTAAAATTGAGTTTATTAGATTTTTTTTATAACAAAAAGTAGAAAATCTTTTTTTTTTCAAAATTTTCGCTCTTTTTTCCGTTTATATCGCAAAAAATAAAAATCACAGAGGCAATCAAATACCATCAAAAGAAAGCTCTATTTGTGGGAAGAAAAGGACGCAAATTTCGTTTGGTTACAAAATTGCATGACCGCGCAATTACCAGTTAAAGTAGTGCAGTGCGAAATTGAAAAAAGACCTCTGGTCCTTTGGCTGCCAAATGGTCCGGGGCTGAAGTGGTTAATATAGTCCTCCTGCAGGACCTGGATGATGGCAGAACAGGTCTCTGGAATAATGATTCCCAGGGCCTGGGGAGAGATACCTGAAGAGAACTTCAAATCCTGAAGGCTTCTCCCTGTCGCCAAGTACCTCAACGTGGCAACAAGCCTCTGCTCCGGAGTGATGGCTTGTCTCATGCAGGTATCCTGCCGGCTGATAAAAGGGGTCAGCAAAGCCAAAAGACGGTGAAAAACGGGGTCCGTCATCCGGAGAAAGTTCCTGAAATCATCAGGATTATTCTCCCGGATCTCACGAAGCAAAGGCATGTGCGAGAACTGATCACGCTGAAGCAACCAATTCTTGGTCCACATACTCCTCGTCACTCTGTTCATGGACGGGTCTTGGGTCAAAGCTAAAAGCCTGACACCAATTACGCGTACAGCACGAACTCGGCGACGAGTACGTACGGGAAACATCGCTCACAAACGGTCGGCTGGTCAGAACGGACAAACAGAAAGCACCGATAAACAGCAAGGCCTGAATGAACGAAATGAATAGCAGAAACGAGCAGACAATAAGCAGTGCAAATCAAAGCGTCCTATATCAAGATATAGGCCGCAATGACCAACAAATGCGAACTGACTACACGCACTAATAAACAGATACGCACGACAAGCACAAACTGAAGAGCAGTAACGATCTGAGTCAGAAAACTGAGAAGCGCGAATCGTAAGTCCCCAAACTTCGACTAACTCGCAATAAACACGGGATCAGCAGAAGGAGCCCAACGGGTGCGGGACGTGGTGCTGAACTTCCCTTTTCTAGTCTCGTCGAAGACGACTTACGTCACGACGTTCTTGCAGACCGGAAATTCCGACAACGTTGTCCGACCGTGTGTACGCAACACCAACATCGGACAAAGTACGACGGACATGATCCGACCGACCTGGTCCGCGGATAATCCGAGCGCGTGTATGGGGCTTAAGAGAGAAGTGTCAGAATTGGCCTGGGTGGCAAGGGGTTAATTATCATAAGTAATATAATTATTATATATTGTTTTTAAGGTAATTTACTATATTTTCAAAAACTACTCAAGCAGATGGCTTAATGGACATTAATGGACATTCATTTTTGGTTTACGCAGCTTTCTGCTGCAGATCAGTATGGACCAGTGTGCATGGGCCCATAGAATACAACACTGCTGTATTTACATCTATATAAATTATGGATATGAATACAGTGTATTGTACACCTGTGTATATGAGCGCCTAATCACTTACATATGTGAGTTGTATGGGCTGTAAAGTAAAAGCTGTTCTCCAATTCAACCCCCCGTAATTTAAAATTATTGTAAATTCTTATTTAAAAAATAAAAATAAAATAATAAACATGTTATATTTACCTGCACCGTGCAATTCACTTGGGCTAAATAGCCTTGGATCTATTTTTGTTTTTTGTACAACCCAAATTCCAAAAAAAAAAAAGGGCATTGTGTAAAATATACATAAAATCAGAATGCAATGATTTGCAATTCTCACAATCACAAACCCATATTTTATTCACGGTATAAAATAGAAAACATATCAAATATTTAAAATGAGAAAATGTACCATTTTAAGAGAAAAATAGAGTAATTTTGAAATTGATGGCAGTAACGCGTTTCAAATAAGTTGGGATAGGGCAACAAAAAACTGTCAAAGTAAGTGGTACTAACAGGGAAGAGCTGAAAGAACATTTTGTAAATAATTAGATTAATTGGAAACAGGTCAGTAACTTGATTGGTTATAAAAAGAGCATATTAGAGAGTCAGGGTGTCTCAGAAGTAAAGAGACACTGCATCTAAAAAATTTCAAATTCCAAATACTGTAAAATTGCAACTACTTTAAATATATCATTATAATATACATACCACATAGTACAAAGTGCATAATGTTATCAAAAGATTCTGAGAATGTGGAGAAATCTCTGTGCGCAAGGGAAAAGGCTGAAATGCAATATTGGGTGTCTGCGATCTTTGGGCCCTCAGATGGCATTTCATTCAAAACAGGCATGATTCTGTGATGGACATCACTGCATGTGTTCAAGAATACTTCCAAAAATCATTGTCTGTCGACACAGTTCACTGTGCCATCCAAAAATGCAAGATAAAGTTCTATCATGCAAAGAAGAAGCCATATCTAAGCAAGATCCACAAATGTCACCCTCTTCTCTGGGTCAAAGGTCATTTAACCTCTTGGCATGACAGCACGCAAATATGCAGCCTCCCTGCGGGTAGGCTTTGGCGCTGAGTGGCCGCATATTTGCGTGCAATATTGTAAAAGCAGATGTGCTGAGAGCACACACCATGCGTACTCTAGCCACACAGTTACCGGCGGCTAACGAAAAGCTCACCATCTCAGCTTGCGATCGGGAGCTTTCCGATCATGTGACCGCTGTGACAGCTAATCACGGTGGTCACATAATCATTAACCGTACCCGACCACTCGGCATCTGAAACCCTTTAAAGGCGCCAAGGGGTTAAAATGGTCTGTTGCAAAGTGGAAAACTGTTCTATGATCAAACTAATTGAAATTTGACATTCTTGTTTGGCAGCTGTGGGCTCAAAAGCCTGCATCTCTGATAGTACGGAAGGGGGCAACTTGCGCATCTGGAAAGGCACCATCAATGCTGAAAGATATATCTAGGTTCTAGAGCAGTATATGCTCCCTTCCAGATGACTTCTTTTTCAGGGAAGGCCTTGCCTATTTCAGCAGGACAATGCTAATCTGCATACTACATCTATGACAACAGCATGGCTTCATAGTAGAAGTGTCCGGGTGCTTAACTGGCTTGCCTGCAGTCCAGACCTTTCACCAATTGAAAATTGCTTTCTTGAAAAGGAAAATATGACAAACAAGACCAAGGACTGCTGAGCCGTTAGAATCCTATTTGGCAAGAATGACACAACATTCCTCTCCCAAAACTCCATCAACTGGTCTCATCAGTTCACAGACATTGGGGTTGATTTACTAAAGGCAAATAGACTGTGCACTTTGCAAAATGTAGTTACACTCTGCAAGTGCAGTTGCTCCAGAGCTTAGTAAAACAGTACCCAATTACGTGCAAGGAAAAAAAAAACAGCATTTTTGCTTGCACATGATTGGATGATGGAAGTCAGCAGAGTTTCTGCTCATTTTCTAAGCTCCGGAGCAACTGAACTTGCAGAGTTCAACTGTACTTTGCAAAGGGCACAGTCTTTATCCCTTTAGTAAATCAACCCTATTGTGTTGTTAAAAGAAGAGGGCAAGCTACATCGTAGTAAGCAGGCCCTGTCCCAACTTTTTTGAGATGTGTTGCTGCCATAAATTTTGACCAGTTCCCGTCTATTGACGGCCTCCTGGCCATGTAGGTCCGCGCTGTAGCCGTCATTCGGCTACAGCACGGACCTACATTGCCAGGAGGCCATCAATAGACCTCCTCCCCTTTGCATGCTCCCCGCGGGCCCCCTGCAGATTGGATCCCAGCCCCTTACCCATCAGCCAATGACAGCTGATCACGTGATGTAAACACAAGATCGGTAATCGTTTTTTTTCTCCTCACGCTGACAGGTCTGGAAGGGGTTAATATACAGCCAAGTCCCCCTTTATTAGGCAGTTGAAACTTGTGTTCAGCTCTGCAAAACATAAGCCTCTTGCTTACCACCATAGAATGGTTGCTATCAAAGATTGGGGCTGATCTACTAAAGCAAATGAACAAGAGCAGAGTTAAACTGCTGCCGTGCACTTGTATCGTGGGCCCCATTTGAAAGCAGAACTTTAACCATAACAACTTGATAAAAATAATCATTTTCTTTAGCAAGGAACATGCATTCCACATAATAGTTATGCTACCAAAATTAGTGTGTGCTGTAAATTGCCAGCATTGTTCCTGTTTCTTCTTGCTGGAGACTGCCATTTTTCTGAAACCCCAAAGCCCCTGAACAGCAGGAAATCATAAAGCGGAACTAAACCAATCGTTTCAAAAAACAGCTACATTTCTGTAATGCCGGGATTGCCAACTGTCACATATACTTGCAACTGCAAACCAAACTGTCAAATCATCAAATGCAGCACACGTGCAGCACCATGGAAGTTGAAGATCAAACAGAAGCATCTTCATTGGCTGTAAAAGATAGAAGGGTTTAATTCTTCTTTAAGGCTGTCAGCAGATCTGCCTCTACAAATTCAGCAGTGCCTAAAAATAGAGAGCAACTGAGCATGTGCAGAGCAAGGTGAGACAGTGTATTACAGGGGGTCCCCGAGTTACGAACTCGTTAGGGACTGCCCGCCTGTACTTAAGTCGGAAATGTTCATAAGTCGGCCGCGCATGCGCAGACCGACAAATACGACCATTTCCGGACATTTCCGATGTTCCGTCCATTGCCGTTCTGCGCATGCGCGGCAAATTACGGACATTTCCGAAGTTTTCCGAGGCTCCGAATGGCCGCGCATGCGCAGAACGGCCAAAACACGGCGGAACACGGCGGAAAATGGCGGAGGGTCCCCGCAGCGCCTCGTTCGTAAGTAGGGGATGTTCGTAGGTCGGGCGTTCGTAAGTCGGGGACCCCCTGTACTGGATGTTAAACAGCATAAGCACTTATTTTAATGTTTTACTCAGCTGTATCTGCAAATGGGGCTAGCCTGAGGTGATCTAGCAGAACTTATTTTTCTGACTAAAGTTCCACTTTAATGTAAACTTATGTTCAATGCGTCCAGGTGTGGGCCTTGTTTTCTTTGTGCATTAAGCGCTCAAATAGGCCTGCTTTTGTGACTTATGTTCCTTTAAATTACATTGTTGAACTCAGGTGTCATATTCATTTTAAATGAATAAACATTAAAGTGATTGTAAAGTTTTTTTTTCATTCTTATGTCCTTCTGGGGTCCCTTGTTGGCACTCCTGGCTCCTCGCCTTTCGAGAGCCCCCATAGCAAAGCACTTGTTATGGGGTTGGAGCACTAGGGTTGGCTTTATCCCGAGCCTCACTGTGTGCATCTATTGACACATACAGTGTGGCTCGGCTCTGCCCCCTGCTCCCTTGTGACTGAATTTGATTGATAGCAGCAGGAGCCAGCGGCTTAGGTGGGCAAGACAACATTTATTTGGGAGGAAGAGAAAATCTCTAAGAAGGAGGCCATTCTAAATAAATATGTATTTAAATAAATATGTACCGTATTTATCGGCGTATAAACATATAACACGGACCGGCGTATAACACCCACCCTAATTTTAAGAGTTAAGTTTCAGGAAAAAATAAACAACTTTGAAGCAAATTAGGGTCAGTGCCCATCAATGTCCATCTGCAGCCTGATTAATGTCCTCAATGCAGCCTGATCAATGCATCAATGCAGCCTGATTATTGTCTTCAATGCAGCCTGATTAATGCCTTTTTTAAACTACCGTCATTTGCAGCCTCACCATTTCCCTCACCAGAAGCCTAATCAGGAAATCACAGAGCCGTCATCTCCTCTCCACTCGGCTCTCACATTACACACACACAGTCCCGCCTCTGCCATCGGCATTGGACCAGCTCATGTGATAGGCAGAACACTGGTCCAATGCCGGTGGTGGAGGCGGGACTGTGTGACGTGAGAGCCGAATGAAAGCCGAGGAGCCGAGTGGAGAGGAGATGACGGCTCGGTGAGGTACACTGTCGACGTATAACATGCCCCCGATTTTCAGGGGAAAAAAGTGCATGTTATACGCCGATAAATACGGTATTTAAATAAATCAAAATATCTCTAAATGTATTTTGCATGTAATATAAACTGGCTTCTGATGAGTTTGACTTCCTCTTTGGGTATCCTGTATTATGCAGCAATGGCTTTATTTCTCTCATCTTATCCATTAACCATCAGCTGATCTTCTCACCTGTTCTACACCTCACAACAACTATTATTCAAAGAGGGATACAAGAAACATGCAGACAGGAAGAGAGAGCAGAAAGATGATCTTATTAGCATATTTCTGCTTCTTCAACGTCCAATCACACCCTAATGGCGGGGAGATCTAGCTGTGCTGTTTAACAGCAGTAGAGAGCCTTTAGTAGGTAAAACTGCACCCATATATGTTTTTCAGTGGCTTTTTGCACTGTTTTCTGCAGTGCAACTTTAAAAGGTAATTCAAATGCCGCGTACACACGAAGGGACTATCCCGCGGGATTATCCGCTGGACCGAAGTCCAGCGGATAATCCCCTCGTGTGTGGGCGCCGGCGGACTTTTTTTGGCCAAAGTACGGCGGACTAAAGTTTCAGGTTTTGTTTTCAAATTATCCGCTGGACTTGGCAGTCCAGCGGATAATCCGGTCGTGTGTAGTATGGTCCGGCGTACCAAAAAGGACGCATGCTCAGTAGCAAGTATTTTTCTAGTATTTTTCGTTTTCTAGTCCCGTCGTACGTGCTGTACGTCATCGCGTGAACCGTCGGACTTTTTGCGTGATCGTGTGTGGTCAAGTCCGTTCGCTTTTTAGTCCAGCGTACCCAGCTGGAAAGTCCAGCGGATTGTCCGCTGGACTTAGGTCCGCCGGGAAAAGTCCGTACGTGTGTACGCGGCAAAAGTGGACCTTCACTTGAAAATTACAACTGCTTTCATTTGCTATCCTAAGTCCTATTGGGGAGCTTTTCCTTCAATTCCTGTCTCATAACTAATCTAAGGGAGTGGAAATTCCTCCAAAGTGAGGGAATTCCTGTTCGTCACCAGCGTCACAAAACCAGTGTCCCTTGGAAGTTCCTGTTCCTGTCCTATTCCTGTTCTCATGACAACCCAAAATTTTCTTTTGGTAATAACAGTAAACAGGACTAAGGCTACTTTCACACTGGAGCGGTGGGGGCGCTGGCGGTAAAGCGGCGCTATATTTAGCGCCGCTTTACCGGCGTTTTAGCAGCGCATTTCGTCCGCTAGCGGGGTGGTTTTACCCCCCGCGAGCGGCCGAAAAAGGGTCAATACCGCCCGCAAACCGCCGCTGCAGCGGCGTTTTGCGGGCTGGTTCGAAGCGCTGCCCCATTGTTTCCAATGGGAACGGGTGCTATAGGAGCGGTAAATATACCGCTCCTATAGCGAGCCAAAGATGCGGCTTGCAGGACATTTTCCAGCGTCCTGCAAGCGCACCGCTTCAGTGTGAAAGCCCTCGGGCTTTCACACTGAAGACACAGCAACAGCTGTTTCCGGTCGGTTTGCAGGCGCTATTTTTAGCGCAATAGCGCCTGCAAACCGCCCTAGTGTGAAAGGGGCCTAAAAGGGAGGGAGAATTTCCCTAACGGGGACATGGATAGCAATTAAAGTCAGGATAGCAAACAGGTGTTCTAACCCTTCCACTCTATCCAGAATAAAAAAGGTTTTGCCTTTAGTTATACTTTATTTTCCCATTCCCCAATGAAGTTCCGCTATTAAAAATATACTGCATTATGTTATAATTTAGAAGGTACATGTTCAGGTAATTAGGGGTACATATCAGAGGGTGATCTGGCATTTTGCATAGTTTGGGACTTTGTGGCACTCGGAGAAGCATTTAGGTTTGACCTTATTCTTAAAACTTTGCACCAAAAAGTACCATCACCAAGCTATTAGCACCCTAATCTAATACATCCCATGTCTGGTAAACATCTCCAAATATGTTAAGACGACCTGTGTTGACAGGATTTGGACTTGTGTTGATGGCATTAGTTTGACATCAGCTTTAGATACTACTGACATAATTTAGAATTCAATAACAAGTGCATTTAACTTGCAGTTGACTTCTTGTTGACCTACAATTTACCTGCTTCAAGCAGACTTTTGATTCTTCATAGACTTATATGGAAATGCAAAACCCATCTAAAGTAAACAGAAGCCTGTTAGTAGGCCCTTCGTTTGCTAAAAGAGTTTTACATTAGACCAGTCAAGTCAACCAGTCTTCCGATGGCTGTGCTGCATTTTGTTCTTTGCGTTCACTGAGATGTTATCCTGAAACAGTCAGAACAGCCCACATGAAAAAATGTTTAGTGCCCATGTACTGGTAGTTTCATCTCATCACTGGGAAAACAACAGACTATGGCTGGAAGCCTATTCAGAGCTTGGCAATGTGGCCGCTTAATGCACTTCTGAGCATCTGTAATGAACTTAAGCTAAACAAAGCAATCAGACCGTCAGTGGAGTCAGATTAAAAATTTATACCTTAATAAAAATAGATCAGTGTCTCCGGACGATTCAACTTGTTAAAATGTTAATTTTGTGTGTTTTCTTGAAGTCCGGCTTCACGTCTTGCTCAGCATAGTCATTATTGGTTAGGATCGTTTCTTAAGTCATCATAGCTATTTTTTACAAGCTTGGACGTTGTCTACAGTGAATACATATGAAGAAAAATAATTGTCTTGTAAAATATTCCCCATTACAATAACAAGGGCACCTTCACCGTATCAACAACACCTTTGCTTGTTTGAATAAAGTATGTGTGCGACAGCTTTCCTCTGCTCATATTTTTCTTTTACATTTTTCATATTGCCAATTCTTAATTTGAAAAGAAAATTCAACTGACTTTCACAGTCTGGAGCACACAGGTAACACTTTTATTTCATTGGTTTTAGGGACCAGCTCTAGTTTTCAAAAATAATAAAAAACTATTCTTCTCAACAGCTGTAAAAAAAATGTAAATGCATAATTAGCTGTAGTACTTTCTACACCGCACTGTCCCCTGCAGACACTCCACTTTGATGTTTACTACCAATTATCTTCCTGTTAACCACTTGCTTACTAGGCACTTAAACCCCCCTAATGCCCAGACCAATTTTCAACTTTCATACATGTCAAAGTCAACATGTCATACAACACTGTACCCAAATGAAATTTTTATTATTTTTTTTTCTCACAAATAGAGCTTTCTTTTGGTGGTATTTGATCACCTCTGGGTCTTTTATTTTTTGTTAAAAAAATATAAAAAGTCAGAAATTTCTTTAAAAAAAACACAAAACCGTTTTATATTTTGTTATTAAATTTTGCAGACTGGTAATTTTTCTCCTTCATTGATGTACGCTGATGAGGCTGCACTGATGGGCACTGATAGGCTGCACTGATGGGCACCAATAGGCTGCATTGATGGGCACTGATAGGCGGCACTGGGCATTGATATGTGGCACTGAAGGGCACTAATAGGTGGCACTGATAGCTGGCACTGATGGGCACTGATAGGTGGCACTGATGGGCACTGATCGGCACTGGTATGTGACACTGACAGGCAGCACTGCTAGGTGGCACTGATGAGGCACTGATTGGCACCACTGGTGTGCACTGATAGGTGGCACTCATGGGCATTGATAGGTGCCACTGATTGCTGGCACTGTTATGCACTGGTGGGCACTGATTTGTGGCACTGTGGACACTGGCAGGTGGCACTGGCAGGCGGCACTAGTGGGCACAGATGAGATGGCTGTGCATCTTCCTCTTTGGGACTGATGTCCCTTGCACAGAAGCCGGTGATCTTCTGTTTACATCACGTGATCAGCTGTCATTGGCTGACAGCTGATCACGTGGTAAGGGGCTGGGATTGGCCCCTTACTCCGACCTGTGATTACCCAAATCTCATTGACTCGGTGATCACAGTGCGTGCGCACACCCTGCAGGGGGTGCGCTGGGAGAGCCGTCTATTGATGGCCTCCTGGCAAAGTAGGTCCACGCTGTAGCTGTCATTCGGCTATAGCGTGGATCTGAAGGGGTTAAATGATATTAGATGTCACTTCCAGTGAACCTAGGATGTCATGGACACACCTCTTGGAGCTTGGGCTCTCAGCACATCGCTGCGGATGTCATAACATAAGTGTCACTCTGCGATTAAAATTTGATTAATCACTTTTCTTGTGGCGCATTGAACGTCTCTAGAGGTGATACATGAGCAACTTTCAGTCATGTGATTGTTCAACTGATCTCGTATGATTTAAAATGCCGCAATTCAGTTAGGTTTCCCATTGTTTGCAATTAATTGCTTTTATAGAAATTAACGGACTGCATGATTGTTCATGCAAATATGCAATCTTCAAGTGACTGGTACTTTTCTAACAGTAATTGCATGTTTTACCTACCTGAATACTCATCCTGCACGAAGAATCATGCATAAATCAATAGGAAATCTTGCTTAAAGTGGATGTAAACCCTCACATATACAGTACCCAGTGAAGTGAACAGCCTCAGATGCACATCGTGTTAGAAATTTTTCTTCCTGTTTCAGCAGTGGGAGGGGAGTCTGGGCATAAACTCTGTGTGAGCTGTGCTGTGAATAGACAAGCTCTCTGCTTATCTGTCTCTAAATTCCCTCTGCGACAAAAATTTCCAGCTGCTTTTATCTCCTGTGTCTGAGAACTTGTCAGAAGTTATCATGCTAATAACAGAGGAACGGAGCAGCCAAGACACGAGACTTAGGGCTTTGGAGAGAGATAAGTAAACACTGCAGATATACAGTATGTGCCCAGGTCATATTTCATGAATGGGGTTTACATCCACTTTAAAGCATATGTTGCCCTAAATATTTTTTTATTTCTGTATTCGTGTTCACATATGCATTTTATTAATTTATAGTCTGTATCCCTTTCATGCATGTCTTCCATCTGAAGCACCTGGTTGATCCTGTCAGTTACTTTTCTTTCTTGTTCTAAACTGACGATACAAAGCACAGAAACTGATCTATGCTTGTGTAGTCAGTTTGGTTGGACATTGAGAGGTACAGGACACTGTGCAGACACATGACATGCCTGTATTGGATAGTCTGTTTAGCCACCACGCCTGCCGGCCAATCCCAGCCTGGCTCTGGCACATACTCAATCCCAATCATGGCCTGCCTCATGAACATGCCCCCTATTCAAGTACAGCATGCATCTTGCCTTAGGTTGAACGGACTATGGAATAGAGGCACGCTGTGTGTCAGGAATAAGAGATGTATGATCATATGACAGGACTTTTAAACCTTGTAAAATAGTTCATAAAGATAATTTCTGAAACTAAGGAAAAACTTAAAGCAAATAGATTGCCAGGACCTGATGGCTTACACTTGAGAATCCTCAAAGAACTCAGTCAGGTTATAGCCAGACCGCTATTCCAAATTTTTATGGACAGGATACTGACAGGAATGGTACCAGTGGATTGGCAAAGGGCCAACGTGGTACCAATATTTAAAAAGGGCTGAAACATATACCTGGGAGCCACAGACCAGTCAGTCTAACATCGATAGTATGTAAACTATTGGAGGGTATTATAGGGACTATATCCAAGATTTTGCTGATGAATACAGTTTCTTTAGTAGTAATTTACCATGGATTTCCGAAAGGTCATTCTTGCCAAACAAACCTGTTAACATTCTTTTAGGAAGTGAGCTGCCATCTAAATAAGGGGAAGGCCTGTGGATGTGGTGTACCTGGATTTTGCCAAAGTATTTGATACATTCCCTCACTAACACTTAATTTACAAACTGAGGTCTGTAGGCATAGGGTTTGTACATGGATAGAAAATTGGTTCCAGGAGCGTGTCCAATGGGTGATGATAAATAGCGTGTACTCAGAATGATCTGGAGTGTTAAGTGGGGTCCCCAAGGTTCTGTTCTGTTTAATTTATTCATAAATGATATTGTCAGGGTAATGGCCTTAGGACAGGGAATTCTGCCAGTACCCTTCATGGCTGCACCAGGCGGATCCCTGTGCGCATGTGCGCACGTGGGCGCACACGACAGGTGCACACAGATGCGCAACAGCGGGAGCGCGCTAATGCGCGCGCTAATGTGCTAATGAGCTAAAGTGCGCGTTAATGAGCTAATGTGCACACTAACGTGTGCGCTAGTGTGCACGCTAACGTGCGTGCATCGCGGTAATCTTTGGCGCCCACTGGTCTAGTTAAGCCTGCTGCTGGTACACGCTGGTTGCTGGATTATCGTCAGCATTTGACCCCTGCTTGGACCTGACTACTCTCCTGCTCTGCACCTGTACCTTGATCGTCCTCTCGTATTTAACCCCTGGCTTGGCTACCGACTCCGTTCCTGATTATCCTGTGTGTACCTTCATCTCGGACTGATTCCTGCTGTATAGGACCTCTGGCTTGGCTCTGACTCCGTTCCTGGTTGCTCCACGGCTCCATACCTGGGATCTCTCCTTGCACGGTTGCCCCATCAACCACACCTGCGCACCCCAGTAGCTCCCTGCTACCAGCTACCCAGCTCAGCACTCGGCAACCCGCGCACCTTTGGGCACCGTACTCCCTGTCTCATTACCAGGGTTACGCTGCATTAGGCGCAAGGGGCACCCTCTCCGCAATCTGGCCTCACATCCAGGACTCTGACAGATATAGCGAATGGGATAAATAGCTCAATCTCAGTGTTTGCTGACAATACAAATCTAAGTAGGGCAATAACTTCACAGCAGGATATAAAAACTTCACAAGAAGAACTCAATAAAATAAAGGGGTTTGCAACTACATGACAAATGTTGAAAAATTTTAAGTAATACACTTGGGGGGCTAAAAACATGAACAGAAGTTACTCACTAGGGGGCAGTGGTGGCCAATGGTAATTTTCTTTGGGGGTCGGCAAACAGTACCACCCCCCCGGTGGTCGGCAGGTGGGACTGGTGCACTTACCCCATCTATGCGGTGCTTCTCTCGGCGGCGGCAGCTCTCCCATTCTACTGCTCTCCATGGGCGATGGCTCTGGCTTCTGTTTCCTCCCTCCTTCTCGCCGCAAAATTGGGAGTCTTCCCTTCCCCGCTTCTGATTGGCCGGATTGAGTATCAGTGTTCCAATGAATATTCATTCTCTGTTGTAACACCTGGGTGGGCTCATGGCACAATGCTGTGTGCCACGAGCCCACATATTTTTAAGCCTATTAGAGCCTATGGCTCTAATCAGGTGCTTAAAAAAAACCCACACCTGCCGCTGTAATTCAGGTGCCTGGCATCCTGAAAGGGGTCGGACGCCTGAATAGGGGGTGGCAGCGGCAGCTGTGGATAGATTCATGCTATGCATGAATCTATCTATTAGTCATATAGGGGGTGGCCTGGGGAGTGGGGGCGACACCTGGGTGGCCCTAATGGACAGGCCGCTGTTGCTAGCGGGAGAACCTCTGGGGGTCCTAGTAGAGATGACAGGCTCAGCAATTGCATGCAATGCCAAGCTGCAGCAAGTAAAGCCAGCAGAATATTAGCATGCATAAAAAAGGGTATTTACTCAAGATATAAAACTATAATCCAGCCACTTTATAAAACTCAGGTTTGGTCACATCTGGAGTATGCCATCCAGTTCTGGTCACCAAGAAAATATGTGCTGGAGCTGGAGAGAGTGCAGAGAAGGACATCAAAATAAGGGGACTGGAGTACCTCAGTTATGAGGAATGACTACAACTATTAAACGTATTCTCCCTGGAGAAGAGACACTTGAGAGGAGATATGATAGCAATATACAAATACCTCAATGGTGACTCTAGCATAGGGAATAAATGTTTCAGTCTCAGGGAGTATAAGAGGACACGTGGTCACTCAATGAAGGTAGAGGAGAAGTGTTTTTTTTTTTAACAAGAAGGAGGTTTAACCTTAAATTGCATAGATGTTTTTTTTCATTGTTGGGGTGGGAAGGATGTGGAACTCAGCAGGAAGTATTAATAGTTTAAAAAAACTCTTTGGCATCTTAGCAAGCACATTATACAGGGATTTGGGATAGGATTTTTGACATGAGCACATACATACCCACACAGGTTGAACTGGATGAACTGGTGTATTTATTCAACCTTACCATTGTGTGTTCTACTTTAAAAGTGACTTACTGCTAGGTTATTTTTTTCTCTGTGAATATTTGTGGATATTGCATTAGTTTTCAATTTCTAAGTACATTTTCTGGTAGTACAGAAGAAACCTATTGATTTTATGGTGAATAGGAGAGGGGGATCTATTCTGTAGTCCTAATACACTTAATGTCTTAGCGTGACAATGCGGCTCCTCCCCACATACAGTACAGTGAGTGAGTGTTGTCACCCTAGGACAAAAGGTTTGTCCATCAGTACCACGTATCAATGCCCATTAGTGCCCAGCAGTGCTACCTAGCAGTGCCCAGCAGTGCCGCCTATCAGTGCCACCCATAAGTACCCATCAGTGCTGCCTTTTAGTGCCCATCAGTGTCGCCTATCTGTGCCCACCAGTACCACCCATGAGTGCCCATCAGTGCCGCCTATCAATGCCCATCAGTGCTGCATATCAGTGCCACCCATCAGTGCTGCCTACCAGTGCCCATCAGTACCGCATATCAGTGCCCATCAGTGCCGCCTCATTGGTACCACCTCATCGGTGCTCGTCAGTGCCGCCTTATCGGTGCCCGTCAGTGCCGCCTTATCAGTGCCCATCAGTGAAGGAGTAAACTTACTTATTTACCAAATTTTATAACAGAAACAAAAGAAAAACTTTTTTTTTTCAAAAAAAAATATTTGTTTAGCAAAAAATAAAAAATGCAGAGGTGATCAAATACCACCAAAATAAAGCTCTATTTGTGGGAACAAAATTTTAAAAATTCTGTTTGTGTACAGTGTAGCATGACCGCAGAATTGTCATTTAAACAGCCACAGCGATGAAAGCTGAAAACTGTCTCGGGCAGGAAGGGGGTGTAAGTGCCCTGTATTGAAGTAGTTAAGGGGGATATGATCACCGTATATAAATACTAGGGATGAGCCGAACACCCCCCGGTTCGGTTCACACCAGAACCTGCGAACGGACCGGAAGTTTGTGCAAACTTTAGAACCCCGTTAAAGTGGGTTCCAAATGGGACTCGAACGTTCGAAAAGTTTTAAAAACTGCAGTTTTTTTGGGAGCAGTGATTTTAATGATGCTTAAAGTGAAAAAAAAGTGAAATATTCCTTTAAATATTGTGCCTGGGGGGTGTCTATAGTATGCCCGTGAAGTGGCACGTGTTTCCTGTGTTTAGAACAGTCCCTGCACAAAACGACATTTCTAACGGCAAAAAGGTAATTTAAAACTGCTTGGGGTTTTAATGTAATGTCTGGTCCCGGCAATATGGATGAAAATCATTGAGAAAAATGGCATGGGTATCCCCCCCAGCCCATTACCCGCCCCTTTGGGTCTTGTATGGATATTAAGGGAAACCCTGCACCAAAATTAAAAAAAGGAAAGGCGTGGGGCCCCCAGCCCCTATATACTCTGAACAGCAGTATAGAGGCGCTGCAAACAAGAAAGGGACTGTAGGTTTGTTCTTAAGTAGAATCTGTTTGTAATTTTGAACTGGTACATTTTTAGTAGTGTACCTCCAGCCAAAAAATAAATTTTTAAGCTTTTTGGATAACATAGGGAAGGGTTTGTTGCTGTCTGTGCACCTCCTCAGAAGATTTCACCTCAATTTCTGTACCAATGACAAATGTTTTTTGAAAATTTTGGGTTTTTAATGAAACAATGATTGGTGATAAAGCATCAGTGGAGAGGAGAAACAATTTTTCCCATATTAACTCTTACAGGAGAAAATTTGCCTTCCTAGGGGTAGATTTCATCTCACTTCCTGTTGTCTGCTTCCGTTTGCAAGTAGGAGTCGTTTGTAAGTTGGATGTTTGAAAGTAGGGGCCTGCCCTATATTCTAGAAATTTGAGCCTTAGATGTTGGTGTTGCCACAAGACTGTAAGCTCTCACAGTTACTCTTGGTGGGTGCTGGAACGCCCTGCTGTGAACTATTATATCAAGAAATCTTTTTTCCTGCCAAAAGTCCGGCGGACTAAGTTCAGACTTAAAATTGTCCGCTGGACTCGCGAGTGAATGCCGCCGCGCTAGCCCTGTCACCTGGCATGGATTTAAAGGGAATCCCTACGCCGAATAAACGGCGTGGGGGTCCCCCCCAAATCTATCTCAGACCCTTATCCGAGCACGCAGCCCGGCCGGCCAGGAAAGGGGTGGGGACGATGTACCCCTACCCATTTACCTAAGGTGTAAAAGTGTAAATTAAAAAAACACACAATTTTTTTTAAATATTTCATTGCACTGCTCTGGGGGTCTTCTTCCGTCTTGGGGGGTCTTCTCGCCGGACTCCTCCGCTCTCTTCTGCTCTTTTACCTAGCTCTTTCACGAGCCCGGCTTTCTTCTTCGTTGTCGCCGCCGTTGTCTGGGGGTCTCGTTCCGCCTTCGGGGGTCTTCGGGGGTCTTCGGGGGTCTTCCGGGGTCTCTTCTGTTCTTGCCACTGTCGCCGCCTTCTGCGCCGTCTTCTTATTCCTCTTCTTCTTCTTCCGATGTTGACTCGTCGCTCTCTCTGGCCGGAATGGCAGAGACGCGCGCTGTTGTGACTTACATAGGGACAAAGGGGCGGGGTCACATGATCATGTTACATTGTAGCTTCCCTCGGGACTGTGAAATCATAGGGGGGCGGGGTCACCATGTGACATGAGCATGTGACCCCGCCCCCTTAGTCCCTATAGTTACAACACTGCGCGTCTCTGCCATTCCGGCCAGAGAGAGCGGCGAGTCAACATCAGAGGAAGAAGAGGAAGAAGAAGAAGACGGCGCAGAAGGCGGTGACAGCGGCAAGAACAGAAGAGACCCCGGAAGACCCCCGAAGGCGGAACGAGACCCCCAGACGACGGTGGCGACGACGAAGAAGAAAGCTGGGCTCCTCAACTCGTAAAAGAGCTAGGTAAAAGAGCAGAAGAGAGTGGAGGAGTCCGGCGAGAAGACCCCCCAAGACGGAAGAAGACCCCCGGAGCAGTGCAATAAAATATTTTTAAAAAATTGTGTTTTTTTATTTACACTTTTACACCTTAGGTGAATGGGTAGGGGTACATCGTACCCCATACTCATTCACATAGGGTGGGGGGCCAGGATCTGGGGGCCCCCTTATTAAAGGGCGCTCCTGTATTCCGATAAGCCCCCCGCCCGCAGACCACGACAACCAATGGCCAGGGTTGTTGGGAAGAGGCCCTTGTCCTCATCAACATGGGGACAGGGTGCTTTGGGGTGGGGGGGCCGCACGGCCCCCCTTTCCCCAGGGCACCCCCCATGTTGAGGGCATGTGGCCTGGTACGGCTCAGGAGGGGGGGGGGCGCTCGGTCGTCCCCACCCCTTTCCTGGCCGGCCGGGCTGCGTGCTCGGATAAGCGTCTAAGATGGATTTGGGGGGGACCCCCACGCCGTTTTTTCGGCGTAGGGATTCCCCTTTAAATCCATGCCAGGTGACGGGGCTAGCGCGGTGCCATTCACTGCCTTCGCTAGTCCCGTCTACCTGCAGTTACGTTCTAAATGAACGGACTTTCCGATCGTGTGTCGGCAAGTCCTTTCATTTCCAAAAGTCCTGCAGACTTTTTCCTGCGGATTGTCCGGCAAGTCCGGGCGTGTGTGTGGGCAAGTCCACACACTCGGAAAGTGCGGCGGACCTCTGCTGGAAAGTCCGGCGGTTTGTCCGCTGGACTAGCTCCGGCGGACAATCCCGTCGGAAAGTCCGAGCGTGTGTACGCCGCATAAGAACACAAGTCTTGTGTTCTGTACTCTAAGAAAAGGTATTTACATGTAAGTCAAAATTCCTGTTTTTACATCTCACTTTTGGTCCAATATTGAACATTTCTGTGAGAGGTAGAAAACACTATCTACCAGTTACAATGATAAGGTTAAATTGGGTATACACTAGTAGAATTTTGAAGGAAAATTTGTAGGAAAATTCTCAGAAAAATTCATATTAAGAAAGTTTGTTTTAAAGTAGTTCAAGAGTTCACTGGCTTTTATCATTTAGTTTTGGAATGAATGGACTTTACCAAACAAAAATCATATACACTGTTAGAAATTTGTTTATTTGAGAAATATTTTCCAGCCTGCTCCTTCAATTTATCTTGTCACTGCAAATTTATTTGACGGCACTAATGATTAGAAAAATGAAAGAATATTCTTACAACAGTTTTACAACAAAAAATTCTACTAGTGCGTATCCAGATTTTGATTTTTAAAACCAATCGCTATTTTTACTCCTATTGACAGAAGTGCTCTGCAGTTTGGTTGCACTCCTTAACCACATGGATATGCATACAGTATTTTGTCAGAAAATGCCTACACCTGGGCCGGCCATACATGGAGCAAATCTCTTTCTTGCAGACACTGGTTGTCCTAGTGAATGATAGGCTCAGCAATGCCAAGCTGCTGCTAACAAAGCAAACAGAATATTGGCATGCATTAAAAAGGGGATTAACTCCAGAGATAAATCGATAATTCTCCCACTCTACAAGACTCTAGTCTGGCCTCACATAGAGTATGCTGTCCAGTTCTGTGCACCAGTTCACCAGGATGTACTGGAAATGGAGCGAGTACAGAGAAGGGCAACAAAGCTAATGAAGGGACTGGAGGATATTAGTTATGAAGAAAGGTTGCCAGCACTGAACTTATTCTCTCTGGAGAAGAGACGCTTGAGAGGGGATACGATTTCAATTTACAAATACCACACTGGTGACCCCACAATAGGGATAAAACTTCTTAGCGGAAAGGAATTTAAGAAAACACGTGGTCACTCATTAAAATGAGAAGAAATTAGGTTTAATCTTAAAATGCGTAAAGGGTTTTTTGCTATAAGAGCAGCAAGGATGTGGAATTACCTTCCACAGGCGGTGGTTTCAGCGGGGAGCATCGATAGTTTTAAAAAACTATTAGATGAGCACCTGAACAACCACAACATACAGGAATATACAATGTAATACTGACGTATAATCACTCACATAGGTTGAACTTGATGCACGTGTGTCTTTTTTCAACCTCACCTACTATGCACTATGTATTAAATGTATTAAAATCAACACAGACAGTTTTGATGCGGGAATTCCTCCTGCCGGTCCACTGTTTGCTCCTGGCAACACGCGGGGGCAAGCCATGCCTGCAGAGAGAAGACAGTGATCATAGCCGCTAGCAATAACTGCAAGGGAATCAATCAACTTGGTACATTCAGCCTGCCCATTAACGGTTTAAATCTATGCCGGTTCAGCAGATATATGAACCGTTTTTTTTTTTGCGCCCTAAGGTTATTAGTAGAAGTAAGTTGTTTATGTAATTTGTACAGAATATTTTTGGACATCTAGGGATCCACATCACAAACACCAATTAACAAAGTCTATTTATACCAAGCTTCTCATTATAGCCATATATGCCAAAATACCACTTGCAGGAAGCCATTGGGATCATCTGGGTCCAGAAGAATCAGAAAAGGTGGCATCCAAAGAAGCCAGAACATTATCCTGACTTATCATATTATCTGCCTTTATTTTTGTTTCCCTTTTAAACGGTCACCTGTGAATTCATACCTCTATATACAACACAGGAAGGTAAAGCAAAGATTTTCAAATGACCTCAATGTGTTTGTATACATTTGTCTTAATTATAGCCCATATTAAGTTCATTATGAGAATCAGAGGGTTATCTAGGCAACCGAGAGATGTAGCGGCTGCAATTAGTGGTAGTCATGGTGCCAAATGTACCTTCACCTCCATTTCACTATTAATGGCACATAATGGAGCCAGTGCATTCACATTCACAACTGATAGGGGCACATTGATCACATTGAATCCCTTGATTTTCAGGGTTTGATTTACTAAAGACAAATAGGCTGTTCATTTTGCAGGGAAAGTTTCACTTTGCAAGTGAACTTTCCTTTAAATTAGTGAATGAAGTAAAGCTCTGCTGACTTCTGTCATCCAATCATGTGCAAGCAAAAATACTGTTTTTTTTTCTTTTCCTTGAAAGTGATTAGGTATTCTTTGCAAAGTGAGTTTTCACCACATTCATCCAGCTAAGGGTAAATTCCTTTGCAAAAGGAAAAAATTCCCTTGCAAATGGCAAAATAGCCTTTTTACATTTAGTAAATCAACCCAATTGTATTTCATTGCCCGAGTGCCGCTGATCTCCGTTCCCTGCGACGTTACGACGCACGGGAGCGGAGATCGGCGCCAAATTCAAAAAAGTTAAAAAACACCATACACATACAGTACTGTAATCTTACAGATTACAGTACTGTATAAAAAAAAAATACACATCCCCTTCGTCCCTAGTGGTCTGCCCAGTGCCCTGCATGTCATTTTATATAATAAATAGATTTTTTTCTGCCTGGAAACTGGAGATTGTCCATAGCAACCAAAAAGTGTCCCTTTATGTCAAAAGTGGTTTTAGACCAGCTAGAAAACAGCGATAATAAATTAGAATCACAATTCATCATCAAACACTAAATTTAATGACAGCGACTATTCTGCAACTGAGCAAATTTTTGTGTTTTTGATTTGATTACATTATTGAATAATTTCTATATATATTAATGCACAATAAATGTGATGGTCAGGTGTCCACAAATCTTCTAGCACGAGAACGATATCCTTCTGCAATGAGCAATTTGCAATAGAAATCTACTATTTGTCATTATGTTGCCTCCTTTAATATGGCAGCTAACCTCCTGCATGGTAATGTTTTGTAAATGTCAAAGATCTGAGCTAGTCCACAGGTAACACATGTTAATGAAGCAAATTGTAGGAAATTAGGAAAAGTTCTCAGTGCTTAACAGAACTAACATTGGCTCCCAAGTGCTGTCAATCAAAGCCAGTCACAAGAGAGCGGGGGGCAGCAGTCCCTCTGTCTGTGTCAATGGACGCAGCAGCAGGGGTTTGGGAGTAAGCCACCCTAGTGCCCCCATGGGAAGCGACTTCCCGTGTGGGGCATTGGACAGAGAGAAGGGACCAGGGGCGCCGGCAGGGGACCTGAGAAGAGGAGGTTTACGGCCTCTCTGTGCAGTTCCATTGCACAGAGCAGGTAAGTATAGACATGTTTGTTATTTTTTTTTTAAAAATCATTTTTACCTTTACAATTACTTTAAAAAAATAGTTACTTCCCAGACTAACTTTCTCTAATGGTTTGTATGAGCAAAAATAACTCCGAATGAGATTCACTTTGAATGACCAAATGCACATTTTACATTACCTAAAATGTTCTTAATGGCTTTGGGGAATGGCTGTTATATTTATTTACAGGTTCCTTAGAGCTTATATAAAATTGTTTCAGCATCATTAATAGAACTTCACTGCAGTTTTCTCAGCCATTTGCGCTGGGTGTAAGAATAAAATGCCAGCCTGTAAATTTATGTTAAAGTTCCAGATGCTTGCTCGCTGTTTGAGAGCTGAACTGATTGTTCTCTGCACACCCAGGAGCCTCCACCAAACCAATACTCATATTTAACGTTGTTTTGTGGTATATATTTTGGAAAGACATTGAATTTTAGTTGGAAGACTTTCACAATTGAGGTATTTCTCTGCTCCTGGGCCTGGCTAACATAACATTCTGATCCCAATTTCTAAAGTTTAGGATACAATGCAGCTCCTAATTCTAGAAATCTTGTATAAAACATAAACTGCTGTTCAGTGTAAGTTCATATGAAATGTACGTCCAAAGTGTGTATAGTGTATAATTCAGAACACACTTTGCAGTGGCTCGTGGATTTCCAATTAAAGTATATTTACAGCTGAATTTTTTTTTTTAATCTTAGAGTGGAAAATGATATAAACCCTTTCTAAATTTCTAGATTGTAAGCTCTAACGAGCAGGGCCCTCTGATCCCTCCTGTATTGATTTGTATTGTAAGTGTACTGTCTGCCCTCATGTTGTAAAGCACTGCGCAAACTGTTGGCGCTATATAAATCCTGTATAATATAATAAATCCTGTATAAAAAAAAAAACCCCATGAGGTTTTTCTTTGAGGTATGCAAATAAATAAAAACACCACAGCAATACTTGCAGAGTCCATACATATTTCATCAGACGTGTAATAAAACAGCCAATGCGTTTTGGGGAAGTGACATCACCAGGCCAAGGTAGAATGTATTTTTTTTCTGAATTACCTTTTTATTTTATTAGTTGTCACTTATCTTTTTTGCATGGTGGTGGTGGTTGGGGTGGGGTGCATTGATAAATAGCAGGGCCATTTTAATGCATGGTCAGTTTTTAATAAGTCAGTACCTCTGTGTAAGCTTATATTATGTCATCATTCTGCTTCAGGCACAGAGACTCATTATCTCAGTCTCCTCTTCCCCCCTGTGATGAGACTACAATATTGTAACTTTGCAGCAAATCACAAGTTGAGAGGTTGCAGCAGAGGCGACTTTTGTGAATACATTCCAGAACTGCACAGGCACCAGAGTTTACAAGATTATGTCATATTTGAGACAGCGTCTTAGATCTGTAAGCAGGCCCTGGACTGCCCATAGGGCACACCGGGCATGTGCCCAGTGGGCCTGGGGCTGAATGTCCTAACAAGAGATGACTAATGCAGGGATCCCCAACCCCCAGGCCACGGAGCGGTACTGATCCGTGGCCTGTTGATGACTGGGCTGCACAGCAGGAGGTAAGTGGTAACCGCGGTCTGTGCTAGCCCTGTCCGGACCGCGCTCACCTCCCCCTATGCAGCCATGCATATCTCTCCTCTCCCAGCTCTCCTGCCCCCCCAATGATGTCACCCTATCAGCAGAGCAGGGGGCGGGAGGAGCTGGAGATGTGCACAGAGAGTGGGAGTCTTTTCATATTAACAAGCGGGTAATTACCTGCCTGTTAATATGATCCAGATCTGCAGCTCCCTGGAGAAGACACACAGGCTCAATCCTGCCTCTACCCTGCCAAAGGTAGGACTGTGCAGTGGAGGCAGGGAGTAAAAAGGGACACTGTGATTAGAGAGAAAGGGGAGGGCATGACTGCAAGGGGTGCTGTGATGGGGGCTGTTATTGCACTGTATCATCATTACAGTGCCCCTTTACAGTGCAGTTCTTTTTATCACAGTGGCCATTACATTACTCCGTGAATATCCTGTCACCAACCGCCCCCGCTAACTGTAAAGCCCCATACACACGCGCGGACAATCCGTGGACCAGGTCCGTCGGACCATGTCCGTCATACTTTGTCTGATGTTGGTTTTGCGTACACACGATCGGACAAAGTTGTCGGAAAATCCGATCATTCTGAACGTGGTGACGTTTGTTGCCTACGACGGGACTACGTAGAGGCTAGTAGCCAATAGCTTTGGTCTTGTAATGTGATCTGAGCATGCGTAGCACTTTGTCCGGTCGGACAAGCGTACACACGCTCGGATTTGGTGTGATCGGACCGGGTTGACGGCAAATCTTTCCAGCAGGAGATAAGACTTTGTCCGACGGACAAACCGACGAACACTGTCCGATGGTGCATACACACGGTCTGATTTTTCAACAACCTTGTCCGATCGGACCAAATTGATGAAAAAGTCCGACCGTGTGTATGGGGCTTAAGTAGATGGTGACTCTGGATGAAGGAAAAAGAAGATGAAGTTATTGTCATGGGAAGTGTGATCTCAGAGAGAGGTAATATTTACCTGGAAGTGTTACACCTATGCATTACTTAACAAGCACTCATGCATCTGAAAGAGAAGTATGGCGAAAGCTTTTTTTGGCCATACTTCTGCTTTGCATCACAGGAGTGCACTTACTGGTGTTCTCCTGTGACCCAGAATCAGCTGACAGCAGGCTAATGTCCACTGTTGTCTGATGTCACAGAGCCACTCCAGGCTCTGGAAGGATCCCAACCATATTGTCAGGATCTACCCAGATGCCTGATAGGCAACTGGCTCAGCCTCTCAGTGCATGGCCAGCCACTCCCACCCTCTCCAAAGCTGGAGCTCCATTGAGCAGAGCCCTTCTCTGCTCAGAACTGACCAAGAACTGAGTGATCAGCAGTCATGTAATTGCTCAGTTCTTTGGCTTAGAGACAACGGAGGAAAGCTGCAGTATAACACTGGTGGAGGTGAGTATGTATATTTGTTTCTTAAACAACCCCAAGCTTTTCCATTTTAAGTTGACCACATGTGTCGTAGTTTTCCTTTATATTCAAAGAGTTTACCCGCAACAGTCAAAAGTGTTTTTTTTTTTTTTAAGCTAACTGTACACTGAGAGAAATTTGACTGGTTTCTGATGAACCAGCAAAAATTTGGTTCAGCCAGGCAGAAAACTGTCGACTGCACAGTGGCTGCATCCAGTCAAATGCAGCCGTTGTTTGAATTGTATTCTGACTCCCACTGGCACCTTCTGTCAAAATACAATAGCTGGCACTGAGGATTTTTCTACCACACTGTATAGCATGGGTGGAGAAATATGCTAGTTTAGGATGAACGGAAAAAAGTCTATCAGTGTATGGCCGGCTTTAAAGTGGTTGTAAACCCTGTTACACCACTTGTACCTACAGGTAAGCCTATAATAAGGCTTACCTGTAGTTACTGTAAATATCTCCTAAACCTGCACGGTGACGAAACGTGAAACATGCACACTGACGAAACGTGAAAGAGTCAAAAACTATGTTTTCACTTAGAGATCTTCAAAACCCACACCAGCCCTTGGAAATTAGGAACATAAGGCAAGTGCTTGGTGACATATGTAAAGCCTCCTCTATGACAAGATGTTAGCAAGGTTGTCATCAAACTCACAGAAAATCAATGGAAAGTGGTTTGTCACTAGTTTCATATCTCTGCAATATTATTGTGGCATAGAATGGAGCACATGTGTTATGGTGATCGATTACTATGAGTGCTGCTGGGTGCCGCCATCTTGGATGTGATGTTAAAGGAAGAGGAATAAGGCACTTCTGTCAGGAAATGTCCTCCAGTGAACTGTACTAGATTATTATCACATCAGCTTCAACATCAAGGTTAAGGGAAGGAGGGGAGACTGGGGGAGCACTTGCAGCAGCACTTCAGGTAGAGGAAGCAACTCTGGAGGAAACTAAAGAAAAAACAGAAGGTGCTTCAAAGTGCAGTATTAAAGAGTATTTATTCTATTTATTCTTTAATTATAAATTTTCTAGCAAGTTCAAATGCACATTGCAAGTGAATAAAATAATTTATTGACAGAAAAAACACTGAAAGTAAGAATTTAAAATTCTTGATTTTTCTGTGCCTTTGCCTGTAGTTGTGTAAGGCCAGGCACAGATGGAGAGAAATTCTTTCCTGCAATCACAGGTTTTTTTTTTTTGTTTTTTTTTTTAGACCATAACAACATAAACACAAAAAACATTGATATCAAAAACACAATTATTCATACCATCACAAAAACATACACAAAGCCCTAAGGGGAAAGAACCCCCACCACTTTGCCCATTCCTTCCACTGTCATATTGATCCACAGTCCTCTTATCCTATAAATGAAAAACGATTTTTTTTCCATACATCTATATTCCGACAAACATAACTCCTAACTCAATCCCGTATCCATATGGTCAAGCCACGGCTTCCAAATAGCATCGAACCTCTTAGATGAATTTCTCATAAAGAAAATATGTCTCTCATACGAAATGCATTTATTCAGCTCAAATATCCAGTAAAGATATAGTCAGAGGGTGAGGGGAGGTCCACTTAATAGCAATTTGTCTCTGAGCCACAAAAAGCGCACGTGCAACAGTAATCCACCTTGGTGGTTTAATCACTGAGCTATCAATATATCCCAGTACACATGTTAAGAAATCCACTGAAAGATTCAGATCTAAAATCCCATTAAGTGTACCCACAACCTCCACCCAATACCTCTGGAGTTTCACGCAGCGCCATAATAAATTTCTCAGTGACCCTAGATTGCCACATCTAGAGCAAGCCAAGTCAGTTGTTAAGCCAATGGTGAACAAAAATTCTGGGGTCCTATACACAGTATGCAATATATAAAATTGTGTTAATCTAGGTGACTGTGAAAAATATACAAGGGGAAGGACCCGAAGAATCTTATCCCAGGCATGGTCAAAGATAGGGCCGATATCACGCTCCCACTCACAGGTTGATTGCTGTTGACAGGGGAATCCCTCCCGTCGAGCCATTGTATTCTCCAGGCAGGGGGGCAGGGGAAGCTGTCTCCGCCAGGAGAAGACAGTGATTATTGCTAGCAGCTATAACAGCCACCAGCAATAATCGCATGCAAAATCCAGCACTGGTTGTACCTAAGTTGATCGATCAACTTGGATACATTCAGCCTGCCCATACATGGTTCGAGTTGCAGCCAGTTCCTGCTGAACTGGCTGAAATTCGAAATGTCTATGTCCGGCTTAAAGCAGAGTTTCAGTCGTTTTTGTGTTTATTAAAAGTCAGCAGCTACAAAAAATGTAGCTGCTGACTTTTAATAAACACACATTCACCTGTCCCACGATTCAGCATTGCGGCTGCCCGAACCCTCAGTTCTCTCCCTCGCCTCTCCCCAGCTTGCGGCTTCACAGCCGGGTGTGCACTGCACATGCGCGAGTCGTGCTGTGCCTCCTTTAATGGCCGGGCAATCTTCTGGGACCTGTGACGTGTCCCAGAAGATTGCAGCAAGGGAGGGGGAGAGGAGAACTTTCGCTCGAGTCGCCTAGGCGTCCGGAGCGGAAGTGGGAGCTGGGTACCTGTAAAAACTAGGTACTGTTATGGAATTATTTCTGATTGGGACTCTAAAAACATAAGTTAATACTGTCGCAATCACTGTGTATAAAATGTCCGTTCAGTGCCAAAATGTATTATTACATGTTATTTTATACATAGATAAAAAAAAGGGGTGGTGTGAGATGTTATTAAAAACTAACAAATAGAAATATGTTATTAAAAGCTAACAAATAGAAATATATTATTAAAAGCTAGCAAATAGAACAATTGCAAAAGTAAAACCTTGAGAGGGGAGGGGGTAGAGACAGAGAGAGCTTCTAGCAGAAGATGTGTCTGTGTGTTAGGTGAAGGTTACAGAACACATTTCACCAGTGTGAACAAAATGAAGTCTCTTGTGCTTAAATTAACAATACAGTGAATGTCCATGTCAGTACCCACCCCCTCCCCCCCAAAGCAGGTGGAACTCTGCTTTAAGTTGATGTTACTAAATAAGGATGACCTATACAATGATTATCTATATGATGTTCAGATAAAGGAAAATGTCACTATCTTAGTTGCTTGAGGTGAATGTACTGCTTGGACCTTGAAGAAGGGAACATAACCCGAAAGCTTGTCCTGAAAAATTGTATGTTAGTGGAAATAAAAACAGTATCAGTGCCGATTCACACTTGTGCGAGTTGATAACGAATGCGATGCTTTACAAAAAAACCTATATTCGCATTTCATCCAAAAAGTCATTGTTTTCAATGACGATCATTCACATCTATGCGTTGTGATTCCTCTATGAATGCGATGCGACAATGAAAAGGGTCCTGTGCGAGTTTACAGCGTTACGTTGCGAATTTAGTCTCCATAGACATTAATATAAATTGTTCTAGAATCGCATTGTTGGTTCAGATATGTGCAAATTCTTCACCTCCTGCTCCTCCTCCCAGTTCTGCCCCCTCACTTCCTGTTTCCTATCTCTATCTGCAAACAGACAAGATCATCATGGCGTCGGAGCACTGGCATTGACAACGAGGAGCTCATCAGACTTATCTGTGCCAGGCCATAAATATGGGACAGCCATATACCAGATTATAAAAATAATGCCCGTAAGAGCAGAGGCTGGGATGAGATTTGTAAAAGTTTGTATGCAGACTGGGAAGCCTTCACACATAAACGTAAGTATATTTCTATTTGTTCATCCCACTGACCACCAATGTTAGGGCATGCATCCCACTGACCACCAATGTAAGGAGCATTCTTCCCACTGACCACCAATGTAAGGGCATGCATCCCACTGACCACCAATACCACTAACCGCCACCAATGTAATGTTATGGAATGATAATGCATGCTCAGTAAGTGCAAAAAATACATGATGCACTTTTGAACAATATAATAAACCATGCAGCATTGACAGCAAAAATATGTTGTTTGTCTTTATTCAATGGCATCAAGCTGCCATGATACCTGACCGGCAGGACTCATAATGTAGTCTGTAAATCCCTCACAGATGCTGGCCCCACTATAATTGCCCCTTGTGCTGGTCCACTCTGCACCTTCCATGTCATCCATCAACTTGTCCTCGAACAGGTATCCATCTCTAGCCTGAACAAAATTGTGGCGTGCACAGGCAGCTTTGATGGCAATTATAGCATTATTCATGGTTAGAGTTATTGGGGTGTGAAGAAATCGACATTTATTTGCCAGGATTCCAAAACTACACTCCACAACTTGTCGCAATCTTGTTAGCCGATAATTAAAAACTCCCTTTTCCACAGACAGTGACAGATTAGCATATGGACGGAGCATGTTTTCAGAAAGAGCAAAAGCCTCATCACCAACAAAGGTAAATGGGAGTTGTTTTTTATTATTTTTATTATTTTTTGGAAATTTGAATAGTTTATTCCGATATTTTATTCCATATTTTTGATGGCTCAACTAGGGAAATAGAGAGGGAAAGAAAAAAAGATTAGGGGGAGAGGGGAGATAAACATGCGAGGGAGGGAGGGAGGATGAGAGAGTGGGAGATGAGAGGGAGGATGAGGTGGAGAGGTAGAGTTTCAGTTACTAATGTTTTGTAATCTAACTTTTTTGGTCCATACCAACTTTTCGTGTACATGTGGATTATGTTACAGTGGAATACATCTAAAAAAGGGGAGGATGAGAGAGGGTGCGAGGATGAGGTGGAGGTTTATGTGCTCTTTTTTTGTAGAAATTTGTGAAAGTGTCCACAATGTACATGTGTGATAATGCTAAAGGGTAAGAGACAAATAGAGAGGTAGAGAGAGGGTGGAAGTTAGAGAGTCAGAGGAAGTTAGAGAGTGAGAGTAAGTTAGGGAGTCAGAGGGAGGAAGAGAGTCAGAGGAAGTTAGAGAGTGAAGGAAGAGATGGAGTGGGAGGATGAGGTGGAGAAAGAGCATGCAAGGTGAGAGAGAAAGGGAAAGATAAAAGGAGAGTGTTGTCTCCTCATTATGTTGTTTTTGTTATGTAAGAAGTTTTATTGTTTCCCCAATATTTCTGAAAAGTATGTAATTACATGCAGATTACAAGTTTAAAAAAAAATGTAATAAATACTTTTTTGGAAGACAACTTTGGTGTGATATCTTTCTGTGTTCCTGGTATTGCATACTACTGCTTACTACTGTGCAAAACATGAAATTTCACAAAGTATATCAATGAAGTTTACCTGTAACAAGCAATCTTTCAGCTGGCTCCACACTATTCTGGAAGGTGGTGTTCTAACGCTCCAAACGGGTACCAAGTAGTCTAAGTAATTCATCAAAACTAAGAAATAAAAACACAAAACCAACGTAAGTGACAGGCTAAGGGTTCAAAGAATGGTAAGAGGCAAGAATGTTAGTGAGAGGAGAAAAGAGATAGAAGGGAGAGAGGGAAGGAGGTTGATGATGAGAGGGAGGAGGAGAAGCAAGGTCCCTAACTCACATTCATTTATTATTATTATTTAAAACTACTTCCCACCCGGGAATGTACATGTGTGATAATGCTAAAGGGTAAGAGACAAATAGAGAGGTAGAGAGAGGGTGGAAGTTAGAGAGTCAGAGGAAGTTAGAGAGTCAGAGTAAGTTAGGGAGTCAGAGGGAGGAAGAGAGTCAGAGGAAGTTAGAGAGTGAAGGAAGAGCTTCTCTTCATGTTGTCGGAGATCCTTATAGAGGATCCTGAACTGGCCTCTCTCTTCCCTATTTGAAATTATTGTATAGACCCAATTTTTTTTGTGTTCTCATCAACTCACAAAAAAAAAAAACACACACTCCTCACTGACAGTACTCTCCCCACAAAAAAAACAGGGGGACCAGTTTTTGACAGGTCCCCATCCCCACTTCTAGGAGACCGCGCCGCGGTGCTGCCCCTTGGAAGTTCGGCCCCCTCCACCTTCCTCTGCCATGGGACCATTTAGAAAGTGCAGCGCACTTCGAGCAGTGGGGTTTCCCTTAGTGGAGATGGTGGTGACAGCACCCGACAGCCGATCAGAAAATCGGCTGGGGTGCTGACATCAGGGGTTCCCTGGACAGGTAAGTATCCATATATTAAAAGTCAGCAGTGGCAGTATTTGTTTTTCCCCAGGTGGAACTTCTTTTTAAGTTATGTTGTGCGATAGTCATCCCACCACACGGGTCACTGTGACTGAATTTCATGCTGTACACTTGCAGAGCTCTTGCTGTAGATTCACCACTGCAACTTTGCACTTGCTAGACACTTGCCGTGTAAATTTGCTACATATTGTAAAAGCGTCAACTAGAACTTGTGCTTTAAGTGCTATGCAAGTGTACAATTTGCCAGTGAAAATGTGCAGCAAGTTAACAGACTTACAATTCAACACTGCCACAAATTTGTTATCCTTGCTATCTGGGATCCTGAGACACAACAGGAAATAAGAGAAAATCTCCTTAAAGTGAGAGGAATTGTCACCGGAATAGGTATTCCATTGGAAGATTTCCCCTTACCTCTTGTTCTACTGATAACCAGAACATTTTGGATCTCTCTTGAGAATGGTCACCAGGCCAAACAGAAAGGCTGATTCTACTCATTGGAAATATGCAGTAATAAAAATATGAAAGGGCTCTAACCCTTCCCTATTCTATCCAAAAAAATACATTTACATGTTAGACAAACGTTATCTTACTGTGTCTAATGGTGAATAATAAATGCTTTTTTATGTCTCCTGTACATATGAACTGTCTAGCTTCTCCAACAGAATTAAATATAGGACATTAGCTGGGTGTATGAAAATATAGCTCCTTTAAAACAAAGCTTAATGTGCAAATAATGAATTCTTATAACTTGCTAGATATATTTTTCTACACAAACTAACTTGCCTTTTTCAGATTGCCTGGCCCTTTAATTATTCAGCAACTCACTCTATATCTGGAAATAACTGCACCAATTCGAAGAGTTTGCTGTGCAGAACTGGTTTGCTTTTGTGTCTAATTATGTGACTTCTGCTTCAAAGTGAGTATTCTGTGCATACAAATTGGTATTTGGAAGAGTGTCCTCTGGCTTCTGTATGTTGGCAAGCCTCACTGGGTCCGAGTCACCCAGCCAGGAAAGATTTCCTCCACTCATGCAAAATACCTTGTTGACAGCTGTATTGCGATCAGTGGACTTTGCAGAAGAGACGTGTGCAATTTACAAATCTCTGATGTTCTGCAAGACCAACAAGTTTCTTTAAGTAGTGAAATGTATGTAGACAACTTCAGATTGTAGATCAGATATAAAAGTCACAAATCAAGGCAACTTTGTATGTAACAATACATAATTAAGCAATTAAAAAAAAAAATACAAGCAGCGTAAGTACCTGAATTTGATGTGGTATCATTCTCTTGCAATCCCTTATACAGTAGAATTCAGGTGGGAGAAGGTAAAGCTGAACAAGGAACCAACCACTTGTGCTGTAGTCATAGGTGTGTGCAGCCTATTGCATTAGGGTGTGCACCCCAAAACTGAAACACATATGCCTTTCCCTGCAGCCTCAGCTGCACGGGACAGTGAATGAATGGGAGGTACTCTGTGCTGAGTGGCTTCCTGTTCATTCACAGACTGAAGCATAGTAAACACAGTTAAATAAATAATAAATAATAATTTATAGGTCACAGGAGTGGAATTCGTTTTGCACTCCTGTGACCAGTTTTCAGCGGAGTCTGCTCTCCGCTGACGTCACTGCAATCAGTCGAGGAAGTGCCTCATCCCGACTTCACTGCCTTGACTGTTGGTAGTCTCAGCGACGCTGAGACGGCCGCTCCCTGCCCCTCCACAGCTCAGCGCTCCAATCAGCATGGAGGAACAGAGCAGCAGAGATGCTGACTGACAGCCAGCAGCTCTACGCTCGGGGAGGAGTGAGAACTGAGCCATCGCGATGTTCAGTGGCTCGGTTGTTAGTGCAGAGACACCGGGGTCCAGCTGCAGCATCGGTCCGATGCTGCATCCACCTAGGTAAGTATGAATCTAAAAAAACCCCCCAAAAAACCCATACTTCCCTTTTAAGGCTATTTACCACCTCCCAGACCACCTTCTGGGCACACCTCCCCAGGAATTGGCCAGGACATAGTAAATAGTCAGGCCAGTAATTTAAATGTCCTGCCCTAAGCTCTGAAAGCTTTACCCAGAGGCAGGGGGAAACAATCAAACACCTAGCCTGTGACGCCATGTGAAGACGAAAGAAAATGATCACTGCCCATCTGATTATAGAGCAAGCCAAAACTAAACTTACCTAGCATCCTATACTAGGAGGCTGCTACACATTGACTGTTTAAAAAAAAAACAATAAACAAGAAAGAAACAAGAAAACTATTAATTGTATATGTTTTAAATGGGTGTGCTCTTTAGAATAGGCACTTGCAGAATGTGAGATTAGAGACACTTCTGGCAGCTAGATGAGAATGCTGAATTGCTGGACAGCTCCTTGGCTCCCTGCCTAAAATCTATATAGTTGTCATAAAACTGCTCCTACCAACATGCACAGATATACTGCATGAGCATGATGTTCCCAAATCTCCGCAGAAATTGAAATATTTGACACTATATTGTAGCTGCATAGCTGAATGTTAGGTATTGGCTGCTTGGAGGTTGATGGATAGTTTACATATCCACTTGTCATTGGTGAGGCATATGAGATGCACTACTCAGAGGGAGAAGGACATACAGATGTCCACCTCTCTATACACTCCGTCTCAGTGATTAAGAGAGTGAATTAAAGTAAAATTGTAATGAAATATTGTAACTAATCCCACCATCCTGTCCTAAATTTAGAAATGGTAACAGAAGCATATATATTCAAAACTTGTTTTATTTAGTTTTGGGTAGAGTTGGGAAGGATTGTTATCCCTGTTAGGCTTTTACTAAATTCCGTGTCCCTACTTGGAGATTCACCCTCTCTATTTGTCCTTTTGACCATTGTCATTGAAGCAAAAAATCCCACATTTTACAGACACTGTGGAAGACCAGATTAAATGTAAGGATGCATACTACATTACCCATGACCAACAATACCAATACCACCAAGGCCTGAAGAAGTGGGATTCTTTATACTTTGAGATGTGATGGTGTTTGTTATTATGATATAATATTAATATAATATTAATAAAGTATAATATAATATAATATAATAATTAATATAATATTAATAAAGTGCTCATTATTCTCAAACTGGCTGGAGTTTCCAAGATCTTTTTTATCCACACATAGCTTTTCTCAAATGGAGAAGAGGTTAGACTAAGGCCCCTTTCACACTGGGGCGGTTCTCAGGCGGTACAGCGCTAAAAATAACGCCTGTACACCGCCTGAAAAAAACGGCCCCATTCACTCCAGTGTGAAAGCCGGTGGGCTTTCACACTGGAGCGGTGCGCTAGCAGGACGGTAAAAAAAGTCCTTCTAGCAGCATCTTTGGAGCGGTATAGGAGCGGTGTATTCACCGCTCCTATACCGCTCCTACCCATTTATTTCAATGGGACACCGCGGTAATACGGCGGCGCTTTGCGGGGAATTTTAACCCTTTTTCTACACTATATGGACCCACGGTTCCTGCCTGCAAAAGGCAATCCATTGAGGCCTGGATGAGTTAGGGTCAGACCTAACCATGCGGTGCTAGATAGTCTGGAGGAGTAACAGTCTGCAGCAAGTTAAGTGAAAGGAAAGAGGTCTTAAGCAAGAGTTGTGCTGGAGAGAAGACTGGAGTGTATATACAGGAGTGTATAGAGTAGTCCCAAGCAAGTTGCACTGAATCTTTCTGGGCATCCCATAATTTCCCATTCCCATCCAAGTTCAATCCCCTCAATAAAACAAAAAAAAAGTTTATGGACTGGTCTGTGTCTCAAAGTGCTTGAGAGATGGATGCCGGGTTCGGCACGGTGACAGGTGAACCACAACATTCAGCAACCCCTACGGGAACATGGCTACACAAATCAAATTTTACTACCTATTACACTTTTGTGAGGCACTGATGGGCACTGTAGTGGCATGGATGTGGCACAGATGAGCACTTATGTGGCACAAATGAGAATTGATGTGGCACGAATGAGAACTAATGTGGCACGGATGAGCACTGATGTGGTATGGATGTGGCATGGGTGAGCACTGATGTGGAATGGATGATAACTCATGTGGCATGGATGAAGATTGATTAGCCAGGGGTGGAGCATGGTTGAGCATAAATGTGGATGAATGAGCTAGGGATGGAGCATGGATGAGCATGAATGTGGATGGATGAGCCAGGGATGGAGCATGAATGTGGATGGATGAGCCAGGGATGGAGCATGGATGAGTATGAATGTGGATGAATGAGCCAGGGATGAAGCATGAATGTGGATGGATGAGCCAGGGATGGAGCATGAATGTGGATGGATGAGCCAGGGATGGAGCATGGATGAGCATGAATGTGCATGGATGAGCCAGGGATGGAGCATGAATGTGACTGGATGAGCCAGGGATGGAGCATGGATGAGCATTAATGTGGATGGATGAGCCAGGGATGGAGCATGAATGAGGATGGATGATCCAGGGATGGAGCATGAATGGGGATGGATGAGCCAGGGATTGAGCATGAATGAGGATGGATGAGCCAGGGATGGAGCATGGCTGAGCATGAATGTGGATGCATGAGCCAGGGATGGATGGATGGATGAGCAAGGGATGGAGCATGAATGAGAATGGATAAGCCAGGGATGGAGCGTGGCTAAACATGAATGTGGATGGATAAGTCAGGGATGGATGGATGTGCCAGGGATGGGCACAGATCAGCGCTGAGTGCACTTCAGATCCAGCCCACAGCGCTGCTACACCAGCTCCCTCCTCTCCTCACATGCTGTACCAATCAGCGTAAGGAGTGGGTAGGGGTCCAACACGACATCCTCCATCATTGGACGGAGTGATCATGTCGTAAAGGGCCGCTGTCATTGGCCCTTTACCCCGAGCGGTAACAGACATTCCCGAGTGCGTGCCTGATTCTGGGAGGACGTGATAGTACGCCCTCCCAGAATTATCCGACCACGCCGTAGCCGTCTTTTGGCTATGGCCCAGTCGGCAAGCGGTTAATCACCTCTGGGGTTTTTATTTTTTGGTAAATAAAGAAAAAAGGCTGACATTTTTGAAAAACAAATTACTTTTTTTTTAGTTACTGTTATAAATCTTTGCAAATAAATAATCTTTCTAAATTTAGGCCAAAAATGTATTCTGCTACATTTCTTGTCAGAAGCCAGGAGGAAACTGATCAGAGAGGCTACCAAGTGGCCTACAGCAACTCTGAAGCAGTTGCAGGAATTTATGATAAAGAGTGGTCATTGTGTGCATGTGACAACAATATAAAAAATTCACCAATATTGTGGCTTGTATGGGGGGGAGGGGGGGGGGGTTGGTAAACACGCAGTCATGACGAGCTTTCCCAAAATAACACCTTAAAGATTCTGAGGCCACACGTAAAAAGGTGTTATGGCCAGATGAGACTATAATTGAATTATAATTGAATTATTAATCCTCAACACCAAACTATATGTCTGGCAGAAATCCAATACAGCTCCCCATCCAAATACCACCACTCCTACAGTAAAGTGTGGTTTCCTACTGCGCATGCATGAGCCGCGTTGCACTTTCTGAATATCCCCACAGTCTGGGACCTGTGATGTTACCCAGAGGGCTGCTGGGGGAAGGAGGGGTGAACTGCCACACAAATCGCTGCAGCACCCAGAAGAAGCCCGGTAGAAGATGTTAGCCCGTAAGGGACCTCAGACCGCTGAAGTAAAAGGTAAGTATTGCATGAGTATGAGAGGTAGGTATTGCAGACTTTGGTTCAACTTTAAATGCTTTGTCTCAACCCTTTAACTGACACTTCTGGCAGACAGCTTGGTCTATTAACCGCTTCAGCCCTGGAAAATTTTACCCCCTTCCTGACCAGAGCACTTTTTGCGATTCAGCACTGCATCAATTAAGCTGACAATTGCGCGGTCATGCGACGTTGCACCCAAACAAAATTGGTGTCCTTTTTTTCCCACAAATAGAGCTTTTTTTTGATGGTATTTTATCACCTTTGCGTTTTTTTTTTTTTTGCGCTATAAACAAAAAAAGAGCTATAATAAATATCCCCCAAAAATATATAAAAAAACGTTTAGGCCTATATGTATTCTTCTACATATTTTTGGTAAAAAAAAATCGCAATAAGCGTTTATTGATTGGTTTGCACAAAAGTTATAGCGTCTACAAAATACAGCATAGTTTTATGGCATTTTTGTTATTTTTTTTTACTAGTAATGGCGACGAGCTGCGATTCTTATCAGGACTGCGACATTATGGCAGACACATCGGACACTTTTGACACATTTTTGGGACCATTGGCATTTATACAGCGATCAGTGCTATAAAAAGGCACTGATTACTGTGTAAATGTCACTGACAGGGAAGGGGGTTAACACTAGGGGGCGATCAATGGGTTAATTGTGTTCCCTAGTGTGTGTTCTAACTGAAGGGGGGAGGGGACTGTGTAGGGGAAATGACTCTGTATGAATAGATGACCTGTCTCTTCTCCCCTCAGAGAACCGGAAACTGTGTGAGTGTCAGCAGTGATCGCGGGAGCCCGGCGGTGATCGTGACTACACAGCGAAGTGACGTAACATAACGTAGTTTTGCCCAGCCGTGCTATTCTGCTGCAGTAAAACTGAGGCTGCTGGTCGGCAAGTGGTTAATAGAAGTTTAAAAATAACACAATCACTGGCAGGATTAACAGGCAATGCAACTATTTTACATGGGGGGGGGGGGGGGGGCCCGAAAGACAAAGATTGCTGTATTTATGCTACTGACAGTCTGCATCATATTTAGCCAAAGGTTACACATTAGGTACTCATTACTCTAAACAAAAAAAAAAAAGTTTTGGCTATACATTCACTTTGAGAAATAAAAGCTCAAACGCCTTTAAAAGAAGCTCTTTTTTTTTTTTGAGCTGCAGTGTGCATAAGCCCTTAAAGTGTATCTAATGTATCTAATGGGGATGATTTACTAAGGGCTCTTTCACACGGGGCGGATCAGTGCAGATCCGCCCCGTGGATAGCCGCTTGCTCAGCGGGGATCGCCGGAGCGATCTCCGCTGAGCAGGAAGATGACAGGTCCGTCTCTGCACACTGTGCAGGGACGGACCTGTCAGAGCGCCGCTCTCCCCTATGGGAGATCGTGTGACGACGGCCCGTAGAGTCCGTCGTCATCCGATCCGCTCTGCAGACGGATGAAAAAATAGGGTTTCCTCCGTCTGCAGAAACGGAGCATAGCGGGCACGGACGAGAGCGGGTGTCAGCGGATGCTCATCCGCTGACACCCGCTATCCCATAGGGATACATGTATGTCCGTTTTTCATCCGAAAACGGAAGGATGATAAACGGACATACGGACCGTCCGTGTGAAAGAGCCCTAAAACTGGAGAGTGCAAAATCTGGTGCAGCTGTGCATAGTAGCCAATCAGCTTCTAACTGCAGTTAGTTCAATTAAAGTGGATTTCCACCCAAAAGTGGAACTTCCGCTTATCTGTACACCCCCCGACACCTTTCGGTGGGTAGCGTGTACTGCAGGAACCCTGTCCCCACTTCTGTCAGACTTCGCCGCGGCGAGGTCCATCAGAAGTCAGGCCCCCTCCTCCTTCCCCTACCGTTGAGCCAGTAGGAGAGCACAGTGTGCTTTGCGCATGCACAGTTGGGACCCGGTTCACTTATCTGCAATAATGGCAGCAGCACCCGACAGCCGGTCGAAACATTGACTGTGATGCTGACATCGCTGGACTCCAGGACAGGTAAGTGTCCTAATATTAAAAGTCAGCAGCTACAGTATGTTTTTTGAGGGGAAGGCGAAACTCTGCTTTAAGCTTTGACAAAAAAACCTGGAAGATGATTGGTTTCTATTCAGAGCTGCACTAGATTTTGCACTATGCAGTTTTAGTAAATCAACCCCAATGTGTTTCAGTGTTGGATAGAATGGTGAGAGGTTAAAACCATATTATTTATTACTATCTGTGTCTCTGCTGGGGAGATTCTGCCTCTCTATTTAATCTGGTGACGAAAAACTATGAGAAATACAACAATTTTTTGAACAGAATAGTAAATCTTACAGTGAGGCCATCAGTTCCATGGAAATTTGATTTGTTCTCACTTCCGGTTGTGTTCTAGGACAAGGAAAAATTGGAAATCTACCCAAATGGGTATAGTCTGCAGAAAAAAAAAAAAACCTGATGGGATTTTAAGCTTTGCTACTCTACTAACAAAAAACAAATATGAATAAGCTATAGATGCATGCACAACTGATTCAACCTAAAATGTTTTTTAACATAACTACACTGTAGAAGTGCAGGTACCCCTTGGTGTCTGCAAGTATAGGTATAAAGTGTCAGACACTGCAGTGTTTACTCCATGCTGTATTTTATATGTCATTCATAAAATGCAGATAAATGTACATATTCACCAGCATGCCAAGGATCCTGAAATGTCATCCCAAGGTTTTTATTACAGAAAGTTCACATCACAAGAACAAGTGCAATGTTTCAGAGCCTCGCAGGGTGTAGTACATAGCTTCCAGAACACATAGCAGGGCTCTGCCTCAGTATTTCTCTCAAGAGTCCTCAGGCCTGATCCATGGCGGCCGCTCGGTCGGGCGGCCCACTCCTCCCCCCGGGTGTCTCGCGGTTGGTTGCTCATCCAGCACTTACCGCATCTAGGTACTGGGTGGGCAGCATTACGACAGGCGACGGGCTGGCACCTCCTCCTCTGCATCATGGCAGCTTCTGCTGTGCGTCTCCTCCCTCCTCCTCCTAGGCGTCCAATAGGATTGCCTGTCCTTGCAGCCAATCGGGTGATGGGTCTCACTGATTGGCCAGTAGGAAGATCAGTGTGAGAATAGTGAATATTCATTTGCTATTCTCACACAACTGGGTGGGCTCAGAGCACAGCGCTCTGCAAACATGCTCACCCTTTTTTGAAACCTATTGCAGTCTCTGGCTCTAACCACGTGCTTCAAACCCCCCCCCCATTGGAATCCATGCATCCGGCTCCCCAAATGTAGATTAGGGGGCCGGACGCATGGATAGGGGGAATGGCACCCATGCGCGTCTAATGGAGGAGCTGCCACTGGCCCTGATACAAGTAGTGGGCTGGCTCTGGGGAGAAGTTTTGAGACACAAATGCAGTAAAATGTCTTGATGGGTTGCTGTTGGTCTGGCGGAGTAAGGCCCACATGAGATTCTGAGCCTCTATGATTGAAGAAACTAAAATCCAATGGATGAAATAGGTGGGCCAGGGACAGTTAGGCTGGGGAGAAAGAGTTAAGTGATGCTGGACATCCTCCAACCAGGAAACAAGTTGGGCTCTATCTGACTTGCTGCAGCTTCTGTGAGAAGCTCACAGTGTGCAGTGAAATCAGAGTAAACAACTTCTGTACAGGAGAGGGGCCTGTACATATGTACAAGACTGAAGGGAAGGTTGTAGTTTAGCTTTAACTCCTTCTTCCCCCCTGCCTTTCCTTGGCTATTTTTTTAAATCAATAATTGTTATTGAAAGAGAATAAGTCATACAAAATAATAATTTTTCAACAAGTTTGTACAAGAACATCACAATAACAGAGTGATATACATTGAACTATATACAGGTCGTATTTGCATTGCTTCGCTTATATACTATTAAGTGATAACTCTGGAACGTCCCTTAAACGGGCTCGTTCTTCAACTTAGTCCCTTATGCTACAGTAAACACAGGGAGTGGCTGACCAGGGCCTCCGGGCGCCCCTAAGGGAACACACTGCGCCCAGAGGTCCGGCCGCCCCTCCATATTCATACCTTCCTTAGACGGGACAACAATGGTTACATACCAGTTGAGTTACGCTGTGATAATCTTATAGAACATCTATAACGAATACTCCAACGTTTTGAGTATTTCAAGGGAGGTAGGTAAAAGGAGGGTGAGGATAAGAGGAACTGAGAGTAGAAGGATAAGAGAGTAAAGGGAAAGAGAAGGAGGAGAAAAAGAAGGAAAAGGGAAGGCTCAGCTTAGTTAGTAAGTTTTGCATTTATATATACCTGCAGATAACATTACTCATATGTAAGCAAATCATTTTCCAGTTTTGGAATATTGTGAGTGCCATTCTATCCATGGTTTCCAGACCTTATAATGTGAAGGAAGTTTATTTTGGGATGCTAAGAACATAACTTCATAGTTGATGTGTAAGTTGGTAGTTCTGATAACATTTGTTACGTTCGGGATTTCAACGTTTAACCACCTTTTAACTAATTCTAGGCGAGCACTTATAAGAATGTGGGATATAACACTTCTACAATGAAAGGGAATATCATCAATCTCTAGGGATAGTAATGCTAGACCCGGCCTCGGCGATATTCGAACCCCAGTAAAGTTTTGTATAAGCGTAAAAATAGCATTCCAATATTTTCCTAGTTTTGGGCAAGCCCAAAGGATATGCAATAGTGACCCTCTATGGTTGCATTGTCTCTTCCTTGGCTATTTTTGTTTTTGCTTTTTTTTGTTTCTTTGCTATTGTAAACTTCTTGTTCATTTTATCTGTCCGTTTTGTTTATTTGCTTTTCTGCACAGAAAGTTGGAAGAGGATTTGTTGGTTGCTGTGGCTGACATATTTTTTTTTCCTTTTGCAGCACTTTTCATACATAATGCCCATTCTCAGTGAGTTGATGTGCACAATATTGCAGGGGCTATAAATACATCAGGTTTATTCCATGCGAGTGAAAGTCAGGTGGAGGAAGGCAAGTGACAGCTTTCCTGCAGTGATGTGACAAGTCGGTGACACCTGGAAACATTCTCTATTTGCAGAGACTGTAATTCTCCAAACTGCATCAAACATCCACTTTGTTTATGGTCAAGTTCCTTACTTGTTTCTAAATCTCATTTATGATGTCATGGCACCACAGCGTTCACAACGAGTCACAGGAGAAACTAGATTCAACATCCCACAATAAAACTATTAGGCACTTTGTATGTATTATGTAGCCATTCAGAGCATTAAAACATTCAGCCTAGGTCCACACTGACAGCGGGAATTCCATTCTAGCATGTCAGTCCCAACTTCTGGGGTGATTTCAGAGACATCGTTTCTGCACAGATGTCTATGGAAATTGCACCCCGAAGTCACCAAAAGTAGTACAGAAACTACATTTGGGAATCGGTGCGCCGCGGCACCAATTCAGACGGTGTCATTGCCTGCAATTGGCGCCGATTTGGCATGTGATTTAGCATGTCAAATCGCATGCCAAATCGCTCCAATGTGAACCAGGGCTCAAAGGACTAAGCCAGAGCTTCTTATCCAGTGTTAGGTGTAGGGATGAGCAAAATAATTTTGTTGCTATTTCTACCTGATTGCTTGTGTGATTGGCTCACCAATTTTCCCAGAAATCTGCACTAAGATACAAGTCAGATTTCAGGCATCCCTTGCAACCAAAATGCAATTTTTGGTGAGCTATTCCCAAAAGGAAATCACATCTAAAGGGATGCAGGCCCAGCACCTTTCCTCATTAGAGCCCTGCAGTTGCTGCAGCTGATTGATAATTATGAAACCTCTCCCATTAGGCTCACTTTCCCACTTGAACACAGACAAACACACATGGATTTCTTCAGAATAACAGAAGGTAGGAATCTGCAACAAGGTTTGTTAAAATCCTTGCAATGCACATAGATCACCCAGAGGGGAATGTTTTTTTCTCAACAAAAGTGGAGTTACACTTTAAAAATAATCTAATAACATGTAAGAAGGCTCGTTCAGGGTGCCAGTGAGACTGCTGTTTCTAATGTCACCAGAGGTGTCAGACCCATAATTTCTAGTGGCCCACTGGTGATAGAATAAAAAAAAATGGCTGCTTCTTTTCACAATATTACCAGCCAGCAGATGCAGGATGTTGTTTTAGGGTACCAGAACAATCCTCTTTAAAGCAGTGATTTAGCACTAGGGCATAGGAAAACATTTTTATGTACCCACTGAAAATATAACTGTTGGAAAAAAAATGTCATAATGATACTCATTGTCTATAGGTGATAGCTCTGGTACAAGAAACAAAATATGATTACCAATTATTCAACCAGGTGGTATTAGTCCTTGTAGCTTTAAATTGTTTTCAATTAAAAAAAAAATAGTTTACGTGGAAGATTATTAAGCTTCAGCACTTTTTGTGCTGTAAAAAAGATAACTTGTTTCTGATGTTTTAGCTTTTGCAATCTATATAAACTTTGAATCCGGTTTTCCTTAATATGATTAGAGATGAATTTTATTCCCACCTGCACAAAATATGGCTAATCCTTTTCCACAGTTGTACACGGACCGGAAAAACATAATTTTTTCTTTCTGTGAAGACTGTGAATGAGGGCAGATGTTTGCATTTTTCACATTGATTATATTTGCTTTGCACAAGTTTAAGTTTTCTGAGATGCAGTAGAAAGGGGTTTTGATCAAGGGAAACTAAAATCCCCGCTGCCAGCTGCGGGTGCCAGGGCTACAGTGGATCTGTCTTCATCCCAAGTACACAAGCCTAAAGTGAAAGAAGATGCACCACCGCCAAACACTTTTTTTCCCTTTTATAGGCAACTGTGCTTTTTAAACACTGCATTTTACAGTCCTTGTTATTCCATTAGTAATAAAAAATACAATTTTAAAAAGTTAATTTAGTTAATTTACTGAATAAGCTGTACTTTTTTCTCAAGCATAATACGTCTACATAAACTGCATTTCACGTCTCCAGTATAACAAAACGACTTACAATTTGCAAAATTACTCCACGCTGATATTTTTTTCTGAAAATTTCAATTTTTTCCAGAAAAAAAACAGGGGAAACAAAGTTTTTTGCTCCTGACTTCAAAATTTACAGAAATTGTATATCTCTAGTGTGAACAAAGCATAATACTAACCCTTCCCAATCTAAATGTGACCCCCTCATTTGCATATTCATTTTTCTGTACTAGGATCCTTTGCTCAAAAGGTAAATCCTCTACTCTGTAAGATACCAGCACCAGGATTGTGATAATGAAATCTATGTTCCTGCAAGACTGATTAGTTACCGAGTGCAGTCTAAGCCCCCATACACAGGGTCGGAAATTCTGACGGAAAATGTCCGATCGGACCATGTTGTTGGAAAATCTGCCCATGTGTGGGCTCCATCTGACTTTTTCCGTTGGAATTTCCGACGGAAAAAATTTGAGATCCTGCTCTCAAATTTTCCAACAACAAAATTCAATCTGACTTTTTCCGATCGTGTGTGGAGAATTCCGACGGACAAAGTGCCATGCATGCTCAGATCAAATTACAAGACCAAAGCTATTGGCTACTGGCCTCTACGTAGTTCCGTCGTACGCAACGAACGTCACCACGTTCAGAATGATCGGATTTTCCGACAACTTTGTCCGACCGTGTGTATGCAACACCACTGTCGGACAAAATCCGTCAGAAAAAATCTGATGGATTTTGTGGTCGGAATTTCCGACTGTGTGTACGGGAGCTAAGAGCCAGTGGCGGTAGCTCCATCAGGGACGCAGGGGCGCTGCCCCTCTAATTCACGTGCCTGGCCACTAATCTACATGCAGGGCACTGGACGCATGGATTTCAATGGGGTTTTTTCCTTTTTTGAAGCACATGATTAGAGCCTGAGGCACTGCACCCTGAGCCCATCCAGTTGTGTGACATTAGTAAATTAAAATGAGCTAATGTCTCTCTGCTTCTCCTCCTGGCCAATCAGGAAGAAAGTCCTGAGACAACATTGCCTTCCATGTGATGGTACAGAGCTGGAATGGCCTTATGTGAAAAGTAATGACTGGGAACCTGCCATTGTGGTACAGCACATTCTGCAAATTCATAGAAGGGGACAGTATCCACCAGACGGAAAGGCAGAAGTTGTAGAGCCAGCAGCTTTTTCGCTGCAGCAGATGGGGCAAAGAAATTTGGTGGAGTGCTACTGGTAGATGTGCTGCAAGTACCTGGAGCACCCTGTGCTATACCATCATCCCTGTCAGTGGAGGCTGCTGAGAGGTCATGAGGTATAGTGGGGGCAGACTGAGGTAAGGAGGAGGAACAGATTTGCACCCCTTTTGTGTGGCTTTCATGTGCTCTTGCCAATGGGCTGAGTGGTGGGAGGTTAAATGCCTTGTCACGCATGTGGTACCCAAATGGCTGGTGTTTTTGCCACGCTTGATGTGCTTGAGACAATGTTTGCAAATCGGCTTGCACATGTGCTAAAAAAGGCCCAGACAACTGAGCTGTGGGAAGTGGGCCACGAGATAACAGCTCCACAATGTGATGGAATAGGGTGGCTGTTCTCTACTCTTCCATGATGGCTGCCTTGTTGGGGTTGTGCCTCACCCTCACCCTCACTTTCCTCCTCTGCTCTATCTGGCAACCAAGTCACGTCAGTGACCTCATCATCATCTCCTCCATCCTCATTACCACTGGAGAAACTTGGCAATACGCTGCGGCTGGGGGAACATGACTGCCAATTTGTGTACCAGTGTTCTCCCCTTTCTGTAGGCTCATGTTCCTGCCTTCCTCAACCTTAGAACCAACATCTGAATCAAGTAATGGCTGTGCATCATCAAGGAGCAAGTTGAGCATGCATAGGGGTTGATTTACTAAAGGCAAATCCACTTTGCACTTGGAAATTCACTTGGAAGTGCAGTAACTTTAGATCTGAGGGGAAGAACTGAAAGGAGGGGACGCTCTCCTGATTTTATCATCCAATCATGTACAAGCAAAAATGCTGTTTTTTATTTTCTTTGCATGTCCCCCTCAGATCTACAGCGACTGCACTTTCAAGTGCACTTGTAGTGCAAAGTGGATTTGGCTTTAGTAAATAAACCCCATAATGTTCAAATAACTCAGCTGACTCTTCCATGCCTGATGCTGGGGCTATGGCAGTAATAGCTGTGGACAAGGAGGCAGGTTTAGCCACTCTGCCAGCTGCAGTGGACTGCACACTAGTCTTTGCTTGGGTGACAGAGGATGAAGATGGTTTAGTAATTCAGTCCACCACTTCCTCTGCATGCTGTGGTTGGATAGCACAGGTAACATCACTAAACAGAGGTAATGATGCCCTGCCTGAGGATTAACCACATCCACCTTTGCCTGTGGACACATACGCTGCTGGCCCCCTCACAGTTCCATGGGAACGTCTGCCTCTCCTTGTTGTCCTCCAAGACATGATAGGGGGTGCTTAATAACAAGATGTAATAAAGAATTGGAAATGTGTACGTTGATGTACTTTGATCAATGGAAAGTGGTGTTTGGTGCACTTTAACTTGAGTACTCACTGAACAGACACACTTCACTTATACATTATATACTGCAGTAAAACTGCACTGACGCACTTCAATATAGTGCATTAAACATGCACTAATGCACTGAAAAATATATGACGTTAAACTTGCAGTAATGTGAAAATATTTCAGTTAAATATTCTGCATTAAACGGCACGTAACACACTGCAATATACGGCATTAAACTTGCAGTAACGTACTGAACTATACTGCGTTTAACCGAAGGTAGTGCTCTGAAATATACGGCATTGAACTTGCAGTAAAGCACTGAAATATACTTCGTTAAACGGCACGTAACGTACTGAAATATACAGAGTTAAACTTGCAGTAACACACTGCACTATACTGCATTAAATGGCATGTAACGCATTGAAATATACAGCGTTAAACTTGCAGCAACGCACTAAAATATACTGCGTTAAAGGGCATGTAACGCACTGAAATATACGGCGCTAACTTGCAGTAACGCACTGAAGTATACTGCGTTAAACATGCACCAACACACAAAAATATACTGCGTTAAATGGCACGTAAAGGACTGAAATACACAGCGTTAATCTTGCAGTAACGCACTTAAATTTACGGCGTTAAACTTGCAGTAACGCACTGGAATATACTGCCTTAAACTATCACTAGATTCACACTAATGTAAAGATGAATGGTGGTCGCTACACTCACACTGACTTAACTATTATTAGATTCACACTAAGCTGATTGATATTCTACACTGACAATAGAATCAGAATAGAACACTTTAGCACACGAACTGTCTAATAGGACTGAACAGAGCCCTGTTCTATCTCTCTCCATGCCGATACCACACTAAAAATGGGCGCTATTGAAAGAATACTTTTATAGTGTGGGGTGGGACTATGATAGAGTCATTGTGACAGCGTCCAATCATGGCTCTGACAGTGCTCTGTGCTCTTATTGGGCAAAGCATTCATTGCACTAGCCAATCAGGCATTCCAATGCACTGTGCGGCGGCGCAGTGCATTGTGGTCATTTGGTGGACTGAACAAACGGTCGAATGCCCCGATAATTTGGGTGTTCATCGATCAGGCGAACAGCCAATGTTCAGGCTGAACTCATGCTCGGGCCGAACCGTTCGCCCATCCCTAGCAATCAGTAGCATATCTATTATCCAGGCAAGGATAGGCAGCAATCAGTGGAGTAATCCGTGTCCAGGCAAGAAGTCAGGTCAGGCAGCAATCAGTAAAATTAACTGTATCCAGGCAAGGATCATTCAAGGGGTCATGCAACAGTAGCAGTCCTGAGCTTGTGATGCTTAAATAGAGTGCCACATCTTCACAGCCAATCAAGACCGAGGAAGCAAAGCAGTACAAGCCTAGCAACGAGGATGCTGCCTGAGGGGGATCACCACCACTGGCCAATGAAAGCAGAGGAGGTACTGGCACCAGCATTCCAAGGAGAGAGAACAGCGGGCTGCGGAGAGGCAGGTACGGCCTGTGCAGAGATAGGTGCAGGTCTGAAGCCTCTAACAATATATGACTAAATTTGCATTTATACTGGCTTCTGTCCAGTAACATGCAGATGGAGATATGGAAGGAATGTCAGTACTGAAAAAGGGCTCTATGGGGGTTGGTACAGACTACAAAGTCAAATTCTATGAACATGCTTTCAAATGTGATATACACAGAGATGACCTCACCGTTTTTTTTCTTTTGGCTTTATTATCCAGTGAGAAAGCTAGAGGAGTAGAGGTGACTAAAACAGCTGATCTAGACCCTATTTTTTTATTCTACAGTCCTCCATCAAATGGTAGGGAACCATTACTAGGATTTGAAGTATGTTGTTGAAATGTCCACATAGAGGATGCTTGCAGCTGCTAGAATAGGACAAATATTTGTTGGGCATACAACTCTGATACTGGGATTACGATTGTTGCCTGGAGCTCTGCATTAAAGTGAACATGTCTTGATAGAAATATGGGCATGTCCATTGCAAACTGCTTTTAGAAAGTTGCTTTTCCTCTGGCACCACTATGTAGGGAGCCACTGAAATTTTTGACCTGCATATACTTTCTATATTGAAAGGAAAGATACTGGTATAAAACAAAGATCAGCAAAGGTCACTGTGACCAATCAGCTGCTATACAATAGACAATGGCAGAAGAACAACAAAAGTGATCAGGCGCCTGCTATGGAGACCTATGCAGGGAAAGGGGATCACAGTCCTGTGGATCTTAGCTGCTGGGAATAACTCCTGGGAGGGAGTGCCAAAAAGGAGATTCAGCAAAATGTTCCATGAAGCAATTAGACCCAGTTGTGTAGCTTAATAAGGATGTAGAAGAAGGCAACCGTCTCTCAAATTGCATATGGATAACAGCCTCTAAAAAGTTCCAAGGTTAAAAGGTAGTTTATTGAAACATCAATGGTAAAAACTTACATGAGATGTGCCAACTTAGAAAGCTTACATGAGATGTGCCAACCCAGAAAGATGTGCCAACCCAGTCTCTACCACCAAGTCCCAGTGGCTGTGTTACCATGCTTGTCCTCAGATGGAAGGGTGTGTCTATCCACCTGCCAGTAATTGCCCTTGATGGTAATGGCTTGTTTGATCCGTAGGCAAGGTAGGTGAATGAAGTGGGGAACCTCTGTGCCGTCCGGAAGGTGGCATGTGGTCAGCTGGGGGGCTATGCGGGGCTCCCCACAGTGGCACCGTGCAGGAACTGCGGCTCGCAATGACATCACTCGCTGCGCAGGAGGACAGAGCGATTGCCAATGGAATAGGTGGAAGGAATATCACGGGAGGCAGGTCATGAACATGGTCTCATCATAGACAATGGCAAATTTTATCCATGAGATGTCATCACTGTCCAGTTCAATTCTATTCTATCCCTTCCCTCCACTGCAAGTTTCCCCTAACCCCCTATTCCCCATTTTCCCTTCCTCAACCCCTATCTATTCTCCACTCAAATAAATTTGAAAAGCCTTACTCATCCTTTCATCTTCCTTTTCCGTTTTCATGACTCTAACCTCCAACATGACCGTAGCACATATACAGTACATAATCATGCTCTGTAATATGATCATTACCTGTTGGTTATGTCACATGACTTTCAATTGGCCTAATTTGTATTTTGTGATATGTAGTATGTGATATTGCCTCTCTCTGGGATTCGTATACAATAAAAATTATAATTTAAACAAAAAGACAATGACAAATTTTTATTTCAGAGACTGAAAAAAATATCCTAGTGCAGAAGTCAATGTTTAGTGCAGCAGCAGAAATTTGCTGGGTGCCTGTTAGAATATATAGCTCAAGAGATTCATTTTAACTTGAATAAGAAAACTTGCCTAACAGTTGCCTAAAAGAGCAGTTGAGCGATTCATCTCTTGCTTTTATTCAAGTCCAACATAGACTAGAAGGAAGGGCATTAATTGCAATTTGTGTTGCAGCGTTCATAAAAAATAATTTGTCACAAAAAAGTGATTGATCACACAGTATTTTATTTGTATAACTAGGCCATCTCCACTGTGCAGACATTTTAAGGACTCATTTTTTTTTTTTGTGCAGAAGACCTTTCTGAATTGTAGTGGCAACAGGAGAGGCAGGCATTAACTTGCTTCTCTACAGGTACAACTTCAGTTGTAATTGGTCTTTGTATTTTTTTAAACATCCCTATAGCACAGACATCGGGGACCCCAGTGCTGCAAGATAAAAGTGCTAATCAATTAGTGACAGTGCTGTCCATATAAATATATAATACAGTGAAGCGCTCCACTATAACAACAATCATACAGAATAAAAATATATATCCATAAAAGAGATCAGATAATGTGCACAAATGCATCCGCAAGAATAAAACGTGCAAAGAATCCCATAGACGATAAAAAAAAAAACGTGATAAATATCAGTGACAAAATAAACAAAATTATCTGTGTTCAGGAAGAACAAATCTTCCCCGGATTCTTCAATCACACCAATAGTGCCACCAATGTGCCCAGTTAAGTGTCTCCTCACCTGGCAAGGTGGCCCTCACTGCTAATAAAGGGTATGAAAAGAAGCACCTGTGTGTGTGTTTGTGTGACGTGGTATGTGTGAGCAGCGCTCTTTGGCTTCCCTTTATGACCTCTGCAAGATGTATCTCCATAGTGTGGTTGATTACTTCAGGCCTCATATTTGAAGATGTCCAAAGGTCTTCTTGTGTCAGATTCCCTGTTTTCTGTTTCATGAACAATATGGAAGCATGAAGGACAGAAGCTGAAGTATTGTATGGGTAACAACAAGATTTCCATTAGACACTTTGACTTTGGAGTCTAATATACCTATATGGTTGGCTAGGGTCCTTTTACCCTCATATTATTAAAACTGGTGTAAATATACATTGTGCGTGTATATATATATATATATATATATATACACTGTAGATACAGTAGGGTACGCTTGCCTTTACACTCACATGAACTTTAATGGCATCCCAGTCTTAGTCCGTAGGGTTCAATATTGAGTTGGCCAACCCTTTGCAGCTATAACAGCTTCAACTCTTCTGGGAAGGCTGTGCACAAGGTTTAGGTGTGTGTCTATGGGAATGTTTGACCATTCTTTCAGAAGTGCATTTGTGAGGTCAGGCACTGAGGTTGCATCGAGAAGGCCTGGCTTGTAGTCTCCGCTCTAATTCATCTCAAAGGTGTTCTATCAGTTTGAGGTCAGGACTGTCCAGTTCCTCTACCCCTAACTCACTTATCCATGTCTTTTTGGACCTTGATTTGTGCACTGGTGCGCAGTAATGTAGGAACAGGAAGGGGTCATCCCCAAACTGTTCCCACAAAGTTGGGAGCATGAAATTGTCCAAAATGTCTTGGTATGCTGACGCCTCAAGATTTCCCTTCACTCTGCCCAAAAGAGTTGAAGCTGTTATAGCTGCAAAGGGTGGGTCAACTCAATATTGAACCCTATGGACTGAGACTGGGATGCCATTAAAGTTAATGTGCGTGTAAGGCAGGCATCCCAATACTTCTGGTAATATAGTGTGTATATATATATATAATATATATATATATATATATATATAAAATACATATATATTATATATATATATATATATATATGTATATATATATATATATATTTTTTTTATTATTTATTTTTTATTTTTTTCTGAGCGACCAGGAATGATGTCGAAAATAAAGTAGCCCAAAGCAACTAATCAGATTCCACTTTGCTGTAACAGAATCAGATAATCAGATCTTATCTGCTGTTATGGGTTACCAGCACTTTGCATATGATTATGGCACATTACACTGTTTTGCCGAGAAAACCAAACAGGCATGGATAAATGATGTGATGCTAAAATACATATGATGATCATTAATGTTAGTATTTTTTTTTTATTATAACACTTGTATAAAATTCATAATGTATCATTTCATTGTTATATTAATTTAGATTTTATTATTATTTTGACAGATTAATACAAAGCTGATCTAGGCGTCTAGGAGCTAGGAATTATGTTATCAAAGCATGAAAAGATGAAAAGGTTGTGGGGTGTCTACATTTTTTTATTTAAATCTTTATGAAATTGTTAAAAAATAACAATAATTATTATAATAATAAAAATAATAATTATTTGTATTATTCATACAATTCTGTGTTGCAATGTATTGGCTTACCATAGACCATGTCTCTGAAACTCAAATTCTTTTTATTGCAGGCCATTATTCACTGAAGGCTGCTGGGAACACGTGATTTCAGTAAATATAAACAAGCAGTAGTACAACCACTCTCCATGTCATCTCAGTTATTCAGCTTGTAGATTTGTGTTTAGACTCAATCAGAGGTCATTGCACTTTGCAAAACAGGGAGAGAAAGAGAGTGGCATACTGGGAAATGCAGTCCTCGGTGCTCTACATGTGCACTGGAACAAAGGACTGGCGAGTATTCATTGTAGAGCTTGTGCGTGGGAGGCACTCATAGATGGCTGTTCTTATTTATGAGGCACATCCAAATCAAACTTACCAAAGGAATACAAACATAAGAAAAATATCTGCTAGAGAATGCTGAGAAAAATCACTTATCGTTTAACTCCTGCTTGCCACATGAGGCATATATTTAAGTTTATAAATTTTCCTTAAATATTATAAAATATATATATGTTCAAACATCACAGCTCAAAATGAACTTGCCACATAAAAAAATGATTTTGCATTATCAATTCCTTCTATCCAGAAAACACACCTAAAAAAAATCCATAACTAATTTAAAAGCATTTTACCTTTTATGTAAAAAAAAAAAAAAAAAACACTTGTTTTTTTCTCTAAGTCTGAGTCAGTGAATAAAAACCATGAAGTTGTTCAAATTTTAAACCTCAGGGCAATCAGAGATATAAAAATGCAAAGTGTGCAAAATCTCCTGGGACTGATTGTAGCAGTCAGATTAGATGCTTTTTACCCACACAGAAACAAAAAGTAAAATAATAACAAAAACAAAAATAAAGAAAAACACTCACAAAACAAAAAAAGATTTGGCATTTCAAAAATTCAATTTTGCACAGCGTTCAATGGAAGAAGGAAAAAGAAAGATACAGTTGTACTTTTCTCTGATGTTGCTTTGGAATCCCCTTTAAGTTGAAAGCTCTTTTACCCTCCCCCCACCATAACCTTGGCTGGCTCCCTCCAGCAGCTCTTGGGATGCTGCTCCTCTGCTTTTCTCTCCATCAGCTGCTACAACCCATTTCATGGCTGACTGCTGGTACAACTCTTCAACTCTTTCTTCCTTTTTTAAAAAACATCTATCCTGTTTTCTTCCTCAGAAAGATGTTAGGCCTTCTTCTCATAGTCTCGTCTTTCGTCGAGTTAAACCTTGCATTTCTTAATAATAAATGTTACTTTTTCTAGGTTTTCTCGGTGCAGCAAGTTCCTGCACTTAATGGAAATGAGTCAGATAAACTATCTGAACAAACAGGGTGATGCAAGCAGGGTAATGAATATAAACGAAAGGGAGGGTCATACTTTTTCTACATTGTTCACACATTTTGTTGGATGTACTTTACAAAAATATATATTAAAATTTTACACAACAAACATCATTTCTTATTTAAAGTGATACTAAATGTTTATTTTTATTGTTTTTAATTAAAGTTAAAAAGATGTTATACTTACCTGCTCTGTGCAAAAATATTTTTACCTCCTCCCCACTGGTGCTGTCCACTCGTCCTTCCTCTGAATGCCCCTTTAACAAGACAAATGGTAAGGGGGCACCTATGCACATGAAACTTCCAAGCCAGGCTGTGTGTGTTCATAGACACTGTGATGGACCACCTGCAACCCTGCTTGGGTGTCTCCGCCAAGATACAGCTTCCTCCATTCTGGAACCAAAAACCAGGTATTATAGCTGAGAAATGCACCAAAGAACGAAACGGTAGTAGCTTAGGTGCAAACTGGAACTGACTTTATTGTAAATTCACACAGAATTTATACCACACAAAATCAGATAGGAGCTTGATCACATTATCCTAAACAATGCAAACTTTAAACAGTAATATCATCAGTACATCTAACAGTACATCTAATGAACAGCTAACACAAACATAAACACATAAACATCCCACAATGGTTCGGTAACGAAGAAAAGTGGACACAATACTAATCATATTTTCAAGAGGATTAGCAGACAGACAGAAACCATAGGTGACTCAATTAACAATGGGAATTCACACCTAGGAGGCACACAATTGGGAAATTATACAATGAGAGAAAGACACCTTTCCGACCGGCGCACGACGATGTACGTCGGCAGAATGGCACGGGCAGGCAAGAGGGTGTACAGGTACGTCCCCTTTAAGATTGCCGCCCTGCCATCGCGTGCGTGCCGCCGGCCAGTCGGGACCCCCGTGAGTCCGGTCGCAGGTCCCGTGGACTCGATCGCCACGGGGATACCTGCGATCGTCTCACGGGAAGGCTGAACGGGGAGATGCGGAAATAAACAGCATCTCCCCCATTCTGCCTAGCAACTAGTGACACTGATCTCTGCTCCCTGTGATTGGAGCAGAGATCAGTGTTCACTAAATCAAAGCCACACCCCCCACAGTTAGTAACACACCTCTAGGAACACTTAACCCCTACACTGCCACCTAGTGGTTAACCCCTTCACTGCCAGTGTCATTTACACAGGAATCAGTGCATTTAAATAGCACTGATTGCTGTATAAATGACAATGGTCCCAAAAATGTCCGATGTGTCCGTCATAATGTCGCAGTCACAATAAAAATCGCTGATCGCTGCCATTACTAGTAAAAAAAAAATTATTAATAAAAATGCTTTAAAACTATGCCCTATTTTGTAAACGCTATAACTTCTGCGCAAACCAATCAATAATCGCTTATTGCGATTTTTTTTTTTACCAAAAATATGTAGAAGAATACATATCGGCCTAAACTGAGAAAAAAAAATGTTTTTTTATATATTTTTGGGGGGTATTTATTATAGCAAAAAATAAAAAAGAATGCGTTTTTTTTTTCAAAATTGTCGCTCTTTTTTTGTTTATAGCGCAACAAATAAAAACCGCAGGGTCGATCAAACACCACCAAAAGAAAGCTCTATTTATGGGAAAAAAGGACGTCAATTTTGTTTGGGAGCCACGTCGCACGACCGCGCAATTGTCAGTTAAAGCGACGCAGTGCCGAATCGCAAAAAGTGGTCCAGTCTTAAGCCAGCAAAATGGTCCAGTTTGAAAGTGGTTAAACAGATTTACACAAAGCATCAGGAGACCTCAAAGGTCTCCCAGGCACACACCTCCCAAAGAATAGAGCCCCCTCAAAAGCCAGGGCCCATAGTCAGTAGACAACAGGCTACCCTTCAAAAGCCCCTGTCCTGATTAGGTCTGTCACAGACACACACAGCGCCAGTAAACCATGCCCCCACCCCCTCCTCACAGGAGTTTGACTGACAGCAGCAGGAATCTATTGCTCCCAGTGCTCTCAGTGTCTTGAGACTAGGAAGCAAGAGGATCAGTGGCCAAAACAAGAGAAAGCACACCGCTTCAGGCAAATGTAGGTGCCAGCAAACCCCAGGTGCAGACCCCGGCCCACCACCATCCACAATGAAGAAGAAAACAAAATGGTGGCACACTGGAGTCAAGTGAATGCTGCATAGGAAATCTTTATTGTCAGATGCCAGACAAATGTACAGGAGTCAAAGTTGACGTGTTTCACATGCGTGTACAGTGCTTGTTCACAACATAGATGTGTTCTCTGCACAGACTACTTAAAGTGGTTGTAAAGGTAATTTTTTTTTTGAATAACAAACATGTTATACTTACCTCCACTGTGCAGCTCGTTTTGCACAGAGTGGTCCCGAACCTGGTCTTCTGGAGTCCCTCGGCAGCTGTCTCAGCTCCCCCCGTAAGGACTTCTCACCTTCATGCGAGCTCCCTCGCATGGTGAGGAGTGCTTGCGGGCGCGCTCCCATGATACAGCCGGCGGCCATAGCCGTTCAATGTATCACTCAGCCCTGCCCCCAGCGTGTTGCATCATTGGATGTGATTGACATTGCTTTCAATCCATCCACTGTAACCAATCAACAGCCAGTCTGAGCGGCCAAGAGGATGTCGGGGGCGAGCGCGGGACTTTCGAGGTGTCAGGTAAGTAAAACGGGAAGGCTGGGGGGGGGGGGGGGCAGGTATTGTCAGATGTTTTTTCACCTTAATGCATAGAATGGTATAAAGGTGACCTTTGAGCGCAGAGCATTGCGCTCGCAGTTCACCCAGGTGTGTTAGAACAGCGAATGAATATTCGCTTTTCTAACACTGAACCGCCTCTCCGCCAATCAGGAAGCGCGGGTGTGTTACCCATCACCTGATTGGCTAAAACGACAGGCACTGTGATTGGACGCCTATCAGAAGGAGGAGAGGAGATGCATGGAGGACACAGCTCGCCGCCATCACCCGCTGCCCCACCGAGATAGGGTAAGTGCCGGGCAGACAGCGAGCGATCGGGCGGAGTTACAGTGTTAACTTTTAAATGGGCACAGTGGTGGCATTTGATGGGCACAGTGGCTGCATTTGATGGGCACAGTGGTGGTATTTGATGGGCACAGTGGCAGAATTTGATGGCACAGTGGCAGCATTTGATGGGCACAGTGTCAGTATTTGATGGCACAGTGGCAGCGTTTGATGGGCACAGTGGCAGCATTTGATGGCACAGTGGCTGCAATTGATGGGCACATGCGTTTGATGGGCACAGTGAGGCTGTAATTGATGTTTTTTTTCTTAAGCCTTCTTAGGCCTAAAGCTGTGTAAGGGGCCCAACAATTTCTGATGGCTGCCCTGGTAGTGGGGATTTTTTTTTACCCTAATGCAGAGAATGCAGTAAGGTAAAAAAGAAAAGAAAGAATATTTTGACTTTAGAACCCCTTTAGGGTTTGTTAAACCTGCTAATTTAGTTAAAGTTGTTATTTTCATTCCTAACACCAAGGATGCAATAAAAAATAAAAACAATTGCCATTAAGGCAACTCATTTTTAAATGTATGTCCATGAATTACCCAAATTTACCCCCAAACCAGCATTTTCCTGTAGTGAGAAACAGACATTATTACTTCCTGTGACATCATTGCCAGGTAATATTCTTGCAGAGGCAGCTAAGGGGAGTTTAGTTCCTATTGATGTAGACACTCCCAGGGCTAGATCGCCTAAGAACCCTTTTCTTACACACAGTGTGTGGGCAGGTTCTTGGGAGTAAAGGCAACAGCATTGTTTTTGCTGGAAAAGGAAACAATGTATGCAAATGTAGTGGACAAAGAGGTGGAGATCTGACACATGAGGCTGACAGCGCTGCTTGGGATTTCAGTTGCTGTAAGTGATAAAACAGGGGGACATGTGCATGTATTACAGAGATATATTGAATGTACAGTATACATACACACACATATATATATATATATATATATATATATATATATATATATATGTGTGTGTATATATATATATATATATATATATATATATATATATATATATATTTTTTTTTTTTTTTTTTTGCCCTGATTTATTTCTAACAAAGCTCAAAATCAGCTACTGAATGAAATGCAATGCAGGAGAGGTGTTTGCATACCTACAGTAGCTTTCAATCTTCCCACTATGACTGAATGCTATTCTGGTCACTACTTGGAGGTGTCAAAGCTTGCCTGCTACGTCCTGCCCCTATACATTACTATTGGCCTTTCAGGTAGTACATCACAGTGATGGGCGAATAGGAATGTAAGGGGGCGGAAAGAAGTGGGGCAAGCTTCAACACTAACAGGAAGTGTCATAGCTTTACCCAATCAGAACTTCACAGCTTTCAGGTGGAGCACTGGGACTGAAGGCTGCTGCTAGTATTGGTGTTATACCCATCAAATATGAAAGTGTAACATTGAAATGAAATCTAAACTCCAGCTAGATATAAAAACACAATTTTTTTCAATGTTGTATATATTGAATAATGTATTTGTATTTACTTACAATATAACTATACTATAATAAATACCTAAGACTGACTTTAACCACTGTGAGACACTGTACCGAGTGGATCCAAGGGGCTGGGTACCATGCAGTGTTGGTCATCTTACTTTAAAAAAGTAATTTAGTTAAGTTACAAATTACTTCTCCCAAAAAGTAATTGCGTTAGTAACTCAGTTACTACATTGGAAAAGTAATTAGTTACTCAGCAAAGTAACTGACTTTTTTTTTAAATATTCTATACGTGTAACTAAGGGGCGGGTCTAGTATTACTGTAACCAAGGGGCGCATTTATTATTGTTATATATCGTGTAACCAAGGAGCTGCTCTATTATTACTCTAACCAAGGGGCAGATCTGTTATAGCGTGTAAGCAAGGGGCGGGTCTATTATTATTATATCGTGTAAGGGGTGGATTTCTACAGAAGAGGGTGAATGTTAAATTAATGGGCAGAGCTCGATATATATAACAATAATAATAAATGCGCCCCTTGGTTACAGTAATACTAGACTCGCCCCTTAGTTACACGATAGACGCCCCTTGCAGAGTAGCACGAGCATCATAAGGGTGCGGCATCGCCTCATACAATTACATGTTAACTGCGCCTGCGCTGTGTAGAGTTCACTCAGAGCTGTTTAGGTTCGGCAATTTTCGGAAGCTCCGTAGTCCTTCGTACTACGCAAGCGCTGCGCCTGCGCAGTACAGGGGGTCCTTATCCGGCGGGGGAACTTTTTTGGCAGGACACCGGAATTACACTACTGCCATCTAGTGACGGTAGATGTAATTGGGGTAACTAAGCCAAAGTAATGGGAACTGAGTTACCATGAGGGGAAAAGTAATCAGTTAGATTACTAGTTACCCTCTAAAGTAACTGAGTTACGTAACTCAGTTTATTTTAACTCAGTTACTTACATCACTGGTACCATGTGATTGCAGTATTGGTCATCACAGCAATCACATGGTAATGTTTACAGTGCTGATCCTGCTCCTTCCCTTTACAACAGTGTAAGGAGAAAGAATGTATTATAGTGAATTGGAACAGAATGAATGGACCTGTATATTAACCCAGAACAAAAGATATGTCACCAGCACACCACGTTATTCTTGGTGTGCTGGTGACATATCTTTAGTTCTGAGGGGTTCCGGTTTCTACCTGCTGGTCACTAAAGCACCCACTTACCTGACAGCCATTTCCAGGAGCGTGTGCGTTGAGAATATTCTCCCTTTTCCTACACATCTGAACATTTTTTTTTTTTGTTCAATCAAAAGAAGTTTTTATTGTGCCTATTGCAATACATCACAGGTTAGATAAAAAATGTTTTATCATCAGCAGGTATGTAAAATACAAATGAAAACAATAAGACCACAGCACAACATGAAATTCAATGACATACCTTATAAAAAGGAAGCAAATATTCCTGTATTAATGTCATTCCGCTATAAAGCCATGACCTAAAACTTAGATGTTTTTGTGGGCTTATACTTTCACAAAAGGCATTGGATGGTAAGTTAGTGCCAGATAACACATAGAAAACTTTAAAAACAATAGCAACCATACATGTCGAGTAGGTAGGGTCTAACCCGCCAACCTAACACAGAATAACAGAAGGACAACGGGCCAAGGAATGATCATGGTCGCCCCCATCCTACCCGTTCTTGAAGAAGAATATCAGGGTCAGAGGGTACATATAGAAGTTGTACTTGAATAATTAGAGTTTAAAGCGGAAGTAAACCCATCGATTTAACAGTCTAAAAAAAAAAAGGCATGCCGTGAATGCTAACTGCACATTGGCTGTGCTCTCAACCAAACAGTCAAACCATCCAATGGCTGGTGTTATAACGGATCACATGTGCAGCACTGTGGCAGTTGAAGATTAAACAGAGGCAAAGATGGCAGCTTCCTTGGCTGAAAACGATAGGGGGGTTTACTTCCACTTTAACAACAGTAAAACTTGTCCTGTCTCCCGTCCTAGGAATCAATGTTATCCTTATCCACAAACATTCATGCTTTTTATGCTTGTAGCAACCAATGCAAGACCAGTTGCAGGGGGTGCCAACACCGGAGTTTCCAAACAGGCTTGCCATATGGAATAAAATTTACATTTTGCATTTCTATGTTGATATGTCAACTGCTCCCTGACAAGGATGTAATTGACTTGTTCTACCCATTGTTTCCTAGTGGGCACACGTGGAGAAAGCCAGAACCTGGCCACTAACTTGCAAGCTATATATAGTAGTCTGAGCATATATTAATGGGGGGTGTATATATTTCTTCATCAACAGCTCCTAAAAGGGTCCAATGTGTCCTGGAAATTTATAGATAGGCAACTCCTATCCTCATATTGATTAGTGGTTCCAAATTAATAATAACTACTGCAGTAGGGAACAGACACAAAAGATACGCTCAGCATCTTTCCAAATAACCGTTCTCCTTTATTATGACGCAATTCAGGGGTTTTATACACATGATTACGTAGGTATCACATTAATATTACAATTGCTCATTTATGGTAACAAGGGGCGTATCACAGGCAGGCTTATTCTAATCAGGACTCGAAAGAATGTAAACATGTACTGAAAACATTATTAGTGCCGTGTGCACAGTGAGGGCAGTGTGCAATACATACAAAATAGAATACAATTATATACAGAACTTACAAATTTCCATTACATCTCCTCTCTTTTGATCAATATTTTGATCACTAACCATACCTGCTATCACCTTTAACCTGGAACCTCCACACACTTAGGTGGAGGTAGTCCTGGCATAAGAGGCAAAAACTCCATTGTGGAGAAAATAATAGCTGAGCAGCTTTTTTCATTACAAAATTACTTTTCATTGTGAAAAACAAATGATTGATAAGACATATTTACAGAGTACTGGCTGTACACTCCTGTGGCCAGAATGGCCTTCTAGCTTAATTGTTGGTATGCTGACTTATCAGCAATATGTAAACACAGACAATTCTACAAAAAATGGAAGAGGTACAAAAGACAAATATGACTTCAACATGGCTAAACAACTTTTCAAATATATATCCCTTACAATTAAAGTAATTGAATCAATAAAGTACCCTAGACTGTGATTGCAAAAGGAAAACAAATCAAACACAAAGATTTCTTTAATTTAGTAATTTTTGCAGTGTCTGGTGTGGATCCAGGTGACTTTTCCTTCAAGTTTTGCAAAACTGTACATGAAATAGATGCTGTATTGAGTCTCCAAACATTTCCTTATATATAAATGTCTCTTAACAATCCACAAGTCACCTGGCTTTAGTTTTAGATCCTTCCAAACTTTTAGGATCTGGAATTGGGGAGAAAACACATAAATGAGTTTGTCAAAAACCTTAAAAGATCAGCAACATTCTCTGTGAGATCCGAATGGAGGACTTCAGCTGCTGAGACAAAATATAAGCAAGTGAATAACACACTCCAAAACCAAATCCCATAGGGAGAGAGTCCAACATCCCCTTAGGGGCTTGATAAATTATAAGAAAACACTCAGGTAAAAGTTTCTTACTCTACTTTGAACGCTACATTGTAGACAGTAGGGAGTGTAAAAATAAAACCTCAAAACTTCTAGTAAGGACTCTCCTATAAAAATGATTTCCTCTGTTACTCTCTGTACTTACAAACTACTTCTGATAACACTTTTTACTGTGGCCTTTGCAGTAGCATTGGCCACTGGACATCCAAAAAACATGTCCATACAGACAAAATGCATACTCATAAGATCCTGACTTGGGAAACTGGATATATCTTTTTGTAATCTCTGGAAGGGATGTTCAGCTTTTGGTAACACCTTTGGTAACAGGTAAAACAAGAAGTGGTATGTTATAAAAACAACTGTGGTACACCCTGGCTCTATCCCACGCTCATTTACTAAGGCAGCCATAACTGCTTGTGACTGATGACACGGTCCATGTGTCAAGCTGGAGGGAAAAGAGTGGCTGGCAGACATAAATGATCACCTTTTCCAATGTCCTGTTTCATAAGAAGTTGCCCACTGTGGACCACTTGTTCTTCTCGTTCTGGGGTCCTTAAAGTTGATTTATTAATCCCAGCTATACTGGGCCAGAACTAGGGTGGAATCTGTGAGTTGCACAGACCCAGCAAGTGTCCGGGGCTGTAAATGCAGCATCCTTAGTCGGTCTGCTTCCATGTGTGAGTTTTAATGTTAGTATGGCTACCTCAGCAAGAACCGGGAAGGCTAAAAACAGCCGATCAAATTAACTTAGCATGCTTGATTGGTTTACCTGCCGAAGTAAAAACAAACTTCTGGCCCTTCAAATGGAACCAAAAGCTCTCTAATTCTCTACTATCTATATAAATATATATACTCTTTTTATAGCTCACAGGCTTTGCTAAAACATGGAGCTCTGCTTCTTGAGCTGGGGAAAAAGGATCCAATGACTCTAAATACAGAGTATCCTTCTGGGTGATAAACTGCATACTCAGTATAAAACCGGGAATAACTCTACAAAAAAATAAATATCTGGGACTTCAGGGAGTGTGTCCTGCACTGGGCTCACAGCAGCTGATTCCTACGTCATCAATTTAACACGTGGTCTCCCCCATCTACAGCCTCCTCCAATAGGGGCAATAAGGTGGCTGGATTAAAATGTACACATTTTTCATTGTTGGATTTGTACATAAACAAACTCATATTTTAAACCTTTCATTAGACAAACATTTAGTTAGCTGTATATTTGCTGTGCAAAATGTCGGACCATTAAAATTGAAATATTTGACCAAAATAATGTCTAACTTTGTCTAATAGCACCTTTGCATAAAGGTACAGCTCTGATATATCAGGGTGAACCCTTCATTACTGGGTCCAGCTTGCATAACTATATTACAATGGCTTGTTTTCTATCATGCTGTTTGTGTAAGAACTCCAGTTTCATGTTTCAAAAAGACAACTTTTTACTGGCAATATTATAATAAATGATAACAATACCCTGCGGCCATGCAGAGATGTCCATAAATCCAAAATATTCTTCTGCTTATACCCACTGCACTTACAAGGAAAAGGGGCACATCATTTCACAATCCACACATTCTGCTTTGGATTCAAAAATAAAAATAAATAACAAACAAAGCGCTCAGCCACATCAAAAACTATAAAACAACTGGCTGCAGGTGGGATCTATCCTAACAGGGTGTGTGGACTTGATGTGATGGGTCTGTCATATTTACATTTTATTTATTATTACTCTCACATCATGGACCGCACATCAATTTATTATCAGACTTTAAGATTTAATTTTTGTAGAAAAACTTCTTATGTATCCCATCCATCTTGGCTTTGTTAAACATTATGGCAGCTGTATTCCAATTAACAACCTCATCTTAATCTTTTTTCTTTCCACTCAATAAATGTAAAATTACAAAATTGTTATCTTAAACTAAACTAATCCCATTTTTATAAATTCCCCATTAACCTGGATTTCATTTCCAATCAAAGGTTGTCTAAACCAGTTTCAATATATCTATATTATTAATAAAATTGTTAAACTCCAATTAGAAATTAATACTCAAATGATAATTTCAATATCACACCCTAATATATATATCCACAGATAACGTTCCTTAAAGGGGGACATATTACTTAATTTTACTTAATTCCCTATTAAATGCACTGTTTCCACTATCAAAGGATATTCAATTTGTGTAATACACGGTTAAATGTAACCTTCATTTTACCATGTTTGGAAAACAGATTCAAAAATAATTGTGATCACATTGTTTCTCATTAGATTCGTTAACCCGGCACATAAAGTTATAAATGTTTTGTCTAAAAAACTGAAATTGGCATGGTGTCCTTCCAGCTTATCACCGACCTCTCATCCCAGATACATTCTTTCAGGAGAGCACAAAGGAGGGAGTTACATCTGCGTACATGACACACAAGCGATAGAACTAAAGGTTCCAGCATTCACACACATACACAAATATCTCTCTAAAATCGCTTACATTTTTCCCATTTGTACACAACACATGAATATCATTCTCTCACTTTCTTTTAACTCTTTTAAATACTTCCTTGCTAAATTTCTGCTTTCCTTATTTTGTTCTGATATCCTTTGCATCCAATGTATTGTAATACCATACTTCACATACTGTACCTTCTATGATCAGATGGGCAGCCATAGTGCTCATCCCATCTTCTCTCTCTGACAACATATAAAATATTCTGTTTTAACTCTCATGTCTCTATTTCTTGACTTTACTAGTTGTAGTGCCTAACCCCAAATTAATCCCACAACTTAACATGAAACTGTCCCTTTCTGTCTAGTGTTAATTGTCACCCTTCATCCATCCTGCTCACATAGCTGTTTCTCTAGCTGTGTACTCTGCATGATTCTTAGTCCCTGTGGACTTCGGTGGTAACCCAGTTACCCATTGTGGATCCATGTCCACTTTAACCATTAATCTAGGGGCTCAGTATAGGCGGAACCGCACCTTTGGTTCATATATAGCGCTCCTCTTGCGCTGGGCATTTTTGAGGGTCTCTTACCCTTCATTCCCTTACTTAATTTAATGCCCATAATGACTGGCCAGTCTTCTCTACGTGTGCCTATACCCTCTTGCCTCTAAACTACTTTATCTAGCAGATGTACTACATATACCTGTGAACAGCACTATTCTTCTCTTTCTTATCTATAACACTCCGATGGACAGTAGACAGTGATAACATAACATATAACCACCAATCAATACAGTTCGATTAAGGGGAGTAAGATAGGTACCCTTTGTCCCGAAAATGCCTTACCGATCAAGGAAGTCTGATAACTCAAATGTAAGCAAAAGGCTTACCTCAGCCGGCTGACTATCAGAAATTCCCGGATCGTCTCAAGCTCCTCGTTTCGGATACTCAGGGTCACCTTTTAACCCCTCCTGGGAAAAGCTCGCCATCTGTCCTGGAAATTTATAGATAGGCAACTCCTATCCTCATATTGATTAGTGGTTCCAAATTAATAATAACTACTGCAGTAGGGAACAGACACAAAAGATACGCTCAGCATCTTTCCAAATAACCGTTCTCCTTTATTATGACGCAATTCAGGGGTTTTATACACATGATTACGTAGGTATCACATTAATATTACAATTGCTCATTTATGGTAACAAGGGGCGTATCACAGGCAGGCTTATTCTAATCAGGACTCGAAAGAATGTAAACATGTACTGAAAACATTATTAGTGCCGTGTGCACAGTGAGGGCAGTGTGCAATACATACAAAATAGAATACAATTATATACAGAACTTACAAATTTCCATTACAAATGGTACCCTAACCTGGTAAACTGTAGAGATGGCTTCAGTTATTTCACCCCAATAATGGTGCAATTTGGGACAGCGCCAGATTAAGTGAATTAGAGAACCTTCCTCCCTATTACATTTGGGACACAAAGAGGAATCCCTCTTTCCCTAGTGATGCAGTTGGAGGAGTGTGCGGTAAGCCCTGTGTAATAAAAATAAATGAGATAACCTGTGTGATTGTGAGACCGATGTAATCGGCCCAGATTTCAAACACATCTCCCAGATCTCCTCATTTATCTCCCCTAGGTCCTGTGTCCATCCCCTCCTACATGGCAAGTTGCTGGGTCTTGTATGGATAGTAGGATTGAGTAGATATGAGATATCAGGCCCCTTTTCTCTTGTCTGTAAAAGATATCCCTCAACAAGGGATGAATCCACAGTGGGAGGGTAGATATATAACCCTGGGCCTGGAGAGCATGTCTCAATTGGAGGTTCTTACAAAATTATTGTCTAGGTAGGTTAATTTCTGCCTGAAGGTCCATAAAGGATTTTAGTATATTCTGGTTATATGGTTGGGAAATATTGCAAATGCCAGCTAGTTTCCATGACTGGAAACTTTCCAGTTTATGGACTTCTGCCAGATGTGGATTGTGCCATAATGGGGTGTCATCAAGAAATCCTAAGATCCCCAAACTGTTTTTAACTGTAGCCCAGAGTTTTTTTAAGAGAATTATGGTGGGTGCCGATTGTGGCAGATTGGGTAGTCCAGCCTCTAAACCCGCTAAAACAGGAGCAGTTAGCTTTCCAGACTGCAATAGGCCATTGATCGGGTCAGATTAATTTGGTAACCCAAAGCCACTCAAGTGTTGTAGCTTGGAGGCATAAAAATAAAGCTTAGGATTAGGCACTGCTACTCCTCCCCGATCCTTGCTATATTGCAGTGTGGAAAGACGAATCCTAGCTACTTGCTTTTTCCATATTAAAGATCTGAATAAGGTGTCAATGCGAGTGAACCACCTACGGGGTATCCACTGAAGAGAATTGTGCATAATGTGTATAATAATAATAATAATTGTGTGCACCAAACCATTTTAATTAGGTTTATCCTACCGATTACTGACAGTGGTAACTTACACCAAGTATTACAGGCCATTTGGAGTCTCTTGAAAAGGGGGAGTAGATTCTCCTCTAAATATTTCAACAGATTGACAGACACCTACACACCTGCACTTCCAGATATTTGAATGAGGAGACTAATTTAAGGGATTTTGCAGCAACTGGCAACAAAACCATTGGACCATCCAAAGGTAAAAGAACCGATTTGTTCCAGTTGATGGAAAATCCAGACAAAGAGCCAAAGTACTGAATAACTGACATTGCATTGGTGGGGGGATGCATCTGCATCCCCTAGATAAAGAAGAGTGTCGTCGGTGTAAAGGGAGATTTTTCCAAACCCGATTCCCTGTTGAAGCCTGCAATAAATGGGGAAGACCGCATGGTAGCCGCCAGTGGTTCCAGGGCTAACGCAAATAGCAAGGGTGACAATGGGCACCCCTGTCAGGTGCCCCTGAAAAGCCTACCTGTAGGGGCCACGTAAAACAATTTCACCCAGTCAATAAATTTATCTCCTAGTCCAAAGCACCCCCCACAGGTAAGGCCATTCGACACTGTCGAAGGCCTTAGCCACATCTAATGACAGAATCACTCTGTGACTCAGATTGTAGACAGGTAACTGGAGGTTGAGAAATAATTGTCTAATGTTTAGGGCTGTGGACCTAGAGGGAATGAACCCAGATTGATCTTTGTGAACAATTTTGTGGATAACTTTAGCCAATCTGGAAGCTAGGACCCTGGCCAGTAGCTTCACATCCATTGTCGATAATGAGATGGGCCTATAGGAATCCATGGAGTGGGCATCTTTACCTGGTTTCAACAATAAAATGATTACTGCTTCATTCATAGACGGGGGTAGGCTTCCAGGCTCCAATTGTGGCACCAATGTCTCAGAGTACCTTCTGTAAACCTCCACCAGCAAGCCATCCGCCCCTGGAGACTTGCCGGGAGAGAAAAGTGCCATTGCCTCCAGTAGCTCATCAACAGTGAGAGGAGCGTTCAGTAGCTCTACATCCGAGGTTGGGAGTTGAGGGACCTGGCTATGATCAAGAAAGGACCTAATTTCGGCTAAGGTTGGCAAGACTTTGGAGGAGTACACATCAGCATAGACATCTCTAAACGTGGACAGAATACCAGAGTGGGAGGAAACCAGGTCTTCCAAGGGGCTAGTAATTGTCTCTATATATGAGGATCCTTTCTGTGATTTTGCCATCATTGCTTGCATATGGCCTGTATTTTCCCCTTCCTCAAAAAATCTCTGTTGAAGAAAGAACCTTTTGTTTTCAGGATTTCAGTTTGTTCAGAGGGGGAGTCAACGAATGCTGACTCAGCCCTCTCAACCTCCCGCAGCACTGATTGTTCCCAGGATCTGCTCTTGGTCTTAATGGCACCGATTGTTTTGATAAATTGGCCTCGTAGAAAGGCCTTCAGCCTGTCCCAGAAAATTCCAGGACTAGCAGACGATTTGTTTAGGTTAATAAATGTGGAGAGAGTGTTATGTATGGGATCAGGGCTAGGAAATAGCGACAACCAGAACGGATTAATTTTCCAATAGAGCCGTTTGACTATGCCAGATGTGAGAATATGGAGACACAAGGGAGAATGGTCAGAGACAGTTCTCGCCTCGTAGCGTGAGGAGGACACTAAGGGGAGCATTGTATCATTGCCCAGACCAAGGTCGAGTCTAGAAAGTCCGCCATGTGTGACCCAGTGGCATGAATAGCATTTAACCCCTGGATGTTTGGGTCTCCAAACATCCCTTAAGCCCAGCTCTGACAGAAGCTGAGCAAAGGAGGTTGGAGTGGACCCTTCCCCAAACTTTGTGGTGGAGCCCGGGTAGAGTGTCAAGGTCTGCATCTAAGTAATTATTAAAATCTCCAACAATGAGTGCAGGTATACCGGGGTGATGTGCCATAAAGTTAGCCATAAGTTTGAGGACTTCTACTGAGAAAGAAGGAGGGACATAGATATTCACTATAATGCAGTCCAAACCATCTAGGGTACACAATAAAAATATATAACGACCATACGGGTCAATGAGCTAGGTTGAGCATGCAAAGGGTACATTCGGACAATCTAACCCCTCTGGAGTAGGAGGAGAAGACAGAGTGGAACTGAGTACCGAACACACAGATAGAGAAAGGGGATGCCTGGGTTGGAGAAATGTGAGTCTCCTGTAAACACACTAAAGAAGAGCCCAGGCGTTTGACCATGTGGGATACAGCCAACCATTTCACTCTGTCTAAAACCCCGCACAATCCAGCTTGTAATAACATTATGTTTAGCCTTGGGGTTTTAAAATACAAACATATATGACATACATCAGCAGGTCAAGTTGAATAGAGGTACGGGTAATGTTCGGGTAGCAATATGTTAGGACAAGTAAACATAGGCACACATGATCCCATGAGGCATAGGACAGTCCATGACCATGAAGGTAGTTCCTGTAGAGAAAAAGATTAGGCAGGTAGAGAACCCAGGGACCAACGGGGTCCAACTTATTACCAAAGAAAAACTGTAATGTCCACGAGGGACTAGCAACTAGGGGGCTAAGTTCAGTAGCCGGCATTGAAGAGCCAACACGCAACAGGCCTTGTGCCTTATCCAGAGGTACAGTTAGTATTGAAGTGACTTGTGAAAACAGTCAACCGCCTTTGCAGGATCAAGGTAAGAAAACTGACCAAGCTCTTGATAGTAGATGAGTATAATAATGTAGAAGGTGTAGTTAACAATAATCAGGTTTCCCTCCGGCATCCGACCAGCTCATCTCGTAAGGAGCGCTGCTTCCCATCAAGTCACTGCATTGCCACTATAGGCTTCTCAAAGAAATGCACTTCATCCCTGGCTACCACTCGCAAGCGGGCAGGGTAGAGCATGGCATACTGCAATTCCAGGGAGCAAAACTTTTTTTGCACTTCATTGAACTGAGCACGTTGTTTTTGCACATCCGCCGAGAAACAGGTAAATCTTGGAGTTGTCCATTACAAGAGCATCCCCCATGGATCTGGCTTTAGAAAGAATAACATCACGATCCTTGTAATTGAGCAGCTTAAACAGGGAAGCTCTAGGAGGATTGCCTGGAAGCAGGGGTCTAGTGGGGACACGGTGTGCCTGCTCCACTGCAAACATCAGCAAAAATTAGTCCTTCCCAAATTTATTCAGCAGCCAATGTTCTATAAAATATACAGGGTTTTTCCCCTCCAACTTTTCAGGGATGCCGATGGCCCTGGCATTGTTCCTGCGAAGCCTGTTTTCTAAATTGTCGAGTCGTGCAGAATGTTTAGCCACCAGCAACTGCTGAGCATGCGATTCCCTTTGCATGGGGGCCCAGTCATCTTCCAGTTTTCTGATGCGCCCCTCAATGGCTGAGGTGCGGTCTGTCCGTTTTTGCATGTCTTGGCGGAGGAATGACATTTCAGCTTTCACCCTCTTACGAGGGCTGTAATAGAGAGGTTACATGATGTGACTGCAGAGAAGATATCTCGCAGCGTGGGTTCTGGCCCAGCAGGGTCTAGGGTCATGGTCATTTTCGTGTCATCAGCATCAGACTGAGAGCTGCTGTGATCGTCTAGCATGTCCCCAGACAGCGTGAGGAGTCCCGTCTAGCAGGCATAACAGCTTTCGAGCTGCCTCCTTGTACTTCTCCTTGGCAGATTTCTGTGACAAGCCGCCATCTTGGGCCACATGGTTCGGTACAAGGCGAGTAGCAGAGCCGCATCTAGACATCTCTCAGGCGAGTAGGAGACACAGCAGCCGGTGGGCTGGAAGTGTAGCAATCACTGCAGGGCTAAATATCTCCGAGAACGGGCAATGTTAGGCAGTAGGGATGAGCCGAACACCCCCCCGGTTTGGTTGGCACCAGAACCTGTGAACAGACCGAAAATTTGCGCAAACTTTAGAACCCCATTAAAGTCTATGGGACTCGAAAGTTCAAAATCAAAAGTACTAATTTTAAAGACTAATATGCAAGTTATTGTCCTAAAAAGGGTTTGGGGGCCCGGGTCCTGCCCCAGGGGACATTTATCAATGCAAAAAAAGTTTTATAAACGAAAGTTTTTTCAGGAGCACTGATTTTAATGACGCTTAAAGTGAAATATTCCTTTAAATATCGTGCCTGGGGGGTGTCTATAGTATGCCTGTGAAGTGGCACGTGTTTCCTGTGTTTAGAACAGTCCCTGCATAAAATAAAATTTCTAACGGAAAAATTGTCATTTCAAACTGCTTGCGGTTTTAATGTAATGTCTGGTCCCGGCAATATGGATGAAAACCATTGAGAAAAATGGCATGGGTACCCCCCCTGCCCATTACCAGCCCCTTTGGGTCTTGTATGGATATTAAGGGGAACCCCGTACCCAAATTTAAAAAAGGAAAGGCGTGGGGCCCCCAGGCTCTATATACTCTGAACAGCAGTATACAGGCAGTGCAAACAAGACAGGGACTGTGTAGGTTTGTTGTTAAGTAGAATCTTTTTGTAATTTGGTACTGGTACATGGTACATTTTTAAAGGCTGAAAAATTGAGCCCTAGGCACTGGTGCTGGTGCCACAACACTGCAACCCCTCACAGATAATTTCTGATGGCTGACCTGCAAACAGCTGTGATTATGTAGGCTAGAAGGGAAGGGAGAGTGCTTAACCATAAGACTGTCTGAACAGAATGAAGACTCTTTTGGCTGTTTACATGTATGTATTGTGACTGTTCATTTGACAGTTTTCCTTTGCGGAGCTGTACTTATTGTTATTTGCTTAAAGTGGTTCTAAACCCTTAGAAACCACTTGGACCTACAGGTAAGCCTAGATTAAGGCTTACCTGTAGATCAAAGAAATATCTCCTAAACCTACACGGTTTAGGAGATATTTGCCAAAAGACAGGCACCGCTGTCTACAGCGCATGCGCCGTAGACAGCGGCGCGCAGGCGCACTGAGAAAGCCGCTCTCATCGGCGATATGCCGTGAGTGGCGGCTCCTGTGCGCATGTGCGGGAGTGACGTCATCGCGGCACCATCGAATGACAGCGACGGAGCTGCGAGACCCACCAAGAAGATGGAGGCGCCGTACACAAGGGGACAGCGGTGACTTCGATGGCTCCTGTGTCAGGTAAGTGATACATAATGGACTACTATGCGATGCATAGTAGTCCATTATGCTTTACCTTTGCAGGGAAACAAAGAGGAAGTAAACCCATTAGGGTTTACTTCCTCTTTAAGCTTGACACATAGATATCATGCAGTTTCAGAGAGTGTAAAACAGCATGATTTCAGGGCACAAAAGTGTACTGCCCATTATAACACATTTCATATGCTAGTGAAAGCAAATAATTGGTAATCCAATTTCTCCAGGCTATGGCTTTCATCTGCCCATATTTAAGGCATTCTCAATAGCAGATCATCATCCTACAAAGGTTTTTTTTTTTGTTTTTTGTAAACCACCTTTTATAGCTGACCTAAACAGCAATATGACCTATTACAAAAATGCCTATTGTTCATAATTCATTTTTATCAGGTCTGAAAGGTTGCATGTTTTTCATTTTAGAAGTGGCATAGTGTATTTATTATAATCAAGTGGTCATGTCCTTGTAGGTCACTGTGAACATTTCGTACTTTATGCAAACTGATGAGCAGCTAGCAGTGTTAGCTGACATATCAGGATATTTACAGGCGTTGAACACTCAGTTGTGTGCAGGGAAATTTAAAATAAGTAGGATCTAGAGAAGCCCGGAGGAAAGGAAATAAAAAATGACAATTGATGGAGGGCTGGCATGACAGGGTTAAAAGTATAACCCTGGGTGCATCAGGTGGAGGTTGGTAGGTGGTGATTGGGTCAGGAGGCAGGGGAGGAGCGTTGGTTCTTTTAGCTGAGTAGGAGTCCCTCCCCAGCTCAGTGTGGCTAGGAGGAACGAGCTTCCTACCCTCCCTCCCTGAAATGGGTAAGTAAAGGTTGGGGGGTACTGTTACAATTGTGTGATTTATTTCTACAGGGCATTGGATGTCGTAGCAGAGGTGGGGGGTTGGCCTTTGCAGGTGAAAGAAGAAACCCCGGATGTGGAAGAGTTCGGGACCCATTGGTGGGAGGGGTCCCGTTTGGTGGTATTCCAGATAACGATTTTAGCTGGAATTGGTTAACGGGGGCACTGCGATAAATGTTCTTACTTGAATCTGGGCCAGCATGTCAGCCTGAGGTCGGTTTTCAGTTTATGGTACCGCAGTGCCAGAGTGGAGTGGTGGCAAGATTGGGGTTTTTTATTCCTGCAAAAGGCCAACGTGAGTATCTAACTGAGTGGGTCGTTATAATAGGTATTTTATACAGTTATGTAAAGTTTATTGAGTGTTAATAAAAAGATGGCTGCTTTGGCCGATGTTACTCCAGCTTGGTGTGGTCTCAGTTATTTTACAAGAAGGTGGGTATTGGGAGGCTGGAGGGACGGGCAAGGCAGATAGGTAATAGGCAGGGTACATCTTTTATACAGTAGTCATGCACTTGAATGGATGATGAAAGGAAAAACAGCTTCACTCTAATCATTAAAGTGTTTGTAAAAGCTGAAGCTTTTTTTTTTTTTTTACCTTCATGCATTCTATACATGAAAGTAAAAAATCTTCTGTTAAAATTGGTGTATACTAAAGCGCTGATATATAATTTAAAAGCCCCAAATCTAATAGAATAAAATAAGATTACTAAATGAAATGCTGCTACCATTAAAAGTGTTCCCACACTTGAAAATAGGTGAAAGATATACAAATAGCGTATAAATGGTGCGCAATTCAACCTTAATTATGTGAGCATATCTCTTTAAAAATAATTATTGCCACAATGTCAATTGTGGTCAATAGTGCAAAAGTGAAAAAAATAAAATAAAATATATATACACTCCGTATATATAGTGCTGGAGGTGTGTGAAATAAAATATACAATCCTTGTATATAAATTAATATGTGAGTATGTGATCCTTATTATAAAAGAAATGCCAAACGTGCATATAAAATCTTATTTAATAGGTGAAAGTATTTGTTGTGTTGGTAAAATGAAAAAAAGTTGAACGACGATTCAGTGATGGCAATTAAGATGATTGGGAATTGTGTCCTGTGTTAGAAAGAGTGAAGGAACTCTGGCGTAGCAACAGGTGCTCTGATTACAAGATTGGTACCATACACCAGACAATTAGTGTTGAATACAATCTAATTGCAACAATATGCAGATACACCAGGCGATTACTCTAATTGCAAGGTTGGTGCAATACACCATACAATCCTATTGTATGCAATCCGTTTGCTACAATAACCAGATAAACATATACACCAGGCAATTGGTGTTTTAAAAGTGCAGTGGTGCATTACTGATATAACAATTAAGGCAGCTGGTTTAAACTCCCACTGTTTAGAGAAACAAAAAGCAAAAAAGACTGCTATTTTGGAAAATATAAAATGTTGCCACTTCGGTAATGGTATTTATAAATATATAGGAAGAAAGAAACAAAAACTTCCCTTAATGTTGCCGGTACAATTATAGGTGATTCTTTGAAATCTTCCTGATGCTCAAGCCGGTTTTAACATGAAAAAGAGAAAAAACAAACAAAAACCATTACGCAATATTGCTAACTAAAGACTCCCCATGAGATGCCTCAAGTTGTATGCACTCACGTGTACCAGGTGGATATAGTGCAGATAAAAAGTGTCAATGGTCAGGCTTTCGCTCCTGGGCTGTCAGCCCTTCTCCTCCTTTGCTGAGCTCGTGTATCACACGGCGTCCCCTAAGCTCCTCCTCCCGATGCGTTGCATCACAGGTCACGTGACTTTTTCAAATCTTCTGTGTGCAGCATCCCAGACCCAATACCTAATACTTACCTGAGCCCCATCTCAAATCTGCGATGTGCAGGAGAGCAGCAGCTATCCCAGGTCTCTCCCTCCTCATTGGCTGAGACACAGCAGCAGGAGCCATTACCTCCCACTGCAGTCAATCACAGCCAGTGAGGAGGGAGCGAGCATGCATGAGTACCTCCATAGCAAGCGGCTGCACTCTCAAGGGGAGGGGCCAGGAGAGCCAGGGGAGGATCCAACATGTCTGTTGACATCTGCCGCTCTATAGAAAGCAATGAAGGGTCTGATCGGGTCCACCTAAAAAACTGACAGGCGAACCTGATCAATCCACCCCTTGTGAAAGGGGCCTAACTTTTGTAGGAAAGATGCAAAAAATGAAAGAAAAAAAAAGCATTTACAACTGTGACACAAGTCATAATGTAATGGAATATTATTAAAAATGACCTTTCCTTTTTAATCTCTAGCGCTGTAATTTTATGTAAAATGCAATGCAATATGGCTACATGGAGGCATGTACAGAACTCCCCCCAGAAATGTAATTATTTGTGTGATTGGCTCACTGATTTTCCCAGAGGTCAGCACTAAGATACAAGTCAGATTTTGGGCATCCCCTGCAACAAAAAATGTAATTTTTGGTGAAAAACTCCCAATAGGAAATCACATCTAAAAGGGATACAGACCCTGCAATTTTCCTCATAAGAAACCTGCAAGAGCAGCAGCTGATTGATAATTATGAAATCACTCTCTTTCACATTTATTTTCCACATGGTAACAGACAAATACACAGCTATTTCTTGTGAATAACAAAAAGTAAGAATTTGCAACACAATAGCTCCGCGGGAGGCATTAATAGTCAATGTTGATGGGGTAAAACAGCTAACGTATACAGTATCTCACAAAAGTGAGTACACCCGTCACATTTTTGTAAATATTTTATTATACATTTTCATGTGACAACACTGAAGAAATGACACTTTGCTACAATTTAAACTAGTAGTGTACAGCTTGTATAACAGTGTAAATTTGCTGTCCCCTCAAATTAACTCAACACACAAAAGTGAGTACACCCCTAAATGAAAATGTCCAAATTGGACCCAATTAGCAATTTTCCCTCCCCAGTGTCATGTGACTCGTTAGTGTTACAAGGTCTCAGGTGTGAATGGGGAGCAGGTGTGTTATATTTGGTGTTATCGCTCTCACTATCTCATACTGGTTACTGGAAGTTCAACATGGCACCTCATGGCAAAGAACTCTCTGAGGATCAGAAAAAAAGAATTGTTGCTCTACATAAAGATGGCCTAGGCTATAAGAAGATTGCCAAGACCCTGAAACTGAGCTGCAGCATGGTGGCCAAGACCATACAGCGGTTTAACAGGACAGGTTCCACTCAGAACAGGGCTCACCATGGTCGACCAAAGAAGTTGAGTAAAAGTACTATAAAATCCACGCTCAGGATAAAAAGAGAACTGCAGCCTCCCTAAAAAAAACTACAAACAAGTGTGAAGAAAATAAATATGATAAAAGCAAATAAGGGATGATGGCGCTGTTCAAATGGTAAATAGTGGGAGCAGAGCCCCTATGAATAAGATTAGTGAACACTACATAAACATCCAGTGACCAATGTATGTAAAACTGTAAATGAGGTCTATTAAAAATGGGTGAAGAGAGGTATATGCCTGTGTAAATGTTGTACAAACGTAAATTATAATAGAATAAACGATAATGTGCAAATTATGTAAACCTTCCAAAGGCTATATAAAGTGACCCAGCGCAAAAACAAATCCAAAATAGAAGCAATAAATGTGACTGATTGAATGATATATACACTTGAATGAATCACACAATAAATAATAAATTAATGTGTTATAAAAGTCCTCAATGAAGTCCAGAATGTGTTAAAGTAATAAAAAAATGTTTCATAGGAAAAAAATATATATATATATATAAAAAAATAAATATATAAATGGAAAAGTTTATAAATTCCAAAGATTAGGCTTATGTGCAACTGTTCGTCCTGAGAAAAAATAGTCCTGTGCAATCAATATGACAAAAAGAGAAATATTCCTGTGCGGTCACTATAGGTGACTTCAAACAGGCAGACAGGTAACTTGAAATCGGTGACTTTTAAAGTGCTCCCCTCCTCCCTCAGAGTGTCCCCTTATGTGAATCCACTCACCAGAGTGCCTAACCCCTGCGTAACAGGCATATAGTATCCAATCTCGATGATGGAAATCCTCCTCTTGGGGGCGTCCTGGAAACCTCAGTGCCTTGGACCTTCCATGTGTTGGCTGTTAGTGCCAGCTTCTCAAGAGGCAGGCACGTTGCATGTAGTCCTATGTCAGCAATAAACAGCCCGTCGTGCTAAGCGTCATATCCAGAGATTGTCTTTGGGAAATAGACGCATGAGGGCTGCCAGCATTGCTGCAGAGGTTGAAGGGGTGGGGGATCAGCCTGTCAGTGCTCTGTCAGTCAGACTATACGCTGCACACTGCATCAAATTGGTCTGCATGGCTGTCCTTCCAGAAGGAAGCCTCTTCTTAAGATGATACACAAGAAAGCCCACAAACAGTTTGCTGAAGACAAGCAGACAAGACTAAGGACATGGATTACTGGAACCATGTCCTGTGGTCTGATGAGCAGGGCCGGATTAAGAACATCATGGGCCTGGTGCTGAGGATTATGATGGGGCTTTTTATTAAAAAAAAAAAAAAAAAAAATTAAAAATGCAAACAATTTTCTAATATTTTCTAATATTCTAAACAAATTAGAATAAATAGAGAGAGGGAGATGAGAGAGGGGTGAGGGGTATGGGAGGGAGGATGATAGATAGAGGGGGGATAAGAGAGAGAGGATGCGAATGAGCATGCGTGGAAATGACAGCAACACAGCCCGGCCAAGGCAAGTGACTGAAGGCACAGACCCCGGAAGGAAGACAAGGCGAAGATGGAACAAAAGTGTGCCCATTCTAGAGCTGGTAACATTGGGGATATTCAATATCATTTTAAAGAAATGTTTTTGTGTGTAAGAGGCATAGGGGAGCAGTCTGGATGGTATAAAAGTGGGAAGTATGTGCAGGGGAGGGAGAGGAATGTGGAGGGTATAACAGTGGGCACTATGTACAGGAGAGGAGTGTGGAGGGTATGCAAGTGGGCAGTATGTACAGGAGAGGAGTGTGGAGGATATGATGGGGGCAGTATGTACAAGAGAGGAGTGTGGAGGGTATGATAGGGGCAGTATGTACAGGAGAGGAGTGTGGAAGGTATTATGAGGGTGGTATGTACAGGAGAGGAGTGTGGAGAGAAAGATAGTTGGCAGTATGTACAGGAGAGGAGTGTGGAAGGTATGACAGTTGGCAGTTTGGAGAAGAGTGTGGAGGGTATTACAGTGAGCAGTATGCACAGGAGAGGAGTGTGGAGGGTATGACAGTGGGCACTATGCATAGGAGAGAAGTGTGGAGGGTATGACAGTGGGCACTATGTATAGGAGAGGAGTGTGGAGGGTATAACAGTGGGCACTATGTACAGGTGAGGAGGATGTAGGAATCTGGGAAGGAAAAAAATGTAAAGGTTTGTGGAAGGATGTTTAGGGACTGCGTAGTGGTTAAGCGGGCCATACATGGATTGAAATTAAGCAGAGACCAGCTATAGTCGATCTTTGTATGGGCTAGCTGGTTGTACACAAGTCAATCTATTAATCGACTTGAGTACAACCAGCCTGTCAGGTTTTTCCCAAAACAGTCAGTGCTGCCAGCCATAGTTAGCAACACTGATCATTGTATTCTGTGGGTAGGGAAGGCTCCCCCCTGGAAGAAAACAATAACACTGCAGGATTGATTCCCCCATCTACAGGTCAGCAGATGAGAAGGTGTGTGGGGACAGGCTGGGGAGAGAGGTCTGTCAGCAGGGGGGTGTGAGAGGGATATCAATAAGCGGGTGGGGGGAGTAACTGGGAGTGATATCTTTTGGAGTAGGGTCTGTCATCTGCAGGTTGGCAAATGGTCACCTGTGATACAAGTTGAAGGGAGGGGGCTAACATGGAAAGTGGCTGGGGAGTGACCTGGTTGGTGGTGAATGTGAAATGGATGATGTGTTTAAAGTTTCTTTCACATTTGCAGTAATGCTTACTGCCCTCTGAAAAGTGATCTGTGGTGTATTGCTTTTCAACAAGTGGTATAGCAGCAGCTGACAGGCGTTCACGAGGTGGCTCCTTCTTTTTTTTTTTTTACATTACTGAAAGGCAGGTTTACATTGTTAGTATAAGAGAAGTTCAGTTGATAGAAGCGCATTGGCGCACAAGCGCGGGCACAGTAGTGTGTGCGCCAAGAATACAGTGTACTGGCGCATGCCCGGACGCGCACGGCTGCGAACAGGTGGGCACTGCGCAGCCTCGAACAGGCACAAGTACGCACACACGTGCACGCACTGGCGCCAGCCGGTCTATTTAAACGGAACAATGTCATGCACACATTTCTGAGTGGTCTTTCAGCTAGTAACTGTTACCTGTGTCTGATCTGTTCCAGTGTTCCTGTGTTTTATCCGGCTTGTACCTGAACCTTTCCTTGGACTTCTGCCTGCCTTCCTGTGACCCCGGCTTGTGTTTGACCCTGTTCCTGCTTCATGTTTCTGTACTGCGCTGCCCAACTGTGTACCGAATCAGGCCTGTATCCTGTCTTTGCTTCTGCTCTGCTCGGCTGTTGATGACCTCCTGGCTTATGTTCCGACCATGTTTCTGCCTGCTGATCCAGCAACACGGAGTTCCAGTCCTCGGTGTCTATCCGGTGATCTGCAGCCATTGGGTTCTTGCCAAGACCCGACCTGAGCCACCTGCTACATCGGCCCTCGTGCTTCAGAAGCTGTCAGAAGCTCCGGCTCCAGGCCTTCAAGCTATCCAAGACTCCCGGACCACCAGTAGCATTGAACCGGGACTCCCCCCCAGTCACTGGGAATAGGAACGCGATCCCCCCGGACCCCCACGTCCAACCCAGCCCAGCCTACCTCCACATCGCGCCGTCCGCCACCATCCAGACGTCTTGATTCTAGCCCATCAGCCTCTGTGGGCAGGCTCACAGGACACACCGCGGCTCCCGCCTAGCTCTGGCCAGCACCGGACCGTCGGCCCACAGCTCTCCCCTCCATCCAGTCTCTGCGGCAGGCCCGGGCACCCACACCGACCGGACCCGCCCCACCATCCACTACGTGACCGAAAGTGACCGCACTAGTACCGGGAGCCCAAGATCCGGACAGCCCGCGGCTCCGGCCTAGCCCGGCGGCCATCTTGGTCCACCCAATCTCGGCCATAGCACTCCACCGGCCACCCAGGGCTCACTCACCGGACCCCCCAGCAGGTTCCACCAGTGACCCGGTCCCACTCTCGACCCTCATCAGCCCCATCCCACCTGGCCATCATTCACAGCCGCTATTGGTCGCCTCCACGCTAGCCCGCAGACGAGGCAATTCACGTGCCCTTCCCACCCTGAACACCTCCTCCTTCACCACTGGACCTCACCGCAGAGGCACCGGGTGACAGGGAGCCAGGATAACCACTGGGCAGGCCTACCCGCCACATCCATCTTGATCCATCAGACGCGACTGCAATATTGGTAAGTAGTGGCTCAGGCCCCTAGCGTCTCTCTCGGTTCCCTCTGCCTCCCCATCTCTTCTCCTCTCTTCTTCTCTGGACCATCTGGTCAAATAAGCTTCGGGTGGTTCACCCTAGCAGTTGATCCAGGGTCCTCCGGTCCGACCGCCTCTCGGGGGGGTCAGGAAGGAATTTTTCCTCCTACTGTAGCAATTGGCCAGCACAGCTAGAGGGTTTTCGCCTTCCTCTGGACCAACTGGAGTGCGGTTAGGTCAGCGGGCTCCCCACTACTACCACCAGAACATAGGCACCGTCATCAGCACCTCAACATATCACCGCTGTCATCAGCGGCATCCTTCGGGACCACCACCTACTCAGCAACATCGTCAGCACTACATCAGTATCATCATCGCAGGCATCCTTTCACCATCAACTTTGCCATGTGCAACTTCAAATATTCAGCGGAAGTTCTTCACAGGCTAAGAAACACCACCTCAACACTACCAACCTCCATTCAAAAAATCCTACGAAAGGAACAACTACTAAAGACCAACCTACAATTAACCAACAAACACAGGAAGACACCAATTCAACAACAACAATTAGCATGCGCCATTATCAACACCAGATCTGCAGTCAAACACAGAATGGAAGTCCACGACTTCATCACTCAAAACAACATTGATTGTCTCTTCATCACAGAAAGCTGGCTAACACCCGACTGCAACGCCATCCTAACCGAATTTGTACCTGAGAACTACAGTATCCTAACTGAACACATAGAATAGGAAAAAAAGGAGGAGGCCTAGCAGTGATCTTTAAATCTCACCTGGTGCTCACCAAACCAGCTTTGCAGAACTCAGTGCCTTTCATGGAGACACTTACTCTACTTCTTCAAACAACACCCCAAGACACCATCCACTACTATGCTATAGACCACCAGGACCAAAGACTAATCTCCTTACACCCCTCACTGAATTCATGTCAATACACACCCTGAAAACCAAAAACTTTCTGGTACTTGGAGACTTTAACCTCTGGGCAAACTTTACCCAAGACCCTATCGCTACTGCCTGCATTAACCAACTGGAAGAATTAGGTCTCCAGCAGTTGATAAAGGCTCCCACACATGGGTCAGGACACACTCTGGACCTCATTTTCAAACAAAATATGGACATCAACATATTCGACAACATACCGCTACCGTGGACGGACCACCACGTAATCAAATTCAAAATCACCACTAACACCATCCTCCAAAAACGGAAACACGCAACATCAACACAGTGGACCAGATCTCAGAAGAAACTTTACTCAGAGCTCTTCAAAACCACACTATCAAACAAAATAGCAAGGCTAAACCTAAACCTCTCAACGGAACAACAACTCAACTCCCTAAACAAGGCAATACTACAAACAGCAGACTCAGTGGCTCAAAAACGCAGAACACTCATCTGGAAAAAAAACTCACGATGGTTTAATATCACACTCACTCTACTCAAGCAAGAACGCAGAAGAGCTGAAAGAGTATGGAGAAGAAATCCTACCAAAGAAAACCACACAAACTACAAAGAACTCACAGAGAAATACCACAAAGCAATCTTCAAAGCTAAAAAAGATAATTTCTCGAACACCATCTCATCTGCCTTAAACCGCCCTTTTAAAATTTTTCAAAATAGTCGCTCATTCAATGAACCCTACCTGCTTAGAGCCCCCAGCAAATGAAATGCAAGAATTCTGCAATGAGTTATCAGATTTTTTCATCAACAAAATCGACAACATCAGGAACTCAATTTACCAGAAAAAAGCAACCAACCTCATTCAACCAAAGCAAAATGAAGATATCGACACGAACATCACAAAATCACCGAATTTTTCTCTGACCCCAATCACCACCGACACCACTAAAAACATAATCAAAAGCCTCAGAGAGAGCACATCACCTATTGACATCATTCCCACAAAACTCCTGAAAGAATGTGCCGACATCTTGGAGCACACCATAAAGCACCTCATAAATCAGTCATTCAAAGAACGGACTGTTCCAACCACTCTCAAGCAAAGCATCATCGAACCCTTGCTAAAGAAACCCAACCTCGACTCTCAAGACGCTAACTGCCGCAGGCCTTAACACCATCTCCAAGATTATGGAGAAAGCGGTAGTACAACAGCTACAACACCACCTGGACACACACAGACTCTTGGACGCTCTGCAATCCGGCTTCCGCCCAGGCCATGGCACAGAAATGGCACTTCTCAAAATATGGGACGAGTATTGTTAGACCTCAGTTCAGTGTTTGATACAGTGGACCACAATACTCTACTCATCTGCCTCGCAGAAGTAGCAGGAGTCTCCGATGCAGATCTACAATGGTTGGCATCATTCTTAGGAAATCGTTCTCAAACAGAGAAACTAGAAGCCTTCACCTCTGAAACCCGGGCAATCTCTTGTGCAAGTCCCTCAAGGTTCACCCCTGTCACCAGTGCTCTTCAACATCTACATCCGCCCACTTCTCAAAATCATCAGAACATCAGACCTCTGCTTCCACTCATATGCTGATGACATTCGAATTTACTTTCGCATCACCGGACAAAAAGACCATCATCAGCAACTAGAAAAATGCCTCACCCTGATATAGATGACTGGATGACCTCTAGCTCCCTTAAACTCAACGAATCAAAAACAGAGCTTCTTCTCCTACACGCAAACCAAAATTCCAAAACGAAGACCCCATGGACACCTCCCACAATCTTTGGACAGACCATCTCGCCAAGCGCCAAAGCCAAGAGTCTCGGAGTCATCTTTGACTCAGAAATTACAATGGATGCACAAATAGGATCAGTAGTCAGCGGATCTCACCATCTCCTCCGCCTGCTACGTAGACTCATCCACTTCATTCCAACAGAGGACAAAACAGCAGTAGTTGGAACAATCATTAATTCCCGACTCGACTACACAAACTCCCTCTACATAGGGCTACCACAATATCAACTATCAACTTGCGCGCTTACAACTCATCCAAAACACGGCGGCAAGACTGATAATGGAAAAAAAGCCCTGGGAATCCATCTCCACTGCCCGGAGGAGCCTACATTGGCTAACCGTAAAGAATCGGATTACATTCAAGACCCTCTGCCTCACCCACAAATGCATACAAGGAAACGCTCCCCAATACCTACGCGAGAAGATAACACACTACATACCCAACCGCAGTCTTTGATCATCTAACCAAAACCTCCTCCTCATTCCCAAATCCCACTACAAATCAAAGAGAGAACGAAGATTTTCAGTCCAAGGACCACGGCTATGGAACGCTCTACCGACTTCCGTATGGAAGAAAACCATCAGGCGTTCAGGAAAAAACTCAAGACCTACCATTTCTAAGAAGCTAGACAACACAGGCTGATCAAGCGCCTTGAGGCGATTCAGTTTGCAATTGCAGCGCTATACAAATCATTCATTCATTCACTCTGTGTCTTTCACTCCCTGTCATCTCTACCAGGGGTGCTAGACAGGAGGTGCAAGAGAAGCCCTCTCTACAGCTCAGTCTCCACCAGATACGTGACAGTTGGACTATGCTGCTACTGTGAGCAAGTTTAACAGGTGGTGCTGCCTGTCAAACTCTGCAGGCTCCAAGCTGTCAATTGAGCTCAGTGCCTCTGACAAGAAGTGAGGAGAGGCACTCCATATGTAGCTTCTGACAGGCTGACCAGTAGTGGGATAGACGTTCAGCTACCTACCCCCTAAATTTGGGCTCTATGTGACCCCTGGTCGCCGAGCCACGACCCTCTAAGTACATTTTTTTTTTTAAATGGGCCTATCTTAAGGTAAGGGGCCTGGAGCTGCAGCTCCAATAGCCCCTATGTTAATCCGGCCCTGCTGATGAGACCAAGATAAACTTAATTGGTTCAGATGGTGTCAAGCGTGTGTGACGGCAACTAGGTGAGGAGTACAAAGACAAGTGTGTCTTGCCTGATTTAAGGTAGATATTAAGGCAAAAAAACACATTTATTATTTTATATTCGATATAGTAAGTAGCTCAGGGACAGAACCCAATGGCCAGACACACACACGTGAAATTGACTCTCACAGCATCACTGACCGCAGTGTGCAGCAGCAATGATGATGATCGATGACACCTTACCAACATTACATGTCCCCTCCTGAGTCACAGGGACAGTCTCTCTCCAGTCCACTCCAGTCCAAAACAGCACTGACAGTTCCATCCCTGCTTGCCTTGCTCCCATCCTGCAGACCCACACACGACGCTCCGGCCGCTCTGCTTGGCTCCTTTGCACCATGACCTCACAAAACGTACTCAAGCACCGCCTCTGCCAGACCCACCAGCGCTGCCCGAACACACTGTAGCACTCGAATGGTCTCAGCAGGCTCCAGACCTGAACATTAGGGTTGCCACCTCATCCCTTTAAACCTGAACACATGTTAATTGTACAGGTTCTGAGGCTAATTTAAAGCAGATAAGGCACTGAGTGAGTTTAATTACCACCTTGATCAGCCACAGAACCTGTGTAATTAATACGTGCTCGGGTCTAAAGGGATAAGATGGCAACCCTACGGAGCCGTGCGTCACAGCCATATTTTTTACTGGCAGCCTTTTCCTGTCACTGTCATTTACTGGCAGGAGAAAAGTGCCCATTTTTTACTGGCTGCCAGTAAAAATACTGACGGTTGGCAACACTGACATCCATGTATTCCCGGAGTTCAGTTTTATGCTAAGTGAACATTCTATGTGAACAATTTCTACTTCTTTAGGGAATCAACCAGCTTCCCACCGAGAAGTGTGAAAGGGTGATCATCTCTGATGAATCATTTGCATGTTTTATAATATCACAAATCTCATCTCCAGGAAGAAACTAAAAACCCTTCCACCTCCACCCACCTGTACCTGTACCTAATCTTTTATTTAAATGACTGTAACACAGGTGTTCTTTCTTCTGCTCTATTTTGCGTGAGGATTCGGGTTTGTGGTGCCCACTGGACATTAGAAGGGACTATCACAGGGTCCTGAAGTCTTTATTAGTGATGTCACACAATGCTTAAATACATAAGCAGCTGGCTGGAATTTGTTAAGAGAGAGGAGAACAGCTTCAGACCACCGAACAGTGCTACCGTCAGAGGTGCCTCAGAGATCACGCGACAGCAGATTCAGCTTAGATTTTATGGCATTTTTATGAAAAAAATTGATAGGTCCAAGGGAAGGGGGTTGCTCAATGTTGGACTTTAATATGATACTTCTAGAATGTCGTGAGTGCAAAAGTGATTACGTCTATAATTGATAAATGTTCATATCCTTAGCATTGATTGAGATGGTGTCATAGAGATCTTTCTGTTGTATTTTTGAACTATTCCTTTATGCTTAAGATTTCTTTTTTAAAAGTCCATAAAGCTGAGAAAGGATCAGGGTGGTGGCTTTGACCTGTGCAGTTTGCAGCAAGGCATTCGGGTCTCAGCAGCTCTTATTTGTAATGCTAATCAGTCTTGTCTCCATTGTCGCTAGTCTAATTAGTGCTATACCTTCCTCACTGGCCTGTTCTGTGAATTGGAATGTTTCAACTAACTGTGTCTGCTGTAATGACCTCTCCTGGAGGAAGATAATGGGGGTGATGTTAATCAACTCCATCACATTGTCCAGCATTATAACATTTAAAGAGACCCTGCCACCAGACAAAACAAAAATCTTCCCATAAGATTATACACTCATCGGCCACTTTATTAAGTACACCTGTTAAATTACTAATCAGCCAATCACATGGCAGCAACTCAATGCATTTAGGCATCTAGACATTGCTGAAGTTCAAGCTGAGCATCAAGTGACTTTGAACGTGGCATGGTTGTTGGTGCCAGACTTGTTGGTCTGAGTATTTCAAAAACTGCTGATCCACTGGGATTTTCACTCACAGTTGTGTAGATGAAAATGCCTTGTTGATGTCAGAGGTCAGAGGATCATGGGCAAAAGTAACTCAAATAACCACTTGTTACAACCAAGGTATGCAAAATACCATCTATGAATGCACAACACATTGAACCTTGAAGCAGATGGGCTACAACAGCAGAAGACCACACCGAGTTCCACTCCTGTTAGCTAAGAACAGGAAACTGAGGCTACAATTCACACAGGCTCACCAAAATTGGACAATAGAAGACTGGAACAACATTGCTTAGTCTGATGAGTCTCAATTTCAGCTGCAACATTCAGTTGGTAGGGTCAGAATTTGGTGTAAACAACATGAAAGCTTGGATCCATCCTGCCTTGTATCAATGGTTCAGGCTGGTGGTGGTTGTGTAATGGTGTGAGGGATATTTTCTTGGCACACTTTGGACCCCTTAGTACCAAGCCACTGCCTATCTGAGTATTGTTTCTGACCATGTCCATCCATTTATGACTAAAGTGTACTCATCTTCTGATGGCTACTTCTAGCAGGATAATGCACCATGTCACAAAGCTCAAATCATCTCAAACTGATTTCTTCAACATGACAATGAGTTCACTATACTTCAATGGCCTCCACAGTCAGCAGATCTCAATCCAATAGAGCACCTTTGGGATGTGGTGGAACGGGAACTTTGCATCATGGATGTGCAGCCGACAAATCTGCAGCAATTGCGTGATGCTATCATGTCAATATGGACTAGAATCTCTGAGGAATGTTTCCAACACCTCGTTGAATCTATGCCACAAAGAATTAAGGCAGTTCTGAAGACAAAAGGGGGTCCAATCCGGTACTACCAAGGTGTACCTAATAAAATGGCCGGTGAGTGTATGTAGATTTAAAAGAGAAGTGTGGGATTTAAAAAAACAAACAATCAAAGACCATTGATTGCTCAGTTTTGAGTCTTCAGCAGTGGCGCCTGGTGCTCAAAATTTTTGGGGGGGTGCAAACAAACTGAAAAATTATGAAAAAAAAACATCAATTGCAGCCTCACTGTGCCCATCAAACGCAGCCACTGTTCTCGGTACTTACCCTGTCTTGGTGGGGCAGTGGGTACCTGCGACTAGCGGGGTCCTTCAAGCCAGCGTCTCCTGCCGTCCTTATCTCCCGACTCCTGCCCTCTCCTCCTGATAGGCGTCCAAAAGCGGGCGCCTGTCGTCTCAGCCAATCAGGTGACAGGTAACAGACCCGAACACCTGATTGGCGGAGAGGCGGTTCAGTGTTAGGAAAGCGAATATTCATTCACTTTCCTAACACAGCTGAGTGAACCGTTTTTGACTTCAGGTGCTTCAAAAACACCCCCCGCCGCTGTAATTCAGGTGCTGGACGCCTGAATGGGGGGTTGCCACCGCGGCGATGCATATATCTATCCATAGTGCACAGAGGGAGTGGCAGGAGAGAGGGGGCGGCGCCCATGCGCCCTTAATGCATGGGCCACCACTGGTCTTCAGTGAGGAAAGAGCAGGTGACTGTCAGTCACCGGCTCTGTGCTCTGCCCCTCCAGAGCTCAGAGGAGTGCTGGGCTGTGAAGAGGGCAGAAGTGGCTGTCTCAGGCTCTCAGCAGCACGCTGAGTGGCTGACCACCTGCCAGTCAGGTGTCTTAATGGATCTCAACATTAAAGTTGTCTGGATTTTAGCCCGCTGTTGGCTGAATATGGGTGACCAAGTGCACTCCTGTGACCCACAGAAGAAGTAGGGCCCTACTTCACCTTTAATGTATCTTATGGATGTTATTGACCTGTAAGAGCCTATCTAGTGTGAACACCCAAAAGCCATGAGAGTGCTGCTGGGTGCCACCACCTTAGATATGATGTCAGCATATATTCAGTTATGTTTTCCTTCACTTTTTCCCAGCACCTACATAAAAGGTTACATAGGAAGGTGAAGGGAGGGGTGGAGGAGCTGGGCCAGAAAAGACAGTAGAGGAGAGAAGAAGGACTATTGATGTACAAGATAAGAGGGGGCCGTGCTAGAGGACTGACTAGTAAAATTTTCAAACATTTCAGATGCACATTACAAATGAATAAAAAAAAAAACATTTATGGAAAGTAAAAACACTACAAGTAAGCATTTACAGTAAAAACTTGTTTGTCAGTGTCTCTGTTCGCATAACCCACTGTTGGAGAATAGACAATGAAGACCCAGGGTGTCACCTCAAAGACACCTCAAAAATGCATAAAGCAAAATAAGACATAACATAATACTGGGCGTGGGGGGGGAGGCAATTTGAGGTGATGGGTTGAGCTTTAAAGAGCCTGTCCACCCAAAACAAATTTTCTAACTTTTCTCAGATGCTTATTACCACTGATATCAGAAGGGCGTAACCCACACTTCATCTACCAATAAGAAGATTAAAAATATAGTTAAGTGTTTTCAGTAGGATTTTACAAGTGTACACATATAATGGTCCCCTTTACCTCCTTTGTAATAGGACTACAAAGCTTACTATTTAAATACACTGTGCAGTATTCCCAATTAGCCTGAACACGGCATACGCCAGTTCTATGTTGTGTAATTCTCCAACGTGCTCATCCGTCAGCATGCCAACGGATTACGTTGGAACACATGTAACAGCATCTGTTACATATTAAGTGCCATGTATCTAATAAAGTCAGTCATGTTGCAAAAAGTGTCAGGATACTGCCTAAAAATGCCCAAACTACAGATTAGCAGCCAAGAAAGGCTTCACCAAGGAAGTCAGCGGATAACAGGTAAAGTTCAAGTATTAACAAGTGAGTTATATGCGTATCAAAATATAACCCTCTTATGCTGAAGGCTGGAGCCCATAGGCAGTGCTGGGGAGTATACATAGTACAGTATCTCCCAAAAGTGAGTACACCCCTCCCATTTTTGTAAATATTTTATTATAACTTTTCATGTGACAACACTGAAGAAATGACACTTTGCTACAATGTAAAGTAGTGAGTGTACAGCTTGCCCCCAGTTACATGGACCATCAGTAATTAAAGTGGTTGTACACTATGTACTATGATCGGAGCCACACTGTGCAAAACAAACTGCACAGTGGAGGTAAGTATGATATGTTTGTTATTTAAAAAAAAAAAAAAAAATGAGGGTTTACAACCCCTTTAATAAGTAAAAAAAAAAAAAACGGTTAAAACCACAAGTGCTTTTTTCACCAGTAGTTTTTCATATTGGTAATTTATTAAAAATGAAAAGCTAGTTCAAGGTTGTAAGAATATCTGAATATTGCTCAGTATATGGCCACCACTGGGCTGCCTGGCCCTTTGGACTATGATTGTTTAGAAGTGTATGTCTCTTCAGTGGCCGTGGAATGTGCTGATCATAGGTGTGTGCAGCCTATTGCATTAGGGTGTGCACCCCAAAGCTCAAACACATATGCGTGTGCATGTGTATACATGTGGACGATGTCAGTGTGGACGATGTCAGTGTGGCAGAGTTTGGTGTCAGTGGGGCAGTGGATGGTGTCAATAGTTTTTTATTTTTACTATTTTATTTATTATTATTTTTTACAATTTCCTTTTTTTTTTTTACAATTTTTAAAAAAAATGTATTATTATTTACAATTTTAGTTTTTTAATACTTTTTTTACAAATTTTTTGGGAGCCCCACTAGAGGGCTTTGGTGAAATATCATGGGTCTAAACAGGGGGCATCTTCAGCACACAAGGGGATTAGGGTGTGCCCAGGCACACCTGGCACACCCTGTGCGCACACCTATGGTGCTGATGTACTTAACGTATTTTGCCTGCCCCATGTACAGGGCCAGAGCTGTTCTCTTCCAGCCTCCCCCAACTCTTATTTTCCCTCACAATGACTCTATCTCTGGACAATGTGACTCCTTCAGGCAGGTGCAGGAAGAAGAATCTGAGCCTGGCCAGATCACCAGCTGCTGTCCCTCCGCTATATATAAAACCGGCACATAATTCCAGGGTAAAGGAGACACAAAAAACTTGCTCACCCTTCCACTGACCCTTCTCTTGTTCACTGATGTCTTTGTTTAACAAATGTTGAGCTCAGGCATCTGAAAGGAGTGATGTGGAGTGTTCACACAAGTACTGAAGAGATCTTAATTACAGTCCTTTTATATTGCCAGAGACCAGAGCTTGTCTTGGGGTGTCTTTGGAATAATGTAATCGCTTACATTGCTAAGTAGCCTTGGTCTTGGGTGTACAGGGGCCACTAAAGAAAAGGACTTCCAATAAAACACTTGATGTAAAATATATGTTTTATGCAGATATTTATGTTTGTATTATTGCAAGCATAGTGGTTTTGTGGTTAGCACTTATACCTTGCAGCACTGGGGTCCTTGGTTTGAATCTCGGCCAACACACTATCTGCATGGGCTTTGCTTGGGTTTTCTCCGGGATACTCTGGTTTCCTTGCAAACTCTAAAGACATGCTGGTAGACTCCCATCTAATATGGCCCTAGTATGTGAGTACAAATTGGCTATGCACATGTGTTATCACTTTCTGCATGCTGGTTCAAAGACCAAGCAGTTCGAGAAGATTGAAGAAAGACCTGGCAATCTACTTTGTAAAAATACCTCACCAAGGAGATTCTATGGGGAAAGGTTCTCAAGTGCATCAGATGTAGTGCCTAGAGAGCTGACCCATAGAATAGATGTCAGCCCTGATCGGATGCCGATCGGGTGCTGTTTTTTTAGCATGCCTTTAGACAGAAGCCGTTTGTTCGGGCTGGCTTCTGTCAGACAGGCTGCTGTGCACATGGGCCAAATGATTTCTGATGAACTGACCAATATTCGGCCTGTGTGTACCAGGCTTTACAGGTACCTCATTATTTGCTTCCTTGTATTCTTTCATCTAGGCACTCTTGTTAGATATCATTGCAAGGCCAGTGACCTGACTTTTCTATTCTCTGCCTCCAGCCTGTGATTGGACAGTGAAGGGAAAGACAGATGCTGAGGAAGTTATCGCTTTGCTCTCTCTTCTCTAAAAATATGTTCAAATGTTTGACTGAGAACTTTGTGTGTAGCAATAAGGTTCTGATGGGCTGAAATTTAATTTTAGTAGTCCTGTATAAAGAAAAATGTATTATTTTACTTATGAATGCATAAAATAGTGTTTTTCATACATTTTACTATGCCCTCATTACTTTGTAGCATACACACGGTCGGAATTTCCGATGGAAACAGTCCGATGGGAGCTTTTCATCGGATTTTCCGACCGTGTGTATGCCCATCGGTCTTTTTCTGCCGGAATTTCCGACGGACTTTAGATTGAGAACCTGTTCTTAATTTTTCCGACGGAAAACCTTTCTATCGGATTTTCCGATCGTGTGTATGCAATTCCGACACGCAAAATTCCGACGCATGCTCGGAAACAATTCGATGCATGCTCAGAAGCATTAAACTTCCCTTTTATAGTGCAGTCAAACGTTTTTTAAGGCGTGGTGTTATTGACCGTCGGAATTTGGTGTGACCGTGTGTAGGCAAGACAGTTTGAGCGAAATTCCGTCGGAATTCCGACGGGAAAACCATCAGAGCTTTTTCCGACGAGAATTCCAACCGTGTGTACGCGGCATAAGAGTGAATCTACAGGCTAGTAATAGCCACCAATAAGGTGATGTGTCTTAGGTTCCTGCTTAACACCTATATTTGTTCCAATATAAACCAAAAACAATATTAACAGTGAAAAGTGAAGCGCTACCTCTCTAGCAAAATAAAAATTGGCGAATATTAAAATCCAGAAGGAACTGTGAAAACTCCAATTAATGGTGTAAATAATAATTGCAAACTAACAACAATAGTGGTGAACCCCAAATATTGGGCCTAAAATAGAAATGATAACTGTGTGGTACAATAGCAATAATAAACAATGATAATAAATGTTCAAATTAATATTTAAAAATAACTGTGATAAAGTGACCACCCTAGCTATATCAGTGTATATAAACATCTACTGGAAGTGAATTACGTCCATCAAAAAGTGAACCTGCCAAAACACTCAGTGATAACAATCCTTAAAAATCAAGCTTCTGTGAATACTGTGTTCTTCACATGCAGATACCATGTGCCCTCCACCTGTCCACACTATGTGCTCACCTCATATGGAGACCTTACAAAAGGTCCATGCAAGCCTTCCCCTTAGGGGTATAATTCCAATGGCTGGCGGCTTCCCTGTTGTTATTGTTTCCTTTGTGCAGTTTACCTCATACACATGTGCTCATGAAATAAGAGAAACTAACATAGTGCTGAACTGTAAAAAAAAAAAAACTATCCTTTATTAAAAATGTAGCACCCTTTTACGTAGGTGCTAGAAAGAGTATATTTTTGAGTTTCCCTGCTTATCAGGGGGGCTGTTAGATACATTTAGATGCTCTCTGCCTACCAGGGAGCAGTGATCCATTGATAGGGTCTGCTCAGTGTGCTCAGATGCTGTTCATGTTGCCTGTCTGTTTTACGCTGGTCCAATAGGACGGGCATATTGGACAGTGGGAGGAAACCTGACAAATGGGAGCATTAGGCAGTAGTTGCAGCCCTAGCCATTGGCAGAGGAAGGTGCCTCAATGCATGCTGGGTGACTGTATATATGCCTAGTGCACATGTGCTCGAGGTCTTTGGCAGGAGAGCCGGGTCCTGGAGGGAGGGGGCTGCTGCCCCTCCTCTGTACAGGCTGCCATGCGGCCTCAGGTGGCCGATCTGACGACTGGAGCCACAGACCCTGCAACCCAGATGTCCTGCACAGCTAACTAGGAGGGAGACGCGTCTAGGAGGATCTGTTCCTGGCTACTGTGAGTACAAATCTGCGTGTATGTTCTTTGAGGGCCATCCCTTCAAGCTAGTAAAGTCAGTGGATGGGTGTCAGCCAAAGGGGATACTGGTGAGTCTCTTGAGGAATTATGGTTCATTGAGTCTGCTGCCAGAGCAGGCAAAGGACTTATTCTTCCATACATCTATAGTGTGGTGCAGCAGAGAGTCTGCTATTCAATCCAATTTAATGAGGCCAAGTGAGAGTTGTCCTCATTTGTGCAAAGTTCTAGTAGGAGTATCCCACTAATCCCTTCTCCTATCCAAGTTCTACCAATAAATAAAAACTACCAATAAAAAAATAAAAAAAATACCCTAGACTGGTCATTGGATAACGAGCGGAAGAGTGTGCGGGTGGTCGTGTGAAAATACCAAAGTGTCATGCTGCAGAGTAATCAGAGGGAGGCCCAGGGAAGACTATACTCAGCAACCCCCAAGGGGCAGTGTTACAAAAAGATATAGCTATATATCGAAGAACCAGAGGAAGAAGATACGTTGGAGCTACAACGGGGGACATTCTTCATTTTTAATAAAGGACTTTGTAAAAAAATGTTTTTATTTATTCTTGGCACTTTCTTGGGTGAATGGGTAGAGGTACAGTGTATCCCATACTCCTTCACATAGGGTGGGGGGGGGGGCAGGACCTGGGGCCCCACTTGTTAAAGGGGGCTTCCAAATTCCAATAAGCCCCCTGCCTGCAGACCCCCACAAACACCGCCCAGGGTTGTCGGGAAGAGGCCTATGTACCCATCAACATGGGGAAAAGGTATTTTGGAGGTGGAGGACGCAGAGCCTCCCTGCCCCAAAGCACCCACCCTCACATGTTGAGGGTATGTGGTCTGGTATGGTTCAAGATGAGGGGCGAGCACCCCCTCTGACCTGCTGGGCTGCGTGCTTGGATAAGGGTCTGGTATGGATTTGGGGGGGGGGCGCTTTTATTTTTATTTTGGTGTGGGGGTTCCCCTTAAAATCCATACCAGACTGAAGGGATCCCACCCCCTTTTTTTTTTTATAAATTTTGCCATGGGGTTCCCCTTCAAGATCATCAGAGGACAAGTCGCATGCCACAAGTCGGATCAGTTAAGATGATGATCCGACTTGGATGTGACTTACATTCAAATCAATGGGCTGAAATCGTGCACAAGTCGGACCAAAGTAGTGCAGGAACCTTTTTCAAAGTTGGAGCGTATGTCGCACCAGTGTGAACCGGGCCTAAACTGGGAACCCTGAGCTATCCTCTCCAATTTCATTGCGACTTGCATAGACTTCTGTTAAATGAAGTTGCAAGCCAAAATGAAATTGAAGGTGCAAATCACACTGATCTGCGGCTTTGAAATCATGCTGAAGTAGCATGATTTCAAAGCTGCACTAGTGTGAACCAGGGCTTATTTCACAAGTGTATCACAAAGTGAAAATAACAATGCAAAAAGTTATAATAGGATTATAAAAGCCCAAAGTTAAAAATGTGTAAATTTGTAAGGAAGACCTTCTTCCATGACCAGGCATATTTACCAATAGCCATAACAGGCCCCTTCCTATGGCGGCAGAGGGAAAGCGGCAGTCTGTACAATTACTGTTCCTTCATCATCAATAGAAATACAGTCATCTCTTATAAGCTTATTTACACACTGTCACAATATTGTTAGCCAGGTTTGTAGCAGAAAAAAATTCTATTTCCTTCCTTCAGTCCTTCATCCTCCTTTCTTTAATTTCCTTGCTGCCTTCTGTCCTATTTCCCCTCCCACCCTTACCATTCCTTTAATTTTCCATCCATCTATCTTTCCTTTCCTCCTTGCTTACCTTCCTTCACTCCTTACTCTTCCTTCTCTTTTTTTCTTTCCTTCCATCTTCTCTATCCTTTCATTTTTCAACCTTCTTTCTTTCTTTCTTTCTTTCTTTCTTTCTTTCTTTCTTTCTTTCTTACTTTCTTACTTTCTTTCTTACTTTCTTTCTTCCTTTCTCTCTCTCTCTCTTTTAATTATTTCTATCTTTCCCTCTCTCTCTCTTTTCTTCCTCTCTCTCTTCTCTCTGCCTCAGTCTCTCTCTGCCTCTCTCTCCTTCTCTCTCTCTGTATGTCTCTTTGTCGCTGCCTCTCTCTCTCTCTCTCTCTCTCTCGCTGCCTCTCTCTCTCTCTCTCCCCGCCTCTCTATCTCTTTGTCTCTCTCTATCTCTCTTTCATTATCTCTCTCTCTCTCTCTCTTTCTCTCTGCCTCTCTCACCGCCTCTCTTTCCATCTCTCTCTCTCTCCTCTCCCTCTCTTCTTTTCTTTCTTTCTCTCTCTTTCTTCTCTCTCTGCCTCTCTCTCTGCCTCTCTCTCTGCCTCTTCCTCCGTCTCTCTCTCTCTCTGTCTTTCTCTCGCTGCCTCTCTCTCTCTCCGCCTCTCTCTCTCCATCTGTGTCTCTTTTTCTTTCTCTCTCTCTCTCTTTCTTTTGCTCTCTCTCTCTCTCTCAGTCTCTTTCTTTCTCTCTCTCTCTGTCTCTCTTTCTCGCTGCCTCTCTCTCTCTCCGCCCCTCTCTCTCTTTCTATCTTTCTTTCCTACATTTTACACATTCAGTGCGCAGCTCAGCTGTCTTGTTACTACTGTACTGTGCTTGCAGTTTAATGCTTAGTACTGATTCATAGTATTTCATTCACTTCCCTACCCTCACCCACACATACTTCTTTGTTACACTCAAAGACAGTGCCATCTAATGGCCATATAGTGGTACTCCAGGAGCACTGCAGCCTGTGCGTTTACTGAGGATTAACCCTGGAGAGCAGAATTGAGCTCCTCATTTAAAACCCTGAAAGTGAGAGACTCTCCGCAGATATGGTGTCACTAAGTGTACATTGTTCCTCGTTTAGAGATTAATAGCCCCATGTATACAGGTATATAATGATTCTTAATTGCAGGGATGGATGCTAACTGTGATTTTTTTAAATTATGTAGGCATGGCAAACAGATTCTGCTGGTGCTGTGTAATAAGTGCAGATGTGTTTATATATATATATATATATATATATATATAGAGCTATTAACAGAGATATAGAAAACGTAACTATCTTTTACAACTGGCGCTGTATGACTGTACAATAAAGAAAATTCTTACACCACTTAACTTTCTAAAACAAAACAGGTCATGTTCTGAATATTAAAAGTTTAGGCTAAATGAGTGGCATTGGCCCTATGCCCTCCTTTATTTGGCTCCTTTCCTATAGCCATAGACAGAAGTGGCTGCACAGTTCTCCGTGCATCTGAATTAATATAAATAACTGTTATTTGGTACAGCTGAAAAAATTATTCCTTAGCAGCATAGTAGAAAAGGTTGCTAGGCAACATGACAGGAAATGATACCTGTAATTCATGACTTTGTATATCTTCTTCCTGCTGCAGTATGTGCGTCTTCCAGAGAGTTTTATGGAGCTGTTCTTTTATATAGCCAAAAGTTTGTGGCCACCTGACCATCTCACCTATATGAGCCTGTTGGACATTATATCCCAAAACAAAAGGGCATTAACCCCTTGGCACTGATGCCTCCTGGCCCTTTAAGGGGTTTCAGATGCTGGGAGGCGGGGTGGGGTTTATGATTACATGTGATCACCTGTGTAACTGTGCCGTGAGCATGCAGGGCACGCGCGCTCAGTACAGCTGTGTTTACATTCTGGTACACAAATATGAGGCCTCTCAAGGTTAAAGGCCCACCTGCTGAGAAGCCACATATTTGTGTACTGCCGGCGCCAAGGAGTTAATATGGAGTTGTCGCCACTTTGTGGCAGTACCAGCCTCCTCTCTTCTGTGACAATATCTTGGAGTTTGCCTGTGGGAATGTATGCCCATTCAACCAAAAGAATGTTTGTTAGGTCAGGGACCAGTGGCAGCTGGTGCTCAAAATTTTTTTGGGGGGCGCAAACAAACTCAAAAATACTGAAACCCACCCCCCCCCATCAATTGCAGCCTGACTGTGCCCATCAAATGCACCCATTGTGCCCATCAAACGCAGCCACGTGTGCCCATCATATGCAGCCACTTGTGCCCATCATATGCAGCCATTGTGCCCATCATATGCAGCCATTGTGCCCATCAAATGCAGCCACTTGTGCCCATCAACGCAGCCACTTGTGCCCATCAAATGCAGCCACTCGTGCCCATCAAATGCAGCCACTGTGCCCACCGACCCCCACACTCGCGGATTGCGGCTCCAGCACCCCCTCCCCCGCGCGGCTCTAACAGAGCCTAGGGAACTTACTTGCAGCACTGTCAGCTGGAGATCCTCTCAGAGGAGTCTCCTCGCTCCTTTTCCTAAGCGCCAGGCATCCAATAGGGTGGCCTGGCGCTTTGGCTAATCAGGAAGCAGGTCTGACGTCCTGCTTCCTGATTGGTGGGGAGGAAGGTTAGTGTGAAAATAGCACAAATTAATTTGCTATGGTAACACAATTGGGTGGGATCAGGGCGCACTGAGCCCACACTATTTTGAAGCCTATTAAAGCCTCTGGCTCTAATCAGGGGCTTCAAAAAATACCACCCCCGCCATAGAAATCAATGCGTCCGGCATCCTGAAAGGGCTGGGTGGGGGGGCGGCGCCTGTGCGCCCACAGTGCATGGGCCGCCACTGTCGGGACTGATGTCTTACAAGAAGAATCAGAGCTCCAATTCATCCCAAAGGTGTTCTGTAGGGTTGAGGTTAGGGCTCTGTACAGGACATTCAAGTTTCTCCAGACAAAACTTGCTATACCATGTCTTTATGGAGCTGGCTTTGTACAGGGGAACAGTCATCCTGAAACAGAAAAAAGTCTTCCCCAAACCGTTACCACAAGGTTAGAAGTGCACATAAAATATGTCTTTGTATGATGAAGTAATAATAGTACTCTTATCTGGAAACATCTGATCTTGTAGGAACCTGGACAAACGAGTATAGGACTTTAAGGGTTTGTGCCAGGGTAGGGGTAACTTAAAGTGGTTGTATACCATTATTTTTACCTACAGGTAAGCCTATAATAAGCCTTACCTGTAGGTAAAATTAATATCTCCTAAATCTGTACAGTTTAGGAGATATTCATTTTGCATGCAGCCGCTGACGTCAGTGGCGCATGCACTGTGAATGCCCGGCTGAAGGTCCGGCAGACGCTGCCGGACCATTCCGGGCATGCGTCATCGCAGCTCCGTGACGTCAACGCGGCTCCGGGCACTCACAGCGCCAGAGCCACAAACCCAAAATGTGAAAACCACAATCAAAAATTACTTTACCCTAAACACTATAGTATTTTATCAAAATAAGTGTTTATTGAAACTGTAAGTGAGTTTTTATTGATTATGATGGCAGTGTACACAATGTCTTATTTAGGAATGGTTTGCAAACTTTTTTTCTGAGATTTGAATGAGATCTAAGCCATTAAAATCTCATATTAGCATAGCTAGCAAACATATAAGTGTAATTTCAAAAGTCAAAAATCTTATTTAGATCTGTAGCTTTTATTAAAATACCACCTGGTGATCCTGCCATACAGGTTCTTATGTGAAAATAAATTTTCAAATGAAAGGTAGAAGCTGATTGGTTGCCATGCACAACTGTTTCAGATTCTGTTTGCTCCAGTCTTAGTATATTCCCCAACGTTTCTTGGTCAATGAATTCTGTGTTTTGTTTTTCCCACTTCTTGACCCTTTTCCTCCTTTTTTTTCATTAAAGTAATTAAAAAAATAATATAGCACATATAATTGTTACACAAACTATTAAATTACCTTTCCTTTTCAAACTGCATCGCTGTAATTTTGTGTAAAATTCAGTGCAATATGGCAACCTGGAGGCGTTCTCTACACAGTATTAGGGAGATGTTCCCTAAGGGTTAAAAAAAAAGTTTTTTTTTTTCAAGAATCGTACTTACCTATGTATATCTACATAGGTAAGTACGATTCTTGAAAAAAATAAAGTGATCCTCCTCGTGCTCACTGGAGCACTGGGCTGTGGAGGGGGTGGGAGTGGCTGGCTCAGGCACTCAGTGGCTTGCTGAGAGGCTGAGCCAGGTGCCGGTCCAGGGTTCTGGGCAGACTATATGGTTGCAATCTTTCCCCAGCCTGGATCAGCACTGTGATGTCAGCTGACAGCGGGCTGTATTGTTGCAACATAGACATCACAACATTGTAAAAGTAAACCCTGTAACCTTTTCCTTATTTGAAAATTTAAATAAACATGTTGAAAAGAAAAAGGCTGAAGGAGATTAGCAGCAATGAGATAGAAAAATAATTGAGAAAAACGTGAAAACAGTATTTTACAGTTAAAAGAAAATGGCAAGTGTAACTGAGCAAAATGCTTTAGTAAAATAAATGTTGTCCTCAAAGAGACCCTGCCACCAACTTTTTATACTTAATTGCAGTGTTTATTCTTTCTATAATAAAATAATTTTTATACATTTGCAATGTGCCTCTGAACTTGTTAGAAAATGTCACTACCCCAGGAAGAGTGAATTCCCTAGCACAGCCCCTGCCCTCCTTGCTTGTCATCACCCTCTCCTCTTCTGGGAGTGTCTGATTACTGTTGGTGCTGACCCAGCTCCTCTGCCTCTCCTTTCACCTACCTACATAACCTTTAGGCCTCATGCACACTGGATGTTAAAATAACGTTTAAAAATGTCAGTAGTTTTGCAGTGAGTTTTTCAACTTTTCCCACGTTTTTTGCAATAGCGTTTTTTAGTGTTTATTATCGTTTTTTAGCGGTTTTCCCCGTTTTTTTGTTTAAGAAAATATATTTTTTTCAATGGATCAAAAACGTTAAAAAACGCTGGCGAGCAAGGTTTTTGAGCGTTTATAAACGTTTATCAGCGTTAGAATGTTTTTACAGCAGAAAAACGTTTCTCAGAACCCACTAGTTTTGGGTTTTTCTTACTGCTCAAAAACGCCACTGCCCAAAACTGCTGATAACAGCCTATGTGTGCATGGACACATAGGATAACATGATGGAGAGTTTAACCACTTCAGCCCCGGACCAATTGGCAGCCAAAGGACCAGGCCCCTTTTTGCAATTCGGCACTGCGTCGCTTTAACTAACAATTGCGCGGTCATGCGACGTGGCTCCAAAACAAAATTGGCGTCCTTTTTTTCCCACAAATAGAGCTTTCTTTTGGTGGTATTTGATCGCCCCTGCGGTTTTTATTTTTTGCGCTATAAACAAAAATAGAGCGACAATTTTGAAAAAAATGCAATATTTTTTACTTTTTGCTATAATAAATATCCCCAAAAAATATATAAAAAAACATTTTTTTTCCTCAGTTTTGGCCGATACGTATTCTTCTACATATTTTTGGTAAAAAAAAATCGCAATTAGCGATTATTGATTAGTTTGCGCAAAAGTTAGCGTTTACAAAATAGGGGATAGTTTTATAGCATTTTATTAATATTTTTTTTTTATTAGTAATGGCGGCGATCAGCGATTTTTATTGTGACTGCGACATTTTGGCGGACACATCGGACATTTTTGACACATTTTTGGGACATTTGTCATTTATACAGCAATCACTGCTATTTAAATAGCACTGATTCCTATGTAAATGACAGTTGTAGTTAGGGGTTAACCACTAGGGGGCGGGGAGGAGTCAGTGTGACGTGTTGTTGTGTTTTTTTTTACAGTAGGGGGGCGTGGCTGTACGTCTGACGTCATTGATCGGCGTTCCCGATGACAGGGAACCGCCGATCACTGACAGTCAGTGTAGGAAGCGCGGGGAGAGGTTGTTTACATAGACCTCTCCCCGTTCTTCAGCTCCGTAACCCGATCGCGGGATACCAGCGGCGATCGGGTCCGCTGGTCCCCGCGGCCGTGGTCACGGAGCTCCCGACCGGGTGCGCGCGCCCCCCGGGCAGGCAAATTAAAGGGGACGTACAGGTACGTGCTTTTGCCTGCCCGTGCCATTCTGTTGACGTATATCTACATGAGGCGGTCGGGAAGCGGTTAATGACTGTAGAAAAAAAAACGTCTACAGCCAAGAACAGCTGCTGTATAAACGTCAAAAAACGTCCAGTGTGCATGAGGCCTAAATCCAGCTTCTGGAAGAGGGGGAGCAAAGATAAATCCTATAGAGCAGGGGCCTCACAACTATGGCCCTCCAGTTGTTCAGGAACTACAATTCCTATCATGCCTAATCATGTCTGTGAATGTCAGAGTTTTACAATGCCTCATGGGTAGTTCTGCAACAACTTTAGGGCCATAGTTTGGAGATCCCTGCTATAGAGTGTCATCACATTCAAGATGGTGGCACCCAGCATCAGTCTTGGTATACAGTAGGCCCTATTGCATTAGGGTGTGCACCCAAAGTTTACACACACACACATACTGTTATAAATAAATGTAAACAAACTGTTTAAAATGTATTGAAACCTGGATAATGTCAGTAGAGCAGTAGACAGTATAAGTAGGGCAGTGGGCAGTGTCAGTAGTTCTTTTTTTTATTCTTTTTTATTTATTTTTTTTACTTTTTAGGAGCCCTGTTTGGGGGACTTTGGTGAAATATCAAGGGTATAAACAGAGCCCTGATGTCTCACTTTTGAGACAGAGAAAAGGACTGAGGATGGAGATCCTCTAGTCCCTTTCCCTGCAGCCTCAGTTGCATTGTACAGTGAATGAATGGGAAGTGCTCTGTGCTGAGCAGCTTCCTGTTCATTCACAAACACAGTTTACTATGCTTCAGTTATGAATAGACACATAAGTGATCAGTAGCGATCACTCACTGTATTCATTCAGAAAATGAAGGGGCTTGTAAATTACATATTACATTTGAACAATTGCTCCCAAGGGCCTATAGGCAGCTAAAAAAAAGTTGTACTGAATAGAATATATCAAAAAAGGTTCTTTATTGCGTACAGATATATGAAAAATGAGTTAAAAACTACATAAACTCTGGTATGCATAGTATCCAAACATGAGATGTCAATGTTACAAATGCAGATAGCAAAAAAAAGTTTCTTAACACTAAATGCTATTGCTCAGAGAAGAGCTCCAACGTGTTTCAATCATATGTTGTTCTGATCTTCCTCAGGGGGATTAAGACATCTTCAAATTGAAGTATTGTGCATGAACAGAGTTAATTAAAAACATATAGGTGGGGTCATTTCAAGGTGGTAATCTGTCCAAGGAGTATGGAACGGGCCTACACTATCCCATGGAGATCTCCACACTGACACACCTTATTCCTTGCAGCGAGTGATCAGTTACAGGATGGGAATGGCTGCTAGACAATAGCACTGGCACCTTCCTAGATATGTGAGGAATTCTCGGTATTCCTCGCATGAATCCCTGATCCTTTAAAATTGGTTATTATAGATATGCCCCTGTAAACAGAGGACCTGTAGAGACAAACTACATTGGATTTGAATGTATTATACAATCAAGTGGGATATATATTTACATACATATATACTGTTGAAAGAATTCCCATCAGTGTCAGCTGTGATTTGAATGTTATTTACCATCTAAGGCCACTTATGGGTATGTCTGTGCTCCCTTTCCCTTTGTCTCACATTTAGTCTGTGTGACTTTCCATGGGATAGTGTGGGCCCATTCCATACTCCTTGGGCAGATTACCACCTTTAAACTATATGTTTTTAATCAACTCTGGTCATGCACAATACTTCAATTTGAAGATGTCTTTATCCCCCTGAGGAAGATCAGAACAACATATGATCAAAACGCGTTGGGGCTCTTCTCTGAGCAATAGCATTTAGGGTTAAGAAACTCTTTTTTGCTATCTGCATTTGTATCATTGACAGGTTTTGATACCATGCATACCAGAGCTCATTCTGTTTTTAATTTATGTTTTTTTTTTTTTCATATATCTGTACGCAATAAATAACTTTTTTGATATATTCTATTCAGTCCAACTTTTTCTAGCTGCCTATAGGCCCTTGGGAGCTATTTTTTAAATTAAGCATATTTTGGGCTAGCAGCACTTTCTCTCCACCCATGTGGGTGGGTCTAACTTGATGTAAATTACATATTTACCAGCCCCTTCCCCCAATCTCCATCCTGACACATCCCCCACAGCAGCCGGCTGTAGAGGAGAAAATCTGACAGAGCTGTGGGGGGGAGGGGGTAGGGAGATGGTGATTAGGGTGTGCCCAGGCACATCTGGCACACCCCCTGTGCGCACCTATAAGTCTTGGCTTTTTAGGTGTCTAGAGAAGGGAGGCTTTTACAGGTAAGTAACATACAAAGGCTTCTGGTACTCAATATTTTTGGGGGGTGGCAAACCAACGCCACGTGGGAGACGGATGGGAAGGTGGCGACCCCCCTCCTACCCGTAGGAGACAGACAAGATGGCGGTGAACCCCCCCCTTGTGGGACACGGATGAGATGGCGGCGACCCCCCCCCCCGTGGGAGATGGACGGGAGGGCGGCGATCATCAGAGGCCTCCTTACCTTAGGTGGCAGATGAGGGGGATCCGGGGTAGGGCTGCTGCTCCTCGCTCCAGCTACTCCTCGCTTGTCCTAAGACTCCCTGGCCAATCGGATTTCAGGACACGCTTCCTGATTGACTGGGAGGAGAATCAGGAAGGCAAAAGCGAAAAACCCATTGAAATCCATGTGTCCAGCTCCCTGCATGTAGATTAGGGTCCGGGCACATGGATATGGGGGGGGGGGGGCAGCGCCCCTGCGCCCCTTATGGACAGGCCACCACTGGTAACATACATAAAAAATGTCAACTGTACATATAATCTTATGTGAAGGTTTTTGGGAAAATGAATGCTCTGATGACTGGCTCTCGGCTTCAAAGATATTAACATACAGATAGGTGTGTTTTCTGTACTAGAGAGTAGCAGCTTTGGAGGGCTGGAGGCTAGGTTGACTGACTGCTGTGACCATACACCACTCTCTGTCTTTGCCCATCAATCACCGGACCAAACTTTCACATCCTCCAGTCACAGATAATAGTGACAGAGGAGACTTCATCTATGCAGGCTTTTTTTATTAAATGACATATTCCTGGAAGATGCGTACTACTGTACGGTGGGGCCTATGGAAATGCTAATCTCCTTCAATAATGTCTCTTATCATTATTGAATATTCCCAAAGATATGAGCCTGAGTATGTTACCCCCCACTCTGTGTACGCCGTGTGGAGAGCGACGCAGTCCCAAATGGGTAAGGATGTAAGTGATGATTGAATGAGAGGAAGATAATCTATCAGCCATGCTAGTGTTGGAAGGAGGAAAACACAGGAGACAAGAATGTGTATTCACAAAACAACACAGTAGAGCTGGTGCCCCGGGCAGCATAGGGAGAAGGCCAGAGACAAACACAATACAGCTTTTATTTACTACTTTTTTATTTTAGCTTTGCCTCACAATCAGCACCATGTGGCAGCATTAAAGTGATTGTAAAGCCTCGTTTTTTTTCCTATAAAAATAATAAACATGTTATACTTACCTGCTCTGTTGCAGTGGTTTTGCACATAGCAGCCTGGATCCTCCTCTTCTCGGGTCCCTCTTCTGTGCTCCTGGCCCCTCCCTCCTGTTCAGTGCCCCCACAGTAAGCAGCTTGCTATGGGGGTACCAGAGCTGAGTCACAGCTCCCTGTGTCCATTCAGACACGGAGCCCCGACCCGCCCCCCCTCTCTCCCCTGATTGTCTAGCTGACATTGATTGACAGCAGCGACAGCCAATGGCGCTGCTGCAGTGTTTCAGCTAATCAGGAGGCAGAATCGCGGATGGCTGAGACACTCATGGACATTGCTGGACAAAGAGGGACCACAGATAAGTGTTAGGGGGGCTGATGGGGGCTGCTGCACACAGAAGGCTTTCTATCTTAATGCAATACAATGCAATACAATAAAAAAAACTTCTGCCTTTATAACCACTTTAATATACAATGGACCCTCAAACACTCATACGTCCACTTCTATTAATAAATACAATTAAAAAAAACTATTTTAATAAATACAATTAAATAAATACAATTAAATCTGAACTTTCAACAAATAACTAAATACAGATAAAATACATACTGTATGAGGGAGCTGTTTTAATTGTCAAATATTTCTATTATATTCCTAATATATTTCTAGTCATCCAGTTCTGGTATTTACACAGCTCTGCCACACAGACAAGCCAAGAAGATGACACGCTTTCTCTGCTACAAAGAAATACAGTGGTCAATGGCGAATTAGCAAATAGGCAGAGAAGGCACTGGCCTATGGTCCCCACGCCATTTAACCACCTCAATACTGGGTACTTTCACCCCCTTCCTGCCCAGGTGAATTTACAGCTTTCAGTGCTGTCACAATTTGAATGATAATTACTCTGTACCCAGATTAAATTTTTATACATTTTTTTGTTGAGGCCAATAGAGCTATCTTTTGGTGGTATTTGTTCACCACTGGGTTTTTTTTTTTTTTTTTGCGCTATAAATGAAAAAAGGCCAACAATTTTTTAAAAAAATTGTTTTTCTATTTCTGTTATAAAATTTAGCAAAAAAGTAATTTTTCTTCATAAACGTTGACTAAAATTTATACTGCTACATTTCTTTGGCAAAAATAACCCAAATCAGTGTATATTATTTAGTCTGTGTGAAAGTTAAAGAGTCTACAAGCTATGGTACCAATCATTGAACATTGATCACACCTGATGCACTGACGGCCTTGCTCTTTTTTTGAGGCCCTAACATGCCAAGATAGTACAGATATCCCCCAAATGACCCCCTTTTGGAAAGTAGGCAGTCCAAGGCATTTAGTAAGAGGCATGGTGATTTTTTGAAGTTGTAATTTTTTCCCACAATTGGAAAATGAAGAAATTAAAGGATCGGCCCTGCAAACAGCCTTCTTACACAATGCAGAGGTTCCACAGTGAGTATAACAAGCGTGCTTTACTGCATATACAGATTGTTTTTACTGCTGTGGGTTTAGTAACACTTTAAATAACATTTAATTTCTTTGGACAAAAATGTTATATTAACAAGTTATTTCTCACACACAGCATAGGCATACTTGCAACTACACCCCAAAACACATTCTGCTACTTGTTCTGAGTATGGTGATACCACATGCGTAAGACTTTTTCACAGTCTATCCCAGGGCCAGATACCGGGACATTTCCCAGTAGGCTGCCTGCCCTGGAGCCGCTTTAAGCTGTGGCTGCAGCGCTCCTACAGCACTCCTCTCCCTCCCTCCTCCTCCCCCTCTTGTGTACATGTCCCACACACAGCGGGAGACCACTGTCAGAGTCTCAGAGCTGAGTCTGAAATGTTCAGCCTCGCTGTGACAAAAGTCCCGCCGTCCTCCTAGACCAGCTCGTGTGATAGACGCAGTGTTCTGTCTATCACACAAGCTGGTCTAGGAGGAGGGTGGGACTTTTGTCACAGTGCAGCCGAACATTTTAGACTCCGCTCCGAGACACAGCGGGAGATACCCGATGTGAGTAATCCAGGCACTGACTAGTGAGGATGCATGGACGGGTACAGTCAGTGTAGTGAGGCTACATTGATGGGCACAATGAGGCTGCAATGATGGGCACAATGAGGCTGCAATGATGGGCACAGTGAGGCTGCAATGATGGGCACAGTGAGGCTACATTGATGGGCATAATGAGGCTGCACACGTGGGCACAGTAAGGCTGCAATGATGGGCACAATTTTGGTTACAATGATGGGCACAGTGAGACTGCGATGATGGGCATAGTGAGGCTGCATTGGTGGGCACAGTGAGGCTGTAATGATGGGCACAGTGAGGCTGCAATGATGGGCACAGTGAGGCTGCATTGATGGGCACAGTGAGGCTGCATTAATGGGCACCGTGAGGCTGCAATGATGGGCACAGTGGGGCTGCAATGATGGGCACAGTGAGGCTGCAATGATGGGCACAGTGAGGCTGCATTGATGGGCACAGTGAGGCTGCATTGATGGGCACAGTGAGGCTGCATTGATGGGCACAGTGAGGCTGCATTTCATGGGCACTGGTGAGGCTGCATTTCATGGGAACTGGTGAGGCTGCATTGATCTCTTGTATCATGTCTGCAGTCTCTGACCATCTCTTGTACCATGTCTGCAGTCTCTGACCATCTCCTGTATCATATCTACATTCTCTTACTATCTTTAGTATCATGTGCTCAGTCTCTAACCATCTCCTGTACCATAATAAATCAAAGCAAACTCCGCGCTTAGGATTGGGTAGTGCAGGTATGCGGCCTCCCATAAAAAATTAACCCCCTAAGGGGCAAATTTAGATAAGTAAAAAATGAAAGTAAGGGATAGTGGCGCTCCCTGAAGGTTAGACAACAGGGTTACAGTATGATGCTACAATAGGATTGATAAGGGTGGGTGCCTAGTTCAAGGTGAATCTCCACATAAGCCTATCACCACCTCCTAAATTGAGGCAGTATTGACACTGTGAGATGAAGAGAGTGCCAAATATAATAATGTGAAACCCGTGACCTTAGTGATCAAAAATTTATGATGAATAAAATAAATTATATATACTGGATATATATAAAGATCCAGCTCTTGTGTACCAATCTGCAGTGAAAATGCAGAAAGAGACAAGCAACAGGAAATAATAGCAGCCCTATTATTTGCTATATTCCTATCCGCCCGTCAATATATGTGCATAAAAAGTACCAACATATAAGTGACATATATAATGCAGTGACCAACTAGTATAGAAAAGGTATATATAATATATATGCCTAAGCCAATAGTGCACGTTTAAATGTGTTATCTAAACGATAATGATAATAACAGCGTAAATACCACTCTGGTAACCCAGAGAGCCAAAAAAACAAAAAATCAAATAACAAAAAAAAACAACGAAAAAAGTCCAATAACAGTTGAAAAAAGTTTTGTTGAAAAAGATGCTGATATCAGATATATCAGCATATCAGATGCAGTGATGTAAGTAACTGAGTTAAAATAAACTGAGTTACCTAACGCAGTTACTTTAGAGGGTAACGAGTAATCTAACTGATTACTTTTCCCCTCATGGTAACTCAGTTCCCATTACTTTGGCTTAGTTACCCCAATTACATCTACCGCCACCAGATGGCAGTAATGTAATTCCGGTGTCCTGCCGAAAACGTTCCCCCGCCGGATAAGGACCCCCTGTACTGCGCAGGCGCAGGGCTTGCGCAGTACGAAGGACTACGGAGCTTCCGAAAATTGCTGAACCTAAACAGCTCTGAGTGAACTCTACACCGCGCAGGTGCAGTTAACATGTAATTGTACGAGGCGATGCCGCACGCTTCTGATGCTCGTGCTACTCTGCAAGGGGCGTCTATCTTGTAAGTAAGGGGCGGGTCTAGTATTACTGTAACCAAGGGGCGCATTTATTATTATTGTTATATATCGAGCTCTGCCCATTAATTTAACATTCGCCCTCTTCTGTAGCCATCCGCCCCTTACACGATATAATAATAATAGACCCGCCACTTGCTTACACGCTATAACAGATCTGCCCCTTGGTTAGAGTAATAATAGAGCAGCCCCTTGGTTACACGATATATAACAATAATAATAAATGCGCCCCTTGGTTACAGTAATACTAGACCCGCCCCTTAGTTACACATATAGAATATTTAAAAAAAAAAGTCAGTTACTTTGCTGCTTAACTAATTACTTTTCCAATGTAGTAACTGAGTTACTAACGCAATTACTTTTTGGGAGAAGTAATTTGTAACTTAACGAATTACTTTTTTAAAGTAAGATGACCAACACTGATCAGATGTCTGTGGGTGATCCGCCTGTTGTCATACACTGTAAGATCTCCTCACCGTCCAGGTCGGCTACTGTCTCCTGTAGATCCTCACCAGATAACCGTGTGTTATATCTCAGGTGCTTCAGCAGATGGAGAAATTGGCATCCAGCATCCAGCAGGTGACTTAAGGTATGCACCTCACAAGGAAGAGATAGGAGATCTCATGTGTAGTATAAAGTGTTTTTTTTTATTTATAAAACAAGCAAATAACAGAAATAAAAATAAAGAAAATAAATAAAAGCCCAGGTCTTCCCGCAGGATAGCACCTGGTACCACAACACACTTAAAAAATTCAAGAGAAAAACTGAGGAATTAGGGCCGGTTTGCAGCGTGCGCTTCAACTGCATTCCAAGCCTCTAATTGCCGTACACACGTTGTGACGTTACTTCCGGTACGGCAATTAGAGGCTTGGAACGCAGTTGAAGCGCACGCTGCGAACCGGCCCTAATTCCTCAGTTTTTCTCTTCAATTTGTCCGACACTGGTGTTGCATACACACGGTCGGACAAAGTTGTCGGAAAATCCGATCATTCTGAATGTGGTGGCGTTCGTTGTGTACGACGGAACTACGTAGAGGCTAGTAGCCAATAGCACTTTGTCCGTCAGAATTCCCTACACACGATCGGAAAAAGTCAGATCGGACATTGTTGTTGGAAAATTTGAGAGCAGGATCTTAAATTCCGACGGAAAAGGTCCGATGGAGCCCACACACGGCCGGATTTTCCGACAACATGGTCCGATCGGACATTTTCCATCAGAATTTCCGACCGTGTGTACGGGGCATTAGGCTGGTATAATAATGCTATTGGGCTGGTATGAAATTATTTCTAGGGCTGGTTTTTATTCCCAATCTGGCTCTGGTCTAGCCACATAGAGAGGACCAACATCCAAGTAGCACCTTCAGGCACTATCCACTTTAACACCAGGCCTTCTTCTGACACATTTGTTTACAAGTAAAAAAAAATCTATATTTTTGCTAGAAAATTACTTGGAACCCCCAAGCATTATAATTGTTTTTTGGCAGAGGCCCTAGAGAATAAAATGGTGGGTTTTGCAAATTTTTATGTCACACTGTATTTGCGCAGCAGTTTTTCTATCGCAATTCTACACACTAAAGCAAAAATATACTTTAATTAAATTTAATGAATACAAACACAATATAATACCCATTTTTTTGGTAAAATATAAAGTATAGTGTTGTGCCAAGTAAATAGATACCAAACATGTCACGCTTTAAAATTTTGCACGCTTGTGAAATGGCGCCAAATTTTGGTATTTAAAAATCTCCGTAGTCAATGCTTTATAAGCCTTTACAGGTTAACAGTTTAGAAAGGAGGTCTAGTGGTAGAATTATTGCTCTCCCTCTGACGTTCGTGCCAATACCACATGTGTGGTGCGATCGCAGTTTACATATGTGTGCAGGAGCAACGTGTGCATTCACCTTTGCACGCAAGCACAAGGGGACGGGAGGGCACTTTACATTTTTTATATATTTATTGCTGGGACACTGGCACACTGTGACAGATGTTTTGAGCACTTGTACACTGTGACAGATGTTAATCGTTCACCAGCAAACATTGACAGATATTGATGAACCACTAGGTTCACCAACACTATTGCAGATGTTTTTGTGCACTGGTACACTGTGACAGATGTTGATGGGACACTAGTACACTGTGACAGATATTTTGTGCACTGGTACAGATGTTAATGGGACACTGGTACAGATGTTGATGGGACACTTGGCCAGGGACAGATAGTGCTTGGTACATTGGTGTGGGATGGCTGCAGTCTGAGTGATCTGTGTAGCTGAACATTAAAATCATCAGCTACACAGAGAATGTGACTGACTGCAGCATCCCCCAATCACCCTCCCTCCGCCCCGCCATCACAGCCATTACGTGATCGTGCCGATGTGCTGCCTCATGTTCTGAAGTGATGTATGGGTACATTCACTCAAAAGAATGAAGCTCCCACTTGGCCGTTTATGTGCAGTGTCCAATTGGAAGGCTGTGACAGGCTGCGACAGGCTGTGACAGGCTGCAGCATCCCCCAATCACTCTCCCTCCGCCCCGCCATCACAGCCATCACAGCCATCACGTGATGGTGCTGATGTGCTGCCTCATGTTCTGAAGTGATGTACGGGTACATTCACTCAAAAGAATGAAGCTCCCACCTGGCCGTTTATGTGCAGTGTCCAATTGGAAGGGCCCCGCGACAACAGATTACATTTTTTTTTATTATTTCATACAGGTACCTATATAGCACTGTCAATTTATGCAGCGTCTTTTTCTTAAATTGTTTAGAAAGGATAGAAATAAATTAATCGACTCAAAAGATGAAAACTTTACATGAAAGCGGTAGTAAAATTGCCAAAAAAAATAAAAGGTCCCCCTGCAGGCTCATGTCATAATGTGCTAGCACCTTATGACAAACTGATCTCTCCAGCAGCACGCTGTCACCGCTGACAGGAATTCCATCTTCATCTGGTCTTTCTTCCAGGTTTGCGGGCTCCAGCCATTTGCATAGCTGAGCTGGGTTAACTTCCCTCCTGCATATGAACAAGGGAGCCACAATCATGGCACAGCACTCTCAATGGACAGCATACTCAACTGTGCCATCCGTTGAGATCACAGTGCGCATGCGCTGGTGACATCACTGGCTGCTACACATTGGATTTTCAGTGTACCCCCAGGTAAGCCTTATTATAGGCTTACCTGTAGGCAATAGATAAAAAGCGGAGTTTACTACCGCTTTAAAGACTCTATAGAGAAAATACTGAAATAATAACTTAAAGTACATAAACCATGGACATCAGGTTCACATCACAGTTTGTCTCTGAAAGCTTTATCTTTTAGCTGTCTGTTTGTAAAAAAGGTTGGTGCAGTTACAAGAAAACGTGGCTTCCATGGAATATGTTTATATACTCGGATGAAGGTAGATATCTGCTAGACTAGGAATCTGCAATCTATACAGCGCATTTTGGCCTGCAAAATATGGGCTTTTAAATACACACCGCAGTCCGAGCAAGCCTTACTAACGTTATTAGGTAATTCTATATTGTTATTTGATACATTTGTATGGCCTCTTTCTTTCTTTGTCCCCAACCCCTGTTCACACACACACACACACTCATACCCCCATATGGCCCCCACTCCCCACTATGATTCATAGTGGTACTTTTTACACACACCTCCCCCCACTCACTTTTTTCCACTATGACACACAGTGGCACCCTTTATACACACTTCACCTTTCTAAACTGGCCCCCATTTGGCGACTCACAGCATTGGCACCAGCATAGCACCAATTTAAACATACGCTCCTTGACTCACACTCCAACAAGCCACTATGGCATCTCACACTTCATCACCTCCCCACTTCCTCCCTTTCCCTCTTTCTCTCCCTTCTTCTTCCCCCCCCCCTCCCTTCCCCTTTCCCCCTTTTCCCCCCCTCCCCCCTTCCCCCCCCCTTTTTTCCTCCCCCTTTCCTCCACCTCATATCCCCCCCCTCCCACCCCTCCCCCTTCCCTTACCCCTTTTTCTTCCCTTTCCCTCTCCTCATTCTCCTACTTTCCTATGTCCCACTTCTTCTCTTTCCTCCCCTTTCCCCCCTCTTTTATCCATGTGGATGCTGCAGCATCCCAATGTTTCACATATACATGTGCATGCCATGTATTTGTCTTCCCCCACCCTACTCTTCCCTCCCTCTTGTTTCCCCCCCCCCCCCTCCCCTTCCCCCCCCCCCCCTCTTCTCCATCGCTTCTCTTTCCCTCCCCCCTCCCCCCCTTTCTTTTCCTTCCAGGTCTTTTCCTTCACCTCCCCCCTGTTCACACCACCACACTAACCCTCTCCCATTCCCCCTCCCCCTCACACACACACCACTTTTTTTCACTACTTCCCCACACTCCTCCCTTCTTTTTCCCCTCTTCCCTTTTTTCCCTCCCTCCCCCTTCCCCTTTTCTTTTCCCCTTTTCTCTCCCTCCCCCTTCCACTCCCTTCCCCTTTCCCTCTCTTTCTGCCTCTTTTTTTCTTTCCTCCTCTTTCTCTTTCTCCCTTTTCCTTTTCTTCTCCCTTCCTCTAGCCATAGTTTCAGATAGATTAATACATAAATCGGCATCATGGGAAACGCACGGAAATGGCACAACAATCTTTCATCCTAAAACTTTATTTTAAAACTTCTCATCATTTATCCAAACGCATTAAATAATAGATATTGTTTGTCTAGATATTAATCATCTATGACATATATCTAAGTATACGATCTTGGACTCTCTATGACAGGTGTGCAGAATAGGGGAATTCAAGAAACCCTTTCCCCCTATTTTCCCTCTCCTCTCCTCCCCTCTCTCCCCCCCCTGCCCCCCCCCCTCCCCCACCCCTTCCCCTGCCTGTTGGCCCATACACGGATCCGTGGGAGGCCTACCTATTGGATGTGACCCCTCGTAAGTCCGTTGTTGGACCGCCTCGCCTGCCGCGCGCCCGCTGGGGGGTGTCGGAGCGGGACGCTACCTGGGACACAGGGAACACCTGCTCAGAGGAAACCTCACTATACATATGGAGTAATCTACAAGAAATCTACACATTGGGTAAATATTCCATAATACAATGTGATAATATGATATATATTCCGATGTGAAAGATTAATCGGAGATAAACATATGTAAATCAAGCATTGTTGCAATATATTGTTCTTACCCTCTCTTTTCCAAACAGACAAATTACCTCTGAGGAAGACCCTCATCAAAACGGGTCGAAATGCGTCAGATTCACTTTTACCCCCAATATCTGGCTGTGTAAATTATACTGCTGTAAAAGTATTTTGTCTGTTAGTGTAATTTTAAAATCTTTGTATTGTTTTACCATTGTCCATTTGGGACCCATGTCTCCTATTTTTATCCACCATGTCACATATGCGACATCTTTAATTCAATAAAGATCTATATTTAGAATACAACTTTGCATCTCAGAGAACTCATTTTCAAACGCTGCCTAAAAACCCCACCAATCCCTCTTGGGGGGACTCCTTTTTTCCTTTCTTTTGATATCTGCTAGACAACCCCCCTCAACCAACCTAAATATCCCACCCTGACCAGCGTGGCTTGTTTGGTTTGTTTGATCCCCCAACCCCCGCCCCCCCCCTTTTTGGTTTGTCCCTCCCTCCCCCTCCTTACCTAGTCTTCTCACTTCTTTCATCTGCTCTTCTTTCCTTCTCTTATCCTTTCCAATGATATGACAAAACCTGGGTACCCAACCTTGTTGCCATTTAGTAGTCTTACAATAGCTAATATATCAGTACTATTTTCTTCTCTTATACGCTATGTGATCTGAGATAATGTGATATTTATGCACCTACCCTGTTGGGCTACATTTTTGCTGTTCAGATCTTGATGTGATCTGTTGGTTGCCTGTGTATTCTAAATAAAGAATATAAAAAAAATGGTGCAACATATGTACGTGTAATATACAGTAGTGATGGTCATCTCCATCTAGTAGCCGACGTGCACACTACTTAGTTCAATGTTATCCCACCAGAGTGCACACACAAGAAACCTGCAAGGGGGGCCCCAAGGTTTTGACTGCCTAGGGGCCTCCACAGAGATTAGTCTGGCACTGAAAGTAGTGTCATCTTGCAGCTCCCAGCCTGGTGACTGGGCAGCGGAATAGCACCAGCAGACTGTAAAACTAATTTCTCCGCTCACCTTACTCCCTCTTCCTATAAGTGTGCTACTTGTCAGCACATTTGCTTGTAGCTTAACTGATTGACACCCAGTAATGCCACTATTTCTCCAAGTTTGAGCTCTGCTGTACAGGAACTGGTGCTTCCCCTGGTCTGGAAGGTTGGAGAATCTTCTAGAACTAGAGGGTGGGGGTTAGGAGGAGCTGCCTTAAATATTCAGGGGACCTTTTCCAATCCTCAGCAGTTGCCAAAACACACGGGAGAAGGTCTTCCGGGAGGCACAGGAGCAAGAGAGGACAGACTGAATAGTCAACAATGTTGGGGACTAATAATGAACCCAGTTTCCGTTGAAGAGAGAGGCGTGCTTAAGTCTTCTTCCTTCTCTGAGAGATCTCCTGAGAGTCTGTGGGGTGGGCTGGGAATGAATAGGTCTGGAGGACTGGAGTAGAGAGGCAACCAGGAGGGCTGGTGAAAGGGACAGCTGCAGCCAGGTGGGTTGGCACTGCCTCAAGAAGTGGTGCTGGGATGAGTGGCAACAGAGGAGAAGTTACATGCTGTTTCACTATATCTGAGCTACACTTAAGGGACTGCGAGTTCCTGCCTGTAATGGGCTGTTGCTGATTTGATAAAGAGTATGTCAGATCCCTCAAGAGTGACTGAGCAAAAGGGGACTGGGAAGTGTGTGCAGGAGGAAATTGAAGAGGAGACTGTATATAGATGTATATAGGAAGTTGTCCCTGAAGTTTGCTGAAGTCAAGTGGGCATTCCATAACCTCCCATCACTATCCAAGTCGTTAACCCCCTAATAAATAACAAAAACAAAGCTATGGACTGCTCTCTGACTCTGAAGCCTGTAAAGATTTGATGTGCCTGGCTGTGCACGAGTGGGGGATCCCTGTTCATCTGCAGCTGGGGTGATTGACGCACTAACATTGCTTGTGTTAGTACGACGATCTGAAAGCCCGCTGAGTTGAACAGAAAAAAAATATAGTGTTTACCTTGCAATAGTCTTTGAGCCATATACAGTAATAATAGCACTGGGATACTAATTGTGCTGCCACAGCAGCCTCTTTTATTTAATTTTCCTTTCCATGTTTTCATTTAGTTTTAATTTCAGTGAGTAGGCAAGTTCAGACAGATGTCTTTTCACCTCTAAGAAAACAAAGACAAATACCCTTTGTAATGCTCCAAGTTGGAATAAACTACATTCCACTTATCTTCTTGGTGACATGATACATCCTGTGGATCTTAGCAAGTCAGCAAGTTGCCATGCTGTACGAGCACTGGGTTTCGGGAAGTATGTCTTTTGCATAAAGCAACATTTGGGACCAAACACTGTAGCATAGAAATTATGTTGGCGAATATCTTCTATGTTGGCCGTGACTTATGAAAAAGAGGTCTCTCCAGGGCTGTTTTTAAGGAAGGGCAAAAGGGGCAGCTGCCCTGGGCCCTGTCATTGTTGTGGGGCCCAAAGCAGCTGCCTCATACTTGCCAACGATCCTGGTTTAAATTCCCTCATCCCTTGAGGTTTTAGTCCTGTGTTGTGTCCCAATATCTCAGTATAAGGTGCTGCTACTAATGCTGCCCAGCTCTGCCCTATTGTTGTGTACAGATGACCCACCTGCAGACCCCATGTTTACATGTAAATTACCGGCATTCATATGTAAATAGCGGAGGCATTCGTATGTAAATAGCGGTTGCATTCATATGTAAATAGCGGCGGCCGGTGGCATTGATATGTATATCATGGCCACTGGGGTCATATCCACAGAAATCTCTAGCAACCAATCAACAAGCAGAAATCATGTTCTGTACCTCTAGCAACTAATCAGTGAGCCGTAATGTGTGCTGTACCTTTGGCAACCAGTCAGTGAGCGGTAATGATACACTGTAACCTCTGGCAACCAATCGCAATAGATGCCTGATCTGATTCAGTAAACTGATTTTGAGTCTAGCTGCTATTGATTGTATGTCTCAGAGCAAGTGGAGAGCGAAACTGCATGGGGTGGGGGGGCCCCAAGAAAAGTTTTGCCCAGGGTCCAATCAATATTAAAGACGGCCCTGGGTCTCCCTTGTTGAAAGGAATGCCCCTTCAAAACATTTGTCAAAGTTTATATGTTTGCCTCAAAATACTTTACAGGTCACCTTTATGCACCAACAACGAAAACCATGGTGTTCCAGTAATTTTAACTGCAGTACATAGACGGATATTCATTGTACGAGGTATCATGGAGGCGGAGGAGGCAGGCGCACTACAGGAGGTGTCAGTACAGTAATGGAACAGTATCTAAAGACTATCTCTCAGCTGATATATGACTGCTTGCTAGAGGCACAACACATTGCAGCTCCTTTATCTTCGCCAGAACAATGACTCCATCATATGGCGGATACACTCCCCTTTCGCTAGTAAAAAAAACTCGGGCCTCATAAAGACACTTTATTGTACATTTATGCAGATTTGTGACAACGCTGATTATAACTCTTTTGGCAGTAAATACTGTGCTATAGAGGCAATCAAGGGCTCGCAGAAACTGGGTTCTATGGCGTATTAAATGCTAACAGAATTATTGCTAACAGGAGCGTAAAAATGTGCAGTCACCCATGGCAACCAATTTTGGCTTTTATCCGTTCAGAGCAGACAGGGCAGGGGTGATGTTTGCAGAGTGGTTGCAGTGGCTTTGTGCAGTTTGCACATTGCTTAAAAACAAACTATGGCAATTTTACAGGATTTTTTTGTCACATGATAGCAATATGCAATATGATAGGTGCTCATTGCTTGAAGTGCTGAATTGGAACTGTGGCATTAAAGCTAAATAAACAGATGAAATGCATGTAAGAGAGCTTTCACCTGCCAAAGGGTTTGTCATTTTGTGTATACAGCCCTGAGATTTACAGAGTACAGCTAACTGGTACAGTTATAAAGTGTAGAGGGGATACAGTGGTGTCCTCTCTTCACTCTCTACTGGACAGTAACAGAGTAGCAGGATAGTGATAAGGACAACCCTCTGCTCTCTCCTCCTATCATATTCTGTGTCATTACATTTGAATGCAGCACATTGATTGGCTCCAAGCCCTGCCCCTCAATCTTGCATCTCTGTTGTACAGGGATTAGAGGGACACACTACACGGACAGGGGGCAAATTCAAATGCTTTTTTAATATTTAAAGGCATAGTTCACCTTTACCTATGGAGATAACAGACATTTAGATAAAAACCACCTGTGACGCTTTGACCAATGTTGAATAATGCCCTTGCTATATAATGCCTTGAAAAAGTATTCATATCCCTTGACATTTTCCACATTTTGTCGTGTTACAAAAAAAAAAAATGTATAAGTATTTTATTGGGATTTTATGTGATAGACCCAACACAAAGTGGCACATAATTGTGAAGTGGAAGGAAAATGATAAATGTTTTTCATTTTTTTTACAAATAAATATCTGAAAAGAGTGGTATGCGTTTGTATTCAGCCCCCTTTACTCTGATGCCACTAAATAAGAGCTAGTGGAACCAATTTCCTTCAGAAGTCACCTAATTAGTAAATAAAGTCCACCTGTGTGTATTTTTAGCTCAGTATAAATACAGCTATTCTGTGAAGCCCTCAGAGGTTTGTTAGAGAACGTTCGTGAACAAACAGCATCATGAAGGCCAAGGAACACACCAGACAGGTCAGGGATAAAGTTGTGGAGAAGTTTAAAGCAGAGTTAGGTTATAAAAAATATCCCAAGCTTTGAACATCTCACAGAGCACTGTTCAATCCATCATCTGAAAATGGAAAGAGTATGACACAACTGCAAACCTACCAAGACATGGCCGTCCACCTAAACTGACAGACTGGGCAAGGAGAACATTAATCAGAGAAGCAGCCAAGAAGCCCATGGTAACTCTGGAGGATCTGCAGAGATCCACAGCTCAGGTGGGAGAATCTGTCCACAGGACAACTATAAGTTGTGCACCCCACAAATCTGGCCTTTATGGAAAAGTGACAAGAAGAAAGCTATTGTTGAAAGAAAGGCATAAGAAGTTCCATTTGCAGTTTGCGAGAAGCCATGTGGGGGACACAGAAAACATGTGGAAGAAGGTACTCTGGTCAGATGAGACAGGTGGCAGCATCATGTTGTGGGGATGCTTTTCTTCAGCAGAGACAGGGAAGCTGGTCAGAGTTGATGGGAAGATGGAGGGAACCAAATACAGGGCAATCTTTAAAGAAAACCTGTTAGAGTCTGCAAAAGACTTGAGACTGGGGCAGAGGTTCACCTTCCAGCAGGACAACAACCCTAAACATACAACCAGAGCTACAATGGAATAGTTTAGAGCAAAACATATTCATGTGTTAGAATGGCGCAGTCAAAGTCCAGACCTAAATCCAATTGAGAATCTGTGGCAAGACTTGAAAATTGCTGTTCACAGACGCTCTCCATTCAATCTGACAGAGCTTGAGCTATTTTGCCATGAAGTATGGGCAAACATGTCACTCCTTAGATGTGAAAATCTGGTAGAGACATCCCCAAAAAGACTTGCAGCTTTAATTGCAGTGAAAGGTGGTTCTACAAAGTATTGACTCAGGGGGGGCTGAACGCAAATGCACCCCACACTTTTCACAAATTTATTTGTAAATAAATTTGAAAACCATTTATCATTTTCCTTCCACTTCACAATTATGTGCCACTTTGTGTTGGTCTATCACATAAAATCCCAATAATACATTTACGTTTTTGCTTGTAACATGACAAAATGTGGAAAATGTCAAGGGGTATGAATATTTTTTCAAGACACTATATATGTAGACCACTTGCGTACCACATGAAGCCTGACTGGAAAACAGTGTTAATTTTTATGTCAAATTTTGATTCAGTTTTAATCATAGTCTTTTGACTAAAATCCCATTTTAGTTTTAGACGTATTTTACACGTCTGAATTATTTTAGTCTTAAGCCCCATACACACGGTCGGATTTTCCGGTGGATTCTGTCCTATCGGACAATGTTGTCGGAAATTCCGACCGTGTGTAGGCACCATCGGACAGTTTCCATCGGATTGTCCGACGGACAAAGTCCTATCTCCTGCTGGATAGATTTTTCGACAACAAAGTCCGATCACACCAAATCCGATCGTATGTATCAAATTCCTGACGGACAAAGTGCCACGCATGCTCAGATCACATTACAAGACCAAAGCTATTGGCTACTAGCCTCTACGTAGTCCCGTCGTACGCAACAAACGTCACCACGTTCAGAATGATCGGATTTTCCGACAACTTTGTCCGACCGCGTGTACGCAAAACCAACATCGGACAAAGTACGACGGACATGATCCTACGGACCTGGTCCTCGGATAATCCGAGCGTGTGTATGGGGCTTTAGTCGTATTTTAGTTGACTAAAATCTCCAGTACATTTTAGGTGACTAAAATCGAATGGGTTTAGTTAAATTGTAATGCATTATTTAAGAATTTCTCTAGAATTTCCAAACTCATTATATACTCCTGGAGTAAAAATCGAATAACATGTTATGATTTATAGTATTAAGGTTTGAACATGCACTACAGACACAGATTTAGCCGCTGCGATGTATAACGTCTCAGGGGACGAAGTCCCGTGACCATGATGTAACGCGTAGGGCGTGAGTGGAGTGAGGCGATTGTGGAACGAGCTTGGAGATCATGGATATACGCCATTACTCTGCTTTTTAATATGAGTGCACTGTATGATGTTATGATTTTAATAAATTTGCTCTGAGTCATTACATTATGAGAGCGCTCTTCTTCCTTTATATATACCCCTTTGAGAGGACATTAGAGGGAACCCCCTGGGAGAAAACAGAGACACAACATATGTGAGAGCAGATCATCGGAAACAACTATAGAGGACCCCAAGAGGTGACTACATTCCAGTACACCGTCCAAGGAAACATAGGCTATGCTGATTTAATACTTACCTGAGGTGAGAGGCTAGAGAGCACGGAGGTGATGTGGGAGCAAGATTGTTACCTATATTATGAATAATCCCCACTAAGGCCCCTTTCACACAGGCACCATCAGTTTAGCCACGTTAAAAATGTATCAGTTCTTATCCGTTGCTTCATCCATCTTCTGTTACGTTAATATCCATTTTCATCCATTAATGTACATGTTTACATCCGTTTTTGTATCCGTTTTGATCTGTTTACAGCAGTTTCTGTGCCTTTAAGGAAATTACCCAGAAAGCATTTCTCCTCCCATACGGATAAACAAACAAAAAAATGATTCCTTTCAAAACGGATCTTAACTAATCGGACGTTGACGGACATTGTCCGTTAACATCAGTTAATATCCGTTTTGACGGATCTGGACGTAGCCTTGTATGTTAAAAAAAATGGATAAAAACGGATGCGGAGGTTAACCTCCCTGGCGGTATGATTCTGTCTGGAATTTGGTGCTGAAAGCGGTACAATTATTTTGCATGGAAAATTGGCGTTTTTATATTGTAGGCATGCAATTCTTATGAATAACTCACTTAAATCTGTCCGAACCAGAGTCTAGTAGACATCCCGGGTATGATAAAGTTTGAAACACAAAATCATAAATTATAATATAATAAAAATATATATAAAAATGATTCAATAATGTAATCAAATCAAAAACACTGAAATTTGCTCAGTTGCAGAATAGTCGCTGTCATTAAATTTATGTTTGATGATAAATTGTGATTTTAATTTTTTATCGGTGTTTTCTAGCTGGTCTAAAACCACTTTTGACATAAAGGGACACTTTTTTGGTTGCTATGGACAATCTCCAGTTTCCAGGCAGAAAAAAATATCTTTTTATTATATAAAATGACATGCAGGGCACTGGGCAGACCACTAGGGACAAAGGGGGTGTGTATTTTTTGTATACAGTACTGTAGTCTGTAAGATTACAGTATTGTATATGTGTTGTGTTTTTAAACTTTTTTAAATTTGGCGCCGATCTCCGCTCCCGTGCGTCGTAACGTCGCAGGGAACGGAGACCGGCACTGTGTGAATCGAGCGAGCGGACGGCTCGCTCACACAGCGGGGAGACATCGCAGGATCCAGGGGAAAAGGTAAGTAACTTCCCCCCTGCATCCTGCACGCAAGCCCGAGTCTGGCTCGGGGTTACCGCTCCCAGCACAAAAAGCTGGACCCGAGCCAGGCTCGGGGTTACCGCTAGGGAGGTTAACAGATGGTCATCCGTTTGACCATAGGAGTGCATTGTCGTCCGTTCATGGATGGAAGAAAAACGGAAAAACGGTCCGTCCGTGTGAAAGGGGTATAAGGGTGTAGGGATATTGTGCACTACCTCACAAAAAAGACTTTTTATATAAGGACTTGTATCGATGGACATGCACCATTATATTGTTGTTTAGACTTGTGTGTTAGGTGTCCAACCTTGAGACACAAGTTATTATTTATGCACTAGGATCACTTTTATTACATGTTTTGGATCATTATTTATATTGCATGTTTACACACCTATTTTCTATTGCTGCTGATTTAACACAGTGTGAAGAGTGTGGCAATCGCTGGATGACTAGGGGCATCACAAACTGATTGCTTTTAGCCTTGAGGTTATACCCAGTAACGTTCAATTGGTTTATGCACTGAAGTCACTTTATATTTATATTTATTTTGATGGTTATCTATTAGGACTGATTAACTAGGTTTACCTACCACAAGAGTTCACGTCACATATTGGTTAGATTGAGCTTTGTAGATGCCCCCCTACTTATTCTTATATGGTAGTGCAGTGTTAATTTTGACATAAAATTTCGATTTAGTTTTAGTCATAGTCTTTTGACTAAAATGCTATTTTAATTTTAGTCGTATTTTAGACTTTTGACTAAAATGCCATGTTAGTTTTAGTCGTATTTTAGTCATCTGAATTGTTTTAGTTTTAGTTGCCGTTTAGTCGACTAAAAGAATGTTAATTTAGTCAATGAAAACATTTTTGTTGACAAAATTAGCACTGCTAGAAAACTCCTAGGACGTTGTTATGGACATTGCTAAGAGACATCTAGCTGTTACTGTTCAACTTCACATCACAGGAGTGAGCTCTTTCTCAGATTAAACCTCCTCACATTTTCTTTCTCTCCTCTGATGTAGTAAATTTGAGCCTAGCATTTAAGCGCTCGCTCCTGTGATGGTGAAAGTCACTAGCAACAGCTTGGCATCACTCAGCAACGTCCTACAAGGTTTCCAGTCAGGCTTCATAAAGTACGTAAATGGCCTACAGCTATAGCAAGGGCATTATTCAGCTTTGGTCACAGATGCACAGCTTGTTTTTATCTACAGACAACCATTATCTGCATAGGTAGTTTATGGTAAAGGTGAACTAACCATTTAATAATATATGACTGCACAAATCTGCAATAATTGTGTCTTTTTTTTTTTTTTTTCTTTAAGTAAGCTTTAATTTAAGCAGCAAAGAGTGGATGGTGGTAGTAAAGTGGAATTATGCATTAAAGGGTCCCTTAACCCAAAACTAGTATTTCTATTTTTAGTAATTGCTGGAGATTTTGTTCTCTTTCTCTTATAACAGTTTTCTCTATTCCCTAGGACTCTATTGGTGATATCTCCAGGCATTTCCAGGTCTGCATACCTGCTGGTGCAGATAGGAACAGGAACATATCAGCTGTTGGACTGGTAGAGAGGAGTTTTGAAAGCAGAACACAGACACAATACAGGCCAGGATGGGCAAGAGAATAGGATACTATCAGTGAATGGGTGATGGGTCTCATGTGAAGCCGGAGTTAGCAGCATGCAGTGAAGTACAGAGATAAGTGCAGGCAGAGAAATAGTCGCTGGAATAGCCCAAGCACATCAAGAAGCAAATACAGGCGAGCCCGAGTTACAAACAAGACAGGGTCTGTAGGTTTGTTCTTAAAGCGGAGGTTCTCACAAAAATTGAACCTCCGCTTTTCGAAACCCTCCCCCCCTCCGGTGTCACATTTGGCACCTTTCAGGGGGAGGGGGGTGCAGATACCTGTCTAAGACAGGTATTTGCACCCACTTCTGGGCATAGACTCCCACGGGAGTCTAAGCCTCTTCCCGTCCCGCCGCGATGTCTGCTGGGACACACACGGGTCCCAGAGACAGCAGGGACCATTCGGATTGCGCTGTGCGACTCGCGCATGCGCAGTAGGGAACTGGGAAGTGAAGCCGCAAGGCTTAATTTCCTGATTCTCTCACCGAAGATGGCGGCGGCAGCATCTGAGGACCGAGGTGCGGTTCGGCCTCGGGTGCCGACATCGCTGGACCCTGGGACAGGTGAGTGTCCTTATTTTAAAAGTCAGCAGCAGCAGTATTTGTAGCTGCTGTCTTTAAAAAAAAAAAATTTAGTGGGACTCCCGCTTTAAGTTGAATTTGTTTGTAAGTCGGAACAGGTTCATTTTTTAAGAGTAGCTCCAGCCAAAAAAAAATTTTTTGTTTTTTTTGGATTGCATAGGGAAGGATTAACAGCCCTGTATCATTTTTTTTGCTGTCTGTGTCCCTGTTCAGAATATTTCGTCTCACTTTCTGTCCCTATGACAATTAGATTTTGAAAATTTTGGGTTGTTGTGGAAACAAGGATTGGTGATAAACCTCCAAGGGAGACACCCTTTTCTCATGATAACTTTTACAGGAGTGAACTTCCCTTCCTAGGGGGTAGATTTCCTCTCACTTCCTGTTGTCTCCCTCCATTTGTAAGTAGGAGTCGTTTGTACGTCAGATGTTTGTAACCACAGGACTGCGTGTAATCCAAAAACAGGTCACAGAGAAAGCCAGGTCAGTAACAGAAAGCAAAATAGCAGATCACATCACAAGATAACGCTAAAGACAAAGCGACCCAACACCCAACTGACATTTTTCCCAGCTCCATGCTTCAGCTTTTGTTTGGTCATTGGTTCCCAGCTCTGTCACATGGGACTCTTCTAATTAGAAACAGGGACAAGATATACCTGTGCTTCAATACCAATAGCTTGTACATGCATTTAAACTATCAGGTGCTAAAGGGGTGTGACCACATGTTAACACTACAAATTCTGGATGAACCCTCTGCACACTGCTATACACCCTTTCAAGCAAACTATGCAATGAATAACAGGGATTTTTAGTTCACACACATTGCAATACATGTTTAAGCTGGCCAACTGCGTCAAAGTAATCCCACTTACTGCCATTCTTCCAAGCTCCATGCTCCAGCTTTTGTTTGGTCATTGGCACCCAGCTCTGTCACATGGGACTCTTCTAATGAGAAAGAACAGCAGCTGTTTCCTTTTGGACACTCTGTCTCTGATTGAAACTTCAGACAGAACTTTACACAGTAGGGGCAGTGGAGGTGAGGAATTGCAGCTCCAACTCAGTGTGGCTTAAGTGGCTGAGAAGGCCATCTGCTTGTTCAATGTAAGAAAGCATATAATTCATATGTTTATATACTGTATACAGTGGTGTGAAAAAGTGTTTGCCCCCTTCCTCATTTCCTGTTCCTTTGCATGTTTGTCACACTCAAGTGTTTCGGAACATCAAACCAATTTAAACAATAGTCAAGGACAACACAAGTAAACACAAAATGCAATTTGTAAATGAAGGTGTTTATTATTAAAAGGTGAAAAAAAATCCAAACCATCATGGCCCTGTGTGAAAAAGTGATTGCCCCCTAAACCTAATAACTGGTTGGGCCACCCTTAGCAGCAACAACTGCAACCAAGCGTTTGCGATAACGTGCAATGAGGCTTTTACAGCGTCCTGGAGGAATTTTGGCCCACTCATCTTTGCAGAATTGTCCTAATTCAGTTACATTAGAGGGTTTTCGAGCATGAACGGCCTTTTTAAGGTCATACCACAACATTTCAATAGGATTCAGGTCAGGACTTTGGCTAGGCCACTCCAAAGTCTTCATTTTGTTTTTCTTCAGCCATTCGGTGGTGGACTTGCTGGTGTGTTTAGGATCATTGTCCTGCTGCAGAACCCAAGTTCGTTTCAGCTTGAGTACACGAACAGATGGTCGGACATTCTCCTTCAGGATCTCTTGGTAGACAGCAGAATTCATAGTTCCTTTTATCACGGCAAGTCTTCCAGGTCCTGAAGCAGCAAAACAGCCCCAGACCATCACACTACCACCACCATATTTTACTGTTGGTATAATGTTCTTTTTCTGAAATGCAGTGTTCCTTCTACGCCAGATATACTTGGACACACACCTTCCAAAGAGTTCCACTTTTGTCTCATCGGTCCACAGAATGTTGTCCCAAAAGTCTTGGGGATCATCAAGATGTGTTGTGGAGAAATTGAGACCAGCTTTGATGTTCTTTTTGCTCAGCAGTGGTTTTCTCCTTGGAACTCTGCCATGCAGGCCATTTTTGCCCAGTCTTTTCCTGATGGTGGAGGCATGAACGCTGACCTTAACTGAGGCAAGTGAGGCCTGCAGTTCCTTGGACGTTGTTGTGGGGTCTTTTGTGACCTCTTGGATGAGTCGTCGCTGCGCTCTTGGGGTAATTTTGGGCGGCCGGCCACTCCTGGGAAGGTTCACCACTGTTCCATGTCTTCGCCATTTGTAAATAATGGCTCTCACTGTGGTTCGCTGGATTCCCAAAGCTTTGGAAATGGCTTTATAACCCTTTCCAGACTGATAGATCTCAATTACTTTCTTTCTCAATTGTTCCTGAATTTCTTTGGGTCTCGGCATGATGTGTAGCTTTTAAGGATCTTCTGGTGGACCTTACTGTATCAAGCAGCTCCTATTTAAGTGATGCCTTGATTGTGAACAGGTGTGGCAATAATCAGGCCTGGGTGTGGCTAGAGAAATTGAACTCAGGTGTGGACAACTACAGTTATAGTATGTTTTAACAAGGGGGCAATCACTTTTTCACACAGGGCCATGATGGTTTGGATTTTTTTTCACCTTTAATAATAAACACCTTCATTTACAAATTGCATTTTGTGTTTACTTGTGTTGTCCTTGACTATTGTTTAAATTGGTTTGATGTTCCGAAACACTTAAGTGTGACAAACATGCAAAGGAACAGGAAATGAGGAAGGGGGCAAACACTTTTTCACACCACTGTATATATATATATATATATATATATATATACACAGTTGTTCTCAAAAGTTTACATACCCTGGCAGAATTTATGATTTCTTGGCCATTTTACAGAGAATATGAAAATATGAATGATAACACAAAAATGTTTTTTTCACTCAGAGTTAGTGTTTGGCTGAAGCCATTTAGTATCAGTCAACTGCGTTTACTCTTTTTAAATAATAATGGCAACAGAAACTACCCAAATGACCCTGATCTAAAGTTTACATATCCCAGTTCTTAATACTGAGTATTGCCCCCTATAACATCAATGACAGTCTTTTGTGGTATTTGTGGATGAGGCTCTTTATCTTCTCAGATGGTAAAGCTGCCCATTCCTCTTGGCAAAAAGCCTCCAGTTCCTGTAAATTCTTGAGCTGTCTTGCATGAACTGCATGCTTGGGCTCTCCCCAGCAGAGTGGCTCAATGATACTGAGGTCAGGAGACTGAGATGGCCACTTCAGAACCTTCACTTTATTCTGCTGTAGCCAATGACAGGTCCACTTGGCCTTGTATTTTGGATCATTGTCAAGTTGGAATGTCCAAGTACGTCCCATGCGATGCTTCCTGGCTGATGAATGCAAATGTTCTTCCAGTATTTTTTGATAACATACTTGCATACTTTAACAACATTCATCTTGCCAACAATTTTGACCAAATTTCCTGTGCCTTTGTAGCTCACATATCCCCAAAACATCAACGATCCACCTCCATACCTTTCATCATAGGCCTTGATGACTCCTCTCCAAATGTAGCATTTATGGTTGTGGCCAAAAAGCTAAATTTTGCTCTCATCACTCCAAATTACTTTGTGCCAGAAGGTTTGAGGCTTGTCTCTGTGCTGTTTGTCGTATTGTAAGTGGGATACTTTGTGGCATTTTGCGTAGTAATGTCTTTCTTCTGGCGACTCGACCATGCAGCCCATCTTTCTTCAAGTGCCTCCTTATTGTGCATCTTGAAACAGCCACACCACATGTTTTCAGAGAGTACTGTATTTCACCTGAAGTTATTTGTGGGTTTTTCTTTGCATCCCAAACAATTTTCCTGGCAGTTGTGGCTGAAATTTAAGTTGGTCTACCTGACCGTGGTTTGGTTTCAACAGAACCCCTAAATTTTCACTTCTAGATTAGAGTTTGAACACTGCTGATTGGCATTCTCAATTCCTTGGATATCTTTTTATATCCCTTTCCTGTTTTATACAGTTCAACTACCTTTTCTCGCAAATCCTTTGACAATTCTTTTGCGTTCCCCATGACTCAGAATCCAGAAATGTCAGTGCAGCACTGGGTGAAAGATGCAAGGGTCAACGAAATTTTTGACACGGAGGACTGGGACACCATGCTAACCAATTTACGCAAAGCCTCTAAATCCTTGGCGGTTAGGGAAACAGCATACAAGGTATTAACCAGATGGTATTATACCCCATCCAGACTTCATTCCATCTTTCCCGGGGCCTCTAATCTTTGCTTCAGAGGATGTCAGCTTCCAGGCACATTTATGCACATTTTTTGGGACTGCTCCCAACTTGCCCACACTTGGAACTCAATGAATGCTATGGCGTCTGCTATAGCAGGTACCCAGATACGACTCACCCCAGCCATGGGCCTTCTTGGAGCTCCTATTCCTGGGGTGCCTCGTGCAGAGGAATGCCTCATCCACACTGCTTGCATAGCCACCCTATGGGCTATTGCCCTACATTGGAAAGCCCCTACTGTACCTACCGCCTCCATCCTCTACAGGATGGACGCCATTATGTTAATGGAGAGAATTCTTTGTACATTGCATGATAGGATGCATCTATTTGACCAAAGATGGTCGCCCTGGAAATCTTATAGACAAAACCTGTTACCACAACTATAAGTACTGTTTTTGTTTTATCCTACTCTAGACCATGGAGCGCTGACATAATACCTCACCCCTAGAACTTACAATAGGTTACTTTTTTTCCTACAGTAATCTTGTTGTGTACGACTATGGTTCTCGAATGCTTCACGATCTACTTTTGTGTTCTTGTTTTCCTTATTTTCTTTTTTTATTTTTGTATGTTATTTGCATTGACATTAATATTTTGACCCTCTGACATGTATGATATATAATACGAATTGTCAAATGTTTGTAATTTTTTTATTGTATTTTCAATAAAAATCGTTTGTATTAAAAGAAAGATGCAAGGGTCTGTCAGAAGTCCAGAAACTCATTGACCTTTTATACACACACTAATTACAAGCAAACAGATCACAGGTCAGGATGGTTACCTTTAATAGCCATTCAAACCCCTTTGTGTCAACTTGTGTGCATGTTATCAGGCCAAAATCACCAGGGTATGTAAACTTTGATCAGGGTCATTTGGGTAGTTTCTGTTGTCATTATGATTTAAAAAGAGTAAACACAGTTGATTGATAATAAATGGCTTCAGCCAAACACTACCCATGAGTGAAAGAAATGTTTTTTGTGTTATCATTCATGTTCTCAGAAAAATGGCCAAGAAATCATAAATTCTGCCAGGGTGTGTAAACTTATAAGCACAACTGTATATATATATTAGGGCTGCGGAAATTAACGATTAATTGCTCTATTAATCGTTAATTTCTTTGATAGATCAAAATAATTTTGATAGAGGACGATCCGCGGATTGAGCTTCGCGGTCTCGCCCATAGGAAAGGCTGCAGCTTGGGCCTAGCTCTGGAGCAGCATCTTGGTCCACCCGGCGGCGACCTAGTAGCGGCGCGCTGACGTCATCATCACCCGCCTGCTTGTGCCGTCTACTCTGCAGATGGGTCTGCCTGCTGTCTATTCTGGACAGAGTGGACAATCGGAGATGTGGATATTACAGTATGGGGGGAGATGTGGGGAGATATGGGAAGATGAGGACTTTAGAGTATGAAGCAGATGTGGACAATACAGTATGGGGGCAGATGTGGATATTACAGTATGGGGGCAGATGTGGACATTATAGTATGGGGCAGATGTGGATATTACAGTTTGGGGGCAGATGTGGATATTACAGTATGGGGGCAGATGTGGATATTACAGTATGGGGGCAGATGTGGATATTACAGTATGGGGGCAGATGTGGATATTACAGTTTGGGGGCAGATGTGGATAGTACAGTATGGGGGCAGATGTGGATATTACAGTATGGGGGCAGATGTGGATATTACAGTATGGGGCAGATGTGGACATTACAGCATGTGGGGAGATGTGGATATTACAGTATGGGGGCAGATGTGGACATTACAGCATGTGGGGAGATGTGGATATTACAGCATGGGGGCAGATGTGGACATTACAGTATGTGGGGAGATGTGGATATTACAGCATGGGGGCAGATGTAAATTGTAAAAACTGTATGTGCATTATAATTAATCAAAATTAGTCGATTAATCTATTTAAAAAAAATCGATTAATCGAACACGAAAATTTTAATCTGTAACAGCCCCAATATATATATATATATATATATATATATATATATATATATATATATATATATATATATATATATATATATATATATATATATATATATAAAATATATGTGCATGTATAGAAATATATATATATATATATATATATATAGATAGATAGATAGATAGATAGATAGATATATCTATCTATATATACATATAGTACAGGATGCCAAGGGTGGGTCCCGGACAGATTCTATGTGTCACCAGTGTTCGGGTTATGGTCCCTTTAAGGTGTGGGTACCCAGGGTGCTCATCCGTGATGGGTGAGAAGTTACGGATTACCCATAAAATGGAGAGGTCTGACTTGCAGTCCTCTATGTAATAGTATAGAGGTATTTGGGACCCAGAATTTTAGAGGCCCTGAAGTGACATTCGTGTGGGAAAAAGGCCTCCACTTCTGACTAAAGGGACTCCAGTCCCCAAAAGGGTTAAGAGCCCTGGGATGCAGCACCTAAAGCAGGAAGTAGTATTAAGCCCCATACACACGGTCAGATTTTCCGATGGATTCTGTCCTATCGGACAATGTTGTCGGAAATTCCGACCGTGTGTAGGCACCATCGGACATTTTCCATCGGATTGTCCGACGGACAAAGTTGTATCTCCTGCTCTAAAAATTTTCCCACAACAAAGTCCGATCACACCAATTCCGATCGTGTGTAGCGAATTCCGACGGACAAAGTGCCACGCATGCTCAGATCACATTACAAGACCAAAGCTATTGGCTACTAGCCTCTACGCAGTCCCGTCGTAGGCGACAAACGTCATCATGTTCAGAATGATCGGATTTTCCGACAACTTTGTCCGACCGTGTGTATGCAACACCAGTGTCGGACTAAATCCGTCGGACTAAATCCGTCGGACCAAATCCGATGGATTTGGTGGTCGCAGTGGCGGAACTATAAGGGTCGCAACAGTCGCAAGTGCGACTGGGCCCTGTAGTTCTCCGCCACTTCAGGGGGCCCACCGGCCGCCCGCCCGCCGGACTGAGGGGCCCACCCACCTGATTGTCCGGGCCCCGGGGCCCGGGGTGTGTGTGGCGTGAGTGGCGTGATTCAGTCAGTCTGTAATAACCGTGGAGTTCATTGCATGCCATGGGGAGGGAGGGGGGCTTTCACCCACTGCGAGGGGAGAGAGAAGCGCTCTGAGACTGTGCGGGCTCCGCCCCCGCCTATCCAGAGCCAGGAAACTAAAAGAAAAACTCTCAGACCAATACAGTGAAGGCGGGGGAGGAGCTTTCTGAGGCAAGGCATTCTGGAGGAGCCTCGAGGCACGCCTGTGGAGGACTTTGCGACCGCAACGTCACATGAAGATACTTACTGTGGAGGAATCGATCGATTGATTGGCGGTAAGTCACCGTTTTGCATTCCAATCGACCGATCCCAACCTCTGCCACCACCCCCCCTTCAGACTGTGCCACCACCACCCTCCACAGGGCCACCACCCCCCCTCCAGACTGTGCCACCACCCCCCTCCACAGTGCCACCACCCCCCCCCCTCCAGACTGTGCCACCACCCCCCTCCACAGTGCCACCACCCCCCCCCTGCAGACTGTGCCACCACCCCCCTCCACAGTGCCACCACCCCCCCCTGCAGACTGTGCCACCACCCCCCTCCAGACTGTGCCACCACCCCCCCCCCCCCTCCAGACTGTGCCATCACCCCCCCCCCCCTCCACAGACTGTGTCCCCACCCCCCTCCACAGACTGTGCCACCACCCCCCCTCCAGACTGTGCCACCATCCCCCCTCCAGACTGTGCCACCACCCCCCCCCCTCCAGACTGTGCCACCACCCCCCCCCAGACTGTGCCTCCACCCCCCCCCGACTGTGCCTCCCCCCCCCCCCGTGCCATCACCCTCTCCTCCAGACTGTGCCATCACCCCCCTCCAGACTGTGCCATCACCCCCCTCCAGACCTGTGCCATCACCCCCCCTCCAGACTGTGCCATCACCCCCCCTCCAGACTGTCCCCTCCCTCCACAGACTGTGCCACCACCCCCCCTCCAGACTGTGCCACCACCCCCCCTCCAGACTGTGCCACCACCCCCCCTCCAGACTGTGCCACCCCCCCCCCCCCCAGACTGTGCCTCCACCCCCCCGACTGTGCCTCCACCCCCCCCGTGCCATCACCCTCTCCTCCAGACTGTGCCACCACCCCCCCAGACTGTGCCTCCACCCCCCGACTGTGCCTCCACCCCCCCGTGCCACCACCCCCCCCCCTCCAGACTGTGCCACCACCCCCCCCCCAGACTGTGCCTCCACCCCCCCCCTCCAGACTGTGCCATCACCACCCCCCCTCCAGACTGTGCCACACCCCCCCCCCTCCAGACTGTGCCACCACCCCTCCCCTCCAGACTGTGCCACCACCCCTCCCCTCCAGACTGTCCCCCCCCCTCCACAGACTGTGCCACCTCCCCCCCCCCCAGTGCCACCATCCCCCCTCCAGTGCCATCATCCCCTCCTCCAGACTGTGCCATCACCACCCCCCCTCCAGACTGTGCCATCACCACCCCCCCCCCTCCAGACTGTGCCATCACCACCACCCCCCCCCCCCTCCAGACTGTGCCATCACCACCCCCCCCTCCAGACTGTGCCATCACCACCCCCCCTCCAGACTGTGCCATCACCACCCCCCCCCTCCTCCAGACTGTGCCACCACCCCCCCTCCAGACTGTGCCACCACCACCCCTCCAGACTGTGCCACCACCCCCCCTCCAGACTGTGCCTCCACCCCCCCTCCAGACTGTGCCACCACCCCCCCTCCAGACTGTGCCACCACCCCCCCTCCAGACTGTGCCACCACCCCCCCTGACTGTGCCACCACCCCCCCCTCCAGACTGTGCCACCACCCCCCCTAGTGCCATCACCCTCTCCTCCAGACTGTGCCATCACCCCCCCCCCCTCCAGACTGTGCCATCACCCCCCCCCCCCTCCAGACTGTGCCATCACCACCCCCCCTCCAGACTGTGCCATCACCACCCCCCCTCCAGACTGTGCCATCACCACCCCCCCCCCTCCAGACTGTGCCATCACCACCCCCCCCCCTCCAGACTGTGCCATCACCACCCCCCCCTCCAGACTGTGCCATCACCACCACCCCCCCCCTCCAGACTGTGCCATCACCACCCCCCCCTCCAGACTTTTTCCAGTGGAAAAAAATATAGTATCAAAATCATGCTTTTTTTGGGGGGGGGGGGGGCTTTCCTGATTTCTTGCACCGGGGCCCTGAGGTTTCTAGTTACGCCTCTGGGTGGTCGGATTTTCCGACCGTGAGTATGGGGCTTAAAGTGTGGTGGTGTGAGTAGGAGTTGGAGAGAAATACCTGTTTGGAGTGCTGCACATTTGCTGGAAGTAGCCAGACTGGGACTGTGCTAACCCTGGGGTAAAGTCCCATCTATGAACTGTGTGTTTCCTTTATATTTCGTTTATGTTATGCTGTTGTGCTGGAGACAAGCAGACTTTTTGTGTTGCATTTTGTTTTGCTGCTGGAAGTGTTTGCCTAAGAAAATAAACACCTCTTTGTTTAAAGTTAAACGGCTTTGCACATGGTCCCGTGGAGCTATAAACCCCAAACTTTACAATATATATATATATATATATATATATATATATGGTGTTCGGGTGTTCGTATATATATATATATTCACCTGACCTAAAAAAAAAAAGAAATATAACGTTTTATTATATTTTTAGCCTTGACCATAATAAAGCCAGTATATACAAAAACTGTTTTATATTCTCTTTGAAGAAAAAAAAAGTGCCTTCGTCCCTAAATTACTACCGATTTATGCTTTTTATTGATATGTTCTATTGTTCAGAGTGATGATGACATACATTGTAGCTGAGCTTTTGTTCTCAGAGAAAATATCTGTTTCAAGGACAGAGTACAAAAGTTTTACAGCAATGAAAGGTAAATATGACAGATGGTGGCCGTTTGAATACGCTTGTTACTATACATTTTGGGAAGAGGTGAAGAGTCATTTTATCTGCAAACAAACTTCCTGGACAAATATGAACCCATTCATCAATGCCATATTTGCCAGTGATGTTAGGGGCTAGTATCCCTGCCAAAATATAGGTACACAGGAGGTATTGAACTCCAGACATGCAAATAATAACCAATTCACACAAGTTGGATGAAAATAGCCGTGGCCTTATTCATTGGTTTTCACAACATGCACTGAGCAAAATTATAACCGCAACACTTTTGTGTTTTCCCCTATTTATCATGAGCTGAACTCAAAGATCTGTGACTTTTTCTATGAACACAAAAGGCCTATTTCTCTCAAATATTGTTCACAGATCTGTCTAAATCTGTGTTAGTGAGCACTTCTCTTTTGCAGAGATAATCCATCCACCTCACAGGTGTGGCATATCAAGATGCTGATTAGCCAGCATGATTATTGCACAGGTGTGCCTTAGGCTGGCCACAATAAAAGGCCACTCTAAAATGTGCAGTTTTACTGTATTTGGGAGTCGGGGGGGGGGGGGGGGGGGGTTACGAACTCGTTAGGGACTGCCCGCCTGTACGGAAGTCGGAAATGTTCGTAAGTCGGCCGCGCATGCGCAGACCGACAAATACGGAGATTTCCGGACATTTCCGATGTTCCGTCTATTGCCGTTCTGCGCATGCGCGGCAAATTACGGACATTTCCGGCATTTTCCGAAGCTCAGTATGGCCGCGCATGTGCAGAACGGCCGAAAGACGCAGAAAAAGAACGAAAAATTTCGGAGGGTCCCCGCAGCACCCCGTTCGTGAGTAGGGGTTGTTCGTAGGTCGGGTGTTCGTAAGTCGGGGACCCCCTGTACTGGCAAGAACTGAAACACAATGTCGTATACGCCAATCCAGAGCATCCCAAACATGCTCAATGGGTGACATGTCCGGTGAGTATGCTGGCCATGCAAGAACTGGGATGTTTTCAGCTTCCAGGAATTGTGTACAGATCCTTGCAACATGGGGCCGTGCATTATCATGGTGTAACATGAGGTGATGGTCGTGGATGAACGGCACAACAATGGGCCTCAATAAAATGCACTTGTGTTCATTGTCCATAGCATATGCTGGTCCATACCATAACCCCACCGCCACTGGGCCACTCAAACAACAATATTGACATCAGCAAACAGCTCACCCACACAACGCCATACACGCTGTCTGCTGTCTGCCCTGTACAGTGAAAACTGGATTTATCCGTGAAGAGAACACCTCTCCAAAGTGCCAGACGCCATCGAATGTCAGCATTTGCACACTCAAGTCAGTTACGATGACACGTGGTCTGTGGTTGTGAGGCCGGTTGGATGTACTGCCAAATTCTCTGAAACACCTTTGGAGACAGCTTATGGTAGAGAAATGAGCATTCAATTCAAGGACAGCTCTGGTTGACATTCCTGCAATCAGCATGCCAATTGCACGCTCCCTTAAAACTTGCGACATCTGTGGCATTGTGCTGTGTGATAAAACTGCACATTTTAGAGTGGCCTGTTATTGTGGCCAGCCTAAGGCACACCTATGCAATAATCATGCTGTCTAATCATCATCTTGATATGCCACACCTGTGAGGTGGATGGATTATCTCGGCAAAGGAGAAGTGCTCACTAACACAGATTTAGACAGATTTGTGAACAATATTTGAGAGAAATAGGCATTTTGTGTACATAGAAGAAGTCGTAGATCTTTGAGTTCAGCCTAACATAAATAGGGGAAAACACAAAAGTGTTGCGTTTAAAATTTTGCTCAGTGTATATTTCATTTAATATATAATTCATGATATTTTTATCACATTAACATTTTTAATATTATCAACTGTTTAAAGCCAACAAAACCAGCTCAGTCACTAAGGCTTGAGCTGTAAAATACATTAACTCCCGCTCAATTACTGTCCTCTTTTGAGGTGAAAGGGACCTACCACATAACAAGGCCACAACGGGAGGGGATAGGTGGGGAGCTCCTTGGGATCCTATGGCGACTGGCAAAGATTCTCCTCAGCTACCCCTATAAATAGGGGCTCATCCTGCTTCTGGAAGCTTCCAAAGGGCCAACTGACCTCTCTTGACCTATCACAGCCAACCCCTCTGCAGCTTCCAGGGGGTTCTTCCCATGTGACCCCTCTTGACATATCACAAGCCCCCCCATTGATTTTAAACCCAACGGGAGACTTGAAACTTCCCAACAGCCATGATCCCATGAGAGAAGGGGGGCCTTAAGACAGGCATATCCCTTCTTTTCCCTATTCTGCACATATGCTTGTGATCCACCTCCCCCTGCAATTTATTTATAATGCCCTGCATTGTTACTGGGTGCTCTGGAAGTTCTGGAGGTCCTAGGAATCCTGAAAGTGTCAGCTGGAATCCTGCAAGGAATCCTGGAAGATCTGTCAAAGAATCCTGCAAGAAATTCTGAAAGACCCAACAGGAATTCTGTAAGTACTTTAGCAATTTCTGTGAAGCAAAATCAGTAAATTTTGCTTAAAATGGAACTTAACCCAAAAGAGAAAGTTCCACTTGTTTGCATCCCCCCCCCCCTCCCCCAGAAGCCTCCTGGGGCATATCACAGGTCCCAAAAGAGTGCGGGACCATTCATAAACCTTAGTTCGGCTCGCACATGTGCTGTAGGTGACCAGCTGTGAAGCCGCAAGGCTTTACTGCTGCTTTCCCTTACTGAAGATGCCAGTGCCTGGATCCGAAGCCGATTGAGGACATCAGTGGATCCCTGGACAGCTACAGTATTTGATGATTTTCTTTATGGGTAGACTGGAGCTCCTCTTTAAAGATTATGGATTAATGAAATAGGATTTTCATTTACCTGTGAGATTCTGGTGCAATTTCCGGTGGAGTAGAGAGAGAGCAAGGACCACGTCTACCTTTTCAGAAAGCTTCCCATTTGGGTCGAACCAGCCAGGGCACACTTCGCTTCTTGTGGCAGATGCTGTTTCAATACTGTTCTTTGCAAATTCTTTGAAAAGAAAGTTCTTTGCAAATCAGGACTCGTTTACTACCTACTACACCACGCTGCACCTACTCAACACATACATTGATCAATCTTCTTGTGTTTAACCAGCGGGTTGAATAAAAAAAAATGATTACTCTGGGGCGTACCTACAGGGGTCACAATTGCGACCCGGCCCCATTCTCCAGGGGGCCTATTCGGCCCCCCTGTACAACTGGATAGGAGGAGCGGCAGGGTGGCTGCATACAGAGGAACAGATCTCTCCATTTTCCTTCTGAAGCGGGCAGACGCCCCACCATTTCTCCTAGTCAGCTTATTTCTGCTGCCCACCTGTGTACTCTCCTGTCCCCCAGTGCTCTCACCGGGCCCCATCTCATCTCCTGCAGCTCTGCTGGCTTCCCCCTGCCCTACTGCTAGCCACTGTGGGATTTACTTTCAGAATGGAGAGCGGGGAAGGGGCCAGTAAATAATACCTTCCTTGTGCTAATGAATAGGGTCAATGATCCTTACCGATCACTGACGCTGTTCATTCATAAGGTGGGGCACGGTAAATGGTGTTTACTATGCTTCAGTTTGTGAATGAACGGGAAGCTCTGTACAGAGCTATTTCTGTCAATTCGTTCTGTGCTGCTGAGACTGCAGAGAAGGAGATTGAGGGCTGTGTCCTCAATCTTCTTTCCCTGCCTCAAAGGTGGAACATCAGAGCCCCAAAGGGGCTCCTAAAAAAATAAAAAAAATGAAAAAAATGGTTAAAAATATAAAAAAAAATTAATAACAAAAAAAAAATAAAAAATACTAACACCAATGACAGAACTGCCACGGTCACAAAGGTCGCACTTGCAACTGGGCCCTGGCGTTCTGTGACAGGGCTCAGAGGGGGGCCCTTCATTGTTTCTTAGATCAGTGCTTTGAAGTTTCTAGCTATGCAACTGCGATTACCCCATCCACACATTCATTGTGGAAGGGGGAATCCTTCCCACTGTGTTATTGTATTATGACAGCGATGTTACTGGCTATGGCCATTGGCACTGATCATTCAGGAAAAGGCAGACAGACTGGTTGTACTCAAGTCGTTTGATAGAAAAACTTGTTTACAACCAGCCTACCCAAACATGGATTGAAATTTGTCTGGTTCCTGCTGAACCAGCTGCATTTTGATCCATGTATGGGCAGCTTTAGACAACTAAAGAGTAGGGTTGTCATGTTTTGGTTTAGCTGGAACTATGGTGGCTCAAAATTCCTAAAAAAAAAAAGAGTTTTCACTAGTTTTCACCTTCAGTTACTCCCTAAGGTAATGCTTTTAAAATGCACGAAAATGCCTCTTATTATTGCTGACTTATGTTTTCCATGTCCTAGTTTTGAGAAAGAATACAAAACCTGGATTATGTGACTTGCCATTTTTATAGAAACTGTTTTACAATGCTTGAGCAAAATCCCTGTCTGCACTCAGGCATGGCCATGTTAAAGGACCACTGTTGTGGAAAATATCAAGTTCTGATAACTGTATGTGGACAATATACAGTATGTTATGATAGTAGTCAGTATAACTATTACTTTATTTTACACGGTTTTATATTTTTCTTAACATTTACCACCAGACTAAGCTGTCCATGAAAAGTGACAGTGAAGAGAAGACAAGCAGCGTTCTTTAAGAAAAAATGTTGCTTAAAGCAGAACTCTCTCCCTCCCCATTCCCCCAAAACATTGTTTTTTTGCTTACTTTTAGTACTGATGACAGTAATCACCAGGGTTAGTAGAGAGAGTGAATCTCCCCATTGGGGTTCTAACCCTTCTTCCCTCTATTCAAGACTAAAATAACATTTGGAGCTTTTAATACACTCAACACACTTTAAAGTGAATAGATTTATTGATATGTTATTGTATCTTTCTTTTTTTTTTCTCTTTCTTAGTGTCGGTTCACACAGGGGCAGCCCGACTTGCGGCGCGACTTTGCAAGGCGATCTGCACACGACTTCAGCGGCGGCTTGCAAAATGACTTGTATATAAGTCAATGCAAGTTGCTCTGAAGTCATGCCAAAGTAGTACAAGAACCTTTTTCTAAGTCGCTCCTATTAGAACGGTTCCATAGTACAGAATGGAGTGCGACTTGTCAGGCGCCTGACAAGTCGCCCCTGTGTGAACCGTCACTTACAGTTTTGTGTTTAACGTCAGTAACAAAATTTGTTAAGAAATGGAGAAAAATGAAAAGTGCCTTAACATGCAGCAACTCATCAGCAGTCAGCTTTTATCCATTTCTAAATTGATTAACCATAGACTCCAATTAGCTGCTCTGGTGTTTTTATGTGCAGTGAAAATGTGCATTTATATATGTAATGTATGTATGTACTGTACTGTATGCGTGATATGTCCTTTCACTGCTGTCGTGTCTGATTGCGCAGACACAAAGGCAAACCAGGGAAGAAGGTGTACCCATTTAGTCCTCGTTTACATGGGCGGCAGTCTATACTGCCCCTTTTTTTTCAGCTGAAGGGGGATATTGAATATGAATCCACCGCATCCACTTGAATGAGTCGTGTTGATGGTGGTACCAGTTGCGACAGGTTGTATAAATTTCCGTAGTACCAAAATATGCTTAACCACTTAAGGACCGGAAAGGTTATGCCCCCTTAACGACCAGGTAATTTTTTGCGATACGGCACGGCGTCGCTTGAACTGACAATTGCGCGTTCGTGCGACGCTGTACCCAAACTAAATTTATGTCATTTTTTTCCCACAAATAGAACTTTCTTTTGGTGCTATTTAATCACCTCTGCAGTTTTTTTTTTTTTTGCACTATAAACAAACAAAGAGCGACAATTTTGAAAAATAAATTAAAAAAACAAATGTATTCATCAGTTGAGGCCGATACATATTCTTCTACATATTTTTGGTAAAAAAAAATTCAATAGGCATATATTGATTGGTTTGCGCAAAAGTTATTGCGTGTACAAACTATGGGATAGATTTAGGGACTTTTATATTTTTTTATTATTTCTACTAGTTATGTCAGCAGTCTGTGTTTTTTAGCGGGACTGCGACATTGCGGCAGACAAATCTGAACCCAAATTACACTTTTTGGGGACCAGTGACATTATTACATTTATCAATGCTATATAAATGCACTGATAAATGTAAAAATGACACTGGCAGGTAAGAGGTTAACACTAGGGGGCGATCAAGGGGTTAGGTGTGTTCCCTGGGTGTGTTCTAACTGTAGAGGGGGAATGGGTTGCCTGGGACATGACAGAAATCACTGTTCCCCATCACTGAGAACAGTAGATCTCTGTCATGTCCCCTGTCAGAATGGGGTACTGACTTGTTTACAAAGGCAGATCCCCATTGGGCCTCTGTACTAGGTGATCGCGGGTCGCCGGAGTCTGCCCAACCCGCAGGCATGCCCCCCCAGCTTGCATCGGGCTCCAGAGTGCACCGCCCGCCTGCAACTACGCCTGCGCAAGCCGACGTACAATGACAGTGATTTGCGCAGGAGAGCCAACCTGCCGCAGTAGAACTGTGGCGGCTGGTCATTAACTGGTTAACATGGCTGCTGGCTATGTTAGCTTGTGGGTTGGCAGTCAGAGGGCTGTAAAACCGCAGCTCAACCACCAATTTTTACCTCCCTATACTTGCCTGCGTAAACAAGGCCTTTCAGAGCACAGATAGCAGTACATGATGCAAACAATTGGCTCAATAAAAGGAAGCCATCAAAAGAAGCATTGCTTGCAAAATTCAACTTGGATTTGATAATTAGGGCTTGGAGAAAAGGTGACAGCCAGAGGTGGAAGGAAGCTGAATAATTTGATTCCCCCATCAACACTGACTGTGAATCCCTCCCACAGAGCTATTGTGTTCTGCCTTCCACAACAATCCCCACTAGTGGCTATAAGTTATAGCCACTAGTGGGGATTGTTGTGGAAGGCAACCAGCCTGTTGGATTTTTTGCATGTGATCACTGCCAATGGTTATAGCCTATAACCATTGGCAGTGATCACATGCAAAAAATCCAACAGGCTGGTTGTACTGAAGTCGATCAATGGATTGACTTCAGTACAACCAGCCTGCCCATAGATGGATTGAATCTCAGTGGATTTGATCCTTTTATGCCTGGCTTTAGTTACATCACTTTATATTCCATCTATATAAATCCTAACAGGCAAATAAAAAAAAAAAAAATATCCAATGCAGTGGGGCAGTGCCACAAGGATAATTGTTTGTTTAAGTCTAGGGAAACAATAAAGGATATCTACTCCTCCCTGCAGCTAGACCAGTCCTGCCAGCTTCTGCACCCTCGCACTCTAGCTGTCTAGGGTTCTGATGTCATGAAGACTAGAGCAGAATGCAGGGTCCATAGTTCTGCTCTGGATGTGAGAATGCTGAGGGACAGTCCAATGGCAGATCGTGGCAGAGCGCCGTCTGCTGGGGGAAACAGAGAATCAGATAAGTAAATGTTTCTCTTCTTCCCTAGACAAAACAAGCTATAAACTCTTGCAGTATGGGCACAGGCAATTTTTTTTCTGGCCTTTAAGTTCATATTCACTCTTGACCAAAATGGCAAAATTTTGCCAGAATCTCCAGCTTGTTACCAAAATTTCAGAGAAATGGAAACTTTCAATATCTTTTTTGCTAATATCCATTGTCTGGCTGGAAAAAAAAAAGTTACCAACTTGTTTGAGGATGGACAGATGTCTCCTTCCTTGATGTCTTTTGTATGACCGGTCTTACTTTTTGCATGGGATAGGGATAAGTCCTGATGGTCATCTCTGTCCCTATCAACACTGAAATTCACACTCACTTTTTTGTCATATCAGGAAGTGGACCCTTAACCCATCTGTCACAGACTCCCTATCACACAGTCTGCAGGCCATCTGGCCAACTACTTTACATTCCAATTAACCCTCTCACAGCCCAGGACCTTTGCTATGTATTGTTCCCCAGACAGAGAGTAAAATACACCCATGCAAGCCATTGTCACCAAGTTGTGTCTGGACTGTTTGTAAATAACACATTGTTTATGACAAGGACCTGCTAGAGAATAGTCTAGTGTCACTTTTGCTTTACTAAGATTGTTTTGTTACTTAATGGCAGATGGAGGGGACATTGCAGAATTGTTTTTCTGGAATGCAATCATTTTTCATACCTTGAAGCCTAAAGCTGGCTATACGCTGGTAGAATTTTGTTTTAGAAATTTTTTGTTTTAGGAACTTTCGTTCAATTTTCTAATTGTTAGTAGGGTCAAATCAATGTTTGTTTTTAACCATAGTGACAAGAAAATTCAAAGGAGCAGGATGGAACATTTTTCTTAAATGTACGAATTTCAAACAGTGTATGAGGTTTTCTTAAAGTGGTGTTTCCACCAAAAAAAAGAAAAAGCTTAAAATTCATAAAAAAAAATTTAAAAAAATAATTGGAAAAAAAATACATTTTTACTCACCTCTAAATGCCTGTTGCTAGGGGGTCCCTCGTAGTCTGCCTCCTTCAGTGCCCGGGCACTGACATCACTACCCCTCGGTGCAGTCAGTCATCTGGGACACGTGACAGGCCCCAGATGACTGGCGCCGATCGCACATGCGCAGTGGGTGGAACGAAGCCCCCCCTCGTTCCCCCGCTCCACTTGCGGCGCCGGCATTCTTAATGTGGGCACCCGGCAGCCGGGTGCCCACATTAAGAATGCCGGCGCCGCGAGCGGAGCGGGGAACAAGGGGGGGGCTTCGTTCCTCCGCATTGCTGGACCCTGGGACAGGTAAGTGTCTATTAAAAGTCAGAAGCTGCAGTATTTGTAGCTGCTGACTTTTAAAAAAATTATTTTAGGGGGCACCCCACTTTAAGGTAAAGTCCATTTGTTTCAAAATTAAATGTTAAAAGCAAACAAAATTTTGAAACTACTTTTGAATCACAAACGTCAAGCTGTGACATGTACTGAAAATTGTCGTATACATTTTTGTACAAATTTTCATTTGAAAATCTACTAGCTTTTACTCTTCCATCTTTTGTCTTTTTTTTTTTATTTAGAGAGTGGGCCATTTTTGCCCGGTTTTTTACATTTCTGTTTGTAAGTCTGTACATTCGGCCAGTGTGTACAGCAGCCTGTCCGACAAAAGCTGACCTAACGTCCGGCTTCTGTTGAATGGGCATGCAGGAAAACCAGCAGCCAATCAGGCATCCAATTACCAATGTCTGGGACCGCTGACCAGTATGTTCTGGTAAGGGGGCAGTCCCCCTGTCAGAACACAATAGCTCAGTGATTAGATCACTGTACTAACATCGCTTAGTTAATACAGCGAGCCATTCAGTTTTTTTTTTTTTTTTTTTTCCATTTAGCCCGCTGGGTTGAGCGAAAAAAAAAAAAACGCCTATGTTTACCAGGCATAACTCCTTTTTCTGACTTCCTGTTTTTCTCACTTCCTGTTCTGTGACATTTGTGCAGCAGAAAATGGGTGGGGACAGTGGGACAGAAAGGCTCAGGTATCGATAAAAAACATTTTCAGTAGTACTACTAAAAATGTGTTTTTGTTTGTGTACCCTTCAGAGATTTACCATCACTTCCTTTACTGACAGTTCAAAGGACCAACAAGAAGTCTTGTGGAAGTTCCAAGTCATTCCTAGTATGATTTTACCAAGCACTAAGGACTCCCAATGTGATCGCGCTGCTGCTTGAGCGTTCAATCACCAGCACAGTTACATGGGAGGAAGGAGGGTGGGTTTCATGCTTCCATACCTGGAATTACTGGCTGCTTTTCTTTTTTCCCATGGCTGAATAAACTGCTGGAGAAGTGAAGGAAAGGTGAATAAAGGCTGCATAGGTCTGCACATAGGCCAACCTCACTCACTGCAGCCAATCAGATGCTTTCAATTCCTACCTTGCACTAGAAAATAAATGACAACTGAGATCTGATTGGTTGCCTCAGGCCATGCCCCTATTTCATTTTCTCCAGTTTTAAAAAATGAAACCCACTAGTGAGAGTGACTTGAAGCTGATAGATTTTTCTCACTCAGAGCTGAACAATATAATAAACAATTCACTATAAGGGGAATACACGAGGGACTGGACGATTACAATGAGCGAGAGGCTCCATTGTGTTTATATTGCACGCTCTATGTCATTACATCCCTGTGACATTTGTCTGATGGATCTGCACACGGTAGCTGCTACAGAGGCAGGAGAGGAAAAGGCAGGAATCAGCTTCATTTCTCACAGGGTAGAGCGAGGTGTTCAGTGAAAATATGCTTTTAGCCATGGCAGAAAATTGTCTATTGACTAGCAGCCACTGTCCTCCTGGCGGAACTTGCCAGCATGACATAAGTACCATCCAAAGGCTCCGAACAAAGCAATCTTTTATTTTATGGGTAATGTTGACACTGACAGTGAATAATGCTTTTTTCGAGCTCTGTTATTTTTAGCTGTTGTGCGTGTGTAATCCCTGTATGAAATAATAGGGCATGTAAGTGGAGAAGAGGAATGCTCTATGTTCATACCTGTGTGATGAGGGTCACAAGGATACCTAAGGTACCCTCTGGGATGTTACTGTGCTAGAGAGGAGGCAAGAGATGTACAGCGTGTGTTACAAAGTTCCTTGGGCAGTGGGCGAAGAGATGTGCTAGGCGCAAAGTTTCTAGGTCAGCCATTTTGTATGAGAACAACACTGAAAGAGAACTCAAATGACTGAATTTAGGTGTTTCCAGGAAAGGGCACTGTTTATGTTACAGAATACAAAGATGTTTTAAAGTAGAGGTGTTCAACATGCGGCCCACGACAGCTGTGAATGCGCCCCAACACCAAATCGTAAACTAACTTAAAAATGTTGATTTTTTGGGGGGGATTTCTTTTTTAAAATGCGTTTACACGTATGCGGCGTACACACGGTCGGAATTTCCGATGGAAACAGTCCGATGGGAGCTTTTCATCGGATTTTCCGACCGTGTGTATGCCCAATGGTCTTTTTCTGTCGGAATTTCCGACGGACTTTAAATTGAGAACCTGTTCTCAATTTTTCAGACGGAAAACCTTTCTATCGGATTTTCCGATCGTGTGTAGGCAATTCCGACACGCAAAATTCCGACGCATGCTCGGAAACAATTCGACGCATGCTCGGAAGCATTAAACTTCCCTTTTATAGTGCTGTCGAATGTGTTTTATGCGCTGTGTTATTGACCGTTGGAATTTGGTGTGATCGTGTGTAGGCAACACAGCTTGAGCGGAATTCCTTCGGAATTCCGTTGGAAAAACCGTCAGAGTTTTTTCAGATGAGAATTCCGATCGTGTGGACGCGGCATTAGCAAACACATGGGGCCGAAGAAAAATTTGACCGTGTCTCTTTACTGGACTTTTATAAGTTTTATATTCCCGAAGAAAAATATCCCACTCTTCACAAACACACCTTATTCATGTGCTCAGTTTTCAGCAGCACGGCACCTATATTTGTGAGCAACTTTTTTCAAGGATGAAGCACACAATAGGGAAAATTAGAACCAAAATATCTGATGAGCACCTTCAGAATTCATTGAGAATTGCTACCACATCCATCCCACCAGATATTGATGCATTCGTTTATCAAAAACAGTGTCAGATATACTACTACCAGTTGTTTTGAGTTGCCCTCTTTTAATTTTATAATAAAAAAAAAATAACAAAAAAATGAAGTGTCATTACTCAGATAGGTACATTATCTTTATCAGTGATCATTATCTTGTGATCTGCCTGACTTTTAATGCTCACCAGCTATCCTTATTGTTAGTATATTTTATGTGTGGCCCAAGACAGGTCCTCTTCATCCAATGTGGCCCAGGAAGGTCATAAGGTTGGATACCCCTGTATTATACAATTGTACTCTTCTACACTTGTGGTAACAGTTTGATGACCTCCATAAAGACATGGTTTGATGAGTTTGGTGTGGAGAGATTTGAGTGCTCGGCACAGAACCCTGACCTCAACCCTACAGAACACCTTTGGGATGAATTGGAACACCAATTGTGAGCCAGGTCCTCTCATCCACCATCAGTACCTGACCTCACAAACAGGCACATATTCCCACAAACAAATCCCAAAACCTTGTGGAGCGTCTTCTAGAACAGTGAAGATTGTTTCAGTGCATAACGGGAACTCTTCAACAGTGACACAGCCAGAAAAAAAAAAAATATTTTTCCTTAGTAGAGTGGAAGCCCTGGCTGCTTTTTATTTCTGCCTGTGTCTCTGTTGCAAAGTTTTAACTTACTTCCTATCTGGTGAAACCATTGTCAGCAGGACAGGAAATGGGGTAAATATAATTAAAGTGTAAGTACACCTTTACAGAAAAATCTGTAGGGTGAATTTACACAGGACGCCCTCCTCATCCCCCCATTACCGCTGACGTGTTTTGCAGCGATTTCCCATTGTGAGCCCCGTTATAGTCGCTTCAGGGGTCCAGGACTTAGAAATACCCTCGGCATTCACGCTTCTTCTTCCCCATTGACAGGATGGGCTACGGAGGTTCTGATTGGTTGGAGCCGCCCATGTGACGCCGCCGACCAATTAGAAAGTGAGGCCCGAAACGGAAAGAAAAGAAGAAAGTAGTGCAGGGCCGGGCATGACAGTGTGCAAAGGGAGACAACAAAGGGATAACAAATGTAAAACTAGAAACTGTAACAGGAAGGGGTTGGAACGGTTTGAGAATGACTGAGGGGGTGGAGCATTATTTAAGGAGGAGGCGGGGACTTCTGGGCTGCAGAGGAAGGGATAGAGAGGAGGAAGCAGTAAGCAGTTTCCCACCCTCCCTCCATCCCTGTTTTGTTGTCTTGTTCGTTTTGTTTGTCTGTTCTTATTTCATTTCAGGTCCAGCGGAAATCGGTTCGTCATAGCAGTGGAGTAACGGCAATGTTTTTGGTCTTTGATGGTGTCAGAAAAAAATACGAGTGGAAGTGTTGGGGTGCTCATCGGTAGTATGTGCCCCTCTGGTGTATTCCAGTAGAACAGTTAGCTGGAATACGGTAATGGTTGCACTGTGGGAAGTGGGTTGTCTCCGAGCTGGTGGTAGGACTGGAGGCCTATCATGGATTCAAGAAAGCATGAGCAGCACCAGAACACTGAGCAGACTCTATCAATCAATCACAGCTCTCTGTTAAGAAGACAGCACATAGAGTTGCCTATCTGTCCCCCTGTTAAGCAGAGAAACCAAAAGCAATATACCCTGACTGTAGCACCTACCTTGGAGGGCGCTACATCTGCATATAAATTTCCATATGCCCATGCATACATATACACATACATAGATATACAGTGCCTTGAAAACGTTTTCACACCCCTTGAAATTTTCCACATTTTGTCATGTTACAGCCAAAAACGTAAATGTATTTTATTTGGATTTTATGTGATAGACCAACACAAAGTGGCACATAATTGTGAAGAGAAAGAAAAATGATAAAATCGTTTTCAAAATGTTTTACAAATGAATATCTGAAAAGTGTGGCATGCATTTGTATTCAGCACCTTTATTCTGATACCTTTTATTACTAAAATCTAGTGAAACCAGTTGCCTTCAGAAGTCACCTAATTAGTAAATAGAGTCCACCTGTGTGTAATTAAATCTCAGTAAAAATACAGCTGTTCTGTGCAAGCCCTCAGAGGTTTGTTAGAGAACCTTAGTGAACAAACAGCATCATGAAGGCCAAGGAACACACCAGACAGGTCAGGGATAAAGTAAGGGTTAGGCTATAAAAAAATATCCCAAGCTTTCAACATCTCACAGAGCACTGTTCAATCCATCACCTGAAAATGGAAAGAGTATGGCACAGCTGAAAACCTACCAATAGATGGCTGTCTTCCTAAACTGACAGGCTGGGCAAGGAGAGCATTAGTGTGAGAAGCAGCCATGAGGCCCATGGTAACTCTGGAGAAGCTGCAGAGATCCACAGCTCAGGTGGGAGAATCTGTCCACAGGACAACTATTAGTCGTGCACTCCACAAATCTGGCCTTTATGGAAGAGTGGCAAAGCGCTATGTGTGGTGGAAAACTAACACTGCACATAACCCTGAACACACCATCCCCACCGTGAAACAGTGGTGGCAGCATCAAGTTATTGGGATTCTTTTTCTTTATCAGGGACAGGGAAGCTGCTCAGAGTTGATGGGAAGATGGATGGAGCCAAATACCGGGCAATCTTAGAAGGAAACCTGTTATGCCGCGTACACACGATCGGAATTCTCGTCGGAAAAAAACTCTGACGGTTTTTCCGACGGAATTCCGATGGAATTCCGCTCAAGCTGTGTTGCCTACACACGATCACACCAAATTCCGACGGTCAATAACACAGCGGCATAAAACACGTTCAACAGCACTATAAAAGGGAAGTTTAATGCTTCCGAGCATGCGTCAAATTGTTTCCGAGCATACGTCGGAATTTTGCGTGTCGGAATTGCATACACGCGATCGGAAAATCCGATAGAAAGGTTTTCCGTTGGAAAAATTGAGAACAGGTTCTCAATTCAAAGTCCGTCGGAAATTCCGACAGAAAAAAAGACCGTTGGGCATACACACGGTCGGAAAATCCGATGAAAAGCTCCCATCGGACTGTTTCCATCGGAAATTCCGACCGTGTGTACGCCGCATTAGAGTCTCAAAAAGACTTGAGACTGGGGCAGAGGTTCACCTTCCAGCAGTACAACGACCCTAAACATACAGCCAGAGCTACAATGGAATGGTTTAGATCAAAGCATATTCATGTGTTAGAATGGCCCAGTCAAAGTCCAGACCTAAATCCAATTGAGAATCTGTGGCAAGACTTGAAAATTTGCTGTTGACAGACGCTCTCCATTCAATCTGACAGAGCTTGAGCTATTTTGCAAACAATGTCACTCTCTAGATGTGCAAAGCTGGTAGAGACATGCCCAAAAAGACTTGCAGCTGTAATTGCAGCGAAAGATGTTCTACAAAGTATTGACTCAGGGGGGCTGAATACAAATGCACGCAACACTTTTCAGATATTTATTTGTAAAAAATTTATCATTTCCCTTCCACTTCACAATTATGTGCCACTTTATGTTGGTCTATCACATAAAATTCCAATAACATACATTTACGTTTTTGGTTGTAACATGACAAAATGTGGAAATTTTCAAGGGGTATGAATACCCTCATACCAGGCACTGTACACGCACATGCACAAACTCATACACATACATACACACTCACACACACATACATATAGAAACTCACACACATGCATACACACTTATATAGATGCATACACTCACATACTTACATTCATAGTCTTTAAAAAAAATCACTGCTCACTGTACTTGGCTGATCAGCGTTTGGCACCTGCACCACCAAGCAAGATGCCTGTGTACAGCATGGAAGTGAGGCAGGACAGTTTGAGTAGTGAGTGACGCTGCTGTCACATCTTCTGTCAGCCTATATTGGCAGAGCCAAATGGGGCTCCCGTGCACCTGGTGCCCCTGAGCAGTGGCCAGGGGTGCCCATGTGTTAAGATGGTCCTGAGGTGCTCTCCGAATGGTGCTTACGCTGAGCGAGTGACCGCCTATGTTCACTATGCAGCGAGGCAGCCTCTCTACTTGGAAGTCAGTGGCAATCACTTTAGTTGTGATGCCTACTACCATAACTTTCAAATTCAACAGGGATCCCACAGGTATGACACATACATACTTACAGTGGTCCAAGCTCTAGCAATGTAACTATGTAAAAATAGCCATTTCTAGAATTCACCTTTAATGCTACATCCACTTACATAGACATGCTATGAAGACTGTACAATGTAAAAATGTTCCTGTTTGAGGAACATGTAAAGCTTGATGGTGCACTGGATGTTACTTGTCCCTTCTATTCATTATATGGAATTTCAGATTCAATACAGTGCGGCCTATTCTCTATGGTAACTGACACATTTTTTAGTTGTGACAGCACTTGTCCATAAGACCCTATTGAGTGGAGTGACACTGGTAATTATTAGTGATTTTGTCCTATTCTCACAAAAACATGAAGGCTCTGCTTCTTAATATCACACAGGGTACGCCACAACACACCAGTAGCCTGCAGAGGGTGTGATAAAAAGGGACTACAGAAGAAGTTTTTGGCTTAATATACACTTTAACATAACTTCAAAAGTAATTTTCAATACTTTTAAATCTGATGCTTTTAAATAAAAAAAACAAGTGATCCTGCTATGAAGGTGTTTTTTTTTAGGCTCTTCTTGTTTTGAGGTGACAACGTTCTGTCCCTGTATGCTCTTGTATTATCACACAGGCTTCCGATAGAGTCTACAAGTGGCCATTGCAATACACATTACACAGACGTAACCGCCATTACGGCCTTGAGAAATGCCAAGCAGTCATTGCTGGAGCGCATGTAGACAGGAAATAGTTGCAAAACGGAATCGGTAACAGGGGCACTGAGATGCAAGAAGGAACGAAAAAGGTGAAAACAGTACTTCTCAAATGAGTAGGTGTTTTACCAATTTTTAGTTTTAGGGCTTATATAAAATTTAGTGCTTTTAAGGACACCTGCCACTTAATTTTCTTCTTTTTAAGGGCTTTTCTTGCCCATTTTTATTTAAAAGAACGTTCCAGAAAACACAGAAAACAGGTTTCCCTCACACAAGCATTTCGCTCTTGTTTCAAAACACACGATCACTCAGCCTCCAGGCTTGTATATGCAGCACTCCTGCTCTGGCCTTACCCTTTAGGCCTTGTCTGTCTCCCACAGACTGGTCGCTCACCAAATCTGCCCATACAGTTAGCAGCCTCTGGCTCCAGGTCCCAAAACGGACTTTAGAAAACACCAAAAAAGTCAGTTTCCACAAGCTCCCTGGAGCCACTTAACCCGCCTGGTTGAGAATTCTTGGTCACAACCTCTTTCTAGACCCTGGCAGGGCAATGCTCTGCCACAATACCTTAACATCAGAAGAATGCAAGGTAAGATATTCATTGTTTCATCTAAAGCAGAGCTAAATTTACCTTTCCTTCAACAGTCTCTGTCCCTCACAAATACCGGTATCTTCATCTGGGGTGCCAGTCTTTGGCCGGCGCTAGATGATGTCACTCTCATGTCGCAAGCACAGGAGTCAGTCATCCCTGTAAACTGGGACCGTGCCGGTGTTCTATTGTTTTGTGCCCTCTGTCGAAAAGTGCCCGGCAATGTGCAAAACGTGAGGGCACTCCAGCTGATCAGCTGGAGTGACGGCACTATAGCACATGCGCACATCATAGGAGGGTTTTTTCGATGGGAGATACCATTTCACAGGCACAATTGAAAGCTATGCAAAGAGCGGAGGGACACCGTAGATGTCAGATTGTGCCTCGCTGTAAACTCGTGGCGCAATATCGAGGTACAATATGATGAATACGGTGTCCTTTCGCTGTTTTCATAGCTTTCAATTGTGCCCTTGAAATGGTATCGCCCGTTGAAAAAACCCTCCTACGATGTGCGCATGTGATATGGTGACGTCACTCCAGCTGATAAGGAAATCCGCTGGAGTGGCGCTCCGTTCTGCGCATGTGCGGGCACTTTTCGTCGGCGGACACATATCGGCAGAACACCGGCGATGCTAGCTGAGCTTTATGTGCGCAGCTCAATTTACATGCCAGAGTACATTGCAAGCAGACAGGTAGGTGCATTTTATTGCAGAAGAGAGGTTGCATGTCTTTTCCTCAATAAAGAACATATCTGCTAAAACCAGGGTGCAGGAAAGATAAAATAAATAAAATCATATAAAGTAAATCACAAAGTGCAGCGCTAAAAATGAATAGAAAAAGTCCCAATGTTTGAGAAAATATGACATCGCAATAAAAACAGTCCAATAGGTATAGGTCCACACAAAGAAAAGTGCTGGGAAGAATCCGTCACCAAGAAGAAAAGGTTCACACTGACTCTTAACCCGATGAGTGGACTACTTAATCAAAAGCAGTCAAACACGCTTGAAAATCCTCCACTTAGATTTCACCATACACATGGGGAGATAGATTGCATGAACACCAATAGGATCCTCCTTAGACAGATTCTCATCACATCAGGACATCATGTAAATAAGTATAAAAAACTTCATAGCGCACTATTACTGACAAGTACATTTATTAAGAATACAGCAAAGGCCAGAACATTCACAAACAACGCAGTAAAAAGCGCATTTCAATCCAATAAAAACAATCAATGTTTCCATCCAGTGTGATGGCCAGCTGTCAAGCTTGGCAACATCATGTAAAGATAAAATGCTTGTTTAAAATAAAACAAGGAAGCGTGCCTTACCACACTAGACAATAAACTGTTTATGTTTTTTGCATGATGACAATTGTCCTTCAGTACGCAGTTTGGTCAGTTTGTCATGACTGCCCACAACTGCATGTGAATACAAGATCTGTCACATCAGTCCATGTACTTTTGTCTCGTGAAATGATTATGAAGCGGGGAGGCCTTTGTTGTCATGGTGATCGCTCTCCACCAATTCCAGAAACCTTCACCTTGCTTCCCTGAACCTTTGTTCCAACTTAAATTCCCATTGCAAAAAAATCTAATTGTTTCGCTCATCTGCTTTGCTTTCATAAACTCCTGGCTGCAGTCAGCGCAGGAAGGCCGACAGTACCGAGTGATAAACTCATTCACTGCAGAGTACACGGCAAACAACCTGCTGCCCTGCCATTCATAATCTGATAGTCTACAAGCTTTTATCAAAATGCAGGTGTCATTGCAGACCTGTGTTTGACCAGTGGTGGCCCATATATTAGGGGCGCCGCCCCCCTAATCCATGCGTCCGGCCCCACAAAGCACATGCAGGGCTCCAGGCACATGGATTGCAATGTGGGTCTTTATTTGTTCAAGCACGTGATTAGAGCAAGGCTCTGTTAAAGAAATTTACCCTAACAGCAACATAGACTTTTCCCCACTTCCTGTCTGGTGAAGTTATTACCAACAGGGGCGTATCTACCGCGAGGCAAACAAGGCGTATGCCTTGGGTGGCATTTTTCAGGGGACGGCACCGCCCCCCCCCCCCAGACAAAAGGGACACACATGACTATGAGCAGTCTTCAGAGCAGAGCAGCTCAGCGGTTCTCATGTAATTTTCCTGCAGCTCTACGGACTCCCCTGGGCAAGACAACTGGACTAGCAACTAAGCTTCAGCTCTTCTTAGGATGGCCAGCTTTGCTGCAATCTACACTCCACTTACTCCCAGCTCCCTCCACCCGGCTGGCTGACTTTTGTGTGCAGTGTGGCCAACCACCAGTAAAAAATGGGCACTTTTCTCCTGGCAGTAAATGCCAGTAAGAGGAAAAGGTTGCCACTTGCCAGTAAAAAAAATATGCCTGTGATGCTTGGTTCGGAACTGCGCATACGCAGAACAGGTCCGGAGCTGGCCAAGACCATCTAAGTGCCTGTTACAGTATGTTCGGGTGGTAACAGTGGGGGGCGGGTCAGGCGGCGGAGGTGGTGCCTGAGCGTGTCGTGTGATGTCATGGTGCAAGGGAGCCAAGCGGAGCGGCCAGAGCCTCATGTGCAGGTCTGCGGGATGGGAGCAAGGCAAGCCGGGAGTGGGACTGTCAGCGCTGTTTACACTGGGGTGGACTGAAGAGACCACATGGCATGGAGAGAGACTGTCACTGTGACTCAGGAGGGGACGTGTTGGTGATCTGTGCTTCTGCACACTGCTCAATTTCATGTGTGTGAGCCTGTCCATTCTAATTTCCTGCCCTCCTAAGTCCTGCCCCTGAGCCACTTACTTACTATATTGAAAATAAAATAAGAAATATGCTTTTTTTCTTTAATATCCCATTGCTAATTGCATATTGTACTTATTTGTAGACTAAATACTAAAATTTGCACTTAAAACTAATTTCGTAACTTTTGGAAATGCCAGTAAAAACGTGACTGTGCCAGTAAATTTTGCGTGTCATGTCAGTAAATTTCAATCTGGTAGGTTGGCAACACTGGGTGTGAGTAAGGGGGCGGTGTCCTGTGAGCAGATCATGCCCATCAGCTCTCGGTGGTTGAAATGGCTGCAGCGTGGTTTCATTTCGGCTGTGTGCTTCCTTAGCGGTCCCAACCCTGCTCTTTTCTTCCCTCTTCCTGGCTAGGAGTAGTGTTAACAGATCAATACCATCCACTCGTGACCCCCTCCCTAGATGGATAAGCCTACATGTACAGTAAGTAGATGTTGTGGTTTTAATAAAGCAATGGTTTTCTAATAATTTGAGTTCCTTTGTTCTCCTGTCAGTATGTACTTTTTATCTCGTTGTGCTTGTCTTTCCACAGGCTCCACCAGTGATTTTTCAGGTGCATCCACTCTTTATTTATTGTACACTACATGGTGTAGTATCGAGGGATAGGGGAGCTCCCCTCTTTTTCACCCTCGTCCCCCTCTCAACCCCCCTTTAACTCCCCCTTCTCTCCCCTCCTGCTCTCTCCCCCTCTCTCTCTCCCCCCTCTTTCCCTCTCTCTCTCTCTGAAGAGGTGGAGCTCCAATAGGAGGGGTTGGGTTTACTGATGAAGGGGTGGGTCTTAAACAGGAAGGGGTGGGGCAAATTTAGAAGGGGGTGCCCAATTTTAGTCTTGCCTAGGGCAGCACAAAACCAAAACACAACACTGATTAGCGAGACAAGAAGTGAGGGAATATGTCTGTATCGGAGTCTTCCCATACCCCACACCCATGCCCTTCCATTCCACCCCCCCCCCCCCCCCCCCCCACCTTTTTTTTAGCTTTCTTTTCATTTGTCTTTGCTTCGCTGCCTCTTTTTTCTGCTATCTCTCTCCCTTACCCTGCCTATAAGTCTTCTCTTTCTTACCTTCAAACCCTCAGCTTTACCTTCTTTACTGGGAATGAAAATGCTATGGGCTTGATTTACTAAAGGCAAAAAAGACTGTGCACTTTGCAAAGTTGCCATCTGAAAGTGCAGTTGCTCCAGAGCTTAGTAAATGATTGGGTACTCTTTGCAACAGTGAAGCCTTACTTAATTTACTCTGCTCTGGAGCAACTGCACTTGCAGCGGGCAACTGCACAGACAATTTGCCTTTAGTAAATGAACCCCTATATTACAACCTGGGTCATCATTTGCCCTATCCAGGATATGTTGTTCATGAGAGACCAAATGACGTACACAATATACCCGTCTATTCTCTTCATCAATTCAGAATCAATGTCCAAACAGTGGACTCTCCTATAATTCAATTTGAAATGAACAGATTATAAGTGTGCCCACACGTCAATCTGCAATCGATGGAGGTCAAAGGGTAACCAAACTCCTCCTGGCACTGTCCCCTTCAGATTCATCACTCTGCAATTCAGCACTGGATCTTTTCTTTATCTCTGCAGACTTCAGCCCTGCAGCCATAGAGAAAAGACAAAAATACAAAAATTTCAATATGAAAAAAGAAAGAAGAGTCCATGTAGCTAAGAGGCAACAAGAAGTTTGGTTTTAAGTTACTTTTTATAACACTGATATTTCATTTTTTTTTTTTTACTCTTCATCTTTTTAAATGAATATTTAATACGTGTTGCACAGGATTCTGAAAGAATTATGGGCACACCAAAAGCTGTGCTCTGTCAAACTCTGCTTCTTTAACCATAAGAGTTTTAATAGGTGGATAGGGAAGCAGAAATAGGATGAGTGAGAAGGAGTTAGCTTGGAAAACATGTGAAAATAGGTCTACAGCTTCACCAGCTGGCTGAAAATGAGAATACAAAATATTACCATATTATTTTATATTCCCCTGATTTAAGAATTTTTTTTTTTTTAGTTTTGACCACAATACATGAAGAAAGAACATACAGTATAAGTATACCATTGTAGTTTTTCCTTTAAATTTCTATTATTTTTGTTTTATCTTAGCCATTTGTACTGTTGAAGTTAACCTCATTTTTATATTAGTAATCAACCTTCTTTAAAGGCCCACAACTGGGAAAAATATATTCTGGTAACTGTACAGGTTTAATACCTGTAATGATGGCATGCAGCATTTGAATTCCTTTTTTATTTGACTGCCCTTAATTTATAATATCTCCACATTTACAGGCAATTCAAGTTTTTCAAAATTGACAGATGCAGGGACTGAGGCAAACCACACAACACTGCCAGGGAGGGTTAACCATGGAAATTTTTATTGACATTATTTAAACCTTTTTTCAAAGCAACAAAAAAATAAATACTGTTGTTTTGAGGGCTTAAAGCTTCAGTACTCAATAGTAGTGCTATACCAAAGAAATAGGGCAAACTTAATATATTGTCACCCAATATGGTTGGTAACTAGGCAATAGGGATGGGCCCGGTGTTCGATTCGAACCCATGTTCGAATCGAACATCGGGCGTTCGCCCGTTCGGCGAGCCCAGAACTATTTGGGCTGCTCGCATCAAATTCGTGTGATGCGAGTGGCCCGCAATGCATTGCGCCAGTCGCAGTGCAATGCTGGCTGATGATTGGCCAAGCATGCACTGTGACCCCGCATGCTTGGCCAATCACAGCGCCGGCAGCGAGGAGAGCCATAATTGGCTACAGGCAGGATGCCTTTTCGTCATCTTCTCCTTCCGTCATCTTCTTCCATCTTCTTCTTCCATTTTCTTCTTCCTCCGATCCACTTCTTCTTGTGCTGGTCTTCTCGTCCTTCTCGTCCGGCATCTTCTTCCATGGCGTTGGCGTCTCTTCTTGGGCCACTCCTCGCAATGGGAGGCTCCCGCTGTGTCTGACAGGTCTTTTATAATGGAGGGCACCCGGTGACCCCGCCCCCTCTGACGCACAGGGACGTCATGGGGAATTCCCTATGACTTTCCCCATGACGTCAGAGGGGGACGGGGTCACCAGGTGCCCTCCGTTATAAAAGACCTGTCAGACGGAGCGAAGCCTCACACAGCGGGAGCCTCCCATTGCGAGGAGCGGCCCGTCAGAAGAACAGATGCCGATGCCATGGAAGAAGATGCCGGACGAGAAGGACGGGAAGACCAGCGCAAGAAGAAGCGGATCGGAGGAAGAAGAAAATGGAAGAAGAAGATGGAAGAAGATGACGGAAGGAGAAGATGAAGAACCGAAGGATGAAGAAAGAAGATTTTAATAAAGGAATTGTCAAAGACCGTCTCCTGTCATTTTTACAATTTTTGACACTTTTTTGGTGAAATGGTAGGGGTACTTTTGTACCCCTTTACCATTTCACACAGGGGGGGCCGGGATCTGGGGTCCCCTTGTTAAAGGGGGCTTCCAGATTCCGATAAGCCCCCCGCCCGCAGGCCCCCACAACCACCGGGCACGGTTGTGGGGACGAGGCCCTTGTCCTCATCAACATGGGGACAAGGTGCTTTGGGGGTCTTAGACCCCCAAAGCATCCTCCCAATGTTGAGGGCATGTGGCCTGGTACGGTTCAGGCGGGAGGGGGGGCCGCTCTCGTCCCCCCCTCTTTTCCTGCGGCCTGCCAGGTTGCGTGCTCGGATAAGGATCTGGTATGGATTTTGAGGGGGACCCCACGCCATTTTATTTGGCTAGGGTTCCCCTTAAAGTCCATCCCAGACCTCAAGGGTCGGGTATGGATTTTGAGGGGGACCCTACGCCATTTTTTTGGCTGGGGTTCCCCTTAATATCCATCCCAGACCTGAAGGGCCTGGTTATTGAATTTGGGGGGACCCCCACGCTTTTTTTTTTTAATTTTTTTTATTTTTCATCAATTACTTTTTTTTAATGAATTACTTTCAATGAATGACTGTTCTCTGTATTACGGGAGCCGTCAATACACATTAGCCGCAAGTGATTTTAAATAGCTTTCTTTTCTGCAAAAATTACACTTTTTGCAGGGACAGTTCTAAGCACAGCAAACATGCGCCCCTTTACATGCATACTATAGACACCCCCCAGGTACGAAATTTAAAGGAATATTACACTTTTATTGTTTCAAATTTAAGCATTATTAAAATCACTGCTCCTGAAAAAACGGCCGTTTTTAAAAAAAAATGTTTGCATTGATACAGTGGTGTGTCCTCATTTCCTGTTCCTTTGCATGTTTGTCACACTTAAGTGTTTCGGAACATCAAACCAATTTAAACAATAGTCAAGGACAACACAAGTAAACACAAAATGCAATTTGTAAATGAAGGTGTTTATTATTAAAGGTGAAAAAAAATCCAAACCATCATGGCCCTGTGTGAAAAAGTGATTGCCCCCTAAACCTAATAACTGGTTGGGCCACCCTTAGCAGCAACAACTGCAACCAAGCGTTTGCGATAACGTGCAATGAGGCTTTTACAGCGTCCTGGAGGAATTTTGGCCCACTCATCTTTGCAGAATTGTCCTAATTCAGTTACATTAGAGGGTTTTCGAGCATGAACGGCCTTTTTAAGGTCATACCACAACATCTCAATAGGATTCAGGTCAGGACTTTGGCTAGGCCACTCCAAAGTCTTCATTTTCTTTTTCTTCAGCCATTCGGTGGTGGACTTGCTGGTGTGTTTAGGATCATTGTCCTGCTGCAGAACCCAAGTTCGTTTCAGCTTGAGTACACGAACAGATGGTCGGACATTCTCCTTCAGGATCTCTTGGTAGACAGCAGAATTCATAGTTCCTTTTATCACGGCAAGTCTTCCAGGTCCTGAAGCAGCAAAACAGCCCCAGACCATCACACTACCACCACCATATTTTACTGTTGGTATAATGTTCTTTTTCTGAAATGCAGTGTTCCTTCTACGCCAGATATACTTGGACACACACCTTCCAAAGAGTTCCACTTTTGTCTCATCGGTCCACAGAATGTTGTCCCAAAAGTCTTGGGGATCATCAAGATGTGTTGTGGAGAAATTGAGACGAGCTTTGATGTTCTTTTTGCTCAGCAGTGGTTTTCTCCTTGGAACTCTGCCATGCAGGCCATTTTTGCCCAGTCTTTTCCTGATGGTGGAGGCATGAACGCTGACCTTAACTGAGGCAAGTGAGGCCTGCAGTTCCTTGGACGTTGTTGTGGGGTCTTTTGTGACCTCTTGGATGAGTCGTCGCTGCGCTCTTGGGGTAATTTTGGGCGGCAGGCCACTCCTGGGAAGGTTCACCACTGTTCCATGTCTTTGCCATTTGTGGATAATGGCTCTCACTGTGGTTCGCTGGATTCCCAAAGCTTTGGAAATGGCTTTATAACCCTTTCCAGACTGATAGATCTCAATTACTTTCTTTCTCAATTGTTCCTGAATTTCTTTGGGTCTCGGCATGATGTGTAGCTTTTAAGGATCTTCTGGTGGACCTTACTGTGTCAAGCAGCTCCTATTTAAGTGATGCCTTGATTGTGAACAGGTGTGGCAATAATCAGGCCTGGGTGTGGCTAGAGAAATTGAACTCAGGTGTGGACAACCACAGTTATAGTATGTTTTAACAAGGGGGGCAATCACTTTTTCACACAGGGCCATGATGGTTTGGATTTTTTTTCACCTTTAATAATAAACACCTTCATTTACAAATTGCATTTTGTGTTTACTTGTGTTGTCCTTGACTATTGTTTAAATTGGTTTGATGTTCCGAAACACTTAAGTGTGACAAACATGCAAAGGAACAGGAAATGAGGAAGGGGGCAAACACTTTTTCACACCACTGTACATGTCCCCTGGGGCAGGACCCAGGTCCCCAAACACTTTTTATGACATTAACATGCATATTAGCCTTTAAAATTAGCACTTTTGATTTTGAACGTTCGCATCCATTATAACTAATAGGGTTCTAAAGCTTGCACGGACTTTAGGTCCCTTTGCGGGTTCTGGTGCGAGCCGAACGGGGGGGGGGTGTTCGGCTCATCCCTACTAGGCAAGCATAAAAATGGATTAACAATGATAATAACACAATTTAGCATACAAAGTGATTAATAGTATGGACTGGGCATAAGATGACATTTGGCATCAAGATCAGCATAAACAGTAGCAAGGCCATCTCAAGTGCAGCAGTAAGCATTAGCAAAGTTTAATCTACTAAGTGCTAGAACTATACTGCCAGACCACATTTATAGCAGTGATGCTAGTCCTAGACTAAATGGGTATGCATTGTCCAAAATAAAAAGAGGATAGTAGGATGGTTCCCTCGCACTCTCCCCAAAAGCATTCAGTGATCAGCGGTGGGAAGCAGAGGTGAGTGGATGAATGAATAACTTGTATAGCGCTACAATGCGAACTGAATCGCCTCAAGGCGCTGTATTGGCGTTTGGTTATCCAGCTTCTAGAAGAGGTAGGTCTTGAGTTTCTTCCTGAAGGCCTGATGGTTTTCTTCCATGCGAATGTCGGTTGGTAGAGCGTTCCATAGCCGTGGTCCCTGGACAGCGAATCTCCGTTCCCCCTTTGATTTGTAGCGGGATTTAGGAATGAGGAGAAGATTTTGATTAGCCGATCGAAGACTGCGATTCGGTGTGTAGTGTTTTATTTTCTCGCGAAGGTATTGCGGAGCGTTTCCATGTGTGCATTTGTGGGTAAGGCAGAGGGTCTTGAATGCGACCCGATTCCTTACGTTTAGCCAATGTAGGTTCCTCAGGGAAGGGGAGATGGATTCCCAGGGTTTTTTCCCTGTTATCAGTCTTGCCGCCGTGTTTTGGATAAGTTGTAAGCGCGCAAGTTGATATTGGGGTAATCCTATGTAAAGGGAGTTAGCGTAGTCCAGTCGAGAATTGATAACTGTTCCAACTACCACTGCTTTGTCCTCCTTTGGAATGAAGGGGATGAGTCTGTGTAGCAGGCGGAGCAGATGGTGTGATCCACTGACTACTGTTCCTATTTGGGCATCCATTGACATTTCTGAGTCAAAAATGACTCCGAGACTCTTGGCCTTGGTCCTAGTGGTGATGGTCTGTCCAAAGATGGTAGGAGGTGTCCAAGGGATCTTGGTTCGGGGGTTATGATTTGCATGTAGAATAAGAAGTTCTGTTTTTGATTCATTAAGTTTGAGGGAGCTAGTAGTCATCCAGTCGTCTATCATAGTGAGGCATTTTCCTAATTGCTGATGATGGTCTTTTTGTCCGGTGATACGAAAATATAATTGAGTGTCGTCGGCGTACGAGTGGAAGCAGAGGTCTGATCTTCTGATGATTTTGATGAGTGGACGAATGTAGATGTTGAAGAGCACTGGCGACAAGGGTGATCCTTGAGGGACTCCACAGGAGATTGCCTGGATGCTCCAGTCTCCCGACATAGTTGTTGTGATGTGGGTGGGGCTGTGCTGCCCCCAAGAGTCCTCATTCCCAGTCTCAGGCTCGGGTCCCCACTGGTATGGTCTCCTGCTTATAGGCCAATAGCCAATATCCAGACAGAGGTGCTCTCTCTCTTACTCTTCCAATGCCAAGCCTCTAAAGAAGACCCCTCCCATGGACGCAACATGTCAGTGCAGAGTTACAGAGTGACATCATCACGCATGGCTGCATGTGGCTTACTCTACTAAGCAGGGGCTTGTTTGTTCTGTCTCATCCTGATCATTGAGAAAGGGGGAAAGGAAAAACTTTTAAGTACTTATTATTCTGTCGGCTTACAAGTATTTTATTTGTGAGTATGTTTACTTCTGTTTACAAAGAAAAAAAGGTTTTACAGAGAGCACTAGATGTGGTGTTATTGTTTTGAGGATCTTTTGCTGTTTACTGGAGTGGATTTTATTGACATACAGTATGTGAAATAAAACTGGAAAGAACTTTTTTGCCATTGTTGAGAGCAGAGCTTGGCTGTGATGATGTGTATATTCAGATCTTTGGTGCCATAAAACCTCATATAATTTGAAGGTTATAATTAAGGTGAGCAGACTCACATGTACAAGTGTGGTGTTGGAGGAGATTCACATTTGGTCATTTGTATAAGAAGCTTTAGTTCAACTACACCATCTGATTGTACATTTCACTGCATGATTACTGCTTTATGTGGACTTTTGTGCAAAATTGTGAAGATTGATTTGTTTGATTTTATGGACATTTATATATCACAGTGTTTATGATTATGTACATTAACCACAGGAAGGTTTTAACCCATTCATGACCAGGGCATTCAACACTGTGCTACTTTAACTGGCAATTGTTTGGTCATGCAACACTGTACGCAAATAGAATTTATGTAATTTTTTTCACGCAAATAGAACTTTCTTCTGGTGGTATTTGATCACCATTTTTTTTTTTTTTTTACTATATAAACAAAAAAATACTGAAATGTCTTCATACATTGTATCCAAAATGTATTCTGCTACATGTCTTTGGTAAAAACCAAACTGTGTTTTTGGGGGCACTATATTATTGGGGAAACTAGTATAGTTCTAATTGTGATCAAGATACTGATACTATACTAGTAATCGCGGTGATCAATGACTCATAGGGGTTGATTTACTAAAGGTAAATATGCTATGCACTTTAAAAAGTGCAGTTGCTCCAGAGCTTAGTAAATGAGGTAAAGCTTAACTTTGCAAAGAATACCCAATCACATGCAGGGAAAATAAAAAAAAAACAGCAATTTTGCTTGCACATGATTGGATGATGGAAGTCAGCAGAGCTTCTGCTCATTTATTAAGCTCTCGAGCAACTGCTCTTGCAGGGTGCAACTGCACTTTGCAAAGTGCACAGTCTATTTTCCTTTAGTAAATCAAACCCAAAGTGTGACTGTGATAGTGTGGCAGGAAATCTTGCGCTAACAGACACTGGCTTGGAGGGACACAAACTGACACTGACATCGCTAGTGACAGTGATTAGTGATAATACTGTACACTGACTCTGTACTAATGATACTGGCTGGAAAGGGGTTAAAGTGATTGTAAACCTTTGTTTTTTTTTTATATATATAACAAACATATCATACTTACCTCCACTGTGCAGTTTGTTTTGCACAGTGTTACCCCGATCATTGTCTTTTGGGGTCCCCCAGCGGCGCTCGCGGCTCCTCGCATCGGTAAACCCCCTGGGAAGAAGCGCTCTCCCTGGGGGTTACCTTGCGGGCATGCTCCCGAGTCCAGCATTTGCATGCCTAGACACAGAATGCCAGACTCAGCCCAGCCACCCGGCGCCCGCATTTGTGGATTTGATTGACAGCAGCAGGAGCCAATGGCTGCACTGCTATCAATCTATCCAATCAAGAGCCGAGAACCCCAGGCTGAGAGCTAGAGCACGTCTCCGCCAAGAGAACGAATGGGCTCAGGTGAGTAAATGCATAGGATGCATTAAGGTGAAAAAACACGAGGGTTTACAACCCCTTTAACATCATGGAGCAATCAAGGGGTTAACTGTGTGCTTAACGAGTGTAATGTTGTGTAATGTTTTCTGCTTTTACTAACAGATCTGTTTGCTTTTCCTCCCTGAACTCAGAGCTGATTTCAGGGAGAAGAAGCAGATCGCTGTCTGTGTACGGAGTTCTGTGTGTTTGTAAACACACATAACTCTGTGCTGTGATTGGCCACAGCCAATCAACAGGTGTACAGCCATAATAACTGTCTGTAACCTGCTGACAAACTCGTGCTGTGTCCATTCACAGCACAGGTTAGCAGGGGGTTTGCGCATGTGTGCCTCCAAATCAGGAAGTACACCACGACAAATGGGTACATTGCTGCGCCTGGCTGTGCTGCCCACTCACAGAGCTGCAAGTGGTTAATTAGCGCTGCACGACATGACATATTTGTTTACTTTATAAGTTGCACTGTGATAGACAGTAGTGTGCTGGCTGGCATTACACTTTTATTACTATTTTTTTTTTTTATTACTTGCACAGACACATTTTTTTAGGATCTTTGTTTTCTTAACCTCCCTGGCGGTATGATTATTTCTGATTTTAGGTGCTGAAAGCGGTACAATTATTTTGCATGGAAATTTGACGTTTTATATTGTAGGCCTGCAATTCTTATGCCCCGTACACACGGTCGGAAAATCCGACCACAAAATCCATCGGATTTTTTTCCGACGGATTTTGTCCGACACTGGTGTTGCATACACACGGTCGGACAAAGTTGTCGGAAAATCCGATCATTCTATACGTGGTGACGTTTGTTGCCTACGACGGGACTACGTAGAGGCTAGTAGCCAATAGCTTTGGTCTTGTAATGTGATCTGAGCATGCGTGGCACTATGTCCGTCGGAATTTGCTACACACGATCGGAAAAAGTCTGATAGGACTTTGTTGTCGGAAAATTTGAGAGCAGTAGATAAAACTTTGTCCGTCTGAAAATCCGACGGAAAAAGTCAGATGAAGCCTACACACGGTCGGAATTTCCGACAACATTGTCCGATAGGACATTTTCTGTCGGAAAATCCAACCGTGTGTACGGGGCATTAGGAATAACTCACTTAAATCTGTCCAAACCAAAATCTAGTAGACATCCCGGGTATGATAAAGTTTGAAACACAAAATCATAAATTATAATATAATAAATAACTATAAATAAATATAACAAATAATAATATAATAATAATAAAAATTATTCAATAATGTAATCAAATCAAAAACACCGAAATTTGCTCAGTTGAAGAATTGTCGCTGTCATTAGATTTAGTGTTTGATGACGAATTTCCCCACGAATCGCTATCGCTCAATTCTGCAAGTGACTCTAATTTATTATCGCTGTTTTCTAGCTGGTCTAAAACCACTTTTGACATAAAGAGACACTTTTTGGTTGCTATGGACAATCTCCAAATTCCAGACAGAAAAAACTGTATTTATAATATAAAAGTGCATTCAGGGCACTGGACAGACTACTAGGGACAAAGGGGATGTGTAATTCTTTAATACAGTACTGTAAACTGTAAGATTACAGTGTACTGTATGTGTACTGTGTTTTTACTTTTTTGAATTTGGCGCCGATCTCCGCGCCCCACGCCTCGCAACATCGCAGGGAACGGAGCTTGGCGGCACTCGGCACTGTGTGAATCGAGCGAGGAGACGGCTCGCACACACAGCGTGGAGACATCGCAGGATCCAGGGGACAAGGTAAGTAAATAATATAAATGTAGTCTTTTATATGCTGCCTTTTGTTTAGAAGGTGACGAGGACCATCTAAAAGTTTATATCTGTTTAAAGTTACCTGTCCACAGAGTTACAATGCTGCGCGGGTTCACTACAGAATAAATAGCACTTTCACTCTTAAAAGATGTGGAGTATTAACGGGCCTATTGGTAGGATCAATTGGTTAAAAAAATACACAGGAGGGAATTAGAAAAATAAAACCTGTTTTGTTAATGCTACCGACAGACTGCAACATATATAATATTTTATCTTTGCTTTTGCCTATACCTGTATTAAATTGTTGTGGTTCATGGAATATTTTGCTAGACCTCATCCACCCCGAACCCCCCCCCCCCCCCCCCCCCCCCCCTGCAAAATCTCTTGTGGACATCCAGCAACTAGGTGGTATAGCCCCGAAAAGCCAGTACTTTGTTTCCTAGCCCCCCCCCCCCCCCCCCCCCCCCCCCCCCCCCAGCCTGCTCAATACAGTAAAGTGTGATATTCCTGGAATAGGCTGATGACCTGGGTGGATTTAATGAAAAATTGTGACCTTGTCTTCAAACATGCCAAAAGCCAAGCAAAATTGAAATATATGATTTAGGTAGTAGTTAGGTAGAGTTAGCCTTTACAGTGCAACATAAAAGCTGTAATAATATTTGTGTTGGTAACTCCCAGGTCATATATAAGATACTGTTGAACTTTCCTAGGAGGACACATAACTGAAATGCACAATACTACCAACAATTTGTAATGACATAGATGCCTTACCTATGAACAGATTGTCATAGCCCCATAAGTTTATTTGTGGATGAATCCATTTTCAAAGAGGAAATTTGTCACCTATTACTAGATATTTTACCACCGATATCATTACATAATTTGTTACACCGTAAATGCCATGCCATTATTTAGATAGTCATAAAGTGCCAAGCCTTTATCTCGCAGCAAATAAACCCATCTCGCGCCTGGCAGACTATGCAGATATTTATGGCAGCGATCACTCGGCGGCAGCGCGCTAAGCTCTGTGGGAGTAAATAGTGATTATCAACAGCTATGAGCATCTTAAGGCTTAATTTACGACCTAGTCATACAGGGGATCCAATATGATGGGGAAATGTCACTGTTGTAAGAATTAATCGGCTAAATTTCATAGGGCACAGTACCAAATAAGATAAAGTCACAGTAAATATTTAATAATTTAAATGTCCAATCACATTCCAGTCATTATCTGATCACCCTGCGTGTGTGGCAGTAAGGAGGATCTGTCAAGAGAGAAGTGAGGAAGATGTAATGGAAACCTGTTAAACTATACAGGTGCATCTCTTAAAATTAGAATATCATCAAAAAGTTAATTTATTTCAGTAATTCAATTCAAAAAGTGAAACTCATTTATTATATAGATACATTACATGCAGAGTGATAAATTTCAAGCATTTCTTTCTTTTAATTTTGATGATTATGGCTTACAGCTAGTAAAAACCCCAAATTCAGTATCTCAGAAAACTAGAATATTACATAAGACAAATAAAAAAAAGCATTTTTAATACAGCAAGTTTGCTGGCCAATCAAGCACAGTGATACCATGATCATTGCACCAGGTATTGGTACTTTTGGCAGTGTGGGCAGGTGCCAAGTCCTGCTGAAAAATGAAATCAGCATCTCCATAAAGCTGATCAGCAGAGGGAAGCATGAAGTGCTCTAGAATTTCCTGGTAGAGGGCTGCGCTGACTTTGGACTTGATAAAACACAGTGGATCAACACCAGCAGATAACATAGCTCCTCAAATCATCAAGGACTGTGGAACATTTTTAATTTCATTTGGAAATCAAGGTCCCAGAGTCTGGAGGAAGAGTGGAGAGGCACAGAATCCAAGTTGCATGAGGTCCAGTCTGCAGTTTCCATAGTCAGTGATGAGTTTCACTTTTTAACCACTTCAGGACCGCCTCCTGTAGATTTACGTCAACAGAATGGCACGGCTGGGCAAAAGCACGTACCGGTACATCCCCTTTAATTGCCCAGCCATGGGTCGCGCGCGCGCCACTGGCGGCGTGCTCGCAACACGGTCCTGAGCTCCGTGACCGTGGCCGCGGGACCAGCAGACCCGACCGCTGCTGTTGTCCCGCGATCGGGTCACAGAGCTGAAGAAAGGGGATAGGTCTGTGTAAACAAACCTCTCCCCGTGCTTCCTACACTGCCTGTCACTGATCGACTGTTCCCTATCATCTGGAAAGCCGATCAGTGACGTCAGACGTAAAGCCATGCCCCCCTACTGTAAAAAAAAAAACACACACACTGACGTAACCCCTCCCCGCCCCCTAGTGGTTAACTCCTTCACTGCCAGTGTCATTTACATAGGAATCAGTGCATTTAAATAGCACTGATTTCTGTATAAATGACAATGGTCCCAAAAATGTGTCAAAAATGTCCGATGTGTCTGCCATAATGTCGCAGTAACAATAAAAATCGCTGATCACCGCCATTACTAGTAAAAAAAAAATATTAATTAAAATGCTATAAAACTATCCCCTATTTTGTAAACACTATAACTTTTGCGCAAACCAATCAATAATCGCTAATTGCTATTTTTTTTACCAAAAATATGTAGAAGAATACGTATCGGCCTAAACTCAGGAAAAAAAATGTTTTTTTATATATTTTTTTGGGGATATTTATTATAGCAAAAAGTAAAAAATATTGCAATTTTTTCAAAATTGTCGCTCTATTTTTGTTTATAGCGCAAAAAATAAAAACCACATAGGCAATCAAATACCACCAAAAGAAAGCTCTATTTGCGGGAAAAAAAGGATGCCAATTTTGTTTGGGAGCCACGTCGCACGACCGCGCAATTGTCAGTTAAAGCGATGCAGTGCCGAATCGCAAAAAGGGGCCTGGTCCTTTGGCTGCAAATTGGTCCGGGGCTTAAGTGGTTGAATTGAATTACTGAAATAAATCTACTTTTTGATGATATTCTAATTTTATGAGATGCACCTGTAATTACAACATTTAACTGGTCTACAACACCCTTGGAGGGAGTGAAGATTGTCCCCAACATTTACAAATATTTCATAGCTGGACACATGGTGTTAGCCCATACATGGTTAGCCTCTCCAATGGGCAATGCTGCCCTCTCTTTAGAAGTGGCAGTGGTGGAGTCTTATGAGGCTCTGAAACACCAGATAGTTAGAGGCTGTTAATCTCCACACACACAGACATTTTCAATCAAATTTGTTATTAGAACTTGGAAAATTTTGTAAGGGGTGGGGTCTAGTACAGATACCCCCATACACCTCTATGGAGAAGCCCACACTTGACTCACTTTTACACCCTTCCATATCTGTTCATTTGGACTAGATTTGGTGTGGAAAAATGTATAGGAGCTTTGATGCCATTTGATGAGTCAAATAGCTTCCACTAGCTTCTTAAATCAATTCCTTTGTTTTCAGATATATGCAACTTACATATGCATTTAATGAGCAGTTTGGGATGGGCCAGATATCCCTTTTGCCAACCAGTCTTGAATCTTTATTAAAAAATGAAGAAGTTTCCAAATCTTTGTCTCTTACTGTATATATAAACTGCTGTTCCCAGAGACAAGCTAATTAAAATGAATATAGTCATGTGGGGATGCCTGGACAGATAATGTCCCGGATTTAGATGACGACAATTTGGAGGAAATGTGGAAGTCCCCTTTTACATGATCAGGTTTGGCTACAGATCAACTATATACTATAATTTCCTACATCAGTTATATCCTACACTGGCTACACTTTCAATGATCTATAGGGATTAGTCAGTTACATGCTGGAGATGCTCCCAAATGCATGCAAACTTTATACATGTATTCTGAGATTGCCCAGCTATTAAATTATATTGGCAGGATGTAATTGCCTATGTCAAATCACTTACCACCATTCCACTTAACTCTTCCATAAACATCCAATGGCTTCTGCTGATTCTTGAATGCTGTGTAAAGAGGAAGTAAAGAGAGAATAGATGCAGCCGTGCACAGCGCTGATCTATTCTCCCCTCTCTTAAGGCCCGTACACACGATCTGACTTTCCAACGGGAAATGTTCGATGTCAGGCTGTTGGTAGTAAATCCGACCGTGTGTATGCTCCATCAGACAATTGTTGACGGACTTTCCACCAACAAATGTGATCTGATGGTCTGATGGTTGAGAGGAAGAGGCTGGAAGCATTAGTTTGCCCAAGTTCAGCAATTGCTACCCTGCTGAATGCTAGGAGGCAGGGTACGAATAAAGTTTACCAGAGAATCTAAATTTATGGACTATGTCTCCTCTTCTGGGGGTTCCTGTAATAATCCGGAAATAAAGGATGTGTTGGGATTTCTCCAGACAGGTCTGGTTCTGCCTTTGTCTGTAAGTTCCCTGCGAGTCCAAGTTTCGGCAATATCTGCTTTTACTGGTATTTCCTGGGCAAGGAATCCCCCTACTAGACAATTTTTCAGAGGAGCATCAAGACTTAGGCCCCAGAGAAAACCAAGGTTCTCTAAATGGGATCTTCCTCTGGTTCTGGATTTCTTTTAAGAAGATTCCTTTCAACGAATGAATGAACTTTCCATGAAGGACATTTTCCTTAAAACAGCCTTTCTAGTAGCTATAACATCAGCTAAAAGAGTGTCGGAAATCAGTGCTTTAGGTTCTAAAGAGCCTTTCCTTACCTTCTTCCCTGATCGGGTAGTCTTGGTTCCGGTGTTAGGATCAAATTCTAAAGTAACATCAGTGTTTCATGAGAACCAGGAGATTGTTCTCCCAACCTTTCAATCAGATGATTCTTCAATTACCCATCCTCTGGATGTCGGTGAAGTCTTGAAAAGCTACTTAGAAGCTACTGCACCTTTCAGAAGGTCGGATCATCTGTTTGTTTACTTTTATGGAAAGAACAGGGGACTGCGTGCTTCCTCTAGAACCATTGCGAGTTGGATTGTCCAGGCTATCCAAAGGGCATATACGGCTAAAGGGCTGGCTCCTCCAGAGACCGTGACTGCCCATTCTACCAGGGGTATGTCAACAGCATGGGCGGCCTCCCGACACGTATCGGCGGAAGTGATCTGCAAAGCAGCTTCTTGGTCGTCAATAAAAACTTTCATGAGGCATTATTGTGTTGAGCCAGCGGCTCTTTCCTCTGTTAATTGTGGTTTAAATGTTTTATCTGTTTGAACGGTGCCAATTAAACCTTTTTCTGTTGGACCAGCAATCTGTGCCCACCCGAGTCTGAATGGCTAGTTATTTCCCATACGTAGGCTGCCATGGAGTCAGTCAGGAAAACTAAAAATTTATATCAAATACTTACCTTAATTTTCCTTTCCTAATGGACTCCATGGCAGCAGGAGTCTCCCTCCCATTTGCTGGAGTAGGCTAAGTTATGGAACACGGTATCTGGCTAGGAGCAAAGATTTATGGGAGTGGGGTCCTATGAGGTATGAGAGGCGGGATTAACTCATACGTAGGCTGCCATGGAGTCCATCAGGAAAGGAAAATTACGGTAAGTATTTGATATAAATTTTCCGTTTTGCAATGCTTTCTACACAATCAAAATTGTATTGTCTTTTTAAATAGGACAAATTACAGAATATGTTTCACACCTTCTAGGTGCAGTAATACTATTTATTTTTGAACTAGCAATGCTCAAAAAAAGGAAAAAGTGCATTTTTAGTTTTGTTGTGCTTTTATGTTTAAGAATTGTGGGGAAAAAAATAATTGTTGCAAGACAATATCATAAAAAGTTTGTCCTTAAAAAAAAAAAAAAAACAGTATTATGTGTTACCTTGTTATCTTTGTCATCTTTAGTACTGACAAAGTTATTGAATAAACAGGTCCATAGCAGAAATTTAAAAATTGCTCTGGCCCATAGTGGGTGAACATGTGTGAGAGACAAAGTGGTTAAAGAGCGCAATGATAGCCCCTAAGGGTTACTGCGGCTCCTTTTAGCAATCCTGAACCTATTCTTGTACCAAAAACATCCTCTCATTAGTCTCTTGATTTTATTTTTCCTTATAGAAAGAAAAAACATTTAGGTGACTGTACCCAAATATCGATTCAATACACAAATACAAACGCTAAGGGGCATATTTACCAAGCAGCGGATCTGACATTCAAAAACATTCACAGCATCTTCTAGGTGTATTTGTTTTCAATGACAGTGATTGATTCACCACCAGTAAATGTTTGGTGAAAGTTACAGTTACTGCTTTATAAATATGCCCCGTGAAGAAATTTAAACTACCCTAAAACACCCCAAAACACACCCTCTAAATAAAAAAAAATGTAATAAAATAAAAAAAGTAGTAGGTCAGTTTTAATTTCGAAGCAATTTATAGTCTCCTCTTATATCTCAACTACTTGGCCAGTTAGGGCCTCAGATCAGGTTATTTATATGGAAAGTACAGCAGGTGTTTAGGACCAGTCATGGACAGGAAGCCTGTACAAACCTATGACAGGCTGACAATGTCCGTGGCTATCCATAACTGTTTGCATAGAGTGATTACTTGTGTTTAGAGATGGATGTGCATCCCTGGAGGGAGACACTTCATATCCAGGGGAGCAGATATGTCTCTGCTGGTAATCGTTCCTTGTGAGATTACATGTGAACAGCTGTGGATAATATTAGCCTGTAATTGATTTGTATAGGCTTCCTCTCTGTGGCTGATAGGAAACACTTGGCTGCACCCACCTCAGAGATACACTATATTACCAAAAGTATTGGGACACCTGCCTTTACACAAAAATGAATTTTAATGGCATCCCAGTCTTAGTCCGTAGGGTTCAATACTGAGTTGGCCCACCCTTTGCAGCTATAATAGTTTCAATTCTTGTGGGAAGGCTGTCCACAAAGTTTAGGAGTGTGTCTATGGGAATGTTAGACTATTCATACAGAAGCGCATTTGTGAGGTCAGGCATTGATGTGGACAAGAAGGCCTGGCTCGCAGTCTCCGCTCTAATTCATCCCAAAGGTGTCCTATCCGGTTGAGGTCAGGACTCTGCAAGTTACTTCACCCCCAACTCACTCATCCATGTCTTTATAGACCTTGCTATGTGCAATGGTCCAAATCATTTGGTGGAGGGGGGATTATGGTGTGGGGCTATTTTTCAGGGGTTGGGCTTGGCCCCTTAGTTCCAATGAAGGGAACTCTTAAGACGTCAGCATACCAAGACATTTTGGACAATATCATGCTTCCAACTTTGTGGGAACAGTTTGGGGATGGCCCCTTCCTGTTCAAACATGACTGTGCCCCAGCGCACAAAGCAAGGTCCATAAAGACATGGATAAGCGAGTTTGGGGTGGAGGAACTTGAGTGGCCTGCACATTGTACTGATCTTAACCAGATAGAACACCTTTGAGATGAATTAGAGCAGAGACTGCGAGCCAGGCCTTCATGCCCCAACATCAGTGCCTGACCTCACAAATGTGCTTCTGGAAGAATGGTCAAACATTCCCAAGAGTCGAAGCTGTTATAGCTGCAAAGGGTGGGCCAATTCAATATTGAACCCTACGAACTTAGACTGGGATGTCATTAAAGTTCATGTGCGTGTAAAGGCAGGTGCCCCAATACTTTTGGTAATATAGTGTATGATGATCTGGGCAGAGTACAGCCCTAATTAGCCACGTGCAAGAGTCATTATAACCGATAGCAAAATGGGTAAGTTTGTAGAAAAATCGGTTTTGCCAAAATTGCTTTGTTCACCCCTTCTAATAACAAGTGTCTAAGAGAGGATTTCCCCATTTTTATAGAGATTTCCTAATACTTCCTTGTTTCTCTACAGCAGGGGTCTCCAAAGTACGGCCCGCGGGCCACATCCGGCCCGCTAGGACGTTTTGTCCGGCCCGCAGCTGCAGTCATCAGACTCACTGCGGGGACGGACTCTGCTCGAGTTGCGGGGCTTGCGCTGCCTTCTGACAGAGGTGTGCAGTGCAAGTCCCGCGACTCGAGAAAGCCGAAAAAGCCTATGTTCTTTTAGTGCAGATCTGCTGCACCTCCCAGCTCCTTCCCCCAGTTAGATTCAGTGTAATATTGTAACAGCGTGTCTGTGTAAAAGAAAAGTGGGGCGGGACTCGGGAAGTGCAGTAGGTCTGCTTTAATGCCTGCACTTCAGAGAAGCAACAAGGAGGTAATGAACGTGCTAATCTTCGGAGGAAATAGCAGTGATGGGGAAAGGAATGTGCTGGGGACAAAACTGTATGTAGGGGGCTGTAAAAGGAGGACTCAAATGTAGGGGGGCTCTGATGGGGGACACAAGTGTGGAGGGGGGCTCATATGGGGACACAAGTGTGGAGGGGGGCTCTGAGGGGGACACAAGTGTGGAGGGGGGCTCTGATGGGGATACACAAGTGTGGAGGGGGGCTCTGATGGGGACACCAGTCTGAAGGGGGGGCTCTGATGGGGACACAAGTCTGGAGAGGGGCTCAGATGGGGACACAAGTGTGGAGGGGGGCTCTGAGGGGGACACAAGTGTGGAGGGGGGCTCTGATGGGGATACACAAGTGTGGAGGGGGGGCTCTGATGGGGACACCAGTCTGAAGGGGGGGCTCTGATGGGGACACAAGTCTGGAGAGGGGCTCAGATGGGGACACAAGTGTGGAGGGGGGCTCTGAGGGGGACACAAGTGTGGAGGGGGGCTCTGATGGGGATACACAAGTGTGGAGGGGGGCTCTGATGGGGATACACAAGTGTGGAGGGGGGCTCTGATGGGGACACAAGTGTGGAGGGGGGCTCTGATGGGGACACAAGTGTGGGGGGGGGGCTCAGATGGGGACACAAGTGTGGGGGGGGGCTCAGATGGGGACACAAGTGTGGAGGGGGGCTCAGATGGGGACACAAGTGTGGAGGGGGGCTCTGAGGGGGACACAAGTCTGGAGGGGGGGCTCTGAGGGGGACACAAGTCTGGAGGGGGGGCTCTGAGGGGGACACAAGTGTGGAGGGGGGCTCTGATGGGGACACAAGTGTGGAGGGGGGCTCTGATGGGGACACAAGTGTGGAGGGGGGGCTCCGATGGGGGACACAAGTGTGGAGGGGGGGCTCCGATGGGGGACACAAGTGTGGAGGGGGGGCTTTTATGGGGGAAACAAGTGTGGAGAGGTGGCTCTGAGGGGACACAAGTGTGTGGCAGGAGTTCTGATAGGGACATAAATGTGTGGGGGGTGGCTGTGATGGGAACAGAATTGTGCAAGGTGTGTGCTAATGGGGACACAAGCACGTACAGAGAGTCTTATGTGGATACAATTGTGTGGGGAGATTCTGCTGGGGACACAAATGGGCAGGGAGGCTCTGACAGGAACACAGATGTAAGGCCTCATGCACTCTTAACGTTTAGCCCTGGTGCACGAGGCTCTAGCATTTAGGTGCGGGCGGAGTATACAAGTGCACCATCCAGCCCCGCTGATAGCAGCCTTTTTTGAATTTCTACTCTATTCCATGGCTGGGGATTCATTTAGAAATAACCTATTTTTTTTTCGGCCCTCGAATATCTGTAAAATATACAGTGTGGCCCTCGAAGTAAAAAGTTTGGAGACCCCTGCTCTACAGAACAGGAAATTAAGATAATTTCCCCCAATGGGCCACAGACAGGAAAAAAAAAAAAAAAAAACACAATCTAAAAAAAAAAAAAGAAAAAAAAGAAAAGGTTTTGGCTTTAGATATACTTTAACCACTTTCAGACCGGACCATTTTGCTGGCTTAAGACCAGACCACTTTTTGCGATTCGGCACTGCGTCGTTTTAACTGACAATTGCGCGCTCAACAAAATTTACGTCCTTTTTTTCCCACAAATAGAGCTTTCTTTTGATGGTATTTGATCACCTCTGAGGTTTTAATTTTTTGCGCTATAAACAAAAAAACAGCGACAATTTTGAAAAAAACACATTATTTTTACTTTTTGCTATAATAAATATCCCCCAAAAATATATAAAAAAAATGTTTTCCTCAGTTTAGGCCGATACGTATTCTTCTACATATTTTTGGTAAAAAGAAACGCAATAATCGATTATTGATTGGTTTGCGCAAAAGTTATAGCGTTTACAAAATAGTTGTATAGCATTTTTATTAATAATTTTTTTTTTTTACTAGTAATGGCGGCGATCAGCGATTTTTATTGTGACTGGACACATCAACATTTTTGACACATTTTTGGGACCATTGTCATTTATACAGCAATCAGTGCTATTTAAATGCACTGATTCCTGTGTAAATTACACTGGCAGTTAAGGGGTTAACCAGGGGGTGGCAGTATAGGGGGTTAAGTGTTCCTAGGGGCGTGTTACTAACTGTGGGGGGCGTGGCTGTGTTTTAGTGAACACTGATCTCTGCTCCAATCACAGGGAGCAGAGATCAGTGTCACTTGTTGCTAGGCAGAACGGGGAGATGCTGTTTACTTCCGCATCTCCCCGTTCAGCCTTCCCGCGACACGATCGCGGGTATCCCTGCGGCGATCGAGTCTGCGGGACCCGCGACCGGACTTACGGGGGTCCCGACCGGCACGGCGGCATTCTTAAAGGGACGTACATGTACGCCCTTATGCCTGTCCGTGTCATTCTGCCGACATACATCGTCGTTCGCTGGACGGGAACCGGTTAACCACTTGCTGACCGCTGCACGTACATGTCCCCTTTTAATTGGCAAGGCTAGTAAGCGTGCGCGCGCTGCGTACAGCGTGACTGTCTCCCGGCGATCGTGTCACGGAGCTGCAGAAAGAGGAAGTGCCTATGTAAACAAGGCATTTCCCCAATCTGCCTTGTGACATGACAGAGATCACTGCTCCCTGTCATCGGGAGCAGTGATCGCTGTCATGTGAGTTGAAGCCCATCCCCCCCACAATAAGAATCACTCCCTAGGACACAATTAACCCCTTGATCACCCCCCTAGTGTTTAACCCCTTCACTGCCAGTGTCATTTACACAGTAATCAGTGCATTTTTATAGCACTGATCACTGTATAAATGACAATGGTCCCAATAGTTTCAAAAGCGTCCGATGTGTCCGCCATAATGTCGCAGTCATGAGATAAAAATCACAGATCGCGGCCATTACTAATAAAAAAATGAATAATAAAAATGCCATAAAACTATCCCCTATTTTGTAGACGCTATAACTTTTGCGCAAACCAATCAATATATGTTTATTGCGATTTTCTTACCAAAAATATGTAGAAGAATACATATCGGCCTAAACTGAGTAAAAATATGTTTTTTTTTAAATAATTCTGGGGGGTATTTATTATAGCAAAAAGTAAAAAATATAGATTTCAAAATTGTCGCTCTTTTTTTGTTTATAGCGCAAAGAATAAAAACCGCAGAGGTGATCAAATACCACAAAAAGAAAGCTCTGTTTGTGGGGAAAAAAGGACAATTTTGTTTGGGTGCAACGTCTCACGACCGCACAATTGTCAGTTAAAGTGACGCAGTGCGGAATTGCAAAAAGTACTCTAGTCAGGAAGCGGTTAAACTTTGATGAAAGAGCCATGTAATGATGACTATACTTGGCCTGGTATGGCAACATTTTACTTTATTTCAGATACATGAAACAATGTGACACTCAGCGGTTAAGTGGCAGGCACCCTGAGGTCAAGTGTTCTAGAATTGTCATGTTTCCTCGCAGATGGTTGTAGCTGATGTTTCAGCAAGGAAAATATCAGGTTTCTTGTGGAAAAGTTTTCTCAGGTGAACAAGCTTCACAGTCATCAAATAAACAGAACTGAATCCCAACTCCAGCCAAAACTTTTTTATTTTGCTTTCAATAGAGTTTTGGGGGGTTTTAATTATTGACTGTTAAGCTGTTGGCTTAAAGGGATTGTAAAGCTTTGTTTTTTATTTTCTAAATAGGTTCCTTTAAGCTAGTGCATTGTTGGTTCACTTACCTTTTCCTTCGATTTCCCTTCGAAATATTTGTTTTCTTTGTCTGAATTTCTCACTTCCTGTTTCTCCTCAGTAAACTTCACACCATCATCCGAGCGGTGTTTAGTCAGCCAGAACAGCTTACTGAGGAGGAACAGGAAGTGAGAAATTCAGACAAAGAAAACAAAGAAAAAAAAAAACATTTAGAAGGGAAATCGAAGGAAAAGGTAAGTGAACCAACAATGCACTAGCTTAAAGGAACCCATTTAGAAAATAAAAAACGAACCTTTACAACCCCTTTAAGAAAAAAAATAACAGATTGCCTTATCTACACAAGCAGAATACACTGGTCAGTGATGCAGCATATTGGCTGCATGCGCTAATCAAATGAATGTTTTCCAACATTCCCACTCGAGAGAAGCTGATCGTTGGATCGTCTTCTATCTAGCGGGAATGGCCATAGATGAAATTAAATTTGGCCAGTCCCTGCTGAACCATTCGAATTTAAATCCATCTATGGCCATCTTAATTCTGCTGAAGAGATTCTGCCTATTTGTCCTTGTACCCATTGTCATTGCAACAGAAAGTGATGGGAAATTCAAAGTTGTGCAGTAGTCACCATAAAAGGAAGTGCAGAGAAATCTTGTAATTTGGATACCTGTTTATTATGAGGGCTCGCTCCTCACTTTGGAAAGATTGCCTCTTTCTTCTTGCTGTGTCCGAGGTCTCTCCAAAAGGACACAGACCGTAAAAAACTGATTTAGGTACTTACCATTTTGTATGCTATCCAAACAAAAAGAAGGTAGATATAATTTAAATTAATCTTAAATTGTGTTGGTTTTAGTGTGCTGCAAGCTTAGATTTTCCCATATTGGAAAAAAGCATTCCCTGTGAAACCCAACACTTGTCTAAAAAAAAGTAAATCTCGTCTTAAAACTGTTTTTAGATCACATCAGTATTTGTTCAAAAACAGATCACATTCAAATCATCTGGATATGCTAGTCTTTCTATTATCACTAGAACATAGTCCCTAGTAGTGGAAATCTCTGATTGGCTCCAGCTTTTTAACTGAGAGGTAATAAATATCTGGACATGCTACATCTGCAAATTACTTAGCATGCATGTATTTAAAGAGGAGTGCCCCTTAAAAAAAAAAGTCAGCAGCTACAAATACTGCAGCTGCTGACTTTTAATAATCGGACACTTACCTGTTGCAGGGTCCAGCGATGCGGGGGAACGAAGCCCCGCTCGTTCCCTGCTCCGCGGCGCCGGCATTCTTACTGTGGGCACCCGGGTGTGGCTTCACAGCCGGGCACCCACTGCGCATGCGCGTGAGCAGCGCCGTGCGCCGTGATTGGCCGCGCAGTCATCTGGGACCTGTCACGTGTCCCAGATGACTGACAGGAGGGAGGGAGCCCTTCCTGTGCCGAGGGGAAGTGATGTCACTTAGCCTGGGCAGTGAAGGAGGCAGACTACGAGGTACCCCCTAGCAACAGGCATTTAGAGGTGAGTTACATTTTTTTTTTTTCAAATTTTTTTTTTTTTAAAGAATTGTAATTATTTTTTTTTCTTGGGGGGGGGGGGGGGGTTGGAACACCACTTTAATATGAAAAAAAAACATATTTCATTCTAAGTCAGTGCCATTTTTGACCTCACCTTCTAAAAATACTGCTTTCCGAGCCTTCATACCAACCCAGCAGTTTCAGTACTGTGAGCCACTGACCTGGAACAAGTATGCAGATTAAACTGTAGCTCCAGGCATCCCAATCCCTCCAACCCAATTCCCACCCATTCACAACCCCAAAAAAACTTTTCCTAAGCCTATTTTTCTTACTAAAGTCTGCGTGACCCTCCATGGTGCCCCCCTTCCAGGTGTACAAATTGGTGATTCACTGCTGTGGTTCATGCTCACTGCTGAACAGTCTTATCATTGCCCCTTGTCATGATGTCACCATGCCGCTGCTGGAGTCCTCCAAATCCTTTCAATAGACCCAATGGGATGTGTCCATATAACCAGGCACCAAAGTGAGCACCGACAGAAGATCAATCCCATAAGACTTAGGACCCAGTGCATGATATTATGCAATTAGCTAGAGGGGGGTATTTTGCATGGTAAGTGAGTCCCTGGACAACAACTTTAGGAGATCAGACCTTAATTTCACATCCTTATCTGCATAACTGCTTAGGTCAGTGTCTTAGGAACAGAGATGTAAGTAACTGAGTTAAAATAAACTGAGTTACTTAACGCAGTTACTTTAGAGGGTAACTAGTAATCTAACTGATTACTTTTCCCCTCATGGTAATGCAGTTCCCATTACTTGGGCGGAGTTACTGCAATTACATCTACCGCCACTAGATGGCAGTAGTGTAATTCTGGTGTCCTGCAAAAAAAGGTCCCCCGCTGGATAAGGACCCCCTGTACTGCACAGGCGCAGCGCTTGCACAGTACGAAGAACTATGGAGGTTACGAAAATTGCCAAACCTAAACAGCTCTGAGTGAACTCTACACCTCGCAGGCGCAGTTAACATGTAATTGTACGAGGCGATGCCGCACGCTCCTGATGCTTGTGCTACTCTGCAAGGGACGTCTATCGTGTAACTAAGGGGCGGGTCTAGTATTACTGTAACCAAGGGGCGCATTTATTATTATTGTTATAGATCGAGCTCTGTCCATTAATTTAACATTCACCCTCTTCTGTAGCCATCCGCCCCTTACACAATATAATAATAATAGACCCGCCTCTTGCTTACACACTATAACAGATCTGCCCCTTGGTTAGAGTAATAATAGAGCAGCCCCTTGGTTACACAATATATAATAATAATAAATGCGCCCCTTGGTTACAGTAATACTAGACCTGCCCCTTAGTTACACGTATAGAATATTATAAAAAAAAGTCAGTTACTTTGCTCCGTAACTAATTACTTTTCCAATGTAGTAACTGAGTTACTAACGCAATTACTTTTTGGGAGAAGTACTTTGTAACTTAACTAATTACTTTTTTAAAGTAAGACTGACCAGCACTGGTGCCAGAGACAGCCAGGAATCTAGCATTTCCTGATAGACAGCAGCAACATTCTCCTCCATAATTCTGTATGCTGATGCTGAATTGTTATTTCCCAGGTGCATCTACATGACAAATTAATATGACCTAAAGCCTGTCATGGCTTTTCAGCAAAATTCTGAAATTTTCTCTGCTGTCAGCAAGGCCAATTCAGACCTGGAGATGTCATTAATGTCCTATTTCAGAAGTGTTAGATGTGATACAGGAAGGCATAACAGAATTTCACAGGCTGTTACATTTGAAGGAGGTAGATCATATTTCATGAAATTATCCCTCACTCACAACTCCAGCCTTGTTTTCGGTTTGTCAGTGAAAGCACTAATCAGTCTGCAAAGTGAAGTAACAGTTCTTATTCAGTCCCAAAAACTATTGTGAATTGTTGTTGAATTGGCTAGTAGTTTGCTGATAGCGGAAGTGGTTAGAGACATTTTAATTAACCCTAAATAAACCCTAAGGTCCGGTTCACACTAGTGCGATGGCAGACATTGCATGTGATTCGCACCGCATTGCTGTGCAGATCACATGTGATGTCTGTGCGATGCAATTTCAGCCATACAAATTGTATGTCTGAAATCGCATTTGGGTGCAGGACCCTTTTTTTTGGTCCACACTGGAATCAGATCGCATGGGTGTTCACACTCATGCGATCCGATTCCTGCACCGTTTCACAGTTTACACTGCGATCCGATTTGGGAGTGTTGTTAACTTTACATTAACACCCCCAGCGGTTCGCAAATCTCAGTGTGAACCACTGTGCGATTCAGGTGCGATGCAGGAACCCGCACTGGATTCGCAGGGTTCTCGCATCGCACCAGTGTGAACCGAGCCTAAAGGATCCAGTTATTTTCACCTGAGTCTATGAGGACTGAGAAATGAAAACTACAGTAACATTGCTGAATATAAAGATCCTAATACTTGTGTAAAGCTTTATGAATTGAACATTCTGTCACTTTGTTCCTTCAGGACCCAGTGACAGTTCTTGCAGATAGCACAGCCGTCCACCACCTCTCTGCTCTGTAAGCCCCGGTTCACAACCTGCATGTGAATTGGACAAGAACCGCAATGCATGCTGTGCAATTCACATGCTATTCAGTGCTGTGCGACTTGAGCCCATTCATTTTGAATACTGCAATCTCACCAAATCACACCAAAAAAGTGCAGGCACCTTTTTTGGAGCTGCACTGCAACCGCACTGCATGGTTGTTCTATGTGCCATGTGATCTGGTGCAGGCAAACCGCACTGTGGGTGTTAACTTTGTATTAACACCCGCAGGATATCGCAAACACAGTGTTATTGCAATGCGGTGCAGGAAACGTGCAGGGATCGCTGCATTTCCTGCACTGCATATGTGTCAACCTAGGTTGGACACAAAGGTTGGAGTAAAATGGGCATTTACGGCCCCTTTATTAAAAATTAACAATTATGTAAACCGATATTAAACAAAAACATAACACTTTTGGTTGCCGATCCTTGGAGGCACTAAGTATCAAGATTTTCCCTTGTATCTGCGTAAACTACTTCCATGGTCCCTGCCACACAGCACCGACTCCACCAGGGACCCATACCTTAGATGTGTCCCAATCAAAGATGGCGAAGGCCTGGAGCCAACTGCTAAACGTCCGCGGAATCAGCCGATAACGACGCTTCTCCTCATCTTCTTTCTTGGATTCTTCTGGTTTTACTGTATCCAAGTTAAACTTTTCCAGGGGCAGCAACGTAAAGATCTTCACATACTCCCCCCGCTAAATCTTTTCCTGCACCTAAGATTTGAGGTGCTCTCCCAAAGGGTCAGCCAAACACTTCGCATTTGGCCAAATCGGACAAACAAACTGAGTCTGTAGGTTTACTAGCTTCCTTTGCGGGGTCCGCAGAGACACTCGTCCCCGGAGCCGATGTATCCCCCCGCGACACTCCTGCCACTGGACCCTGACCGGGCACAGAAATCGCTGAAACCTGTGTCACTGCTCAACCTTCCCCCAGTGAGTCTGGAACCCAAGCCGACACCGGTGTAGAGCTCGCCGACATGCCCACATCAAACCGCTGAACCAAAGAATGCAGCCCGACCAAAAGGTTGTGTACGGCTCCGGAATCAACCGTCACAGCAGGCCCTAGGCCCGCTGTCCGAGGTGGGGGAGGCCCCGCCCACTATAGATGAAGTGATACCAGGACCAACCCCTGGGGGCCTGCCCACCCCTAGAACCTGACATAGGGGACACAGAAAGCTGCACTGATGGGCACTGATGAGTTGGCACTGATGAGAAGGCATGATGGGCACTGATGAGGCTGCATATGCGATACTGATGGACACTGATAGGTATCACTGATAGGTCAGCACTGATGAGTGCTAATAGGTGTCACTGAAGGGCACTGATAGGTGGAACTGATGGGCACTGATAGGGAGCACTGATAGGCAATGATGGGCGGAACTGATGAGGAGGCACTGATAAGGAGGCACTGATAGGCGGCACTGATGGGACACTGATTGGCAGCACAAATGGGCACTGTTGGGGCTGCACTGATAATCAGGACACTGATGATAAGTGCCCTGATTATCAGTGTAGATGTCCCCTGTCACACCTGCTGGTTACCGTCTCTCCTCTTCTCATGCTGTGGCAGTGCGTGAGGAAAGGAATGCCGATAACCGGCAAGTGTGTTTACGTTGTGATCAGCTGTGATTGGACACAGCCGGTCATGTAGTAAAAGGCTACTGTGATTGGCCCTATACCCCGTTTACAGAGCGCACCTGATGCGTGGTTCTGGGGGGACTTTGATAGACACTACAGCGCAATTGGCAACAGCTAAAGCACGGTCGGCAAGTGGTTAATACAGGCTTTGTCTACTGTTGTCACTTTCAATAAACACGCTGCCATACTGTCATTTGCAGAATGCATGTAAACAGGATGTAGCTGCAAAGTGGTTGTAGGAGATCAGTACTGCCGGGAATCAAAATAAAAGGCGAAAATTTTAATTTTAAAATGCCAATTGTTTAAGATGCATGGTACATTAGCAAACTAAATGACATTCATTTAGGGTTTGCCTCTATTTTAAAGTGGTTCTAAAGGCATAAGTTTTTTTTTAACCCTAATACATTCTCTGCATTAAGGTTAAAAACCTTCCAATATTGGCTCCCCCCCAGCCCCACCTTAAATACTTACCTTGCTCCTCTTTCGATCCAGCTCTGTCCTGGCTGCAGCAGCACTGCTCTCTCCCTCTTCACAAAGGACACAGAGGCAGTAGCTGGAGCTATTGGCTCCTGCTGCTGTCAATAAACTAGTGTGGAGGAAAAGGGGAACGCCGCTGAGCCATGCTGTGTGTGACTATGGATGCACACAGCCCTGCTCAGGAGCTTGACCGCACGAGTGCCCCCATAGCTGCTGAGTGGGCACTTGAAGAAGAGGAGGAGTGCCGGTGGGGGACCCCAGAAAAGGAGGGGCCACTCGGTGCAATATTGTTGCAGAGTAGGTAAGTATAATATGTTTATTATTTTAAGAAAAAAATATTTTAAGAAAAAACTGTTATGCCTTTGCAGTTGCATTATCAAAAGGGAGAAAAATAACTCACAGCAGATATATCCTGAGTAGAAAATCAGTAAAGTACATCCTATACAAACACAAATCAATAAAACTAAACAAGGTGGAAATCTCCTTTAAAATGACTGCATCTTTCCAGCTAGTACAAGTATAATTCCCCGACTGCGCTGCAGAAAACAAGGACATTCCATCCTCGCAGCGCTAATAAATAGGATAACTGCAAACCTGACACTCAGCAGTAAAGTAACATAACAAAGCCATGCTATCCAGTGAGGTTGTAAAAACTTTATGGACCCATATAAAGAAAAAAAAAAAAAGAAAAACGAAAACAATTCAGCATTAGCTGATAATAGCAAATTCAACCCAGCAGCATCAGTTCTAGGTGTGGGGGAGCTGAGCTGAGCTGCCCCCCCCCCCCCACTAAATCTAATGCCTGTACACATAATGAGAATATTGGAAAATGATCGTCTGTTTTTTTTTGCATGCTAGTCTCATATTTTAAAAAATTGGTTACTAAAGTTACGAAAATTCACGTTAGGCAGAATACAACTTCAGAAGTGGTGTAATGTATTGTATTGTAATGTATTATTTTGTTTCTGAGCATGGGCGGTCTTGGTCACACAACTTCGAGGATGGGGTAAACAGCTTAATCTCTGTATTTGCGGATGATACTAAGCTAAGCAGGGCAAAACCTTCTCTGCAGGATGTGGAAACCTAGAAGATCTGAACAAATGAATGGGGTGGGCAACTACATGTCAAATGAGGTTTAATGTGGAAAAATGTAAAATAATGCATTTGGGTGGCAAAAATATGAATGCAGTCTACTCACTGGGCGGAGGAGAACCTCTGGGGGAATCTAGGATGGAAAAGGACCTGGGGGGTCCTAGTAGATGATAGGCTCAGTAATGGCATGCAATGCCAAGCTGCTGCTAACAAAGCAAACAGAATATTGCCATGCATTAAAATGGGGATCAACTCAGCGGTAATTCTCCCACTCTACAAGACTCTGGTCCAGCCGCACCTGGAGTATGCTCTCTAGTTCTGGGCACTAATCCTCAGGAAGGATGTACTCGAAATGGAGCGAGTACAGAGAAGGGCAACAAAGCTAATAAAGGGACTGTGGGGTATTAGTAAAGAGAGGTTGTGAGCACTGAACTTTTTCTCTCTGGAGAAGAGACGCTTGAGAGGGGATATGGTTTCAATTTACAAATACCATACTGGTGACCCCACAATAGGGATAAAACTTTTCCATGGAAGGGAGTTTAATAAAACACGTGGCCACTCATTAAAATTAGAAGAAATTAGATTTAACCTTAAACTGCGTAGAGGGTTCTTTACTGTAAGAGCGGCAGGGATGTAAAATTCCCTTCCACAGGCGGTGGTCTCAGCGGGGAGCATCAATAGTTTCAAAAAAAACTATCAGATAAGCACCTCAACGACCGCAACATACAGGTATATACATTGGAATACTGACATATAATCACACACATAGGTTGGACTTGATGGACTTGTGTCTTTTTTCAACCTTACCTACTATGTACCTATGTAACTAAGATCAGAAATGTGTGAAGGGGCCTGAGGAACTTCTGAGTTCCAGATTCCCTCAAAGGTGCAGTTGACCTTCTCTGACCTACAGTTAACCTCCTGCTAAGATGCATCACGCTGTTCAAGTTGCCTTGGCCTTCCTATTGCCTTGTTTGGGAACAAAATTGGAGCTGATGAGAACAACAGCATAACCAAATGGGCAAAGGTAGCTTCTAACTGCTCGTCAGCGATGCTGCATTAACACCCGATCAGAGGGTGCTCTGAGCTGGAAACCCTTTCTGATCAGCAGCGGGGAGGCGAATGTAGAGGATTCCTATTTTGCCTGGAAAAGGATAAAAAACCTCTTTAAATGTTCCTCTCTGCTGCCTGTAAAAGGCTTTTAATGGGGCAGAGATTTAAAATAAGCAACATGATCAAAGCTTGTGCAATTGCCTGTAACTGGATCGTCTTTAAGTAACGCTGTAAGGAAATCCTGTACACAGATGCTATACCGATCTGTCCTCCCTGTGGGCATTCAAGGGATGTAAAAAGCTGTACGAAGTCTGCATGGTATTTAGTGACACGCAGGATTAAATTAAATATATACCACATACAGAGCATGCAAGGATACATTAGAGGCTACATAATACCAGGAGACCAACTTATGCAGCACATATACTTTACAGTACAGGATATCTGTGTTAAAGGAAAACAGGCAGGATAAAAACTGAATAGAAAATGTTCTTAAGGCTTATGTCAGGCCTAAATAAAATAATGCAGTACTTCCCAGCAATGCTTGTCAATTCTCTTGTATTTTATTCCATTAAAGACACTGCAAGTGAAGAAAAATACCTTTTTGATTTGCCAGAAATGTGCTCAGCTTTTTAATTTCCTCTTGTAGGCTGACAATCAATGACTTTCTGGACTAAAATGGTGTCAACCAGTGGCGGCCTGTATTGCAGGGCGCAGGGGCACCACCCACTTCTCCATCCAAGCGTCAGGCCCCCTAATCTACATGTGGGGTGCAGGACGCATGTATTCCAATCAGGGTTTTTTTTTAAGCACATGACTAGAGCTAGAGGCCCTAATAGGCGGCAAAAAAGGGTGGGCTTGGAGCGGAGAGCACTGCGCCCGAGCCCACCCTGTTGTGTGACAATAGCGAATGAATATTCTTCCTGATTCTCCTCCCAGCCAATTAGGAAGCAGGTTGTGAGACTCATTTCCAGATTGGCCAAAAGAAAAAGTGTTCCGATTGGCCTAGGAAGAGGGGGGAGGAGATACAGGGGAAGCCGTCGTCCATCGCCATTGGTGGGGTAAGTGCCTGGCTGGTAACTGTCCGACTGACCGGGGGTGGTGTTTTTAGTCTAAGATAAGAATTAGGAGGGCTGATTGGACAGGCAGAGTGAATGGGCAGACAGAGAGAATGGGATACAAGGCAGATCAAAAATCTTTGGCACTGGAAAAGGTATAACAAAATACTTTTTTTAGATTATTTAACAGACCAAAGGGAGCAACAATGAGAACTTCAAAGTCAAATCAGGAGAATTTGCTATTTCTTTTTCTGACTAAGCTGTTAAAATGCTATGTTGAAGGTTGCAAATTACCTCCCAGCAAGTGTGTATTAAGCTGGGTATGCAGTAGTAGATTTTCTAAGGAACATTTGTAATAATATCCATATGACAATTTTCAGTACATTTGACAATGTCAATTGAAAGTAGTTCAAAATTTTGTTTGTTGTTAGAAATGTGTTTGTTCGAGAATATTCCATCCCGCTCCTTTGAATTTTCTTGTCACTGCAGTAGAAATAAAATGTCAATTTGATCCCACTAATGATTAAAAAATCAAACAAACATTCATAGAAAAAAAATAAAAAATAGCACCACGATCTACTAGTGTATACCCAGCATTATTCTAATTACAACACTGGCTGGGTGGAGAGGTTGCTTTTGGCCTGAACTGAAGTTGGTAATGGCTCCAGATCCATATTACCAGAAGCAGGCGTGTAGGCAGGTTCAGTCTATTTTCTCCATAGCAGGGGGTGCTTGGTCATAGTGGCACTGTTGCTAGAGAGGAACTAAGGAGGAACAAAGTTTCTCTATGGCAGGGGTAGGCAACCTAGAGCCCTCCAGGTGTTGTGGAACTACATTTCACATGAGGCATTGCAAGACTGGCAGTTACAATTACTCCCAGAGGTATGATGGGACTTGTAGTTTTGCAACAGCTGGAGGGATGCCTACCCCTGCTCTATGGTTTCCTAGTGTGACAGACCTAACCAGGACAGAGGCTTTTGGAGAGGACTGAGAGCAAGCCTCTTACCCACTGACTATGGACCCTGGCATTTAAGGGAACACTACTCTTTGGAAGGTCTGTGCCTGGGGGATCCGTGGAGTGGTTTTGTTTCTGATTTGGGTTTGTGTCCCCCCAGAACACACAAACCCTGGGAGTCTAGGCCTGGGATACATGTTAAGGCTCTAGATGCCATATTTCCAGCAATGACTGCTCCACACTGTGGGACTCATAGCATATATTAATCTCATCAGCTCAATCCACCTGCCTTTCACCCATTGTTAATTGTGCTAATTAACTCAACTATTGTCTTCTAGCAAACTACTGTGGGGATGTTGAATTTATGATAATGTGTAGTGTACTTTGTGAGCTTGATGCTGGCAAGTCTGATCTGCAATGAGACCTCTGAGTCACCCATGTGGCTGGTTGTTTAATTAACAAAATGTTTATAGTATATGTTGATTGTTCTAATTATGTTCCCGTTACAGTTTGTATTGTTTGGGTAATATGATCAGGAGGGGGAAAGTCCTCCTGTGGGGTATAAAGTATCTGTTATGCCCCGTACACACGATCGGACTATCCCGTGTGGGCTCCAGCGGAACTTTTTCTCCTCAAAAGTCCGGTGGAATTTTTCTCCTCAAAAGTCCGGCGGAATTTTTCTCCTCAAAAGTCCGGCGGAATTTTTCTCCTCAAAAGTCCGGCGGAATTTTTCTCCTCAAAAGTCCGGCGGAATTTTTCTCCTCAAAAGTCCGGTGGACTTAGTAAGAAGTTTTGACTCAATATTGTCCGCCGGACTCAGCAGAAGCAGAAGGCGGCGATGGCGATAGCGACAGAAGCCCGGGCCACCCCTAGTAAAAGAGCTACAAGAAGAAAGCGGAGGCCTGGCAAGAAGAATTAAAGATCGGGACAAAACCCCGGAATTCGGAAAAAGACCCCCAGACGACAGCAGCGACGAAGGAGAAAGCCGGGCTCCTCCACTAGTAAAAGAGCTAGCAGAAGATATCGGAGGAGTCCGGCGAGAAGACCCTCCAAGATGGAAGAAGACCCCCGGAGCTGTGTAATAAACTATTTTAAAAACTTGTGTTGTGTTTTTTTATTTACACTTTTTTCCCTTAGGTGAATGGGTAGGGGTACATCGTCGCAGATCAAGGCGGCGACATTGACTTCCTTTGCTAGTCCCGTCTACCTGGAGTCACATTCTAAATGAACGTACTTTACTCCGTGTGTGGGGCATGTCCGTTCATTTCAAAAGTCCCGCGGACTTCCTCCAAAACTCTGGCGGAAAAGTCCGGACGTGTGTGTGCAAGTCCACACGTTCGGAAAGTAGGGCGGATAGTCCGGCCGAAAAGTCCGATCATGTGTACGTGGCATTTCTTTTGGTTTTTACCTCACATCTTGTCTGTGTACGCTGCTTGGGGTAAAAAGGGCTGGTATTAGCTGTCGATCTGCTTGGAACGTCTTGGAGGGCAGGAAGCGCTGGTTGGCAGAAGAAAACATCTAGTCGGGGGGCCTAAATGATGTAGCAGTTGGAATATCGGTAAATGACTTTGCTGGACACAGGACTCGTTAAAGGGAGTTTTTATTCCACTCTGGCCAGAATGGATAGTCCCACTTGACCGCTTTTGTCTGCAAGTTCAAGTGTTAACAATTACAGCTAAAACAGTGCATATATGTTTTCAGTATACATTGCATCACAGGCGAATTTACGTTATACAAACATTTAACCTTTTAACAGTCAATCTTTGAACTTTTGGATACAAGACAAGTGCTGTTTCTTGGCCTAGGCCGACAAGGCTCAGGCCTAGGGCCGCAATTTGCGGGGGGGGCAGCATCCCTGCATGAAAAAAGCCCCCCTCCCAAGTCCTGGCTCCTGTACACAATCCGCCCCTAGCTACAGCCCCCAGCTGGCGACAGGCAGCTTACTGTAGCGGCAGCGTTTTCTGGTGGTGACTGTGCGGGGGAGGGAGGGTGGGGACTGGCACCCCATAAGCGGCCGGTGACTGGTAGCACTCTAAGCAACTGATGGAGGCTCCACCTACCCTCCTCCATGACATCTAGGCTCAGCGCAGGTGTGCTCACCGCTGTCTACTATTCCTAGTAAACACAGAAGCCTCAGTTCTGTGCTTACAAGTGACAGCCCATAGTGCATCTCTTCTGCTGGCTTCCAGAGAATCTACCAACTGCTGCACCGAAAAAATGGAGAGACAGTTGCCCGACGCTGTGTGTTCATGGGCAGGAGGTGGGGCATTACATGCTGAGCTTGAGGTGTCCGGATGGCAACCCCCGCGCGGCTGATGATCCTGTGGTTGCCACTGGCAAGTGGAAAGAGGTGCAGCCACAAATGCTGTACACTGCGTGGGTAAAGCCAGAAAGAAGGGGGTTAGGGGGGCTTATGCAAAGGTGAGGAGATACAGAGGTCAGAAAAAAGGTGCAGAATTAGGGAGCTAAGTTAAAGAGATGCAAAGCTTAGCTGTTGGGGGGTTGCAGAGATCAGCTGTAGAAAAAGGGGCAAAGGCGAGTTGTGGCCAGGGGTGCAGAGGTGAGCTGTAAAAGGGGGGAAGTGTAATGAAGTAAGCTGCGGTCATGGAAATGGGGGAGGGCGTGCATAGGTGAATTGCAGGCAGGGGGTGCAGATGTGATTTGCAGAAGGGTGGGGGTGCAGAAGTGAGTTACAGACAGTGGGTTAAGAGGTGAGTTGCAGAAAGAGGGTGCAGAGGTGAGTTGCAGACAGGGGGTGCAGAGGTGAGTTGCAAAAAGAGGGTGTAGAGGGGAGTTGCGGACAGGGGGTGCAGAGGTGAGTGTAGAAAGGGGGTGCAGAGGTGAGTGGCAGAAAGAGGGTGCAGAGGTGAGTTGCGAACAGGGGGTGAAGAGGTGAGTTGCAGACAGGGGTGCAGAAGTGAGTTGCAGAAAGAGGGTGCAGAGGTGAGTTGCGAACAGGGGGTGCAGAGGTGAATTGCAGACAGGGTGCAGATGTGAGTTGCCAAAGAGTGTGGGTGTGCAGATGTGAGTTGCAAAAGGGTGGGGGGGGGGAGGTGGGTTGTGCATGGATGGGAAGGCAGAGGTGAGTTGCGAATAGGGGATGCAGAGGTGGGTTGAGGATGGGTAGGTGCAGGTGAGTTGTGAATTGGGGTGTAGTAGTAAGTTGTGGATGGTGGGTGCAAAGGTGAGTTGTGGCAAGGGGTGCAGAGATGATTCGCGGACGGGTTTAGAAGTGTTTTGTACAGGGTTCAGAAGTGCGATGCGAACAGTTTTGGACGGGAGTGCTGAAGCAAGTAGTGGTTGGGGGTGCAGTCAGTGCTGTTTCTTGGCCAAGGCCCAGACCCATGATAAAAGCCCCCCCTCTCCCGAGTCCTGGCTCCTGCACACAAACTGTCCCTAGCTACAGCCGGTGTTCTGACTAGAAAGGTCCCATCAGATAGTGTCTGCCCTATACTGCGCAGGCGCAGCGCTTGCGCAGTATGGAGGACAAAGGAGATGCCGAAAGTCTCCGAAGATGAACAGCTGATTATCAGCTGTACACGGCGCCTGCGCACTTAATAGTACATTTTGTCAGATGCTGCCGATGTTGTAAGCACTTTGTAAGAGGGCCCTTCGCGGGCTCGCTTCTCTCGCCGCGCTTCGCTCGCCGCGCTTCGGGCATGGCCTCGCTGCACTTGCCATATTTATATTCTAACTCTAAGTCCACTTGGATGGTGGGGCTTGAACCTGGACTCAGGGCAGAATGTAGTGCGCCGTGTAGAGTTGGTGATCAGCTGTTCATCTTCGGAAACTTTCAGCGTCTCCTTTGTCCTCCGTACTGCGCAAGCGCAGTATAGGGCGGACACTATCCGATGGGGGACAGTTCTCGACAAGACACCGGCGGCAGACGGCTTACTATAGCCTGTAGCGGTGCTGTTTTCTAGTGGTAACTTGACCGGGGAGAGAGGGCGGGGACTGGCGCCCCATAAGCGGATGGTGACTGGTCGCACTTAAAGCAACTGATGGAGGCTCCGCCTACCCTCCTCAGTGGCATCTAACACAACTTCCTCCCGGCTCTCGCCCGGGCTCTGTGTGTTTACGATTGGGGAGAGGAGGATGAGGGGAACCACCAGGACAGCCAGGTACAATTCCTATACCTCGTGGGCACTTGTTTTCTGTTCGATAGCCTGCACTGATGGGACTGTATTGATGGGCACTGATAAGCTGCACGGATGGGACTGTATTGATGGGCACTGATAAGCTGCACTGATAAGGCTGCACTGATGGGATTGTATTGATGGGCACTGATAAGGCTGCACTTATGGGACTGTATTGATGGGCACTAATAAGCTGCACTGATAAGGCTGCACAGATGGGACTGTATTTATGGGCACTGATAAGGCTGCACTGATGGGACTGTATTGATGGGCACTGATAGGCTGCACTGATGGGACTTTATTGATGGGCACTGATAAGGCTGCACTGATAGGACTGTATCGATGGGCACTATTAAGCTGCACTGATAGGGCTGAACTGATGGGACTGTATTGATGGGCATTGATAAGCTGCACTTATAAGGTCACACTGATGGGACTGTACTAATGGGCACTGAAAAGCCTGCACTGATGGGACTGTACTGATGGGCACTGATACGGCTGCACTGATGGGAATGCACTGATGTGCACTGGTGGGCACTGATGGGCACTGATAAGGCTGGACTGATGGGACTGTACTGATGGGCACTGAAAATAATAGATACAACATTTGAAATGGTGTAAAAAACAACAAAATATACAAGTAGGCACTTGGTACCCACAGAGAGGAAGAAGTGGAGCTCTGAGAAGAAAAGGTGGAGCCTAAAGAGGAAGGGGTGGGGTTTACAGATGACAGGGCGGGTCTTAAACAGGAAAGGGTGTGGCCTTGACAGGAAGGGGTGGGTCATAATTAAATTAGGGGGTGCATGAGTTTAGTCAGGCCTAGGGCAGCACAAAACCTAAATACACCACTGCCGCCGTCCCATAGAGAGCAATGGGGGTCTGATGGGGTCCGCCAGAAAAACAGACAGGCAAGCCTGATCGGTTCCCTGGCGTGAAAGGGGCCTAAGGCTGAACCAAACCCATTGCTATAACAGTCTCAAAATACAGTTACATTCCCGGCACATTGGCTGTGCTTACAACCAAACTGTCAAACCATCAAATCGCTGGTTTCATATGTGATCACATGTGCAGCATCATGGCTGTTGAAGACCAGACAGAGGCCAGAATAGCAGCTTCCTTGGCTGAAAACAATAGGATAGTTTAGTTTTGCTTTAATTGTGTGCAGAGGTGCACCAGTCAGAGGCTAGGTCACATCCTGTTACAGGGGCATAAAAGTCTAGGAAGTGGAGGTAAAAAAAGTAATGGAAAGTGAAGAATATCCATAGATGCTGCGATTTAGAGGTACGACAACTAAACCATTTTTGTGTCCCAATGTTACTTCAAAGAGACTGTTTATGGATGGAGTAGTATCGTAATTACAATGTATTACGTGTGTGCCTGGAGGTGTTAAATGCTGCAGTGTGCGAGATCAATGCACCAGTATCGTGAAGAGAAACTCCAGTAAACCAGATCTTTTAATCCGCAAAAGTCTGGTCTTAGCAAAAGCCTCAGCTGTGTGATGGATCTCTGTAAACAAGGGGGGTGTACTTGTAAGTATATCAGGTGCTCAGGGGCATAGATAAGAGGGGGTCAGGGGTGTTCAAACTCCCCCAGGGCCAACAGGGCCTTCTTTAATATGGATTGGACCCTGGGCAAAACATTTCTGCCCCCCCCCCCCCTCCATGAAGTTTTGCTCTCCACCTGCTCTGAGTCATACAATAAATAGCAACTAGACTCAAGATAAGTTTACGGAATCAGATCAGGCAGTGATTGTGATTGGTTGCCAGAGGTTACAGTTTATCATTACGGCTCACTCACTGGTTGCTACAGGTTACAGCACACATTACGGCTCACTGATTAGTTGCTAGAGGTTCCAGCACAATGATTCTACACCAAGCACCAATGTAATGAGAAGATTTACACTGACCACCAATGTAACTGAGACATTTAGCCTGCGTTCATATTTGTGTGTGTCGGAAACGCATGCAAAATCGCTTTCCTAACACCACAGAAACATGCTGTCCTTTAGCAGGTACACAGCAGTGCCATTAATTGTTAATGACACCCTCACGCCTCTGCTGACATGTGCCTTGGCACCGTGTGATTTTGAAAAAGGGTTTGGGACTTTCTTCCGCATTTGTATCGCATAGAGCAGCCCATTAAAATTAACCACTTCAATACAGGGCACTTATACACCTTCCTGCCCAGACCAGTTTTCAGCTTTCAGCGCTGTTGCACTTTGAATGACAATTGCGCGGGCATAGAACACTGTACTCAAACTACATTTTTTTTATTTTGTTCCCACAAATAGAGCTTTCTTTTGGTAGTATTTGATCACCTCTGGGATTTTTTTTTTTTGCTAAACAAATAAAAAAATGACAAATAAGTAAGTTTTCTCCTTCACTGATGGGCACTGATGGGGCTGCACTGACGGGCACTAATAAAGCGGCACTGATGGGGCACTAATAAGCGGCACTGATGGGTGGCACTAAAATGCAGCACTGGTGGCACGGATGGGCACTGATAGGCAGCACGGATGGACACTGATAGGTGGCACAGATGGGCACTGATAGGCGGCACGGATGGGCTCTAATAGGTGGCACAGATGGGCACTGATAGGTGGCACGGATGGGTGCTTATAGGTGGCACGGATGGGCATGAATGGGCACTGATAGAGACACTGATGTACACTCATTGATGGTACGGATGGATGCTAATCTGTGCCAAACAATAATGCCTGCCAATCAGTGATGCCCATTGTGGGCACTGATTGGCATCCATTGTGGGCATTGATTGGTATCCATTGTGTGCACTGATTGGCATCCCTGGTGGTCTAGGGTGGCATACCTAGTGGTGACATCCCTGGTGGTCCTAGTGGCGTCCCTGGTGGTCCTAGTGGTGTCCCTGGTGGTCCAGTGTGGGCATTCTGGGGGGGCTGCGCCGAATCAATCAGCACAGACCCTCCTGTCAGAGGAGCAGCCGATCGACACTCCTCTACTCGCATCTGACAGACGCGAGTGAGGAAAAGCCGATCAACGGCTCTTCCTATTTACACTGTGATCAGCGGTGATTGGACAAGGCTGATCACGTGGTAAAGAGTCTCCGTCAGAAACTCTTTACCTAGATCAGTGTTGCGGTGTGTCAGACTGACACACCACAACAACAACCGCCTCAATTTACATATGAATACAGTGGCTATTTATATATCAATGCCGGTATTTACATGTAAACACAGGGTCTGCAGGTGAGTCATCTGTACACAACAATAGGACAGAGCTGGGCAGCATTAGTAACAGAACTTCACACTGAGATATCAGTACAGAGCACGGGACTAAGACCTCAAGGGAAGAGGAAATTTAAACTGGGATAGTTGGCAAATATGAGGCAGCTGCTTTGGGTCCCACAAAATGACAAGGCCCAGGGCAGCTGTCCCTTTTGCCCTACCTTAAAGACGGCCCTGAGGGCCAAAATTAATTGTATGGTTCCCTGCTCTGCAGCCGCACATGGCACCAGTGACAGGCAGCACTGCAGTCAGTGGCACACAGAGTGTAATAATGCCACTGCAGCAAGTGTAATAGATCATTAGGCATACCCGCATGCATGTTGTGGTACACCACCGGGCCGGTCTATCGGTCTCGGGCTGAAGGCTGACAGATCTATCACCAGACAGCACAGTCGGAGCCGGCGGGTGCGTGTAGTCCTTTCCACTGCACACCATGTATTCCCATTTGGCTTGCAGTGCCACTCCCACCTTGGACTTGGGAGAGGAGCTTTTCCTGGGCCCTGGAGCGCAGAGTATCCTCAGACTTACCACTGCTGTGCTGCTGCTGGTATTCTGCTGTTCATACTAGGTAATCGTGAGTCAGTGAGAGACTGTCTGTGATTCTGTGTTGCAACTGATAAAGTATGTGATTCTGGCTGGGCTAAATTTTGCATTGCTTGTGTTACTGACAGTTGACTGAGGCTAAGCTGAGTTTTCTATTGCTTGTGTTACTGACAGTCCAGCTTTGCACTGGCAAGCTTGTTGTGGTGCTCACCAGCTTACTGACTCAGCAGTTAGCACCACAACATGTCTGCTAATGCCAGAGCCAGGCTGGACTTTCTGCTTCCCTCAGTGGCATGCCTTGGCCCTGTTTTATCCCTGGTTAATACATATGTGGTACAGGAAACGCTGCGCTCCCCTGTTTGTGGTGTATGAGGACCGCTGCGGGGGGCTTTGATCTAAGGTAAGTAATTTATAATGAGCTAGTATGCTATGCATACTAGCTCATTATGTCTTTGTCTTGCAGGTTTTTTTTTTTTCTGGGGGGGGGGGGGGTGTTTACAACCACTTTAAGACAGCACTGACACCCACTGCAGAATGCAAGGGGGTGCGATTTAAATGAGGTGCATTAAACGTGCGTGGATTGAGAGTTGTAGTGTACCTCCGCAAATCTCCTATGCAGTAGTGTGTTTATCCTCTGCCAGTGCAGGAAGGTGTGCAATTACACACCTTCTCGCACCCGCTTAGATGTAAACCTAGCCTAAAGAAAAGTCAGTGTATTCAAGGCTGGTCATTTTTCAGTTGATTGTATTTTTTTTATTCTGTGATTAATCACTTGCTTACTGGGCACCTAAACCCCCCTCCTGCCCAGACCAATTTTCAGCTTTCAGTGCTGTCACTCTTTGAATGACAATTACTGTACCCAAATTACTTTTTTATCATTTATTCCCCTCAAATAGAGCTTTCTTTTGGTGGTATTTGATCACCTCTGGGTTTTTTATTTTTTGTTAAAAAAAATTGAAAAAACAATAAAAAAAAAAAAAAAATACGAAACCGTTTCTATTTTGTTAATACATTTTGCAAACAGGTAATATTTCTCCTTCATTGACGTACGCTGATGAGGCTTCACTGATGGGCACCGATAGGCTTCACTGATGGACACCGATAGGCTGCATTGATGGGCACTGATGGGGCGACACTGATGGGCACTGATAAGGCGGTACTGATGGGCACTAATAGGCGGCACTGGTGGGCACTGATGAGGTGGCACTGGTGGGCACTGATAGATGGCATTGGTGGGCACTGAGATGTGGCACTGATGGGTGGCACTGATGGGCGGCACTGAAGGGCATTGATAGGTGGCACTGAAGGGCACTAATAGGTGGCACTGATGGGTGGCAGTGATGGGCACTGATCTGCACTGGTAGGTGACACTGATAGGCAGCACTGCTAGGTGGCACTGATGAGGCACTGCTTGGCACCACTGGTGGGCATTGATAGGTGACACTCGTGGGCATTGATTGGTGGCACTGATGTACTGGTGGGCACTGATTGGTGGGCACTGATTGGTGGGCACTGTGGGCACATATGAGGTGGCTTTGCATTTCCCTGCTCGGGACCGATGTCCCTTCAACAGAAGCCAGTGATCGGCTTTTTTTTCTCCTCATGCTGTCAGCGCGAGAAAAAAAAAAAAGATTACCGATCCTCTGTTTACATCACGTGATCAGCTGTCATTGGCTAACAGCTGATCACATGGTAAGGGGTCGGGATCAGGGGGTGCGGCCAGCTTGCAAAGGAGAGGACGTCTATTGACGCCCTCCCAGCAAAGCAGATCCCCGCTGTAGCCGTCATTCGGCTGTAGCGCGGATCTGAAGGAGTTGATTGAAAATTAAGCTAATGTGAACACAGTGAGTCTGCTGCCTTCCTCAAGATGGTGCCCTTTGTACCTGCCCAGTAAGATTGGCTATTACAGTGCACCATCCTGTGGTAGGCAGTGCATTTCCCCCTTTTTTTTTTTTATTTGTAAACGTTAAAGTCAGTGAGTGCTCTGTCTGACACAACTCGCCCACTTTGCACCATAATAGCCAACCTTACTGAGGAGGTGCAAAGGGCACCATCTTCTTGTAGGTAGGCAGCACCCTCACTTTGCAGCTATTCAGTTTGGACACTAATAAACCCGGTTTGATTTTCTAAAGGACCTGATAAAATCCAATTAGAATGTGATTGCTTACTACGGGCAACACATATCGTTTTTCCTTTTTCCAGTCTTTATAATTTTGGCGCAATTTATTTTATTTAAAAAGACTTTTACTTAGTACCTGCAGGTGAAGCCCCCCCAGAACAAAAAATCATCTACGGCCCTGCAGGCGCTAATATCCATATTTTCTCCTTTCCCGTGTCAAGTTGCATTTAGTAATTCCATCAACTCCGGCTCTTATGACAGAATAGAGTTCCTCTTAAAAGGAATTATGTTGAACAAATATCAAAGCTTTTAAAAAAAATAGACACTTTCACAACTAACTAATGATTTGCTACTTCTTAAAGTACCCTATGCCTGTCAAAAATTCAATATTTACCTCAGAGGGATGTTACATCTGCCTGCCTACAAACAATAAAATGGCAGGGGTTGCCATAGTAACACCAGCATGAACTGGTTCAAAGAGGAGGAATTTAGGCAAAATATTGCTTTTTACAAATTAGGCAACGGCTCGACGCAAATCAAAACAAGTTGATCACTGCGAGGTAAAATAAGCCGCAGTTGCAACAATAGGTTTGATCCTCCACCGATACACGTGACGCGGTCACATTGTATTGTATTATGTTCTGGTTCCACTATAACAATCCATTGAGGCTCAATCTCCTAATTTCTTCCCCTGTTCTGACACCTAGTGGCTGATCTGTACATTGCAGCTGTCATTTCCAATGAACGTGTTTTTAAAGGGAATGTTTTGTTCTATTTATCTTGTTTATTCTATACTGTTGAATGTAATAAGTAGATAAAGTTTGTGAAATGTTGTTTTTATTTTTTTTTTAGCATGAATTTTAGCATAAATGTATTTTATATTTAGCTTTTGCAGACAGTGGGTGATAAGCCTGCTATGTTTTCTAAATTGCCCAACACCACTGTAACATGTAAATGTATATATATCAGTAGCACCAGGTGTCACTGATCCAAGCGCTCTAATGGACAAAATCAGTTCAATGCACAACAGCAGCTATTATAAACATACACAATAAATAAAATGCGCCAAAGATAAAAATCAAAACAATCTCAGCACTAACAGCGCTAACAGAATAAAAATAAAATATTCAGTGCAAATTGTGGTAATTAAAACCCACTTATGAATCAGTCAATATGCAGTAAAGGAAAAAAGTCCACATAAGATCTATATAGTGTGAAGAGTGCTCCGTAACCCTTAGCAGCCAGAAATAAACGTCCTCATCTGGATACCAACACCTCGTGCACGGATAATCCCTGTTGGTAATAAACTCACCAGACATGAGTGATATACGGGCCTTGTATCCCCACACACTATAAGATAAACGCCAATCCTCGAAACACGATGCACATGTAACAAGCAATGAAGCCTGTAATCATCTGAGACTTGAAACTGGTTCCTATTCCCGGATTAGATGCATTTTTCATTGAGTAATTTCATAAATGCATCATGCAAGAGAAGAAGGGAACTGACATAGTGTAATACTGTTTATTGATTTAAAACACTAACACACATAATACTATCTGCTTACAAAAAATTCAGGATAAAGCAGCATATAAAGAAAACGTCTGTGCGGCTCGGCGCAAGTCACTCTTTCTGCCTCCGAGATGGTATTGGCTGCGATGGGACCTGGGATGACCAGCTCTGGGACTGACAGACGAGGTAACCGTGTGGTCACGCCCTAATGCTTTTCATCATCATGTCTTCTTCGGAGGGCGTCCTCCAAAGACATGATGACGAAACGCGTTAGATCGTGACCACATGGCCTCGTCTGTCAGCCTCAGAGCTGGTCATCCCAGGTCCCATCGCAGCCAATACCATCTCGAAGGCAGTGAGAGTGACTTGCGCCGATCCGCACAGACGTTTTCTTTATATGCTGCTTTATCCTGAATTTTTTGTAAGCAGATAGTATTATGTGTGTGGGTGTTTTAAATCAATAAACAGTATTACGCTATGTCAGTTCCCCTCTTCTCTTGCATGATGCATTTATGAAATTACCCAATGAAAAATGTATCTGATCCGGGGATAGGAACCAGTTTCAAGTCTCAGATGATTACAGGCTTCATTGCCTGTTACATGTGCATCGCGTTTGGAGGATTGGCGTTTATCTTATAGTGTGTGGAGATACAAGGCCTGTATATCACTCATGTCTGGTGAGTTTATTACCAACAGGGATTATCCGTGCACGAGGTGTTGGTATCCAGATGAGAAAGTTTATTTCTGTCTGCTAAGGGTTACGGAGCACTCTTCACACTATATAGATCTTATGTGGACTTTTTTCCTTTACTGCATATTGGCTGACTCATAAGTGGGTTTTAATTGCCACACTTTGCACTGAATATTTTATTTTTATTCTATTAGCGCTGTTAGTGCTGAGATAATTGTTTCGATTTTTATCTTTGGCGCATTTTATTTACCACTGTAACATGTGCCTGGAAAAAATAGTCCCAATGACAGTCCTTTAAAAGAAGTTTCTCTGTGCCAGTAGTGGATTATATAATGATAATTCACCCAATCGCCCGTGATATGTCACTACCTTCCTAAATTTGCACTCACCAAATAGCGGTATAATATGAGCCTGATCAATGCATGGTTCTTTCAGTTCCCTGTATGGGTTATTCTAAAGATACCACAGCAGTTACAGTGACATTCCTCCGTATAACTTCACCAGATCCCCCTCTCATGTTCTCATGCAAAATAAATAGCCATCATTGCACAATATCCCAAAATTTTATTAAGCGTAAAAACATAAAATATGTATGCACTCACATTTAGATCTGCCGACCGGCACTAAGTCTATCCAGCAATCCAGCACTCAGCCTACAGTGCCTTGCAAAAGTATCGCCCCCCCTCAGCATTTTTCGTGTTTTGTTGCCTCACAACTTGGAATTAACATGGATTGTTTGAGGATTTGCATCATTTAATTTACAGAACATGCCCACAACTTTAAAGATGTTTTTTTTTTTTTTATTGTGAAGCAAACAACAAATAGGAAAAAAGTCAATGTGCATAACTATTCATCCCCCCCCCCTAAAGTCAATACTTTGTAGAGCCACATTTTGTGGCTATCACAGCTCCAAGTCGCTTTGGATAAGTCTCTATGAGCTTGCCACATCTTACCACTGGGATTTTTTTCCCATTCCTCCTTGCAAAACTGCTCCAGCTCCTTCAAGTTGGATGGTTTGCGCTTGTGAACAGCAATCTTTAAGTCTGACCACAGATTTTCTATTGGATTGAGGTCTGGGCTTTGACTAGGCCATTCCAACACATTTACATGTTTCCCCTTAACCACTTGCCTACTGTGCACTTAAACACCCTTCCTGCCCAGACCAATTTTCAGCTTTCAGCGCTCTCGCACTTTCAGTGACAATTGCGCGGTCATGCAATGCTGTAACCAAATGAATTTTTTATCATTTTGTTCGCACAAATAGAGCTTTAGTTTGGTGGTATTTATTCACGACTCCGTTTTTTATTTTTTGCGATATAAGCGAAAACATAGCGGAAATTTTGAAAAAAAACAATATTTTCTCCTTTCTTTTTTAAAAGAAATCCAATAAAATCAAATTTTGTCATAAATTTAAGCCAAAATGTATTCTGCTACATGTTTTTTGTAAAAAAAATTCCGTTAAGTGTATAATAATTGGTTCGCGTGATCACGGACATATGTACGCAAATGATCATGTAAAAGGGGTGTGCAGGTGATCACGGACATATGTGTGCAGATAATCATTGGCACATGTGATTTTAGTGGGACATATGTGAGGGACATGTGTTTTTATTATTTAGGGACATGTGTGTTTTGGGGACATGTGTGTTTTGGGGACATGTGTGTTTTACTGTGGGGACATGTGTGTCTTACTGTGGGGACATGTGTGTTTTACTATGGGGACATGTGTGTTTTACTATGGGGGACCCTAGACTGGTGATCAGTGAGTAAAAAAACATCTCATACTCACTGATCACCAGCCGGCTGCAGCGATCCGCTCTCCTCTCCTCACCGACGACTTCCGTGTGAGGAGAGGAGGGCCGATTGCCTAGCAACCGGCTGTTTGTTTACATCACATGACAGCCGTGATTCGTCACGGCCGTCATGTGATCAGGAGGGCCGATCACCGTGCCCTCCTGCCGATTCGAGATGCGCCGTGTCCGGGTGACACGGCCGCATCGGGATCGCGCCGCTGCGCGGGCACGCGCGCGCGCGATCCCTCTACTTCTGAAGGACGTTCCTGAACGTCCTATCAGAAGTAGACGGCTCCCACCCGGCCGTATATCTACATTGGCCGGGTGGGAAGTGGTTAAACCACCCAAGTGTTGCTTTAGCAGTGTGTTTGGGGTCATTGTCCTGGTGGTATAGGTTTTGCTCAAGAATATCCCTGTATTTAGCACCATCCATATTTCCCTAAACTCTGACCAGTTTCCCAGTGCCGACTGCTGACAAAAATATCCCCACAGCATGATGCTGCCACCATCATGTTTCACTGTGGGGATGTGTTCTTTGGGTGATGTGATGTGTTGGGTTTGCACCAGATATAACATTTTATTTGATGGCCAAAAAGTAAAATTTTCATCTCATTAGACCAGAACACCTTCCTCCATACATTTTGGGAGTCTCACACATGCCTTTTCGCAAACTCAAATTGTGCCATTTTGTTTTTTGCTGAACTCAACTCCAACTCTATGGAGCATACAACTTATTGTCTTCCTATGTACAGATACTCCAGTCTCTGCTGTGGAACTCTGCAGCTCCTCCAGGGTTACCTTAGGTCTATGTGCTGCCTCTCTGATTAATGCCCTCCTTATCCGGTCCGTGAGTTTTGGTGTGCGGCTGTCTCTTGGCAGGTTTGCTGTTGTGCCATGTTCTTTCCATTTGGTTGTGATAGATCTGATGGTGCTCCTAGGGATCATCAAAGATTTGGATATTTTTTTATAAGCTAACCCTGACTTGTACTTCTCAACAACATTGTCCCTTACTTGTTTGGAGAGTTCCTTGGTCTTCATGGCAGTGTTTGGTTAGTGGTGCCTCTTGCTTAGAAGTTGCAGCCTCTGGGGCCTTTTAAAAGGATGTGTATATGTAATGACAGATCATGTCACACTTAGATTGCACACAGGTGGACATCATTTCCATAATTATGTGACTTCTGAGGGTAATTGGTTGCACCAGAGCTTTTTATGGGCTTCATAACAAAGGGGGTGAATACATACGCACATGCCAATTATCATTTTTTTAGAACTGAAAAATAGTTTTTATGTATATATTTTTCTAATTTTACTTTACCAACTTAGACTATTGTGTTCTGATCCATCACTTATAATTCAGATTAAAAAACATTGAACTAAAGGCTGTAATGTCACCCAAGGGGGTGAATGCTTTTGCAAAGCACTGTATGTTCGCTGCACAATTCTAGGAAGGCGGCATGTGGTCCAAGCCTCCATTGTGGTGCGGGTCAGGGACCAGATGGGACGTCAGCATCCCTCCACTAGCCTCAACGCTATAATATGCGTCATCAGGAAGCTTAGCAGAGACCTTAGAGAATAAAAAAGCAGTTGTTGCAATTTGCTATATCACACGATATTTGTGCAGCAATTTTTCAAACACAATTCTTTTGCAAAAAATACACTTTAATGGATTTGAATGCAAAAATAACCAAATGTTTTGTAAAATATAAAAGATGATGTTACGCCGAGTAAATAGACACCTAACATGTTATGCTTTAAAATTGCGCACGCTCATGGAATTGCGCCAAACTACGGTACTTAAATATCTCCATAGGCAGCACTTTAAAAATAGAGGTTATGGGTTAATTTCATATATTTTTTTATCACTTTTATTCCTATCACAAGAAATGTAAACATCCCTTATGGTAGAAATAAGGCATGACAGGTCCTCTTTATGGAGACATCTGAGGTCTATAAGAATCCAGATATTTCCTCTACCCTGGAAAGCATGAGATAGAAAAAAAAACATTGATCTCTGCTTTCCAGGAAAAGAAATGGCAGTGTTTACATCTGTCAGAGCCAGAAGTAATGTCATGACATCACTTCCGGTGTTCAATCGAATAGTGCCCTCCGTAGAAAGTTGTGCCGCACATGCTCAGAAAGGAAGGGCACTCCAGCTTATTTTCCGATCAGCTGGCGTTACGTAACCATAGCGCATGCGCACATCGTAGGAGGCTTTTTTCTATGGGAGATACCATTTCAAGGGCACAATTGAAAGCAATGCAAAGAGCGGAGGGACACCGTAGTTGTCAAATTGAGCCTCGCAGTTTCAGGGCGGGTTTTGGGTGTTTTGAAGGGCTGGTCTTGTCTGTGTTGCAACCCGCCCTTAGACACAGGGAAAACCTCACCAAACCCACCCTGACACTCTAAACCCGTGCCGCAACAGCATCTTTGTTGTTTTCTATACAGTTATTATAGTACCTTCAAGATCTGTTTGCTGGTGTACAACATTACACTAGTACACTCAGGGCCGGATTAACATAGGGGCTATTGGAGCTGCAGCTCCAGGCCCCTTTCTCAAGATAGGCCCATTTGCCCAAAAAAAAAAAAAAAATTAAAAATTGTTTTTTTTTTTTTTTTTTTAAATCGACTTTGAGAGTTGTAGCTCAGCGATCAGGAGTCACAGAGACCCCACATTTGGGTGGGGGGGGGGGGGGGATAGGTAGCTAAATACCTACTCCAGCACTGGTTAAAATATGGGGCTGCTATAATCTATGGTTCCGGAGATATGGGGCTGCTTGCGCAGTCGATCAGAAACTACATACAGAGCGGCCAGTTTAAATACAAGCTGGAACACTCTGCAGCAGACTGAGAGGATGAGATCACAGTGCTTATAATAATTATTTGTATATTACTTATGATAATTAACCCCTTGCCACCCAGGCCAGTTCTGACACTTCTGACATGTAAAAATCATCATTTTTTTTGATAGAAATTACTCATAAGCCTCAAGCATTATATATGTTGTTTTAGCAGACCTATACCCTATAGAATAAAATGGTGGTCTTTGCAACTTTTTATGTTACACGATATTTGCGCAGCAATTTTTCAAACATTTTTTTTGGAAAGAAACTGTTTCATTCATAAAAAAAACACTAAAGTTAGCGCGATTTTTTTTGTGTACTAAGCGATGCTTTAAATTTTTCCTTCCCAGATTCCTTCATCCTCCTCTCCTATATATAGTGCCCACTGTCATACTCTCCACACTTCTCTCCTGTACATACTGCTCACTGTCATACCCTCCACACTTCTCTCCTATACATAGCGCCCGCTGTCGTATCCTACACACTCCTCTCCTGTACATAGTGCCCACTGTCATACACTTCTCTCCTGTACATAGTGCCCACTGTCGTACCTTCCACACTCCTCTCCTGTACATACTGCTCACTCATACCCTCCACACTCCTCTGCTGTGCATTCTGCCCACTGTCATACCCTCCACACTCCTCTGCTGTGCATTCTGCCCACTGTCATACCCTCCACACTCCTCTGCTGTGCATACTGCCCACTGTCATACTCTTCACACTCCTCTACTGTACATAGTGCCTTCTGCCATACCCTCCACACTCCTCTCATGTACATAGTGCCCACTGCTAGACCCTCCACATTCCTCTCCCTCACCTGCACATACTTCCCACTTTTATACCATCCATTCTCCTCCTCTATGCCTCTTACCCACAAACAGTTCTTTTAAATTATACTGAATATCCTCAATGTTACCAGCTCTATAATGGGCACACTTTTGTTAGTTCAACTAAAGGAAATCTCAGTCCGCATATTTGTTCTGCCCCATTATTAGTACTTATTTAATTTTGTAATTACTATTGTGATGTATAGATGAACATAGGGGATGTCAGCTACTTTAAATATAGCACTTGTAAAAAAGTGTCCCTGAAAATATTTTTGAAATGTTGGCAACTATGCGGGTCAGTAGGGGGCCCCATGAGAGGCTCCTGGGTTCCAATGATATTAAAGCGGTAGTAAACTTTTCTAACATTACTATTTTTTAGAGGCCCTTAGGTAGGTTATGCCATAATGTACAATAATGTACAAGTATGCACAGCATATTAGCACATTAGGGTACACTTAAATTGTCAGACTGAGCCCTCCAGTGCTGTGCTGTGATCAATCCGGCCCAGCGCTTCCATCTTCACCCGGTCTTCCTTCTGGGTTCTGTGCCTTCGGTCACTTGCCTTGGCCGGGCTGCGTTGATGTTATTCCCACACATGCTCATGTGCATCCTCTTTCTCTCATCCCCCCTTTCTCTCTCATCTTCTTTCCCTTACCCCTTACACCTCTTTCATCCCCGTTATCTCTCTCTCTCTCTCTCTCTCTCTCTCATCCTCCCTCTCTCTCTTTAATTTAATTTGTTATAACAAAAAATTGTTTGCATTTTTATTTATTTATTGTTTATAAAAGGCCCCACCAAAATCCTCAGCACCAGGCCCACGATGTTCTTAATCTGGCCCTGAGTACACTGTCTCTCTAGAAACTTGTGTTTTAACCAACATCTCTCAGTTTGTCTCCGCCAGAAACTAAGATGTTCCCTAAACAATTCACCGGCTCGATCTGAAACCTCGCTCACATAGCCCCATGCTGAGACCTACATAGTGCAACAGAGACGGCACAATTAGACCCCTCTGAGAAAAAATTGTAGTGTTGTTGTCTGCCGCTCAGTAGGGAAAATCATTTACCGCAGGGATACTGGTATATGACGGATGAGGGAGAATCTTTACTGGCCATCAATGTAAAATAGTGACAAACTATTATCTGCTTTCAATTTCACAATGTAAGATTTAAAAAAAAACGAGGAAAAAGCTGCAATGGAAAATAAAAATAAAAAAAGTACAAAAACTCCCAAAGCCATAAACTTGTTTGAAGTTGTTAGCATAGATGATAAAATACCTGAATACTGGCTGAGCAATTCAAAAAGTTCTGAATTACAATTTGGCAGATCTTGAAGTTTATGTATAGCCAAAACTTTTTGTTTTGGGATAAGGAAGGGTTAAAATCTCAAAATCTCTGTCAGTTTTGTTTTTTGCTGTCTGTGTCCCATTTGGGAGATTTCCCTTCACTTCCATTCCCAGAGTAGCAAGAGGAAGTGAGAGGAAATCTCTATAAAGTGAGGGTAAATTCTCCCATAGACAATTGTCACCAGAACATGTGTGGCCTTCAAACGATTTACCTTCACCTTTTGTTCTAGAGACATCTTTAAAATTTTAAATTTCCAGTCATATTCTGTCTTAATGACAAAAGTCACCATTACAAATAGAAAGGGCAATTCTAGCGGGAACACAGACAGCAATTAGAATCTGACAGGGGCTCTAAGTTTTCCTCCATCAAACCCCTGTCATTGTCAATGTCATTACAGGAGACAATAGTGACGTAGGGGGTGGCGGATCAAACCAGAATGATAAACCGGGAATCTGACAGTCCTCTTCAGCTGGTGGTTTCAGACATCCCAAGTCTCCTGCGAGGTGCAGGAGTCCCCCGCATTTCTGTGGCGATCTCCCAGGAATGATCGGTGTGGTGGGGAACAGCTGTGAACACCGATCTCCTTTGTATAGATTTTTAGCTGACAGCCACTACTCCTTCTTTCCCTCCTGCGGCTGTCAGCTAAAAAGCTATACAAAGGAGATCAGTGTTCAGCTGTCCCTCCCGCATCACCGATCATTCCCAGCTTTTTCCTGTGTGCTCCTCCACTGGCTCCCTCGTGTCCTTCTCACACCCCCCCCCCCCCCCCCCTGTTCTCCTTCAGTCCCCATGTTCTCCTCTGCTGCTCCTGTCCACCTCCCCCCCCCCCCATCATCCCCCACAGCCAGCTTCCCTCCTCTCCTCTTCCGCCAGCTATGGGGGGAACTGTCAGCAATTGGACACAGTGAGCGAGATTGCTCCTGTGTCATGTGATAACTGAGCAGAGTAAACTGCTCAGTTTATGAATGAACAGGAGCCTTCGGTTCATTCATCTTCAGTTCTGAGAAAGGGACTGGGGACTCTGTGTCCTTAGTCCTTTTCTCTATATCAAAGGGGAGATGTCAGGGGTCTGTTTAGACCCCTGACATCTCACCAAAGCCCCCCAAAAAAAAAAAATTATAATAATTATTGTAAAAAAAATTCTAAAAAAAATTAAAATCTGTAAAAAGAATGTATAAAAAACTACTGACACCATTCTCCCCTGCCCTACCAACACTGCTCACTGCCCCAACCCCCTCCCCTCAAAAAGCAGTGTGAAAAAAAATTAAAAACAAATTAAATTGTAAAAAAAATCCTATTCTATGGATATCAACAAAGATAGTTTCTATGTCACAAATGTGTCAAAATGTGTATATGCATCACTTGTACTGTAAAGATCTTAATAAAATATTTTCTTGTTAAAAAAAAAATTGTAAAAAAATCAATTATTAACAATAAAAAAATGACTGACACCATCCACTGCCATATACCACCCACCCCCACCCCTTCCCCAAAAAACACTGTGAAAAGATATTGAAAAAGTGATTAAAAAAATATTTTACCATGGGTAGATGGTTGCGGGCGCAAATCGCCACCTCCCTGAAATGAGTTTGCCACCTCCCTGAAATTCGTTTTTGCAAGTTGGGATGTCTGTGGTTTATCAATACTACTGCAGAGGTTGGTGGCACTGGCAGCAGAATAGGTAGGTATTTAATGTTTGCTTTGCAGGAAGAACATTTTTGTAACAATTTAAAGAATGAGTATGCTTTCATAAGTGAATTTAAAAATTACTTTATGTTGTTCCTCATTACATTTTGATCAATAGCCAGCAGATTGACATTCCAAAACCAGTCATTGCCTGAAAAACTGCAAATTCTAGCAGCAGAACTGGTGAAGCAATATTAAACCTAAAGCTTACCAATACCTAAAGTGTTTGTAAACCCTTACATATACCCAGTGTAGTAACTAGCCTTAGGTGATACTCCATAATGAAACTTCTCAGAAGTGACTTATACATATAGCAGAAGATTGAGGCAGCAGACAGAAATTGCACTTAGTGCTCTGGAGTACACACTATAGAGGGATATGCTTTGTACATAGTTCATGTCTGAGGTTTTCAACCACCTTAAATATGGTGCTGCATTGGTTCCCTTTTTTTTTTTTTAGGTTTCCTTTTTTTCCTTTATTGTCACCTGATGATCTGACGTGTAACACTCTCCCTGCCTTAGGGTGTCTCCAATCTGGATTTAGGAGCAATGAAGACACCATTGGACAGCAATATTGTCAATCTGGGGAGAAGATAATGATAGATGTGCTAGTAGGTTTAAATAGATTTGACCAACTAACACTTTTTAAACAATTCTAGCAAAAAAAAAAATTCCTTTTGGGATGAAAAATGAATAAATCTGACCATTGCAAGCACTTCAATGTCAATTTTTTCAAAAGTTTGCCTCAATCCTCTAACTTCCACTTTTGTTGGACTGCTTGGCCTGGTAAAAGTAGTTGAAAAATACCTTACTTACTGGCAGAATCAACATGTGAAAAAAAGAAAAACACCTGGGTTTTTTGCCACTTTAAAAGCCATATGAAATCCAGAAGAGAGGCATACCTTTCTATAGTTTTCGAGGGAGAGCTTCCATGCCATCCCCCTAATGTTCTTCACCCTATAGAAAATCAGAAACTATAATAATGTGCATCTAGAGGTATGCTGGTCGTGTTCTGTAGTCCAGCAGAGGTAGAGTCCAGAGCAGATGTCCTTAACCTCAATACCGGCATTTTCACCCCCTTCCTGCCCAGGTAAATTTTCTGCTTTCATCGCTGTCACACTTTGAATGTCAACTACTCAGCTATGCAACAATGTACCGAAATTACCGAAATTATTATTAATAATAATAATAATAATATTATAATTTTTTGAGTTATAAAGCTTTCTTTTGATAGTATTTAACCCCATGCCAACCAGCGCACGGCTAGGCAAATGGCTAGGTACGTCTCCTTTAAATAATGGCATTGTGGGCGCGCGCCGCGTACTCCGTGACTATGCCCGCGGATGCCCCGGACTCTGTGTTCGCCAGGGGCCCGCGATCGTGTCACAGAGCGGCAGAACGGGGAGATGCATTTCCCTGTTCTGCATAGAAACATGACAGAGATCTACTGCTCCCTGTCATCAGGAGCGGTGATCTCTGTCATGTTCTAGTGCGACAATCCCCCCCACAGTTAGAATCACTCCCTAGAACACACTTAACCCCTTGATCGCCCCCTAGTGTATAACCCCCTTCCCTGTCAGTGTCATTTACACAGTAATCAGTGCATTTTTATAGCACTGATCGCTGTATAAATGACAATGGTCCCAAAATAGTGTCAAAAGTGTCCGATGTGTCTGCCATAATGTCGCAGTCATGATTAAAATCGCAGATCGCCACCATTACTAATAAAAAAAATGAATAATAAAAATGCCATAAAGCTATCCCCTATTTTGTAAACATTATAACTTTTGCGCAAACCAATCAATATACGCTTATTGCGTTTTTTTTTTACCAAAAATATGTAGAAGAATACATATCGGCCTAAACTGAGGAAATTTTTTTTTTTTTATATATATTTTATTGGGGGATATTTAATATAGCAAAAAGTAAAAAATATTGCTTTTTTTTCAAAATTGACGCTTGTTTATCGCACAAAAAATAAAAACTGCAGAGGTGATCAAATACCACCAAAAGAAAGCTCTATTTGTGGAAAGAAAAGGACGTCAATTTTGTTTGGGTGCAATGTCGCACAACCGCGCAATTGTCAGTTAAAGTGATGCAGTGCCGTATCGCAAAAAGTGCTCTGGTCAGGAAGGGGGTAAATCCTTCCGGGGCTGAAGTGGTTAATAACCACTGTTACAAAATTTTGCAAATAAATAATCTTTCTTCATGTAAGGCAAAATTTATTCTGCTACATTTCTTTGGTAATATTTACCGAGATCAGTGTATGTTATTTAGTCTGTGTGAAAGTTAAAAAGTCTACAAACTATGGTCTATACAATATCTCACAAAAGTGAGTACACCCCTCCCATTTTTGTCATTATTTTATTATATCTTTTCATGTGACAACACTGAAGAAATTACACTTTGCTACAATGTAAAGTAGTGAGTGTACAGCTTGTATAACAATGTAAATTTGTTGTCCCCTCAAAATAACTCAACACAACCCATTATTGTCTAAACCGCTGACAACAAAAGTGAGTACACCCCTGAGGGATTTTCTTTACCTTTCTTTCAGTCTCTGTGACGGCTGTGGCGGGAGTCACTTTGGTTGGGGGGCTTGTGGAACACAGCCTACCTTGGAGAGCTCTGGAAACTCAGTGTCCAGCTCCCCTGGCCCCTCCTATGTGTAAATCACCCTGTGTCCATTAGGGGCACAGGGTGACGAGAACCCCAGTCTGATCTGTGCTAGTCGGACTCGCTGTACAGCCACACTGGAATGTTGTATATATGTGTATATTGTGTGTTGTCTCCTGCTGTTTGAATCTTCGCTGGGATCATTTGGTGTGTGGCTGTGTCCTATTGTTCTGTTGTGTATGTCTGCCTTAGGAGAAGTATTATGGGATGGATGTTTGTAGTGGTGTTCCTGGCATGTAAACTGGGGGCAGGGCAGAGAGGGGGGGGGCAATCCCTCCAAGGGCCCTCCCGCTGATAAGGTGCTCTATTGTTCAAATGTTTCAATGTCTGTGTGTTCCCTATTGCTGAATTGCCACCCTGAATCCAAGGTAGGGGGCATTGCCCCTGAGTTGTATATCTGTTTGTACATGTGTTTCAATAAGGAGTCTGAGAGGATTTTGGATCGCGTGGTACCGGACAGAGGAAGCATTTGAGGCGGGCAGACTTATCTTGGGTACGGGGGTCCATCACAACGGCTTTACAAGAATTAGTTGTCACTAGGGATGAGCCGAACACCCCCGGGTTCGGTTCGAACCAGAACCTTCGAACGGACCGAAAGTTCGCGCGAATTTTCGAACCCTATACGTTATAATGGACGCGAACGTTCGAAATCAAAAGTGCTAATTACAACGGCCAATATGCATGTTAATGTCATAAAACAGGTTTGGGGACCCGGGTCCTGCCCCAGGGGACATATATCAATGCAAAAAGAACTTTTAAAAACTAACGTTTTTTCGGGAGCAGTCATTTTAATGATGCATAAAGTGAAAAAAAAAAAGTGACATTTTCCTTTAAATATGGTACCTGGGGGGTGTCCAAAGTATGCCTGTGAAGTGGCATGTGTTTCCCGTGTTTAGAACTGTCCTTGCACAAAATGACATTTGTAAAGGAAAAAAAGAAGCCATTTAAAACCACTTGCGGCTTTAGGTTTGATCTTAAGTAGAATCTGAACAGGTACATTATGAAGTGTAGCTCCATCCCAAAAAAATCTATTTTTAAGCTTTTTGGAGAACATAGGGAGGGGTTATCACCCCTGTAACATTTGCTGTCTTTGCACATCTGTTCAGAATATGTCACCTCACTTTCCGTCCCAATGACAAATGTTTTTGGAAAAGTGGGGTTTTAATTGAAACAAGGATTGGTGATAAAGTATCAGTAGAGAGGAGATACCTTTTTCCCAAATTAAATCTAACAGGATAGAATTTCCCTTCCTAGGGGTAGATTTCCTCTCACTTCCTGTTTTCTCTTTCCATTTGCAAGTAGGAGTCGTTTGTAAGTTGGATGTTTGAAAGTAGGGGCCTGGCGTATATACTCTGCAGAAATTTGCCCTATTAGATGTTGGTGTAGCCACAAGACTGGTGGGCACAGGAATGGGCCCTGCTGTGAGTTAATAGATCAAGATTTGTAATTGCATGCACCTGTTGAACAGGGCAGAAAAATTGGGGGTGGTGGTGGTGGTGGTGGTGGACGGTTTTGCCACAAGACTGTAAGCTCTCACAGTTACTCTTGGTGGGCGCAGGAATGGGCCCTGCTGTGAGTTATTAGATCAAGATTTGTAATTGCAAGCACCTGATGAACAGGGCAGAAAAATTGGGCCTTTGGCGGTGGTGGTGGACGGTGTTGCCACAAGACTGTAGGCCCTCATAGTTACTCTTGGTGGGCGCAGGAATGGGCCCTGCTGTGAGTTATTAGATCAAGATTTGTAATTGCAAGCACCTGATGAACAGGGCAGAAAAATTGGGCCTTTGGCGGTGGTGGTGGACGGTGTTGCCACAAGACTGCAGGCCCTCATAGTTACTCTTGGTGGGCGCAGGAATGGCCCTGCTGTGAACTATTAGATCAAGATTTGTAATTACCCGCCCCTGTTAAACAGGGGCTGAAAAATTGTGCCTTAGGCACTGGTGCTGGTGCCACAACACTGCAACCCCTCACAGAGACTGTACTTGGAGCACAGCAGTCACACGTGTTGCGAAGCATTTTTTTAAAAAATTGTAAGTACACGCCCCTGTTAAACAGGGGCTGAAAAATTGTGCCTTAGGCACTGGTGCTGGTGCCACAACACTGCAACCCGGCCCTCACAGATACTGTACTTGGAGCACAGCAGTCACACGTGTTGCGAAGCATTTTTTTAAAAAATTGTAAGTACACGCCCCTGTTAAACAGGGGCTGAAAAATTGTGCCTTAGGCACTGGTGCTGGTGCCACAACACTGCAACACGGCCCTCACAGAGACTGTACTTGGAGCACAGCAGTCACACGTGTTGCGAAGCATTTTTTTAAAAAATTGTAAGTACACGCCCCTGTTAAACAGGGGCTGAAAAATTGTGCCTTAGGCACTGGTGCTGGTGCCACAACACTGCAACACGGCCCTCACAGAGACTGTACTTGGAGCACAGCAGTCACACGTGTTGCGAAGCATTTTTTTTAAAAATTGTAAGTACACGCCCCTGTTAAACAGGGGCTGAAAAATTGTGCCTTAGGCACTGGTGCTGGTGCCACAACACTGCAACACGGCCCTCACAGAGACTGTACTTGGAGCACAGCAGTCACACGTGTTGCGAAGCATTTTTTTTAAAAATTGTAAGTACACGCCCCTGTTAAACAGGGGCTGAAAAATTGTGCCTTAGGCACTGGTGCTGGTGCCACAACACTGCAACACGGCCCTCACAGAGACTGTACTTGGAGCACAGCAGTCACACGTGTTGCGAAGCATTTTTTTTAAAAATTGTAAGTACACGCCCCTGTTAAACAGGGGCTGAAAAATTGTGCCTTAGGCACTGGTGCTGTGGCATGGATCATTGAGGAGGAGGAAGAGGATAGTCAGTGAACATAAGAGGACAGTCACTCAGCATCAGCATAGGCAGTCTTGAAGGGATGTGACATTAAAAATTATTCGGTTATATCCGCCTCAGGTGCCTGGTAGCTGGTGGTGATCCAAGACTGATTCATTTTGATGAATGTCAGTCGATCAACCGAGGCGGTGGACAGGCGCACCCTATGATCAGTCACAAATCCTCCAGCAGCACTGAATGTGCGTTCGGAAAGAACGCTGGAGGCAGGACAGGCCAGTAGCTCAATTGCATACTGTGCAAGCTCTGGCCAGTGATCCATCCTCAGGACCCAGTAAGCCAGAGGATTTTCGGTGGGAAAGGTGTCCAAGTCTGACCTTGCCCCAAGGTATTCCTGCACCATGTATATCAGACGCTGGCGATGGTTGCTGGAACCGATCATACCTTGGGGCTGCGGACTAAAAAATTGTCTGAACGCATCGGTCAGACGTCCACCTTCCCCACCGCTCCTTCTGCCACTGACCGAAGCCTCAGCAACTCGTCGCCCAGGACCAGGAGTTTGTAGCCTCCCAGTTTCTGGGAACGCGTTGCACAGACCTTTCTGCAAGGCCTCCCTGAGATGTCTCATCCTCTGCTCCCTCTGCGACGGCAAGATAAGGTCCGCAACCTTACCCTTGTACCGCGGATCAAGGAGAGTGGCCAGCCAGTAATGGTCCCTCTCCTTGATCCGAAGAACACGAGGATCCTTCCGCAGGCTTTGCAGGATCAGGGAGGCCATGCAGCGTAGGTTAGCTGAGGCATTCGGTCCGGAGTCTTCTGGGTCACTGAGGATGACATGATCGCCAGCCACCTCCTCCCAGCCACGTACAAGTCCACTGGCTTGTTGGGACTGTACATCATCCCTAAAAGACTGCTGCTGCTGATGCTGAGTGCCAGGCTCCACCTCCATGCTCACACAATCCTCCTCCTCCTCCTCCTCCTCCTCCTCCTCATCCTCTTCCTGTGTGATGGGTGGGACAGAAGGAACACTGTCCGGATAAAGGGGGCCTTGAGAGGCAAGGAAGTCCTCCTCTTCCTGCCTCTGTTCTGCCTCAAGTGCCCTGTCCATTATCCCACGCAGCGTATGCTCCAACAGGTGGACAAGAGGGACAGTGTCACTGATGCATGCACTGTCACTGCTCACCATCCTCGTGGCCTCCTCAAATGGTGAGAGGACAGTGCATGCATCCCTGATCATGCTCCACTGACGTGGGGAAAAAAAACCAAGCTCCCCTGACCCTGTCCTGGTGCCGTAGTCGCAAAGGTACTCATTGATGGCCCTCTGCTGCGTGTGCAGTCGCTGCAGCATGGCCAACGTTGAGTTCCACCTGGTGGGCATGTCAGATATTAGGCGGTTCTTGGGCAGGTTCAGCTCCTTTTGCAGCTCAGTCAGCCGAGCACTGGCATTATAAGATCGGCGGAAATGCACACAGACTTTCCTGGCCTGCCTCAGGACATCCTGTAAGCCTGGGAACCTGCCCAAGAACCGCTGCACCACCAGGTTGAGGACGTGAGCCATGCAGGGCACATGGGTGAGCTGCCCCTGTCGCAGGGCGGAGAGGAGGTTGGTGCCATTGTCAGAAACGACCATTCCTGGCTTAAGCTGACGTGGCGTCAACCACCTCTCGGCCTGCCCCTGCAGAGCTGCCAGAACCTCTGGCCCAGTGTGGCTCCTGTCCCCCAAACACACCAGCGCAAGCACGGCATGGCATCTTTTTGCCTGCGTACTTGCGTAGCCCCTTGTACGCCTACGGAGCACCGCTGGTTCCAAGGACAGAGCACTGGAGGAAGAAGAAGAGGAGGGGGTGGAGGAGAGAGGTGTGTCACAACCAGTAGCAGTAGTCGCGTTTTGGAGGCGTGGTGGCGGAACAACCTCCAACACTACTGCACCTTGTCCTGCATCCCTCCCAGCTGCCAATAGAGTGACCCAATGGGCCGTGAAAGAAAGGTACCGTCCCTGTCCATGCCTGCTGGACCATGAGTCAGCGGTAATATGCACCTTACCGCTGACCGCCCTGTCCAGCGAGGCATGGACATTGCCCTCCACATGCCGGTAGAGAGACGGAATCGCCTTCCGCGAGAAAAAGTGGCGTTTGGGAACCTGCCACTGAGGAACCGCACATTGAACAAACTCACGGAAGGGGGCCGAGTCTACCAACTGAAAAGGCAGCAGTTGAAGTGCTAGCAATTTAGCAAGGCTAGCATTCAACCGCTGGGCATGTGGATGGCTGGGAGTGTACTTCTTTCTACGGTCCAGCAGCTGGGGCAGGGAAATTTGCCTGCTGCATTCGGACGTCGGTGTACTGCAAGTACTTGGTTGTGACACACCGAATTCTACACCTTCAGTCCTCTCAGAGCAGCTTTCAGAGAGGACTGAAGGTGTAGTGGGGATGGAGATCCCAGCTGAGGAGGAGCAAGGAGAGGTCCGCTTAGTTCTTTGGTGTGGGTCTTTTATGTGTGCCTGCCAACGAGCTGCATGGCAGGTCGCCATATGTCTGGTCATGCTTGTCGTGCCCAAGCGGCTGATGTTTTGGCCACGCGAGATACGCTTGAGACAAATATTGCAAATAGCAGTGGTGCGATCTGCTGCACTCGTCTCAAAAAAGGCCCACACCAAAGAACTTTTCTGATAACGTGCAGAGGCAGCGCCCTGCACAGGCGGAGCTCTGCGGTGTTGTACAGTTGCTGTGCTGGCCTCTACCTGGCCTCCAGGGGGCATCCTGCCTCGTTGGACATGTGACGCCGCATCCTCCTCCTCCTCGTCCTCCTCCTCATCCTCTCTCCCTTGAGGCACCCACGTGGAGTCAGTGACCTCATCATCCCCTCCCTCTTCACCACTAGAGCAAACCTGGCAGTAAGCTGCAGCTGGTGGAACTGTACTGCCAGATTCCTCAAGCTGGGTATCGTCATCCGAGCCTTCGAATCGTTGGGCATCCTCCTGGAGCATGTACCCAACACTGTGCTCAAAGAGTTCGGGGGACTCCTCAGGAGGACATGGTGGGTCTAGGGAAGGGGTGGCTGATGATGCTCTGTCAGTACCCTGAGCCTGGGTGAGAGAGGATGAGGAGGATGAGGAGGGCTTGGTCATCCATTCTACCAAGCCTTCAGCATGATGCAGCTCCACATGTCCAGCTGCCGAAAACAAAGACGCGCGTGTCCCATGGCCACGTGCTGATGACGATGCACGACCACGTCCACGTCCACGGCCACGTCCACTAGAAACAGAGCCTGCCTGCCCTGTGTTCTTGGCTCTGCACGCTCTGCCTCCCCTTGGCGGTCTTCCAGCCATTGTAGTCGGTAGTCCTGTGGGTGCTGCTGAGAAGAAAATATAGGAGCTCTGTGTGATGCCACTAACACACTAGAAGTCCTATGGGTGCTTCTGCAAAGAAAATAGAGGAGCTCTGTGTGATGCCACTAACACACTAGAAGTCCTGTGGGTGCTGCTGAGAAGAATATATAGGAGCTCTGTGTGATGCCACTAACACACTAGAAGTCCTATGGGTGCTTCTGCAAAGAAAATAGAGGAGCTCTGTGTGATGCCACTAACACACTAGAAGTCCTGTGGGTGCTTATGCAAAGAAAATAGAGGAGCTCTGTGTGATGCCACTAACACACTAGAAGTCCTGTGGGTGCTTATGCAAAGAAAATAGAGGAGCTCTGTGTGATGCCACTAACACACTAGAAGTCCTGTGGGTGCTGCTGAGAAGAATATATAGGAGCTCTGTGTGATGCCACTAACACACTAGAAGTCCTATGGGTGCTTCTGCAAAGAAAATAGAGGAGCTCTGTGTGATGCCACTAACACACTAGAAGTCCTGTGGGTGCTGCTGAGAAGAATATATAGGAGCTCTGTGTGATGCCACTAACACACTAGAAGTCCTATGGGTGCTTCTGCAAAGAAAATAGAGGAGCTCTGTGTGATGCCACTAACACACTAGAAGTCCTGTGGGTGCTTATGCAAAGAAAATAGAGGAGCTCTGTGTGATGCCACTAACACACTAGAAGTCCTGTGGGTGCTTCTGCAAAGAAAATAGAGGAGCTCTGTGTGATGCCACTAACACACTAGAAGTCCTGTGGGTGCTGCTGAGAAGAATATATAGGAGCTCTGTGTGATGCCACTAACACACTAGAAGTCCTATGGGTGCTTCTGCAAAGAAAATAGAGGAGCTCTGTGTGATGCCACTAACACACTAGAAGTCCTGTGGGTGCTTATGCAAAGAAAATAGAGGAGCTCTGTGTGATGCCACTAACACACTAGAAGTCCTGTGGGTGCTTATGCAAAGAAAATAGAGGAGCTCTGTGTGATGCCACTAACACACTAGAAGTCCTGTGGGTGCTTATGCAAAGAAAATAGAGGAGCTCTGTGTGATGCCACTAACACACTAGAAGTCCTGTGGGTGCTGCTGAGAAGAATATATAGGAGCTCTGTGTGATGCCACTAACACACTACAAGTCCTGTGGGTGCTTCTGCAAAGAAAATAGAGGAGCTCTGTGTGATGCCACTAACACACTAGAAGTCCTGTGGGTGCTTCTGCAAAGAAAATAGAGGAGCTCTGTGTGATGCCACTAACACACTAGAAGTCCTGTGGGTGCTTATGCAAAGAAAATAGAGGAGCTCTGTGTGATGCCACTAACACACTAGAAGTCCTGTGGGTGCTGCTGAGAAGAATATATAGGAGCTCTGTGTGATGCCACTAACACACTAGAAGTCCTGTGGGTGCTTCTGCAAAGAAAATAGAGGAGCTCTGTGTGATGCCACTAACACACTAGAAGTCCTGTGGGTGCTGCTGAGAAGAATATATAGGAGCTCTGTGTGATGCCACTAACACACTAGAAGTCCTATGGGTGCTTCTGCAAAGAAAATAGAGGAGCTCTGTGTGATGCCACTAACACACTAGAAGTCCTGTGGGTGCTGCTGAGAAGAATATATAGGAGCTCTGTGTGATGCCACTAACACACTAGAAGTCCTGTGGGTGCTTATGCAAAGAAAATAGAGGAGCTCTGTGTGATGGGACTAACACACTTCAAGTCCTATAGGTGCTTCTGGGAACAAAGTATAGCTCTTTGTGTGTGATGGGACTAACACACTTCAAGTCCTATAGGTGCTTCTGGGAACAAAGTATAGCTCTTTGTGTGTGATGGGACTAACACACTTCAAGTCCTATAGGTGCTTCTGGGAAGAAAATATAGCTCTGTGTGTGTAATGGGACTAACACACTTCAAGTCCTATAGGTGCTTCTGGGAAGAAAATATAGCTCTGTGTGTGTGATGGGACTAACACACTTCAAGTCCTATAGGTACTTCTGGGAAGAAAATATAGCTCTGTGTGTGTAATGGGACTAACACACTTCAAGTCCTATAGGTGCTTCTGGGAACAAAATATAGCTCTGTGTGTGTGATGGGACTAACACACTTCAAGTCCTATAGGTGCTTCTGGGAACAAAATATAGCTCTGTGTGTGTAATGGGACTAACACACTTCAAGTCCTATAGGTGCTTCTGGGAACAAAATATAGCTCTGTGTGTGTGATGGGACTAACACACTTCAAGTCCTATAGGTGCTTCTGGGAAGAAAATATAGCTCTGTGTGTGTGATGGGACTAACACACTTCAAGTCCTATAGGTGCTTCTGGGAACAAAATATAGCTCTGTGTGTGTGATGGGACTAACACACTTCAAGTCCTATAGGTGCTTCTGGGAACAAAGTATAGCTCTTTGTGTGTGATGGGACTAACACACTTCAAGTCCTATAGGTGCTTCTGGGAAGAAAATATAGCTCTGTGTGTGTAATGGGACTAACACACTTCAAGTCCTATAGGTGCTTCTGGGAACAAAATATAGCTCTGTGTGTGTAATGGGACTAACACACTTCAAGTCCTATAGGTGCTTCTGGGAACAAAATATAGCTCTGTGTGTGTGATGGGACTAACACACTTCAAGTCCTATAGGTGCTTCTGGGAAGAAAATATAGCTCTGTGTGTGTAATGGGACTAACACACTTCAAGTCCTATAGGTGCTTCTGGGAACAAAATATAGCTCTGTGTGTGTGATGGGACTAACACACTTCAAGTCCTATAGGTGCTTCTGGGAACAAAATATAGCTCTGTGTGTGTGATGGGACTAACACACTTCAAGTCCTATAGGTGCTTCTGGGAACAAAGTATAGCTCTTTGTGTGTGATGGGACTAACACACTTCAAGTCCTATAGGTGCTTCTGGGAAGAAAATATAGCTCTGTGTGTGTAATGGGACTAACACACTTCAAGTCCTATAGGTGCTCCTGGGAAGAAAATATAGCTCTGTGTGTGTGATGGGACTAACACACTTCAAGTCCTATAGGTGCTTCTGGGAAGAAAATATAGCTCTGTGTGTGTAATGGGACTAACACACTTCAAGTCCTATAGGTGCTTCTGGGAACAAAATATAGCTCTGTGTGTGTGATGGGACTAACACACTTCAAGTCCTATAGGTGCTTCTGGGAACAAAATATAGCTCTGTGTGTGTAATGGGACTAACACACTTCAAGTCCTATAGGTGCTTCTGGGAACAAAATATAGCTCTGTGTGTGTGATGGGACTAACACACTTCAAGTCCTATAGGTGCTTCTGGGAAGAAAATATAGCTCTGTGTGTGTGATGGGACTAACACACTTCAAGTCCTATAGGTGCTTCTGGGAACAAAATATAGCTCTGTGTGTGTGATGGGACTAACACACTTCAAGTCCTATAGGTGCTTCTGGGAACAAAGTATAGCTCTTTGTGTGTGATGGGACTAACACACTTCAAGTCCTATAGGTGCTTCTGGGAAGAAAATATAGCTCTGTGTGTGTAATGGGACTAACACACTTCAAGTCCTATAGGTGCTCCTGGGAAGAAAATATAGCTCTGTGTGTGTGATGGGACTAACACACTTCAAGTCCTATAGGTGCTTCTGGGAAGAAAAATATAGCTCTGTGTGTGTAATGGGACTAACACACTTCAAGTCCTATAGGTGCTTCTGGGAACAAAATATAGCTCTGTGTGTGTGATGGGACTAACACACTTCAAGTCCTATAGGTGCTTCTGGGAACAAAATATAGCTCTGTGTGTGTAATGGGACTAACACACTTCAAGTCCTATAGGTGCTTCTGGGAACAAAATATAGCTCTGTGTGTGTGATGGGACTAACACACTTCAAGTCCTATAGGTGCTTCTGGGAAGAAAATATAGCTCTGTGTGTGTGATGGGACTAACACACTTCAAGTCCTATAGGTGCTTCTGGGAACAAAATATAGCTCTGTGTGTGTGATGGGACTAACACACTTCAAGTCCTATAGGTGCTTCTGGGAACAAAGTATAGCTCTTTGTGTGTGATGGGACTAACACACTTCAAGTCCTATAGGTGCTTCTGGGAAGAAAATATAGCTCTGTGTGTGTAATGGGACTAACACACTTCAAGTCCTATAGGTGCTTCTGGGAACAAAATATAGCTCTGTGTGTGTAATGGGACTAACACACTTCAAGTCCTATAGGTGCTTCTGGGAACAAAATATAGCTCTGTGTGTGTGATGGGACTAACACACTTCAAGTCCTATAGGTGCTTCTGGGAAGAAAATATAGCTCTGTGTGTGTAATGGGACTAACACACTTCAAGTCCTATAGGTGCTTCTGGGAAGAAAATATAGCTCTGTGTGTGTAATGGGACTAACACACTTCAAGTCCTATAGGTGCCTCTGGGAACAAAATATAGGAGCTCTGCCTGCCTGCCACGAACACACTACAAGTCCTATAGGTGCTTCTGGTAACAAAATATAGGAGCTCTGCCTGCCTGCCACTAACACACTACAAGTCCTATAGGTGCTTCTGGTAACAAAATATAGGAGCTCTGCCTGCCTGCCACGAACACACTACAAGTCCTATAGGTGCTTCTGGTAACAAAATATAGGAGCTCTGCCTGCCTGCCACTAACACACTACAAGTCCTATAGGTGCTTCTGGTAACAAAATATAGGAGCTCTGCCTGCCTGCCACGAACACACTACAAGTCCTATAGGTGCTTCTGGTAACAAAATATAGGAGCTCTGCCTGCCTGCCACGAACACACTACAAGTTCTATAGGTGCTTCTGGTAACAAAATATAGGAGCTCTGCCTGCCTGCCACGAACACACTACAAGTCCTATAGGTGCTTCTGGTAACAAAATATAGGAGCTCTGCCTGCCTGCCACGAGCACACTACAAGCCCCTCTTTGTCAATCAATCTTTGTAACTGAATCTATCTAACTCAATCTCTGCAAATGAATCTCTCTATCTATCTAAATGCAGCAGAGTGTCACAGAAACAGCCTGCTCAATCTGCGCCGGAACAGCATGTGACCGGCGCAGACGGCGTGGCGGCGTTTTATAGGGGGGGGCGTGTACTACAGCCCCTGAGCTGTAATTGGCTACAGGCGTCCTGCCTGTAGCCAATTATGGCTCTTCGAGTTTCCGGGGCTGTGATTGGCCAAGCATGCGGGGTCACAGTGCATGCTTGGCCAATCATCAGCCAGCAATGCACTGCGTCGGCCGCGCCGGCCGCAATGCATTGCGGGGCCGCTCGCATCACACGAACGTGATGCGAGCGGCCAAAATAGTTCTGGGCTCGCCGAGCGAGCGAACGCCCGGTGCTCGATGCGAACGTGGGTTCGCATCGAGCACCGGGCCCATCCTTAGTTGTCACCAGGACAAGAAAGCACAGACACAGATGAATACGTTGTACGCTCTGGGAAGAACAGTGGCTTAGTGCTTAGTACTCCTACCTTGCAGCACTGGGGTCCCCATTTCAAATCCCAGCCAGAATACTGTCTGCATGGAGTATGTTCTCCCTGTGCTTGCATGGATTTCCTCCCACATTACAAAGACATGCTGGAAGGTTAATTGGCTCCTGTCTAACTTGGCCTTAATGGCCTTCCGTTGATTCGTAACGATTTGTAATTTCGTAAGTCGTCGGTGTTCGTATTCGGACTCGTTCGTATTTTCGTAAGAGTTATTTTTTCGTTGATTCGTTTTTCCGTTAGTCTAATTTTCGTTTATTCGAAATTCGTATTTTCGTTGTTTTGATTTCCTTTTTCCGAATATTCGTAATTTCGATTTTTTTCGTTCATTTTGATTTTCGTTATTTTTGGATCTTTGTTCGGTATTTTCGTTGTTTCTGTTTTAGTTTTTCGGATTTTCATTCTTTCGTAGTTTCGTTGTTTTTAATTTAATTAGTTCGTATTTTCCTTGTTTTTCATATTAGTTCTTTTCGATAGTTCGTTATTCGTTAGAATTTTTAGTAAACCATTTGTTCATTCGTACGATAACGAATGAACGAATATAACGAATTTGAACGGAAAACGAATTCGTAACTAAACGAATTGCACATGTCTAGACCATACACATGGGCCGAATATATCGGATGGCATCGGCCGGTGCAATAAAAAATTACCTATCCATTCGGCTGGCTTCTTTCGAAGGGGCATGACCAAAAAAGGTCTGCCAATCTGCGCTCTCAGCCAATGACCAGCATGTTCTAGTGGGGGTAGGGAGTCCTCCCTCTGTCAGAACACAATAGCCCAGCAGGGGAAATCGCTGCACTAACATTGGATTGTTAGTACAGCAGCTCCTCCTGAGCTCTTCAGATTTTTTTTCGTTCAGCCTGCTGGGTTGAACAAAAAAAAACTACGAGTGTGTACCAGTCTTTAGATTGTTTGCTCCTTTGGTGCGCCGTGTAAATTGTTGGTGCTATGTACACTAAATACCTGTAATAAATAAGCTATAACCCTTTTCCACCATGTGTTTTTGTCTAACCCTTCCCCGCGTTCTCCAAAATGAAATAAAATGTTTTTGTTGGTGTTGCACTTGAAGTGAATTTTAATATTAAACTTGCAGAATTATGCATTTTTTCCTCATTCTTTGATAAATTAATTAGTTCATTCATTCAGCAGAAACATATGTACAGAATTGGGAGGACTTTTGATAAGCTGATTTGTAAAGATTCGCTTATCTCTGCTGCCGATACGCCTGATTTTTTATTTATTTTTTAGCATGGTTCAGACCCACTGTGATGGTTTGCCATGAAATAAAACAACATCATGAAGAAGTGAAGGATTCATCGTCGTGGAACAGATAAATCTTTCTGCTCATCTGCTCAGCAAGCTGTTACCAAACATCTTTTTCCTTGTTAAAATTCAAAACAGGATTTTTTATTTTCTCCAGTTCTAATGTAAATTCACAAGCTCACACCTGGAAAAAATATCTCTCTACGATATACGTCCATGATGATGGTGAGCAGAATTTAAGGAGTACTTGTGTTAAAGTGTTACTAAACCCAGGACCCTGCATTTACTATATCTGCTCTCCCACAGAACATGCAATAATTTTATTAATTATCAACTGCTAAATACCTTTTCTCATCAGCAGTATATAGCAGTCTTGTGACTCCTACAAGTGTCTGGCCAAGGAAGTTTGTAGGAGGAGTTTTCATTCTACTCTGATTTTCCTATGAGGCTGCATGACCCCTGACTCTCTGTCTGGATAGTGCTGATTGGCCCTGTGTGCCGATCACATGCACCCTCCCCAAAAAAAAAAACGACAAAAAAAATCTCTTTAGCAATACACACCAAAGGGAGCATGTGCAGAGTGCCTCCTAGGGCTGTGTACTGTCAGCAGATGGAGTGGGGACTGTGAAAGAAGGGGAGGATCACAGAAGACCACATCAAACAGCCTTTTTACACAATGCAGAGAATTAACCCCTTAGGTTTCACAGTGAGTATAACAAACATGCTTTACTGCAAATACATGCTGATTTTACTGTTGTGGGTTTAGTAACACTTTAAAGGCAAAATTCTACTATAATGCCCGTACACACGGTCGGACATTCCGACCACAAAATCCGTCGGATTTTTTTAATGGATTTTGGCCGAAACTTGTCTTGCATACACACGGTCACACAAAGTTGACGCAAAATCCGATCGTTCGGAACGAGGTGACGTACAACACATACGACGGGACTACGTAGAGGCCAGTAGCCAATAGCTTTCGTCTCCAATTTTTTTCTGAGCATGCGTAGATCGTGTATCAATTCTTGATACACGATCGGAAAAAGTCAGATTGGATTTTGTTGTCGGAAAATTTTAGATCCAGCTCTCAAACTTTTTCCATTGGAAATTCCGACGGAAAAAGTCCAATAGAGCCCACACACGATCGGATTTTCCGACAACATAATCCGATCGGACTTTTTCCGTCTGAATTTTCAACCGTGTGTACAGGGCATTAGTCCACTTTCAGCATTTGAAGCCCCAAACCCTAGGTTCTCTACTAAGGTCAAACTGAACTTTTTGTTTAATTAGTTAATTACATTCTAGGTACATCGAAACAAAACAAAAAAGGTGTTATTTAGAAAGCAGCCACAGCCTGAATAGAAAAACCTATCCCCAGCAAGCATACTGTAGTCAAGGACCAATGCTCTCTATCTGGAAACGTCTCTCTGCAGAAATCCGATACTCCCCCTACTGAGCAGGTTACATGAGCTTTGCTAGTGGGAGAGCTCTAGATTACCGAGGGGCATGTCAGACCTCTGCAGAGTGGCTGCTGCTTGCACACAGTAAAGGGCCTTCTCTGGAGTATACTGGCAGGGAGCAGACTTTTTTACTCAGGTTGTGGCTGCTTCTTAAAAAGAACAAACTGTAATGCCCCGTACATACGGTCGGCAATTCCGACTGAAAATGTCCCATCGGACCATGTTGTCGGAAAATACGACCGTGTGTGGGCTCCATCTGACTTTTTTAGTCGGAATTTCCGACCAAAAAAATTTGAGATCCTGCTCTAAAATTTTCCGGGAGGGTGAGGGGCTCTTGACATCTGATGTAAGGGGGGTGGAATGCTCTGGACAATGAAATTGAGTTTGACACCCCTGTATAGATTATATGAGATTATAGTGATTGAGATGTAGCGCTGACATCCTTTCTTATTAATGTGTGTGTGCATACTATAATATAAAGTCTATGGACATTGCTATGGTTCAGTATTTGGAGCCATCTAGTGGCCAAATACTGGTATTGAACTGGAATGATTATTACTGTAGAAAAAGCACAAAAGACTAATACAGGAAGTGACTGTTGTTTTGAAGGTTGACCTTTTTACCCAGGAGGCTTGGTGACCTACCCATGAACACTCTCTCTAGCAGTGGATGCTGGGTAGGGCATAAAAGGAACCCGAGTGGCCATTTAAGCTCTCTTGGGATCGCATGGCCTGCCTGTGAGGAGCTGAGAGGAGGCCTTCCGGAGGAAGAGGCCTACAGCCATTGCGGAACGCAACCCTGCTCATTTGTGCGAGTGACCTGACAGTGCCAGAGATACAGTGACCGGATTGATCAGATCCAGAGACACTTGTTTGAGTATCGGAGGACCGGGCTCACCCGGCAGGGCGTAACGGAGTGACGGAGTGATGGAGTGACGGAGCCAGCTGACGGAGAAGAAAGTTGCAATCACCGGACCAAGGCTACCATACAGAGCTCCGATCCAGTTGGTGAGCGGGTTGCGGCCCACAGTTTACTAACTTTTGCACATAGTCAGACTTATATACAGGCCTCGCTGGGATTTATAGTCCTACGGAGGAGGAGTATAACAACTGACACTAGGCAGGCATGAGGCCTATCTGCTTTGCATCTCAAGCCTTGTAATATAGTTACTGAAGTTGTACCAGGAGCATCTTTAACTCGATTTGATTTACTTTAACCTCTTGGATTACAAATCATAAGGAATTATTCTAGCTAGCAAAGATCAGAAGACTAAAGACTAAGTACTTCAAGTGAGATCTCACGCATAGCTATAAAAGTAAGGGGAGCTCCCGTGTATTTATATTGTTTGAAATTATTATACTAATATCCATTGTGCTGTCATTCTATGTTGGGATGACAGCACAATTACTGTAATCACCTGTTTTAAAAAATATATTTATAGTAAAACATCTTTTGGTTAAGTACCCAGTTGTGTGGAGTGTTGTTTTCCCCCAGCAGGTGGAGCCAGTGGATTCTGAGGTTACAATACAGGTATATTGTATTATATTGTACTGTATTATATTGCACCACAGCTGTGTCAAGGGGATTTAGCCAAGTTAGTGGGGTTTATCAGCAGAGTGCAGGCCCAAATAAAATCAGCAGCTCCTTCGGGGGTTAGTGATACAGAGATAAAATTTTTAAAAAAAACACAAACTAAAATAAAAAAAGACCCACAGCCATTTGTTTATATATAAAAGGGATCAAGTTTAAGAGGAAGCAGAGCCTGTGTTGACCAAATATGGATTCCTCCACATATACTATATTTCGAAAACTATTGTGACTCCTGCCTTTACACGCACATGAACTTTAATGGCATCTCAGTCTTAGTCCATAGGATTCAATATTGAGTTGGCCCACCCTTTGCAGCTATAACAGCTTCAACTCTTCTGGGAAGGCTTTCCACAAGGTTTAGGAGTGTGTCTATGGGAATGTTTGATCATTCTTCCAGAAGCACATTTGTGAGGTCAGGCACTGATGTTGGAGAGAAGGCTTGGTTCACAGTATGTGCTCTAATTCATCCCAAAGGTGTTCTATGGGGTTAAGGTGCAGGCCAGTCAAGTTCCTCCTCCCCAAACCCGCTCATCCATGTCTTTATGGACCTTGCTGTGTGCAGTGGTCCAAATCATTTGGTGGAGGGGGGATTATGGTGTGGGGTTGTTTTTCAGGGGTTGGGCTTGACCCCTTAGTTCCAGTGAAGGGAACTCCTAAGGCCTCAGCATACCAAGACATTTTGGACAATTGCATGCTCCCAACTTTGTTGGAACAGTTTGAGGTTGGTCTTTCCTGTTCCAACATGACTGTGCACCAGTGCACAAAGCAAGGTCCATAAACACATGGATGAGCACATATGGGGTGGAGGAACTTGACTGGCCTGCAGAGAGTCCTGACCTCAACCCGATAGAACACCTTTGGAATGAATTAGAGCGCAGACTGTGAGCTAGAGCTTCTCTCCAACATCAGTGTCTGACCTCACAAATGCACTTCTGAAAGAATGCTCAAACATTCCTATAGACACTCTCCTAAACCTTGTGGACAGCCTTACCAGAAGAGTTGAAGCTGTTATAGCTGCAAAGGGTGGGCCAACTCAATATTGAACCCTACGGACTAAGACTGGGATGCCATTAAAGTTCATGTGCGTGTAAAGGCAGATGTCGCAATACTTTTGGTAATATAGTGTATATATCTATATACACTTACCGGCCACTTTATTAGGTACACTTGCTTAATTGCTTGATAACACAATCATATGGAAGCAACTGCAAATGCATTTAGGCATCTAGACGTGGTAAAGACGCCTTGCTGAAGTTCAAACTGAGCATCAGAATGGGAAAGAAAGGGGATTTAAAAGACTTTGAACAAGGCATTTTTGTTGGTTCCAGATGGGCTGCTCTGAGTATTTCAAAAACTGCTGATCTATTCGGATTTTCACGCACATCTCAAAGGTTTACAGAGAATGGTCCGAAAAAGAGAAAATATCCAGTGGTGTGGGGGATATTTTTTTGACACACTTTGGGCCCTCTAGTACCAATTGAGCATTGTTTATACACCACAGCCTACCTGAGTATTGTTGCTGACCATGTCCCTCCCTTTATGACTACAGTGTACACATCTTCTGATGGTTCCTTCCAACAGGATAATGCACCATGTCATAAAGCTCAAATCATCTCACCACTGGTTTCTTGAACATGACAATGAGTTCACTGTACTCCAATGGCCTCCACAGTCATGAGATCTCAATCCAACAGGGCACCTTTGGGATGTGGTCTAACGGGAGATTCGAATTATGGATGAGCAGCCGACAAATCTGCAGCAACTGCGTGATGCTATCATGTCAATATGGACCAAAATCTCTAAGGAATGTTTCCAACACCTTGTTGAATCTATGCCACTAATTAATACAGTTCTGTAGGCACATGGGCGTCCAACCTGGTACCTGGTACTAGCAAGGTGTACCTAATAAAGTGGCTGGTGAGTGTATAAACTACACAGAGACATTGGCGTTAACAGTAGTAAGTTGTAAAACCACTTTATTTTCCCTTGTTATACCACTACAATGTGCAAGTCTCAATGATGAATTGGAAAAATGTCCAACTTGTCTCAATGTCATCTTTTCACACACACAGCCCGAATCAACCTAAATACTGTAAATAGGCTTTATTGCATAAACGTTTGGCTCCGGTGTATGCGTAACCTGATTTGCTGATAAAGATCAGCTAGACGCTTCATACTTTGCCAGATTGTGTTTGGGGCCCCTGCATGGCTCCTTGTGTCCCAGTTTCCTCTACAAGCACAGCAGCCTTGTTGTACAAGAAGTCCAGGGTCAGGTTTGGCACCCCAGGAAACATGGATGATTATCCACTGCTGCGATGAGAGCGAATGCATGTATTAAAGTCTTAGATGTTAATTACAGAAAGAAACTTCCAGGAGACACACGGAAGCTCAGATCTAATTTGTTTCATTTGTCACACACCCTGAAGTCGAGGTTGGAATAATTGTCATGTACTCTGACAGCGGGAGCTAGGCACCCTGTAGTTAGCAACTGCTGTTCCAGGCCATATGGAAGTCAGCTTGCCAGTTATCTGGAGGATTTACAAATGACTTTGTTGCATGTGGTGCTGGCTCACAGCTTTGTGGATTTTATAAACAAGGGGGTTTGTTACCCTCTGCATCCATCCAGCCAAGTCAGCGGTTAAGGCGCAGTCATTGCACTGTGGGAATTAAAGGGTCTGAAACTCAAATCATTTTTCTTTTGCCTAACTAGCATTTCCAGGGAAAAAGAAAACGTATTTTCAAATAAGTATGGATGACCACGCAAAAAAAAAGTAATATCCACCTGTTATAAATTTTATCAAACATAGAGCAAGTAGATTTAAAGTGGACCAGAACTCAAAAAGTGACATTTGCTATCTTGCAGGCAACATCTAGAGATGCTAATAATGGCTAAGCTATGTGCTGAAAATTTATCTTTTGCCTTGAATTCATTCTAAAAAAATAGAAGTGCACTTTTTGTTCCTTGAGCCTCATATCTGTGTATGTGCAGTGTAACATCATGTCACTGCTGTCTCGGTTAGTCTAAGGAGATATGCAATGAGATTTGGTGATGTGACTACAGTGCTGCTCACTGTTCTCTGTTGCTGGAGAGCATATTGTACCTGAGGACCTGCAGTGCAAGGAATTCCCTGTTTTTGCATCATTCAGTCTGTGGATCTGTGCTCCCTCCACCTTTCCTGCTGTTTCTCGATGATCCAAATTCTGTGCCATCCAACCGCCTTCCATGGGGACTACATAAAGCAAGGGTGCCCAACCATGTGGCCCGCGGAGCCCTCTGATGTGGCCCACGACCTCCTGCTTTGGTATAGCAGGTTCACAAGCCCAGACCACATGTTTTCGAAACCACCATCCCAGAGTATCAGTGTTCTGAATGAAGCCAGCGGTAGAGGAATCAAGCGTCTGCAGAGGGAGCAGAGCTGCATATGCTGATGCTTCCTGAATGGAAGACTTTTATTAAAGGTTATTAAAGGTAAGTTTATTACTAAAATCAGTGTATATATGGGCATATGTTCTGCAGTGGTTACTGGGCTGCTTTCAAACTAATCCACAGGTGCAGCGCAGTGCAACTTCTGTTATTACCTGCGGGTTTGGTGCACTTTCAGAAAGTGCGTCACACCTGCAGGATATAATAGACATTGATGGCAAAGTGCAGCTAACCCAGGAAAGCCACAGGTCCACTGCGCTGCACCCGCAGTGCAGGTAAACTGCAGCACATCAGTATGAAAGCAGCCTCAGGCACCTTTCACATAATCGGTTCAACCCTCCATTCACCTCTATGGAGCAGCAGATGTTAACTGACTTGTGTTTATTTGCACCCACCTACCTCCAATCTGATCCACTAAAAAAACAGAAGCGGATCTGTCCCCTTCCATCTGGTTGGATTGGATGGGACGGCCCACAGAGTAGAGTGGGCTATGTCCATGTCCGCTCTGCATATACAGAGCGGACACAGATCTGTCATCTGTCCACTCCACTTATTGTGGCCCGCGACCAGTTACTAAGTCGCTTATGTGGCCCTCGCTCTTCAAAAGGTTGGGCACCCCTGACATAAAGCATCACAAAAAGGGAATACATAGTGGTATTATATAATTATTATTTTTTTTATGGTCAAAATTAAAAATACAATTTTTTTTTGGCCAGGTAAATATAAAATATTGCAATGTTGCAAGCTACGTATTTTTATCCAGCCAGCAGGGGCATCCCTCTTTTTTGAGGTTTTTATCTGTCTCCTTCCCTACTTTGTTGTAAAATTCCTGTTATTTAAAACGAATTCTGAAAGCTACACAAAAATGAATTCCTTATAATCCCTTATCAAACGAATATGTTTCAGTCCAACAGTAAAGCCTAGTACACCACTGTTTTTTTTTTTAACCCAGTCATAGTTGCTGTACTAACAATCCGATGTTAGTACATCAATCTCCCCTGTTGTTCTATTGTGTTCTGAGAGTGGACTGCCCCCCTCCCCGCCAGAACACTCTGGTCAGATGATTGCTAGTTTTTCAGCATGCTCGCCCGACAGAAGCTGGTTGAATGGCTGGCTTCTGTCAGACTGGCTGCCATACACACGGGCTGAATTTCGGGTGGTTTTTATTGAACCGGCCGATGTCACCTGACATTTGGCCTGTGTGTTCTAGGCATTAGGCTGGCCATAGATTATGTCATTTTCTTTCCTTTTACCATGAGTTGAAGGAAGGAAAATCACTAAATTTAATTCAACATAGTCAGTCTTGATGGCGGAATCCCTCCAGTTGCACTGTGACTAAGGCTACATGCCAAAACGCGTAAGCTATAACTAATGCTTTACGCTGAAATGTGTAAACCCTGTATTATTTTGTACCACATTTATCTCCTGTTGCAGTATTGTATTCTGACAGCAGGGGGTTTCCCCTCCGTCAGAATACATGATTACTGATGCTGGCTTTTTAGATAGCACTTAATGCTCTTGGAATCTATTGTCATGCAAAATGATAAAATAAAAAAACTCACTGGAACACATCAAGAATGCATCAAAAACACACATGCAGAAACGCATCCAGAACACATCCAGACTGCGTTTCTGCGGTGTGAAAGGCCCTTATATGTGCACCGTACCTTACATTGTCTCAAAGCATCCCCTGTCCCTTTAGTGATCAGTGTATCAGGTGACATCATATTTGTGTGCCAAACAAAAGGATTGTGGGATGAATAATCCTCCCTCCCGTTAGATAATTGCTTTGCACAATTATGTGCCAGGACTACATATCCCAGGGATCTTTGCTGTCATCCAGAGATTGCTGGGAGTAGCTAAAAAAGACGCAAAAGCCTGCACGGAGCTTCTCTTCCTCCTGGGCCTGACGCAAGATGGACCTCTCTGTGAAACAGAAAGAGAGAGGTCGTGACCTACCAAGCGGAGCACCACCTTCCAACCCGTAACCTGAGAGGTCTAGCTCTGCTGTTTGCGGTGGGACATCTTTCCAGCACCACTCTGGTCACCTGCCAGTGGGTGTGTGTCAAGCTTCGTGTCGGAAGATCGAGACAGCGGATCCGCTGCACCAGTTTTGCTACACGGGTTCCTGTCCGGAAGACATCGGAGTGATCTGGTCGTTGGTGAGAGGGCAAATCGCTCTACCTTTACCCATTCTTTGTCACAGTTACATTGAGACACTTTGTACATCTTTACTCTAGGAATACTTTACTGCATTTATTTGAACACTGTGCCTAGACATCTTTAGCCTTCTTCATTACAAGATATTTACTGTTTCCACTACACCTAATCGGATTACAGTTAACGAGCTCCAACAAGCTGGTGAAGAACATTAGATCTGCAACGTGGACTTTATTGCCATTACTGATAAAAAGGGCCCCTATATTATCACTTTTAGACCTGCTCTCCCTTCTTAGGATAGCATTATAGGCTGGCTAGGATCCATTGTTTACATTGTGGCAGTATAAGCAGTTGGCTGAAATATCCGTCTAAGGAGTAACATTATCTCTCTATATATATATATAGTATATACTATTGTCATTGTCAATACTTGTCTTGTCTTTCGGAGGGGTTCTTCTGCTGAGTTGGCGCTGTTGCCTAGAACTCAGCAGATCTATTTCCTCCTCTGTGTGACAATGTTCCCCATTATTGGTTCAAGTAAAATATTCATAGAACCTAAATACACTGAGTTGCCTGATTATTACTCTACAGTGAAACAAGGATGTCTGAACCCAAAGTGTCAGATGGGTTGGAAAGTTCACCAGGTCATGGCCGTGTAGATGAGCAGGTAATTCTAAGCAGTCCTCTAGGGGGCCGTGCTACATATGCATGTAGCAAAAAATATACTTCATGCAACCATCATCATCAAACGCAGATTTTTCCATTTTTGGTTTATGCAGCATTATGCTGCGGACCAATATGGAGAAGTGTGCATGGGCCCATAGAATACGATACTGCTGCATTCAGAGCTGTATAAATTATGGATTGTGCGCTAGTGTGCATGAACCCTAAAAAATAAATGGTTTGCTCTAGTCAGTTTTTAAACATGTACATCTTCCAAACTGAAAATATGACTGACCAAAATTTTTTTTTACCTTTGATAGGAATAGTAAAAAAAAAGCTTAGCGAGCTTGATCAAACCAATACCGGAATGTTACCAGGTCCATGGTCGGTGACTGCCATTTAAGTGGATAGTCAATCTATGTAAATATTTTTTCTTCATTTATTGTGTTCCTTACTTGGAAAAAATAAACGTGTTAAAAAAAGGTACACAGCTATATTACTTCTAATTCTAAAGTTCAGCTTTAAGTCAAAATGTACATGTCCCAATGTCCCTTTGGGGCTTTCAGGGAGGCATTGAAAACTCCTTCTACAGATTCCTATTCTAACCAAATTAAAGTTAAAGTATATCTAAAGCTCTCCTTTTTTTTTTTTGTTTACTTTTGGAATGAGAGCTTACAATAGTGGTGTTCAATGTATGAGGTATATGGGGTTTCAGTTTTAGCCAGTGATGTAAGTAACTGAGTTAAAATAAACGGAGTTACTTAACGCAGTTACTTTAGAGGGTAACGAGTAATCTAACTGATTACTGCCGAAAAAGTGCCCCTCCCGGAAAAGGACCCCCTGTACTGCGCAGGTGCAGCGCTTGCACAGTATGAAGGACTACGGAGCTCACGAAAATTGCCGAACCTAAACAGCTCTGAGTGAACTCTACACCACGCAGGCGCAGTTAACATGTAATTGTACGAGGCGATGCCGTACGCTCTCGATGCTCGTGCTACTCTGCAAGGGGCGTCTATCGTGTAACTAAGGGGCGGGTCTAGTATTACTGTAACCAAGGGGCGCATTTATTATTATTGTTATATATCGAGCTCTGCCCATTAATTTAACATTCGCCCTCTTCTGTAGCCATCCGCCCCTTACACAATATAATAATAGACCTGTCCCTTGCTTACACACTATAACAGATCTGCTCCTTGGTAAGAGTAATAATAGAGAAGCCCCTTGGTTACACAATATATAACAATAATAATAAATGCGCCCCTTGGTTACAGTAATACTAGACCCGCCCCTTAGTTACACGTATAAAATATTTTTAAAAAAGTCACAGTTACTTTGCTGCGTAACTAATTACTTTTGCAGTGTAGTAACTGAGTTACTAACGCAATTACTTTTTGGGAGAAGTAATTTGTAACTTAACTAATTACTTTTTTAAAGTAAGATGACCAACACTGGTTTTAGCCCATAACGTCACAGAGGGGCCACACAAAACTTTCAGTATATGTAATCCTACAGAAGACTATCAGAGGTTGTGTTCATAGTACAAGAGATAGACAGCAACTGTGGATATGTTACAGGTGTGATTGGAGACTGGAGACATCTTCCATCAGACTTTAGAGAGAGGCAATGCTTCCATTCCCACTACTGACTGTAAAGTTGGCCATACATTGTTAGTTTTCTTTCATTCAACCAGCCATTCTGTTGAGCAGGGACTGCCACACACTGACTGGAATTCAGCTGATCCCTGCACATACAATTTCAGTCAGTATTCTGACAGCCCTGCTGGCTGTCAGAATACCTGTACAGCTACTACATTTGATTGGTTGCAGCTGCTGTTTGGCTGAAAATGTTTTGCCCGACTCCTTCCATTTTTCAGATGAAAGATATTGGGCAAGGGACCAACAGGGTATCCTACTAAGTGAATTTTGGCCACTTCATCGTAAACCAGATAAAATTTGCACAGTGTGAACCCAGCTTGGTGGGTCCAAAGACTACACAACAAGTACCAAAAGGCTGCATGCGGCTTCTGGGCTGCAGCTCCGTTACCAAAAGGTCAAAAACCGCTGTCTTGCTCTCTATTTGTCCTAGTTGTCACTGGGACTGAAGGTGTAGACAGATCAGAAGTTTTACATTGTCAATAGAACAGCAGTAGAGAGGAAATCTTCCAATAGGGACACCTGTTGCAGGGATATTTTTCTAAGGGGTCATTCCCATCATTTTGAGAGATTTTTTGACATGAAAAAAACGACCAGTATTTTAACAATTCTTTTTCTATCCAAGATGAAAAAGATATGATTCAAAGAAATAGAAAGTCAATCAGACAGACATTGTACTGACAACTGCCAATTTCATAGATTTACCTCTACTTTCCTGTTATAGCAGTTTCATGGGTGTCTAAATCTGACTACACAGTGCTTAAACACAGTGCCCAGTGAGCTTCATAATCTAGCAAACCTGGTCAGACACGCCCCCCCCCCCCCCTCTTTTCCTCTTTGAGTACCCTTGTGGAGATAGGTGTGGCCATTACTCAGCTATGCCAGCATAGAGCTCTGGAGTGGCAGTGCATTTCCACTAAAAGAAAAAGGTTATTTTAAGGCAATCCATAATGAAAATCAGTTACAATAATAACATATGGTGGTACAGGACTATTGTCACAACAAGTACTTACAGAGGCCGAGATGCCGCGCTTGCAACTATGCGCACCCAGTCCCCTGGAGGTGATACAGTGAGCGGGTGGCACGCAGCAACACTGGCCACCAGCAGGTGTAGGTTCCTGAAGAAGCTGAGGAGCTGAGTAGTGGGTTGACTGGGAGTCAGGAACTGGCTGATGATCCTGTGCGTGGTGATAAACAGTCCCAGAGGTAACAGGGAATCAGGTAGCAGAAATAGCAAGTCCGTGAAACAGGCCAAGGTCAGATCCGTGAAATCAGGCAAGAAAGTCCATAAGGCAGGCCAAGGGTCAAATCCAGGTAATCAATCAGAAAGTCCGTGAGGCAGATCAGGAGAGGTCCGTTAAGAAAGCAAGGGTCAAACGAGGATGAGAGCAGGGTAGTCAGGGACGGTCCGGGTCAAAACAGGTAATCAGGCAAACAGCTGGTAACAAGCACAAACGGGAAGCTGACAACAGACCAGCAACCCGTTTGGACGCCAGAGCCGTCTAAAATAGCCACGCCATAGCGTGTGCGCTACGGCGCACACTTGTGTGCGCCATTGCGCACACCCGTGAGCCAATGCACGCATCCGAGCCACTGCGCTCACACGTGTGCTACCACGCACAGGTGCGCGCTGCACCATCGGGCCGCGCACATGGGTGCGCGCAACACGAGTATGATGCACCATAGCCAATCTTCCGAAATAACTTCAGAAAAACCAAATCGATTTGGAGCAACGAATTTATGAAGTTAATCTGAATATGCAAAACGAATTCCAAAAACAAATCATTCTAACATCACGAGTATGATGAAATTAAATGATTTACTTAACAAATGAATCCCAAACGAAACAACGTTTTCAATCGTGCACATCTCTAGGGCGAAGTACAAGCCATACCCCTCGGACCAGGTCTTTTATCCATTGCTGATTAGTGTGCACTAGTTTTAACTTTGCATCTACTTGATATACAGTCTTATTTAGACACCTCGTATAACTGCTGTAATAGAAAAGTGAAGGTGGCAATATATTTTTCTTTTTAATTTTAAATAGATGTGTTGTTTTATACAGCAACACATTATTTGCAGCAAGCCGCAACACTAAAAAGACTACAGTTCCCCTTTAAGCCTATCACTCTTTCTCCCTGTATTCTCCACGTCCGTATCATACATAAAACTTTTTAGTGTTAAACATTCATGGCACCAAAGATTTGCCAAGAAGAGATTCACCTTCTCATTTTGCACGAGGAGTCGATAAATATAATTTTATGGATGGTCGACATAAAGCAAGAGACGCTATCCTCTTGCAGAACTCAGCCTGGCATCATAAACCATGAGAGGGAGAGGTGGCGTTTTAAATGTCACCACCAGACAGAAGCGTTTCATTTTTATCGCCGCCTTTCATATCGGTCACATTATGTACTGAAAGTTTCCCAAAGAGGGAAAAAACAGATAAGACAAACAGAGATATGCAGAAATGATGGGATGTCTGCTCAGACAACGGGGATAAAATAGTAATTTGAGCATACAGAGTCCTCGTATCAGACATATTCTTTAAATAGGGGCACTTTGAAAGATTGCGAAGAGACAGTTTAAAAGGGGAATACTATTTTTTCTACAGAAGCTGTGTTACATTAAAGCCCAGTTGAAATCTGACAACTTTTCTTTCGTCTTTATAGTTGTCAGAGAAGGACTTTGGCCTCCCATGCTCGCCATGCTGTTGCGCGCACCCATGTGCCCGGCCCATGGTGCATATTAGTTTTAAGGAGTTAAATCGTTAAATCGTCATCCCTGCTAGTCTAGCTAACAAAGAGAAATCGAATGAGCTAATTGCACAATATGAACTGGAGTTGCATGCATCCAAAAGTAATGAATGGAGCTAGATTAATTTCAGATTAATTTGTTATGTTATGATTCGGAGATTCTGATGGATCCACCTCCATCCAATCCAAACAAATTAAAGTTGGAGTAAACTCGCATGTATGATGTTTACCTATAGGTAAGCCTATAATAAGGCTTACCTTTTAAGTACTATAAATATCTCCTAAACGGGCACCATTTAGGAGATATTTACTGTACATGCAGCCGGTAACGTCACCAGCGCATGCGCTCCTTCCGAGTCCTGTGTCGTAAACGGTGGTTCCTGCACACATGCATGGGAGTGGCATCATTTCACACAGCCACTCACACAGCCGGAGTCCGCCAACCTGGAAACGCCTTCAGCGGTGACAGCACGACTCTGGAAGGTTTTGTTTTCAGGTAAGTGTCACATAATGTGTTAGTATGCGATGCAAACTAGCACATTATGACATTGCCTTTCAGGTTTAAAAAACACCCAGTGGTTTACTACAGCTTTAAAGGGGTTGTAAAGGTTTAGGTTTTTTAAAATAAAAATAACAAACATGTTATACTTACCTGCTCTGTGCAAGGGTTCTTCTGGGCCCCACCGGCACTCCTGGCTCCTCCCCTTCATCAGGTGCCCCCCGCTCCTGTGTCACTGGATTTGATTGATAGCAGTGGGAGCCAATTGGTCCAATGAGGAGAGACACAGCGGCTGGAGCTGCTGGGCTTGTGCACATCGCTGGATCGGATCAGGCTTAAGTAAGAAAAAGGGGGGGTCTGGGGGCAGCAAAGAAGGTTTTTCACCTTAATGCATAGGATGCATTAAAGTGAAAAACCTTGAGACTTTACAATCCTTTAAGTAGGAATTATCTTTCACTTTTTTCACTATTTTGATTTTCATATGTAGTGCATTTTTTATAATAATTAAAAATGTTAATGCAAAAAGAATCAGCTGATTTTCCAAAAGTCGAAGACTACCACGCTGCTCTTATCCAAACAAACCAAAAGAATCTGAATCAATTCAGATCATTCATTATGGCATAATGTTATAGGTCATTATGTTAACGAATGAATGCAAATGAATTTGTTGTTTTCCGATTGAAATTTGTTACTGTAGTGATCAGAGATTTGGATACATCCAAATAATGAAAATTTTGTCCAAATTTCGATTTGTAACAAAACAAATTGCACATGTTTTCTATGCTCTGCCAACATGGTGTTGGAGAGGGAGAGAAATGCTTATTCCATCTGTGCATGCAACAGTGCATTCTGACAGCAGGTGATTCCTTGCTGTCAGAAAACAAAAGTACAGCGGGGAGGATCAGTTCTCTTTTTTTTTTTTTTTTTTTTATAAGCCGACTGGCTAATAATAAAAAAATTATCCATATATGGCAGTACTTTTTCTGCTACTAGAGGTCCTCGTGCTGATGGCCAGCATCATCGAACCCACTTTCTCTGAGCCCAGGTCATCCTGGACCCACCTCCCAGCCTGTGACTGGACAGTGAAAGGAGAAGCAGCACAATGATGAGCTCATCTCTCTGTCATACTGCTCTTTCCTCCTATCAACATGCTTCATGTCAGTACAAGAACTGAGTATCTCCTGCTTCTTTTTCCCATTCTCCATCCCTGCTGTACAGGAACTGCAAAAAGTGGATACCAGATCAAATTGATGTAATAATGATTACAGAGCTGCATTCATTTGTGTTTTGTATCTGCGTAGAGTTCAGCTTTTCGGCTCACGTACAGTATATGGACTTTTGTCTTTCTTCCCCATACAACTAGGCGGTGGAGGCATTTTACGCACCCCTTGTATACTTGGGGCGGGGTATGCCTCTGCCGCCTATGATTGGCTGTCCGCTTTGACAACTTCCAGGTGGAATAGCTCAGGCAGGGTCTGACTTATGTTCAAACACGCCTGAGCTCATCCCTACTCAGGAGCAAGTCAAAGCAACTTAGGCTGGCCATACACGGTTCAAGTCTTGGTCAGTCCAGCAGGAACCAGCCGAGTTTCGAACCGTTAATGGGCAGGCTGAATGTACCAAGTTGATCGATCGAGAAACTTTGGTACAACCAGCCTGTCGGATTCTCTTGCTAGTGGCTGCTATAGCTTCCAACAATAATCATTGTCTTCTTCCGGCGGGGATGGCTTCCTCCGCCCCCTCCGCCCTCCAGCTGTCTGTGTTGATGGGGAAATCAAGCTAATTTATTTCCTGCAACCCATGGTTGCAGAAAGAAATTCACTTCGAGTAAGGCCGGCCTTAGAAAACACCTTGAACGAGTACTGCATTTGACTTGCTTCTGAGTCTTATGCCCATGTGCTTGAGCCCATCAATAAGATAAAAATATTTGAAAGACAGTGGTATGGTGCTCAGATCAATTCTACTGCAGCTCAGAATCCATCTGGACCATCGCCTGTCTTTATAACTGGATCCGCAAGAAAGCTGAGTAATTTGTTTGCCATAGGCTTCCTTCTATATTGAATTGCTCCTCGCACCAGCTTTCTTTTAATAAGGCAGACAACTTGAGTTACTAACCTATAGTATTATAGAATTTATGAAAAATATGGGTTTGCCAGCCAATTTGAATATTGCATTTGCATAGAGGTCCTGAACAGCAGGTATATTAATATAAGACCCATAGAGGATAAAGGATCATGTACTGTATGTAGCACAGCTCTAACCTTGGTTTGAAGGCACAAAAGGAAATTACTTAATTTATTGCTCTCAAGATATTTATTTCTGATTCATTTCCAAGAGCGCAGACGTGGGTTAGGCTTTCTAAGCATCCTTAAGGGGACTCAAGCATCAAGATAGATTAAATGTCCTTTATAAATAATGTCATAGATTTACTAAGGGAGAAATTTAACCTAAAAAAAAAAAAATCAGGGCAGTTATCAGCAGGTTTGGTCTAAACGCATCCTTTAAAGTGATCTTGTCAGGTCTCTAAAGGTCTAAAGAAGATGTTGTATACGCGCCTCTCCAGTGGTCCATGACTCTTACCTTTCCTCATTTCCAGCACTGCAGCCTCAGTGCGCCACTGTGGTTCCTTCCATCCCTACGTCACTACTTAGTCCTGCAGTGGTGTAGTTGGGGACACAGGCAAGCTGTCGGAGACTACAGCACTGGTATGGAGGGGAGGTACAAGGTATGAGTGCTGGAGAGGTGAGTGCAATACCTCTTCTACTGCAGGGAGATGACAGTTTTATATTTTCAAAGATCTGAAGTTTATTCGGTTTATATTTTTGGTACATGAATCTAGAACGTACTCATACACACACCAGCTCCACAATCCCCAAATATTTGCACAATAAATAATTGACCTAGACAGAGTTACAAACCATAAAAATAAGAACCAACATAAGCAGTACAGAAGTAATTAGGATTGTTGAGATACAGAAACTTCCCACCAAAAAATACTTTTCTTTTTCTTTTTTCTTTGTCAAACTAAGGGTGCCATACTTTGGTAAACGTCGTAGGAAATGCCCGACCCTGTTATATCAATTTAAACTTAGGTAGATCAGCATTTTTGGACTTGTTTAAGTGTGGTGAACACCCAAGTTTATGACCAGGACTGTCTTGTGCCAAGGTAAAGCATGGCGGTGGCAATCATGGTTTGGGCAGCCATATCTTGGTATTCACCTTGCCAGGAAGTATGTATACATTTTGTCTGACCATGTGCACCCCATGGTGCAAACGATGTTTCCTAACGACAACACCATTTACCAAGACCAAAATGCTCCGATTCACATGGCTGGTGTTGTTAAATTGTGGTTTGATGAGCATGCAGATGAAGTCTCGCACCATCCCTGGGCGCCACAGTCGCCAGACCTCAATATCATAAAGCCACTAAGGTCAATTTTGGAGAACGAGGTTCTGGCTCGTTTTCTGCCTCCGGCATCACTGCGAGAACTGGAACTATTTTTGCAAGAAGAATGGTATCAGATTCTGTTATGCAAAATCCAAGACTTATATTTGTCAATTCCCAGGAGAATTCAGGCCGTCTTGGATGCCAAAGGTGACCCAACACCATATTAATTAACAATTTCACTCTTTTATCTGGTGCTTCCATAATTTTATACAACCCCCTGTATATGATGCTGGACATCCTCCAGCCAGGAAATGAGGTGGACCTATCTGAATTGCTGCAGCTTCTAATGCACATTGTAAAAAGCTTACATTGTGCAGTGAAATCAGAGTAAGCAATTTTAATACAATAGAGGATCCTGTACAACTGTGCAAGACTGAAGGGAAAGCTGGAGATCTGATTTAAGGTAAAAATCCAGTCTACAAGCAGTCATCATAAAAATGACTAATAGCTGTGTTAGCAAGAAAAATATTCTCTGTGCACCCCTTGATCACAGTTTCATTATGTTACTATGGGCTCAGCTTTTGAGAATTTGGGAATAAGTCACTCTATGTTGGGTTTAAGGACAGCCAGTCACCAATTTGTACATTTGTAGTATTCTGAATTTAGACATTTTTATAATAGTAGAGCATTACCTCTCACAGATTAAATTTTTTAGATATATGTAAATGGCTTTTTATTTGTTGTCAAAGGTTAACAAAGTACACATTGTGACACATGTCATACACAGACTTGTTACAAGACATTACGCTTATAGACAGCAAGAATACGAAACCTGGGCAACAATGTAACGCATATCCTCATTATTTCCTGGTGGCTTGTCAATTTTAAATGTCTTTAGATTTTGTTTAATCAGTAAACTGCAGCTACATTTATTATGGAGATGTGATGATTCTGGAATACAGATTTCCCCAATAGTTGTATGTGTCTATGAGTCTTGTGCAGTGATGTAAGTAACTGAGTTAAAATAAACTGAGTTACGTAACTCAGTTACTTTAGAGGGTAACTAGTAATCTAACTGATTACTTTTCCCCTCATGGTAACTCAGTTCCCATTACTTTGGCTTAGTTACCCCAATTACATCTACCGCCACTAGATGGCAGTAGTGTAATTCCGGTGTCCTGCCGAAAAAGTTCCCCCGCCGGATAAGTACCCCCTGTACTGCGCAGGCGCAGCGCTTGCGCAGTACGAAGGACTACGGAGCTTCCGAAAATTGCCGAACCTAAACAGCTCTGAGTGAACTCTACACCGCGCAGGCGCAGTTAACATGTAATTGTACGAGGCGATGCCGCACGCTCCTGATGCTCGTGCTACTCTGCAAGGGGCGTCTATCGTGTAACTAAGGGGCGGGTCTAGTATTACTGTAACCAAGGGGCGCATTTATTATTATTGTTATATATCGAGCTCTGCCCATTAATTTAACATTCGCCCTCTTCTGTAGAAATCCGCCCCTTACACGATATAATAATCATAGACCCGCCACTTGCTTACACGCTATAACAGATCTGCCCCTTGGTTAGAGTAATAATAGAGCAGCCCCTTGGTTACAGGATATATAACAATAATAATAAATGTGCCCCTTGCTTACAGTAATACTAGACCCGCCCCTTAGTTACACGATAGACGCCCCTTGCAGAGTTAAAAAAAAAAGTCAGTTACTTTGCTGCGTAACTAATTACTTTTCCAATGTAGTAACTGAGTTACTAACGCAATTACTTTTTGGGAGAAGTAATTTGTAACTTAACTAATTACTTTTTTAAAGTAATATGACCAACACTGGTCTTGTGTGACCCTAGATCAGGGGTGCCCAACCAGTGGCCCGGGGGCTACATGTGGCCCGCGGAGCCCTCTGATGTGGCCCGCGACCTCCTGCTTTGGGATAGAATGGAAAGAATACTGTTATTAAAGGTCAGTTTATTACTAAAATCACAGTGTATATATATATGGGCATATCTTTTCTGCAGTGGTTACTGGGCTGCTTTCAAACTGATCCGCAGGTGCAGAGCAGTTTTCCTGCAGTTTACCTGCACTGAGCCATAGACTTCTATTATTATCTGCAAGTTTGGTGCGCTTTCTGAAAGTGAACCAAACCTGCAGAATATAATAGAAGTCTATTGCAAACTGCAGGAAAGCCAAAGGTACACTGCGTTGCACACGTGGTGCGGGTAAACCGCAGCGCATCAGTGTGAAAGCAGCCTTGGACCCCTTTCACACGGTCAGTCCGACAGTCCGACCAATTGGACCCTCCATTCACCTCTAAGTAGTGGCACACATAAACCGACTTGTGTTCTACCTCCAATACGACCTGCTAAAAAGTTTTGTGGGCTGCGTCCGTGTCCGCTCTCCAAATGCAGAGTGGGCACGGACATGCCATCCACCCGCTCTGCACATTGTGGCCCGCGACCGGTTACCAAGTCGCTTAAGTGGCCCTCGCTCTTCAAAAGGTTGGGCACCCCTGCCCTAGATTGTTTGGGGATTAGATAATGTACCGGTAACTAGAGTTTTTAAGATTTAAATGACTGTGTCATTTCTGAGTCATATCTCAGTCCAGGAATTAGATGTAGACCCTGAATGATGCCTGAACAAAGATGTCTCTGTCCTTCTGGAGAAGTAAGCAAATAAGGGTAATGTCAGGGTGAGAACTGTGATTTTTAGAGAAGTAAGAGATACATGGAAGTGTAACATTGGGACATTACTTAGCATGCATGCACTTAAAGTGATACTAAACACACACTGTTTAATTTACATTGTTCCTTCTATTTCTGTATGTAGATAATGACACTGTAATTATTTAAAAAAATCTACAGTGCCTTGCAAAAGTATTCACCCCCTTGGCTGTTTACCTGTTTTGTTACATTACAGCCTTTAGCTCAATGTTTTTTTTAATCTGAATTATATGTGGTGGATCAGAACACAATAGTCTAAGTTGGTGAAGTAAAATTAGAAAAATATATATACATAAAACTATTTTTCAGAAATAAAAAACGGATAATTGGCATGTGCGCATGTATTCACCCCCTTTGTTATGAAGCCCATAAAAAGCTCTGGTGCAACAAATTACATTCAGAAGTCACATAATTAGTGAAATGATGTCCACCTGTGTGCAATCTAAGTGTCACAAGATCTGTCATTACATATACACACCTTTTTGAAAGGCCCCGTAGGCTGCAACACCTAAGCAAGAGGCACCACTAACTATCGATCGCCCCCTATTCATGTGTCCGACCCCTTTCAGGACGCCGGGCGCCTGAATTACAGTGGCGGGTGTGCTTTTTTGAAGCACCTGATTAGAGCCAGAGGCTCTAATAGGCTTCAAAATAGGGTGGGCTTGGAGTGAAGAGCATTGCGCTACGAGCCAATGCAGGTGTTACAACAGCCTTGCGGCACAGCCTAATTCTCAACTCAACAGGCGGATGATAATATACATGTCTGTCTTAAAGTGTGACGAATGCAGTGTGAGACCAAAAACTCATCCCACACCCGCAGATCAGCCTTGTGCTCGTAGGTATGATGCAGCAGGCGAAATTAAGCTTACCCAAGGACTGCAACTGTTTCAGCCTAAGGCCCCTTTCACACTGGGGTGGTTTGCAGGCGCTATTGCGCTAAAAATAGCGCCTGCAAACCGACCCGAAACAGCTGTTGCTGTGTCTTCAGTGTGAAAGCCCGAGGGCTTTCACACTGAAGCGGTGCGCTTGCAGGACGCTGAAAAATGTCCTGCAAGCGCATCTTTGGTGCGCTGTAGGAGCGGTGTATTTACCGCTCCTAAAACGCCCCCTCCCATTGAAAACAATGGGGCAGCGCTCCGAACCCGCCCGCAAAGCGCCGCTCCAGCGGCACTTTGCGGGCGGTATTAACCCTTTTTCGGCCGCTCGCGGGGGTAAAACCACCCCGCTAGCAGCCGAAATGCTCCGCTAAAACGACGGTAAAGCGGCGCTAAATATATCGCCGCTTTACCACCAGCGCACCCAGCACCCCAGTGTGAAACTAGCCTTACTTTCTTCGCCTGCAGGGCCGCACCAACCATCAACCGCATGTCCTTGAATTTTTCAGTCGGCAAGTCACACCCCATCACTTGCATGTCAATGATGATTCCCAAGAATTGAATCTCTGTGGAAGGACCTTCCGTTTTTTCAGGCATAAGAGGGATCCCGAACCACTGCGTGATATTTTCTAAAGTATGCAACAAGACCGCGCAAACCGTGAACTTCGGTGGTCCAATACAAAGAAAATCATCAAGGTAATGCAGAACCGAGCGTACCTGTGATTCCTCCCGTACCACCCATTCTACAAAAGTACTAAAAGTCTCAAAATAGGAACAAGAAATGGAACATCCCATGGGAAGACAATGATCAATAAAAAACTGCCCACCCCAAAAACAACCCAGCAACTGTTATCTCTCCGGATGCACTGGCAACAGACGAAAAGCCGATTCAATATCCGTCTTCGTCAACAACGCCCACCGGCCATACCGCTGAACCCAACTGACCGCCGTATCAAAAGAGGTATACGACACTGAAGTTAAGGCTCAATCGCATTATTCACCGAAGCTCCCTTCGCATATGACAATGATGATCGATGAGCCAAAATTAGTTGGGTTCCTTTTTAAGGACCACCCCCAAAAGTGACACATGCAACCAAGGAATGGGTGGTTGATCAAAAGGGCCGGCCATCCTGCCCATTTCAACCTTTTTAGCCAATTTTGCAGTTACCACCTGCGGAAACCAAAACGTAGACTTTGAATTCATGGGCATTGAAGTGAAGTACAAGACATAGGTAAAAAACACAGAATACGAAAGCCATTGGCAAAGCCATCGGCAAGGAAAACAGCCGCCACCCTCCTGGGATAATTATTTAGGTATGACAGCATTGCGGACAGGTTTACTGGGGTCCTCCCTTTTTGAAGTGGGCTCAACGGATTGTTGCTTCCCCTTCTTAAAGCATCTGGCATAACTATGGGAGTCCCCGAAGCCGGAGCACTAAGCCGGAAACTACAGTTTGTGCCAAAATGGCATGTTCACTCGTTGAACTGCCAACAGCAGCCTTTCTTATGTGTGGCAAACTGTCCCGTGGCACCTGAACCTCCGCCCCCCCCCCCAGAAAGGGCTGCCCTAGTGCCCTTGCTTGAGCCATGAGCTTCATCCAGAGCCCAATATCCTTATGATCCCAACGCAGCAGAGGCCGCAAGGCCTTCCGCTGACAGAACTGCTCGTCATAGCGAAGCCACGCCAATCACCCGTAGACCATACGGGCCTCACCAATCACGTCCAAACAGCAAAAAAGGGGAGAAAAGTTCTCCGGCTCCTTTTCGCCAATGACGCTAGCTAAAAAGGCCTGAAGCCAATTGAAAAAAGTCAGAGGAATAAGCTGCCAACAGCGCTACTCCTCTTCTTCCTTCCGTCAGCCTTCCCTCTTTCTATGTTAAACTTTTCAAGGGGCAAGAGAGAGAATATCTCCACATTTCCCCCGCCAGATCTTTTCCCTAATATCAGGCTTAAGATGGACCTCCAAAGGACCCTCAAAGCAGACACTGAGACCTCGCATTTCGCTGAATCTGCCAGGCAAACCCCATCATTCACTGACTCCTTGGTCTTGCGCGACTCCGAGCCATTAGCCTTCGCTGTCTGGGAGGCAGACTCAACAACCGCCGCCGAAGATAGAGTGGCCTCGGTACCTACAGCCGCCGGCAGCACAGAATGGGTATGATGGAAACATCAATGCATATGCCCCTTCATGAGCCTGCAGTTGGCCCAAAATCGGGGTCGACTGTCCCGGGCGGAGCACAACGGTCCAACAAATCATGAAAACCTGCGAAAATTTCTGTCAATCCAAATGTACCCCCAGGGTTCCTTACTGGCAGACCTACACTAACACCACCAGAGGACCCATCCCGATCCCCTGCACCAACCTCCACAGTCTGATCTAAAAAGGTAGGTAAAGAATGGGACTTACCAGGCTGCCTTTGCAACGGCTGGTGATCAGCCGCACTTCCTGATCCCAGCTGGCTCCGTATGGCAGGGCACACGGCCGCAGATTGGTCATCGCCATCATCACTGGAAACCTTGCCGGGTTCGCTGGATGATTCATGTCAAGGCGCTGTCCCAGGTGCCTCACTTGCCGGAGACTCTCAGCCAGAGTGCTCTGATTCATATTTGCCTGCCTGAGGCCCATCAGGAAGTAAAAGAAGGCTGCGGGGTCCCCGTGCACCCCCAGCCATAGAAGGGGGCCTCCGGCCCTTTAAGGGGTGGATTTTAATTTCTCCATAGATGGGCTTTAACTATCTCTTGTAAAATACTCACCTGAGAAGTTGCACATATTGTAGTTATTGAGAAGACTCTTCCTTCACCAATACAGAAAACAGTCGTTATCATTCAAAGGCAGCAGCTGAATATATTCCTGTGTCACTTTCTCTGTTAAAGTAGATTCTATTATAGATGTGCTGTGATATCTCTGTCTGTCATTCATTACAGTTTAAAATTCTGAACGTGTGATGGACAGCTCGGTGTCTGCTCCCTACGCAGCGCTAATGTCGCTACTTAAATTTATGGCTTTTCATTAATAGTAGGCAGAGATAGTGTTCTTACAATTTCTGTTATTTCTCAAGTGACACATTTGCATTGCTCTCAGCATAATAATTTTACAAAAGTTTCCATCTTTCACAGCTAGCTATAAGGCAGCGCCTCCTAGTGGTTCAATTATTCAGAAAAAGATAAACTGCTTGGCTATGACAAGAAACACTTATAGCTTTATGAAATAAGGATCAAATCTATCTATACACATTAATGTAGAGTTTGGTAGCTACCTGCTAGCCTTCGCCATTTCTATCTGCGAAAATCGGATTGGACAAACACATATACTGTACACAAGTTAAGTTCATCAAAAATGTGCCAAGAATATGGACTTACAGGGGTAATTCAATTCACTTTCTTGGTATGGCCCCTTTAAATGGCCTGTACCTTATTCAGGAAAGCCTTGCAAAAGCTTTCCTACACGTAGTTGAGGTACTTCTTAATACTGCAACGTTTCCTTTAGACCCCTTTCACACTGGGGCGGGGAGCCACGGTGACGGTAAAGCAGCGCTATATTTAGCGCTGCTTTACCGTCGTTTTAGCCGCGGTATTCGGCCGCTCGCTGTGCGGTTTTACCCCCCGCGAGCGTCCGGAAAAGGGTTAAAGACCCCCCGCAGAGCGCCACCGTAGCGGCGCTTTGCGGCGGTATTGCCGCAGTATTGCCGCGGTGTCCCATTCTAATCAATGGGAAGGAGCGGTATAGGAGCGGTGAATACACTGCTCCAAAGATGCTGCTAGCAGGACTTTTTTGACCGTCCTGCTAGTGCACCGCTCCAGTGTGAAAGCCCGCCGGCTTTCACACTGGCGTGAATGGGGCCGGATTTTTTCAGGCGGTATACAGGCGCTATTTTTAGCGCTATACCGCCTGAAAAATGCCCCAGTGTGAAAGGGGCCTTATTTTCACCTGATGATTCTGCCAATAACACACTCATATCTCCCAACTGTCCCGGATTTCGAGGGACTGTCCCTGATTTGGAGCAATGTCCCTCCAGCCCTCATTCATCCTCATTTGTCCCTCATTTTGGTCTGATCTATATAGATGTATATAAAATGCACTTTTTATCTATCAAAAAGTGTTTTCCAGTGCTAAACATTTCATCTTATTTCTAAATTGCTGCATCTGTAAATTTCAAAAGCCAATATAAAGGAATAGTAGTGGTAAAAAAGCACTTGTGGGTTTATCCAATCTTGTTTTTTTTGTACAATTCTCCTTTAAGGGGGCATGCCAAGGGGTGTATCCTATGCCTGCATGTTTTTGCTGATAGGTGTCCCTCATTCCCATCTCAAAAGTTTGGGAGGTATGAACACACTTTCTGTCTTAGGGTGACAATGCCCCATCCCCATACTGTATCAATGGAGAAAATAATATTGTCGCCCTAGGAAAGTACTACAGAACTATTTACTTTCTCTTCAGCTCCATCACATAGGAGGAAGGTGTTCTGTAGTCAACAGGGAAAGTTAAACTTGGGCCACATCTAGAACTAGAGAACACATGATCTTATGCCGCGTACACAGGACCAGTTTTCCGACGGAGTTCCGCTGAAACTGTCTTGCCTACACACGATCACACCAAAGTCTGACCGTCTAGAATGCGGTGACGTACAACACGTATGACGGGACTAGAAAAAGGAAGTTCAATAGCAGCCAGTAGCCAATAGCTGCCGTCTCGTACTTGCTTCAGAGCATGCATCGTTTTTGGTCCGTCGGAAAAGCATACAGACGAGCGGTTTTCCCGATAGGAATAGGTTTTGTTGGAAATATTTAGAAAATGTTCTATTTCTAGGTCCATCAGAATTGTAGAAAAAAAAAGTCAGATGAGGCTCACACACGATCAGAATATCCAATGAAAAGATTCCGTCTGACTTTTTCTGCCGGAAAGTCCAACCTTGTGTACGCTGCATTAGTTTTGCTGGCTCTGATCCAGGCCCAGTTGAATACAATCACAGGAAATCAGTGGGATTTAGCAGCCAGCCTGTACTATATCTATGGAGGTCGTATCTTCACCATAGGGCAGGAAGTTTTTTAGGATTAAAGGGCACCGGGAGCTAGCCCACAAGAGTGCCCCCATAGAAAGCGGCTTTCTATGGGGACACTCTCTGAAGAGGATGAGCTAGGAGCGTCAGCGGGGGACTAGTGAAGAAGAGGATTGGGGCTGCTCTGTGCAAAACCATTGCTCACAGCAGGTAAGTATAACATTTTTGTTATATTATTTAAAAAAAAATACAACAAAAAAACACAAAGCTTTAAAGTGATTGTAAGGGTAAATTAAAAAATATATATAATAATAAATAAATAATAATAATAACAAAACTGCTGCAAACCTCTTCTTTTCAGGTCCCCCGTCGGAGCTCCTGGCCCCTCTCCTCTGTCTAGTGCCCTCATGGGAAGCATCTTTCCATGGGGGCATTCGTCCATGCTCGCACCCGAGCCCCCGTCCTCCCTGCTCCCTCGTCGCTGGCTTTGATTGACAGCACTGGAAGCCAATAGCACCCAGTGCCCCAGCAAAGCCAGTGAGACCCAGAAGTGAGGGGAGAGAAGATCTGCAGATGCGCACAGCGCTGGATCTAATGAGGGCTCAGGTAAGTAAAAGGGGGATGAAGGGGGATGCTAAAACCTAAACATTTTATGTTTAGGCTTTACAACCACTTTAATATCTTAAGAATACATGATACCTTTTTTTTAAACTGGAGTTTAGTGTCACTTTAATCCTCATTGCAATGCTGTTTTGCTGCAGTCCAAATTGTTCTCTGCTTCCTTTTCACCCAGGAAGGCATTCTCCCAGGTTGACATCTCTACTATGGCTAGAATGAGGCTCATTATGATGACATTATGGTTCCCAGTGAGAGTGGGTCAGCATGATGTGGCTGTAACTTCCTGACTGATGATTGTACTAATCAGTTCTGAACAGAAGTGACCCCCCCCCCTCCACTAAATGCACAAATGTGTCTCCATCAACCCCATCTGATTGGCTTTGGGAATGGGCAAGCAGGCATGAGGCAGCTCTGTCATCAAGAACTTAAACATTTAAAGCTTGCGGATATGCACATCAGTGAAAGGACACAATCTGAGTCAATTCCAAATAAGCGCAAATCGGTTTGTTCGTCTCTAGTCCAAGCCTTGGCTGAACTTATTTCACAATTGTTTCTTCTCGAACCCCACTTTGGAGTACACCATGTCATACTAAGACATGAGATTATTTTCCTTGTAGCGTTTAATGAGAGAATGATTCCCACTAGTGCACAGCCTGCAGACACAGAGTATTGTCCGCAGGGTCATGCATGGATGCCCGCAGTTTTCCACTTCACTGGCTGATAGCAGCGAACGTGTGTGAAATCAAACCGTAATAGGATGAAAATTGAATGTGAAATGAAATCCAGTCTGTCTGTAACTGGTGCCTCAACGGAGGGGGAGGCTATGTACTGTATTCCTTCAATAAAGAGTATATGAGTAGAAAATGATGACTGTTAGGGGTTATGCAGTGCTGTTTAAAGAGACCCTGTCACCAGATTATTAATTTCAAAAATAATTTTCCCATAAGATGTAGTGATTTGGACTGTCAGCAGAAAGCACAATACCTTTTAGTGTTTATAGACATCACTTGTCTCTTTGGTAATCAGTGCAATCAGTGACCACATATATGTGCGTCCAACAAAGGGAATTATGTGACGTAAAGTTCCCCTCCAGACTATTACCATGTACCCTAAGACTACACATCCCAGGGATCTTCGCAGTGACATGAAGGTTGCTGGGAGTGACCATAAAAGGAGCGAGAAGCCCACACTGATCTCTCTTACTCTTGGGCCTGATGCAAGACGGACCTCTCTGTGTAACAGGGAGAGAGAGGTCGCTGTACTTCCAACCCAAGGCCTAAGGGGCCTAGCTCTGTTATCCGCTGTCAGACATCCTGTCGCTAACATCACTTGGATCGCCTGCCTGTTGGCGTGGGTGCCTGAGTGCTGCTACACGTGTTTCTGTCCAGAAGATCGATTTGGTGAGAGGGCAAATTGCTCGACCTTTTATTCATTCATTGTCACTATTGCCGAACACTGTGCACAGACTTTTTTACCCCAAGAAAACATTGCTGCATTGCTTGAACACTACGCTCAGATGCCTTAGATCTTCACCACTAGAAACCTATTGCTTTATCTACAACCAAATAGATTAGAGTTTACGAACTCCAACTAGCTAGTGAAGAAAATCAGATCTGAAACGTGGAACTCTTTTGCTATCACTCATAGGAAAGCCTATATATATATATATATATATATATATATATATATATATTACATTCGCTAGATAGATCTGCTCTTTTGTTAGGATAGCATAGGCTGGCTAGATTACATCTTTCTCAGAGTAGCCACATAAGTAGTTAACTGAAACATCCACTAGGAGGTGACTTCTGATCTAAGTATAGTGTACATGCATGTATATGATATTGTTCGTGGCTGAACCATTGTTTGTGTCCTTGGGTGGAATTTGTTTTCTAAGTTGGTGCTGTTATCCCCGCTCAGCAGATTTATTATATCCTTTTGTGAAATAACTTGCTCTGTTTGGTTCAAGTAAAATATTTCAGAACCTAATATTACTGAGTTGTTTTATTCTTGGTGCACAGTGTTACAAGGATGTCTGAACCCAGAGTGTCAGGTGGGTTGGAAGGTTCACTTGGTCATTGCCGTCCAGATGAGCAGGTAATTCTCAGCAGTCCTTAAGGGGGCAGTGCTACAAGATTATATGTGTATTTAATTTATCTTAGACAAAGCCTCCCTTGTGTAGACATTCAAAAGCCCATAGACTGGTGCCTCTGTCTTGGGTGTGATGTCAGCAGCCCAAGCAGACTCAGAGTTATAATTCAAGTGAACCTTGGTACCCCAGATGTTTTGGAGCTACATTTCCCATGATGCTCATCCACTCTACAGTGTAGAGTGTAGTTTCAAAACATCTGGGGTGCCAAGGTTCGCCATCACTGCTCTATAGTATTCCCTTTTGCTCCACCCCCAGCAGCTACATAAACATTTATGTAGGTAGGTGACACGAGAGGAGGAACAGCTGGACCAGCACAGACAGTAGTTAGACACTCCCATAGGAGGAAAGGGCTATAATGTACAAGGAGGTCATGCTTAGGGAATTGACTCTTCCTGGAGTAGTCAACTTTTTTTAGCAAGTTAAAAAACACCAAAATTAGTAATGTAAACACTTAACATACTTGATTTGTCTCTGCTTTACCTTTTTAACCTGTTCCCGACCAGCCGCCGCAGTTGTACTGCCGCAGAATGGCACGGGCAGGCGAATCACCGTCATGCTACGTCGGGCGCACGGCCACCGAGGGGGCGCGCCGCGATGATTGGAATCAATCCAGAACCGATCAATCTCCAGGCCCACGAAATCTGGCCTGGACCTAGTGATCAGTCCTGGCGAATGAGATCCTTCCCCTGTAACTGTAAACACTGACAGCAGGTCACGTAGGCACACAATTCACCCCCCCGATCACCCCCCCCCCCCCCAGTTAACCCCCCAGTTAACCTCTTCACCACCTGTGACTGTGTCACCCAGTACAGCATTCAAAAAAAATTTTTGATCGCTGTAATGCTGTCATTAGTGACAAAAAATCAGTGTTAGGGTAATTAGTCTTGGGCCCAGATAGGTCTAGGGCCCCCCCCCCCCTCAATATAGGTCACCTGTGATCACTGTATAAGTGTCACAGTTGACGCAGTTTAGCTAGTTTATTTCAAAGTTAGGTTTTAGCACCAGATAGGGTCTGCGTCGCCCCAGGCAGCGTCAGATTAGTGCCAGTAGCGCTAACACCCACGCACGCACCATACACCTCCCTTAGTAGTATAGTGTCTGAACGAATCGATATCTGATCTATATTAGTGTCCCCAGCAGTTTAGGGTTCCCAAAAACACAGTGTTAGCGGGATCAGCCCGGATACCTGCTAGCACCTGGTTTAGCCCCTCCGCCCAGCCCACCCAAGTGCAGTATCAATCGATCACTGTCACTTACAAAACACTTAACACATAACTGCAGCGTTTGCAGAGTCAGGCCTGATCCCTGCAAATGCTAACAGTTTTTTTGGTAGCGTTTGAATCAGTCAGGTGCTTTTTTTTTGTGAGTCTCACTACTGTACCAGTAAATTTAGAGACCAACATGTCAAATCGAAGGTACAGTAGTGAAGAGGCCTATACGTTTCTGAGCATGACAGAAAGTGAAGAGGAAGTCACTCATTTGTCAGATTCAGGCTCAGAATATGAATCATTAGACAGCAGCGGCACCCTGACAGATAGCTCTGACGACGCAGTTGTTGTCCCTGCCGGCGTACCAGACCCCAATCTTCTTCTGCTGTCGCTCGTATGGAGCAGAGAGCCAGTACTAGCGCCGCTATTCCTTCTGGTGAACTGGCAAGCACCAGTGGCTGTTAGGTACCTTGGTGGTGAGCCTGACTTGGTGGAAGAAGACTTCTCTTATGACTCTGGTTCAGGGCCCACTGGAGTGAAGACAGTGGTCCCGTGAGCGCAGCGGGGTAGGAGTGTCTGAGCCGGGTGCAGCTTCTGGTGCAGGCAGTAGAGATGGCCCTTCGGATGGCTGGAACTGCAGGAACTGGCAGAGCAGAGAGAGAAGGTCACAGCCGGGTGGAAGAAGGCACAGGAACAGCGGCAGCGGATCCTGGATGGGACTCAGCACACTTGGAAGAAACAGAAGGTTGGTCAGACAGGCCGGGTCGTAGCAGATAGGCAATCAGGCAGATACGGCAGGCAAAGGCAAGGTCACAGGGTAGCGAAGGTTCAGCATCAGAGATAGACAGTCCATAAACAGAGTCAGCAGGCCGGGATCAGGATAGGAGAGATCAGCAGAGTCAGACGTAAGCCGGGTCAGTAGTAGTAATCAGACAGGCAGGTAACAGAGTCCCAGGTACAAGCTGCAGACAAACAGCACTGAGCAAGTGCAGCTGTCATCTTTAAATAGGGCCACTGGCGACAAACCACGCTAGCACGCACACGCGCCCGTTGCGCCCGCGCATGCCATTGAGGTGCACACTGACACACATAAGCGCCGATGCTTGGGTTGCCTAACGGCGCAATTTTTGCCACCCAAATTTTTGCCACCCAAATGGATTATTTTAAATTTTTCTACATTTGTACTCAGAGTCAATCTGTGGATAGTATGGGAAAGGAACAAAGAGCAAATGAGAACAATGACCTGTGGTGTGCCAGGGGTCACGTGGTCAGTATGCCTAAAAGGGGGCATACCCAAGTATGAAATGAAATGGAATGAAAGAAAAAGAAAAAGGGAATGGGTGGGTGGGACACGAGAGCCTCCGACCATGAGAGGAGGAGGCAAAGGAGGGCAGGCTTTATGCAGCCTGACTCCTCCTACAAACACAGGCTGACCTGCGGTCAGCCTTTTTCTTTGTACTCAGAGTCAATCTGTGGATAGTATGGGAAAGGAACAAAGAGCAAATGAGAACAATGACCTGTGGTGTGCCAGGGGTCACGTGGTCAGTATGCCTAAAAGGGGGCAAAAATAACCACAGTAGGATGAAAGCTTACCAACCGAAATGCCGTTCAATCTGCTGAAATTGACAAACGCTTATGACACCTCCAAAGTGGCTCGGGGACGTACCCAGAGAAAACAAGACAACCTCCACCTAACCAAATGCTAATGGTCGGGACCCCCTGGCGCAACGTCACGGAAGCCAGTCCTATCCTAAATGCATAGCCAAAGTATGCTTTATGGTCCAGAACCTGATTTGCCCAAAAGGGGACGGTAATGAAGTATGCATAAAGGCTGCAGAGAGGGGAGTACTAGGAAAAGGCAACCGGGGACCCCCCTGGGTATATCAGAAGTGGCACTGACGGGCTGGTTTAAAACCAACACCGGGCCCATGCCTTGCCAGGCTCCAAGAATCCTGATGACGTGCCGCCTCCCGAATGCTGCGTCTTGCGAGCATGCAGGTGTAACGGACAAGACCGGGGTGCCAAACCAGTTGATTGACCACAAGTATGCGAGACCCTGGGCCAGAAGTGCAACTCCCCTGGCCTTAGGAACCATAAAGGTCAGATACAGCGCTGTCTTAAGCATCAAGCTGGTTCACAATGAAAAGGAGACCATGTCGGATACGTCATGAAGAATTTAACAAACGATGGGAAGACTGCCGAGTACAGCCGGGGCAACTCTCCTGGACCCCTGAGGATGGCTTGACTAGAGTGCGCAGACAATGAAGAAAGGCCTATCGGGGAATGCCAACAACATGAAATGCTGAGTCTCCACCAGATGTGCGCCGATAGTGCTGTAGGCCAATACGAGTTGGAAGGGGCCAAAAAAAACAGAAAAGCAAAATGCAACTGGATGTCGACCATCAGGACTAAGCAACCTAGATCGGAAAGCCTGAAAACATCCTAAGCCATGTCACGAGCCTACCTGGTATACAAAACAAAGATTTTGTCGATCAAGGCTGTTGCGTCGGTCCAAAGGAAACCTGATCAATCACCAATGCTGGAAACAAGAAGAGAAGGCGTGCCGCCGGCATCTGTGTCTGAGACCTGGGCCTACTGATACCGGCCCAGGCACCGAGAGAGTTCTGGAATCCCCTAAAGCCCCTAAGCCCGTAGAAGCTGCAATAGGCAGATTTGCCAATAGTTCCATATAAAAGCACAACTCCTGGCCGGACAGAGCTAGGAAATTGAAGGTAGCGTGAAAATGACACAACTGGTCAGGAACATAAATTGCGAGAGAAACGTGAGCTGACTGAGAACCTGTGACAGGAATGTAAGCTGTGTGAAGGAACATGTCTGGACGAGTAGCGCGATCTGACGAAACCGTGAGCAGCCTAAGAACCGAGGCAGCAAGAAAAAGCAACCTGCAAAAGAAACGCCGGTTTGCACGAGAACGTGAACTGATGAAAAAACGAGAGAAAACCTGGGAAAACGAGAGAAAACATGAAACGTGAGTTGGCACAAAAACAAACAATTGCATGAGAAACGTAAATTGCATGAGAAACGTAAATTGCATGAGAAACGTAAATTGCATGAGAAACATAAATTGTCTGAGAAACGTAAATTGTCTGAGAAACGTGAGTTATGTGTGAAATGTGTGAGCAGCGCAAGAACAGATGAGGAGACTTGCCACCGCAACAAGCCAATTAAAAACGATTACCTCAATCTGTTAAACCCATAGACGTGATGGGTGACCTGCAGTGGAAAGAATATGGACAACCCAGCTGTGTAAAAGACCAGAAAACATAACAGACAGCCAGCCCATGACATAACAATACCCCTGGTACCTGACAAGTATAAGGATGTGGGTTCAGAAATGACAAGACCAATCAGCGCATGAATGTGAGCCTAAAGACCACCCCACCCTACCGTATGGAGTGAGCGAGCCCGAGCATCCTGCAGCGCCAAGACAGGAAATTAAAAACGAACACTCAGGGCTATGGTACCCACAGACCGTGGTGGGTAGTAGTAATGGTGAACGTGCATGTATGGCGTATGGACTACAGGCGAGAAGATTGTGGGACGACAATCAATTAAAAACGAAACCTCAGCCCGTATGGATCTGTAGACGTGACGGATCCTGAATGTAAGCACAAACTAACGGCAATGCAGCGAACGAAAGGTAATGACATGAAACGTGGGAACCGTCAGAAACGTGGGAACCGTCAGGAACGTGGGAACCGTCAGGAACGTGGGAACCGTCAGGAACGTGGGAACCGTCAGGAACCGTCAGAAACGTGAGAAACGTCAGGAACCGTCAGAAACGTGGGAAACGTGAAATTGCAAGATAAACCTGAAATTGCATGAGAAACGTAAAATTGCATGAGAAACGTAAAATTGCATGAGAAACGTAAAATTGCATGAGAAACGTAAAAAAAAAAAATTGCATGAGAAACGTGAAATGCAAGAGAAACCGTGCCGCCCCTGAAGAGACCATGAGATGACAGGTGATGAGCAAGTGTCATGGCAATCCCACAGCCTGAATTAACCTCTGAAAACCCATACTTACCATGTGACAGGGTACTAGTAGTGTAGCCCCAATCAGGTGAAATGCCAGCACACCGCGGGCCGCCCTGCCTGCTAACCGTACTACCACTTACACCCCCTGAGCCACCAAGCCCCCATGCGGACAGACTGCCCCCCCCCCCCCGAGCCACCATGCCTCATGAGAACCGACTGCCCCCCCCCCCCCCCGAGCCACCATTCTGAACATGCACCTGCTCAGGGGACATGCTTCTACTTATAGTACCACACCAGCTTAGGGGCATGCTTGCACTAGTAGTCCCACACCAGCTTAGGGGGCATGCTTGCACTAGTGGTCCCACACCAGCTCGGGGGCATGCTTGCACTAGTGGTCCCACACCAGCTCAGGGGAATGCTTGCACTTGTAGTCCCACACCAACTCAGGGAGCATGCTTGCACTTGTAGTCCCACACCAACTCAGGGAGCATGCTTGCACTTGTAGTCCCACACCAACTCAGGGAGCATGCTTGTACACCAGTAATACTTGCAAAGTTGCAAACCCCCAATGCCCTCTGAGGCCCTCACCCCCCTCCCATGCTGTATGGGAGAGGTGACAACATGCAGCGCACACCCCCCCTTCCCCTAACGCTGCGTGCTATGGAGAAAGAAGGAGGACGACGGACCCCCCCCCCTTCCCCCGGTGTGAGCACAGGTGAACTCAGGCGACCTGCTCCCCCGGACGCTGAGTGGAGCAATGCCAAAATGTGCAGGCGGCACCGGGAGAGTGGGCGGCCGGACACCCCCCCTCCCGGCGAGAGCACCGGGAGAAGCGGGTGGACGCCCCCCCCCCCCCCATGAAGAAGTGCAAGGAGAGGGGAGCTGGCGGGCGAGCGGGTGACCGAACACCCCCCCTGCATGAGCACCGGAAGAAGCGGGAGGGAGGGCGGGCGGGTGACCGAACACCCCCCTGCATGAGCACCGGAAGAAGCGGGAGGGGGGGGGCGGGCAGGTGACCGAACACCCCCCCTGCATGAGCACCCGGAGAAGCGGGAGGGCGGGCCCTCGATCTGTCCAATAACCCCGAGGGAAGTATCCACAGCCGACCGCGCTGCTGCTGCTGCTGCTCCGAAACCGGAAGTGGCGGCGTGACCTGTCCTGACCCGGAAATGACGCGTCGGCTCACACGAGAGCCTCCGACCATGAGAGGAGGAGGCAAAGGAGGGCAGGCTTTATGCAGCCTGACTCCTCCTACAAACACAGGCTGACCTGCGGTCAGCCTTTTTCTTAAACCTCATTTGCCATGTAGTTGCCCACCCCATTCATTTGTTCAGATCTTTTTGCAAGGTTTCCACATCCGGCGGAGAAGTTATTGCCCAGCTTAGCTTAAGCCCCATACACACGGTCGGATTATCCGCGGACCAGGTCGGTCGGATCCTGTCCGTCGTACTTTGTCCGATGTTGGTGTTGCGTACACACGGTCGGACTACGTTGTCGGAATATCCGGTCTGCAAGAACGTCGTGACGTAAGTCGTCTTCCACGAGATTAGAAAAGGGAAGTTCAGCACCACGTCAGGCACCCGTTGGGCTCCTTCTGCTGATCCCGTGTTTATCGCGAGTTAGTCGAAGTTTGGTGACTTAAGATTCACGCTTCTCAGTTTTCTGACTCAGATCGTTACTGCTCTTCAGTTTGTGCTTGTCGTGCGTATCTGTTTATTAGTGCGTGTAGTCAGTTCGCATTTGTTGGTCATTGCGGCCTATATCTTGATATAGGACGCTTTGATTTGCACTGCTTATTGTCTGCTCGTTTCTGGTATTCATTTCGTTCTTTCAGGCCTTGCTGTTTATCGGTGCTTTCTGTTTGTCCGTTCTGACCAGCCGACCTTTTGTGACCTTGTGAGCGATGTTTCCCGTGCGTACTCGTCGCCGAGTTCGTGCTGTACGCGGAATTGGTGTCGGGCTTTTAGCTTTGAGCCAAGACCCGTCCATGAACAGAGTGACGAGGAGTATGTGGACCAAGAATTGGTTGCTTCAGCGTGACCAATTCTCGCACATGTCTTTGCTTTGTGAGATCCGGGAGAATAATCCTGATGATTTTAGGAACTTTCTTCGGATGACGGACCCCGATTTTCACCGTCTTTTGGCTTTGCTGACCCCCTTTATCAGCCGGCAGGATACCTGCATGAGACAAGCCATTACTCCGGAGCAGAGGCTGGTTGCCACGTTGAGGTACTTGGCGACAGGGAGAAGTCTTCAGGATTTGAAGTTCTCTTCAGGTATCTCTCCCCAGGCCCTGGGAATCATTATTCCAGAGATCTGTTCTGCCATCATCGAGGTCCTGCAGGAGGACTATATTAAGGTAACATTTATACTTTACTATTCCCTTCTATGTATGCTCTGTTTGCTAATGTCTTGTATTTTTGACCTTCTTCCCTAATTACCATGATTGCAATATGCTCTAATATGCTGTGCCCCTTTTCTCCTTCATGCATTTTTCCCTTCACTTACCTCACCAGCATGCTCTTCTGCCCCAATAGACACCTATGGCCTAGTCACTTAAGCAATGTCTTTTGTCTGCTGCATAGTATTGTTTGCCCCCAAACACCCCCTAAAATATGCACTAATGTTTGCTGTGTGGTTTACTTCATGTAGAGCCCCTTTTATTTTATTTTTTGGTGGGGGGGGGGGGGCAAACTCATTAGGAACCCCCTCCCCCAACTGCTCTGTCAGATGGTACCAATCCTCTATCTGCTGGCTTTCCCAAGGTCAATACACACTATATACCTACCTCTTTATAGTGGGCATCTTTAGGGATGAATTCAGCAAAGCATGTAGTGCAAGGGGCTGGCTCCATACTTTCTATTTCCTAGTTTTTTGTGTTCTTTCCCTCCTATTAGCTTGCTTGGTAATTTCAGAATGTCACAATGTGCTTTCCTTTTTTTTTTGGGGGGGGGGGGGGGGCGTTTGAAATGTTAGTTTAGCTTTCTTGGGGGCTGCCAATAGTGTTAAGTACAGAGGGTCTGGCCAAACTAGCACACATTATTGAGCCATTTGCCAATCAATGAAGTGCAGAGGGTTACCTGTCCAACACCCCCCCCCCCCCAAAACCCTAGTTATTGCCAATGGTCCATCAGAAGTGGGGGGGATTGATGGGGGGTGAGTAATCTGTGAAGGGGAGCCTCTACTTTTCTGTGCAAATACTTTCCAGCCTCCAATTTTATACAATGCTCTTGTTCCAAGATGTTGATTGTCTAATCTGCTTGCAATGTTTATGTGCAAAGTGACTAATTATTTTTTCTTGTTTCACTCCACAGTTCCCTTCCACGCCACAGGAATGGCAGACTGTGGCCTCCCACTTTGCCAGCCGTTGGGACTTTCCTAACTGCGGAGGGGCAATTGATGGGAAACACGTCCGCATCGTCCCACCGCCCAACTCGGGGTCCTACTATTATAATTATAAAGGGTTTAATAGTGTAGTGATGTTGGTGGTGGTGTCGGCGACATATGAATTTATGTATGTGGACGTGGGGATGAACGGCCGGATCTCGGATGGTGGTGCCATTGCGCACATGGAGTTCTACTGGCGTCTCCAAAGTGGCAGTCTGTGCTTGCCACCTCCAGAGGAGAATGCAGAAGGACTCCCCTTCGTCTTTGTCGCAGATGAAGCGTTTGCGTTGACTCCCCATCTGATGAGGCCGTTCCCGATGAGGACCCTCACCCCAGACCAGAGGGTCTTCAACTACAGGCTGTCCAGAGCCCGAAGAGTTGTGGAGAACACTTTTGGCATCCTGGCCAGCCGCTTCCGCCTGTTCTTGACGGCAATTAACTTGGCGGAATACAAACTGAACCACATAGTTGTTGCCTGTTGCATATTGCACAACTTCCTCAAAAGACATAACAGGAACTATGTGGTGCCCGTTGGCCCAGATGTGGAGGGCCCTCCAAATGCTGACCTCACAGCCCTTCAAGTGGCACGTCCAGGCTTGCCCCCTCTAAATGCACGCGCGGTCCGCGAGCAATATATGGACTACTTTGTGGGTAGGGGGGCCATTGCTCTGCCTGACGATGTGTGAGAGGCATTTTGTAATAAATCTTATTTTTCAACCAACCTATGATTTCTTGTCATTTCCGTATTCTTTTTAGCTTATTTTACCTTGAAATTTTTTCCCTTTGCCTTCGACAGTGGGAATGCACTTTCTGGGCAAAAGGAGGTAACAGTCTCTTCTTCCCAAAAAGATTATTCTCATGTTGTGTGTTTGCTACCTAATCTTTGGTCTAGAGAAGGTTTGTACTGCATAACTGACACCCAAAATACTCCTTTTCATCACCAGGTCAGACATGTGTGTATTCTCAAAAATGCTGTGCTCCGTGTTTTCGTACAAAGCACTGTGGGTGTCATTTACATAAGTCAAATCCACTATGCTCTACAAGTGCAGTGCAAAAGTGCCCTGGAAAAGAAACTTGCAGTGCAAACTGGACTTGCCTTTAGTAAATAACACCCATTGCCCCCCATATCCTTTACATTTGACAGACATAATGCATTGTGTTTTTTAAATAAGGAAGCCACACATTTCGAAAAGTAAAAAAAGTTTACTTGGAAAACATTCACAAGTGCATTTACAATCTTCTTGCCCAAACTGACAACATCTTGGTTATTTACAACATTGTTTACAAACATTCCGCAATTGGTAAAACCAGGCATGGAGCAAAACAGAACCTAGGAACTAGGAAAGTTCAACTTTCTAAAGTGAAGACAAGATCAGACATGACTATATGTTCAAAGTGTGTTTGATCTTGCCTTCATCACATGGGGGGTCACCCCTGGAAAGTGGAAATTTAGAACATGCACACAATTTGGGTCTGAAAATGGTCATTTGATGGTAAAACACATGCCTAGAAGCTTCAAAAGTGCCATTTTCCATCATGGGGATGAATGGACGTTTTTTGGGGGTGCAAACCCTTCACCACAACCACTTTCGTAGTTCGTAAAGTGGTTGCACCCCCAAAAAAACGTTGTCATTCATCCACCATGATGGGAGCTAGCACATGTGGACACAATGTGTGCATGTTCCAAATTTCACACAGTTCTTAAGTTGCAAATGTGTTCAGAAGCTGGCACAAATGTGTGTTAATTACTTGGTGCGTTTTCATATTTTACCTAAAACATCAATGATGTTCTTCAATTTTTGTTGAACATCATTGATGTTTTGCTTTAGGTAATCTAGATCTCTATTGCAGACCATTATCTCCCCGATGAGTACGTGGGCACTCTCTGTGGTAAAGTGCGATTTTTCTTCCACAACATCCACGTCACCTAAAAACCACAAACAAACAAAAATCGGGTGTTGGAAATGAGGCAGCCATACATTGATTAGCTTACCAGTAGCTGTGTTCTCCCACACTCACCTGTTGTGGTGACAAGTTCTCCAAGTTCGATGATCTCTCCTTCCTCCTCCTCCTCCTCTGCTTCTGCTCTTTCCCCTTTTTTGGGAGGTGTTGGTTTTGGGGTTTCCTCAGACGGCCCAAGTTTTCGCTCCCCTATGAGAATGTACAAAAGGAAGATTTAGCAACACTATCTATTGAGGGCAGAAATAGGAAATGACAAACATTGCTTGAAAGTGAGGAACACTATTTTTGTTTGGCCAGTTACAAATGCCAACAACATGAATGTAGTCACTTTGTAAAGGTGCTAAACTTACTAGCTTTTTGGTAGAAGTTTGTCTGATGGAGACCCCCCTCTAGTATCCACTGGAGCACATGTGTGGAAAAGCATAATAAAAAGGGGGTTTGGGTGTCCCAGCACTAGTGCTCTAGAGTCCAGATGGGTAAACAGCTACTGAGTGACCTCTCCTTTACATTGAATAAATTTGTGTTACGTTCTTGATGACATCTCTAGTGAGAAGAAACTTCCTTTCAATCAAAACTTCCCCAAACCTCGTATTATAAGTGGCCGAACGTTCGAGGTTGCGTACGATCGAATGGACACACACACACGACCATGACAGTGGCAGAAAGATCGAGGCTGAGTACGATCGAATGCACAGACGAACATGAAAGTGGCCATTTTGGAATGTACAACTTTGTAAAAATCAAACCACATGGAGCAGTATGCAAGCAAGAAATCAAACACAAAACACAACTACTTACTTTTTTGAAGAATTCGCTTGATCTTTCTGTACTGATCGGCCTCCCTCAGTTTCAGGTCTGACCAGCGTTTCCTCAGTTGCTCCTTGGATCGTTGTACCCCAAAATTATTGTACAGCCTTCTCACAACTTTAGACATGATCTTGGCCTTGCGGACATTGGGGTTGAGGTAAGGCCCATACTTCCCATCATAGTCGCTCCTCTTTAATATGTCCACCATCTCCAACATTTCTCCAAATGACATATTGGAGGCCTTGAATTTCAGGCTCCGGGATCGGGACGTTTCTGCCTCCGGACTTTCCTCGTCCTCCTCCTCGTTGGTGGGATATTTGTGGCGCACCTGCTGTGTCCCGCCATGTGCTCTCCCCACTGCGCCGTAAAGAGAAGGGGTGGGGAATAGACGAGAAAGATCGTCAGGGGCGGGCGGAGTTTGACGCATGCGCACTGGATATAAAACGTCACACGCCTGTGTCGTAGCCACGATCTGGGAGACGAGGGGGAGAGAAAGCTCACGCACGAGACGATCGCTAGAAACGAAGGTACAATTTGACGTTGGTACATAACTAGCCTAGACTGATTCGAACTTGAGGCTTCTTTATGGAGAAGATTAGGAGAGTTTAGCCTGACATAATTTATAGTGTTTTGTGTGGTGTTGTGTCTTGCAGAGATTATGAAGGGATTCAACGACGTGAGTTTTCTCACCCTCTTCATTGAGAAATACAGGGAATTTCCCATTTTATGGCAGGCTAAACACCCCCATTACAGCATCAAACCAAAGAGGTACGCAGCCCTGCTGGAACTTGTGGAATTTGTCAAGCCAAGGTTCCCCGCGGCAACTGTTGATGATATAAGAAAGAAAATTGGCAGCCTGAGGAGTGCGTATATCAGGGAGCGCAAGAAGGTCCGGAAGTCGGAAGAAACTGCAACTGCAGCAGATGAGGTCTATGCCCCCAAGCTCTGGTACTATGAGAGTCTCCATTTTCTCAAAGACCAGGCTGATGTCACGGAGCCACTCTCGACTCCTCCTTCCACGCTTCCTTGCGCGCAGGCCACCCCTGATGAGGCTTCCGAGGAGCAACCTGGGCCTTCCAGTCTGGAAGAAGTGGAGGAGCCCAGCTTGTTCCAGGTATAGTAGTTTTGTTACCATTTATGTGAATAATGAATGATGTTCACTTAATTCAGGATCTCCAATTGGTTACTTCCTAACGTGTTTGACATATCAACAGACAGTAGTGTTGGAGACATTTGGGGCCAGAATCAAAACTGCAGGGCTGAGAATTGTATGGTTTTCTATTTGTAAACATTTTGCACCAGTCACTAGATGAGAATTGTGTGTGTTTGATGAACAAATAACTGAAACTATGTCCCTTTTTCATACACAGGAAGACCTCAGCCAGGAGGTGGCTGTGGAAGGTGGCAGTCAGGAGGAGGCAGGGGTTAGTGGCAGCCAAAAGGTGGGTAGTGGCAGCCAAGAGGGGGCTAGGCCTCGGAGCCTGACTGACTCCCAAATCCCTCCCCTCCGCCTTCCGTACAGAAGGGCGAGAAGGGGGGGTTATGCGGCAGAGTCAGCGCTCCGGATGATCAGAGAGGCTTCAGCCTCCCTACGTGCCACACCCACCGACGAGGAGACCTTTGGCTCCGTGGTTGTCACTAAAATGAAGGGTATGGAGGTGAGGCAACGCAACATGTGTGAGGGGCTCATCCTCCATGTCCTAAATAAGGGGATGGCTGGGGAGATGACTCCCCTCACACATGTTTGCCATAGTTACCATGCTCCTCCTCCTCCTCCTCCTCCTCCTCCTTCTGCCACCCCACCAGCACGACAGCCACAGCGTGCAAGGAAGCGTGGAAGGAAGACCTGAGAGTGACGACCTGGATTCAGTCTGGTCTGAGAGAAGATGGAGCCTCTTGTAGTACCAGAGCCTGGGGACCGAGATGGCATCTGCTGCAGTTCCGGATGCTTTGGACTTCAGGGAACCGCCTGGGAGACCAATAATCTCGGGGGTGGGCTCCCTAAGTGAGAACGCCAGTCGAGTAATCGATGAATTTCTCAAACCCTTTGTCATGAATTTACCGTCGTACGTGAAAGACACCATGCACTTTTTGCAAATTATAGACAAACTCTATGTACCCGACCATACGCTCCTAGTAACAATTGACGTCGAGGCACTTTACAGCTCCATCCCTCACAGTAAGGGTTTAGCAGCAATTCGACATATCTTGCGAAATAGTGTAGATGTCGATCCCGCATACGGTGACTTCATGACTACCCTACTTGAATTCATATTGGAACACAATGTATTCACTTTTGATGGCTCCCACTACCTCCAGGTACAGGGGGTAGCGATGGGGACTTGCTGTGCCCCATCCTACGCCAACCTGTACCTGGGGGAGTGGGAGAAAACAGTCCTAGACGATGAAGACTTGTCGATGTACACGGACCACATTATAGGGTGGTACCGGTACATCGACGACATCTTCATCGTCTGGGACGGCTCACATGATCTGTTAGATCAATGTCTGTCCAGATTGAATAGGAATGAATTTAATCTCAATTTTACTATGTCACATAGTCTCACCAACATCGCATTTCTGGATGTTGAGGTATATAAGGGAGAAGATGGTAAACTGCTTACCAAGCTGTATAGAAAACCAACAGCTGGCAATGCAATTCTACACGCGACCAGTTTCCATCCCAAACCCTTATTAAATTCTATACCCTACGGTCAGTTTTTGAGAATTCGACGCAACTGTGCGGACGACAAGATCTTTAAACAAGAGGCTGACAACCTCCGGGACCGCCTCTTGGAAAGGGGTTACTCACACTCCTCTTTAAAAAGGGCGTTCCAACAAGCTTGCATACGGAGCAGGGACCATCTCCTGCATTCAAACAAATCCAGAGATGATGCTAATCCTCTGAGAATTATAACTAGATTTGGTAATCAGGAACAGCAAATTAGAAAAATAGTGCAGAAGTATTGGTACCTTCTAACGGAGGACCCCACTTTAGGCCCATATGTTACAGACAAACCCTTATTCACATTTAGAAGAACTACCTCCTTAAGAGACCAAATAACCAGCAGCGAATTTAACGCTGGCACCAATATTCACTGTAAATATAGGGGTACCTACATGTGTGGGTCATGTGGATACTGTAAATATATGTGGGTAGACAAGAACCCCAGGCTACCAGACGGCCAGGTATTCAAAGCTAGACACTTCGCCAACTGCAAAACCCTGGGTGTCATTTATCTACTGCAATGCGACTGCTCTTGTTTCTATATAGGGAAAACTAAGCTGGAGTTCTGGAAAAGAGCCTATAGACACATCCACAGTATGAAAACCTGTGACCCAGATCTCCCGCTTGGGAGACATACCATTACTGTCCATGCGGGTAAATTTCCTAACATCAAATTTCTTATTTTGGATCGCATCCATCCCAATCCGAGAGGAGGGGATTGGAATAAATCCCTCCTCCAATTGGAAGCACGATGGATTTTCAAGCTTAAAGCTACCCAAACCCCAGGCCTCAACGAGGCAATTTGGTTTAAACCATTTCTGGAAGGGTTCTCATCCGGCGGGATGGAGAAATAAAACAACTACATCAGCCTATCAAAAATCCACAATATGGCTAGTCCCTCCCCCTCTTTGACTTGAGCGCTGCTCACTGGACCGAATACCTTTTTGTTTGTTTTTCTTCACACCAACCCTTTACTGTGGATGTGTATATACGCTGGCCTTCGGACAAATATATCTGTTCGATCCAGACACTCCTACCTCGCTCCACCTTTGCTTGTTGCAATGTACAAGCTATAGAGCGTCAGGTACAATGACCCCTGCACTATATGCATCCAATTCACATGATACCAAGTAAAAACATCTGGCCGGGGCTATAGACACTGTTCTTATCTAAGGACCAATAGAAATACTCTATACACCCACGATATAACCAAGTTTTTCTCATATAATAAAATAACCTATGATGATCTCTTGTTTATATATATTCCCTACATACTCTTTATATGCCAGGATTTTCATATATCTCTTTGTCCATGCACAATGTCATATATTCCAGTTATTATGTACATCTATGCTCTTCGTGTTTTTTATATCCTTTATGCATGAATTGCTATGTTCAATATATGTAATCTCTCGTTCTGTTATATATATTCTCTGCATACTCTTTATATGTCAGGAATCTCATACATCTCTCCTTTTTTTGCACAATGTCATATATTTCCAGTCATTATGTACATCTATGCCTTCTGTGTTTTTCTAAATTGCCATGAATTGCCATGTTCAATATGTGTAATTGACGTTTACTGTCTCCCTCTCCATTAGAATCCGCTCCCCCTCTAACTCACTGTAGATCTGCTGGAAGGGATGCCTGGCTGAGGGAGCTTCAAGACGCTATCATACCTACTATTCTGCATTTACTCTGGCGGCGGTGGGAGACTTGGGAGGGTCCGTGAACCGCCCGGCACGCCCAGCCGCCCGCCCATCACCCAATGGACGGAGCGGCATAGCAGGAGTTTTCGACGTCGGTTCTCGACGCCGTGACTCCATATTGCTTCACCCGGCGAGCGTATATCGCTCGTCGGTGAAGCTTTACGTGCCGGTGGGAGCTGTGGGCGTGTCCGGGTCACGATGCGTAACCATGGATTGGTGCGCGGGACCCGGATGCGCGCGCAGCCCTCGGGGGGCCGAGCATTACAAGGCACCTGGTACCTCCCCTCCACACGGCAATCAGCTGTATCTACAACAGCTGATCGCAGGAGGGGGAACACATTTAAATAGACCGCCCGTCTCATCCAGCAGACTGCTATTGCCAGTCTGAGGAGGAGACGAGCGGAGTACAAACAGCCCAATAGGTAAGAGAAAACTTTTCATATCTCACTTTTGAACAAACTTTCATGACATGTCTTTTTTGCCTTCTGGGTGGGATCTCCACATTTTAAACACCATTGCAGTCTTGATTGGACGATTGGTATACACAAGATGTGACATGCTTGCTTCTAAGTTGGGATGCATATATAATACTATTGCTACACATAGTTACAAACAAGCCATTTGGAAGGCTTGAGTACAATTATAATATAAGCCGTCCCTGTGGGGAACAGTGCGAATTAAGAGATACACATATGGTGGACTCAACAAAATATATATGCATACGAATTTAGCTACAATATATCCACATGCCCCATCACACCTTCCAAGAATATAGGGATTTTTCTGTGGGGACTATTTGCGAGGGACATTCATCGGTGGCTATGATTCTTTTATCTGGACATCTTTGATTGTTTTTCTCTCCATAGTTTCCGCATGTCCATCGATATCCCACCACCAGTGCAAGTTTGATGAAGATACGTTCACAGATCTATAATACAGGTCTGTGCGAACAAACATGTAGAATTCATATACCATATCTTACCTTGTACAATTACTTATACATTTCTTGATTCACCAGGGCTTCCATACCCGACCCCAGTGTGTCTCACGGACGCCCCCTGCTGCTATCGTGCCAGGACATTTGCAAATAAAAAATCTCTGGGATTTCAATCAATCCTATATATATGACACAATCTCTATGAGCTGTCATATCTAATGCATGGACACCAATCCTTGCTCCAATCTCATCATCTCAAGAAATTTTAGGCCAAGAAGCTCCCTCTCCCAGCCATTGCTTTTAACTACATCGAAATATTCCTGTAAACGGTATGTGAATACTTCCTCTTATGTGTATATTCTATGCAAAAAATTGTTTTGTCTCTCGATGTTGGAAGCATCATCATACTTTATTATATTAGATATACATCAAGGTTTATTTTCCCCTGTTTTGACAAACTGTTTTACTATAATATCTTTTAGATATTAGAAATGTTGCGCTCCTACCTCTGAAGAAGGAGGAAAGTTGTAAAAACCTCCGAAACGCGTCAGGTGTGAGTCAACGCCTATACAAAAAATATACACCTATATATCGTACTTTATGCATAAACTGCTGTTTGAATATTTCAAAAAGTTTTTATATTGTAATTTTGTCAAATGTTTTTGTATATAATTTTTTGCAATAAAACGTTTTTTCTCAAACATACATTATCCTATACTATATTTGGGGTTATATACTATACATGCCTTAAAAGTCCAAACCCTTAGGGGATTTTCTTTTGACTTTCTGTACTATAGGATGTGGCATGAAATTTTAAACTCCCCTTTTCTATATATGTGTGATCTCTGCTAAGCCTACAACTTTCTCCCCTTAATATACGTACTCCTCAGGCCCCCAATTTTCTACGCTTGAAAAATGATGGTTGCCGTGGGGGTCCAAGGCTTTGCAAATTCCCCAAGTTTCACCATGGCTGCGTTCCTCTTTGGTTTGTTGCTGAGACCTAAATAAATGTTTTTGGGATTTGAAATAATCATTGACTATTCTGTTTTACTTTTCTACAATGACAGTTTTTCTTTGAGTAGGCAGGTACATTTCACTAATCCTAAAGTAGAATTAACAAGGGGCACCAACAACCAACAAACTCCTAGTAAATTTAAGCAAGAAATACAAATGTTAATAATGTGGTTTTGCTAAGTTGAGACACACAACCCCCCTCCAAAACAAAAAAAAAAAATCTCCTTCAAATATGTATTCACAAAAAAAAAAAAAGACAAATCATGCTAAAAATATAACAAAGATTCTTTTACGATCTGAGTACAAATAAACATGTAGTGTATAAATGCTGAAAAGTAATAAAGAACTAAGTTTGTGAGAAGTGCGGGTGAATAGGAGCAGCTAAAACATGTCATTCTTGTTGCATTGTAAAGAAAAAGAGAATGCGCTGCATTAAAGACATTTTAACATTGCAGCGTGACGAATGTGCTGTGTCGATTAGGAAAGGTAGTTTTACCTGACCGAGCGCTTCCGTCACAGAATTTCTTCTGAGCATGCGTAGCACTTTGTCCGTCGGACAACCGTACACACGATCGGATTTGGTGTGATCGGACCGTGTTGTCGGCAAATCTATCCAGCAGGAGATAGGACTTTGTCCATCGGACAATCCGACGTACACTGTCCGATGGTGCATACACACGGTCTGATTTTTCAACAACATTGTCCGATCGGACAGAATCCATGCAAAAATCCGACCGTGTGTATGTGTGTCGTCTGCAAATACAGAGATTGAGCTGTTTACTCCATCCTTCATGTTCTTAAAGCTTCCATCAAAATCAATTTGTAGGACATGGAGAATGCATGTCAAATTGGTGTGGTTATCAGGCATTCCTTCTCAAATGATGTTAGGGGAATTTTGCCGGGTTTGGCAAAGATCGTAAAACATTTAGCTGTTTGTCTTGAATTCCACTTTAACTGATCCGACCACTAACCCTAAAACACCAGCACCAAAACCCAGGACACCCCATATTTCCAACCAACGCCTTGTCAATTCTTTATTTGCAAATGACCTATTATTTTTAGGGAGGTCCTCTAACAGCTTATTAAAACCAGGCTAAAAATGGAGATTGTGCCAATAGAAAACAGTTTGATAAAACAAAAAACTGACCAGTACCTGTAAAGATAAACAAGCTAAGTTTGAAAAAGTATGGAACCCCTGGATTGCATACCTCCAAGCCCCCTAGCTGCTGGACCACCCTGAGGATTGAGGCCCGGGCCGAGGGGACTAACCCTGCCTTTCTCTTTCACTTTATTTCTTTCTTTTATTTCCTCTTTCTTTCTTTCTTCTACATACTTTCCTTTTTATGGTTTCTGTTATGATCTAATGAATCTTTGTAAGGTTGCTGATGGGGGACCACGGAGCCTCCCTAACCCTCATACTTCCTCATGAGTAAGGTGGCATGCTATGAGGTTTTTAGGGTTATTTCCTGAAAATGTTGTACACCTTCCTCTCTATGTATTTGACTATGAGTACCCTACAGCTTATTGAAATGTTAATTGACAATTATTTCCACTTATACTTTTTTATCTCACTTTAGTAACCAGTTGCTGATACATGGTTGCTCTTTTAGGCAGAGCCTCAACGTTAGGCCAAGTTTCTCCTGATTGTGCTGTTCCTCTGTCACTACATTATGGCCTACAGTGCTGGGAAAAGGTCACCTAGAGCCCAGGGCAAAACAAAACTGCACCCCCCAGGATGTATGAGCATTATGTGTAAGAAAAAAATCCCCCTCCCCCAAACAAGTGAGGCATTAATCTGCAGGATTACCCCCTCAGCATAAATTATCCCTCCTCCCAGTACAAATCCACCCCCTTGCTGAAATATCTGCCCCTCAATCCCCCAAATCCCCCCAGTACAAATGCCACTCTCTAAAAAAAATCACCCCTCCTAGCACAAATCCTCCACCCCTCAAATTTCCCCACCAGTTACAGATTCTTTCCCCCTACTCCAAATCCCCTTCCTAGAACAAACCCCCCCCCCCATCTCCCCTCTTAGCAGAAACACCCCCCAATCATCCCTACTAGCACAAACCCTCCCAAAAAAAAGACTTCTCCTCCTAGCACAAATCCCCATTCCCCTCTACCATTTCTCCTCTTCCAGCACAAACCCCCAAAATTTACCCTTCTCTTCTCCCACCCCCCTCCCACCACAAATCCCCCTGAAGCACCACTTTTACCACACACACACACATTTCCGCTCCTGGAACATTTCTTACCACCTGCTGCCCCCTAAATTCCTTCTCCCAACACAAATCCCCTCCTCCCTCAATCTCCTTGTGGTGCCCCCCCCCCCCCCATCTCACATGATACCACAGTGCCCAGGGCAGCCACCATTTTTCCCCACCCCTTGTCCCGGCCCTGATGGCCATTAATGGTATAGGAGGATGCTTCGGCTCTTTGACATTTATTTGACAATGTTTATGCTTTTGTATACCATGTAAACTTTGCAATAAATATTATTGGAAAAGAAAACAGTTTGATATTATTTATTAAATGATACTGACTGGTTACTGCAAGAAAATGCAGTTCTTTTGGTTGTCTTTGTAAGTCCAAAGTAGTTTTCTATGGCAACCAGTCAGATTTCATCATGCCATTAGGGTGTAGGGTGGGGGCATGTTTCTAAACACAGTCTGAAAGCGCAGCAAGTTCAGGGCTTTCTAATAATACATGATTGTGCCTATTACCCACTGTACGAAAGTAAAGTAGCACATAACTGTCTGTTACAAATTACAAACAAATAACAGACAAAAAATAATACATGCACTTTGGAGGGAAAAAATTGTACAGCTTGCAGGCTTTATATATTTGGGAAAATTTTATCTTATGTGTTCCTTTTTTATTTGTGCTAAAGCAAGCAATAATGTTTTTTATTGCAGAAGAGGCATACTATCCCGTCACTTCTGCAATAAAAGGTTCTTACTTCCGTACTCACATCGGTAGGTAAATGGGACCTGGGACAAATGTGTGTGTAGCGGTACCCTCGTAAGGGCTGCTGATTTGGTTACTTAGCAATCCGCCAATCACCATGCTGCCAGACTCCCCACGATCAATTAAGACAATAACAGTCATTTGTATGGTTTGTTACGTTTATTTCAGAATACAACTTGGATGGAACCAGGGGTGATATGAGATGCCCATAGCAGTTGGTGTATTGCACAACAATACTGAATAGCCTTGGCTTGAAAGTTGTACATCTAGTATTCTCAGCAAACTATTAAAACACTACTTCTTCACTTCCAATTTTGACAAGGAAGAATCACTCTGAATAATTCCACCTTGCAGACTATGGCGGTTTCTGAGACTCAAAGATCCAGAGGCCTAACACAACCTCTCCCCGATGGTTCAATGAGTTAGACAGCCACACAGTCTTTGGAACATATTACCAATGTGGTAACCAGACCAGAGATAACATGGTATCTCCCCCCGATGGCCTGACACATGGTAATAGGCAGACTACTGTTCCCAGCCAGTCCTTTACTCTCAATGCTGCGTTCCCCGGCCACAGCATTCTGCACTATTCTTGATAGCTTCTCTTGTTCTGTTCACACTGACCTTTGACTACTTGGCCGTTCTGAGTCCCCGGTCACAAAACGTTGATCTACTCTCTTCCGCTTTACTGTTACTTCTTCTGTGTTGATCTTGTCCAGCATTCAAGTCCTGTGTTCCCCCGGTCACAGCAGCTTGATACCTTTTCACAGACGAAGATCTTTATCTAAGACTCCCTTTCAGCGGTTCCTCCATCCCTCCTCCACGCTCGGGGACGCCCGGAACAGCACCTCAACACCCCATGCTGTCTTTTCCTACTCTCTTGACTCCTCCCTGGCAGCATGTGACCCCAGCTTATATGGGAGGCTTGCCCCCTGCCAATACCAAAAGATAATTGGTCAGGGCTCCTCACATGAGCTGCCTGCCACTCAGAGTTCAGGTCCAACCCCTATTCCAGAACCATCTTTTTGAAAGCAGGGGAGGCATCTCTGAATCAGAGCACAGGTGACCACACCCAACACTACACTGAACACTCCCATTCCCAAAATCAAAACAGACAGGCCCAGCGTGCAGCATAAGCCTGCCTAAATTTACCTGCACATATCCTGAACTGGGAAAAAATCCTATTCTAGCACCTACCCTTAGGTAGAGGGTGCTAGATGTGGATCAGGAAAGTCACTGTAAAGTCAGATCTTCTGTGACTTAGAATGTGTTGAAGCCATTGGCTCACAATGACAATCAGGGAAGTAGAATTTTCCGGAAAGGTCCGCAACTGAAGCCTCCATGCTTCTTTACTCTAGGTTTCCCAGTGTAGCCTAGGGTTGCCACCTGTCCGGGATTCACCCGGACAGTCCAGGTTTCTAATTATGTGTCCAGGTTTCAGTCCACCTGAAACCCAGACACATTATTCAGAGAGGAATGTGGCTCGGAAAAGGGCCTGACAGGAGGCTGAGGGGACATGTGTGCTGCATTACTATTCTCTTCAGAGCACCCAAAGGTGTCCCAGGTCTGTTAAAATCCTATAGTGTATACTACAAAAAAAAAAAAAATATCTGTGCGCCGCTAAAGTGTTCAGGTTTCGCTTGAAAAAAAAGTGTCAACCCTAGTGTAGCCATCTTTTTGGGAGGGGGTGTGTGTCATGAGAAAAGACCCTCCCCAAACAGGATAGTGCATTGAACCTGTAAGTACAGAAGAGAACCAGAACCTTTGCTAAGTGGAACAGTGGGTTTAAAAATAAAGTTGCTATCACCCAGGACAGAGCCTCTATGAACAGAGGGGTTCCCTCCCTGGCAAATTAGCCAGGAATCTGAACAAAGTAATTTTGAGCAGAGGAACTATTGCAATCAGCATATAACTATAATAAGCTTTTCTCCAACGGTAACTGTGGTGTGTTACCAGAGTCAGCCTATCTATTCTGCACTTAGTCCCTGGTAGCATCTAATCTGTCATGCACCCGGACTTCTAACTACTAGAAGTGGCCGTCAGATGCCTAACCTGGCCCTGAGCTAAAACTAGCTATAAAATCACAGACCAGAGGGGACAGGTTTAACAAGAATAACAGGAGCTGCTTATAAATTCTAGTGTAATAAACAAGGTTTGCCTACTAATATATTGGAAGGTGACCTTTACGAACATACAGTAGCACAAACCTAGCTATCTGTCACTGTGCATTTGAGATAACATTAACCACTTGCCGACCAAGGACGTCATATGACGTCCTTGACTTTAAGTGGTGATATCTGAATGATGCGTGCAGCTATTGGCATCATTCAGATATCATTTTTTCCGGCCGGCGATTCTGTGCACCATAAGAACGATCATAGCGGCAGTTCCGCCGCCTGATCGTTCTTATAGGCAGCGGGAGGGGACGTCCCCCCCCTCCCGCCGCCATCCGGTGCTTCTCCGGGCTCTCCCGTGCCATCGGGGGCCCGGAGAAAGAATCGCTCGCCGCCGGATGACGAGCATAGAGATTTCCGGTGACCAGATGGTCACCAGTCATCTCTATGACCGTCGGAGGTCCGGGCGCAACGTTATGACGTCACGCCCGGTACCCGGATGTAAACAAAGCCGCGATCGCGGCTGTCAGCATGAGATCGGTAAAACATTTTTTACCGATCTCATGCTTTCCAGCCTGGAGGAGAGATGTGGGGTCTTATTGACCCCACATCTCTCCATAAAGAGGACCTGTCACATACATTCCTATTACAAGGGATGTTTACATTCCTTGTAATAGGAATAAAAGTGATCCAAATTTTTTTTTTTTTTTTAAAAAGTGTAAAAATAAAAAAAATTAAGTAAAATAAAAATAAATAAATAAATAAAAAAAAATTAAAACGCCCCTGTCCCCTGTAGCTCGCGATCAGAAGCTAACGCACACGCAAGTCCCGCCCGCATATGTAAACGCCGCTCAAACCACACATGTGAGGTATCGCCGCGTGCGTTAGAGCGCGTGCAACAATTCTAGCACTAGACCTCCTCCGTAACTCTAAACTGGTAACCAGTAAAAAATATTAAAGCGTCGCCTATGGAGATTATTAAGTACCGAAGTTTGGCGCCATTCCACGGTTGTGCGCAATTTTAAAGCGTGACATGTTTGGTATCTATTTACTCGGCGTAACATCATCTTTCATATTATATAAAAAAATTGGGCTAACTTTACTGTTTTCTTATTTTTTAATTCATGAAACTGTTTTTTTTCCCAAAAAAAGGCGTTTGAAAAATTATTGCGCAAATACCGTGTCAGATAAAAAGTTGCAATGACCGCCATTTTATTCCCTAGGGTGTCTGCTAAAAAAAACGTACTCAATGTTTGGGGGTTCTGAGTAATTTTCTAGCAAAAAAATGATGATGTTTACATGAAGGAAAATAGGCCAAAATAGGCCCGGTAGGCAAGTGGTTAATACAAAGATACGTCTTTCACAAGGATTCAGGCAACACGATAAATGCTGCAGTTAAACTACGTTGTATTAGAATGATAGGACTACTTGCCTAATAGTTTCTGCTTCTAGTCTGGATGAAAATACAGCAGCACCTGTTTGTATAAGGTCATGTGACTCTGTTTTCTTTGTTTACTTCCTGGAAACTCCCGTTTAAATAACATCACAGTTCTCCAGTTTCTGACCCTGTTAACAGGGAAGTACTGTCTGTAACCAATTAACTTTGTGATAATTAAGAAACAAGAGGATTTTACAAATAGAGAGAGTAGAGGACAGCAGATCCCTACACTTGAAGCCAACACACCCCCACCCTACCCTGATGCAGCCACTGTGTACAGTTTCCATGATATGGTATCCAAGCAAAATGGCAGCTGCACACCAAGTAAAAATTATGCAATCAACTTTAATGTTCAGAACTCACAAAAAACCCAATTTGTGACGTGTTTCAATCCAAAGAGCCTAAATAATGCATCCATCGTTGTACAGAGAGAATTCCTTGTTTATGAGTGCTGTTCCTTGACAATCTGGAATGGATCAGTATCCTTCAGAAACATTTAATGGTATGTATTGTACATGCCTCGTTCTGCTTCAGATGTTGCTGGCCAGCTAGACGATTTTAGGATTTCCCTGACTGGATATTTCCACAAGATAATGGCTGCTGCAAATTAAAAAGGGACTATAATCATTATAGATCATAAACAACTATATACTAGAAAGGTGCTATCCCTAATGGCTCACTTGGATATAAGTTTGCTTCTAGAACCTTTTGCGAAGAATGATTACCATGCAAGCTTAGTTGACAGAAAAGTAATTACTACACATCTGTGCAGATTCCTTTTCTGTTCAGGCCGGAAAGTGATACAAATCGTTATCTGTCATCAGCACAAATAGAATGACTGCCATGTAAAGGGTTTACTGCATGTTTTGTCAGATTTCGATGTGCATTTGATCTGATACTTCGATAATAAGGTTGAAGTAAGCGAGTGCTGTGTTGTTTACATTTATCACTAGCAGATTCCAGAGTGAACGCCTAGCAAGCAGCTACAAAATGGCTAAAAAAGACCTCCTAGTCTTGTGACCCAGGCACCCCTATCAGACAGCATAGCCAGGCCCTTGGCTTCTCTCCTGGATTTCCAGGTTGGGCCTAAAACAACTTCCAAGTTTCTATCTATAGATATATATATATATAGTTTCAGTTTTGTATATTGTTTACTGTTGCACTTGATGGTGTTGGTATTTTGGCACTGAATTGTGAGTCTTTATCTGAGAAAGATATACACAACAGGGGAATAAACTTGTTACTTTTTTTTATAACTAGCTCTCTCTCCAGACTACACTGCAAATGAGTCAGTCTGATGCAGGATCTGTTGACGCCTGTGATTGTACTGGTAAAGTAATAGTAGGACACGTGAGTATGTTTTCCAAAGGATACTGACAGCACTGTGCAAAGCAATTGCGATTGGCCTTCTCCCAGTCTGATCGCTGTTGTATGAAGGATGATATCAAAACAGGTTAATGTACTTGTTCTATGTGAAAATACATTAAAGTGATTGTAAACCCTCACATATACTTAGTGAAGTGACTGGCCTCAGGTGATGCACAGAGATGAAACAAATCCTCCTACATAAGTTGTACTTGTTTATTTACAGCCTTCTTTCTCCTACATCCATTCAAAGTGCATTTACACAGGATCGCTAAGCTCTGAAAAATAGGGGGCAGAGAGCTGAAGTTATACTAGTGAGGAGAGCTCTGAGAGCTGATTGGAGGGAAGGGACACACCCCCCTTCACACAGCACACAGCAACATAGCTGAGGCTGTCAATCATAGGCTGTGCCCTCCCCTGTCACCATTTTTCTTTTAGTGTCAGGAAAACTTGTCATTTCATATTTCCTGAAGAATTGTAGACGGCCACTCACATTGGCTTGTCTAGCTCCGCGCTTAGGATAATTCAAAAAGAATCTTTTAACATATCGCAAGTAGCCTCAGTGCCGGGTAGGCACTGGAAAATGTAAGTGAGCAATTGGCTGCTGTGTTTTTTTATGCTATTTTTTAAATAAAACGTTATTACGCTATGAGGTGCGCCTCTCTTTATATTCCCACATATGTTTCCAATCCATTCCATCTGAGCTGGTCTGATAGAGGGAAGAGAGCCCTTGAGTGAGGGTGTGTCACTCAGTGTACAGGCACAATCCTGTGAAAGCGCATTTGATTGCTTCTAAACAAAGTAATCAACTCCATTTGGTAAGAGGCCATTTAATACTGCTGGTTCTCACATTGGGTGGATCGAGAATTTGTCTGGTGATGGTGCACAAGCTATATCTACAGGAGTGATTGTGGCGTTTTGCAGCAAGGACTACTATATGAACTTTGCGTTATATCAATTAACACTGTCTAATTTATATTAATATTTTTCACGTTTTTTTTTTTTTTTTTTTTTTTTTTTGGATGCACCCAAGATATTGGGATTATTTGCCAATTTTGTTGGCTTGCACTTTTTATATACTACATGAACTTTGCGTTATATCAATTAACACTGTCTAATTTATATTAATATTTTTCACGTTTTTTGGATGTACCCAAGACATTGGGATATTTGCCAAATTTGTTGGTTTGCACTTTTTATATATTAGATTGGGCATAAGTGCTTGATCATTAACTTTCGTTGTACACATTGTGATACAAGGTACAGGGTCTGTTATATTTATATTATTTAATTTAAATAGAGCTCGGTCAGCTCTATTTTGTGTGTTAATTATCTTTGGGGTAATAATTAATTTATACCTCACTGGGTCACGCTAGGTGTCTGGTGTTATTATTGTTTGTATAAACACACTCTAACCAATTTTTATTATTCACATTATAATGGTTGTAATGTATGAGTAACCAAATGTGGTTCACTATTATCACTTTAAATAGTTATTAATTAGCTTAGTTCATGGTATTTCATATTTCCTGTCCAGGGTTTACAACCACTTTAATGTTTTTTAATTCATACAGAAATTTAATTACTTTGAGTTTTTACATCTGCCTGGACATCTGAAATAAGTAAAACATTTTTTGTTAATTGCTATAATCTAATTGGGAATTTATTTACATGGAAAATATAAAGTGTTCTATAGATTAGAACAGCAGCTTTGACAGCAAAGACATTGTTCACTTTTCTGGAATATAACATACCCAGGCAGAGCAGGAAAGCAGTGACAATGTAATGTCGAGTCGAGGGGTGCTGACAAGGACAGATTGTATGTAGCACTACCCCCGTAGGAGATGCTAGTGTCCCGGTTCCCCACTGCTGCACAGCCAGTTGCACAGCATTTTCTTCATGCATTCCAATGCAGGAACCATTCCTTGGCTTGTTTTAGATGTTTTATTGTTGATAACTTGTATGGTATAGGAATATATGGAATACCCAACTTGAAAAATGTCCAGAACTATGAACAAATAGGACAATTTCCCCCCTATTTACAAAAAGTATACTTTTCCTTTATTCTGTGCAAACTTGGTTTTCTCAGCAAGGCACCTGCTGCTCACTGAGGGGAACTAACATGACTAGTGTAGTCCTGATAGGACCCCATAGCTGTGACCATAAACCCCATAATCATAACTTAAATAATGAATAAGAGACCACACCGGTTATGGAGTTAAATGGCCATAACAGCATTTATTTTAAATACCAATAATAAGAACTCCAGTTTCTTATTAAACAAATAAAACATAAATAACAATAAACACTTTCAGACCCCCTGCTGAAAACACCCATATATGTTGGTCAGTGACGGAGCTAAGTGCTTAACGCACAACCTGATATCAACTGATATCAACACAAGGGGGCACTGCGGGAGATAAAGAAACCCATGGGTCTCTACCGTACCACCCGATAACCAACATTCCCGCAGTGCACGATACCATTATACATCAACAACGTTTGATGTAACAAGGAGGGGCCATCTATTGATGAGCCCCCCACACACTTACCACCAGTATACCTGCTGCCGTCACTGACCAACTAACCAACCAACGCCAACCCCCCAGCTGTTATGACGAAAATGCTTCCAAAGACCTGAAACGACAACAAACATTAGTACATGCCATCACATTTATACAAAAAAAGGGGGAGGGTGGGTGGGGAAAAACCTGCCTCCTCGTGTTCTGGCTTTCCCTCACTGACCTCCCGGCTCCGCCCCTCCTTTTTATATGGCCGCTCCCCTAGCCCATAGGAAAGCCCACCCCTTACTTTTGTTAACTCATTCCTAGCAAAAGGTGTCACCTGACACACTGTCATGGGCGGACCTGCATGACGTTTCCCTGCTGTCCACTATATTCCAGTCCTTACTTGACTAGTGTAGTCCTGATAGGACCCCATAGCTGTGACCATAAACCCCATAATCATAACTTAAATAATGAATAAGAGACCACACTGGTTATGGAGTTAAATGGCCATAACAGCATTTATTTTAAATACCAATAATAAGAACTCCAGTTTCTTATTAAACAAATAAAACATAAATAACAATAAACACTTTCAGACTCCCTGCTGAAAACACCCATATATGTTGGTCAGTGACGGAGCTAAGTGCTTAACGCACAACCTGATATCAACTGATATCAACACAAGGGGGCACTGCGGGAGATAAAGAAACCCATGGGTCTCTACCGTACCACCCGATAACCAACATTCCCGCAGTGCACGATACCATTATACATCAACAACGTTTGATGTAACAAGGGGGGGCCATCTATTGATGAGCCCCCCCACACACTTACCACCAGTATACCTGCTGCCGTCACTGACCAACTAACCAACCAACGCCACAGCCTGAAAAGGGAGACACCTCACCCTTGATGGCACCTCCACACCCGCAGGGCCGCCTGGATACCCTCTTGCAAACCCAAAGACCAAAGGTCTATACCCACATCTGAAAGATGTACACAATCCCTTCACAAATACATCCCCACATTAACCTCCAACTCCCAGTGGCGAACAACTAGGCCACCTTACCAAGCTATGAAACGTCCCACCACTTTATTAACACGGATCCTGGCTTTATTGATCCTGAACACCGACCTGGCCATGCGCCAATTAGTTCTGGCTACCATGTCAGACCAAATTAATATGGTGCCCGGGAATGTGGCCCGTAGGAACATAATGTCCGCTTTGATATCAGCTATCAAGTCCCTCACGGTCCGTACACCCAAATCATTGCCTCCAGCGTGAATCACCAACACTTCAGGTGGTCGGTCCAGCCATGCGTACCTTTCAACCTGCGGGACAACTCTGCCCCACATCATACCCGGCCTGCCCAACCACCGGATAACTGCCTCACTCCTGGAGATGCCCAGCTGTCTCCCCCTGGTCTCACGTCCCCCCTCCTGGCTCCCCAGCAAACGTAGGAATGGCCAAGGATCCATACAAGGAGTTGTCGCCCTGCATCTGTAACAACAATTACAACGTACAACGTTACACGCCCAACACCCCACATTACCTTAACATTATGCAGTACTCCTTCATACCACTCAATACTTATGTTAAACGTTACTTATATTAATAACCAAACCCCCCCCCACCCCTTTTTTTTTTTTTTTTTTTTTCTTTTTACACACCAACTGTGGCCTAACATAACTACGGAATCGCTGAGATTCCCATCTACCCAACTTTTGCACATCCGCTTCATCCAACCCACACCTGGCGGCTTCTGTAGCTGCCCCAATGCGGAAGGAGTGTGACGCGTAGGCGTGACTATCCAAACCCAACCTCCCCAAACACTTTCTTAGCACCGCCACAAACTGAAACTTGGACAAATACCGTCCGTCCGCATGCAATAACAGCGGACCCTCCCCCTTTGGTCTCAATGCCAGAAACTTTCTCACCGTCATTAAAGGGCACACCCCGCACCCTTGTACCGCAAACAAACTCACCTTCGTCCCCCTTCCTCTTTGGTCCGTTCCTTCTCACCCTGCCTGTAACCCTGTTGTCCCTTACTTCCACATTCTGAACCATCAAAACCCCCAGCCACCTCTTTCGAAGGGCTAACCAATTCCCCAATACAGAACGCTCCAAAGAATGCCAATGCAAACGCAACTGAAAACAACCTCACTTCGTACTCTGACTGACACACCCCTTCTAACTGTGCACCGATATCAAGCAAGTTCCCAAATGTGATGGGGCGCCTCTTGTCCCCACTCCTATGAGACTTCCGATAACCCTTTTTGGCTTGCTTTACCCAAAATCCTTCGTCAGATCCTCCCTTCTCCTTAATTTGAACCAAAACGCAAGCCCCGCCATCCTTTTTTTCAATTGCTGACACCGATTTCCCTGTTTCCCTGTCCCTGGCCACCAAATCAAGCAACAACAACCTGTCTCCAGGGTTTTCCCCCCCCCGGGGAACTTGCTGTATCCCGGAGGTCAGTCCATTCCTTCCACACTTTTAGAATAAGCCAACCATGTCGACTCACTTACGGACCTCCGAATCCACTCTGCCGTGGTTCCAATACTACTCCCACATCCAGCCCGGGCATGGAACACCCTCCCCTCGTGCTTTTGGCGCCAGCTCCCTGAACTTGTCCTACTGAAAGCGAGACAAGGCGTCAGCTAAAGTGTTCTCAACACCAGGGATGTGAACAGCATACAAAAGATGTTCAACCGCATGCAACGCAACACCAGATGTCTCATCCATCTGATGACAGGCGGTGAAGCAGCAGACATGTTGTTCATCACCTGAACCACCCCCATGTTATCGCAGTTCAGCCTTAACTTGAGGTTCCTGCACGACTCTCCCCACAACTCTAAAGCCAGCACCACCGGAAACAATTCCAGCAGCACCAAATTTTTCTGAAAACCCAACTTTAACCATGACTGCGGCCAGGGTTCAGCACTCCACTGGCCCTGCAAAAACGCCCCATAACCCGTAGATCCAGTGGCATCTGTCAGCAGCTCCACATCAAAATTACTTACCAGACCCGACATCCAAACCGCCCTCCCATTGTATTGTCCCAGAAACTGATCCCATATCCTCAAATCCTCTCTGTGTTCCTTGTTCCGCCTAATGAAATGTGTCGGCATCCGCACACCTTTAGTTGTTGCTGACAACCGCCTACAAAATATCCTACCCATGGGAATAGTCCTGCACGCAAAATTCAACTTTCCCAACAAAGATTGTAACGTGCGCAACCGAACCTTCTTCCAACCACAAACCTCTCCCACCATTTTTCTCAAATCCACCACCTTTTCTTCCGGCAGCCTGCATTCCATGGCCATGGAATCTATCACTATGCCTAAAAAACTCAACTCTGTCCGCGGGCCCTCCGTTTTTTCGGCCGCCAACGGCACCCGAAACTTCTCCGCAATGTGCTGCAACGTGGACAACAGTATCGCACACACATTGGAAGATGGAGGACCCACGCACAAAAAATCATCCAGGTAGTGGATGACGGAATCGATCCCTGTCACATCCCTCCCCACCCATTCCAAAAAGGAACTAAACGCCTCAAACATGGCGTAAGAAATTGAACAACCCATCGGTAGACACCGATCAACATAGAACTCACCCTCCCAGCAACAGCCCAATAAGTGAAAACTCTCGGGGTGTACCGGTAACAACCGAAATGCTGATTCCACATCAGATTTCGCCATCAGCGCCCCATTTCCGTACCGCCGCCCCCAACGCACTGCGGCGTCAAACGACGTGTACGACACCGTACACTCCCCCGGGTCTATAAAATCCTTGACCGAGCCCCCTTTTTGGGAACGACAAATGGTGAATGAGCCGAAACTTATTCGGCTCTTTCTTGGGTACCACACCTAACGGGGACACCACCAAATCTTCTAACGGCTTAACCTTAAATGGTCCCACCATCCTACCCAAGCCTACTTCCTTGGAAAGTTTTTTCCGACACTACCTCAGGGTGTTGTAAGGCAGATTTCCAGTTCTTGGCCAGTGGCGGAATCACTGACAATGTACATGGAATCTTGAAACCCTCCTTAAAACCCCTGCTCAACAAAACCGCCGCCCCCCTGTCCGGGTATCTATTTAGAAAAGGCTCCATCCTTTCCCACATCACCGGCGTCGTCCCTCTTGTGGCCAGCGTCCCCTCCCCGCTTACCGTTTTTTAAAACACTTGGCGAGAGCGTGACCCCCCCCACATCCTGAACATTCATGTTTGAATTTACAGGTTCCACCAAATTTACAGGCCTCCCCATTAAACTGCCAACATACCCCCCACTTCTTACCGGCCGAAGGTCCCGAGGCCTGGCTACCTCCGGCCCCCCCTTGAAATGTCTGAGCCGGCGTCTTAGCCGACGCCATCAGCTTCATCCAGAGGGTAATATCTTTATGATCCCACCTTAATGCCGGACGGACATCCCTTCGCTGACGAAACTGCTCGTCGTACCGCAGCCACACTGATCCGCCATACACTCTATAAGCCTCCCCAATTTCATCCATGTAGCAGAACAACGCCGAACAATGTTCGGGGTTCTTCTCCCCAATCGCTCCCGCCAAAATGGCAAACGCCTGGAGCCAATTGGCGAAAGTCCGCAGAATTAACCTGTACCTCCTTTTTTCCTCATCATCTTTTTTGCTGCTATCCGGTTTTACCCTATCAAGGTTGAATTTTTTCAGGGGGAGCAAAGAGAAAATCTCCACGTACTCCCCCTTCCAAATCTTCTCCCTGACTTCCTGCTTTTTAATGGGCCCCCAGCGGTCCTTCAAAACAGACGTAGACCTCACATTTTGCCGCGTTGGCCATACGCACTATATCATCCCTCGTTGTTTGTTCCTTTTCCCCCTTTTCCGTCTCATTTCCCTTATTTGCAGCCACCTCAGCGGTGGTCGCCCCGCCAGCTACTCCCGTCTCCCCTACTCCCACTTCCATACTTACCCCTCCTGCTGGAAAAGCGGCCTATCAGCAACTTTAACCCTTCCAACAATTCCTGCATTTGCCCAGGTGCCCCATCTCCCCTCCCGCCCACCGCTCGCGGTTGGTCCGTCTCTGCCAACGACGATGCGGGAGGTAACCTGGACTCCCCCCACTATTACCTGTCCCCAATAACGACTGTAAAGCTTGTACAAAAGAACTATTGTCAGTGGACTTACCGGGCTGACCGGGCGGGATTCCCACAGCCACTGCACGGGCCTCCATCGGCGGGATAGGGCGACTGGGCTCCTCCTCCTCTTCCGACAATTCTCCCTCCGACCGGGAATCTTCCTCTTGTGTAAACGACAAGGAACGCACCCTCGGAGAGGGGGTCCTGTAAGTGTCACGTCCCCGCCTGCCCCTTTCTAACTCGGGCTGCTGGCTGGTCCCTGGCTGATCAGAACTCCCCTGCGCAGGTGGGCCGGTTTGGGCTCCGCTCCTGCTGACTCGATTCGTTGCCGTGCATGATGGTGGCGTCCCGCCATCCCTCGCTCTTGTCGCAGCGTGAGTCCCCCTCCCCCCCTTTTTTGCTGCCCTGCTGACCCTTCTGTCCTCCCTCCCCGACTCGTGCAGAGCCTCCGGGGGGTTCGCTGAAAAGGCACGTCCGGGGGCTGTGACCCCCCTCCTTGCCGTTGCCCGAGTGTCCCTTGAATCCCCTCCCCCCTGCTCGTGCAGAGCTGCTGGGGTGGACGCGGTCCCTGAAGAGCCTGATGCGCCGGCCATCTTCTTCCCTCTTGCCGCGGCCCCCCCCACCCCCCCTCCCCCCAGTGTTCCTACTGCCCCCCACCTCGGGTGAAGGTGCTGGGGCTGTTGAGGCTGTTGCAGCACTGCTACTAGCAATTAGGGATCCTCTTCCTGTTCTGCCCACGGCCCCCCCCCGCTCCACTAGGCCTCTGTCCTGTCTGCCTGTGTGACCCTCCAGCGCTGTCCCTCTGTACTCTCTTGGCCGGGGGGGTTGATCGATCGCCTCTGGGGCTCCTTACCAGTCTGGATGGGCCTGCTATGGCCCCTGTAGCATAGCGGTCTGGCGCCCTGGACACTCGGCCGCGCTGCCCGGCGCCGCCATCTTGGAAATCCAGCGCTGTTGATCGGTCCTCTGTGCCCCTTCCTGCTCCATCCAGCGCTGCTGAGATTTGTTCCATGACCCACTCGGGTCCTCGCTCCGCTGCCGCTGCCCGCACGAATGCTGCAAAGTCACAGCCGTCAGCCATGCTCTTTTAAATGTACAGAGGAGCAGGGAGAAAAACCTGCCTCCTCGTGTTCTGGCTTTCCCTCACTGACCTCCCGGCTCCGCCCCTCCTTTTTATATGGCCGCTCCCCTAGCCCATAGGAAAGCCCACCCCTTACTTTTGTTAACTCATTCCTAGCAAAGGTGTCACCTGACACACTGTCATGGGCGGACCTGCATGACGTTTCCCTGCTGTCCACTATATTCCAGTCCTTACTGTTTTGTGTTAGCTCAGCAAAGGCCCATTACAGGCATGGACTCTCAGTCCCTTGAGTAGTGCAGTGAGCAAACAGCATGACATTCCTTCTGCTTTCCTTGTAGCCATTGATCCCAGCTCCACTAGCTTGGAGAAATTGCTAGCCCACCTGGCTGCCACCAGTCCTCCTGACTTACTTTCTGCTCCAGTCCTGCCCGACTGGCACACTTCCATGGAAATTCCCCTAGGGCAAGTATGAAGAGTAAACCCACTGCTATCTTCAGAGAGAACTGTTACAGCTGACAGTCTCTCCCCTTGAGTTGTCCCTGCTCAGTGCTGATCTCTACTCACTGTCTGTCTTTTGCTCTGTCCCGCTGCCTCTCCTAAAGGTTCTCCTTCAGTTGCCTCCTGTGGTAGGATCCTTCTAGGATCTAGGATCCTTCTAGGCCAGCTATTTCGAGCCTCCAGCCCGAGGTATCATCCCTCCCTGGCAGGGAGTTCCCTCAAGGGCCACCGACAGCCTTTCCTCAGCACTCCATCTCAGACTCCCCTGCTGGAATGGCCCATGTCTATTTATGGTGTTTTCTCTGCCCCCTGCCAGCCCACATCTGGGGATTGGCTGAGGCTCCATAAATATTTATGGCAGCTCCTCTAAACCCCCGCCCTCTAGTTCTAGAAGGTTCTTCAACCTTCCAGACACCGGGGGGAGGCACCAGAGAGCTGCCAAGATGAGTCATCCAGCCCTGGCCTCTAGTAACCCTGACCCAATTCAGTTACTCAGGTTATTCCTGGCCAGAATATGCTTTTTTCCTATTTTACCACTAGTAGCACACACTAGAGGATGCTACACTTAGAACAGCAACAGATTGTGGGAGTGAGAATTAGGGATAATATCAATTACCTTATTGTCACTTAATTTTTGCAGTGAATTTACTTATTTCCCCTTCTAAAATTCAAAGAAATTAGCCTTCGCCATTTAACATTTCAAGGTAAAAAAACAAACACAAACATGTTTCTCTTTAAAGCTAGAAGTGGTTGGTGTTCCTAGCTATGACCCCTGGCACTATATGACATGGCTTTGTTTATCAACAAAACCATGTGATCATCATGTCAGGGCTGACATGATGATCACCTAGCTTTGTTGGTGAGTAAAAAGTTAGGGTTAGCATTAGAGTTAGTGCTAGGGTTATGGTAATGGGTAAGGACAGTGGCACTTCCCTAATGTGTGTCCAGTGCACATGAGTTCCAAGGGTCATGGGGAGCAATGTGTACTCTTGCACATGTAGTGGGGGCCCCTCTGTCACCTGCGGCCCCACTCCTACCGCTATCCCCACCACCAGAATGGACACTGACACAGGTGCTCGTTGAAGCAGAGCACGCCTGTCAGTCCCAGTGGGGGGATTTCTCCCCCTCCCTTTTGTTTTCCTTGTGTGGAGAGCAATGCTCGCAGTGAGGCATCCGCCCGCTCTGCTCTCTTCCCTGTCTCTCTATTTAGCAGGGAGAGAGAGCCAATCATCAAGCAGCAGACTGTGGGACATGAAGTCCCATCACAAAGCAACCCCACTGACTCTTAAAGTGGCAGGACTACAAAGCCCAGCCTGCACTGCAAAGAGAGGGGAGAATTATGGGAGGGACTATAAAGTGGACTGCAGAGCAAGCCCATGCCCTCTTGCTTCCCGGGATCCATTGTGTGTGTACCCTGTTGCCGCTGTGTGAGAGTATTACGGCCTACTGCGTGGTACACAGCCTTACGGCTCCAGCCCAGCGGGTCAGTCATCGCATGCTACCTGATAGGCGCCTCTGCAGAACCGCTGAAAGCATTGGAGTTAGACGGCTCACTGACTTAGCAGATTGCAATCTCTGCTTGCATGCGGTGAAGAAGAATCATTTGATCGTTCGTCTGGAGGTTACTGAATATTCTCAGGATTGGTGAGGGGGCACTTACCCAATAGCAGACTCAGTTATAAGCCATTAATACCACCCTTTGAACACTGTGCACAGACACCGTTATCTGGATTGGTTAAAGGCAGTGATGTAAGTAACTGAGTTAAAATAAACTGAGTTACGTAACTCAGTTACTTTAGAGGGTAACGAGTAATCTAACTGATTACTTTTCCCCTCATGGTAACTCAGCTCCCATTACTTTGGCTTAGTTACCCCAATTACATCTACCGTCACTAGATGGCAGTAGTGTAATTCCGGTGTCCTGCCAAAAAAGTCCCCCCGCCGGATAAGGACCCCCTGTACTGCGCAGGCGCAGCGCTTGCGCAGTACGAAGGACTACGGAGCTTCCGAAAATTGCCGAACCTGAACAGCTCTGAGTGAACTCTACACAGCGCAGGCGCAGTTAACATGTAATTGTACGAGGCGATGCCGCACCCTCATGATGCTCGTGCTACTCTGCAAGGGGCGTCTATCGTGTAACTAAGGGGCGAGTCTAGTATTACTGTAACCAAGGGGCGCATTTATTATTATTGTTATATATCGAGCTCTGCCCATTAATTTAACATTCGCCCTCTTCTGTAGCCATCCGCCCCTTACACGATATAATAATAATAGACCCGCCCCTTGCTTACACGATATAACAGAACTGCCCCTTGGTTAGAGTAATAATAGAGCAGCTCCTTGGTTACACGATATATAACAATAATAAATGCGCCCCTTGGTTACAGTAATACTAGACCCGCCCCTTAGTTACACGTATAGAATATTTTTTAAAAAAAGTCAGTTACTTTTCTGAGTAACTAATTACTTTTCCAATGTAGTAACTAAGTTACTAACGCAATTACTTTTTGGAGAAGTAATTTGTAACTTAACTAAATTACTTTTTTAAAGTAAGATGACCAACACTGGTTAAAGGATTGCTACAAGTCAGAACCAGCTGCTTTGCCTTAAAGTGGATGTAAACCCTCACGTATACCCAGTGACGTGAACAGCCTCAGATGATACACAGGGATAAAACACATCTCCCTACATAAGTTTTACATGTATAGCTGCTGTCTTCAGCTTTATATACTGTTGTGAAAGTGCACGTCCTGTTCAAATTTTCTCTTCCTGATTCCCCTGTAGGAGTGGATTATTGCTAGACACTGTGAGACAGCTGATTGGAGGAAAAGCACACACCTCCTCCCCACACATGCGATGCACACTGCGAGCGTCCCTTCCTCCCTCCGCCCCTTGTGATGCTTGGGGGTGGACGCCCAGTCACTGTGCGTTGACGTCACACACTGCGCGATGGATTTGTGGCGTCCTACTGGCGCTTCCTGCCCGGCGGGCATTTTCCATCTCCACGTTGAGGGCAGTCCAGTGGCGGTGAGCATTTATTAATGGGCAGCTGCCCTGATCGGGTCTGGTCACATGGGGCTCCTGCACACACTAGTTCCCATGTTCCTCCTGGACCAGGGCTCTTTTCTCCCCCTTCTCCAGCACCAGGTTAGTTTGCAGTCACTTTGGTTGTCGTTCATATACACTCCTGTTTTCACGTGTCTCAGTGGCAACCCTTCATCATGGCTGCCCACCCTCACTCCTGTACATTCACCCCCCACCAGTCCCCTTTCTTTCACCCTTCCCCTGTATACATTAGATCCACCACACGACATAGACATCACTGTCATCATACCCCCTTTTACACCAATGTTGCACTACATTTATTTGGCCTAATCACCTCCTACTCCTATTGTCACATGCTCACCTTAGGTATGCCCTGTGTGCCTGGGTCCACCCGGGTTGCCGCCCATGATCTGGGTCGCCGTTGGACCAGCCCCCCAGCTCTCGACAGTGATGCCTTTGGGTGGTCCATGGTCCTTGACATTATGCCTCCAGCTGCATATATACTTGTAAGTTATCTATTGGGGGTCTCCATCTTCATTCTCCTCCCCTCTATTGATACAAGATTATTTATCGAGTTGTTCATCTCCCATTTTCAGATACACAACGTGCTTGCTCCTGATGAGCGGCACCAAGCCACGAAACGCGTTGAACTAACAACTGCCATATACCAGTATACTACAGCTCTAACAGTTTCTATTATTTATATGTTCATACCATCACATTATGTGACAGAGACCAGTAAGGTCATAGGCCATGCAGATGTTACCTTGCAACATTTTTGTACCCCACTGTGATATATGGTGGACTCTGTAACTCTATCATGCTACCCATTCTTAACCATGTTATTACCAGTTACCACTGTTTTAGGAATTGACGCCATGTTTAATGTGTATTCCTATTTGTATGTATATGGAAATTATGAGTGTAATTTTGTTATTTATGGAATATTAAATATTTCAATCTCCACTATTGTATTCATTTCAACCATGTGCTTCATTCAAAAAGCGGGCGGTTTTGCGGCATTTATTTATTTTTTGGCCTGGGTGGTGGGGATGTGTGGCTTACATACACTGACCTACATACAATGACCACTGACCTGCCTGGCCTACACACACTGACCTGCCTGACCTACACATACTGACCTGCCTGACCTACACACACTGACCACTGACCTACACACACTGACCTACACGCACTGACCTACACGCACTGACCTACACACACACTGACCTACATGCACTGACCACTGACCTACACACACTGACCTACATGCACTGACCTACATGCACTGACCATTGACCTACACACACTGACCTACATGCACTGACCACTGACCTACATGCACTGACCACTGACCTACACACACTGACCTACATGCACTGACCACTGACCTACACACACTGACCTACATGCACTGACCACTGACCTACACACACTGACTTACATGCACTGACCACTGACCTACACACACTGACCTACACACACTGACCTACACATACTGACCACTGACCTACACACACTGACCACTGACCTACACACAAACTGAGTTACGTAACTCAGTTACTTTAGAGGGTAACGAGTAATCTAACTGATTACTTTTCCCCTCATGGTAACTCAGCTCCCATTACTTTGGCTTAGTTACCCCAATTACATCTACCGTCACTAGATGGCAGTAGTGTAATTCCGGTGTCCTGCCAAAAAAGTCCCCCCGCCGGATAAGGACCCCCTGTACTGCGCAGGCGCAGCGCTTGCGCAGTACGAAGGACTACGGAGCTTCCGAAAATTGCCGAACCTAAACAGCTCTGAGTGAACTCTACACAGCGCAGGCGCAGTTAACATGTAATTGTACGAGGCGATGCCGCACCCTCATGATGCTCGTGCTACTCTGCAAGGGGCGTCTATCGTGTAACTAAGGGGCGAGTCTAGTATTACTGTAACCAAGGGGCGCATTTATTATTATTGTTATATATCGAGCTCTGCCCATTAATTTAACATTCGCCCTCTTCTGTAGCCATCCGCCCCTTACACGATATAATAATAATAGACCCGCCCCTTGCTTACACGATATAACAGAACTGCCCCTTGGTTAGAGTAATAATAGAGCAGCTCCTTGGTTACACGATATATAACAATAATAAATGCGCCCCTTGGTTACAGTAATACTAGACCCGCCCCTTAGTTACACGTATAGAATATTTTTTAAAAAAAGTCAGTTACTTTTCTGAGTAACTAATTACTTTTCCAATGTAGTAACTGAGTTACTAACGCAATTACTTTTTGGGAGAAGTAATTTGTAACTTAACTAAATTACTTTTTTAAAGTAAGATGACCAACACTGGTTAAAGGATTGCTACAAGTCAGAACCAGCTGCTTTGCCTTAAAGTGGATGTAAACCCTCACGTATACCCAGTGACGTGAACAGCCTCAGATGATACACAGGGATAAAACACATCTCCCTACATAAGTTTTACATGTATAGCTGCTGTCTTCAGCTTTATATACTGTTGTGAAAGTGCACGTCCTGTTCAAATTTTCTCTTCCTGATTCCCCTGTAGGAGTGGATTATTGCTAGACACTGTGAGACAGCTGATTGGAGGAAAAGCACACACCTCCTCCCCACACATGCGATGCACACTGCGAGCGTCCCTTCCTCCCTCCGCCCCTTGTGATGCTTGGGGGTGGACGCCCAGTCACTGTGCGTTGACGTCACACACTGCGCGATGGATTTGTGGCGTCCTACTGGCGCTTCCTGCCCGGCGGGCATTTTCCATCTCCACGTTGAGGGCAGTCCAGTGGCGGTGAGCATTTATTAATGGGCAGCTGCCCTGATCGGGTCTGGTCACATGGGGCTCCTGCACACACTAGTTCCCATGTTCCTCCTGGACCAGGGCTCTTTTCTCCCCCTTCTCCAGCACCAGGTTAGTTTGCAGTCACTTTGGTTGTCGTTCATATACACTCCTGTTTTCACGTGTCTCAGTGGCAACCCTTCATCATGGCTGCCCACCCTCACTCCTGTACATTCACCCCCCACCAGTCCCCTTTCTTTCACCCTTCCCCTGTATACATTAGATCCACCACACGACACAGACATCACTGTCATCATACCCCCTTTTACACCAATGTTGCACTACATTTATTTGGCCTAATCACCTCCTACTCCTATTGTCACATGCTCACCTTAGGTATGCCCTGTGTGCCTGGGTCCACCCGGGTTGCCGCCCATGATCTGGGTCGCCGTTGGACCAGCCCCCCAGCTCTCGACAGTGATGCCTTTGGGTGGTCCATGGTCCTTGACATTATGCCTCCAGCTGCATATATACTTGTAAGTTATCTATTGGGGGTCTCCATCTTCATTCTCCTCCCCTCTATTGATACAAGATTATTTATCGAGTTGTTCATCTCCCATTTTCAGATACACCACGTGCTTGCTCCTGATGAGCGGCACCAAGCCACGAAACGCGTTGAACTAACAACTGCCATATACCAGTATACTACAGCTCTAACAGTTTCTATTATTTATATGTTCATACCATCACATTATGTGACAGAGACCAGTAAGGTCATAGGCCATGCAGATGTTACCTTGCAACATTTTTGTACCCCACTGTGATATATGGTGGACTCTGTAACTCTATCATGCTACCCATTCTTAACCATGTTATTACCAGTTACCACTGTTTTAGGAATTGACGCCATGTTTAATGTGTATTCCTATTTGTATGTATATGGAAATTATGAGTGTAATTTTGTTATTTATGGAATATTAAATATTTCAATCTCCACTATTGTATTCATTTCAACCATGTGCTTCATTCAAAAAGCGGGCGGTTTTGCGGCATTTATTTATTTTTTGGCCTGGGTGGTGGGGATGTGTGGCTTACATACACTGACCTACATACAATGACCACTGACCTGCCTGGCCTACACACACTGACCTGCCTGACCTACACATACTGACCTGCCTGACCTACACACACTGACCACTGACCTACACACACTGACCTACACGCACTGACCTACACGCACTGACCTACACACACACTGACCTACATGCACTGACCACTGACCTACACACACTGACCTACATGCACTGACCTACATGCACTGACCATTGACCTACACACACTGACCTACATGCACTGACCACTGACCTACATGCACTGACCACTGACCTACACACACTGACCTACATGCACTGACCACTGACCTACACACACTGACCTACATGCACTGACCACTGACCTACACACACTGACTTACATGCACTGACCACTGACCTACACACACTGACCTACACACACTGACCTACACATACTGACCACTGACCTACACACACTGACCACTGACCTACACACACTGACCTACACGCACTGACCACTGACCTACATGCACTGACCTACATGCACTGACCTACACACACTGACCTACATGCACTGACCACTGACCTACACACACTGACCTACACACACTGACCACTGACCTACACACACTGACCTACATGCACTGACCTACACACACTGACCACTGACCTACACACACTGACCTACATGCACTGACCTACACACACTGACCTACATGCACTGACCACTGACCTACATGCACTGACCTACACACACTGACCTACATGCACTGACCACTGACCTACATGCACTGACCACTGACCTACATGCACTGACCTACACACACTGACCTACACACACTGACCTACACACACTGACCACTGACCTACACACACTGACCACTGACCTACATACACTGACCACTGACCTACACACACTGACCACTGACCTACACACACTGACCTACATGCACTGACCTACATGCACTGACCTACACACACTGACCTACATGCACTGACCACTGACCTACATGCACTGACCACTGACCTACACACACTGACCACTGACCTACATGCACTGACCTACACACACTGACCTACATGCACTGACCACTGACCTACATGCACTGACCACTGACCTACACACACTGACCTACATATACTGACTACTGACCTACACACACTGACCTGCCTGACAATGACATACATTACATTGGTAGTCTCTGTCTGACCTACCTCAGCCCGGCCGTGATGTGCGGTCACAGCAGTCAGTCAGTCACTGGGGAGAGGAGAGGAGCCAAGGAGGAGAGGAGAGCCGAGCCGCCCACCCGAGCGGGGATGTAGCGTTCCCGCCTTCTGGAGCCTGCAGGCTACGATGGACGTCACGTCACACGTCCCGCTCCAGAAGGCAGGACCAGCGGCACTCGCCACTCGGCCACCTTCATCTAATTTCGGCCACTTTCGGCCGCTATGGCACTCGGCTAATTTCGGCTGCTGGGAACCGATCTGTTAGCGAGTGCAGCCGAAATTAGCCGACCGCACTTGGGGCTAGCAATGGAATGCAGGCATTCCGAGACTCGGGGCTTTGCAGGGACACATTCGGGGCTCCAGCCCCCCTAGCCACCCCCTAACGATGCCCCTGGTTCTTGCTAATTGTTATTTAACTGTTTTAAGAACTGTTTCAACCAAGTCTTAACTATTTATTCAGGACTTGGTTGATTAATATCCTTTTAAGTCTTTTCTCTTGACTAAGTAAATCTGAGAGAGCTTAAACAGTTTGAACTGTGTCTGTGTGTCATTACTGTGTTATTCCTTTAACCGCTTCCCGACCGGCCACTGCATATATACGTCAGCAGAATGGCACGGGCAGGCAAAATCACGTATATATACGTGATCATGCATGTGCCTGCCCGGTCGGGAGCTCCGTGACCCCGGCCGCGGGACCAGCGGACCCGATCGCCGCTGGTGTCCCGCGATCGGGTTACGGAGCTGAAGAACGGGGAGAGGTTTGTGTAAACAAACCTCTCCCCGCACTTCCTACACTGACTGTCAGTGATCGGCGGTTCCCTGTCATCGGGAACGCCGATCAATGACGTCACACGTACAGCCACGCCCCCCTACAGTAAAATAAACACAACACGTCACACTGACTCCTCCCCGCCCCCTAGTGGTTAACCCCTTCACTACAACTGTCATTTACATAGGAATCAGTGCTATTTAAATATCACTGATTTCTATATAAATGACAAATGTCCCAAAAATGTGTAAAAAATGTCCGATGTGCCCGCCATAATGTCGCAGTCACAATAAAAATCGCTGATCGCCGCCATTACTAGTAAAAAAAAAAATATTAATAAAAATGCTATAAAACTATCCCCTATTTTGTAAACGCTATAACTTTTGCGCAAACCAATCAATAATCGCTAATTGCGATTTTTTTTACCAAAAATATGTAGAAGAATACGTATCGGCCGAAACTGAGGAAAAAAAAATGTTTTTTTTATATATTTTTTGGGGATATTTATTATAGCAAAAAGTAAAAAATATTGCATTTTTTTCAAAATTGTCGCTCTATTTTTGTTTATAGCGCAAAAAATAAAAACCGCAGGGGCGATCAAATACCACCAAAAGAAAGCTCTATTTGTGGGAAAAAAAGGACGCCAATTTTGTTTGGGAGCCACGTCGCACGACCGCGCAATTGTCAGTTAAAACGACGCAGTGCCGAATCGCAAAAAGGGGCCTGGTCCTTTGGCTTCCAATTGGTCCGGGGCTGAAGTGGTTAAAGAGGAAGTAAACCCTGATGGGTTTACTTCCTCTTTGTTTCCCTGCAAAGGTAAAGCATAATGGGCTACTATGCATCGCACTTACCTGACACAGGAGCCAGCGATGTCACCGCGATGTCACCGCTGTCCCCTCTTCCACGGAGTGTCCATCTTCTTTCAGGGTATCGCGGCGTTGTGATTGGCCGGAGCCGCGATGACGTCACTCCCACGCATGCGCACAGGAGCCGCCACTAGCGGCATATCGCTGTTAGCAGCGGTGTGCTCAGTGCGCCTGCGCACCGCTGTCTACAGAGCATGCGCCGTAAACAGCGGTGCCTGTCTTTTTGCAAATATCTCCTAAACCGTGTAGGTTTAGGAGATATTTTTTGGACCTACAGGTAAGCCTTAATCTAGGCTTACCTGTAGGTCAAAGTGGTCTGTAAGTTCCTTTATTCAAGTTTGATTGCCTTATACAATGTTAAAACTTGTATTGTTATTGTATTATTCTCAATAAATTATTTTAAAAAGAAAAAATCTAATTTCTTGAGGCCCTGAAATGTCAGGAAAGTACAAATACCCCCCAAATGACCCCTGTTTGAAAAGTAGACAGTCAAAGGTATTTAGTAAGAGGCATGGCGCGGTAGACAGCGGTGCCTGTCTTTTTGCAAATATCTCCTAAACCATGTAGGTTTAGGAGATATTTCTTAGACCTACAGGTAAGCCTTAATCTAGGCTTACCTGTAGGTCAAAGTGGTCTGTAATGCCACGTACACACGAGCGGACTTTCCGACGGACTTTCGACGGAGTTCAGACAAACTTTTCGAATGAACGGACTTGGCCACACACAATCACACTAAATTCTGACGGATTTGAACGTAATGACGTACGACCAGACTAGAATAAGGAAGTTCGTAGCCAGTAGCCAATAGCTGCCCTAGCGCCGTTGTTTGTCTGTCGGACTAGCACACAGACGAGCGGATTTTTCGATAGGAACTGGGTCCAGCGGAGTTCCGACGGGAAAATTTAAGACATGTTCTATTTTTAAAGTCTGTCAGATTTTTCGACTGCAAAAGTCAGATGGAGCCCACACACGATCGAATTGTCCGACGGATTCTATCCGTCGGACCTTTGCTGTCGAAAAGTCCGCTCGTGTGTACACGGCATAGGGGTTTACAACCACTTTAACCTTATTGCTAGGTGAGCCAGTAGGGGCTGAGACGATTATTGGGGTTGAAGGGCAGAGTAACAGACAGAAAAAAATTCAGCAGCTCTTTCGGGGGTACCGCTACACACATATTGGGGATTTGAGTTTTGAAGTGCTGCTCCACCATCCTTTGCACCGTAGCTATGCCCATCACTTGAGTCTGCAGCCCAAAGGACATCTACTTATGGTCACTCATCCTGGGCATAGGGGCTGGCCACTTAGGATTCTTCTCCTTCCCACCACTTGACTGGACAAGTGGACAGTGAAGCCCAGGAGAGGAGAGGCAGAAGGAAGATACAGTGTAATGATGTGGATTGGTGGTTGGGGACTTTAGCCACCCCCCCCCCACAGACCCACAAGAACCAGAGAGAGGGCCCCAAGCTCAAGGACGAGGTCAGTGTGAGGACAATGATGGGGGGCAACTGAGACCTGAGGGAGGAATTGGATGATGTAGCCTGTGTGTACTGCCACTTCTTGACCTCTGTGCTGTCAGTTCTCCAATATTAACTGCCCCCACTGTTTACCTGTCCCCACTATCAACTGCCCTCCTCCATACTGCTTGTCCCTATCATCAACTGCCCCCCTCTGTACTGCCTGTCTCCACCGGCAACTCCCCTTCCTGCTGTACTGCCTGCACCCATCATCAATTGTCCCCTCTGTATTGTTTGCACCCACCTTTAACTGCCCCTTTGTACTGCCTATCCCCACAGTTAACTGCCCCTCTCCCTTTGTACTGCTTGTTTTTATCTTCCCACTGACAGAGAAGCTTCAGGATTTTTAACTCCAACTGACACCGACACAGGGACATTTTTTCCTTCTAGTGAGAACATTGACGCAGGGTCGTTTTTCCTTTCCTAGAGACACCATTGATGAAGGGACATTTTATCCTTCCGGTGACACCACCAATGGAGGGTAATTTTTTCATTCCAGAGGCACCACTGACACAGGGTAATTTTTTCCTTTCAGTGACACCACTAACACAGGTGCATTTTTACTCACACTAATGCTGTGGCAATTCTCCCTTAATCACGGTTGACAATATTTTTGTGGGTACAAGGACTGTGGTATATGTGGGCAATGTATACAGTGAATAGGCACAGACTCTGTTTCCCCTGTATCGGTACCCCCGTAAGAGCTGCTGAGTATTGTGGTCCATCTGTCACCCTGCCCCAGCCAGGAACACACTTGTCATTCATCCAGAAACATGAAAGCAGTCCTTGCACTTGTTTATGTTGTTTATTTTTATTTAAGGGGAGATTAAACTTGGATTGGGATGGGGATTTATGAGATTCCCAGGTAATCAAACATCAGAAATTGGGACTTCTATATACATCCTGTCAGGGCCGGACTGGGAATAAAATTCAGCCCTGGAAAAAATTTCATACCAGCCCCACAGCATTATTATACCAGCGCAACAGCATAACGTCATTATTTTCTGGTTCATGAAAGGGAAAACCACACATTTTAAAGCACATTTGAAGACTGTATTATATACAGAAAAGACAGATATGAAATCACATAGGGCTTTATACATATATATATATATATATACACGGGGGTGCTGAAGAGCACTGGGGTGGGGGCTGGAGAGCACTGTGGCGGTGGGGAGCACGGGGGGGCTGGAGAGCACTGTGGGGGGTGGAGAGCACTGTGGGGGTGGGGCTGGAGAGCACTGTGGAGGGTGGAGAGCACTGTGGTGGGATCTGGAGACTGATGGGGAGAGCTGGAGAGCACTGGGGGCAGACAGAACAGGGGTGGGGAGCACGGGGGGCTGGACAGCACTGTGAGGGGTGGGGAGCACGGGGGGGCTGGACAGCACTGTGAGGGGTGGGGAGCACAGGGGGCTGGAGAGCAATGTGGGGGGTGGAGAGCACTGTGGTGGGAGCTAGAGACTGATGGGGAGAGCTGGAGAGCACTGGGGGCAGAAAGAACAGGGGTGGGGAGCACGGGGGGCTGGACAGCACTGTGGGGGGGGGGCTGGAGTCGGGGAGCACCGGGGGCAGAAAGAACAAGGGTGGGGAGCACGGGGGGCTGGGGAGCATGGGGGGGGCTGAAGAGCACTGTGGGGGGGTGGAGAGCACTGGGGTGGGGGCTGGAGAATGATGGGGAGAGCTGGAGAGCACCGGGGGTAGAAAGAACAGGGGTGGGGGGGCTGGAGAGCACTGTGGGGAGTGGAGAGCAATGGGGTGGGGCTGGACAGCACTGTGGGGGGTGGGGAGCACTGGGGTGGGGGCCGGACAGCACTGTGGGGGTGGGAAGCACGGGGTGGGGTCTGGAGAGCACTGTGGGGTGTGGAGAGTACTGTGGGGGTGGGGAGCATGGGAGGGCTGGAGAGCACTGTGAGGGGTGGAGAGCACTGTGGTGGGAGCTGGAGACTGATGGGGAGAGCTGGAGACTGATGGGGGCAGACAGAACAGAGGTGGGGAGCACGGGGGGCTGGACAGCACTGTGAGGGGTGGGGAGCACGGGGGGGCTAGAGAGCACTGTGGGGGTGGGGAGCACAGGGGGCTGGAGAGCAATGAGGGGGGTGGAGAGCACAGTGGTGGGAGCTGGAGACTGATGGGGAGAGCTGGAGAGCACTGGGGGCAGAAAGAACAGGGGTGGGGAGCATGGGGGGGGGCTGGGGAGCACTGTGGGGGGAGGGGCTGGAGTCGGAGAGCACCAGGGGCAGAAAGAACAGGGGTGGGGAGCACGGGGGTGCTGGGGAGCATGGGGGGGGGCTGAAGAGCACTGTGGGGGGTGGAGAGCACTGGAGTGGGGGCTGGAGAATGATGGGGAGAGCTGGAGAGCATCGGGGGTAGAAAGAACAGGGGTGGCGGGGCTGGAGAGCACTGTGGGGGGTGGAGAGCAATGGGGTGGGGGCTGGACAGCACTGTGGGGGGGTGGGGAGCACTGGGGTGGGGGCTGGACAGCACTGTGGGGGTGGGGAGCACGGGGGGGCTGGACAGCACTGTGGGGGGTGGGGGGCTTGAGACCACTGTGGGGGGGTGGGGAGCATGGGGGGGGGCTGGACAGCACTGTGGGGGTGGGGGGCTGGAGAGCACTGTGGGGGGTGGAGAGCAATGGGGGGTGGGGGGTGGACAGCACTGTGGGGGGCTTGAGACCACTGTGGGGGTGGGGAGCATGGGGGGGGGGCTGGGGGGCTGGAGAGCACTGTGGGGGGTGGAGAGCAATGGGGTGGGGGCTGGACAGCACTGTGGGGGGTGGGAAGCACTGGGGTGGGGGCTGGACAGCACTGTGGGGGTGGGGGGCACGGGGGGGGGGCTGGACAGCACTGTGGGGGGTGGGGGGCTTGAGACCACTGTGGGGGGTGGGGAGCATGGGGGGGGGGGCTGGACAGCACTGTGGGGGGTGGGGGGCTGGAGAGCACTGGGGTGGGGGCTAGACAAGGACCTGGAGAGCAGGGGAGGCAGAAATAACAGGGGTTGAGAGAACTGGGGGGGGGGGGGGCTGGAGACAGTGGAGAGTGTGGTGGGGGAGGAGAGCACTGGGGGGAGCACAAGGAGAACTGAGGGGGGGGGGGGGGGGGGGGCAGTAAAATAATTTGGATAGGGGGATCGGCGGGGGCAGCATATAGAGGATATGAGCTTTCTATTATTCCTCCATGCAGCCGCTGAATGCTTTATTCTCCTCCTCTCCCTCCTCCAAGCATTCAGCGTCTGCATGGAGGAATATAGAAAGCTAATCTCCTCTATATGCTGCCCCCGCCGATCCCCCTATCCAGGCACACAGTTAGGGCTGTACTGGGTAGTACTCACAGCCATCTCTCTCCTCCTGTAATCTCGGAGCTGGCCGGGTCAGTGTTGTGCGGCCGCGCACCGCGCTGTAACATGGTCCCGCCCCCCCAGACCGGCTGTGTGATAGGTGGAACACTGATTCTAGATACTATCACACGAGCCGTTCTAGGGGGGCGGGACCATGTTACAGCGCGGTGCGCGGCCGCACAACACTGACCCGGCCAGCTCCGAGATTACAGGCGCATGAGAGTGGAGACAGGGGAGCACTGTAGCCGCAAAACGGCCCCAGGGCAGGCAGCCTACCGGGAAATATCCCGGTATCCCGGTAGGCCAGTCCGGCCCTGCATCCTGTATATACATTCTCCTCTTCTCCTGCACATCACTTCCTTTCTTCAGAGTATCGCTCCTTACTCCTCCTTCTTACTTTCTTCCACTCTCCAGACTAACTAGCACTGATTTGGTAGGCCCGACACTGGCTCAGCCAGGCCTAAAGCAGGTGCCCTTTACAGGCAGGGACCGCGGGCCCCTATGGTGTAGCAAAGATAAAAATCCAAGTGCTAGCTGTCCCTGTGGCTACTGCTCCCAGTACCACCTCTTCAGGCACTGCCAGTCCTCCTGGCTTCAGTTGCTGCGCTCCACTGTCCATTACACCACCATCATCAAGACTGATGCCACACCCATCCCAGACTGCTGAATCTCAGTCCTCTCAGGCATGCCTCCCAGTCCTCCCGATGGTGTGCTTACTCACCAACCCTCCTGGCTGTATCAGTGGAATTCCTGGAGACTTGCAGTGTTCTCCAGCTGTCCTCTCTTGCTCCTCATGTGCCTCCTGTCCAGGACACCTCTATGTTTTCTTCCAGGGCCCTGTCCGCACCCGAGCCCAGGCCCAATGTCACCCCCAGACTGGCAGCCAAGCCTGGGAATGTACCAGTCCTAAAAAAAACAACACTTTACTCTCCTAGCACACTAGAGGGCGCTACACCCCTTTAAGCCACTGCTACTGTTAGTCCTACCATGGCCACCATTTTGCTCACCACAGAATTTGTTTCTGGATTCTATCCCAGGGGACCAAGGGTCTGTCATAATCCTAGTCATGCTCACATGTTGTCACACTGTTTTAGCTTTGTAGCTGTATAGCCAGACAAGTTACCCTTTTAAACTATTAGGTTTATATATTGTTCTCACTGTTGTTGATTGAAATGACACTGGACGCATGAAGGGCAAGGGGGGCCAACTTGTGATCTTGCACACAGGCCCCCACTGCTTTGAGAAGATGCCCCAGGTAAGAGTTATTTTTTTGGAATAAGAACAGGTTCAGGATAGTTGAAAAAAGCATGCATATCTCATACCTAGAAGGTGAAAATAACTGTAGTCATTGGCACTACTACAGTGATAGCTGTTATCTTCTGGGTCCTGTGAACTGGTGGCAGTGCCAAGAGAGCTTTCCCTAGCCCCCTTCCACATGGTCAGTGTGGAGAGGGGAAGCAACGTCATCACTCCTCCTGTCCACCTTGTTCATACAGAGAACACCTTGCTGTCATTGAAAAAAGTTCAAGGCATTCTGTGAATGGTGCCAGACCTTGAAGATTACTGTAGTAGTGCCAATGACTATTTTCACCTACTAGGCATGGGGTATGCATGCTTACATTGAACCAAGCTGGACCAATGTAACTATGCACTAAAAATCATACCTGGAGTTCAGCTTTCAAGTGTATTTAAACCCAAGAAAAAAAAATTCTATAATTTACTCTTATACAGCCACCAATGGCAGTGGGGGGTTTTACACAAACTTAGCTGCCCGGAGGGTGTGTAAATTTGACAAGCCAACTGTTGGCAGTCAGAAGGAAGCAGTGTGCTGGCTCTGCAGTTGCTGGATCACTTCCACACAACTTGGTAATGCCCCCCCAAACGCAACTTTCCTGGACTCTGCATGCCCATCAGTGGACCTGGGGACACACCCTAAAAATAAATTTCATTAAAGATGGTGCATCTATAAGACCATACAAACAAAACAGAAGATTACAGCGCACACATACAAAAATGACATTAAATCCTGCAAGGCTATTTAAAACACCTGAACATATTCAGCAAATAAGCCAAATTATGGGGATTTGGTCACACAATATGGCCATATGGTGCTTAAGCCCACTACTGCATCAATGTACCATATTATCAGTTTGCCCTACACTATTCATAGAGTGAAAGCTCCTGCTTCTCAACCATGTGAGAAATACACTCCTCTTTATGGGAGAACTAATGCCGCGTACACACGAACAGACTTTCCCGCGGGATTGTCCGCCGGACTGAAGTCCGCCGGACAATCCACCCGTGTGTGGGCGCCGGCTGACTTTTTGGCGCCAAAAGTCTGGCGGATTAGGTTTTAAGTTTTGTTTTAAAATTTATCCGCTGGACTTGGCTGTGCTGGGACTTATATAGGGACAAGGGGACAGGGTCACATGCTCATGTCACATGGTGACCCCGCCCCCTTGTGATGTCACAGTCCCGGAGGATGCTGTCACCATGTGACATGAGCATGTGACCCTGTCCCCTTGTCCCTATATAAGTCCCAGCACAGCGCGGCTCTGGCATTCCGGCCAGAGAGAGCAACGAGTCAACATCGGAAGAATAAGAAGAAGAGGAAGAAGAAGAAGGCGGTGGCGGCGGCGGCGCAGAAAACGACGACAGCAGCAAGAACAGAAGAGACCCCGGAAGACCCCGGAAGACCCCCGAAGGCGCACGCTCGGAAAGTCCGGCGGTTTGTCCGCTGGACTAGGTCCGGCGGACAAAGTCCGAATGTGTGTATGGGGCATTAGAGGACTACTCCTATAAAACAGTTGCACACTAATTAGGGGTAATGTCCGGAGGATGGGGTGCTCCAGCCCAAGGGATCTGGTCAGTTAAGATGGCTCTCAAAGGGGACCATTGATTTGTACATATCATGCAACATGTGCTCCCAAAGTCGCACCAGTGTGAACCGAGCCTCATCTCTTTAAACCCGCACACATATTAATTACACAGGTTCTTTGGCTGATTATGGTGGTAATTAAACTCACTTGGTGCCTTATCTGCATTAACCGCTTTCCGACCGACTCACGCAGATATACTGCAGCAGAAGGGCACGTACAGGCAGAATCACGTACCTGTACATTGCCCTTTAAGAGGCGGCCAGTGGGCGTACGCGCCCGCGGCAAGCTCCGTGAGTCGGGTCGTGGTTCCCGCGGACTCGTTCGTCTCACGGAGAGGAATACCAACGATCGTCTCACGGAGAGGAAGAACGGGGAGATGCTAATGTAAACAAGCATCTCCCTGTTCTGCCTACTGACAGTGTCACTGATCTCTGCTCCCTGTTATCGGAGCTGAGATCAGTGACGTGTTACACACAGCCACACCCCCCCCCCCACAGTTAGAAACACGCCCCTAGGACACACTTAACCCCTACACTGCCACCTAGTGGTTAACCCCTTCACTGCCAGTGTCATTTACACAGGAATCAGTGCATTTGTATAGCACTGATTGCTGTATAAATGACAATGGTCCCAAAAATGTGTCAAAAATGTCTGATGTGTCCGCCATAATGTCGCAGTCACAATAAAAATCGCTGATCGATGCGATTACTAGTAAAATAAAAATATTAATAAAAATGCCATAAAACTATCCCCCTATTTTGTAAACGCTATAACTTTTGCGCAAACCAATCAATAATCGCTTATTGCGATTTTTTTACCAAAAATATGTCAAGGAATACGTATCGGCCTAAACTGAGGAAAAAAAAATGTTTATATATATTTTTGGGGGATATTTATTATAGCAAAAAGTAAAAAATAATGATTTTTTTTTCAAAATTGTCGCTCTATTTTTTTGTTTATAGCGTAAAAAATAAAAACCGCAAGGGTGATCAAACACCACCAAAAGAAAGCTCTATTTGTGGGAAAAAAAGGACATCAATTTTGTTTGGGAGCCACGACACACGACCGCGCAATTGTCAGTTAAAGTGACGCAGTGCCGAATCACAAAAAGTGCTCTGGTCAGGAAGGGGGTCAATTCTTCCGTGGCTGAAGTGGTTAAATTAGCTTCAGAACCTGTGTAATTCATATGCGTTCAGGTTTAAAGGGATGAGGTGGCAACCCTAGCTACAACCTCCATCACCCCCTCTCTACACCATAGGGGGGAGGTGTACTGTAGCTCTCAGAGATGCACTGGGCAATGTTGTAATATTAAAGTGATAATAAACCCACAACAGTAAAATCAGTCTGTATATACAGTAAAGAATGCTTGTTATACTCACTGTGGAACCTAAGGACTTAATCCTTTGAATTGTGTATAAAGGCTTTTTGATCCTGTCTCTCTGACCCTCCTCTTTTTCCTCTGTCTCCAAAAAAAACTGATATTTACAGAGCCAGGGGACGGGCTGCACATGCTCAGTTTGCTGTGTATAACTAGAGAGTTTTTTTTTTTCTTGGGAGGGTGCATGTGATCAGCATAGGGCCAATAAGCACTGTCCAGACATGTCCAGACAGAGGATCAGTGCAGTATGAAAACTCCTCCTACAAGGAACTAGGAACTGATAGAAGTCACAAATAAGGATGGCCTCAGGCGTGTTCGCACACTCCACGTGCAGAGCCCGCCAGGAGGTCGACACGGCACTGCGCTAATCACAGGCAGTGAGACATTTCCCGATCTCTGCAGCCGCACATCGGCAAAATGTCTCACTGCCTGTGATTAGCGCAGCACCGTGCCGACTTCCTGGCGGGCTCTGCACGTGGAGTGTGCGAACACGCCTGAGGCCATCCTTAGTCACAAGACTGCTATATACTGCTGATGAGAAAAGATGTTTATCAGTTTATATCTACTAAAATAATTGCTTTTCCATATTCTGTGTACTGTGGGAGACCAGATATAGTGAATGCAGGGTCCTGGGTTTAGTAACACTTTAATCACTTGCCAACCGGCTCACACCGATATACGTCAGCAAAGTGGCACTGCTGCGCAAATCGCTGTACCTGTACGGCGGCTCCTTTAAGAGCCATAGCAGGCACATGCGTGATCGCCACCAGATTTGTTCTGACAGGGGAAGAGAGACCTATCGTCTGTTCCTACTAAGTAGGAACAATGATCTGGCTCCTCCTCTAGTCAGTCCCATCCCCTCACAGTTAGAAATACACCTAGGAAACAAATTTAACCCCTTGATCGCCCCTGTTAACCTCTTCCCTTCCAGTGACATTTACACAGTAATCAGTGCATTTTATAGCTCTGATCGCTGTATAAATGTCAATGGTCACAAAAAATTCAAAAGTGTCCAATCTGTCCACCGCAATGTCGCAGTTTCCTACTTACTTTGACACTAAATACCGGGGTTATGGCAGCTAGCACCCCCCTCCCGCAACGCTCAGTAGAGGCAGAGATGATCGCGTCCTTACATGTGGATGCCTGGCTGCTGAGTGAGGGGAAGATGGCCCCTGCTCAGCTCCATAGCATGGGAGGGCGGAAGCCACATCAAATGTCACTTCCACTTTTTTTTTCAAGTGACATTTTTTTTTTAATTGCATTTTAGTGTAAATATGAGATCTGTAGTCTTTTTGGCCCCAGATCTCATATTTAACCACTTCAATACATTTATACACCCTTTCTGCCCAGACCAATTTTTAGCTTTCAGCACTCTCACACTTTGAATGCCAATTACTCAGTCATGCAACACTGTACCCAAACAACATTTTTATCATTTTTTTCATACAAATAGAGCTTTCTTTTCTTGGTATTTAACCACTTGCCAACCGCTGCACTAACATATACGTCGGCAGAATGGCACAGCTGGGCATATGGACGTATATATACATCCCCTTTAAGACTCAATGTCTTCTCTTCTCACGGAGAGGAAGGACGGGAAAATGCTGATGTGAACAAGCATTTCCCCATTCTGCCTAGTGACAGAACACTGATCACTGCTCCCTGTGATTGGGAGCGGTGATCAGTGTCATGTCACACGTAGCCCATCCCCCGCACAGTTAGAATCACTCCCTAGGACACACTTAACCCCTTCAGCGCCCCACACTGGTTAACCCCTTCACTGCCAGTCACATTTACACAATAATCAGTGCATTTTTATAGCACTGATCACTGTATAAATGTGAATGGTCCCAAAATAGTGTCAAAAGTGTCCGATGTGTCCGCCATAATGTCGCAGTCACGATAAAAATCGCTGATCGCCGCCATTACTAGTAAAAAAAAAATTATTAGTAAAAATGCCATAAAACTATCCCCTATTTTGTAGACGCTATAACTTTTGCACAAACCAATCAATATACGCTTATTGCAATTTTTTTTACCAAAAATATGTAGAAGAATACATATCGGCCTAAGCTGAGGAAAAAAAAAAAAACATTTTTTATATATTTTTTTTGCATATTTATTATAGCAAAAAGTAAAAAATATTGTTTTTTTTTTTTCAAAATTTTGCCATTTTTTTTTTTTTATAGCGCAACAAAATAAAAACCACAGAGGTGATCAAATACCACGAAAGAAAGCTCTATTTGTGGGGAAAAAAGGATGTCAATTTTGTCAACGCTGCATGACTGCGCAATTGTCAGCTAAAGCGAAGCAGTGCCGATTCGCAAAAAGTGCTCTGGTCTTTGGGCAGCCAAATGGTCCGGGGCTGAAGTGAAGTGGTTAATCACTGTGTTTTTTATATTTTGCGACATAAGTGAAAAAAATATTTTTTTTTGTTTCAATGATAACATTTTGCAAATAAATCATTTTTGTTCATAACCTTGGGCCGAAATTTATACTGCTACATCTCTTTGGTAAAAAATAACCCAAATTATTTAGTCTCTGTGAAAGTTATAGAGTCTACAAGCTATGGTGCAAATCACTGAAAATTTATCACACAAAGAGGAAGTTAACCCATACAAAAAATTTTTTTATAAATAAACCCTGCAAGGCAAAGGCATAATGAGCTAGTATGCATAGCATACTAGCTCATTATCAATAACTTACCTGAGAACGAAGCCCCTGAAGCGGTCCTCCTTCTTCATCTCCACCGCTGCCATGTATCCCAGAGTGATTTTCGGGTCTCGCGGGTCCGGCGCTGTGATTGGCCAGAGCTGCCATGATGTCACTTATAGCGCCACTAGCTGCATATCGCCGTAGACAGACAACTTCTGAGAGTAGCAGCCTGGATGGTCATGCAGCCACTTGCAGTCCCGACTCGTCTCGGACATGGATGGGAGTACCTGAGATGGCACCTACGCGTTACGACTAAAAAGTCTTCCACTGGGGCATATCCTGACAGGATATGCCCCAGTGGAAGACTTTTTAGTCATAACGCGTAGGGCCAGCGTTCCCAGCTTCCCACATTGCTTTTTTATGCTTTTATAACTTTTTTGTGATCACTTTTATATATCCTACATGATTGTATGATATTTTTTCAATAAACCAATCTTGGTTAATCTGCACTATGAGGAGCATCCATTTTTCTTTTTCCTTTCATGGTTGAGTTTTACTAATTACCAATAGACCAGCCCTCGGGTCTAAATCTGTGTCCGCTTTGAACCTGCGTTCACCTGCCGAAGAGTTTGGGAACCGCCATCTTGGTGCCATCTCAGGTACTCCCATCCACGTCCGAGACGAGTCGGGACTGCAAGTCGCTGCATGACCATCCAGGCTGCTACTCTCTGAAGTTTTCCGTTCAAGCCTTGTAGACGCACTGCCGTATGGTATATGCGTCCATCAGGATCGGTAAGAGTACCCATTCTTTCCGTCTGAATATCTCTAGTGTTTGCTGATCCGTCTTGGTTAATTTTGAACGTCCATCCCTCACTTTAGCCCATACCTCAGTGAGTGAAGAGATCCATCCCTCCTTGATTGGACATTTAATGATAATACCTCTTTGGACTGTTTTATTTTACCATTCACTGGTTTATTTATCACTGATTATTTACCGTTATAGGTCAATTCTACACTGATTAGGTGTTTTTTTTTATTCTGTCACCTACTCACAGCGCTACACTTTTCGTTTGAGATAAGATATTTCTAACTTAAAGCATGTATAAAGCAAAAATGACACCCCAAAACACATTCTGCTACTCCTCCTGAGTATGTGTGAGACTTTTACACAGCCAGTCCACATACAGAGGCCCAACATTGAAGTAGTACCTTCAGGCGTGCTAGGAGAATAAATGACACATCTCATTTCATTCCTACCTATCACACTTTTGAAGGTCCTTGAGCACCAGGACAGTGGAATTACCCACAAAATTACCCCATTTTGGAAAGCAAACACCCAAATGTATATCCTATGAGGCATGGGCTGCAGATAGGGAACTCGGGTACTCTGATGGGCTGGAGACAGGTACTCGGTTACTCTGATGGGCTGGTGACAGGTACTTGGGTACTCTGGTGGGCTGGTGACAGGTACTTGGGTACTCTGGTGGGCTGGTGACAGGTACTCGGGTACTCTGATGGTCTGGTGACAGGTACTCGGGTACTCTGATGGCCGGGGGACAGGTACTCGGGTACTCTGATGGCCTGGTGACAGGTACCCGGGTACTCTGATGGCCTGGTGACAGGTACTCGGGTACTCTGATGGGCTGATGACAGGTACTCTGATGGGCTGTGACAGGTACTCAGATGAACTGTGACAGGTACTCAGATGGGCTGTGACAGGTGCTCAGGTACTCGTGTACTCAGATGAACTGTGACAGGTGCTCAGGTACTCGTGTACTCAGTGAAGTGACAGCCGAGCCGGGGGACGCGCCTGGCTGCACAGGGCACAGTGGCTGCATATGGTGGGCACAAGTGGCTGCATTTGACGGGCACAAATGGCTGCATATGATGGGCACAGTGGCTGCATATGATGGGCACAGTGGCTGCATATGGTGAGCACAAGTGGCTGTATTTGATGGGCACAAATGGCTGCATATGATGGGCACAAATGGCTGCATATGATGGGCACAAATGGCTGCGTATGATGGGCACAATTGGCTGCATATGATAGGCACAAGTGGCTGCATTCGACGGGCACAAATGGCTGCTTATGATGGGCACAAATGGCTGCATATGATGGACACAAATGGCTGCGTATGATGGGCACAAGTGGCTGCATGTGATGGGCACAAATGGCTGCATACGATGGACACAAATGGCTGCATTCGCGGGGCACAAATGGCTGCTTATGATGGGCACAAATGGCTGCATATAGTGGGCACAAGTGGCTGCGTACGACGGGCACAAGTGGCTCTATATGGTGGGCACAGTGGCTGCATTTGAGTGGCAAAGAGAGGCTGCAATTGATTGGTGGGGGGTGGTTTCAGTATTTTTCAGTTTGTTTGCACCCCCCCAAAAATGTTGAGAACCAGCCGCCACTGTCACTGCTGTATAATTTTGACCTCCCGTATATGTATTTTGCAGGGCTGTGCACAGACAGATTTGTGTAAGCGGAGGCGTGTGAATGCTCATATTGATGAGGAATGTCTTCTATGCAAAGGCCCCTCCCACAGGCACAGCTCTATATTTTTCCTGGACCTGCCATTGATATACAAACGGGGCCGTCCCCCTTCTCCAGAGCAGGCTAGGGGCGAGGGCGAGGGCCTGGAGGTGGTGGAGCTTTATATTTTCTCTCAACCTTGCTCACATTGATATAGATAGACCAGTGATGGCAAACCTTGGCACCCCAGAAGTTTTGGAACTACATTTCCCATGATGCTCAGGCACACCGCAATGCTATGTTGTAAATGGGCATGCCCCCTTCAGCAGAGCAGGCTAGGGGCGGGGCAGCTCTATATTTTCTCTGGACCTTGCTCACATTAATATAGACACAGTGCTATGCAGCAAATGGGCACGCTCCCCTTCTCCAGAGCAGGCTAGGGGCGTATTGGCGGCGGGGCTGCAGGCGTTTCTGACGATGATGTAATTAAGCAACTCGCACCGCCTCTGCCCGCCCGCTGGAGTCTAAAATTGTCCTCGACTGAAAGGAGAGTCTGTACATGCGCGGTATCGCCGCGGTGAAGCCGCGCATGCAAAGTGGAGCTCCGCGATCAGCTGTTTATAATGTAGTTGCACTGGAAGTGATGCGGTTGAGGTTTCTTCATAAGTCAACAAATTTTTTACCACACCGGTATTGAAGTGGTTAAGCGGTCCTGTCATGCTTTTTTTCTATTACAAGGGATGTTTAAATTCCTTGTAATAGGAATAAAAGTGACCCAAACATTTTTTTTTTTAAAAAAAGAGTGTCAAAATAAAAAATAAAAAGTAAAATAAATAAGAATTTTTTATTTTTTTTGCACCCTGTCCCGGCGACCTTGCGCGCAGAAGCGAACGCATACGTGAGTAGCGCATATGAAAACGGTGTTCAAACCACACATGTGAGGTATCGCTGTGATCGTTAGAGCAAGAGCAATAATTATAGCCCTAGACCTCCTCTGTAACTCAAAACTGGTAACCTGTAGAAATTTTAAATTTCGCCTATGGAGAGATTTTTAAGGGTAAGGCCGCGTACACACGAAGGGACAATCCCGCGGGATTATCCTCTGGACTGAAGTCCAGCGGATAATCCCCTCGTGTGTGGGCGCCGGCGGACTTTTTGGCGCCAAAGTACGGCGGACTAAAGTTTCAGGTTTTGTTTTCAAATTATCCGCTGGACTTGGAAGTCCAGCGGACAATCCCGCCGTTAGTGGGCAAGTCCGCGGGACTTTTGAAATGAACGGACTTGCCGCTCATCGGCAAGTCCGTTCATTTAGCACGTGACTTCAGGTTACGTAGCTAGCGTAGGCAGTTACTGCCGCCGCGCTAGCTCCGTGACCTGGCATGGATTTAAAGGGAATCCCCACGCCGAAAAAAACGGCGTGGGGGTTCCCCCCAAATCCATGTCAGACCCTCATCCGAGCACGCAGCCTGGCAGGCCAGGAAAGGGGTGGGGACGAACGAGCGCCCCCCCCCCCCTCCTGAGCCGTACCAGGCCGCGTGCCCTCAACATGGGGGGTGCCCTGGGGAAAGGGGGGCCGTGCGGCCCCCCCACCCCAAAGCACCTTGTCCCCATGTTGATGAGGACAAGGGCAGGGCCGGATTAACATAGGGGATGATGGAGCTGCAGCTCCAGGCACCTGCCTTAAAATAGGCCCACTCAGCCAGCAGTATAAGCCCGATTTTCTCATGTCCATAAACTTCTATGGGACAGGAGAAGCTGTATGTAAATGTAGGGGTGTTTGGCTGCACCTGTGTTGGCTCACTGTGGTTATTACAATGTCACAGTGCACAGCCCCCCCCCCCTACACAAATGGGAGAGGCTGAGTCGGCTCTGCCTTTCCCCTCCCCTCTCCCTCTGTGAAGTTTGTGCAGTGAAGGAGCCGTGTGGGAGGGAAATTATGAACAGAACACGGCAGATAAAGGTGAACAGGAAATCTCTGAGTGATGCAGAGACCATCCAAATGTGAGCTCAGTGACTGGACTCTTATCTCCCTTCCCTCGTTTTTAACTTTTTTTTTCCAGCAGTAGTTCTTATAACTGCAGCCAAAGTGTTTAGAATTGTGTCATCAGCCTGTGGTAGTACTTGGTCCCTTGTTCTTTTAGGTGAGTTCACACTGGTTTGCTATGTTTTGGCCCATTGCTGGTGTATCCACAGTTTTCCTGCGTTTTACCCGCAGTCCTATTAATTTCTATTAGGTTGTGTGTTGGCCCCGCCCCCTTGTGTTGTCACAGTCCCGGAGGATGCTGGGACTGTGACATCGCAAGGGGGCGGGGTCACCATGTGACATGAACATGTGACCCTGTCGCCCATGTCCCTATATAAGTCCGAGCTCAGAGCGGCACAGGCATTCCGGGCAGAGAGAGCGTCGGGTCAACATCGGAAGAAGAAGAAGAACAAGAAGGACAAGAAGGAGGACAAGAAGAAGAAGAAGGCGCCGGCGGCGCGGAAGACGACGACCGCCGCAAGAACAGAAGAGACCCCCGGAAGACCCCCGAAGGCGGATCGAGACCCCCAGACGACGGCGGCGACGACGAAGAAGGTAGCCGGACACCTCCCCTCGTGAAAGAGCTAGGTAAAAGAGCAGAAGAGAGGGGAGGAGTCCGGCGAGAAGACCCCCAAGACGGAAGAAGACCCCCGAAGGCGGATCGAGACCCCCAGACGGCGGCGACGACGAAGAAGGTAGCCGGACTCCCCTCGCTCGGTAAAAGAGCTTGGTAAATGGCGGGGGAGTCCGGCGAGAAGACCCCCAAGACGGAAGAAGACCCCCGGAGCAGTGCAATAAACTATTTTTTCAAAAGTGTGGGTGTTTTTTTTTACTTTACATTTTACACCTTAGGTGAATGGGTAGGGGTACATCGTACCCCATACTCATTCACATAGGGTGGGGGGCCGGTATCTGGGGGCCCCCTTATTAAAGGGGGTTCCCAGATTCCGATAAGCCCCCGCCCGCAGACCCCGACAACCAACGGCCAGGGGTTGTCGGGAAGAGGCCCTTGTCCTCATCAACATGGGGACAAGGTGCTTTGGGGTGGGGGGGGCCGCACGGCCCCCCTTTCCCCAGGGCACCCCCCATGTTGAGGGCACGCGGCCTGGTACGGCTCAGGAGGGGGGGGGCGCTCGTTCGTCCCCACCCCTTTCCTGGCCTGCCAGGCTGCGTGCTCGGATGAGGGTCTGACATGGATTTGGGGGGAACCCCCACGCCGTTTTTTCGGCGTGGGGATTCCCTTTAAATCCATGCCAGCTTGCGGAGCTAGCGCGGCGGCATTTACTGCCTACGCTAGCTACGTAACCTGAAGTTACGTTCGAAATGAACGGACTGCTCCGTGTGTGGGCAAGTCCGTTCATTTTCAAAAGTCCCGCGGACTTTTGGCCGGCGGATTATCCGCTGGAGAAGTCCGTGCGTGTGTGGGCAAGTCCACACCCTCGGAAAGTCCAGCGGACCTAGCCGGAAAGTCCAGCGGATTGTCCGCTGGACTTAGGTCCGCCGGGAAAAGTCCGTACGTGTGTACGAGGCATAAGTGTCAGAAAGAGGTTCTGTCCTTAAAGCGGAGCTCCACCCTAAAGTGGAACTTCCGCTTATCGGATTCCTCCCCCCCTGGCACCTTTCAGGGGGGTGCAGATACCTGGATAATCCAGGTATCTGCACCCACTTTCGGGACTATCTAGCCACAGCTGGCCCGCCCCTCTCCGCAGATGCCCGCCCTCCCTGTTGTGTCCTGGGAAACACACAGTTCCCAGGACACAACGGGGACCAGTAAAGACGCGCAGCACGACTTGCGCATGCGCAGTAGGGACCCGGGCAGTGAAGCCGCAACGCTTCACTTCCTGATTCCCTGACAGAGGATGGCGGAGGGGGCAGCCGAGAGACGAGCGATTGCTCGTCATCTTCTGCCAACATCGCTGGAACCTGGAAAGGGTAAGTGTCCATTTATTAAAAGTCAGCAGCTGCAGTATTTGTAGCTGCTGACTTTTAATATATTTTTGTTAAGGTGGACTCCCTCTTTAAGTGGGTAAACTAGGATTCCAAACAATGTACTGACTTGAGAGCGGAACTCTCATTTACAACTTTAATTTTTAGAGGCTGACATAAGAACTATGTGAAGCTTGGAATCTTATTGGCTCCTGTACAGGAAGTCAGGACGTCAAACATTCCAGCAGAACGTGAGGGGCTGCGCACGCGCACTCCTTTACCGGCCTTATCAATGAAACTTTTGGATGATGTCATCTCCCTCGCCATTGGGCGGTAGGATTTTGCGCATGCTCACTGTGGCATTCCTTGCCGTGAATGGGGAGTCGCTCCTGGCAACAAGTCCCTCCCCTTCTCCGGCCGTTAGCGGAGGAGCATGCGCGCTGACCCTTATCTGTGGTTGCGAGAAGCGGTTTCCCGCCCGGGTCGTTCCGCCGGCTGAAGTGGTGATGTGTAGGCCGTGACAGGTAGGCGGGGGAAGAGGTCCTAGTCTCGTAGTAGTCATGTGGGTGACGGGAAGAGAGACCCGGGCCTCGCCTGTGTGCCCGTGCGGAAGTGGCGGGAGATTGTAGGCCTCACCTGTGTCACTGGGGGAGGGAGACCGCATGTGCTCTCATTATACTGTCACTGGGCCCCCTGTATCATATGTGCTCTAACTAGATTGTCATGTGTGCTGTAATTCTATAGGCACTGCTCATTGTGTATATCAGTGCTTATTAATAAAAGCAGACCTTGTACACGGTGACTAGTGCGTATATAATTACAGCAAACACTTCTATGTGGTGATCTGTGCCTGTATAATTGGAGCACACCCTTTACAGGATGATTAGTGCCTAAAATATTGAGAAGTGATCTCTGGTGATGTCTGTATATGGAGAGCAGACACTCTGTGCACTGACCAGAAACTGTTAATAAGGGCATACATTGTACACAGTGACTGATAAAATGTCTGCTTGTTATACAGCTGTTGATCACTGAGTGTGATGTTGGTATACGTGCACTGTCGTTGTGCCCCCCCCTGCGTACGGTGTCTGCCGTCGGTATACGGGCACTGGCCCCAACCCCCCCCAGGGTACGGTGTCTGCCGTCGGTATACGGGCACTGTCGGCGTACGGTGTCTGCCGTCGGTATACGGGCACTGTGTCCCCCCGGCGTACGGTGTCTGCCGTCGGTATACGGGCACTGTGTCCCCCCCCCCCCCCCCCCCCCCCCGGCGTACGGTGTCTGCCGTCGGTATACGGGCACTGTGTCCCCCCCCCCCCCCCCCGGCGTACGGTGTCTGCCGTCGGTATACGGGCACTGTGTCCCCCCCCCGGCGTACGGTGTCTGCCGTCGGTATACGGGCACTGTGTCCCCCCCCGGCGTACGGTGTCTGCCGTCGGTATATGGGCACTGTGTCCCCCCCCCCCCCCCCCCCCGGCGTACGGTGTCTGCCGTCGGTATACGGGCACTGTGTCCCCCCCCCCCCCCCCGGCGTACGGTGTCTGCCGTCGGTATACGGGCACTGTGTCCCACCCCCCCCCCCCCCCCCCCGGCGTACGGTGTCTGCCGTCGGTATACGGGCACTGTGTCCCCCCCCCCCCGGCGTACGGTGTCTGCCGTCGGTATACGGGCACTGTGTCCCCCCCCCCCCCCCCCCGGCGTACGGTGTCTGCCGTCGGTATACGGGCACTGTGTCCCCCCCCCCCCCCCCCCCCCCCCCCCCCCCCCGGCGTACGGTGTCTGCCGTCGGTATACGGGCACTGTGTCCCCCCCCCCCCCCCGGCGTACGGTGTCTGCCGTCGGTATACGGGCACTGTGTCCCCCCCCCCCCCCCTCCCCCCCCCCCCCCCCCCCGGCGTACGGTGTCTGCCGTCGGTATACGGGCACTGTGTCCCCCCCCCCCCCCCGGCGTACGGTGTCTGCCGTCGGTATACGGGCACTGTGTCCCCCCCCCCCCCGGCGTACGGTGTCTGCCGTCGGTATACGGGCACTGTGTCCCCCCCCCCCGGCGTACGGTGTCTGCCGTCGGTATACGGGCACTGTGTCCCCCCCCCCCGGCGTACGGTGTCTGCCGTCGGTATACGGGCACTGTGTCCCCCCCCCCCGGCGTACGGTGTCTGCCGTCGGTATACGGGCACTGTGTCCCCCCCCCCCCCCCCGGCGTACGGTGTCTGCCGTCGGTATACGGGCACTGTGTCCCCCCCCCCCCGGCGTACGGTGTCTGCCGTCGGTATACGGGCACTGTGTCCCGGCCAAATTTTGATTTGTCTATGGGCAGGCTGGTTGTACTGAAGTCAATCCATTGATTATCTTCAGGACAACCAGCCTGTGTTTTTTTTTTTTTTTTTTGTTTGTTTTTTTTTTGGTGTGTGGTCACTGCTGGTGGCTGTAGCTGCCGGGTCTTCTATCACGAAGTGTCCGGCTGTCACTAGGTGTCCGAAGTGTACTGCGCATGCGCAGTACGGAGCATGAAGATTTTCGGAAATTGTCGGCGCCTGCGCTGTGCGTCGAGGTGAAGCCCCCACCATCCAAGAAGACATAGGGTTAGTCAAACTTAGAGGGCCCCTCGCGGGCTAGCTTCGCTCGCCACGCTTCGGGCACAGCCTCGCTGCGCTCGGCTGATTTATATTCTAACTCTATGTCCACTTGGATGGTGGGGCTTGAAAGTGGACTCACGGCGCAGGCGCCGTTCATCCTCGGCAATTTTCGGAATCAGGGTGTCCTGTGTACTGCGCATGCGCAGTAGACAGCGGACACTTCGTGATGGGGGACGGCTAATGATACAACACCGGCAGTGATCATGGTATTCTGACTGCTGGGAAACCTGTCAGAACACAATACTGTGTTGATGAGGGAATTGAGCAATGTTCTTCCCTTCAACTTGTGTCTGAGCCTGTGAGGCGTGGAGAGCTGCTGCGCTCATGCACATCGCTGGATCCAGGTTGTCCTCGGGGAGCAGCAGTGTTTTTTTTTTTTTTTTTACACCTTAATGTAGAGAATGCACAAAGTAAAAAGTCTTTAGAGCCCCGGAAGATTTTACCACCTTCCTGATCAGGGAACTGTACAATTTGGCACTGCGTCACTGATAATTGCGCAGTCATGCAAAGCTGTACCCAAACAAAATTTGTGTCTTTTTTTTTCCACAAATAGAGCTTTCTTTTGGTGGTATTTGATCACCTCCTGCGGTTTTTATTTTTTTCGCTATAAAAAAGTGTGACAATTTTGGGGAAACATTTTTTTTGCTATAATAAATATCCCACAAATTTTAAATTAAAATAAAAATGTCTTCATCAGTTTAGGCCAATATGTATTCTTCTACATATTTTTGGTTTAAAAAAAAATCGCAATAAGCGTATATTGATTGGTTAGCGCAAAAGTTATAGCATCTACAATCTATGGGAAAGCTTTATGGCTTTTTTTTTTTTACTAGTAATGGCGGTGATTGCGACAGACAGATCTGAGACTTTTGGGACCATTGACGTTTATAGAGCGATGAGTGCATATAAATATGCACTGATTACTGTATAAATGTCATTGGCAGGCAAGGGGTTAACTGTGCTCCCTCACTGTGTTCTAACTGTGTGAGGATGGAACTAACTAGGAGAGATGACAGATCGCTGTCCCTACTTTGTGGGAAAACACGATCTGTCTTCTCTTCTGACAGCACAGGGATTTGTGTGTTTACACACACAAATCTCCGCGCTGTCTCTCGTGCACGTGATCGCGCCCACGTGCTTCGGGTCCCCAGCTGTGCAGCACGTGGGCCTCTGGCGGCGCTCGCGTGCCCTCTGGTGGCTCTCCTGGGCAAAGGTGTGTATGTGTGTTAAGAATTCATATGTATAATATGGTTTATGAAAATGGTAATGCAGATTAGCAAGCATGCATTCATGCACTATTTTTACTTGCAATTTCCATAAAAATGTATATACACTTCACCCTTTTCTTAAAAATTACAGCAAAGCAACGTCTAATTGTTGGTTTGTTTTTTGCCTTTTAAATATTTTATCACAAATTTTTATTATAATAAAAATAGATCTATCCATCAGCCCTGTTGGGGGTGGGGGGGGTGCTTTGCTGAGATATCAGGGGTCTACACAGACCCCTGACATCTCCCCTTTGAGACAGAGAGGCACTGAGGGCACAGGTTCCCCATTCCCTTTCTCTGCCGCCTCAGCTGCACTGGAGATGAATGGGCAGGAGATAGCAGCTCCTCTCCATTCATAATCGTAATTACAGACTCAGCTCAGTTATGTGAATGGACAGTCAGTGATCACTGACTAGGGTCACAGACGCCTGAGTGCAGAAATATTTTTGGCACCCCCACATGGGCGTGGTCATCTTACTAACTCCTCCCCTTACAAATGTTTCTATGGCAGCGGCTCAAACAGAGATGCTCCTCCTCTTCGTTACCCTGGGATCCACCCATGATCTCTTAACAATAAACAAAATACAGGAATAGGCCTGGAGGGTCTCTCTAATGGACACAGAGAGGGCCTCTGTTAGAGAGTCTGTTAGGAAGAGCCCCCAGACATGATACAGGAGATCAATGCAGCCCTATCAGTGCCCACCAAATGCAGCCCTACCAGTGCCCCTGGATCACACCGAGCGTCAATCTCCTGCTGTCACAGAGCTTGTATTTGAATCGCCTGGGCGGCCACTGTAACAAAGTCCCGCCTCCTAGACCGGCTCACGGCTTCTATGGTACAAGTAACACATTCAATTTTGTGGTCAATGTTCCGTCTATCACAGGATGCAGGAATTTGTTACAGCACCGCTCGACATTTCAGACCAAAACTTGTGCGGTGTGTGTGACGTACACAAGGAGGGAGGGGAGCACTCTGGCACTCGGGCCGGTGCAAGGACTACATAGGTGAAGATGCATTTTGCCACCCATCCGCACCATCCTCTTGCTACTCCATGTCTAAAACTGAGCTGGTACCTCCTTCACAGTGCGCCTGTAATGTGATGGGGCGCAACGTGAAGGACGTTGCGTACCACTAAAAATGGAGCTGTGCTGAACTTCCACTAAATGGCAATATGTAATGAAGGGGTGGGGTTATGCATTCCTCGCTTGCCCTCACTGGCCACAGGCAGCTGAGGCCAACTAAAACTTTCAATGGCTGGGTTACCCCCCCATAAGCAAACTTCCAGATCACACCTCCCATATGGTATATCCCTTACCCTGATTGTAACCCACCCATCCTGATCACACCTCCCCCAGATACTATATTTACACCCCTCTACACAATGCAGAGCACTCCATCTCTACTAGAGAAGGGGGGGGGGGCAGAGAGAGGAGGAGGGATGAGAGAGACCCCTAACCCTGTCCCTATTATTATTATTATTATTATTATTATTATTATTATTATTATTATTATTATTATTATTATTATACATGATTTATATAGCGCCAACAGTTTGCGCAGCGCTTAACAAAATAAAGGGAGATATTACAATTACATTACAATTTGGTACAAGAGGAATCAGAGGGCCCTGCTCATTAGAGCTTACAATCTTAAAAGGAAAGGTCAATTGATACAAGAGGTAACAGCTGTGGGGGATGAGCTGATGGAGGAAGTAAAACAGTCCACAGTGCCTCCTCTGACCCCCCCCCCCCCCCCCCCCAATCCCAATCCCAATCTGTATCTGCAGGTAGGTCTGTGTCAGTGTATGATGCCCAGTACCTTCTTGATTTGGGAGGTGCTCAGCAGCTCCCTGTCAGTTTGCACCTCCCGCTCGTCCTCCAGGCCTCACTGCTGATGCTGTAGCAGAGAAGGAAGTTGGAGTCGGAGAGCAGGCTTTGGGACTCTGGGGGTGCTTCTAAGCGCCACTTCAGAGGTGAAGGAGACTGTGAAGCTCTTCTCACTTCTGGGCTCCCAGCTGCCCTCGGTTTTCACCTTCCACGCGGATGCAACCTCCTTCTGCGGGGCCACCCACCATGTAGAGATTCCTGCACCCAGAGGACGCTGCTACGCCACGTTCCCGCCGCCACCCACCTGACATTGCAACAGGACTGGACTTTTTAGAACCCTAAGCACTATGGCACATGAAAGACTGGCACATTTAGGGAAGAGAGAGATCACTGACCCCGGGCTCCAATGCTGCATTGTCTTCAGAGGCACTATCAGACAGCGACACTGGCTGCTTTGAAATCCCCTGCCCACAACCCCTTCCAGGCACAGATTGGCTGCAGAAAGGAGTTGTGGGTGGGCATGGGGAGGAGGTGGGGCAGACCTAGCCTACCTCCTCCTCCTCCTTCCTCGTACGGACTATACAGCGGGCGGGGGGATGTGCACACTGCAGCGGTGGATGTTTAGCCGGCGAGAAGGCTATGTGCACACTGCATCGGGTGAGTGGGCGGTGATGGTGCACACTCAGAACTGACGGTGCCCTGGCACTTCGACGCACCCGCCTAGGAGCGGCCCGGTCACTGATCATTCAAAAAAGAAAGAGCCGGTAAATGACAACTTTACCAGCTCCTTCCTCCGCTCTCCATCCTGACAGATCTGGGATGGGGGGGACCAGAGGACATGGGGGTTACGGAGGAGGACACGGGACAGGCAGAGGTGATGCGGTGGGGGGAGGTACAAGCACCGACTCCCTTTTATAGATTTCATTAAAGCAGCTGAATGCTGCGGGGGGGGGGGGGGGAGGTTGAAGCGGTTGTCCGCTGCTTTATTGAAATCTATGCAGGGAGATCGGTGCTGGTAACTCCTCCTCCCCCCGCTGCACCGATCACCCCTGACTGCCCAGGTATCCGGGTGAAGCATCGGTGCATTTGTAGGAGTACAAGTACTCCTACAAATTCGCAGTATCTGTATCAGTGCAACCCTAATGATTAGGGGATTTAAGTCCTAAAAGATCCCTTTCCTTAAAGGGCATATTTTGCTAATCTAATAAATACAGGTTGGTGGAACAAGAAGGGTGGGTTAGTCTCTCTTTAGGAGTCGAGGTTTGTATAATATTCTGCTGGTTCCCTGGCTTCTACGGTGCTTTGCAAGGTATATACCATTGCATATACGCCGATCAGCCATACAACCACTGACAGGTAAAGTGAATAACATTGATTATCTCGTTACAGTGGAATATAATAGGCAGCAAGTGAACATATTGTCCCAGAAGTTGATCTGATGACAGTAGAAAAAATGGGTAAGTGTAAGGATTTGATCAACTTTAACAAGGGCCATATTGTAATGGCTAGACTATTGGGTCAGAGCAAATCCAAAACTGCAGCTCTTGTGGAATGTTCCTGGTCTGCAGGGGTCAGGACCTACCAAAAGTGTTCCAAAGAAGGAATGAAAACGGTGAGGGGTTCAAAGTGGTTGTAAGGGCACTACTTTTTTTTTTTTTTTTTTTTTTTTTTTTTAACCTTTTTATGCATGAAGGTAAAAAACCTGTGTGCAGCAGCCCCCACTAATACTTACCTGAGCCCTCTCTAAATCCAGTGATGTCCACAAGAGCCTTGCCTCCCTGGGGACTTGCACTCATGATTGGCTTTTGGCAGCAGCGGGAGCTATTGGCTCAAGTTTCTGTCAATCACAGCCAGTTATTCCGTCAGGAGACAGAGGGGGCGAGCCCGAGCCGCGGCTCTGTGTGGACACATGGAAATGCGCCTGCTTGGATGTCCACAGAGCAAGCTGTGACAGGAAGGAGGAGCCAGGAGTGCTGGCACGGGACTCAAGGAGAGGAGGAGCCGGCTGCTCTGTGGAAAACCATTACACAGAGAAGGTAAGTATAACATGTTTGGGGTGGGGACTATAAAAAAAAAGCAAGACTTCAATATTGCTTTGATGCACGTGTGGAGTGAAGGCTGGCCCATGTAGTCTAATCCAATAGAAGAGCTACTCTGGTTGCGATAGATGTCAGAACACACCTTGTTGTATGTGGGGCTGCGTATGCTGACCCGTGTTCGCAGCATGGCCACGTGGGGTTTAGAACTGGAACACTGAGCAGTGGAAGAAAGTGGCCTGGTCTGATTTCTAGGTGTTAACTTGGCCTCCAGATCTCAATCCAGCATCTGTGGGATGTGCTGGAAAAACAAGTTTATTCTGTGGAGACTCCACCTTGCAACTTACAGAAATTAAAGCCCATCTCCAAGCAAAATCCCCCCCCCTCCCCCATTCAGTGGGGCTGTGCCCGCACTGCATAGGTCAATTGCTTGTTTTTTCTAGGGGTGAACACAAAGCTTATACCTGCCTGATCTGCTGATTCCCCAGATAATCGAGTTCCCCCACAGTCTAGCTGTGGCTTGGTCCTGTGTATGGAGCATGCTCTGGGGTGCAGATGTCGGCTACAGTCCACTTTAAAGACCACTGGAACGCGGGGATGCGTGACCGGTCTCTTGCGTGGAGGATCAGCTAAGTAAATCTGTCTTCACCCCCTACAATAAAACGGGCAGTTAATTCTGGCTTGGTGCAGATACCACAGCATACCTTCAGAGGTCTAGTGGAGTCCATGCCTTGACTGGTTATGGTGGGTGGTCATAATCTTATGGCTGATTAGTGTATGCAACTCTAGGTTCCTGCTTTACATTTGTCCTGTTACATTAACCACAGGGTCACAATCTGCTTCAGGGTGCATCTTCTCATCATGCATTATGTGGGGATCTACAGCCTCTGTCTGCAGGGGGTAGGGTTGGTAGCGCTAGTCCTGATTTATTTACAAAGCTTGTTAAGATTACCCCTGACTGGGATTCACCCCTGTTGGACTACAGAACACCTTGTCTTTATGGAGGAACTGTTCTGTAGAGAACTGGGTAGGACTTGCACTGCTTGGGATATTTAGTGAAGCAGTTAGGGTATTGGCTCACTGGATTTCTGCCAGTATCTACTATTATTTTTCTGCCCTTGCAGCTTCTTTTAGGATATACTCTGTAATTTTGCTCAAACATACACTTTAATTGTGTTCAGAATTGCCTATTCAGCTGTGGAAGTGTTTGTGAAGGTTTTATTGTTGCTGTGTATGTAAAAAAGTAAAATAAAAACTTATATTGGAACCATCCTTATTGCAGGCAAAATGGCAAAAAGAGTAGCTGACAAGGAGCTGACTGACCGCAATTGGGATCAAGAGGAGGAGGCGGAGGATGTGAGTGAGCTTTTTACGTGGGGATAGTTGTGGTTTGTAGTGCTCTTCCATGATTTTGCCCTTTATCATTCAAGGATCTTTGTGAAAGAGCGCTTCCCATTCCAGGCAGAATATTTATTCTAGAGCATGGGGGGGGGGGGGGGGGTCTCAATTGCCTATAAAGTGGAATGGAACTCAAAGGCCTCATGCACACTGGACATGTTTTCAGCTGCTTCTAGGGGCATCTGGTGCTGTTTTTTTTTTTTTTTTTTTTTTCCTTTTTTCCTTTTTTCCCTGTTTTATCTTGGCCTATGTTTTAATGCACACATAGGCGTTTAGAGGCAGAAAAATACCCACACAGCCAGTGCATCCAGGAGCAGCAGAGTTTTGGCAGAAAAAAGCACTTGGAAACATGTGTAAACACTTAACACTAGACGTGTTTAGCAATTGAGTGTAAATTAATTTCACTAGCCAGAATAAATTATTCTGGCCAATAAAATTAACATCCAACCGATTGACACCTGTAAACGCGTTACACCCTTTTTATTTTTATTTTTTTCAAATATAAATTTTTATTAAGTTTTCAAAAAGAAAAAACAGAAAATGAGGCCAAGCCTACCCTTTTTATTTTTACCCCTGTCAAAACGCTGCTGCTAGGAGAAAAGGCTTTTAGGAGAGTTGGCAAAAATATCCTGTGTGCATGAGGCCAAAAAGTGAAGATTTGCTGTATTATGGAGAACATGTTAATTGTGTCAATGTAGTGCCCTGAAGGATGTACTTTTTGTTTGGACGTGCTCTTATAAAAATAACAGTACACTTTCTGGATTTGTATATCTGTAGTGTAAGATCCAAAATACTGCTGCCTCTTGACTTCTAGTCTTGGCAGATTTGGAGTGGAATTTGTTGATGTCACTACTGTTCTGCTCACTGTTTTCTTCTGTCATGAGGAAGTAAAGCCCTACCTCTAACAAGATTGCCGCCACACACACCATGCCAAACCAGGCATGGTAAGCCAGGAATGGGGAAAAGATTGTCTGTAGGGAGATCGCAGGCAAAACGGGTGACTAGTTATTTGTCCTGTGTCTGCCTTTTTTGTGGAAAGCGTCAATTCTTTTTACATCACACTTTCCTTTCAATAGACTTTTTATAATTAAAAGAACCAGGTACACTAATCTAAGAATATTCACAATGTTAAAATACACATGACAAAAATTTAGGGGCCTAAAGGCCACTTCTACAAAAATAAGTGTATAGTAAATTACGCCTAATGTTAAAAATATGATTCAGTTCATAAAAGGTGCATAAAAAATGATCAACAACTGGCAAACCCTTATACAAAAGGGAACTGAGTGAACCAAGTATGTGAAAACTTCTGTGCTCTTCAAGGGAATTGGTTGAACCAAATATAAGGGAACTTCAGTGCTCTTCAAAACATAGACTTTAATATCCCATCACCACATAGATTCACTTCTTACCAGATATCAGTAGTTTCAAGCATTAGAGGATAAATTCCCACCATGCTTCAACGGACTTGGCTTTAAAAACCAGCCGAATTCCAGATAGTAGCGGTATCAGACACTAGGCAATGATCACATCAGGCTCCAACACCTTAAGCTGTAAAAGTGGACCCGGTTTTTCAATGGACACAGGAATCGCGGTATCTTTGGAAGAGCGTATATCCAATCTGGCAGCTCAAGGATAAATCCCAGAGCATAAGGAAAGAGGATAGCCTCGTACTGCAATATGTTTCAACATAAGTGTTTACTAAAACGGCACATCAGGGCAGCCAAACATCAGCAAGCCAGCTCAAACGGTTAGACGTCTACCGTTAACAGATTGGATTTTGGCTCTTCCAAAGATACAGTGATTCCTGTGCCCATTGAAAAAGCGGGTCCGCTTTTACAGCTTAAAGCGGAGGTCCGCTGAAAAAATATTAAATGCAGCAGCTACAAATACTGCAGCTGCTGACTTTAAATATATTTGCACTGACCTGTCCAGGGAGCCCACGATGTCGGCAGCTGACCTCTCTGGCTCTTGCCTGCTGCCACCCTCTGCAAGGGAATAGGGGAATCAAAGCCGTGCGGCTTCACTTCCTGGTTCCCTACTGCGCATGCGTGAGTCCTCACTGGTCCCCTGCTGTCTTCTGGGACCTGTGTGTTTCCCAGAAGACAGCGGGGGAGGACAGAGTAGACGCCAAAAGTGGCGTAGATCACTGCAGGGATATATGCCCGGAAGTGGGAGCGAATACCTGTATTAGACAGGTATCTGCTCCCTCCTCCCCCCTGAAAGGTGCCAAATGTGACACCGGAGGTGGGAAGGATTCCAAAAAGTGGAAGTTCCATTTTTGGGTGGAACTCCACTTTAAGGTGTTGGAGCCTGATGTGATCATTAACCAGTGTTTGATACCGCTACTATCTGGAATTTGGTTCGTTTTTACAGCCCAGTCTGTTGGCGCATGGTGAGATTATTATCCAATACTTGAAACTACTGCTATCTGGTAAGAAGTGAATCTAGGTGGTGATGGGATATTAAAGTCTTTGTGTTTTGAAAAGCACTGAAGTTTCCTTATATTTGGTTCACCCAATTTCCTGGAAGAGCACAGAAGTTTTCACATACTTGGTTCACTCAGTTCCCTTTTTGTATAAGGGTTTGCCAGTTGGACATTTTGTATGCACATCTTTTTATGAACGGAATCGTATATTTTTGTAGGAGTGGAGTTCGTCCCTAAATTTTTGTCATGTATTTTTGCACTGTAAATATTCTTATAGATTAGCGCACCTGTTTCTTTTATCTATTCTTATGGTAGGGGTTTGGACCTTTTTTAGGTTGCAGCTTTTCTTTATCCATTTTAATTTATGTATCTATGTGTTTGATTTTCTTCATTTCAATAGTCACACTTCCCTTCACCAGGAGAGTAGGCTAAGCGCAGGATTTTAACCCTTTTTTGACAATAGACCTTTTATGCTTGAGGTCCTTATGTCTGCTTTGGACAAATCAATGTAGAATTCAGGAGCCAGCTTTATTTTTTTAAAGAGCATTTTGATCTCTTACAGGGTTTCTCTAGTCCTGTAAACTGTTCTGCTTACCCCCATTAAATTGTATTTTCTCTCCCTTTACTGTTTAGGCAGGAACGTTCTCTGTAGCAACTCGAGATGTTCTGAAGAACAGGGAAATTAAGAAAGCAAAGAGAAGGAACCCTGGAAGTGATGTAAGTCTACTATTCCTCTTTATATTGCTGAAGTTTGTGGACACCTCACACCAAGCATGTTTGACAACCTATTCCAACAATTAATATGGAATTGTACCCGTTGTGGCTATAACAGCCTTCCCAGAAGAGTAGAGGCTTTCTACAAGATTTGGGAATTTGTGCTCATTCAGCCAAAAGAGCTTTTGTGAGATCAGGTACTGAAGGTGAAAAAAAGACCTGGCTCACAACAAGCATTTCAATTCATCCCAAGCATGTTAATTTAAGCTTCAGGTCAGGGCTCTGTATGGACCAAACTGGTCTTTTTGGAGCGGTCTTTGTGCACAGGGGCACAGTCATGCTGGAAAAGGGCCTTCCCCAAACTGTTGTCACAAGCTTGAAAGTGCACAATTGTCTAAATGGCTTTTGTATACTGTAGCATTAATAAGCTTTACTAGAAAATGTGGAGGGATTGATGATATAATGTATCTGTTAGAGTTTCACAATTGTTAACAAAAATCGTGATCTCGATTCAACCCCCTTGACGATCTCTGTTGCAGAGTTTGTTGATTCTTTCATAGTGGTGGATAAATGAGAGAGAGAGAGAGATACACAGGCATACTAGAGCTGCACGATTAATTGTTTAAAAATAAAAAAAAGGACATTACAGTGCAGGACTGATCTTTGAAAAAAAACATGACTGAACTGATGAAACAAATTGAAGACGTGTGAAAGGGGCCTTGAATTCTTTGTTGCATGGATGAATTCTGCATTATCTTGTGGTGATTTTTGCAGTCAGACACCATGCTAGAGTAAACGTCATATGTGCTTTTTCATGGCTTGCTGTTTAGCAGCAGGTCTGCACATCTGAGGACAGTCTTCGCATGTGGATGCACTTGGCCGGAAACCGTCAGTTTACAAAAATAAAAAATATACATACATAGTCGTGTACATGGAATAATGAAATGTGGGAATAGACCTCCAAAACTTTGCACTGATATAATTTATTAGTTTAATAAGAATAGAAATGAGAACATGGAATTTCTCGGTGCTATTCACTTATCAGTAGTTTTAGAAATGGACTAGGTTAACGAGATTGTTAATGGGATACTCTGTGTGTGGCAATAAATGTAAGAAACTTTTCGTCTCGGTTCACACTGAGGCAGTGCGACTTGCAACGCGACTGCCTCAGGCGACCTGGACACGACAGCTGCGGCGACTTGCAAAACGACTTCTCTATAGAAGTCAATGCAAGTCGCCCCCCAAAGTCGTACAGGAACCTTTTTGTAAGTTGGAGCGACTTGTGTCGCTCCGATTAGAACGGTTCCGTTGTACAGAACGGGACGCGACTTGTCAGGCGGCTAAGTCGCCTGACAAGTCGTCCCAGTGTGAACCGGCTCTTAGTGCTATACATGCAGCTTGATGAAGGACATGTTTGTCCAAAACTGTGCAGCCACTTGTGCTTGTAATATGCTTTTTATTTCAAATCCATAATTAATAAATATATGTGTATTTTGGTATTCTTTTGCTCTCGACCAGCAATGTCACGTGTATTATTTGTCAGCTGAATTTTTTTGACTTGCAAAAAAATAAATAAAATTTAACACAAACCTAACATGTAAAGAGTCCACTTTTGGCTTTTTGAAACCAATCTCAGCCCTGCTTGTGGGAGGTGTGGGTGACATCACCTAGCATCAAGACAGAGCTGGATGCTCAAAAAAAATCTTTGTAAGGGCTCTTTCACAGGGACGGACCGTATGTCCGTTTTTCATCCATCCGTTTTCGGATGAAAAACGGACATACATGTATCCCTATGGGATAGCGGGTGTCAGCAGATGAGCACCCGATCTCGTCCGTGCCCGCTATGGTCCGTTTCTGCAGACGGAGGAAACCCCTTTTTTTTTTTTTTTTCATCCGTCTGCAGAGCGTATCGGATGACGACGGACTCTACGGTCCGTCGTCACCCCATCTCCCATAGGGGAGAGTGGCTCTCTGACAGGTCCGTCCCTGCACAGTGTGCAGAGACGGACCTGTCATCTTCCTGCTCAAGCGGATATCCACGGGGCGGATCAGCACTGATCCGCCCCGTGTGAAAGAGCCCTTAGAATGCATCCCTGCAATGGGTTGAAGTACATTCTCACATATGTGCCTCCCAGTAGCAAAGCGCTGCAGGCCATGAAAGCAGCTGAGGTCGATAGATAGATTTATTTATATATATTTTTCCCTTTTTTTTATGGGCGGAAGTGACGGTTTGACAATTGCATTTAAAGTAATTTTACCAGTATTGTGCATTATATTTAAAATGATCATATCCATGAAAAAATAACAAAGCCTCAGCTTTTAGTACTACAGTAGAACCTAGGATTGCAAGCATAATCCGTATATAAATGTCACCGTTTACATATGCGTGAGGACTTAAGTATATACATTCACATTTGCGTGTAATGATGGGGGTACCTAAAATGTTTTATTTAATTTTATCCAAACCCTTTTTATTTCTATAACCAGGGATGAACAACATCCTTTGTGACAGATCCTCTTTAGGGAGAGAACTGAGGTCTATTATACCCCAAATTTTTCCTTCAATCTCCAGTGCAGCTGATCAGACACAGGTCAGTCTGATCAGCTGCTTTCCTGGTCTGCAGCTCTTTGCTTCTGGCAGGCACAGATGATGTGAGACTGGACTTCAACCCATTGCAAGAGTACATTCTTGCAAAGTGTTAAATTTTTTTCCAGCTCTCTTGATGCTTAGTGATGTCACCCACACCTCCCACAAGCAGGGCTGAGATTGGTTTCACAAAGCCAAAGTGGACAAATATGACATTGCTGGTTGATATCGAGAGGATACCAAATAATACACAAATTGCACATTGATTTGCAATAAGTGGAAATTCCAGCTCTGAAGATCATTTTGTCTGAGGACTGTTATCAATAGAATGTATTCTGTATGAACAGTGTTATCTCAAATGTTCTGCTTAGACTGCAGATATCTTCACACTGCTGTAATATGACTAAGTCCCATGAGGGATTCCGGGAGCTTGCTCTGTACCATTAAATGCAATTTTCTTTTCATTTAGGCTGAAAAAGGAGGAGCTTTCAAAGGCTTTCAAGGCTTGGTACCATCTGGAGCATCATTTACTGGATTTGGAAGTGTAGCTAAACCAGTTCAAGGTCTGACCAATGGAAATGGTGGCACATCCCTGTTTGGCAATTCAAAGGCCACGATTGAAAGCAAACCAGTTTTTGGTAAGTGTTTTGGGGCTTTGTGTGTGTGTGTGTGTGTGTGTGTGTGTGTGTGTGTGTGTGCGTGCACATGTATACATTTTTTTTTTTTTTTTTTTTTTTTCATTCCTCTTCCCATCCCCCCCGCAGCACATATGTATAGGCTTTCACAATCTTTGACGAGATCTGTATCCAAGCATCACTGTCCTTATTACATGCTGGAGTGTGCAGTGTATTTTCTCCTCTTGTTACAATTTTATAATGTAGTGATTCATAAGAGTAGGTGAATAAAGCAAACTTTATATATTTTTTTTTTTTTTTTTTTTTTTTTGATGTTTTAGAAATCAAAGTGACTATATTTTGAATTATCCAGTTACAAATAGGTGTACTAAGTTACGCTGGTTGTATACAGAAGTGAAAACTCAAATTTTGCTTTTGTAGTAGGTGTAAAAAAAAAAAAAAAAAACGTAGGGTGCATCTTATGAAGTGTAAAAAGTCTGAAACAGTCACTCCCCAGTACCTCCAGTTGTCTGGCTTTTTTTGCAGAGAGCTAGGAAATTGGCATTCTCAAAATGAGCTCAACAGTGGTTACTCCTGTATTAACGTCATAAAGTGGAACTTTAGTCAGAAAATTAAAGTGGTTTTGACCACTTTTAGACCGGACCATTTTGCTGGCTTGAGACCGGACCACTTTTTGCACTTCAGCACTGCGTCACTTTAACTGACATTTGCGCGGTAGTGCGACGTGGCTTCCAAACAAAATTGACGTCCCCCCCCCACAAATAGAGCTTTGTTTTGGTGTCATTTGATCGCCCCTGTGTTTTTTATTTTTTGTGCTATAAACAAAAAAGAGCGTCAATTTTGAAGAAAAAACACATTTTTTTTACTTTTTTGCTATAATAAATATCCCCCAATATTATATAAAAATAATAATAATTTTTTCCTCAGTTTAAGCCGATACGTATTCTTCTACATATTTTTGGTAAAAAAAATCGCAATAAGCGATTGGTTTGCGCAAAAGTTATAGCGTTTACAAAATATGGGATGGTTTTATAGCATTTTTATTTTTAGTAATGGCAGCGATCAGCTTTTTTTTATTTATTTTTTTTTATTTTGTTGTGACTGCGACATTATGGCGGACACATCGGACATTTTTGGGACCATTGTCATTTATACAGCAATCAGTGCTATACAAATGCACTGATTCCTGTGTAAATGACACTGGCAGTGAAGGGGTTAACCAGGGGTGGCAGTGTAGGGGTTAAGTGTTCCTAGGCGTGTGTTACTAACTGGGGGGGGGGGGCGTGGCTGTGTTAGTGAACACTGATCTCTGCTCCAATCGCAGGGAGCAGAGATCAGTGTCACTTGTTGCTAGGCAGAATAGGGAGAGGCGGTTTACTTCCGCATCTCCGCATTCAGCCTTTCCATGAGATGATCGCGGGTATCCCTGCGGCGATCAAGTCCGTGGGACCCGCACGGGTCCCTGCCGGTGCGCCGCCAGCGGCACGCATGAGATGGCACGGCGGCATTGTTAAAGGGACCTACCTGTACACCCTTATGCTTGTCTGTGCCATGTACATCGTCGTGCGCCGGTCGGGAACCGGTTAAAGGCAGAAGGTGTGTGTGTGTGTGTGTGTGTTTTATCTTCATGCATTCTGTGCATGGAGATAAAAAGCCTTGTATGTGCGCAGCAGCCACCCCAGCACCCCCTAATTTACCTGAGGTCCCTCTGTCCAGCAATGTCCACAATTCTCTCAGCCATCCGAGATTCTCCCTCCTTATTGGCTGAGACACAGCAGCAGTGCCATTGTCTGTCGCTGCTGTCAATCAAAGTCAGCTAGCCATTCAGGGGATAGAGGGGGGTCGGGCTTCGTGTCTGGTCACAGGGAGCTGTGACTCGGCTCAGGTGCCCCCATAGCAAAGCTGCTTGCTGTGGAAGCAAGGAACAGGAGGAAGGGGCCAGGAACACAGAAGAGGGACCCGAGAAGAGGAGGATCTTGGCTGCCCTGTGCAAATCCACTGCAACAGAGCAGGTAAGTATAACATAAATAAGCATTTACAGTGTAAACTAAAAAAACAGTAGCGCTAAACAGTATAAATCCATTGACAGGTGATCAACAATACCTAATAAATAAACGAATAATTTGTGCAAAAAATAGTCCATAAATGAGACTGGATTGTCTAAAACAAGGAAAGCTGAAAATATCCTGATGTAAGAACTTTCACCACATTGTGTGCATTCAGTGTTTCCACTCCACTTTTGGTTGAAAACTCACCAATTGACGATGCCTTACACTCTCTCATGCTCGTCAAAACAGCATCAACCCTTACAGGGTTGGATATCCACCGATTTAATCCAGACATGACACCTGATATCATGGACTCTCCATATATAATGAAACAAAGTGTTCCAATAGTGCAGTATCGTTGTAAAAAGTTTATTCTATTAAAACCGCTTTATACAGTGTTTGTAGCTGTTGACTTTTTTAAAAACCGCTAAAAACCGCTTTAACTGGGCAGGATTGATTTCTAATTGTGATCCGTTTAATCCTGCAGAAGCACAGCTAGCTTTCACAACAGGCTTGGTATGAAGGAGTATCCGCCTTGAATAATGCTGTGGTCTGTGAGGTGGGACTTGGGAGGTTTGGACTTTATCCCTTTTTAGACCCCTTTCACACTGAGGCGTTTTTCGGCTAAAAATGGCGCCTGAAAAAAAATGCTTCTCAGTGTGAAAGTGTCCACCATAATGTCGCTTACGATAAAAATTGCTGATCGCCGCCATTACTAGTAAAAAAAGATTAATAAAAATGCCATAAAACTATCCCCTGTTTTGTAAGTCCTACAACTTTTGCTCAAACCAATCAAACGCTTATTGGGATTTTATATATATATATATATATATATATATATATATATATATATATATATATATATATATATATATATATATATATATATATATATATATATATATATATATATATATATATATATATATATATATATATATATATATATATATATATATATATATATATATATATATATATATATAGGGATATTTTTATAGCGCACAAAATAAAAACCCCAGGGGTGATCAAATACCACCAAAAGAGAGCTCTATTTGTGGGGGAAAAAAAAGGATGTCAATTTTGTTTGGGAGCCACGTCGCACGACCACGCAATTGTCAGTTAAAGCGAAGCAGTGCCGAATCGCAAAAAGTGCTCTGGTCTTTGGCCAGCAAAATGGTCCTGGGGCTTAAGTGGTTAAAGCTGGAGTTATCCACATTTTATTTACAGAAAGTGATCTTTTTAGACTAAAGCCTCGTACACGTGATCTGATTGTTGGCCAACAGAGCGTCAGACTTTTGTCAAAAGGGCGTGTGCCTGGATCTTGTCTTGCATACTAACGGCACACAATTGTTGGCCAACAAACAACGTGACGTACTACGTGGAATTTTCAGCTCTTGAGCGACACCCTTTGGGCACCTTCTGCTAATGTCGTGTTTGGTGGGCATTGATTCTGAGCAATGCATGTTTTGTACTTTTAGACTTTTTTGTGTGACGAACTTGTGTACAGACGATATGAAAATCTGACAACAGACCGTTGGCTGAAAATTTACTAGCCTGCCATCCATCATTTGGCCGAAAGTTGAACAATTGTCTGAAGGAGCGTACTAACAGACAGTTTTTAGGCCAACAGTCTGTCATTACACAATCCCCTGCCAACAATCTGATCATGTGTACGAGGCTTTAGGCTGGCCATAGATGAGTCCGTTTTTTTTTTTTCCTGAATAAAGAAACTGACCCCATTCACACATTTGAGTTGGATGGGTAAGTTCGTCCCGCTGTGCCTTTGTATTGTGACAGCTGGGAGACATCCCTGCAATCAGAATACACTGATCAGCGCTACAGTGTTTTGTAAAACCTGAGGAGCTGCGCTATGTGAAATTTAAATTATATATGACAAAAATTGATGATTACTACCATATACACCAAAATTCAAGTGAATATTTCACTCCACAATGTACCGCGATGCATACATTCTCCAAAATCAAAAAATTTGATAAAATAAAATTTATAAAAAAGTTCAAATGGCAGTCTTTTGCCTGACTGCAGTTGGGTTTGCACTATTGCAACTTGGTTGCAGGTTTCCGCGCATCCAATTTGCATGTCAGACTGTGACCGGCTCTCAGTGGAGCCGGGACGGCTGCGGAGCATATTGCACAGGAGTCCTGTGCGTCTTCATGTCCGAATTCAGACAAAAAATCGGACCAAAATCAGACCTGAAACGGTGAATGGGGACACACCGGACCCCTGCTGTGAGCCATTCCGCACGGCAGTGTGAACTCAGACTCCCAGGATATTGCTAAGTGAGCCCTACTTGTTACTGCTCACCTCCACCATCACAGGAGTGAGTTCTTTCTCTGATTCAAACCCTCTCACATGCTCTTACTTCTGATGTAGTTCTGAGCTCACTCCTGTTGATGGTGGAGTCTAGTCCTGGGAGTATTTGTCAAGCTTCATGGGGTATGTAAATAGCCTACACATATAGCAAGGCAATATTCAACTTTAGTCATAGCTGCAGTTTGTTTTTATTTACAGAGGACCTTTATCTGTATAGGCAGTTCTTTGGTAAAGATGAACTAACCCTTTAATTATCGCACTGTTATGGGTAAATTTCCGCTTTAAACCCCTCCTTACGGTTTTACCTGCCAAAGGTAATTCTCTGAAACGGATCTCTTGTGCTGTAAACAAATTTTGCCATACCACACTGGTGTGACACTTATTTATCAGAACAGTACCTGTATGCCTGCTGTTCTATGACAGGTTTATTTTTTTTTTTTGGGCAAGCTTTTACCTGTTGCACAAATTTTAGATCATTGCTTTCAAATATAACTAATTTTTGACATTTGTTTTTTTTCTCCAGGGTCTCTCTTTGCAAATGGCCCACCGACATCCTTGTCCTCGACGATAGACGTATCCTCCACCAGTGCAAAAACGAACGGTGAAACGCCTTCATCTACCTCTAGTCCAACCCCAAGCAAGCCTGGCAGCTCCACTGAATACAACAAACAGTTAATGTCCCTGAATTGCGCTGTAAAGGACTGGATAGTGAAACATGTGAATGCCACACCTCTGTGTGATTTGACACCAATTTTTAGAGACTACGAGAAACATTTGGCTAGTATTGAACAGAAGTACGGAACTGGCACCGACAGTGGATCAGAGAGTGACAGCACTTTCAAATCAACCCCCTCCATGCCCACCCTTGTTTCTTCAAATACAGAGGCCAAGCCAACCTTCTCTTTTGCCAGCAAAGAGAAGTCTGAGCAGCCAGCAAAGTCTAAAACTGAGACGAAAATTGAATCGACTTCCCTTTTTTCCTTCGGCCAAAAGTCTGACACTGCGAATTTCAGTTCATTCAGCTCTGGGTCGGCAGCTACGTTTTCTTTTAAAGTAGGAGCTGCCAGTCTGTTAAATAAGGATACAAGTAAGAGCAGTGCGGGGACGCCATCATTTTCCTTCCAGTCAGGGACAAGCACCAAGGTTGAGGAATCTGGTAAGGACTATATATATAGCTAGTGTTTCTCAACTCCAGTCTTAACATGTCATGTTTTTTCTGGGTTTACTTTAAAGCTGACCAAGCATCAAATATATTTATTCATGTTGCGGCATACATGGTAAGCAATGTGTTGTTCTCTTATTCTCGGAGATCATAGTACATCACTCCTGTCTTCATCTGCTTTTCTGCAAAAGAACGGTCCCTTCTTAGTTTTGGTTATAGTCCAGGCTCACAATCTACTTCCTGATCTGGGATGCAGGCATATGAGTTATATAAATCCTAGTGCCGTGCTCAACTGTAATCACAAAAGATGCCTTTTACCCTTGTAACTTACTACAAAGTTAGCGTGAGGTAGAATGATTACTAGGGGAGAGGAGATTGAAACTGCTGCCTGCTGCAAACATGACTTCATCTCAGCCTAAACACAATCAGTTTACTGGAGTTGAATTGCTTTTTAATAAAAAAGGTACAGCACTCTTTTTTTAATTGGGGCAGGCTTGTAAAATTACTTTTGGTTCTTGTAATGGGGTGTTCAAAACGAGCCAGATGAACATTTTAAATCGTACAACTAAGGTTTTATGTGGATAAAGGTTTAGAACTATGGCCATTAAATGGTGGATCCACGCAAAGGTGCTCCATATTTATTAGGGGTCAAAAAACTCACGGATCGGATTGTTCCTTGGATCAGAGTCACGGATCGGATCATTTTTTCGGATTAGCAAATAATTGAATTTGCAAAAACCTGTGAAAATTCCACCACCATATAGTCCCCACTGTAATATCCACGTCATCTGCCCCCACTGCAATGGACATCTTCCCTGGTATGGCTGGGTATTGGCAGAGTATGGATGTGACTGCAATTGTCACAGAGCTGCTGCTGCCATCCGATCTCTCCCCTCCAGTGTACAGATCAGTACACAGGGGGGAGAGAGGTTTGTTTACAAGTGATCGCTCCCGTCATTTGACGGAGCGATTACATTGTAAATGGCCGTCGGGTGTACCCAGATGGGCGCCGATCTGGAGCTAGGCCGAAGCCGCGGCCTTTCCTGAGGCCGCGGAGCGTGGGGTGTGCCGATCCTAACAGGGTGACCCGTTCGGATCACGGATCGGTGACGATCCGTTGCACCCCTAATATTTTATAGCTTGACTTATTCTGCCCGATGACTTATGTTGTAGGTACTTAAGGTTGGTGATCTGACTGTGATAGGTTAAGTGTCATACTTTAGCGTATACTTTTATTTCCCCTTGCAGTATTCTTAAACTAGATTAAAGGAGAAGTACAGCAAAGCTTGTGATCCACAGGAGTGCAGTTCGTTCTGCACTCCTGTGACCTGTTTTCAGCAGACAGTGGGCTGAGGTCACAGAGCTGGGCAAGATGGCAAGAATTAAGTCAGGATCCGCCCACATACCTGGACTGGCACCCAGCTCAGCGTCTCAGCGAGGCACTGAGAGCCTAAGCCACTCTCTCCCATCCCTTCCACATCCTAGCGCTCCAGTGAGCGAGGGGGGAGCAGAGAGTGCTGACTGACAGTCACCAGCTCTTTCCTCTGGGAGCCTTGAGAACCGAGCGATTGGTGGGATCTAATTTCTCGGGTCTCAGTGTTCGAGCTTGCGGGGGACAGATGCATCCACCTAGGTAAGTATAATTCTGCAAAGAAAACAAACCCCATACATCTATTTTGGGAATATTTTTTTTTTTTTTTTTTTTTTGAGAAGTTTGCAAAATACAAATAACAGACTAGGGGAAGTATACGTCTTGAATAAATGCAGAAAATCAACATCACATATAAGGTAAAGAAAAGAGCGATTTACAGTGTAAGTTTCAGTAAACCTTGGACTGCCTAGCAGTCCATATTTCCCATGCCTTCTCAAATCTGTCGCAACTAAGGGAATTGATGGCCAACGTGTGTTTGAAGGTGTACTTTTGCTGAACCATGGCTTTAAAATCGGAGATGTTGGAGTCTGTGGACTTCCATTTGCGTAGAATTGGGGAGCGAGCGACTAGCAGAACATGAGTAACTACTGCTCTAAAGGCACTGGTATCTATACCAATATGTAGAATTGCTTGGGTTGGGGAAGGAGATAATCCCAGTGAGGGAGGCAACGAGTTGGAAGACTTAATTACAATGGCTAGTCAGGGTTGGACATGCCCAGAGAATGTGTAGTAGGTGGCCTACTTGTCCGCAGTCTCGCCAGCAAGGGGGGGGGGGGGGGGATTGCAGATGGCCATTGGGTGGAATCAAATTAAGATTGTAGGTCTGTTTACCACCCATACTTCTATTTTAAATTGCATTTCCTTTAAGGTGTGTGTGTGTGTGTGTGTGTGTGTGTGTGTGTGTGTGTGTGTGTGTGTGTGTGTGTGTGTGTGTTTTTATTTTTGTAATGGGAATAGAATACATTTTTGCTTTCTAAACTTAACAGGTGGTGGAGAGGAAGAAGAGGCAGAAGAGCCACCAAAAGTAGTTGTGCAAGAAATAAAAGAGGAGGATGCCTTCTATTCCAAGAAGTGAGTTGCCTTGCCATTCCATGACTTGTTCTTTATTCAGTGATTCTGCAGAAGGGCAGTAATGTGCAATCATCCCCACAGCCAAATGTTTGCTAGCATATCGGTTATGGGGATCTGGGCCAAAAAGCCACTTCGCTCTGGTTTAGCAGAGACTTTTTGGTCAGTGTCCCTATAACCTGGCAGGTTATAGTTTTGTTGCTCCCCAAACTATACTCCATCAAAACAATGGTGACCATGCACTGCACTGATGGCCAACAAGCCTAAAACTGGTGTATGCCGTTTGGAATAAAGGGCATTATATTATTGGGCTGTATACTTAGTTTAAACCAACCGTCCTGGATGTATACTGTAGTTGGTTCAAGGAAACAAATGTATATGCAGTTCTCCACCCACTGCCCTAAAATGAGGGATAACTGTCTTATTTTTGGCATGTGGGTTGATTTTAAGAGATGTTCCATTGTGCTTTGCATTAACAGTTGAATCTGTTACAAAAGAGATGCCTATGCTGGCTATTCCTTTCCCTTCTGAAGATGTGATTTTGTAATTCCCTTCCTCGCTTACTAATTTTATTGTTTATGAAGAATGAATCCAGATAATTTATCTTGACAGCTGATGTAAATTGGTATCTTCAGAAGAGGGATCTGGAATGTCGGCATAGATGTTTATCTCCGAAGCTCCAGCTCAGTAGCAGTGAGATTGCTGCTTAAAGCCCAGATCTGGGCAAAGTAAGAACAGCCCCCTCTATCTGATTGCCTCGTTTTTGTATATGTCTGGCGGGGTCCTTACTCAGGTGTCCATGTCACTACCTGCCTGACATGGACACTTCCTAACCAGCAGTGGACCTGGATAGCAGACTTAAGTGGAAAAAAAAACTTGTGCAGACTGTTTTGGGAGGTGGTTTATGTTTTGACCAGAGTTTGGATTTAAGCACAAATATTATCAAGATGGCTACACTTTGCTATTTCAGGATCCTATTTTAAGACTTTTAAAGAGCCCCTAACTTCTCGCAGACAAATGCTGTCCTAACCCTTTCTGCTCCATATTACTGGTCATTGAGGCCTTTCATTGCAGCTAGTTGTGTGGTTTTTAGAGGGTAGGATCAATTTTACCAAGAGAATGGAGACTGGGCATGTCTCTTTGATCTGTCCTTTTACACATACATATGGGCATCTGCGTTCTTTGTCTTGTATGCATGCTGTGTCCTTCCCAATACAGCACAGGGATTGTGTTTTTATTGCTTCTATGTCAGTGCAGGTAAATGTTGTTAGACTTGCTAGCGCTTTATAATTTTTGCTACTGCCTAAGCAGGCATTTGGCAAGTAGGCTAATTGAAAATGTGTTGCATAAACATATCCACTACAGACAGAAGCTACATATAAAAAATGTGTACTGCAGTGCCTCCAGCAGCGGTTATTGCTGTATCTTGGTATATTCATTGTGGCATTGTACATAACGCTCACTGTACATAGGACTTTTTGCTTTTATAATTGTGTATATATTTTCTTTTTATTCATCAGGTGCAAGCTCTTCTATAAGAAAGACAATGAATTTAAAGAGAAGGGTGTTGGAACACTTCACCTAAAACCAGTAAAAGATCAGAAAACCCAGCTGCTGGTTCGTGCTGATACAAACCTTGGTGGGTAACCTTAAGCTTAATTTATGCATTTTTGTCAGCCAAGATGCCAATTTAAGGCTCCATCTGCATGTCACAGTGAGATATGTTGTGCATCACCAAGACAATTAAAGTGGTTCTAAAGGTAAGGTTTTTATTTATTTTTTCCTTGCCTTAATACAGTCTATGCATTAAGGTAAAAAACCTTCTCTGTGCAGGTGCCCATTGCACAGAGCAGTTATAATGTTTAAGGGAAAAAATCCTTTAGAATCACTTTAACCACTTGCCAACCACTCTATAGCCGAATGACTGCTACAGCACACCCGGATAGTTTTGAGAGGCAGTCGTATGACGGCCTCCACTGATCGTGGGCCGCGTGCTTTGTGATCGGTGTCTGAAGGACAATGCTGATTGAGGTAAAGAGGCAATCGGTGGCTCTGAGGCGAACATAACTGGCTTCTCTAAAAGGGACATAGGCACTCATAAGTACAGTGCCCACAAGAGCTGCGAATCTGTGCCTCCTCCAGTGCAGCCTTAGTGCACATCTGTGAAGGAGAAAAATGACTTGTTAGCAAAAAAAATAAAAACCAAGTGGTGATTAAATACCACCAAAAGAAAGCTGTGGGGCAAAAAATAAACATTTTGTTTGGGTACAGTGGTGCAGGACGGCGCAATTGTCATTCAAAGGTCAACAGTGCTGAAAATTTGGCCAGGGCAGGAAGGGGATAGAAGTACCCAGTAAGCAAGTGGTTAAAAACGCTGTAATTTTGTTTATTGATGCCTTGGCTCCAGGAACTGGCTGGAGTTCAGGTTGAAGGGAAAAGTAATGGGTTCCATTTAATGAACAAGCTTCCCACCCTTTTGATGCTCACCTTCCCCATTCCTCTCCATTAGTTTGATGCCCAAACCATCACTGGAGTGCACGTAGATAGATGGCTGTTGTATCGTAGTGCTACAGATCTCCTCCTGCAAAGTGTGAAAACAATTACAGATGTTTAAAACAAAGTGATTTTTGCAATTTTAAATATACATTTAATCAGTTAGGCTTTACATCTAATGTAGGCCTTTCTGGAGGTGGGGGGAGACCTAAAAAAAACAAGCATGTTCTGGTGTTTGGTATATGAATGAATAAATGTCTTCTTGTTTACTCTAGGCCACATCCTACTGAACATTTTGGTGCAGCCTTCCATGCCCTGTTCTAGAACGGGAAAAAACAATGTGATGATTGTTTGTGTTCCTAACCCTCCCGTCGATGAGAAGAACCCCACCGTCCCTGCCACCATGCTGATCAGAGTGAAAACCACAGCAGATGCTGATGAGCTGCACAAGCTTCTCCTGGAGAAGAAGGGAACCTAAACATCTAGCCCTTCACAAAATGACCTTCCTTGCCAATCTGCTGCTCAATATTGAACTCAAAAGGTCACCATGTATTATCATTTCTGTTGACCCTCATAACTTCATAAGTGTTTTTCATAAGTGTTTTTCATAAGTTTTTGTTAAGAATGGAGTCAATTGGTAATAAAAGCTTTAAGGAAAGTTTTAGTGAATGGAAGGTGAAGAATTCCTGACACAGATACGAGTGATCTTATTGTCACAGTCAAAGCCTTAGCTGGTCTTCATTCAAGATCCTTCAGTGTTTACAGTGTGATGATCGGGGCCTTAATTAGCATTCCTTTTTCTTTAGCTCCAGGTTTCCTAATTTCTACTCTGTTACAAGCCACCATCATAGAATTAGCAGAGTCTTCGAGCAGTCTGTACTTTGATGGAAAAGTATCATCTCTGTACCTCTGCAACACTGCTCTTTCTGTACTGAAATCTACTCTGTCCCTTTTTTTATAACAGATCAGTTACAGACTGATCCAGTCCTGGTCCTTTACAACATGGCAGCTGAAACCCATAAAGCAGAAGTTTCTTCAGTTGGGGCCATTACATCCAGCATTTAGGGCAGGTTCACACTGCTGTGTGGTGTGAGATTGCATGTGATTCGCACTGCACTACAAATTGCATGCGATGTCCAGATAGTATGGCTGAAATCGTGTCGCATTCGGACTAAACTCGCTTAGGACCCTTTTTTTGGTCCACCAGAATCGGATCGCATGGGTGTGACTACCCATGCGATCTAATTCATGTCCGAACTGTCAGTTCGCAGTGCAATATGTGAGCTGAAATGGGGGTGCCATTAACCATGTTTTGACAATCCCAGAAGTTTTCATATGGCAGTGTGAGTCTGGAGCTATGCGGGAACCCGCTGGGGATTTGCAGGGTTCCCGCATCACACACACGTGTGAACCGAGCCTTATATTTTGTATGTTGTGGCCTGGATGACATACTGGCATTTCATAGGTTTTGTGGGGTCTCACTGGTGACTTTTCCCTGTTTGGTGATTTCAGCTCTGCTGCTATTTGTAACCTCAATCCACCTGCTGTAAGACTATATTCAGGACATTTGCATCAAGTAATATAACCTCTGTACAGAGGAAAACATTAAAATAGCTGCTTAACTCCCCAATAGTCTGGATTTCTGGGATATAATCACTCTTGCACACCGCACACTATTCAATACTAGATGAGCTCTGTCAGTGTTGAGTGGAAGGGGGGGGTAGTTTGGCACTAGGTTATTAAATTTCAAGAAATCAACATTTGCAGAGGAGAAGCAAATTTGTGTGGTGGACTGCAGGGCGACAGTACAAAATGATATCTTAGAATTCCAGCTTTACAGCAGTTATACTAGTTCTCTGGGTCTGCTCTAAATACCTGTTTACTTTAAAGCAGACTATTAGGCAGGTGGCTAAAGACACAACTAAAATAGATATGTGCATTTTTACCAGCCAGGGGTTTGTAATTTTATGTTTTGGATTTGTGATTTGCACACCAGATATCTTGCATAACCAGGAATATATCCCCTCTCCACTTCCAGGCAAGCTAATTTGATGACTGATCCTAAGAAGGGGATCAAATTATCTGGAATTTGGGTTTTAAAGAGAACACCTCCATCCTATTAAGTGGCAATGTATATTCGCCCATCTGTGCTGCCTCTTTGCTTCCAACACTCCATCAAAAGGCCTGCTGTTAGGGAAACTGGGTATGGGGAAGCTTGATCATGAATAACCAAATCACCAGGCTGAATACTATTACACTGGAATGGCAGGTAAGCGTGGACACTGCTGGTGCTTACTTGGGGTACATTTCTGCAGCAAAGGGTGAGTGAGTATACCTTGCAGTGAAGGGTCATGGGGGTTGTTTTTTATTATTTCTTCCCAGACTTCAGGTTCTAATGACATGGATACTTGGCTGTATTTTGAGCAGGTTAGACTATTGGGCCTCATGTAGTATAAACAATAACTTTTGAACTGTTCCAACTACTTCATTTTGAAAGGTTTGTTTTTAGGAACGGCTAAGGAATATTTCAAAGTTCTGTGCTTCTAGCACATAGGCAGGGTACACAGTTTCTGCTGCCTGCAAGGACTAACCGATTGCAAACCGTTATCCTGGTTGTCATGGGATGAAAATGAAGTGAACTTTGCACAAAACTTGTCTGCGGTTGTCTGAGACAGAATGTCCCTGAAGAATTAAAATGGCTTCTACCTGTTTTGACATGAACATTTTTTTGTAATATCGTGTTGCTTTGTGTTTGGACTGCTGGGTAGATGGCCCTGTCTGGAGTGACAACTCAAATTGGCATTCCAGCATCTGGCTACAGCTGCTTGTGTCACCGCTTCATTTGAAGTCTTTTGAGTGACACCTTTGTTCAGTGGGAATCTGTATTGCCACTGTGAACGGAGGCTGTTACTGGATAGGGGGGGGGGGGGGGGGGGTTAGAGATATTTAAGAAGAGAACCTGTCACCCAAGAGGCTTCAAATGAAGCGGTGACTAAAGCAGCTGTGGGCAGATGCTGGAATGTCACTCCAGCAGTTCAAACACGCATGCTAGTGCAGTTGCTGAGATCTTTTAGGATAAATTCTTAGTTGAAAGTTTTGCCTTTACTCTACTCTCAAAATAAGGCTGGGTGTGGTAATGAGCTTCCAAGATATTCCTTTAGACGTGCAAATGCCTCTTGAAAACCTTGTGCTGCTAGAGGCCAGAGGTTGTCTGGGATGCCATAGAAAGGGGCTGTTGGTAATGGAGCACTAAGCTCTGTGCAGATTTTTTTTTGGCCAGTAAGAGGGCAATAAAAGCATTGCTATGGTGGAAAGAAAGACATTTTTTGGTATAACGATCCTTATACATTTTGATAGCAATAGAAAATTGTGATTTGCTGCAGAGTGAAATGGAAAGGTATTTTACAATCGCAAGACATTTTGAGAAAATTGAAAGCTGTTATTGGTGACTTATTTTGGAAAATGCTAGTTACTTGGCGGTTGTGCTGACTTTCTAGAAGGGCAATATATTGGGTCACGGACTCGAGACAAGCATACAGCCAGCAAAGTCTGAACATTTTATTGGCTTACTAGTCAGTGAAAGAATCAAAGCTATTGATGTTTAGGCCGCTGAGGGTATCTGACACCTTTTGGTATGCCATATACCTGTTCCACCATGTATTGTGGAGAAAAAAATCTCCACGATGAGGATGCAAACAATAAAAAGCTGACTGATTCTAGCTCTTCCCTAAAGCTGGATTCCAGGCAAACAGCCAAATGGACAGAAGAATTCCATATATGAGCCGCTTTACCTGCTAATGACTGTTTCTGCCCATCCAGTTTTGTCTGGCAGGGCATTAGACCTGAATATAATCTGCTGTAGTTGGGCAACACTTGTCTTGTCACTCCCACATCATGTTAATGGACTGTGAACATAGAAGGAACACACTTACGAGCTCATCTGTCACTCAACTATCCTCCCTGTATTTGCCTGCTTCTTGTTGGCACATGAGTACTGCAGCATGATTGATTGGCTCCCTGTGCTGCTTCTACCTCTCCCAGGCTTGGCTCTGTACTGGGGCTATAAGAAGTTTATACCAAGCACAATTCAGGCACTTGCACTTCTTGCATTTTAAAATACATGTAATGATGTTTTCAAGTGGAACTAAAGCCACAGATGCACTCCTTTTCAACGGTCTTTGACCGGTGTGGGGCGATGAACCGCCTGTGCATGTCTCGGTAGACTGGCACTATATCAAATTGTAGAGGACTGCGACCAGGTAGGTTTATTTTATTGCAGAAAAGACATTGCAAATTTTGTTCTGCATTAAAAAGTCTACCTGCTCCCCAAGATTTTTTAAATCTGAGTTTTTAGTTCTGCTTTAATGATTACAGAGCTATAATATTTTTTTTTTTTTTTAGATCTGCCTTGCCTCCATATTAAATTTGATAGTGGTTTCTAGCCTTTCCTCAATCTGAATCTAAACTGTTTTGCTGGAGTTCTGCTTCATGTCCTATCTGCTGTACCCCAGAGGAACTTGTGTAGAATTGCTGTTTTGTGTTCTGAATGGTCGGACTACAAAATTGTCTTACAATGTTATTTCTGCACTTTACAATAATCCTGTGAATCATGCTGTAGAATAATCTATTCCCATAATGATTTGCAAAGACTGTTTCCTTCTCGTATGATCACTGTACATTTGACTGATTGGTTTGTGTGAATACTTGACAAAATTGTCTCAGAGCATTGAAAAGGAATAAAGTAAAGTATGTTACTTTTGAAAGAGGCGTTTCCTGTCTTTCTTCATAAATTATTACTAGATTACATCTGCTCTTCACTGCAGCATACTATGGCTAAATCGGTAGAATAAGGATCCTCATTTTCCAAATAGTTATTTGTTTGATACCCTTTGTCCTGGGGAGTATCTTCATCTCTATTGTGTTATGCTGCAACCTTCAGGTGAGTGGACACTGGCAAAAAGACCGGAAATCCCCACCTTTAGGCAACTCTTATATATTTTAAAGAAAAAAATAAATAAAAATGTAACAACCACCATATTATTCTCTAGATTCTCTGCTAAAAATTATTATATTTTTTTTATATATATTTTTTTGTTTGGGGGTTCTTAGTAATTTTCTACCAAAAAATAGGGCTTTTAACTTGTAAACACCAAATGTCAGAAATAGGCTTACTCATGAAAGGGTTAATGTCTAAACCGCTGGCAACAGAAGTGAGTACACCCCCTAAGTGAAAATGTCCAACTTGCAGGCTGACTAAGGACATGGATTACTGGAACGATGTCCTGTGGTCTAGTGAGACCAAGATGAACGTATTTGGTTCAAATGGTGTCAAGCGTGTGTTGTGGCAACCAGGTGAGGAGTACAAAGACAAGTGTGTCTTGCCTACAGTCAAGCATGGTGGTGGGTGTGTCATGGTCTGGGGCTGCATGAGTGCTGCCGACACTGGGGAGCTACAGTTCATTGAGGGAACTATGAATGCCAACATGTACTGTGACATATTGAAGCAGAGCATGATCCCCCATCCCTTCAGAGACTGGGCCGCAGACCCTAAACGCACCTCCCAAGATGACCACTGCCTTGCTAAAGAAGCTGAGGGTAAAGGTGATGGACTGGCCAAGCATGTCTCCAGACCTAAACCCTATTGAGCATCTGTGGGGCATGCTCAAACGGAAGGTGGAAGAGCGAAAGTTCTCGAACATCCACCAGCTCCATGATGTCATCATGGAGGAGTGAAAGAGGACTCCAGTGGCAACCCGTGAAGCTCTGGTGAACTCCATGATCAAGAGGGTTAAGGCAGTGCTGGAAAATAATGGTTGTCACACAAAATTATTGACACTTTGGGCCCAATTTGGACATTTACACTTGGGGTGGACTCACTTTTGTTACCAGCAGTTTAGACATTAATGGCTGTGTGTTATTTTGAGGGGACAGCAAATTTACACTGTTCAAGCTGTACACTCACTAATTTACATTGCAGCAAAGTGTAATTTCTTCAGTTTTGTCACATGAAAAGATAGAATAAAATATTTACAAAAATGTGAGGGGTGTACTCACTTTTGTGAGATATTGTATACAGTATAGCAGTAGTGGTGCACCCTTTGATTTTTTTTTTTTTCCCCTGCGGTTTGAAGTTGAGGACCGTCACTTTGTTTGTGGCCCTGTCATTTGACCTGACCACAGATCCCAGTGTGTGAACCAAGGTCCTGACTTCTGTGCTGGGCCTCCTGGGTACCTAGGTGACTTGCTTCTGAGGGAGGACTGCTTTATTATGCGAGACATTGGTTTCCAATAGCAGACGCTCTGGAGAGGTTTGGATGGGTTCTGAATTTACAGAAGTCGGCCTTCATCCTGACCCAGAGGATAGAATATTTAGGCCTGACCCTGGATACTGTCAAGGTGATAGTGATTCTTCCTCCGTACATGTGTGTTGCTCTGAGGGCTTGGGTGGACTTGCTCAAGATGCTAACAAGTCCCTCGATTCACCTTTGAGGGTTCTGGGTAAGGTGGTTGCCTTCTTTTTGAGGCAGTGCCCTTTGCCTAGTTTCTTTCCAGGCCCCTCCAAAAGAATGTCTTGGTGGCAAGTAACAGGTTAATATTGTTAAAACCCCAGCACGAGACTCTGGACCGGTGGGTCTAGGCTGCGGGAGATGAGAAAAATTGTTTTCTTCCTCTATCCCGGAGGGTTTTGATGACTGGTGCCAGCCTGGTGTGTTGGGGTGGAGTTCTGACTGGAGAACATGGTCACCTCAGGAGAAGTCTGTCCATCAACATCCTGGAATTGAGGGTAATTTGCCTTGTCCTACTACATTGATGAGTGTAGCTACAGGGCCTCCATGTAAGGGTTTAGTTGGACAGTGCCACATTGGTGGCGTATATCATCAAGAAGGCACCAAAAGTTAGACGGCCCAGGAGGAAGTGGACCTTATCCTGTCTTGGGTCTGAAATTGATGTTCATATGCTGTTCGCCATCCATTATCCAGGTGTGGAAAATTGATTGGTAGTTTTTCCTCGGTCATCAAAAGGCGATTCTAATCGGCCCAAGAGGACTCAATACGCCAACGCTGTGAATGAAATCCACAGCGTTGTATGACCCTTTCCGGATTGACCCAGCATGTTGCTAGGTCAATCCTTCCTTTTACAGTCTTGCTTTACATGGCTCTTAAGACCAGAGTCTTGAAAGACAGGAATGTCTCCTGATTCAGCCATTTCTAGCCTGCTGAAGGCTAGGAAGTTGACCTTAAATGGAGATTTACCACATAACTTTATAATCTTAGTTTGCTTGCTGTGAGGCCAGGGGATTTCATCCTTGCAAGTATGTTGTCAGTCTGGAAGCTACCTGGAACTGGCCTTAAAGTGTTACTAAACCAACAACAGTAAAATCAGTCTGTATGTGCAGTAAAGCATGCTTGTTATACTCACTGTGGAACCTAAGGGGTTAATCCTCTGCATTGTGTAAAAGGGCTGTTTTATCCTATATGGTACAGCTCCTCCTCTTCCACTGACTCCAGAACATGTCTGGATAAGACATTGGCTTTGGAGTCAGGCTGCACATGCTCAGTTTGGTGTGCATTGATAGTTTTTGTGTTTTGTTTTTTCTTGGGAGAGTGCATGTGATCAGCGCAGGGCCAATCAGCACAGTCAAGAGAGGGTTAAGGGTCCTGCATCTTGATAGGACAGCTCATTGCAGTATGAAAACTCCTCCTACAAGCTTAATCAGGAAGACTGTTACTGTTTATACTGCTGATGAGAAAAGGTATTTAACAGTTGTGTACTGTGGGAGACCAGATATAGTGAATGCAGGGTCCTGGGTTTAGTAACACTTTAAGGCCTCACGCACACATGTTTTTACAGCAGCTGTTTTTGTCAGATGTTGTTTTTTTTTTTTTTTTTTCTCTACAGTCATTAAACTCTCCATGTTATCCTATGTGTCCATGCACACATAGGCTGTTATCAGCAGTTTTGGGCAGTAACGTTTTTGAGCAGTAATGTTTTCGGTTCTGAGAGACGTTTTTCAGCTGTAAAAACGCTCGAACGCTGATGAACGCTCAAAAACAAAAAAAAAAACACTAACACAAAACTCACTGCAAAGCTACAGGTGTTTTTATAACGTTATTTTAACGTCCAGTGTGCATGAGGTCTTAAGCTGAACTCTGGGCATTTTTTATTTACCATGCAGTGGGGCTGTGCATTTTTGTCTAGGCCTAGGGCATTGGAGAGCTGAGATATACTAACATAATCCTCCCAGCACAAGACCGGGCCCTGCAGCGCCTGCCCTGACTTCATAGGACATCAGTTTGGTTCTTTCTGTATTACAGAAACTTCCTTTTTAACCCAAATTGAATGTATATTGTTAGTCCTTCTGACTCGGAAGGTTATTGTACAGGTTACCATTACATTTGGTTCTGAGAATTTTGGAATTGGCTGCCCTTTCTTGTAAGGAACCGTTCCTGAGGTTTCACCAAGATGAGGTGATTCTATTGTCTACATTTTGACACACTTCACAATTTGGAATGGCAGGAAAATGCACAATGTACGTTTGTGGATCATTATCCTTTGTTGGCACCCCAAACCAGAGTGTTCTTTTTGGCCTACGACTGTACATAGGGTAGCCCATTCAAGTGAATGGGCTGTCCCTATGCGACATGAAGAATTCTGTGAAAAATTGCATAGCAGAAATCCTTGTTCCTGCTATGCGATATGTGAACAGGCCCTAAGGCAGTTTTTTTTCATTCGATCTTAACCAGAACATGGTCTTGCTGTCCTTTATCCTACACCTCAGACAATGGGGCACAAGGCTCTTCATACCTTGGAATTTTGTGCTGTCAGTTATTGGAAATCGACTGCTGCAATATGTCAGTAGGATTCCCCCCAGGAGATTTTAACCGGCTCTCTATGGAGCCGGTTCACATATCTCCGCTGCAGCGCAAATTTGCACAGGAGCCCTGTGTGTTTTTTGGTCCAAGAATTTGGGCTGAAATTGGACCTGAAACTGTGAACCAGGACGCACCGGACCCCTGCTGGGAGCTGCATGCGGCGATTGTGTGAACCCATCCTCAAGGAAAACCAGAAGTATGGGTTCCACTGCCTCCTAGGCTATTTGTCATCAAGTTTTGGTAGCTCAAGTTTGTAAAGCAGCTGCCTGGTCTTTGGTTCATACTTTTACAAAGGTTTACCAAGTGGATGCTAAAGACTCGAGGATGCTACCTTTTGGTTGGTGAATTTAGCAGGCTGCTGTGTGAGGTTCTTATCTTTTCTGGTTTCGTTTTTAGGGGTTTGTCATGTTCTCCTCCATGTTCAGTGCTTTGAACATCCCTATTGTAATGGAGAAGATACCCTGTGACCTGGGATGTACTGTACATGTACTGTTTTTAAGTCTGGTTTCACACTGAGGAATGGAGCAGCTCACAGCAGGGGGTCCGGTGCGTCTCCATTGACCGTTTCAGGTCCGAATACCGCCTACATTTTTGGCTGAATTTGGACTTGAAACAGACCAATAAACACACAGGACTCCTGTGTAATGCGAAGCGGGGCCGTTCCGGAGATGTGTGAACCGGCTCCATAGAGAGGTGGTCACAATCTCCTGACATGCAAACTGGATACGTAGAAATTCACACTGGTGTGAACCCAGCTTAACCACTTGCAGACCGGACCATTTTGCTGGCTTAAGACCGGACCACTTTTTGCGATTCGGCACTGCGTCGCTTTAACTGACAATTGCACAGTCGTGCGACGTGGCTCCCAAACAAAATTGACGTCCTTTTCCCCACAAATAGAGCTTTCTTATGGTGGTATTTGATCGCCCCTGCGTTTTTTATTTGTTGTGCGATAAACAAAAAAAAAAAGCATCAATTTAGAAAAAAAAACGCATTTTTACTTTTTGCTATAATAAATATCCCCCCAAAAATATATAAAAACGTTTTTTTTTTTTTTCCTCAGTTTAGGCCGATACGTATTCTTCTACATATTTTTGGTAAAAAAAATCGCAATAAGTGATTATTGATTGGTTTGCGCAGAAGTTATAGCGTTTACAAAATAGGGGATAGTTTTATAGCATTTTTATTAATTTTTTTTTTTTTTACTAGTAATGGTGGCGATCAGCTTTTTTTTTTTTTTTTTTTTTTTATTGTGACTGCGACATTATGGCGGACACATCGGACATTTTTGGGACCATTGTCATTTATACAGCAATCCGTGCTATTTTAAATGCACGGATTCCTGTGTAAATGACACTGGCAGTGAAGGGGTTACATGTTCCTAGAGGCGTGTTTCTAACTGTGGGGGGCGTGGCTGTGAGCTAGTGAATGCTGATCTCTGCTCAAATCACAGGGAGCAGAGATCGGCGTCACTAGTTGCTAGGCAACTAGTGACGCCTTCCCGTGAGACGATCGCGGGGTATCCCCGCGGCGATCGAGTCCGCGGGACCCGCGCCCGGCCTCACGGGGTTCCTGACCGGCGCGAGCGCCTGCCAGCGGCTCGTGCTCAATGGCACGGCGGCATCTTAAAGTGGTGTTGCCACCAAAAAAAAAAATTGGGCTTAAAAATCATTAAAAAAAAATTATTGGAAAAAAAAAATTTTTTTACTCACCTCTAAATGCCTGTTGCTAGGGGGTCCCTAGTAGTCTGCCACCTTCATTGCCCGGGCAATGACGTCACTTCCCCTAGGCGCCGCACAGTCATCTGGGACCTGTCATGTGTCCCAGATGAGTGAGCGTCGAATCACGGTGCCGCTCACGCATGCGCAGTGGGTGCCCGGCTGAGCGGGGAACGGGGGGGGGGGGGGTTCTTGTTCCCCCGCTTCGCTGGACCCCGGAACAGGTAAGTGTCCGATTATTAAAAGTCCAGCAGCTGCAGTATTTGTAGCTGCTGACTTTAAAAAAAATAAAATTTTGTGGGCCCTCCACTTTAAAGAGGACGTACCTGTACGCCCTTATGCCTGTCCGTGCCATTCTGTCGACGTACATCGTTGTGCGCCGGTCGGGAAGCAGTTAAAGCGTCTGGAAAAATAATTATTTAAAGTCAGCAGCTACAAATATTGCAGCAGCTAACTTTTAAAATAAGGACACTTTCCTGTCCAGGGTGCCTGGGATGTCCTCGTCCAAAGCCATAGGGTGGAGGGGCTAGCATTGCTAGTAAGGGAATCGGGAAGTGAAGCCTTGTGGCTTCACAGCCTGGTTCCCTACTGTACATTCGCGAATCGCGGTGCGCGTTCTAAGTGGTCCCTGCTGTCTTCTGGGAACTGAGTCTCCCAGAAGACAGAGGAGGAGGGGCCGGACGTGGCGTAGATCGCTGCAGATACTGCGGCGATCTTTTGCCAAAAGTGGGAGCAAATACCTATATTAGACAGGTATCTGCCTCCCCCTGAAAGGTGCCAAATGTGACACCTTGGGGGGGGGGGGGGGGGGATCCGGACAGCAGGAGTTCCATTTTTGGGTGGAACTCCACTTTAAGAAAAAAGGATATTTGGTTTATCTGTAAAAGGAGGGGAGGGGAGGGGAGGGGGGGGGGGGGGGGGGTGTTATTCCTTTCGCAAAAGTAGCTGTATCTGAGGTTGCCAACCAGGCAAGTGTTGTGGATAAGGCTCCTAAAACAAAAGAAGTCCTCTTCCTGTTGGTGAGTAAATTGTAAGAGGTGCTTCTTTAGGTAATTTAGGCGTTTACCTGATTCTACTGTTAGGAGGGATAAAAGGCACATTTTAAAAATTGTCAAGCTAGTAAAGAGTGCAATGTTGAGCACATTGGCACAAAATGATTAGCACGCACAGGCAGCTGGCCAAAAAATTGACAGTGTCTCTTTACTAGAATTTTATAAGTTTTATCTTCCCACCTATATTTGAACTTTTTTCAAGGCTAAAGCACACAAAGGGCAACATTAGAACCAAAATATCTAAGCACCTTGAGAATTGCTAATACAGCCATTGAAACGTTGGTTTATCAAAAACAATGTCAAATAGCACACTAGTTTTATGTTGTCCTCTTTTGCTTTTATAATAAATATTACAGAAAGTGAGGTTTTATTACTGTGATTTGTCTGTTTTTTGTTTATATGCAAATCGGCTATCCTTATTGTTAGTGTATTTTATGTGTGGCCCAAAACAATTCCTCTTCTTTCAATGTGGCCCAGGAAGGGCAAAAGTTTGGCCTAGAGGAAAGAAGGCAAAGAAATTATGGAAACCTTTAGACCCCTTTCACACTGGGGCGGTTTTCAGGCGCTTTAGGGCTGGAAATATCCTCCTGCTAAACGCCTGAAAACTGCCTCCCATTCATTCAAGTGTGACTTTTCACATTGCGGTGCCCCTTGTGGGACATTTCGAAAAGTCCTGCAAGCAGCATCTTTGGGATAGTTTGGGAGTGCTGCATTTAGCGCTCCCATAACAATTGGAATGAATGGGCAACGCGTCTGAAGCGTCGCAACATGGGAGGTTTTTAACACCTTCTTTGGCGTTAAAAGTGGCGCTAAAATGAGTGGCGCTTTGGCGCTAACGCAGCCCAAGTGTGAAAGCGGGTCTAAAATACATTAAGGTGATGAATAAGGGTGAACAGGGCAGGATTTTCAATATGGAACCAAGATCAAGAACACGGGGACATGTCCTAAAACTAACAAAGGAAAGTTCAAAACTAATAAAAAAAAAAAAAAAATACAAGAAGTATTGAAAGGGTAGTTGATGCTTGGAAAAGACTTCCAGCTGAGGTAGTGAGTCAGTCAACCGTAAGGAAAAACATTTAAATTTTGAAAAAAAAAAAAAAAAAAACACGGCCAGACTCAATGAACCACTTGGTCACTTTGTAGTAGCTTTAAGTGTACTATACAAAACCCTGAACTCAGTCCTACTAAATCCCATTGGAATGACATGAAAATATCCAGTATCCGGCCTCACAATTTCCCATAGACTGACTCAAATCTTGTGGAAATTCATTCTAGAACAGTGGAGGCTATTAGGCCCCTTTCACACCGGTGGATAGAATTCAGCTTTTAGCTGCAGATAGATGAAGTTATCTACCACACCTAAACTCACACAATGCTTTCGTATGGCCCCATTCACACACTGATTTTTAGTTACTTGGGTTTTTGTGCAGTTAGAAAAAATTAATTTGACTGTTCAGGACCGATTTAGCGCAGCTATCTGCACATAACCGCAGGTAATCGCAGTGTACTATTTCACCTGCGTATAGAAGCAGCAACGAGGAAAGAAAAACAGGAAGCACATCAGAAATGGCAAGAATGTTCTACCACAGCTAAACGCAGCCAGTGGGATGAATAGGGAAGGCCTATGTTTCATTAGCGCTACCTGCACTTTACAGTGGGAAAACAGCATTTACAGTTTGTGGCTCTGGCCTTTGGCCTAGCCATTGCACTGTGGATAGTCACAAAAATGCTGACCCCAGTTTTGGCTCTTCTGGGAGCCACAGGGATTTCGGTTTTGGGGTATATGAACAATCTGCTTCTGTTGGATCAATCAAGAAATTACCTCAGGGCCCATGTGCAACAGATATTGCAAGTCCTGCAAGACTTCAGCTGGGTCCTCAATTTCATTAAGTAGACTCCAGAGCCATCACACCACCTGGAATAACTAGGCCTCATCCTGGACACGACTCTGCCATGGAACTTTCTTCCGCAAGCTCTAGAACTTTAGATTTGATTTGGTCCAAGGTACAGGAGTTCAGTTCCCTGAAGCTTTTTGAATGCCTTGTCCACAACCATATGAGCTCCTACGTCACTGACAACAACCTTCTCGATCCCCTACAGTCCGGCTTCTGCCACACAACATTCCACAAAAACTGCCCTACTAAAACTCACCGACTCAACAACCTACTAACTGGTAAAACCAACAGCCAGTACTCTATACTCCTACTCTTGGACCTTTCTGCTGCCTTCAACACAGTTGACCACCCACTCCTCCTCAACAAACTCCACTCCCTTGGCCTCCATGATTCTGCTCTTTCTTGGTTCTCCTCCTGCCTATCTCAGTGCACTTTCACTGTCGCATACAACACCATCTCCTCCGCTCCATTTCCTGTTGCGGTACCCCAAGGTTCCATACTTGGACCCCTCCTATTCTGTTTCTATACCTCTTCCCTGGCCAAGTTGATAACCTCCCATGGCTTCCAATACCATCTCAATGCTGACGACACCCAGATCCATCTCTCCACTCCTCAACTCAACCCCCTCGCTTAACACAAACTTACTAAGCGACATATCAGTATGGATGTCGCTCCACTTCCTCAAACTCAATCTTTCCAAAACTGAGCTTGTAACATTTCCTCCTCCTCACGACTTTACCATTGAGATCAACAGCACAACCATTGGTCCCTCCACAACATGCCAAGTTGTTGAGTGTAATCCTAGACTCTGACCTCTCCTACAGCCCTCACATCCAATCACTGGCTACCTCTTGCCACCTTAACCTCTGCAACATTTCCAGAAGTCGCCTTCTACTGACCAATGACATCACAAAACAACTTATTTACTCCTTGTCTACTGTAACTCCATTCTCACTGGCCTAACTTTACATAGGCTACCCCCCTCCTTTCAGTCTATTATGAATGCTGCTGCTAGACTAATACACTTTACTAGCCAATCTGTGACTGCTGCTCCTCTCTGCCAATCCCTTCACTGGCTTCCTCTACCCCACCGTATAAAATTCAAAATACTAACCACAACATACAAACCATTCACAACATCGCCCCCAGCTACATCAACAACCTCATCTGCAGATCTTGCCCAAATTGTCCTCTTTGCTCCTAAGACCTCCAGCTCCTGTGTTACGCTCACCTCCAGGATTTCTCCAGAGTCTCTCCCATCCTCTGAAACTCCCTGCCCCAGTATGTCCAGTCAGCCCCTACCCTGTCCGCCCTTAGGTGATCCCTGAAAACTCACTTATTCAAGAAAGCCTACCCCACCTCAATCTAAGAACTGTACCCGAATCACCTCCATCAGATCATCCCCGAAGTTATTACCATTTGTAAGCTCCATGAGAAGGGCCCCGCTAGTCCTTCTGTATTGTAATTGTACTGTCGACCCCCCCCCCCCCACGTTGTAAAGTGCTGCGTAAACTATTGGTGCTATATAAATCCTGTATAATAATAAAATGCCTTTGACATTCCTGAAATGCTTATACGTATACTTCAGTATACCATAGTAACATCTGACAAAAAGATCTAAAAACACTGAAGCGGCAGACTTTGTGAAAACTAATATTTGTGTCATTCTCAACTTTTGGCCATGGCTGTACACAGGGGATTACCTAGCCAAGGTTTCCTGACCAAGCCATTTTTTGCAATATGGCACTGCTATGCTTTAACTAACAATTGCGCGGTCGTGCGACGCTGTACCCAAAAAAATTTATATCCTTTTTTTTTTTTTTTTTTAACCACAAATAGAGCTTTCTTTTGGTGGTATTTCATCACCTTTACGGTTTTATTTTTTATAAACAAAAAAGACAATTTTTAAAAATAAATATTTCTTACTTTCTGCTAAAAAAAAAAAAAACACATCCAATAAATAATTTTTTTCAAAATCGCATTTCTTCATCAATTTAGGCCAACAAGTATTCTGCTACATGCTTTTGGTTAAAAAAAAAAAAACAATAAGTGTATATTGATTGGTTTGTGCAAAAATTATAGCGTCAACAAACTATGAGATAGATTTATGGAATTTTTTTTTATCATTTTTTTTACTAGGAATGGCGCTTGATTCATAATCTGATGCCTTGTTCACTTAAGTCTTCTGGAAGGGACGGGCTGCCACTAGAGCTACAATTGCTAGGTGGATTGAACAAATCATTGCTGAGGCATATGACCTAAAAATCAGGGTTCCTCCCTTTCTTGTAAAAGCCAATTCCATCAGAAGTGTTGATGCTTAATGGGTTTTTCAACACGAGGCCTCGGTGTCCCAGGTCTGCAAGGCAGCCACCTGGTCCTCTTTCATAACTTTGCTAAGTTTTACCAGGTGGATGTTCAGGCCTCAGTCAGAAAGTCCTACAGATTGCTCTCTAGGGGCATGTTTATTTATGCAACTTTTTGCTCTAGATTGGTTCCTTTGGGCCAGTTAGCAGTTGTTTACATTAGCCCACACCTCATGGGCTTTCTTTTGGACATCCCAATGGTCTAATATATTTCTTGGATTCCATCACAGGACACAGGTCCTTCCCTTCCACTATATTGCTTGCTGACAAAACTGAGGCAATTCTGGCAGAGGGACAAGTTATGTTATGCCGCGTACACACGAGCGGACTATCCAGCGGGATTGTCCGCCGGACAATCCGCCCGTGTGTGGGATCCGGCTGACTTTTTCTTCCCAAAAGTCTGGCGGACTTGGTAAGAAGTTTTGACTCAAAATTGTCCGCCGGACTCAGCAGTCCGGCGGACAATCCCGTCATCTGTGTGCTAGTCCGTGGGACTTTTGAAATGAACGGACTTGCCCCAAACACAGAGTAAAGTCCATTCATTTTGAACGTGACTCCAGGTAGACGAAGGAAGTCAATGCCGCCGCCTCAATCAGCGAGATTGACACCTCGCTAGCCCCGTCACCTAGTATGAATTTAAAGGGGAATCCTTTGCTAATCCCGTTCTTAATGAGCGGACTTTACTACGTGTGTGAGGCAAGCCCGTTCATTTCAAAAGTCCCGCGGACTTACGCCAAAACTCCAGCAGATTATCCGCCGGAAAAGTCTGGGCGTGTGTGTGCAAGTCCACACGTTCGGAAAGTCCGGCGGATTGTCTGGCGGACTAAGTCCGCCGGATAGTCAGGTCGAAAAAGTCCGATCGTGTGTACGTGGCATTAGGTTTACTATTTGCCAATGTACAATCACCTGGAGGTGAAGCAAAACTTATTGGTCTAAGCGTGGACTCTCCTGTGGATTGTAATGTACTCCAAAAAAATGTATTTTACAGATAAGGAAAAAAATAAAAATAGGAATTTTGACTACCGTATATACTCGAGTATAGGTCGTCCCGAATATAAGCCGAGGCCCCTGATTTACCACAAAAAAAACTGGGAAAAGTTATTGACCCGTGTATTAGCCGAGGGGGGAAATGGAGCAGCTACTGTAAGTGGAAAAGAGTGTCAGCAAATGCCCATCTGCATGTCCCCTGTGTCCTATACAACCCTCCGTGTCCCCAGTGCAGCCTACCTGTGCCGATCTATCCGGTGTCCCGTGTCCCTTGGGGGCCGCTGTCCGGTGTCCCTCGGGGGCCACTGTCCGGTTGTCCTGGCGATCAGCGTGCACGCTGAGGCGCCATTACAGGTTTGAAAGCCGCGCCTCCTCCTCCTCCTCGTCCGTGATAGGAGGAACACTCGGTTTTCCCAGCAGTCAGTGTGCAGTGTTCCGCCTATCACGGACATTCTCTCATCCTCGTCCATGAGATGAGAATGACAGAACATCCGTGATAGGCGGAACACTGTACTGCTGGGAAAATTAGTGTCCGCCTATCACGGACGGGCGGGAGGAGGCGCGCGGCTTTTGAACAGTGCCGTCTGTCTACATGACAAGCTGTTCATGTAGGCAGACCGCACTGACTCGAGTATAAGCCGAGAAGGGGACTTTCAGCCCTAAAAAAAAGGGCTGAAAATCTCAGCTTATACTCGAGTATATACGGTAAACTGAAAACTCCTTATTTTGGAGTACAGTACAAGACACTGGGCTTGTATTCATAGATCATGGGTTATTTGCAGCTTACCCTTAAGTGATTGGACATCAAAACTTGCTCGGTCAGCCCCTAGAGCAGCCTTTCTCAAACTTTTCAACACAAAAGAACCCTTGAATTAACTTTCTGATTTCAGGGAACCCCTGTTAAAGACTGTATCTACAGTTTATGATACATTAGTGGGATGGTTCAGTGGGAAGAATGCTCCTTACACTTGTGAGCCTTGGGAAGAATCCCCCCCCCACAGATAGCTAAAAAGATCAAAGGTGACAGTGGGAACTTATCTGAGATGCAGAAATTGCTAATTTCCCAAGTAACCCCTAGTGACCACTTGAGGAACCCTAGTTAAGAAACCCTACTCTAGAGTGTACTCTTATTACTTTGCCCACTCCATACGATGACAGATTTTTAGAGATAAAAACACTGGGGATGGGTGGGGGGCTGTGTTCTGTCCCGTATTCGAAGAAAAGGAATTGAGGCAAGTCAAAATTCCTATTATCTTAATTATATAGTACAGGACTTATATTCATAGACCAGGATATGTACCCAAGCAATAATCTGGGGGCTGGGCAACAAACAGCAAACAGAACTTCTAACAGACCCTCAACCCCAACAAATAATGGGCATCAGCCGAGGCCTGAGCAGCCACATGGTAGAATTTAGAGAACATAGGAACAGAGGACGAGGTGGGAGCCTTGCAAATCTGAGAACAGATGCATGATGCTTAAAAGCCCTAGAAACACCAACAGCCTTATATAATGTGCTCTGACAGGAAAAGGATAAACTCTGTCCCTAGGGGGTAGGCTCTGGAGCCAAGCTGCCTGATCCATATCATTGGGAATGTCACACCACTGCCTCAAACTCAATCTTTCCAAACCTGAGCTCATAATATTAGCAATTTAACAGTAATTCACAAGAATATACATAATTGTGTCATCTCTGAGCCAACATCGCAGCCCAATAAGTAGATGGTGACCCTTGATGATGCCTGAACAAAGATGGCCCTGTCCTGGAGGGAAAAGTAGATAAAGGGCATTGTCAAGGGGAACACTGCGATCTCTGAGACAGGTAATAAATACCTTAGTGTTACAAACTACTTAGCATGTATGGAAAAAGTTACTAATGATAAATCCACTTTACAACACAGCAGTTTATGAACTGAGCCTAGAGTTCTTCTTTAACACTAGGGCAACTCAGGCATGTCAGGTCTCATTTTTTCACTTCAGAATCCATCAAAGCCTAGAGTTTATGCGCAAGGCACCTCAACCTATTTATTTATATTGTTTGAACTAGTTGCGCTTACAAAGCGCAGCATGCAAGCACAAGTAACAAACAATACCCATCTGTATGAGGCCTGAAAGACAAAACTCAAACCAGCCATCTGACAACACACTTACACACTTGCCGCTGTGCTAGCATGTTTGCTTTGCTTTCGATGTCGATCTCAAAAAGATTAAAGCCTCAGAAACTAATTAAAAATGAAATTGTAAACAAATGAAATTTATAGGCTGGAAGACAGATGAGACACAGTAATGAACTGCTTTTACTTGATAAATTACATATCCCTGAAAAGTAATGAATTCCTTTTATGTGCAAACCGTTGATGCTGCAAATTAAACACAAAACAAAGATATGAAATAAACAAAATAAGCCGGCAGCATTGACATGAGCACTTGTGTGCAATAAAAAAAATTATAGATAACAAGCGTTTAATTACAGGACCTCTGTGAGGCGGAGAGTCGTACAGCAGTCATGGAGCCGGGTGGAAGATCTTGCATACTTTCAGTTCATGTAAAGAGGTTTCTTCAAGAGGATCTATAATGTGGAAGCTGTTCCCCCAAAAAAAAAGCTAGGGGAGGGCAAAGGACTCGTCACTAGAATCAGCTATAGGCAGATTTAGCGGATCCCTTTCCCCTTTGTTGACTTACACTGCATCTCTGTGTGGAGGTGGCCAGCTTGGTAGAAGCAGGGATTTTCTTCCTCATGTCAGAGCTACTTCTAAGATTGTTGTCTCCCTGTTCCCCCCCCCCCCACACCTCTTGTTTCCCTTGCCCCCCCCCCCCTTCCTATTTTTCCCTTACCACTTTCCCCCCTTCTCTTTGGGGAATCTCCACATGGATGTCTACGATCCATATCAATTAAATAGTATTAGTCATTTTTTGCATAAACTTTTGTAGTAACCTGTAGTTTAGGCAGGTAGCTCCTTTACAAATGTATTTGCCAGGAGTAGTTATCCTGTTTGATTGAGAGAGATCTATTGGATTTCTCTCCAGGTTTGGCCTTGTTGCATTTTTCTCTTCTACCACTAGGTGGCCAGGTACTTGGTACTAGACATGAGAAGGGCAACCAAAGGTCAAGTTATGGATATGTGGGGTATCTCAGCCAATGGGCAGGGGTTTTCTTGAATCCCTTGGCCTTCTGGGAGAATCTATATATTTGGATGGAGTCAGGTGATCTATGTTCGGTGCCACCTGGTCGGCTGTCTGGGTGGACGTGTGTCATGTGCCCCAGGCTGCAAGGCCAGAGATTGGGCCTATACCGAGGCCATCTGGCTGCTAGGCTGTGTGAGGCCTATCCTGAAGAGAGCAACGCAGGGTTGGGATTGCAGCTTGCAGAAGTGACAGTTCTGCCAGCCGGAGAACCTGTTAGTGGTCGGAGGTAAAAGGGAAGCTGTCGCCACAAAGAAACCAACCACCTTATTACCAGGGACCACAGTGGGCCTTTCCCTGCATGGCTGTCCTATTGAAGTCTCAGGGTCTGCCAATTTAATCTACAACTACTTAAGGGTGTCCTGGCCCTAACCCTCTTCCCCCCAAAAATATAAAAAGGACTGTTACGAGAAATAAAACCTTTTTTTACATCCAAGCAGTGTCTGGCGCCCAATAACTTTGTCCACCTTGCACCCACTATGCCTCACAACCCACCACATACAGAAGGATGTCAGCTATCTTTGGCCTGGAAAGTTCTCATTAGACTGGACAAGGCCAGAGACCTTGCTACACTATGCTATTACGATGTGCAGAAACAATTCTATTACTATAAATGGTTAAATTTGCCAGCACCTACAGTCATTAAAATATCCTAAAGCCGAAAGTTGTTGGAATTTTGATTTTTTTTTTTTTTAAAAGACAGTTTTTAAAGGTGATTTTAATGATGCTTAAAGTAAACCAATAAAAATGAAAAATTCCTTTAATTATAGTACCTGGGGGGGTCCCCCTAGTCTGCCTGTCAAGTGGTGCATCTGTACCGTGTATAGAACTGGCTGCAGCAAAACTGAAATTTTTTCAAAGAAATTTCTCTGCAAGCTTTATTTTGTAAACAACATCTTGGGGAGCCAGTCTGAATGAGGAGGCCACAATTTAGTGCACTCGGAACAAGATTAGAGATTTTTCGGATAAATTCTGGTGTCTCTTTGGATGGAAATAAAGTTTTGCAGTGAGCACTGCTGGGCTCTCTCCTTGTCTCCATCCCGTCCTGTACTTTTCTGCAGGCAGCCTGTAGTGGGTGGGGTCCTGCTGGACCCCATCCCACAGCTCTTTTGTCTGCACAGGATATGTCCAGCACCACAATGTTATAGTAATAACTGGGTTTGCAAGGGCATTTGAGGCACACAAAGTGCTTCCTGTTGTGCAGTGCTAAATATTAGTCATTGTTTACTGCTCCTTTTGATAATGCAGATCCAAGTCAGCAAGCCCCTGAAAACAATGGTGTGTGTGTGGGTGTGTGTGTCTGATATCGCAACAATGGTTAAATCTGAGCTTAGTCTTTATTTTTGGCAGATCAACAAGTATTGGTCTGTACTTGTAGGTTCTTTAACCAGTTCCCACCTGGCCTATAGACAAACAACCAGACGGGACATACCTCCTTCTGGGTGGACGTCACAGGACGCCCTTCTAAAAATGCGCCATGGGCTACTCTGCTGTACAATCTGTCACCGGATACAGCTGGTGACAGATCACTGTACCGGGCCAATGCTGGTACCATGCGATCGCTGGAACCAATCCCAGCAGATCACATGACAATTGTAAGCAATGGATGGCTTCCATTCATGTGTACAGTTAGAGTTGCTAGCTAGCTGTGATTGGTCACAGTGATCACATGGTACAGACAGGATCAATTATAGCCCATCTGTACCAGGTGATTAGCTGTAGCCGAATCACAACTAGCAACACAACACTACACTGAATGAATCTATTTCATTCAGTAAAAATGGTTGCTTATAACAGTGAAAATTACCTGGTATAAACAATCATGTGTAATAAAAATAAACCATCCTGATCACTTCCCCAGAGTAGTACAATGTTACTGTGCCAACACTGTGGCTGCATTCACACCTGAGCGTTTTCGGCTCATCAAACGACGAAAAAACGCCTGAAAAATGCCCAAGCAAAATCGCATTAATTTCAATGGAAACGTGTTCACATCTGAGCGTTTGGTCACCTGTAAAACACCTGAAAAATGCCCTAAGCTCAAGAAAAAAAAAAGAACTTCTTTGGGGCAGATTACAGGTGTTTTTCTGCCTTTTACATTGATGACATGAACAGAAACGCAGCAAAAATCGCAGTTAAAAAAAAAAATTATTGTATTGCACTGGTGACAGAATGTAATGTTAAAAAAAAAAATAAAAAAAATAAAAAACACCTTGCCATGCCTCTTACTAAATACCTTGGACTGTCTACTTTCCGTAAATGGGTCATTTGGGGGATACTCGTATTGTCCTGGCGTTTTCGGGCCTCAAAAAATGAGATAGGCCGTACCTAAGGATCGATCTATCTATCTATCTATCTATCTATCTATCTATCTATCTATCTATCTATCTATCTATATATAGCGCTGGGAGTCTTTACCAGGTAATGCTATTAGGTTGGTATTTGGTTTCCTCTAGTGGTATACACTGTGAATGAGACTTGTTTATTTCCACATAAAAGCCTATGCAGGAAGTGACTTAATTATTCTGAGAGGACTCACTTACCCACAATGCTCACCTACCTACCCATGAACCTTAGGTGACTGAACTGCATGCTGGGTAGGAAATAAAAGGCCCAGCATGGCCATTTTCTATCTCTTCTTGCTGGGACGTGTGGCCTGCCTGCAGGGATCTGTGGGGGTGTGTTTGGAAAAGCCGCGGCCTGCTTGACGCAGAACAAAACTGCAACCACCAGAGAGACTCTCACTACAGTTCTGGAGCAGAGGTGTGATCTGACCGAAGGATCCAGAACACCTGACGGAGCCAAACAAGGGTCCCGGTCATCTTGCGGAGCAGTGCAGCGTGACGGAGCTGGCTGGCAGCAGGACTGAGACTACCGGAGCAGAGGCGTCCAATTATCCAGGCCTGGTGTGGCGAGAGGGCTGTTGCCCAGAACTTATATAAAGCACCTAAAACACACTATAGACTAGTCACTACAGTGCTACTGAGACCTGTAGTCCCAAGGAACAGTTCTTTTCAATTAGACTGAGCTCAGACAGGCCTCAAAGCCTAACTTCACTAGAAATTGACTGACGGTCAGGGTACATCCCCAAGAAAGTAGTTTATAAGTGCATTGCATAATTGAAGTTGCTGTTCACAATTTTATGTTACATTACCGTCTGCAAACCCTATGGAATACAAATACTGCAGTATAATGGCTAGCTGAAGAAAGAAGACAAGATACTATACCATTTACTGTAAGGCCTTGCAGTGTTGCCACTCCATACAAAGGACTGCATTTCACCACTGGGGGAGTTCTTGAGTAATTACATTGTTTTGCTAGCACTGTATAGTGTATTGCAGGTTATAGGGTGTCTGCACAGCCATTGCTGGAAGTGGGAAGGTGCTCAGTGTCAAGGCATTACCACCCTGATCATTAGTCTCACTTGGAAACGCATCTGCATACATCAGTCGTTTATTTTTTATTTTTATTTTTTTTCCACTTCAGACAGAGTATTCGTGGGTGAATGTCAGCTGTGCCCGCATCTCCATCCCTCTATTTGTCTTGGCATCATTAGTGGATTGTTTAATTCTCCCCTTTTTTTTTTCCCCCCCTAGAGTTGGGGGGGGGGATAGGGGTCCTGGATCGGGCATCCATAAGATTTACAAAACTAAGAAAACACACATACATCTGAAATCCCAACGAGCCTCCACTACCCTTCCACTTCCTCTATCCTGAATCCCGTTCCATCTCGGTTCCGGTTTACCCCCCTAGGTTCCCCCTCCCCCCTCCCTCCTGTCCCCCCCGTACCCCCACCCTCCCCTTCCCCGTCCACTGTTTTGTTGTTGTGTAATGGCCCTTTTTCCCAAGTGTCTTCACCTGCCCTTTACGTCTGCCTTTCCGCGGCTAGATCTCCTTCCGGCTTCCCCCCCCAGGGGTCGTCGGTTGTCACGGCTGCACTCGCAAAGCCTCCCTATAGCTCCAGGACCTCTTGAATTTTCTCCAGCTCTCCCATTTGGCCCTTGTGGCCTCTCTGTCCTCCTCCTCGATGTGCAACACACATTCCATCATGTAAGTAGATTCCACTGCGTCAACCCATTCCCAAACGGGAGGGCTTTCCTTGTCCTTCCACCTCCTTGGGATTACCTTTTTAGCCGCATTAAGCAGATGGGGGATCAATGAGCCTTTATATTGCTTGATTTCCTTCGATGTGGCATGCATCAGTACCACCCAAGGGTCATTTTTTACCTCAATCGTTGTTATTTCTTTTATGAATTTTAGGATGGTCTCCCAGAATTTTTTAATTTTAGCACACTCCCACCATAAATGACCCATTGTACCCCTTTGGTCACATCCCCTCCAGCAGTTTGCGGGTGTATCCACCTGGTAATTGCTGACCCTATCCGGGGTTCTATACCACCTAGCCATGCACTTATAATTTGTTTCTGCAGTTTTCGCATCTACTGCTGACCCATGTGCTAATTTTAAAATTTTCTTACTTGTGCCTATTTCTAGTTGTGTTCCTAGTTCGCTTTCCCATTTGATAAAGTATGGTGGCATCTCTGGTCTATCTCTTTCTAATAGCAATTTATAGATTCTAGATATTCTTTTTTTAGAACATTCTGCCGAAAAAATTTTCTCTAATTTTGTTAGGTCCTTAGCCTCCCTTAATGGGCTAGGGAGAGAGCCCACAAAGTGGGTTAGCTGACGATGCCGCCATCCATCTATGGAAAAAGCCTCCTTGTTCTGTAACTCGTGCAGTGTCATAACCTTCCCCTTACTGATAACTTCCCCTAATCTCGTGCAGTCCTTTCTAATCCAATCCCCTCCTATTTCCTTTAACCCTGGCGGGAAAAAAAGATTTTCTTTAAGTGCTATAAGTGGCGAGTTATATTTTTTGTTGAATATTTTATAGATTTTGTCCCAAATTTTTAAAGTCGTGATAGTGATTATGTGTGTTTTTTCTCCTAGTGTCCGGCTTTTCGGGGGATTCCACACAATCCTCCCCAGCCTAACTTCACTCAGTGCTTCTTCCAAACTAACCCATCTTTTAGTGTTGCCTATTTTACCCCATTCTGCGATTCTCAGTAGTGCTATAGCGTGGTAGTAACTTTCTATGTCTGGGACCGCGAGACCACCCTGACTTTTGTCTTGTTTTAGAACTTGAAGGGATATTCTATGTTTTTTGTAATTCCATATGAAATTCATTATAATAGCTCTTAATTTACCGAGGTACTGTTTTGGGAGCGGGAGGGGGAGCATCTGAAATTTGTATGTGATGACTGGTAAGATCGTCATTTTTACCGAATTGATCCTGCCTGTCCAGGATAATATTTTTCCCTTAAGCTCTTGGCATTTTTTTTTTATATCTTCTAGGAGCGGGATATAGTTTATTTTATATAATTTCCTTGGGTTGTTAGCCAGTTCTATTCCTAAGTATTTTATCCTTTTTTTCCAGACGAAACTAACTGTTTTTTGTAGGTTCTGTTTCTCTATTTTGTTGAGGTTGATATTAAGAATAAATGTTTTTGAGGCATTGATTCTGAAGTTTGTTAATTCCCCATATTCCTTTAAGGTTTTAAGCAGTGTAGGGACTGACTTCTGGGGTGAGCTTATGTAAAAGAGGACGTCGTCCGCGAAGGCCGCAAGTTTGTGCTCTTCGCTGCCGACTTTACAGCCTTCCACCTCTGGGTTTCCGCGAATTGTGGCTAATAACGGTTCCAGAGATAGAATAAAAAGGAGAGGGGAGAGTGGACAGCCCTGCCTGGTACCATTAAACAGTTCGAACTCCGCGGAGGTCGTTCCATTGACCTTGATGTTAGTTTTCGGATGATTATATAGGGTTTTGATTTTTTGAATAATTCTGGGTCCAAAACCCATCTTCTGTAGCGTGTTGAACATGAACCCCCAGTCTACTCTGTCGAACGCTTTTTCAGCGTCTATCGAGAGAAGTAGACTGGGGGTTCTCGAATCTCCCATCCTCTGTATGGCTAGCAATGTCCGAATCCCATTATCCCTCCCCTCTCTGCCCGGGACAAACCCGACCTGGTCCGGATGGATCAGTGTGCCCAAGTGCCCCTTTATTCGATCCGCCAGTATCTTTGCGTATAGTTTTGTGTCGAAATTTAATAAGGATACGGGTCTGTAGTTCGAGCACACCGATCCATCCTTCCCATCTTTCCTCAAAAGAGTGATCGTGGCTTTTAGGGCCTCTTCGCTCATATCATAGTCTATCCCTAGTCCATTCATATATCGCAGCAATCTCGGTATAAGAATCTCTTTGTACGTTTTATAATATGAGGCCGTGAAGCCGTCCGGGCCCGGGCTCTTCCCTATTGGAGAGTTGTTGATGGCTGCTAAGATCTCCTCCTCAGTTATTGGCCTCTCAAGCTCATCTCTCTCCTCCCCCCCTAGAGCCATTAGCCCTGCCCTCCCTAGGAACTCGGAGGTTTTCTGGCTATTTCCAATGCTGTCGTTGTTTCCCTTGGTTTTCACCTCGTAAAGTTCTTTGTAATATTCTCTGAATGTAGAGGCTATTTCACTAGAGGTAAACTTCATCTCCCCGTTTCTTGTTTGAATTTTTTCAATAAAATTTCTGGTTTTCTTTTTTTGTAATTTCCTTGCTAAATATTTCCCTGGCTTGTTGCCCCATATATATTGTTCCCTGGCCAGTTTATTGAACTTCTGTCTAACTTCCTGTTCAGCTAAATCTTTCAATTCCTCTCTCTTATCTGTAAGCTCTATGTATATGCTCTGGCTAAGTGCCCCCCCAGATTTGTGCTTTTGCTCCGGGGTTTTAATCTCGGCCATTAGAGCCTGCGTTTTTCCCACCCTCTCCTTTTTTTTCCATGAGGCTTTAGCTATCAGGAGCCCCCTAATGAACGCTTTATGAGCGTCCCACAATTGTGCCTCTGAGACCTCTCCGTTGTCGTTAATTTGAAAGAACCATTCTAGCTCCTTTTTGATATAGTCCCTAATTTCTTTGTCATGTAGCAATTCTGGGTTAAGTTTCCATCCGCTAGAGGGTTGTTTGTGTTCGGGGAACCTTAGCCTCATGGATACCGGCGCGTGGTCCGAGAGGGAAGCTATTCCAATATTGGTTTCTTTGGCCCTTTCCAATATACCATGGTCTATTAAGATATAGTCCAGGCGAGAATACATCTGGTGGACAGGGGAGAAGAACGAGTAGTCTCTCAACTGCGGGTGCTGGATCCTCCACACATCCAACAGTTGGTCCTCCGATAGTTTTTTTTTAATCCGCTTCAATTGTATGTTGCCCCTCCCCGTGCCACCAGACGTACTGTCCTTCACGGGGTCCATCACGAAATTGAGGTCCCCCCATCAGGATCAAATATCCTTTCCTGAAGGCCCTTAGCTTACGCAGAATTGCTTCGAGGAATAAGATAGGTTTGGCGTTGGGGGCATAAACATTGGCCAGTGTAAGTTCTACCCCTAGGAGGGAACCCCTAAGAAACAGGTACCTCCCCTCAGGGTCCGTCATTCTCTCCTCCACCATGAAGTCAATGTCCCTCGCAATCCCAATAGCCACTCCTCTTGCCCTGCTCGAGATAGTATCTCCATAAAACCAATTTGGGAGAGCTGGAGAAAAAAAGTCTAATATTTGAGGAATGTGCCAGGTGAGTCTCTTGCAAGAACACTATACCTGCGCCATATCTTTCTACTTCCTCCAGAATTTTAGATCGCTTGCCGGGAGAGTTTAAGCCTTTCACATTATATGATAAAAATTTGATTTCTATGTCCTTCATTTATTTTTTGGGATTTTGTTTTTCTTTTTTTTTTCCCTCTGAAGTATTGATGGTGATAACAGCCCCACAGCGGACGTGGTTTCCCTCCCCCTTCCCCCCATCCTCCCTCCCCCTTTCTCCCATCCCCTCCCCTCCCTTCCACCCCTCCCTCTCCCACCCCCCCCCCTCCCCCCCTCTCTTGCCCCAACTGGGGTCCCCGGGTCCTTGGGGGCCATCCTTTGTGGCTTCCCTTAGACTCCGGATTCCTGGTGAGGTGGAGTATATATTAAGCCCTCCCCTCCCCCTCCGCGGCCCAAACTTGGGGCGCAGAGGGAGGAGGGGGCAGGGCCGATTTGAGCAGAATTCTTTTATAGCTACATATGGGCATTCGCCCCTCTCCCCCCCCCCCCCCCCCGCCTCCCCCCCCAGGGTCCCCCAGGCCCTCCATTTCAATCCAGCCCTGCAAATTCGGGACTGAGATCCCTAGTTTTGTACAGAATCCCTGCACTTCTTCTGGATACCTCAGCCTGGCCGTGCACCCCTCTTTTAACCCTATTAGACATGAGGGGAAACCCCAGTTATATCTTATGTTTTCCCTTTTCAATATTTCCAGCAGGGGTTTCTGGTGTCTCCGTCTTTCGAGGGTTCTGGCCGATAGGTCTGCGTATACTTGAATTTCAGTTTCCCCATGCGGTATAGGAGACTTATTTTTTATTTTAGCCCATAGGTCCTCTTTTTCTTTAAAGTAGCTGAATCTAACAATTATGTCCCGGGGCCGCTCTATGCCCCCCCTTTCGGGTCTTCCTACTCGGTGTATCCTTTCTATGTGGGGAAAATGATCTGAGTCCTTGCCACTTATGGGGCCCAAGATTTCCCATAGTTTTCTTTCTAGGTCTTCCCCTCTTTGTTCCGGGACGGCGCGCAGCCTCAGATTTTGCCTCCTGTCCCTATTTTCTTGGTCCTCTATCTTGTAGAGGGTATCTCTCTGAGTGAGGTAGGCGCCTTTTAATTGGGTTTTCAGCTTCGCGATTTCCAGCTCTATAGAGTCCGCTCTCCCCTCCACCGCTTCAACCCTGGACAGCAGATGGCCCATATCCTCCCGTAAGGTGTTAATTTCCAGTTTGATTACATTTTCCAGGCGTAATAGCATCGCCTCCATTTCATGTTTATTGGGGATGTGGGTTCCTGATTGTTGATCCTCCCCCCTACTAGGCTCAATCTCAGTCTCCATTGTGAGGTCCGCTCTGGAATCGTTAAATTATCTTTCCGCCCCGCCTCTGCTCCCCGGGGAGACTCCGGCCCGGGCTTCTTTTCCCGATGTTTTTGGGCTTGCACCCTGTCTTAAATAGTGTTTAATTGTGCTTGTCTCCCCTTTACTGCCTTTGGTGGTTGCTTTCTTAGGCTGTTTGGAAGAGTCTTTACTCATGTTGGCCTTCTTAGTGGGTCTGATTCTCTTCCCCAGTCTTGTTGCAAACCTGGGCCTCCTGGGCCCTTTTCCACCTCCTACTTTTTAATGGGGTCCTTACTTTATCCGTCTCTCGGAGTCCTGTCCGAGCTTCTTGGGGGTATTGTTTGTTACTTATGTCCCCCTAATCTTCAGGGCCCGGGGCTTCCTTCTGGGTATCCTTCTAGTGTTTATAGTCGTGTTTGCAGAGGACTGGGGGGGACCTTTTCCGTCTGAAGGGTCTTTGGGTGGGGCACACGACACTTACGCAATAGCTGGAGCTGTTATGTTTAAATAGGGGGGTTTGTTTGCCCTTCCTGCTAGTTATCTTCCTCAGTAAGTAGTTTACGCCTTTTCAGTGTCCTACTAAATAGCTCTGCTGGTAGAATCACTAGGTATTTACAGTTTGTTACAGAGGGTCTCTGATTTTAATGACGTGGGCAACATACAGACATGTGCTTTTATGTTTTAACCATAGTTTCATATTTAAAAAAAGGAAAAAAAAAAAACCTGGGGTTTAGATCAGACATGCACCATCTGAGGTAATGGTCCTAATCAGCCATCTGTCGTCAGGCTAGGCCACAATGGTCAGTAGGTTTTCGTAGATACCCATCAGAGTCCTACTTTCATTCCATAGTGCAACATTTGGTATATGGTAGTATATCTTCATAAACACCAATCAAAGTCTCACTTTCATTCCATAGTACTACTTTCAGTGTGTAACAATCAATCTTCCTGGGCACCGATCAGAATCCTACTTTCCTTCAATGGTGCAGCTTTTAATATAAGAGAAATAGAACTTCATAGGAACCAATCAGCGCCACACTTACAGTCCCCAGTGCGGCTTTTAATATGTGTAGTGTCTGTGAGGCAGGATCAGTAAGTTTTCGTTTCATATAATTTTCCACCACTGGGGACTATGATGTCCATAATCTCCCCATAATCATGGGTTTTAAAACCGTTATACACCCCTGTGAATATATGATACTTCAAACAAAAACTTTAGATCTCCAATTATGTCCAGACTGCGTTTAAGGGAAAGAAAGCCGAACCACCTTATTGCATAGATTGTCCGCTCTGGGGCTCAATGCCCACCCCAGTCTGACTGATGCAATTTGGATACGCAGGCCGGTAAGGAATTTTTACACTGCTGTGTATGCACGGAGTGACCAAGGGGCATGCTGCATTTGCTGAGGCAGGGTGGAGAAGGGGGGAGCCGGAGCTATACGTCAAGATTTACACACCTGGATCTGCCAGCTGTATTAGTTTTCTCTGTGCGGTGGGGCTCCCCTTATCCTGTGTTACTTTCCCAGAGCTAATGGCATCCTGACACAAGAAAAACAGGCTTCCCAATATATCCAGAGTTGCTATGTTCTTACCTCCGCAGAAAGAAGAACTTCAGGTGGTTACATAGCATACTCACAAACGGCGCTTCTCCCGCTGGTTCGCCGTGCCTTCACTGAGGCTTCATGGGGTCCCGTCCCGCTGTGTAGGAGGTGGTGGGTTGGCGGAGGAGAGGCGAGGTGGGGGGGGCCAATGCCAGCGACCCCAGTCAGGGTCGCCGCTTCACCGGCCAAGTTGTTCTCAGGGAGGGTCCATGCATCCTGCTTAACTTGGCCCGGGGGGCCGTGCGAGCGTCCGCGGCTTCTCTCACCCGGAGCGGTCCGCTCCCACGTCCTCCCCGGCTGTACGCCAGCTCTCCTCGGCCCTCAAGCTCAGACTCCTCCCTCCGTGCGGACGCTACGTCAGCACGTCCCCACACATCCTCCCCCTGTCTGCCTCGACTGCCGATTTAGGCCTCTTTCACACGGCCGATCACATCAGTCGTTTAGAGTGTGTCGATAGTAAGCTTTAACAATATCTTCACCGTTCTTATTTGTTGTATGACCTAATCAGAGAAAGTGTTCCTCTAAGCAACTAAATCTTTTCCAGTAAACGTGTTACATTATTTAATTACAATAGAGTGCGATTTTTTTTTTTTTTACTGTGAGCATGGAACCTGAGGTGTCAGAGGGAAGGATAGTCCTGAGTGCCCGGGATAGCCAGAGGGAAATAGAACAACTCAGCAGCCCCCATGGGGGTACCGCTACATACACAATAGTTTGTGGACTCTAACTTTCCTATAGACCAAAAAATATATACCAATTTGGGTTATTCTCACCAAAGAAATGTAGCAGAATACAGTTTGGCCTAAAATTTATGAAGAAAAATGATTAGCAACATTTTTAAAATGTGTTTTTCTTAAAATTTTTCGCTTTTTTTTTCCCCATTTATTTCACAAAAAAAAAAAACTGTAAAAACCAGCGGTGATTACATACCATCAAAAGAAAGTTCTATTTGTATAAAAAAAAAAAATGATAAAAATTTCATATGGGTATAATAATGGTAAAGTGCTGAAATTTGGCCTGGGCAGGAAACAGGGTAAAAAGTGCCTGGTATTGAAGTGGTTTAAGAGATGAAACAGGATTTTTGACTTACTGTAAAATCTGTTTCTCTGAGTTTAATTGACAGACACAGCCTTCAAAAAGACTTGGCTATGCCCATGGGCAGTCCTAGGTGATATACACCCCCCCCCCCCCACCTCTCTGCTATAGGCCTTCAGTTCTGTAACAAGCAGTATCAGAAGTATTAAAACTCCATAGAGGGTCGGGTGCTGTGTCTATCAAAGCCTTCTTTATTCAGAACCATAGGGATGTCCCAAAGCAGTGCCAAAACATGAGGGTTGGGGCAGCCAAACAAAAAAAAAAAAAAAAAAACAGGCCAAGTAGACAACCTAGAGCTCAGTGAGAACAAGGGAGGAACCCTTGATGGAATAGGACTGAGTCACCGGCTGCCTGAGCCATCTAGAAATGGTCGCCGAGGAAGCAGATAGCCTATTCTTTGGTCCGTCCGTGATTACGAACAGGGAGTCTGACTTTCGAAAAGACTCAGTGGCAGCCAAATACACCTTGATCGCCTGTACCACATCTAAGGTATGCAAGGCCTCGGATGTTGTGGCCTGGGACACAGAGAAGGCAATACGATGTCTTCATTTAAAATGGAAATCAGAGACAACCTTTGGAAGGAAAGAAGGACAAGGACGAAACCCCCACCTTGTCCCTATGACTCACCAAGTAGGGTGTGCGACAGGATAGCGCCACCAACTCTGACACCCTGCGAGCAGAAGTAATAGCCACCAAGAAAGCCACTTTCTGTGATAGCATGAGCAGGGGAATTTCTTGAATATTTTCAAACGGAGGCTTCTCTAGAACTGAAAGTACAAGATTCAAGTCCTACGGTGGCAAGGAAAATCGCACAGGTGGAACTACGTCGAACTCCCTGAATGAAGGTATGCACCACAGAATGCAAAGGCAGGGAGCGCTGGGGGGGGGGGGGGGGACGACTCTGAAGAAAAGTCAAAAGCCAAGTAACCAAAAAGGAATGTGGGTGAAACCCCATTGACGCACACCATGAAATGTACGCTTTTCACATCCGATAATATACCTTCCTGGAAGTAGACTTTCTAGCTTTGAGCAGCGTCGGAATCACCGACGCAGATAAGTCCCTATGCTTCAACATCTGGCTTTCAATAGCCAGGCCGTTAAAGTCAGTGACGGTAAAGCAGGGTGGAAGATCAGCCCTTGGGATAGCAGATCTTCCCTGCGAGGCCGCCACCAGGGGGTGTCTGTGACCAGACGCACCAGGTCTGCGTACCAGGACCGATGAGGCCAGACCGGGGCCACTACAATGACTGGACTTCGGCTTTGATCCTGCGCAACAGCCGCAGCAGAAGCTTAAGAGGAGAAAAGGCGTAGATCAAATGATACTGGTCCCACGGAGTGACCAGAGCATCTGAGACATCCGCCAGAGGGTCCAGAGACCTGGCCACAAACCTCTGCACCTTCCTGTTTATTCAGGATGCCATCAGATCTACCTCTGGAGATCCCCAGCGGAGACAGATCTGTTGAAATACCTCCTGATGGAGGGACCACTCCCCTTGGTCCAATACTTGACGACTGAGTTTCCAGAGTGGCCCCAAACAAAACGATCGCCTTGAAAAAGGCAGAATTAGCTAGGGCCTTTTTAGAGGCCTAGTCCACAGTCCAACACTTCAGCCACAATACGCGTCGAAGCACTACCGCTGAAACAGATTATAAAGCTGCGTCCAAAGAGGCATCGCAGACAAACTGCAGCTCCTGGACCAGTTGGTCCACTAATTCCGTGAAGGCAAAAGGAAAAAACTGGTCACCTTCCAGGACACGGCGCAACAGCTTCGCCCATTCTGGCAGCGTTTGCAACACCAGAGCAATAGCCAAAGCGCCTAACCCGCAATAGAGAACATAGTGTGGCTCAGAGACTCTGCCTTCCTGTCAGCCGGGTCCTTAAAAGCCAGAGAGAGTCCTCAACCGGAATCATAGTGGTTTTGTGCAACCAAGAAACCGGGGGATCCACCACAGGTGGAGTTGTCCATTTTTTGAGCAGACTTTCCTCAAAGGGATAAAGCACAGCGAAACACTTTGGGATCACAAAGGGGCATTTTGGTTGCTCTCGTTCTTTACAGACAAACTTGTCAAAAAAGGAGGGATAAGGGAATACTTTTGCTGCTCGAGGCGGCTTGTGAGTGCCAAAGAGGACCAGCGCTCTCCACCGCAGCTGTATCCAACATTTTTAAAGTTTCCCCGCAGAAGCATTTAGTGCATCCACCAGCGCTTTCACGTATGCAGCCACTGGGGCAGAGTAATCATCCTTGATGTCCGAAAGATCTAAGATCGCGGCCGCAGACAGCCAAATCAGATTCAGGATCTGACGAGACAGATGAAGCAGTGGAAGGCGGGGGGGGGTGCTTCTTGCTAGTCCGCCGCCCAAGAGACACCTCCACCCGGGACACAAAGGACTCCAGGGCTGCTACCGGTGCATCAGCGGAAGACTGGGACCCAGAGGGACCTACAGCCTCTGACAGGGGGTCAGGTGGGGAAACATGCTCCTGAGACTCCATAGGAGAGAAAAAAAAAAAAAAAAGCGCCCCACACCAATAGTGACCACTACAATGGGACGTGGTGTCCAGGAAAAGAGGGTTCAGGGACAGAGGGGACCCGCAGGACTGACCGACCCGGGGAGGAAAAAAAAAAAAAAAACCCTAAAGGGGAGAGGGGGACATTTACTCACCATACCAGGACAAAAATGGGCACAGCTCAGGACAGAACATCCTCGCCACTGAAGTGGGGGGGCTGTCGGCCATGAGGGACGCTGCGACTCGAGCCGAGACCCGGTTGTATGCCACCTTGCGAGCCGTTTCACTCACAGGGCCAGCCACCGTCCAGTGGGGCTACGTCGTGGCCGACCTAGCGCGTTGCTGCAGTCTGCACACACTCGCTGGCCAGACTGGGGTGACCACTGGATCGAATGTCCAGCCCGTCGCTCCCAGCCCAGCAGTTGATTGTAGATCTCCCCAGAAAGAACTAAAAAAATAAAAATTGCCAGGACAAGAGATCCCAGCAGGGAACTAGGTCCTTACTCCTGACTAGGTAGAAAAAACTGAAGGCCTATAGCAGAGAGGGGGGTGTATATCACCCAGGACTGCCCATGGGCGTAGCCAAGTCTTTTTTCTGCTTAGTGTCCTACTCCTGTAGGGGGCGATATAACCCTATGGTTCTGAATAAAGAAGGCTGTGTCTGTCAATGAACGAATGAGAAATGTATATGTATTGCAGAAATAACCTGCAAAGGTTTTTCTTTTTCAGGTTCCCAAGCGCTCCGAGAGCCTAAAATGCAAATTTGGAGCTGGTAGGTGGCTCGCCTGTCCCCTCCTGTCCTTGGGTCATTATTATGAACAACTAGTTTAATAATGAGGAGGCTGGAAAAGAACAATTGGCTTGTATGCTTTATGTCGGTATAAAGGCCACCTGGACTAACAGGTCTAGGGGTATTTGAGAACAATTTGACAGGTACATGTAGACACCAGAGGGAGCCTAATTTACAATACTGCTTTTAACTCCATACTTTTAATAAACCTGAAATGTGACGTGAGGGTCCACGACAGTCTGTTCATAAATAAAACTCAGCATCTTGATTCATAATGCCCCTACAGGCTATTGTAGTATCCATGTTAGGTTTGTCCCACCAACCCTTAGGTCTCCTTGGGAGGAAGGCGGGAAGATTTTCAGCAACAAATGTGCTAAATAAGAGTTTTCTTAAATGTATTGGGTGGGCACTGTGAACTCAACCTGATGGGGTTTTTGCCATGTGGGGTAATACCGCAAGTTTCCTTTATAGACATGCGTTTAATCAACTTTATTGAACGCAGCCCATCCTGCACGCCCCCTCTTGTGGGGGATATTCTGTAATTAAAAAAGTAGATCACATATTTGATAGAAACAAGAGACTAGAGTGGAGGGGCCAGAATATTTGAGGGCCCAGAGTAGGGTCACTTTCGTATACGCACTTCAAGAGTGTACACACCCCGTTCACTCCTCCGCCACTCCTTTAAGCTACCAGAAGCGAAGAGAAATATCACGGTCTGTTAATAAATACACAAAAGTCTATCTCAATAAAGATTCTTCAACAGGGTTTTTCAAAAAGCAACAGTTATATTGACCTTTTAACTCGCTTACAAATTACAAGTTAAAAAAAAAAAAAAAAAATCAGGTCTAGTAGAAGTTTCTGAGGACACCATTCTTTTAGTTTTCCCTCATAGTGTACATGTTATTTCATTTATTTTTTCTTTACAAAAAGATGAAAATTAATAAATAAAATGGGCAGAGGTTACTCTGGTACAGAATTTGGATTGCACAATTTTTCTGTTAAAAAAAACAAAAAAATTAAAAAACAAAAAAAAGAAAAAACACACACATAGGAAAGACTCTGGTGCAAACACAAAATAAAAATAGGAAAACAGAAAGGCTTTTACACACAGAGAATTTTTTCCAATGGCGAGCTATTAAAATTCCTCGCTTACAAATAACGCATTTCTGTCTTACTCATGGAACACGGACGCCAAAATACATAATAGTTCCATTGCCCCACATCGTAACATTCAATGAAATCGCTTACCAAAGCGCGGACAGCATCATCAGTATGTGCACCGTCCCTTTGTTTGTTCATTTTGCACTTGCAATCAAAGGATATAACAAATTATTTGTAAAGCCTGCTAGTTTTGAACACAGCCCCTTTTTATCAAGTCTCTGACCAGAACACTGTGATGTAAGCCTGGGAAGGGTTAGAGAGGCACTTTAGATTGGCTGGTAGTTTTTTTTTTTTTTATTATTATTTTTAACCCTCTTCTTGCTGCAGGAACCAGGGTGGGGTAGTCAGCCTGGACAACAGTCAATTTCATTTATTACGCCTGGTGCATTTCTGCTTACAGACACTAGGTGGTAGTGTTATCAAAGGAAACCACTGCAGGTCAAGGAGGCACTTTGGCAGTGAAGTTTCAGTTTTCCGATGGCAGCGACAACATTTCTGCTAGGACATCAGGATTGGCTTCTGTCTCACCTCCAAGATATCTGCAAAGAGAGGAAAAAAGTATAAGCACACGAGATGACGTCACTGGCACAGTATGCCGGACCTTCAGAGGGCATTCTCCAGTGATGTCACCAGCTGCATGCACGCTGAATATATCCTAAACCGTACAGGTTTAGGAGATATTCACAGTACCTACAGTTAAGCTTTAGTACAGGCTTACTTATAGGTAAAAGATGAAAAAGTGGGTTTACTAGCACTTGAAGGGATTTTTTATGTTTTTCTTTAGGCATTTATTTTATGATCATTCTTATACAATTAGTTTATCTCTATTTTTTAGGTTTCAACATAGATATTAAAAATTTTTAGAAAAACTTAAAAGCCTTGCTCCTACAATACAAAAACTTGTTCGTAACCGTATTTGTATTGCTTTAATTTAACATTTTTGTTTAAATTTTTTCTCCTTTGTGAGGGTTTTGGATAGGGTCAGGGGAAACAGATACAGCTCTACCATGCCGCAAGAGAAACCCTTCCAATAAGTGAACTATTGCACACCGCTGTAATCAACCATCAATAATACAGAGATCTGCTGCTGCATGGGGAGGGATCAGGGATGCAGAGCGTTCTAGAGCAGTGCTTCTCAACTTCAGTCCTCGTACCCTCAATGGGCCATGTTTTCAGGTTTTCCTTTACTTTGCATAGCTGCTATTAATATCTATGACATGGTATTGATAAGAGCTATTTTATCTAAGGGAAGTTCCAAAAACATGGCCCGTAGGGGGTTCTTGAGAACTACTGTTCTATAGGAGCCTCTCCCAACCTTTTAACATGGAGGCACCTCTGTTAATAGTTACTGTATCTGCAGCTCACAGTACAATAATCAGTGGGAAGGATGCTCCTTGCATTTTTTACAGGTACTTCTATAGCGCTGTCAATTTCCACAGCACTTTACATCTATATTGTACATTCACATCAGTCCCTGCCCTCAAGGAGCTTACAATTTAAGGTCCCTAACTCACATACAGTATATACATACAAGGGACAATTTAGACAGGATCCAATTAACCTACCAGCATGTCTTGTGGGTGGGAGGAAACTGCGGTACCAGGAGGAAACCCACACAGGCACAAGGAGAACCTAAAAATGCATAGAGAGGTTAGCATTTGCAAACCTATAGATGCGAGTTAAAACAATAAGTCTGGTGATGTGGTTATGCGATTCCATGGTTATAGGGTCCAAAAAAGATGCAACTTTCCTGGTAATGGAGTATTGCGGCTTACCATGCTCTTGGGTTGGACCCATTTTGGATGTCTTAGCTGTCCTGTGATCTCTGCATCTACAGATGTCCCTTTTCCTTATGGTGACACTATTACCATCTATCTGTAGGGGGAAGACCCTTTTACTGACCAAGATCTTTTTGGGACCCTATTACCACGGGATCGCATAACCACACCACCAGACCTTTTGTTTTAACTCTCATCTAAAGGTTTGCAAATGCCAACCTCTCTATGCATTTCCCGATGTGCGCTTACCCTGATGAAGAGCGATACTCAAAACGTGTCAGACAGTTTCTACATCAAGACTGTTACACTAGAACCTATGAGAGTTTATGGGGTCCTATTCACCTATGGTCTAACATACAGTGTATGTTTTGAGATATGGTTTTAGGTTCTGGAATAAAATGGTTATTATATATGCCTTTTAAACATATTTGGTAGCGGGAAAGTCCCATACACCCATGACACAATTTGTTGGATAGACTGGGATGTTGGCACCCTAGTAGCCTCCAAGCACACCAGTTATATTCTGTTAATTTTCCCTTTGCTAGGGTGACAACCATACTGAGCAACATTGTCACCCTAGGAAAGGAAGTGTGTTGGGACTACATAGGGCAGGAAATATATGTTAACGGAAGAATTACCAGATTAAAATAAAGGCAAACAAGTGAAAAAAGGAATAAATGCAGGCACCATGTCTAAGGACTGTTAAAACAATTTTTGCAATGCTATCGGTTTTTGTTATTGGGTTTAAAAACCCTTTAGGTTCTGTCAAACGTGTCACTTTAATGTTTATGTCTCCGATCCCAAGTATTAGAAAAAGATGAACAAGTAATAAATAATAACATTTGAATGGTCAGGGATTTACCAGACAGGATGCGCTGTAGTGGTAGGGTGACGTAGGTCAGGTGTGCATAGAGAAGGAAGTTCTCGTCGGTTCTGTTCAGCTTCAGCCATGACCCCACCAATGATCTTCCCGTTCCAGAGAGGGAGCGAGACCTCAGGTTTGTTACATTGTTTATATCTGTGGAATGACGTACAGCACAGTTATATAGAGAAGCACCTATGGGAATGTACAGGAATTTGGCTGCATTTTCTTTTATTAGAGTGATATTAAACTCAGGTTTTAAGCAGTTCCAGCAGCTGATATAATCACTTAGGCCCCTTTCACACATGCGTACTGTTTGTCCATTTTTCATCCATCTGTTAATGGATGAAAAACAGACATCAATGAATCTCTAGGGAAAAATGGATGATTATCCATTTACATCCGCATCTGTCAACATCCGCATTTTGGAACAGATAAAAGGCCTATTTTTATTCTGTTAAAAAAACACATTAAACAAAAAACGGATGTAAAAACAGACAAACGATCCATTTTTGCATGAAAAATGGCTTCTGGGACTCAAGTAGAGGATGTAAAAAACAGATGACAGACTGTCTCCAGCCTTAGGACAAGAACCCATAGAATTGTTCACTGTCCTGTGCCAGTCAGGGTGGGTTAGGTCAGAAGAAGGGTGCAAAATTACACTTTGTTTTTAAACACATTTATTCTTGAAGTATTGCAAAGAGGAATAGTTTTGTGCATTCATTCTTAGCCAGCAGATGGAGCTCCACTTCCTTTTAATTATGGTGCCTTTAGAAAGAAATAAGATGCAAACTAATGTATTTAAAGCTGAATGCCAGTTATGATCCTAAGGGCATACTTACATTGATCCAGCTTGGCCCAGTGCAATGCAAGTAGAAATATCTCATCTCATAGGTGAGGAATTGCTTTGAAAGCTGACAGTTACTGTAGTAGTTGGCATTACTACAATGTTCACTGCGATCTTTTGGGTCCAGTGCCGACAGGCTGCCCCACTGCATACTGTCCACACTAAATCGGCACTGCCAACATTCAGAAAATATCTTCTATTTTAATTTTTTCAACAAATTCATGAATGAATGACACCTCTTCTCTCCACCTCCTTCAATCAGAGTGCCTTTTAATTACAGTGTCAACCAAGCAACCACTTGTGGTCAGTCAGCAGTGGGGCAGTTGCACGGGACCCAGAATATTGTGGCAATCTCTGTAGTAGCATTAACTACTATAGTAGGGTTGTCAAACTGGCAGGGAAAGTTTAAAATGGTGTCAGTTAATTTTTTGTCTGTCTCCCATTGGAACTTTCTCTCTTGGAGATGCGACAGGAACTGAAAGAAAACCTCATTTGGACAAATCGAGTTCTAACAATATCCTACACTTACAAAAACTACTTGGTTATACAAAAACTTTCAAAATGAATTTTAGGTAGATCTCAATTATTGAAGCTCTGTAAATCGTAAATATATAATCAAATATACTTCTTTAAATGCAGTCCAAGTATCTGAATTTACAATATCCTGTACAGCAGAGCTGTACTGGGACAGGGAAAGTCAGGCCTGGGAGCCATTCAGGTGTAGAATATGCTGATAGGCGGAGAAAGAAGGGGGGGTGCCCTCATCAAGGTCCCACTTCTCTTTCACTATCCAGTAAGCAGGAAGGGGTAAAAAAAAAGACCACCGCTGTATCCCTTCTGCAGTCTATCACAGAGAAAGTGGTGTCATCATTTTAGCTGTGCGGCAAAGCTTTGTAAATCTCAGGACTGGATAAACAACCAAATCCTTTGGCAGGTAAAAGTGAGTACACCCCTCACATTTTTGTAAATTATTTATTATATCTTTTCATGTAACACTGAAGAAATGACATATTGCTACAATGTAAAGTAGTGAGTGTACAGCTTGTATAACAGTGTAAATTTGCTGTCTCCTCAAAATAACAATACAGCAATTAATGTCTAAACCGCTGGCAACAAAAGTAAATACACCCCTAAGTGAAAATGTCCAAATTGGGCCCAATTAGCCACTTTCCCTCCCCGGTGTCATGTGACTCCTTAGTGTTACAAGTTCTCAGGTGTGAATGGGGAGCAGGTGTGTTAAATTTGGTGTCATCACTCTCTCATACTGGTCACTGGAAGTTCAACATGGCACCTCATGGTAAAGAACTCTGAGGATCTGAAAAAAAGAATTGTTACTCTACATAAAGATGGCCTAGGGCCTAGGCTATAAGAAGATTGCCAGGACCCTGAAACTGAGCTGCAGCATGGTGGCCAAGACCATACAGCGGTTTATTAGGACAGGTTCCACTCAGAACAGGCCTTGCCATGGTCGACCAAAGAAGTTGAGTGCACATACTCAGCATCATATCCAGAGGTTGTCTTTGGGAAATAGACGTATGAGTGCTGCCAGCATTGCAGCATAGGTTGAAGGGGGGGGGGGGGGTCAGCCTGTCAGTGCTCAGACCATACGCCGCACACTGCATCAAATTGGTCTGAATGGCTGCCATCCCAGAAGGAAGCCTCTTCTAAAGATGTTGCACAAGAAAGCCCACAAACAGTTTGCTGAAGACAAGCAGACTAAGGACATGGATTACCATGTCCTGTGGTCTGAGGAGACCAAGATAAATGTATTTGGTTCAGATGGTGTCAAGCGTGTGTGGCAGCAACCAGGTGAGGAGTACAAAGACAAGTGTGTCATGCCTACAGTCAAGCATGGTGGTGGGAGTGTAATGGTCTGGGGATGCATGACTGCTGCCGGCACTGGGGAGCTACAGTTCATTGAGGGAACCATGAATGCCAACATGTACTGTGACAAGGCAGAGCATGGCAGAGCAAGGCAGAGCATGATCCCTTCTCCCTTCGGAGACTGGGCCGCAGGGCAGTATTCCAACATGATAATGACCCCAAACTCATCTCCAAGACAACTACTGCCTTGCTAAAGAAGCTGAGGGTAAAGGTGATGGACTGGTCAAACATGTCTCCAGACCTAAACCCTATTGAGCATCTGTGAGGCATCCTTAAAATGGAAGGTGGCGGATGACATCCACCAGCTCCGTGATGTCATCATGGAGGGGTGGAAGAGGACTCAAGTGGCAACCTGTGAAGCTCTGGTGAACTCCATGCCCAAGAGGGTTAAGGTAGTGCTGGAAAATAATGGTGGGCACACAAAATATTGACACTTTGGGCCCAATTTGGACATTTTCACTTAGGGGTGTACTCACTTTTGTTACCAGCGGTTTAGACATTAAATTGCTGTGTTGTTATTTTGAGGGGACAGCAAATCTACACTATTATACAAGCTGTACACTCACTACTTTACATTGTAGCAAAGTGTAATTTCTTCAGTGTGATCATATGGAATCAAATATTTACAAAGATGTGAGTGGTGTACTCACTTTTGTGAGATACTCTATCTATATAACACACACACACATAAATACATACAGTCATGGCACTCCTGCATTTCTGTCAGATAATGCACCACTTCTCCCAGAAAATTGTTGCAATTACAAATGTTTAGGCATTCTCATGTTTATTTCTTTTGTTTGTATCAGTGCAGAAACAAAAAGGCAAATCTGACACATTACACGCAAAACTCCAAAAAATGGACTGGGCAAAATTATTGGCATTCCAAAGTTTGTGATGCTCCTGTAATTTGTAATTAAACTTACCTGTATCAATTAACAGGTGCTGACAATATATAAATCACACCGACAACCAGTTAAAATGGTAAAAAATTGACTCAACCTTTCTGTAGTGTGTCTCTGTGTGCCACACTGAGCATGGAAAAGAGAAAGAGCAGCAAAAAATTGTCTGAGGATTTGAGAACAAAAATTGTGGAAAAGCATGGACAATCTGAAGGTTACAAGTCCATCCCCAGAGATCTTAATATTCCTGTATCCACTGTGCGCAACATTGTCAAAAAGTTTACAGCTGTGGCACTGTAGTTAATCTCACTGGACGTGGACGAAAGAGAAAAGTTGATCAAAGATGGCAACAAAGGATTGTTCGAATAGTGGATAAAAAAAAGAAAAAAACTTTGACCAACTTAAGCTGACCTTCAGACACAGGGTACAACTGTGTCAGCTCGCACTATACGTCACCATCTGAATGAAAAGAGATGCTACGGTAGGACCCCACTGCTGACACAGAAACATAAAAAGAAAAAAACAGATTGGAGTTTGCCAAAACTGAGGAAGCCAAAATCCTTTGGAAGAATGTGCTGTGGACAGACTAAATAAAACTACAGCTTTTTGTTTACTACTAATTTCTATTGTTTTCAGAAAAAGAATTGAGGCCTTTAAAAGAAAAGAACAGTCAAATATGGTGGGAGGTTGACTGGCGTTTTGGGGTTGCTTTGCTGCTTCCGGCACTGGATGTCTTGACTGTGAGCATGGCATTATGAAATCTGACAACTACCAAAGAATTCTGGCGTGCAATGTAGGGCCCAGTGTCAAAAGCAGCAGTTATGCATACAACGGTGAAAATGGTATTCTATGTCCTACCTCCATCGTCATCGCTGTCCCGGAAAAACTCCTCACTGTCATTTGCGGAGTGTGACTTCTTCATCTCTGCTATTCTGTTCCTGGGCACTTTCCTCTTAAGGGACGGAGAAAAAAAGGACGGACGGTTGTTGCGCTCTGGAGTGGGCGGAGTGCTAAATGACGTCACCTGACGGGACAAAGAATACAATTGGTCAGCAATATAATTTACAGCAGGCCTCTGATTACAAGGTGTTTGAGGAACGAACTGTATCAACTGGCATTGCCCACATCTACCAATTGGACCTTTTATTTTCTCAGACTTGAATTAAAGGTAGAATCTGGCTGGTTATTATGGGTAATGACCAAAAGAGCCACCATGGATGAAGCTTCTAGTACTGTTGTCGTTTGCCCATTTTGGCTTTCCTTGATGGCCCTTTTCACCTGCCTCCGATACTCACCTGTGCCGTTCTACCCTGCTGTTCTGTTCACCTGCCCGAGCCCTTGGAGCTGCCATGTACTTCTGGATACAGAGAAAAAATATGTTCTCCCCAGAGATGTGCCATTTCATGGATTGGCGAATCATCAGCTCCAAGCACTTTAACATGGGGTGGATGTTTTAGACCTGTGTAGGCTTCAACACAAAGCTCACACAGGGCTTTCTGCTTGGGTCTATAGCAGGTGAACATGGCAACAGGGGAGGCTGGAGAAAGCAAGTATTAGTAGAAGGGGAGGATATGGGCTATTCATGACATTATGTCACTTTGCTGAAAAGGGAAAAAAGTGTTATGTAAATAAAGATAGGAGGCTCCATACTTCAAAAACCTTTATTCAATCGATTTAGAATTACGTGTGCTCATCAAGACTGCCCTAAGGCACAAAATGGATCACCAGGACATGTATATGAGCCGGTGTGTGACTGTCAGTTCCTACACTTCGTGTGTAGTTCATGGTGAGGTGCACTGCACCATCACAACACTGAGAGAAGGGACAGAGGTTTATGGAAACTCAAATGGCCAACAATACAGCAACTCCCCATATGTGTGAAACACCATTGTGCTAATCATAGTGGTAGTTTCACTACAGCAGATTATGTGGTGAAGCAGTATAAGACAACCAATAATGCATCATATATGTGGTGAAAGTTTACGTCTTTTGCTCAACTCTTTTCTTACATTTGCCCCACGGCATACAGACTGCTCTTATACTCACTCTCTCATGCAGTGGTGACCCCGGGTTGGAGTCCTCCTCTGTACCATACGGCGACGTGTCTCCTGTGGACACCCTGCTCACGGCCATCTCCGCATGACCTTTGCCTTGCGGTCCCTTCATCCGCACAAACTCCATGTTGTTATATTTGTAGAAGCCAAAGGACATCTTCTGAGCCATCTTGGCTGCCATACTGACCTGTGAGAAACTGATAATGAGACCACCAGGCCAATAAAACACAGCAGCCCTCCTGCAGCTATAACAAGCCTGTCCATGTCAGACTGCTACAAAGAATCCTTCCAGTGAATGCAGTACAGGTAGCAAAAGGCAGCCATATCACCTACTTCCTTGTAGGAAATCATTTACGGTCCAAAACAAAATGAATTCCTCTGGGGGCTAAAATGTCTGAGTGTCAGAACGAAGAATGTGTTTTCCAAAGAAACAGCACCTTTTAATAAGCTAGTAAAAGCTAATACAGGAGCTAATACAGGAGATATAGATATATACACACACACACACACACACACACACACACACACACATCCATATTTACACAGCTCGTCCCACACAGCACAGGCAATACAAAAGACCTGCTTTTTCCCTGTCATAAGGCACACTTATAGGTTTTGTCCTCCCGCAGCCTGTGGACTGGACAGTGAAACGAAAAGCAGCACACAGTTCACCCATCACTCTACTCTCTTCTCCTATCAGCATGTTCCTTGCACTCCACAACCGACTGGCTTTTTTTGCTGCCCCTCCTTCCCCAAAGTCTGAGCTCTCTTTTACAAGGAATGCTGATACCAGGTCAAATTCCAGTACACTAGTTACATTTAAAAATTAATTTAAAGAAGTATTAATGATTACCAAGCTAAAATTAACTAACTATGCTGCTTTTGTACGCTCTCCCAATGTTTGTGCTGGTTTTCCCACTAGTTACTTCCCAACACCCAAAAGTATAGGGGAAGGCCTTATGTGTTTAGGAAGGACATTAGACTGTAAATTACCATGGGGGCAGGGACCCATAAGAAGGGTTCATTGTAATCTGTAAATCATTGTGCCAGATGCAATAAAGCCCAACTCCAGACAATTTTCTTTTTAGGTTTAGAAAAAAAAAAGTTTAAGAATTTTTATCAATGCTTGTAAAGCCACAGGGAGGTTTTTATTTTTTATTTTTAACAGAGACTAGAAAACAAATAGATGACAAGAATTCAAGTAGTGCAAAGTAATAGTAGTGTGTGTGTGTGTGTGTGTGTGTGTGTGTGTGTATGTGATAGATATATATATATATATATATATATATATATATATATATATATATATATATATATATATATATATATATATATATATATATATATATATATATATATATATATAATCATTAAAATCAGGGTCCCCAAAGCCCCCCTCATTACATCAGGGTGCCCAGAGAGCCTTCCCCCAAGATGCAGCTTGTCACCTGCCACCAGATGCAGATTGTTACAGACAGAGGCTGGGGTATACAGAAAGAGGCTGGGGTATACAGACAGAGGCTAGTGTAGTACAGAGTTTCCCCCCTCCCCGTCAGACTGTGGAAACTGTATAAAAATAGTGAACATTCTCCCCCCCCCCCCCCCCCCCTTTGACAGCTATGTATAACTCTGTTAAAAATGGTCAGAACTTTCCACCCGATCTTTTGACAGAGAACATAGTGATGTTGCCAAAACCCGACCGTGGCCACTCCCTCCTGGGCCAACTTCAGACCTATGTCCCTTATAAACATTGATCTAAAAATCCTTACAAAAATTTTGGCCAACCTTTTAAATTCATTCCTCCCCCGTTTGATTAAAAAGGACCAGGTCAGATTTGTACCTCAAAAGACAGGTAGGGAATGCCATTAGACGAATTATACAATTGCAACACCTTGCCCATAACCGTTCATTGGAAACAATGCTTTTATCAACAATTGTGAACAAGGCATTTGACACTCTGTCGTGGCCTTACCTTACTCTGGCACTATGGGTTTGGTACTTCCTTTTTGAGTTGGTTGACGGCATTATGATGCCCCTCAGGCCAAAATTTAATATTATGGATTTGAATCATCTCTATTCCCTATCCGGAGGGGTACTCGTCAGGGTTGTCAACTTTCGCCACTCCTTTTAGTTTTGGCCTTGGAGCCTTTGGCAGAGGAGATTCGTTCCCACACAGATATAAAAGGCATTGAGGTTGCGGAGTCTGCCCAGAAGATCTCATTATACGACATTCTGCCAACTCTGATGCCGCCTAGAGTTTCACTGCCTAATTTATTATACCTTTTAAGTACTTTTCCGTCCTATTCAGGGCTGCATGTTAAAAACGCAAATAAGTCTAAGGCTAGGTCGGTGAATCTTTCTCCCCCTGAATTGGCTTCGCTGAAAGAGACTTTCCTGTGTCAATGGCTTCCTTCTTTGCCTTATTTAGGGGTTCGACTTACCCAAGGGCTATATCAGGCCAACTTTCCCCCTCTCTTTAGGAAACTGACAGCTATGCTCTCCTCCTGGTCTCAGCTCCCATTATCTTGGTTTGGCAAAATTGCTGCGGTTCGTATGTCTTATCTTCCGAAACGACTATATTTTTTCTGAGTATTGCCAGTCTCGATCCCTTCGCATATATTGCGTATTCATCAAAGTAAACTTTTTAAAATTTATATGGGGCTCCATTGGCCCCCGAATCAATAAAAGGGTCTTATATGCTCGGAGGATCAATGGGGGGCTTTCGGTCCCCAACTTACAGGCATACTATACCGCAGCGACCATAGCCCCATTATCCCATCTCCATGATACATATCAACTATCATTATGGGCCACTATGGACCTGGTTGACTCCCACCCTATTCCTGTATCATTACCCTGGCTCCCTTTGATACATCGCCCGACTAGAATCGGAACCATGCGTGAAACATTCGCTCCACCTATGGGACTGTTCCATTTTCAGCAGGTTAGCATCCCCCCATTACCTCTACTTCGCCTTATTCACTGCCCACTATTCCCTTCTGGCTGCAACAATCCTAAGCAATTCTCTTGGTGGACTGATAATGGTTTTACTGATATCCATGCTTTGTTCATCTCTACGAGAATATTGACTTTTGAATCTTAGATCTTCCCATGATATTCCCTTACGAGAACATTACAATCATCTACAACTTAGATGACATTTCCTCAAACAACTGATAAAATCTCAACCTAATCTATATACTTTGACCCCTTTCGAGAGTTTATGCAGGGCATGACCCCATTCCCCAGGAATAATTTTTTTGCTCTACTTTTCAATAATTTCCTTCAGGAGACCCCCAGTACGATCCTACCATTTACAATGGGAAAAGGACTTGGAAAGACAAATGGATCCAGAGAACTGGCAGAGCATGACAATAGCCCTTTCCAAAAGTTCCAAGAAAGTCATTATATTGGAAAATGCTTACAAGATGTTATATAGATGGTATTAAACACCTGCTAGGTTGGCTCGTTATATTCCATCCTATTCTCCTTTTTGTTACCGGGGCTGCTCGCAAGACGGTAGAATGGCTCATATTTGGTGGACATGTCCCAAGGAATGCAGACTATGTTTCAGGGTCTATACTCTTCTTTGTAACATGTTTCACACCAACCTTAAAAGAGACCCCTATGAAGCCCTTTGTAAACCAATCCCAGAATTGCTTCGTCCAGAGAGCCAACTGGTTCTACATCTTTTCACTGCCACCGAGTTGACCATTGCGAGAGCCTGGAAGTCCCCAGTGCTTAGTTTTGAAGCAGTCAAGCACTGCATGATCAATGAGAAATTGTCAGTCCTTACTTCAGATACCAACAATAAATTTCTCAAGTATGGCAACCATGGATAACATACTCCCAACCCTCAATGTTCGACAATAGACTTCTTTCAAATTAAAGGTCTCCCACTGCACCCCCCGCTGGACTCTTCTCCCCCCCCCCTTTTTTCCCCCCATTCTTTCTTGACCCTTCCACTTTTCTCCCTTCTTTCTCTCATTCTTCAGTTTCCGCCCTACTACAATTCCTTTTATATAAAATGGTTACGTCGTTTGTACATCACCATTAGTGCACAGTATATTTGTATACATAAGCAGCCTCTCTTTTTCGAGTGAACTGTTTTCTACTTTGCTTGATTTGCGGTTCCCAAGCCTCATTTCTCCATGCACCGTAATCTGGAGCACTAACCGCTCCGCCTCGAGGACTTCCACTAATATTACATTGTTTTGGTGACATTTCTAATATTCCAATTGCATCCCTTCATTGAGATACTTTTCTTTATGCTATGTTTAATGTAACCATCTAAATGTCAACGTAACCTGTTGAATTCATCTTTTCTATGAATAAAATACTTTGCAAAAGAAATGAGTGGAGTTGTTGTCACCAAGACAGGAAAACACAGCCAAAAGTGTTTGGTCACAGTTTGCATTGGAGAGATTTCTTATAACTTCCTGTCCTGAAAATAAAAGTGAAACTTTTCCACAACAGAGACACAGACTGCAAATAAAAATGTCACACTAGTTTAAAGAAATAGTATAGCACAAGTAAACTGTAACAAGTAAACTGTAATTTCTCTGTAAGTCTCTATAAATGGGCCGGGTGAATGCTTGCCAGTACTCTGCTGAGATGCAAGCGCTCGTCCTGAGCTCTGTAATAATATTCAAATAACATAACACCTACCCGATTATCATACACTTTCTTCAGTGCTTCGTAGCGTATGGAGCCCTGGAAAATGACCCCTTGAAATGTGTTCGTTTTGTCACTGGCTACAAGCTCGACACACACCATTTCTCCTTCTCCCACGGTCAAATCGCTGAACACCTACAAACACAAAATTAGGCAAAACAGTGATGCAAGCCATCTCCAGGTCTCTGTACTTCCTGCTCTACTTAATTGATGGCACACCCCTGCGATAAGATTCCATAGTAAAAAACTTGTGAGCCACACACCATGCTGTGATCCTGTGCTAAACTTTTTAGGCAAGGGCCATATTAGAAAACTAGTGATACTGAGGTGGCCAATTACCTGCCGAATGCAAGATGCCTATGCCAAGACACAGCGAGGCAGGAAAATACTCATCTGCTTGCACGTGTTGATCCGTCACAGGCTGGATGAGTGAGGTATTGTTTTCTCACTGCTGACTTACTTTCTGCAGTGTTTTCATCAACGATGAAGCAGTGCATGCACACAAGTGTGTATTTAATGCCCGTTTTAGTGATCCCATCAATGACAAGTTCTAGCCAGCAACAAATTACTAGCCTGACATTGGCTTAAGAGGTAATGGACAACCTGCTCAGGTTCTTCCCACGGATGCAATTTACTCATCAATAGAGCTTGGTTCCAAATAGAAGAGTTCTATTGCAGAGTGAAACATGTCAGTGGGAGGAGCCCAGAAAAGGACACTTTACATGGAACTCATGTGGCTCACAAGATCTTTTAAATGTGCACACAAAATAAGGACATTTACACAAAGTAATCTCCATTAGACAACTTTCACACTGAGCCGCCTAGGGCGTCAGCAATAAAGCGGCGCTATTTTTAGCAATGCTTTACCATCGTTTTAGCAGCATGATTTGGCAAATTAATTGAAACCACCCCCGTTAGCGCCCGAAAAGGGTTTAAATCCGCCCACAAAACAGCACTGCCCCCATTTCAAATGGGGAGTAGCGGTGAGTTCACCGCTCCAAAGAAGCTGCTGGCAGGACTTTTTCTGACGCCCTGCCGGTTCACCTCTCCAGTGTGAAAGCCCTCGGGCTTTCACACTGGGGTGAATGGAGCTGCTTTTTTCAAGGGGCTATGCCTGGGGTCTAAACCAGTTCCAAAAAATAAAAATAAATAAAAAGTCAGTTTTCTGAATAAATAAAAAAAAAAAAGCTTTATATGCGGGAGGCTGTTTCATTTTAAGGAGTGGAATAACTGAATCATTAGTGGGCATGCTCAAAATAGGGCTGGAGTTAAAAGGATTATTTTTTTTTATTATTTAAAATAAACAAAGACCTGCTCTGTGCAATGGTATTGTGGTCCCTTACCTCCTCTTCTGGAGTCCCCCTGTTGGTGCTCTCCACTTCTTTCCTATGAGTGCCCCTCACTGAGGAAGCACCCATACACAGCACGCCCAGCCATGCTCTCCTACTCCCTCCTTGCAGTATTTGATTGACAGCAGCCAAGAGCCAATGGCTCCTGCTGCTGCCTGTGTCTCCTGTGAGACCGGGAAGAGAAGGAACGGTAATGCAGCCCGGACAGCGCTGGATTGGTTATGGGTGACAAGTAAGTGTTTGGGACAGGGGGAAAACAGTTAGTGGGGTTTAGACTTTAGAAGAACAGTTTGGGGATTGCACACCACAGAAAGGCAACAGCAAGCCCAGTCAAACAAAACACATTTCACACTCACACTACGAATGGCTGCAGTTTACCTCTTCAAAGTTGTCAATCATGTAGAAGATATTGGGGTAACTGATCTTTGACTCCTCCCCCTTACTGTCCATTGGGTGTTTGCTTGGAGATGCAAATACTTGCTGAAACAGCAAAATAATGTCAGATCAGACACAATCCTAGCAATGCACAAAATGCAACCTACAATATTCAAAAAGGTGTATTAAGTAACCAATTTAGATCTCCTTAAAAAGTGACCCATTTAGGGTAAACCGTCTGCTGTGTAGCTACCTCCTCTGCAACTGATGCTTTCCTTTCACTTGCCTGAGAGTTCGGGATGAAGGACCTGCAGGTAGCCTGTTAAAGTTTATGACAGGCTGTGGCTGGATGGGGTTGAACATTGTATTTAGTGGTACTGGCATTAAAGGCCCTATGGGACCTGCATTCTGGACCTTCACCCCTGAACGCACAGGGCCCTAAAGGCCATTACCACACGGTACAGCGTACAGTCCCATCCAGCCAAAGCTAGTCTGACATGCTGCCTGCAGCAAGGCTGGACACCAATCCTGGCCCTCCTGGGTGTACTAAAATGCCAGGAGAGATGCACTGCTCCTAGACAGCCCTGTGTGCAAGAGGCGTAAAGTGTCAGCAGCGGGAGAGCTAAGGAAAGACAAGTATACATGGCTTAGCAGGAAGGGGAGAGGGTTAGTAAATGACCCTCAACTTTTTTTTGCATGGGCAAAGTACAAGGGACATTTCAAGGTGGTACCCCTGACATTTTTAGTTAGATAGTGAAGGTTGTTACTATCTGTGTTGGGGAGATACCCATCGAATATCTGTGTGATGACCTGACACTTAGCAACAGGTTACACCTTAAATAGAGGTGTATCATGTAACATATTGAAAAGATGGCGTGAGCCTTTAATAGCTAAACATAAAAACTGCAAATAAAGACAAATACTCACTTGAGATTTCTTCTTATGAATGTGAATGTCTCCGGCGTCAGATCTCGTACATACAGCGCACGTCACCAAGTAATCGAGCTGGAACAAGACAGAGGAGTAATGTCCACATGGGGCGTTAGCAGACAAAGGTGACAATACACAATAACTAAGGTATCTGCTCCCAGTAACCAATCGGGTTCCATGCTCCAGAAGAAGCGAACTGGCTTCTGTGAGCAACTGCCGCATTTCTGCTTTGACTTTTGTCTCAGTAAATGAGAAGAAATCTCTTCAAAGAGAGGGGAACCCCATTCCATCTTCGGCAGAGGTCACCAGAACAAGTGTCCCTATTGGAAAAGTTCTCTCACCTAATTTTTCGGTTACAAATCTAAAATTTCATATTTCCCCTCACTTTCTATCTTGGTGATAAGGACCAGTACAAACAGAAGGTGAATCTTTTCAGCAAGGGTAAAGACTGCAAAAAAAAAAAAAAAAAACACTGACAAGGCTTTAAAACACCAACCTTTTGAAGAGCGAGGGCCACTTAAGCAACTTGGTAACCGGTCGCAGGCATAAATGAGCAGAGCAGGCGGATGGCAGGTCCATGTCCACATTGCATAGAGCAGACACAGCCCACTCTACTTTATGGGCCCTCCAATCCACCTAGACGAAAGGGGTCGGATCCCCTTCTATTTTTTTTTTTTTTAAATCAGATTGGAGGCAGGTGGGTGTAAATGGACACAAGTCTGTTTACATCTGCCGCTCCATAGAGGTGAAACGAGGGACCAATTGAGTTGGACTGATTATGTGAAAGGGGCCTAAGGCTTTCACACTGATGTGCTGCGATTTGCCCAACACCGCAAGTGTAGTGCAGTGCACCTGTGGCTCTCCTGCAGGTTAGCTGTGCTTTGCCATAGACTTCGATTGTATCCTGCAGGTGTGGTGAACTTTCTGAAAGCGCACCAAACCCGCAGGTAAGAACAGAAGTCTATGGCTCAGTGCAGGAAACCCGCAGGTGCACTGCGCTGCACCTGTGGATCATTTTGAAAGCAGCCCAGTAACCACTGCACTACTGTGAACAAGCAAGCTATCGCTTGTGAAACATGCCAACTGCTTGTCCTGTGTTTGATACACTTGTGACAATAAAAAGGTACAACAAGCAAGTTTTTTGGAAATTCAGAGTGCGACCATTTCTTCATTTTATAACCACTGCACAGATATACCCATATATAAATGGTGATTTTAGTAATGAACTTAACTTTAATAACAGTTTTCCATTCAGGTATCGCCTGCTGTTGCTGTCCCAGGCAGAGTGCATTTGGTATTATTCCGCCTGTGACAGGAGGCGGCGCTCCACAGGAACATCGGCTTATGTAACTCTGCTCCGCAGCCGCTTGCTTTCACTACCGCCAGCTTCATTCATAACTCATGCTCTGGTATGGTGGGTCGGCAACTCGCGATCTGGGCTCAACAACCCACCATTCCAGAGAAGGTTGCGGGCCACATCAGAGGGCTCGGCAGGCCACATGTGGCCCCTGGGCCACTGGTTGGGCACCCCTGCTTTAAAACTTTCCTACTATTTTCACTTTGAAGCTGAAGTCAATTTAATAGGCTTATATTTTGCCTTTCCTAGTTCAATAATCATCAACATGCTAATAAAATGTTTAAACAAAGCCTCTTTTTTTTACTAAAACTCAATAAAAACATTGAACCTAAACAAAGCCTTTCAATAAACATAAGGTTCTTTGGTTGATATGAGCACATTATTCCTCCTCAGACTCTTTGAAAGCCCTCGCATCTGTAGATACCGCCCTTGCGGACCCCCCTGCTGCTTTGACCGATGAATCGTTATCTGGGCAGCTGCGAGACGCAATCTCCTTACAATCTCAACACCTTTCCCTTTCTTTTTTTTAGTCTCTCTTGCGTCTCCCAGAGTATCCTACACCCTTCCATGCCCCCCCCCCCTCATTTTTGTACCTTCTTTCTGACACCAGCATTCCAACACTAGCATGTTACCCCAGGTATAGCCGGCTTCACCTTAGAGTCCTTAAAGCGGCACACCTGCTTGATGTATCGCAAATAATGTCTTTAGAAGTTTTCAGAGACTTTTATATGTCGGTTTATGCTGTTTAATTTCAACGTGTGTCTTCGGTCCCGATATGGTACACTTGTATGATACACTTATATCATCACTGGGTCTTCTCTATGTAGTGCAGGCAGGTCGTGGCTTGTGAGAGGCCAGAAGGGCTCTGTACATGGCTTACTGCAAACGTCTCAGTCCTGACAGAAGCAGTGGGCTGCCTCTTGGTAGAAGTTTTGCAAATATAAAAACAGTTTGATGGCTGGATGTCAGTTTGGATGAGTGGGTGTTTCTAGGAATGCTACATATGCATGCAGACTGCCCTAAGTAACAAGCACATGTGTTGTTGAGCCTCCATGATTGAAAGAGCTCCTTTGCATTGAACCATGTCACTCTTGCGTCAGTATTCCAATAGAAAAAAAAAAAAAAAAAAAGCAGGCCAGGGATAGCTCTGACTTGCTGCAGCTTCCAATGCACATTTGTCAGAAGCTCACAGTGTGCAGTGAAATCAGAATAAGCATTTTCAGTACAGGAGAAGAGCCTGTAAAACTGTGCAAGACTGAAGGAAAAGCTGGAGTTCAGATTTAATGTATTAAGAGTATAGGGAAGCAGCGGGTAGCTGGTATACCCAGGGACCCCCAGTACAGCCAACAGATATTTGACAAGTCTTAATGGCCATTTTAGGCATGCATCAGCGAATTGGTGGAATTGTGATAAGTGCCATGTCTTAACTATTTTATTTATAGAGAGTAAAAATGGTATGTTAATATTTATTGCAACAAAAGCCAAAAATGAGACCAAAATCTCTATAGAAAAGCTTTCAGCCACATTCTGATCTCACCCAAGCGAGTCTCACTTCTGTAATACAGGAGACATCTGTTCAAAAAGGCAGAACTGAAACTTTTACAGACATCAAATTTATTTTTGCCACCAGGGAGGGTACAAGAAACAAAATTGTTGTCGTGCCAACAGCCAATCAAATTTCAGCAATCACTTTATTACTGCAAGTCTAAAACGTTAAAAAAAAAACAAAAAAAAACACCTAACAGCCTTATAGCAGCAACTCAGATTTCTGCGTTATGTGCCTCCAGCGAAGCTACGTCCTTGCTATTAGGCTGCATTCACACCTGAGCGTTTTGTAGCTTGAAGCCTGAAGCTACAAAACGCTAGAGGGGAAAAAATACATTATTCTCTATGTTGATGGTTCACATCTCCACTCCAAAACGCCTGAAGCCCTACGCCTGAAGCTCAAACAAGTTCCGGACCCTTTTTTGTCGCGCGAATCGGGCAGATTTGGGCGTTTTTATTCTTTTTACATTGGTGACCTTTTGCTCTGCACAAATTTGGGCAAATCGTGGTAAAAAACGCTGCAATTTGCACGATTTTCTGCCTGAAAAGCTACGCTCAGGTGTGAATGCAGCCTAAAGATAGGGATTAGCAGGCCAGAATAGTTCCATCTATGAGAAAGTGTTCCACATCAGCCAACAGTCATGTTATTCTTTAAAGCCCAACTCCAGGCCGATGTGCCCAAGACCCCTTTCACACTGGAGGTGTTTTTCAGGTGCTACATCGCTAAAAACAGCACCTGCATAGCACCTGAAAAAAGCCTCAGCTGCAAACCCAGTGTGAAAGCCCGAGTGCTTTCACACTGGGGTGCTGCGCTGGCAGGGCGTCACAAAAAGTCCTGCCAGCAGATTCTTTGCAGCAGTGGAGGAGCGGTGAATACACTGCACCTCCACCGCTCCTGCCTATTTAAAACATTGGGGCAGCACCGCCATACTGCCGCTACAGCTGCGTTTTGTGGGCGGATTTAACCCTTTTTCGGCCGCTAGCAGTGGGTACAACCGCCCCGCTAGCGGCCGAATATCGCCGCTAAAACAGTAAAGTGGCGCCAAAAATAGCGACGCTTTACCGCCGACGCCCAGGGTGGCTCAGTGTGAAAGGGGTCTTAAGGTTGATTTATTTTTTTCCCCTCCATAGACTTAAAATGACCAAAGGAATTTACTTCCTCAATCCTCTGCCGCTCCCTGCAGCTTCTTCTCCCCTATGCTCCAGCAGTGTCTAGGTCCCCGATGTTGAGACCAAAGCAGGGTCCATACCTGAAAGTGATGACACAGAGGGACAGTCCACCGCTGAAGCATGGGAAGTGCCATCTGCGGCGGAAGTCCAGGATCAGGTAAGCAAAAAACAATTTCTCCTCTCCCCAAGACAAAAAGAGCAAGTAACCCTTGCAGTGAGGACCAATGCAAAGGGAAGGTTTTTTTGTTGCGCAGAGCTGAACTGTAGACTGGACCTTGGGTGAAATAACACTTTCTCCAGAGCCGTCTCAGGACCACAGGATAAAAAAAACTTTCAGGGGGGGGGGGGGGGATACTTAAAAGGATACAACACTCCACAAAATATCAGATTCATATTAACTTTGCGGGTCTTGTAATTAAAAAAATAAAACTTTAAAAAAGAAGTAGTGTGAAAAAAATAAATTAAAAAGTAAATAAAATAAAAAAGTACACAAAATAAAAGTAGGGCTTCTCAACCCGTGGCCCGCAGAGCCCTCTGAAGTGTGAAGCCTCAAACCAGGGAAGCACATGCCCATTGCTTTGGGATGGAGGAAAAAAAAAAAAAAAAAAAAAAAAAAAAAAAAAAAAAAAAAAAAAAAAAAAAAAAAAAAAAAAAAAAAAAAAAAAAAAAAAAAAAAAAAAAAAAAAAAAAAAAAAAAAAAAAAAAAAAAAAAAAAAAAAAAAAAAAAAAAAAAAAAAAAAAAAAAAAAAAAAAAAAAAAAAACAAATAAAAAAAAAAAAAAAAAAAAAAAAAAAAAAAAAAAAAAAAAAAAAAAAAAAAAAAAAAAAAAAAAAAAAAAAAAAAAAAAAAAAAAAAAAAAAAAAATAAAAAAAACACAAAAAAAAAAAAAAAAAAAAAAAAAAAAAAAAAAAAAAAAAAAAAAAAAAAAAAAAAAAAAAAAAAAAAAAAAAAAAAAAACAAAATATAAAAAAAAAAAAAAAAAAAAAAAAAAAAAAAAAAAAAAAAAAAAAAAAAAAAAAAAAAAAAAAAAAAAAAAAAAAAAAAAAAAAAAAAAAAAAAAAAAAAAAAAAAAAAAAAAAAAAAAAAAAAACCAACAAAAAAAAAAAAAAAAAAAAAAAAAAAAAAAAAAAAAAAAAAAAAAAAAAAAAAAAAAAAAAAAAAAAAAAAAAATAAAAAAAAAAAAAAAAAAAAAAAAAAAAAAAAAAAAAAAAAAAAAAAAAAAATTAAAAAAAAAAAAAAACAAATAAAAAAAAAAAAAAAAAAAAAAAAAAAAAAAAAAAAAAAAAAAAAAAAAAAAAAAAAAAAAAAAAAAAAAAAAAAAAAACAAAAAAAAAAAAAAAAAAAAAATAAAAAAAAAAAAAAAAAAAAAAAAAAAAAAAAAAAAAAAAAAAAAAAAAAAAAAAAAAAAAAAAAAAAAAAAATAAAAAAAAAAAAAAAAAAAAAAAAAAAAAAAAAAAAAAAAAAAAAAAAAAAAAAAAAAAAAAAAAAAAAAAAAAAAAAAAAAAAAAAAAAAAAAAAAAAAAAAAAAAAAAAAAAAAATAACAAAAAAAAAAAAAAAAAAATACAAAAAAAAAAACCAAAAAAAAAAAACCAAAAAAAAAAAAAAAAAAAAAAAAAAAAAAAAAAAAAAAAAACCAGGGAAGCACATGCCCATTGCTTTGGGATGGAGGGTCGGCAAGCTCAGATCTTGATCAACCGGTTGCCGACCTGCCATCCCAGAGCATCAGAGTGTATTTTGCTGGCACTGGAAGTGGAGGAAGCAGGCGGCCACAAAGTAGCATGAGCCGCAGAAGCTGATGCTTCCTCTGTAGTGCCGACTCCTGTAACAGGCGATGTGATACCAAATGCACTTCGCTTGGGACTTTTGCAGCAGCCTGGAGAGTGATGCCAGCGACAGATTCGCCGCAAGATCACCTTTAATCGGGGGCCATCTCCGCCGCTTACAGGAGCCGTGGGTAGCGGGAGAAACTATTGCGTCCTTTCACCACTGAGACATGGAGCCGAGTTAGGGAAAGATTGCCCACACTCGGCTCTAGAACTTTGAATGGTGGAAGCAACGTCAAATGTCACTTCTGTCCAATGGTCTTAAAAAGGGGGAAAAAAATTTATTAAATTTTTTAATTTATTGAATTTTAGTGTAGATGTTAGATCTGAGGTCTTTTTGACCCCAGATCTCACATTTAAGCGACGAATGTTTACATTCCTTGTAATAGGAATATAAGTGACCCAATTTTTTTTTAAAAGGATAGTGTAAAAATAAAAAGTAGAATAAATGAGAAAAAAATCTTAATTTAAAGCGCCCCGTCGAGCTTGCGCAGAAGCGAACGCATATGTAAGTTGAGCCCGCATATGAAAATGGTGTTCAAACTACACGCGAGGTATCACCGCGATCGCTTGAGTGAGAGCAATAATTCTAGCACGTAACCTGTAGAAAATTGAGTTTGTAAGACCGCTGCGCAAATACAGTGTGGCATAAAATATTGCAACTACACACATTTTTAGCACACCACATTTGCTTAAAGTTGAGCTGTAGGCAGATACAAAACAAATGAATGCAACTCTCCAGTGTATACATAAATCAATTGTATTTCGTAAATATATAGATATATAGAAAGGACTATGAGTCTTTGCAGTCCTGCAAAGCACAATCAGTCCATGTGCTGACAGGAAACATGCTGATAGGAGGAGAAAGCAGAATGACAGAAAAGCAAGTTCATCACTGTGCTAATTCTCCTTTTAAATGTAGCAGGTACCGGGTGACTTGGGGTGAGGAGGAAGTGGGCTTAAAAAATTCTGGCCAAATAGAATGAGGCCATCAAGCATTAAAAAATAAATAAATAAACCTGCGGTGGTAATCTCGAATAGTGAATAGTGCAGCAAAACCGTTTTTTTTATTTCAGCTTTTAAATGTTTTGTTTTTTTGGAGTTCTGAATAAAAACAACAAAAAAAAAAAAAAAATCACAAGACCCGTGCCTTCCCCATCTACCCCTTTGCAGACCAGCATTAAGGAGGAGAAGTAGGGCCAACTAAATGCACTTCTGTGACCTGTATTCAGCCAGTAGCAGGCTAAATTCCACTGTCGGCCGACGTCACTCAATCGGTCCAGACTCTAAAGGGATCCTGTCTTTAATGTTGGGATCCACCCTTATGCCGGATCAGCAGCTGTCTCAGCCTCTCAGCATGTGGCTGAGAGCCAGACGCACCCTCCCCCTCCACAGTAAGGGCTGGAGGGGTAGCGCAGAGAGCCAGTGACTAACAGTCGCTGAGCGATTAGTGGTCTTTGATCGCTCAGTTGTCGGTCTAAGGCTGCATTCACACCTGAGCGTTTTGTCGCCCTAAGCCTGAAGCTACAAAACGCTTGAGGGGAAAAAATACATTATTCTCTATGGAGATGGTTCACATCTCCACTCCATGTCGCCTGAAGCCGAACGCCTGAAGCTCAAACAAGTTCCGGACCCTTTTTTGTCGCGCGAATCGGGCAGATTTGGGCGTTTGTATCCCCATAGAAACTAATGGAAACGCTCGATTCAAGCGACTAGCGCGACAACGAGCGTTTCTACGGGCGTTTTGTCACTGCAACTGCTCCCAGGAAGCAGTTGAACAAAATCTAAAAACATAGCAACAAATGATGACAGTGATGATCATTTTTCCTATTGGCTATCAAGAAAAACGCCGAAGTTGAAAAACGCCTGACAACGCCGTATGCAAATGTGCAAAAACGACCGTATTCGCGCGACAAAACGCAGGTAAAAACGCTTGTTCCGCTACGCTCAGGTGTGAATGCGGCGTAGAGCCAACGGAGAGCCAACGGAGAACATATGCAGCATTGGATAGATTCTGCATCCACCTAGGCGAGTATGATTGTTTTCTTGTTTTTTTAAATACCACACTTCGCTTTTAAGTCTAAAACCAGAAGACGCTAAACTCATTGGGTTAGAAATTACATTCCTGCTATAAAACAACGGATATTGACCAAGAAGGAATGCCTCCTTCCCAAAAAGCTCTGCATTAAAATTAATAGAATATTAGGCTGTTTCATAAAAAAATAATGTAAATATTCCAAAACACACCAACAGGCCCGAATGATGCCACCAGTGGTCACACCAGAACAGTCACCAACCTTCTGCAATATAAGGTTTAGGTAGACACTCTCCTCCCAGTCAATGTCGGGGTCTCCGAGGCCAGGAAGCTTCTTTGAATCTTTTCGATAGACTTCAACTTCTACCTGCTGGAAACCATCAATACAATAGGATATAAGACATGAGTTTGTATAATAATAACAACAACAACAACAACAACAACAACAACCTAAATTTTTCATTAGAACAGCAAAGGGCATTGTATCATCAATAAACAGGTCTAACCTATATCTCTGCATTAAAGTGGAACCCAATAGATCACTTCAGGCTGGCCCCTTTTTGCATGTATAGCTATATAAAACATTAAAAAGAAGTGCCTATACTGATTAAAAGGCAGTAATGCACCGTCTCACCCTGCTCTGCACATGCTCAGTCGCTCTCTATTCTCTGCACTGTGCCTAAAATTAGAGCCACTAGAGACCGACCATTTAAAATCTTAAACCCAGCTACACGCTAAAAAAGTATATAAAAAAAAAAAAAAAAAAAATCCAAAACAAATAAATATTCCACTTCTGCTACAATAACTTCCACCCTCAGATAAATCATATAGTGATATCTAAAAAAGCAGCGCTGTGTGATAAATATAAAATGAAATAACACCAAATGATAACCTATAAATCACAATCTAAGAGGCCACCCAAGTCCTCCAAAAGGGAGGAGACAATAACACCCAGTGCAGTGCAAAGAGAATATACAATGAATAGTCCAAATAAAACTCTTCTTTACTTAGAACCAGTGTCTTCCCATTAGAGTTTCACTCGGTGCTCAGGAAGCTTTCACCAACAAATTAGAAAGCCACTGTTACTGTTGCTGAAGGGGGAAGAAAGGAACAGGAATGACACAGTGTAGATGGAATACAGATTAGGAAGGGGGAAAGAAAAGTAGGCAGCAGAGTTTGTCCTGTCACCTCTGCTGCCTACTTTTCACCAATAAGACACAAAAGAGTTAAACTTACAAGGATAGTGTCTCATCTTATGTCCCCCATATTCTCTTTCTCCCTCCTATGAAATGCAGCACTGCGAGGCCTCTGTCAGCCTTCCTCTTTATTTGAGCCACCACATACAATCAAGGCTGGAAATGCACACATTTTAATTACAGAAAGTGACATATGGGGGTTATTTACTAAAAGGCAAATACACTTTGAGTGGAAGATCTGAAACTAGGAGAAGCTCTGCTGATTTTATCATCCAATCATGTGCAAGCTAGAATGCTTTTTAATTTTCCTTGCATGTCCCCCTTAGATTTACAGCGACTGCACTTTCAAGTGCACTTTTAGTGCAAAATGGATTTGCCTTTATTAAAAACCACCCATAGTTTTTTTGAGACCAAGAAGAGGACAGTTTCCAAGGAGGAGGTGACTGCTCTGGGCTTTCAAAAAATGGCAGCCTCTAGCAAGAAGAAACAGTAGCAATGCTGGAGACAATTTATAGCACACACCAATTTTGGCAGCATAATTTTTTATGTGGAATGTACGTTAAAAAAATAAATAAAAAATAAATAAAATGAATTGTTATCAAAACTGTTATGGGTAAAGTTCCACAAGAACATTGGTGCCCTAGAAATAGAACTTCACACAGGCAGATAGGCAATTACCTTCTCAGAATGTTAAACAAAGAGAAATCAATATCAATGATGATCCACCATAAATAACATCAACCAAGCAGATTTCGGCGACAAGTTACAGCAGTAAAATTTGGCCAGTGTGGGTCAAATAGTGTTCACACCAACCAACCAAATTAATTTCATCGCTTCTTTATTACATATTTAAAGAACAGGGAGAATCCACTACAGAGCAAATACATTTTTTAGACAATTAGATAAAATTAGGTAACAGATTAGACACATCCCACCAACAAACTGTATATGCACACTGAAAACATGGTATACATTTTATTACATATCGCATACCTGGACGAGCTCTCTGGAAGAGAGAATCACTGAAGTAGCCACCACTACTACAGTGATCTTCATTGGGTTCTAGGTCCTGTGTCGAGCACCTGCCCTGCTGCATAGTAACCAATGAAGGAGTTGATTGTTCGGCAAAGGCGCCATTCAGAGAATGCCTTGCATTTTTCTCAATGAACGCAATGCATTCTTTGATTGGATGAGGTTGACACCATGACGTCAAGCCTGCTGTATAGTTACTATGTAGTAGGATAGTTGCTCGACACATGACCTGGAAGACAGAGATGATCAATAAAGTAGCGGCAACTAATACAGCGATTCTCTGCTTCCACACGAATCGGCCAGGTATGTTATGTGTATAACTTACCTGGGCCAAAATAATTATGCAAATTTCAAAATCAAATAATATCTGGAATTCAGATTTAACTTTCCCCAGCACAAAGCCCCATACTAGGGATAGATTGATATACATCCTACCTCTGAGAGCCGTCAGCTGACATTTTGTGTGGCTGTTGGCTCTCAATTCTCACTGTCACAGATAGCTGCAGTCCCCACTGATGATCAGAAATCAAAGAAGTCAGAATCAGAGAGAGAGTTATGACAATGTTTTAAAGGGGTTGTAAAGGTTCGTTTTTTATTTTCTAAATAGGTTCCTTTAAGCTAGTGCATTGTTGGTTCACTTACCTTTTCCTTCGATTTCCCTTCTAAATGTTTTTTTTTTTGTCTGAATTTCTCACTTCCTGTTTCTCCTCAGTAAACTTCACACCATCATCCAAGCGGTGTTTAGTCAGCCAGAACAGCTTACTGAGGAGGAACAGGAAGTGAGAAATTCAGGCAAAGAAAACAAAGAAAAAAAAAAAAAAAAACATTTAGAAGGGAAAATTGAAGGAAAAGGTAAGTGTACCAACACTAGCACTAGCTTAAAGGAACCTATTTAGAAAATAAAAAACAAACCTTTACAACCCCTTTAAATACAGGCTTCATTGACAAAATTAGCTATAAGCCTGCAAAATAAACACTGGCATCTTTAGGCTGCAGTGGGATCTACAGTACTGCCCATTTAAAAAAATAAAATAATAATAAGAACTTCACTGAGTTTTCCGAAATATAAAATCAGTAGCTACATGTACAACTTTGGAAGCTTCCTTAACGCAAAGAAACCAAAGTGATCACAACAAAAAAAAGACAAAAGTGGTCCATTGAGTCTGCCCCCTTTTTGATTTTTTTGTCTTGGTATAGATCTGTCTTTGTCCCAAGCATGTTTACATTCACCTACTGTTGAACAGGAAGCTTTCCCTCTGTCTTATCTCATTTGCTGATAGCTTTATTACCATTGCCATACTATTGATTTGTATATGTAAGCGTTTGTTTTTCTTTTCCTACCACTCAGATTTTTTTTTTTTTTTTTTTTTATAAACATTGCACCTTCTGCTAAAACTTTCGTGAATCAGTACTGCGTAGACCTTGAAGAAGGGGACACACCCCGAAAGCTCGTCCATGAAAAATTATATGTTAGTGCAAATAAAAAAAGTATCACGGACAGTACTCAATTTTCTCCACCTACTGTTGACCAACTCACTACCTCTGCTGGAATTTAGGTCTACCCGTTAGGTACCCTTTAAAATAAGGGAGGCAGCTGTTGGCAGCTGTCATGCCAGGTTCCCTTGAAAGGATTTCTCAGGTCATTTTCCCTTGTAGGAAGGAGGGGGGGGGGGGGGGGGGGTGTTTGTAATTATTCAAGGACATGCACTATGCGGCAACCCGAGTTATTTAAAATGTGTTTGGTGTTTTATGTTCTTATAAACAAAATTAATGTCCATTTCCTGCAACATAACTGCTGCAGTCAGCCTACGTGAAAAGGAGATTTTCCAGGAGCGCGAGTGCTTACATTAAACCTCTTAATGCTTAAATGACCACAATAAACAAGACAATCCGTCACCTCAATCTGTCGCATCCATTTAGGGACTTTGCCTCCCTCATTTTCTGAACTCTAGAAGCAAACACAGACTAAAAGGCCTAAAAGAGAGGGCTTCTATTTAAAGTGAACCTGTCACGAAAACAAGGACTTCAAACTAAATTTCAGCTCCATAGAATACATGATTTGATGGGTTTGGAGTGGAGGAATTAAGGTGACCTGCACAGAGAGTAGAGGAGGACGAGGAGGACGAGGAGGACGAGGAGGAAGAGGAGGAGTTACCATAAATAAAAAAAAAATAAAAAAATAAGAATTAGTAAAAATAGGTTATGGGGTTAAAAAAAAAAACACAACACATTGGAGCAAGATCGGTCTACCCAATATGAAGAAAATTAAATTTTGCACAAAACCCACATTCACAAACTAATAGAAACAAAAACCTTCACATTATGCCCATTAAAGATTACAACATTTTAATGGGTGTAAGGTGAAGGGTTTTGTTTATTATTAATTTGTGAATGTGGGTTTTGTGCAATACTAAATGTGTTTAGATATTTGTCTGGGTTTGCCAATATAAGCTACACTGTCTGAACGTTTAGATGACCAATCTTTCTCAGGTGGTTTCTATAACCCCTAAACATATTTTTACTAATGGAGATTGGATTACTACATATTGATGCCCATGGTATGGTATGTCCAACTGGCTCATATAAATAAGTACGATTGTCAGTTGTTCACAAACTTTTAACCTTATAGCAGGCATTTCACCCCAAGTACAACTTTTGGCCCTTCCTCCACTCCACTTTACACTCTCACCTTCAAGACTTCAAGCACTTCTCCCCATCTCAGGACACTTTCCAACCCTTCAATTCTACTATAAATTTACTTTCATCAATAAGCCTATAAACCAATACCATAAATATGCCTCAGACGCTAATAACACTGCTTCCTCTTAAAAGGATGAGCCACGCATGGTCACCTTTTACATATTGCTTAGTTCTTTCTTTACTCCTTGTTTCTACCTACAGTATAGTTTATCCAGGTAAAAAATGCATGGTATTGCATTCTTAATTGGCCCTCCATTTGTTGTACATTTCAAGATTTTCTTTATACAAGAGGAAGGAGCTGAGCCGTGACGCAAGTTTCCACGGCTGAGGCATAGAAGAATATCTATATGGCCTGACCCTGTCAAGGAAGAGAAATTAAGATGGAATAAGTGGGAGGTAAAATTGCCTATTTGTATCTATGTAATGGGAGTGTTCCAACATGAATCAGAGAACACCTAGGGGTATCACTGGTGGGAGCTGAGGTGATTTGGATGACCTGGGACACAAGGAAAAAAATTCCAAAAGACGTAAATAGTCAAATGACCATAAATGCTGAAATCAAAAATAAAAACTATATAAAGAAATATACTAAATATACTAAGAGCTTGTATATTGTGTCATATGTCCTATACTTGGTAAAGGATAGGGTAATGAGATGCTAATGAGTGTTTAGATAAAGTTTAGTTAGTGAGAGTGGAAGGTGATAAAATAGTAAAGTACATTTATTAAAAATGAGAAACAATATCACCAGAGAGATTAGATGAAACCCAAAACGTGCCAAGCTTATTTTGGCGCTGTTTTTTGGGCAGCTTGTCTGCCCAGCTGCAGGTGCCTCCTTTCCACAATGAGGCCAGTGTGACATTGGTGGGTGTGGCGGACTTGCCCTTATTAGGTTCATTCTGGGGCGTTTGACTCACATGGTGGCTCCATCTCTTCACTTGGACACTTTCTGGATCACTTTGAACTCAAATTCGCATTAGATAATCAGATTTTCACTCTTCACTATTATTTTACTTGGCACATTTGGGTTTCATCTCATCTAATCTCTCTGGTGATATTGTTTTACCTGACCAAATCATTACATGTATTATGTGGCAATTTGCAGTTACTGTATGTATATCTATTGAATGAATTGTATTGGTTATCCATGTCTACTCATGATTACCCTCATGTAACATATTATTGATTTCCAATAAATTTATATTTTTACACCTGCGTGCTTCATCTAAAGTCCCAATCCTTAGTCCTCCTTTTTGTCTCATTTAGATAGGGATGGAGGCAATTGACCTCACCAGGTCACCTCCTCATTTAAAGTCCCAATGCTCTTTTTCTTCAGGTATTTACTAAAATAATTGCATTTCCGTGTTCTGTGGGAGACCAGATATAGTGAATGCAGGCTCCTGGGTTTAGTAACACTTTAAAACCCATCAGCATATTTTTAGTACTCCCTGCTAATAAAAACACATTTATCTAATTATTACGTCAACAATATACCAAATTGAGTTTTACATATTATGCATTCATATCAGTCCCTGCCCTCAAGGAGCTTGCAATCCAAGGTCCCCATCTTGCATACATCCTTTGCAACCACTTGATATTGCAACAGAAATAGGAAAAATACAACATTTTACAGTTGTCACTGGAACAGGACGTGAGTTGTCAAATGGTACTTCTCACTTTGGTAAGATTTCCACCCACTTCCTTCCCCAGGGCAGAAGTAGAAAGAAACCTTCCCTTCCCTATGGGAGGCACAGACAGAATCAAGACCCTGGCAGAAGCTCTAGTTCCTACACCATGCAAAACAAAAGCTTATGCTGGGTTTCACTTTAGAGCACATCTGGGTAACGCAAACCAAGCATGCAATGAAAAAAAAAAAAAGAAAAATTCTTACAAAGGTTAGCTGTGTAAAAAGCATTGGTAAACCCAAAACATAAGCAACTAATGAATATACACATATGTTGACTTTTCTGTAAAGAGTGGAGATCGGCCCTTCCAGTTTCCTGAGTCTCCCTCACTAAGGTTGCCCGTTACCGTAAAGGATTAAGGTTAAAGAGGCAATAAGGTGTGAAATTCCCAGGTTTGTGCTGGGGTTTATTTTTATTTTTTAAAGCGACACCCTCTTTCAAAGAAGAAATCAATTGGCAGGTTCCTGCAACAGAAGCTGTATAGTACTACCCTCGCCAGTCTCCTACCTTACTTCCAAGTACCAGCAAAACAACCTTCAAAATACTCATTGGCACTGGACACTTCTGGGAATGTCTGATGCAAGTGTTCTCTGCCTCATGCTCTGGTAACAACCGCTAACACCCATGTCACTTGGCAAGTCTTAGTGAAATCTGAGCATTGAGCCACAGTACGCAATGAGGGACACAAACATTAACACTTGCTAAAGTGTAAAATGTTGGAAGTCTGGAATAGAGCAAAAAGGTAGGAGCCACAGGGTCAGTGTACCATTCCTATTGCAGGAATCTGCCCTACTGATTGTTCTTAGGGAAATGACAGGGTCCCGTTATATTGCAAAAGTATAATCCTGATTGGTTACTCTGGCACCCATAACTGCTCTGTGCATAATCTAATTAAAAGACATCCAAATGTTTTTAGTTCTGTTCTCTCAATTCTCTGAATAATCTGAATTAGACAGACAATAACAGAAGTTTTTTTCCCCAGGGATTATAAAAAAGTGGATTAAAACTTTTTTTTAAATTTACCCTGCGAGGTACTCCTCTGCTAGTCACCTTTTTGCCTTCGATGCCATCTGTGCCCACATAGGACAGTTTCCGTCGCACATAGAAGAGCATGTCATCCTGTCGTGGAGCCAGTTTTTCCATAAAATACGTGGAGTACATCCAAGTCCAAAACACAATACGGTCATCTTTAAAACAACCTGAAAAAAAAAAAATACAAAAATGAAATATAGATTATTATCTGGTTGCCAGTGTCTGGTGTTCAGAAAAAAACAAATCTGGTCCCACCATTTCATTCAGGGACTCCAGACTCTGCCTATCCAATTCTCTCTGCAACTATGCTATCCCAAGATATTAACAAAATGCAAACATTCCCGTTCCTGCCCTACTGCAGGGGATCACACAGCACAGTACAGGCAAAAGTCTGCAGTCCTACCCAGAGGTATTGTGTCACCCCAACTTTATATGGCTGCAAAAGACGAGAGAAAACACACACACACACACACACACACACAAACAAACACACACCTCTTCAATAGACCAAATTAAAGATAGCACCATTCACATGCTCCTGTCCGATATCCACCAGTTCATACACAGCTGCTCAGGTGCTGGGTCTTTGATAAGAGCCTGTCAAGCTTGACCATAAAGAATTACAAAGTGTTTCACAAGACCGCACACCAAAAAAAGTGAACCACGAAACAGATACAGTATTTACAACCTGGCTTCTGCTGGCTCTCCACCCATTAGGAATATCCCTATAATGCTTTTCAACCAAGTAGGGCTTACCCGTAAGAGGGCTCTTCGATTAAGCCCCACTTGGGTGAAATGCATTAGAAGGGTTTTTATTGATGGGTAGAATGCCAGCATTTGTGGACTAAGTGGTGTCAGCACTGCCCTCTGTCTTTTGCCAAACTACTGAATCGCTCTCCATAACAAGGGCTAATTTTTCTGTAATCAAGATTCCAAGAGAACTAGGAAAGCCAATGAGGCTACTTAATACAACATAGTAAGGGTGCACAGGTCACAGGCCTACTCTGAATGTCTGACATGATCAACAGGGTTTTTTCTTTTGCAATTTCGGACAGATATACCAAAATGATTTCAATGGCATTTTTAACAGACCAAAAAAGTTAGCCAATAAGAGAATGTTTAAGGATTACATAAACTTTGCAACTGTACAATATTTTACTTAAAGGTGTTACTAAACCCAGGACCCTGCATTCACTATATCTGGTCTCCCACAGTACACAGAACATGGAAATGCAATTTTAGTAAATAAACTGCCAAATACCTTTTCTCAGCCGTATATAGCAGTCTTGTGACTTATATCTGTGCCTAGTTAAAGCTTGTAGGAGGAGTTTTCATACTGCACTGAGCTGTCCCATCAGGATAAAGGACCCCTGATCCTCTATCCAGACAGTGATGATTGGCCCTGTGCTGATCACATGCACCCTCCCAAAAAAAAAAAAAAAAAAAAAAAACACAACTCTAGCAATATACACCAAACTGAGCATGTGCAGAGCGACTCCAGTTACTCTGTCTTATCCGGACATGAGGAGGATCAGAGAAGACAGGATCAGTCTTTTTACACAATGCAGAGGATTAACCCCTTAGGTTCCATAGCGAGTATAACGAGCATGCTTTACAGCATATACAAACTGATTTTACTGTTGTGGGTTTAGTAAAACTTTAAGCACCTCTGAAGTTACTGGGGTAACAGCAGCTCACTAAATATCTTAAAATAGTAGCTAGGGCTTGCTCTCTATGCAGATGAATAAGGGATTTGGTACTGTTGCATCAGAGGTTTCCTTAGGATTTAAGTACTTGGGTCTCAGTAGCAAGTCAAAAGCTGTGTTGCTTTGGCTTGCCAACAATTAGACTGTGAGCCGCTTCTGAATCCATACGGAGTTGTCTGAGATAGAAAAAAACAGTACAGATACAATTAGAGTCCATTCACCCCCCCCCCCCTCATGTTGAGGGCATGCGGCCTGGTAAGGTTCAGGAGGGGGGGGGGGGCGCTCGCTCGTCCCCACCCCCTTTCCTGAGCGGCCAGGCTGCGTGCTCGGATAAGGGTCTGGTATGGATTTTGGGGGACAAAGTGGCTGTGTCGAGGGTTTGAAAAAAAAAGACTATAAATATTAAAAAAGAAATCTATCTATCTAGAATCTCATGCTTGCTATTCTTCTAGCTAACACACGTGCAATAGCAATCCTATCACAGATTACATTGGTGAAACTATTTACAAAAGATTTTGTAGATAATTAGAAAAATAAATAAAAAAAAGGAAGAAGAAAAACCACTTTAAAAATAAAAAAAAATAACAAACACTGCCAAAAAAGTCTAAATGATAAAAGCTTTGATGTTCACCTAAGATGCATCAAAAATAGCACTGGAACCTCTGTACCAAAATCAAATTAAGTTTATGGGCCAACTAATATAAGCAATAGCATTGCTCAATGTACATACTTTATGTAATATATATATATATATATATATATATATATATAATATATATATATATACACACACACACACACACACACACACACACATATACATATACATATACACACACACATACACATACAAATACACCCCAAGCTGAACATGCTTTTAAGACATTAAAACACACATTTGCATTAAACTGATCAAAGTCACAGATTCTAAAATATTAAATAAAATAAAAAAGCCGACAGATTTTATTCATTTAAAAATTAAATGGTAGCTGAGGCAGGACAAGTAATGAATAATTTAAAATACACAGCGATATTAAAACAAATGTCTGCACTGGTCTAATAGCTTCCTGTATGAAGTCTGATACCGTCTCTCCATTAATCGCAGGCAGTGGTAGGCATACGTCTCAGCTGGTAGGGATGACCTTAGGGAATCAATGCTTTTCATCGATTGAATTTGTAGGGGAATTTGGGACAAAAGAAAAATGAAATATGAAGGGCGTGGTTTCATGCTACAGCATAATATACCTTAACACCTATCAAGTATATGGCAGATGGGCGCATTTCAGCATAGAATGGACAAAAATGAAAATGGGGTTTTAGTGATTCTGCCATGTCCTTATGTATCCATATCATGTCCTGTAACAAGTGCATTCAAAACAACAAAAATAAAAAACCCAGTAAATGCCTTACTTATAACAGAGAACCTGTCTAATCTTTTTCTAGTTGCATAGCAAAGCCACTTGCAGACAGCGGACATAAACTATATTACCAAATATATGGTATATAATACAGAATTAGAGCGGAGACTGCGAGCCAGGCCTTCTCGTCCACATCAGTGCCTGACTTCACAAAACGCACTTCTGGAAGAATGGTCAAAAATTCCTATAGACACTCCTAAACCTTGTGGACAGCCTTCCCGGAAGAGTTGAAGCCGTTATAGCTGCAAAGGCTGGGCCAACTCCATATTGAATCCTACCGACTAAGACTGTCTGTATGTGTCCCAATACTTTTGGAGATAGAGACAGACACACACACACACACACACACACACACACAGAGCATAATTATTAAAACGCAACACTTTTGTGTTTGCCCCCATTTATCATGAGCTGAACTTAAAAGATCTACAACTTTTTTTGTGTACACAAAAGGTCTCTCTCTCAAAAAATTGTTCACAAATCTGTCTAAATCTGTGTTAGTGAGCACTTCTCCTTTGCCGAGATAATCCATCCACCTCACAGTTGTGGCATAGCAAGATGTTGATTAGACAGTATTATTATTGCACAGGTCTGCCTTAGGCTGGCCACAATAAAAGGCCACTCTAGAATGTGCAGTTTTTCCGAAAACCAGTCAGTATCTGGTGTGACCACCATATTCCTCACGCAGTGCAGCACATCTCCCTCGCATAGAGTTGATCAGGTTGTTGGTTGTGGCCTGTGGAATGTTGGTCCATTCCTCTTCAATGGCTGTGCGAAGTTGCTGGATATTGGCAGGAACTGGAACACACCGTCGTATACGCCGATCCAGAGCATCCCAAACATGCTCAATGGGTGACATGTCCGGTGAGTATGCTGGCCATGCAAGAACTGGGATGTTTTCAGCTTCCAAGAATTGTGTACAGATCCTTGCAACATGGGGCCGCGCATTATCTTGCTGCAATATGAGGTGAACAACAATGGGCCTCAGGATTTCACCACAGTATCTCTGTGCATTCAAAATGCCATCAATAAAATGCACCTGTGAGCGTTGTCCATAGCATAGGTCTGCCCATACCATAACCCCACCATGGGCCACTCGATCCACAACGTTGAATCAGCAAACCGCTCACCCACACAACGCCATACACACTGTGTCACCTGCCCTGTACAGTGAAAACCAGGATTCATCCATGAAGTGAACACCTCTCCAAAGTGCCAGACGCCATCGAATGTGAGCATATGCACACTCAAGTCAGTTACCACAACTAACCACTTTCAGGTCAAGACCCCAATGAGGACGACGAGCATGCAGATGAGCTTCTCTGAGACGGTTTCTGATAGTTTGTGCAGAAATTCTTTGGTTATGCAAACCGATTGTTGCAGCAGCTATCCGGGTGGCTGGTCTCAGATGATCTTGGAGGTAAAGATGCTGGATGTGGAGGTCCTGGGCCGATGTGGTTACACCAGTTGGATGTACTGTGAGGCCAGTTGGATGTACTGCCAAATTCTCTGAAACTCCTTCGGAGATGGCTTATGGTAGAGAAATGAACGTTCAATTCAAGGGCAACAGCTCTGGTGGACATTCCTGCTGTCAGCATGCCAATTGCACGCTCGCTCAAAACTTGCGACATCTTTAGCATTCTGCTGCGTGATGAAACTGCACATTTTAGAGTGGCCTTTTATTGTGCCCACTAATAAAGATTTAGGCCCCCTTTCACACTTGTACGACTTGTCCTACGACTTAGGACTGCAAAATCGTATGACAAGTCGTTACCCATGATTTCCAATGACTCCCATTCATATTAGTACAACTTCAAAAGTAGTCCCTGTACTAATTTGGTCTGACTTTAATGTGAGTTACACGGGCATTCCCTGAAATTGTGGCAAAATCCCGCGTCTTTGAAGTCGTGGTAGTGTGAACAATATTTGAGAGAAATAGGCCTTTTGTGTACATAGAAAAATGTCGTACATACATACATACATACATACATACATACATATCCCGTTTTTTAACCAAACCGCGCAGGTTTAGGAGATATCCACGGTAGCGACAGGTAAGCATTATAGTGGTTTACAACCACTTTAAGCGGGTACCTAGTTTTGACAGGTACCCGCTCCCACATTCGCCTAGGCTCCCACTTCAGCCTACTCAATCTGAGTGGAAGTCCTCATCCCTCCCTCTTCGCAGTCTTCAGGGACACATCAGAGAGGACTGCAGGACTGCTTGCGCATGCGCAGTGGGCACCCGGCTGTGAAGCTGCAAGCTGTCAGCTGGGTGCCCACTGTTGGAGAACTGCAGGCAAAACTTTTTTTCCCCCCATAAATGGTTAGAGCAAGGCAATGCTGTAACCTCGGTCAGATTTTTTTTTTTTTTTTTGCCATCTGTGTCCAATTGCGGCGTTTTCTCCCAACTTCCTGTCCCATATCCAAAGAGGAAGTGAAAGGAAATTCCTGCAAATAAGGATTCCCCAGGTCACCAGTGCTGGGAACAACCCAAAATTTGAGCTTTTCTTTTACTTTTAATGATAATAGTAAACAGGACAAATCGAGAGACTGAATCTCCTTAACGGGGGCACAGACAGGAAATAAAAACCGACAGTTCTAATCCATCTCCCCGCTTTTCAAAATGTATGAAAAGTTTTTCCTAAGTGCTAGTTCACACCAGATGCAGTTGTGTGCATTTTTTCTGCACTAAGTGCTAGTTCACACCAGATGCAGTTCCGTGTGCTTTTTTTTTGCACTAAAAATGCATGCAGGGTTTTCCCATGTATTCCAATGGCTCTAGTTCACACCAGTGCAGTCAGTTTCCGGTGCAGAAAAAAAAAAAAAAAAAAAAAAGAAGAAGGAGTAGAGCGTGCTCCATTTTTTTCTGCACAGAACTGTACTAGAACCTAGCAAATTGTATCAAAAATGCACTGGAACTGCGTGTGGTATGAACTGTAAGTATAAACTGATCCGGAATGTAGGAGTGCATTTTTTGTGGTGTGAACTGGCCCTAAAAACGCATGCAGTGTTGTCCATGTATTCCAAAGGCTCTAGTTCAAACCAGTGCAGTCAGTTTCCGGTGCAGAAACTGAAATTTTAGTGCAGAAAAATGCGCACGGAACTGCATCTGGTGTGAACTGGCCCTTAGTTATACTTTAGGATGCTACCGCCGGGGACTGAAGACTGGTGGAACAAAGAGCTCAGGAGAGCACAGCGCTGGAGCCTGGGACAGGTGGGTATCTGTTCATAAAGGCCCAGTTTACACCACAATGCATTTCCAGATGCATTTCTGCATGCATGTTTTTAAACGTGTTTACGATGCATTTCTGGATGCATTCCAGGTGCTTTTTTCTCATTTTTTTCACTATGCTAGGGTCAAGTGCGTTTTTGATGCGTTTTACTGCGTTCCAGTTCAGTCCAGTGCAGGAAAAAATGCAGCATGTTTTTTTTTTTCTGGAACTGACTGCACTGGTGTGCCATTGGAAACCATATAACCTACTTTCCATGCAGAACAAAAAAAACGCACTGGACTGTATATGGTGTGAACTGGCCCTAAAAGTCAGCAGCTACGGGTTTTGTAGCTGCCGATTTAATTTTTAAAAATTAGACTGAAGCTCCTCTTTAACCTAATTGGGGTTTCAATCCTTTCCTACGCTACTATCCAAAACACTTTAAAGTAAATTGAGAAGCTCTTTTTCTTGTGTCAGCCAAAGTTTGTCAGTAAATCCCATTTCTGCCTTTAAAAGACATGAACATGTATGCCAAGTGAACTAACTACAAAACCATGAAACGTGACCCATAGCAGAAGGTACAGATTGTTAAATTCCTGTTTACCGCTCTGCCATTTGGATTATAATCTTCGTTTAGTCGAAAAACTCTTGTAAAAAGGACTTGTTTAAATCAGAATTACGTCAAAAAGGCCAGGAGAGGTAGGCAAGCCCAATGGTCTAGGGTAGTGATGGCGAACCCTGGCACTCCAGATGTTTTGGAACTACATTTCCCATGATGCACATGCACTCTGCAGTGTAGCGGAGCATCATGGGAAATGTAGTTCCAAAACATCTGGGGTGCCAAGGTTCGCCATCACTGCTCTAGGGGCAGGTCAGCTTTTCCCTATTTGCACATCTGAAGGATTCATTTTGACTTAGGACTACAGTATACCATTAAGCAATAAGCCAATTATGACAATTGAACAAGCTTGTCAATTTTACCTGGATTGGGTGCCAATTTTATTACAGGACGCTGCAGGCATCAGGTCATGGCAAGTGTGCATCTGCAGAAGGGAAAGGTGGGATCTGTTAGGTTAGGGGCGGGAGGAAAAATAAAAGTATACTTTCAGGGAAAGTGCACTTATATTTAATCATCAAACAACAAGCACGCACTCCCATTCAACGGGAATGATCCACAGAAGAGAAAAAAAATGTGGCCAACATCAACGAACAGAGACATAACTGCAGCCTGCACAGGGGGTGGTATGTCCCTGACCAAGGAGAACCCCCTATAAGTAAAAGCAGGAGAGACTGGTCAAAGATGTACCTTACACCTGATAAATGAAGGTGGTTCATGCAAAATAAAGGCAATTTGTTTAATTCACCACAGCATGAAGGAAAGCAATGGAGATAAAATTCCTGGCCATACCCATTACCGCATTCACAAACCACTTTGAGAATAATGCACTTGAAGCGATAAGCATGTTCTCTCTGGCCTTCAGGATAGTTGGTGGGGCATGCAGCTTCACTAACTGCAGGCAACTGGGCAGCAAAGAAGGCTATACAGCTTTCAAAAATGCAATGGAAGTAATAAAAGGGGTACAGATCTGTGGAGGTGAAGTCATGGTGACAAAAAGCTTCTGACCCCAAACAAACTATATGGCCTGGTTCAGGAAAAACTGCCATGCATTAAAATTGGAGAAGAGATGGTGTTCCCATAAAGTCAATTACCAGCGACAAGGGCACGGTATGGAGCCCTCCAGCAACAATGGAACCTTGGCACCCCAGATGTTTTGGAACTACATTTCCTATGATGCTCATGTGCTCTGCAGTGTAGTTGAGCATCATGGGAAAAGTAGTTCCAAAACATCTGGGGTGCCAAGGTTTGCCATCTCTGATCTAGGGGCAGGTCAGCTTTTCCCTATTTGCACATCTGAAGGATTCATTTTGAGTATACCATTAAGCAATAAGCCAATTATGACAATTGAACAAGCTTGTAAATTTTACCTGGATTGGGTGCTGATTTTATTTTTTTTTATATATATTGCACCTGAACACTTAAAGCAGCCAATTGTCTGGCTTAGACCAACATACACTTAGGCACTAAAAGCATGCACGTCAAGAGGACAAAAAAAATTGTCCATTGGTGCTGGGGACAATGTGCTTTCACATCTACTATCGAATGTCTAGGTCTACTTTTAAACATTGAAAACCACACACACAATGACCGCCATCTCTCCAACATAATGAGAACAGTGAACGCCTCAGTGCCTGGTTTTGTAATTGTTCTCTAAAGGCTTTATTCAACTTTAATCTCAGCACCAAGGCCGGCAATGCAGCGGGAAGAAATAAAAAGCATTGATCAGGAGTAATTACACAGTGACACCCTGGCCCTTTCAACTGGACACTTGAGTACTGTGTGGAGAAAATCCAATCCCCGGCCCTTGAGTCTTTATTACATGGTGACAATGTATGGGCTGGGGAAAGGCTTGACAGGCCACTTAAAGTTGTTCTGGCAATACATGCAGTAAAACTGACACGTGTTGGTTGAAGCAGTTCTAGTTCTACTGCTTTGTATAGAAGATACTTTATTCCGAGCAACCCAGCTAAAACCGCTTATTAACTCAGATATTTAATTTTTTGAGCACACATTAATGGGCCCTGACACAATTCTCCTCTTAGCAGTGAGAATCGGTAAACTCCTCTGATCTTCCAGTCTCTGGCGGGAATATTTGGACAACAGCCTATTCCTCCCCCATAGGATGGACACCCTCCAGAGCAAAGCAAAGCATGCCTATGACTAGGGAGGCACCGATACCATTTTTAAAAATTTTTTTAAGAGTATGAGTTTTTTTAGTACTCGCCGATACCAATTACTGATACCTACCGCAACTGTTTTGTTTTCACTTCAGCTTTCAGCAATGGTACAAAGCATTGAAAAGTTATTTACAAATGAAACAAATAGATTTTTTTTTTTAAACCGGAGTTCCACCCAAAAGTGGAACTTCCGCTTTAAGCACTTTAAGGGGAGTGGGTGACTAATTTGGAGTGGGACTTCCTGTCCCACTTCTTCCTTCCGCCCACAGAACCACCTAGGCGACTCCTCCTCTCCCCTAGGCGGTCCCTCCCTCTCTGCAATCTTCTGGGACACGTGATAGGTCCCAGAAGATTGCCTGTCCACGCGACTCACGCATGCGCAGTGCACGCCTGGCTGGGTGCCCACAGTTCCAATGGATGCGCCGAGGAGAGGGAGATGAGCGGGGCTCCATGCGGCCGCTCGCTGGACCGTGGAACAGGTAAGTGTCTGTTTATTAAAAGTCAGCAGCTAAACTTTTAATAAAATAAATAAATAAAAAACCTGAAACGCTGCTTTAATTTTGCGATTTTTCAATGTGAGGTGTGTGTGTGTGTGTGTGTGTGTGTGTGTGTGTGTGTGTGTGTGTGTGTGTGTGTGTGTGTGTGTGTGTGTGTGAGAGATAGAGATTATATATATATATATATATATATATATATATATATATATATATATATATATATATAAATAATAATAAAAAGTTTTAATTATAAACCAATAATACACTCTCTAGCCCTTCCCTCTGTGTATCAGCACTGCGCTTGTGTATATCCCTAAAAATAGATAAAATGTTCGCTGCCACTCTAAAAAAAAGAGAATTGTGTACAGTATTTCTATTCTAAAATGTGGAATGAGCGGCGCTGAGTGCTAAATGTGTATATTTCAACTGTATAGTGAAACTTAGACTGAATGTATCAAAATAAACGAATAAATTAATGCAACGGTCGAAACTTCCTACAATGTAGCAACTAAAATTCAAAACAAAAACCACCCTGTGACATAAGTGATTATAAACATGAAAAATAAACAAATATAATATATATATATATATATATATATATATATATATATATATATATATATATATATATATATATATATATATATATATATATATATATATATATATATATATATATATATATATGAAAAACAAATAAAGTGTCCAATTCAGATGATCCAAAAAAAAAGTCCACTTCAAATACAGTTCATGACAATGAACCTATAAATGGTGACCAGTGAATTCAAAGTGTTATTTCACACAGGTATTTTTTCAGGAACACTCCTCCACCACACCGCTGTGTCTGTGTCTCCACTCCCCTTATGTTCACACACTCACCAGCTGTCTAAAGCCTCATACACACGATCGGACCGTGGACCAACTTTCCCGTGGATTTTTGTCCAAAGGGCGTTGGCCCCAAGTTGGTATTGCATACACACGGTCAAACTTTTTAGGCAACAAGTATGAACGTAGTGACATTTCAACGTACTGATGACACTTCAAAAGAGGACGTTCAAATACTCCAGCGCCACCTTTGGTCAACTTCTATATTGTTGTCTGATCTTTTGCATTGGTTCTGAACATGCGTGTTTGTACTTTGTACAAAAGTCCATTGGTTTTGTGTACACACGGTCGGACTTTGGTCCATCAGACTTTTGTTGGCAGAAAGTTGGTCCGTTCGCACAGCCAACAAAAGTCCGATGAAACCTGGAAAAAGTCCGATGGAGCGTACACACGGTCGGATGTTGGTCCAAACCAGCTAATTTGCATGTTGGTTGTCAAAAAGTCAGATCGTGTGTACGGGCCTTTAGCCTTACACTCTCGTGTTTGGCTGAAAGCACTTTTTACCCTCTTTGTATTGGGGTGACAAGCAGAAACCTCTAGATTCCAATGCAGGGTTAATGATATACTCCTCAGATGGTTCTTTACCAACTCCACATGTGAATGACAAAAAGAAAGCCTCCAATAGTGTAATAAGCTCACACACTTTTAATGTCTTAAAAGATCACTGCATTACACTCACATGTTAACTTGAAAACCACAGCATAAAAAGCAACTTCTTCACAGCACTCCATACAACTAGTGACTGGTAAATGGATGGCCACGGTGGACCCAGCATACACAAGATTTGTAAAGCGTCAGCTCACCACTCCTCGTCCCTGTTCCTACTGACAGCCGAAAAAATAGCAATCGGTCGGTGTTTGTAAAAATCAGCGTCCTGTGTCTAACTCAGATATTCGCCAAGTAGCCGTAATATCTGAGTTAGACACAGGACGCTGATTTTTACAAACACCGACCAATTGCTATTTTTTCGGCTGTCAGTAGGAACAGGGACGAGGAGTGGTGAGCTGACGCTTTACAAATCTTGTGTATGCTGGGTCCACCGTGGCCATCCATTTACCAGTCAGTTGTATGGAGTGCTGTGAAGAAGTTGCTTTTTATGCTGTGGTTTTCAAGTTAACATGTGAGTGTAATGCAGTGATCTTTTAAGACATTAAAAGTGTGTGAGCTTATTACACTATTGGAGGCTTTCTTTTTGTCATTCACATGTGGAGTTGGTAAAGAACCATCTGAGGAGTAGGGATGAGCCGAACACCCCCCCGTTCGGCTCGCACCAGAACCCGCGAACGGACCTAAAGTCCGTGCGAGCTTTAGAACCCTATTAGTTATAATGGATGCGAACGTTCGAAATTAAAAGTGCTCATTTTAAAGGCTAATATGCATGTTAATGTCATAAAAAGTGTTTGGGGACCTGGGTCCTGCCCCAGGGGACATGTATCAATGCAAATTTTTTTTTTAAAAACGGCCGTTTTTTCAGGAGCAGTGATTTTAATAATGCTTAAATTGAAACAATAAAAGTGTAATATTCCTTTAAATTTCGTACCTGGGGGGTGTCTATAGTATGCCTGTAAAGGGGCGCATGTTTCCCGTGTTTAGAACTGTCTCGGCGCAAAGTGTCATTTTTGAAAGTAAAAAAGCTATTTAAAATCACTCGCGGCTAATGTTAATTCACGGCTCCCGTAACACAGAGAACAGTGATTCATTGAAACTCATTCATAAAAAAAAGTCATTGATAAAAAATAAAAAAAAAAAAATGAAAAAAAAAAAAAGCGTAGGGGTCCCCCCAAATTCAATAACCAGGCCCTTCAGGTCTGGGATGGATATTAAGGGGGATCCCAGCCAAAAAAAAAAAAAAAAAAAATGGCGTAGGGTCCCCCTCAAAATCCATACCAGACCCTTGAGGTCTGGTATGGATTTTAAGGGGAACCCTAGCCAAAAAAATGGCGTGGGGTCCCCCTCAAAAATCCATACCAGACCCTTATCCGAGCACGCAACCTGGCAGGCCGCAGGAAAAGAGGGGGGGACGAGAGCGGCCCCCCCTCTCGCCTGAACCGTACCAGGCCACATGCCCTCAACATTGGGAGGATGCTTTGGGGGTCTAAGACCCCTAAAGCACCTTGTCCCCATGTTGATGAGGACAAGGGCCTCTTCCCCACAACCCTGGCCGGTGGTTGTGGGGGTCTGCGGGCGGGGGGCTTATCGGAATCTGGAAGCCCCCTTTAACAAGGGGACCCCCAGATCCCGCCCCCCCCCCTGTGTGAAATGGTAAGGGGGTACAAAAGTACCCCCTACCATTTCACCAAAAAAGTGGCAAAAATGGTAAAAATGACAGGAGACAGTCTTTGACAATTCCTTTATTAAAATCTTCTTTCTTCATCCTTCGGATTCTTCATCTTCTCCTTCCTTCATCTTCTTCCATCTTCTTCTTCCATTTTTCTTCTTCCTCCGATCCGCTTCTTCTTGCGCTGGTCTTCTCGTCCTTCTCGTCCGGCATCTTCTTCCGTCGGCGTCGGTGTCGGTGTCTTCTTGGGCCGCTCCGCGCAATGGGAGGCTCCCGCTGTGTGAGGCTCCGCTCCGTCTGACAGGTCTTTTAAAACGGAGGGCACCTGGTGACCCCGCCCCCCTCTGACGTCATGGGGAAAGCCATCATGGAATTCCCCATGACGTCCCTGTGTGTCAGAGGGGGCGGGGTCACCAGGTGCCCTCCATTATAAAAGACCTGTCAGACGGAGCGGAGCCTCACACAGCGGGAGCCTCCCATTGCGCGGAGCGGCCCAAGAAGAGACAGAGACACCGACGCCGACGGAAGAAGATGCCGGACGAGAAGGACGAGAAGACCAGCGCAAGAAGAAGCGGATCGGAGGAAGAAGAAAATGGAAGAAGAAGATGGAAGAAGATGAAGGAAGGAGAAGATGAAGAAACCGAAGGATGAAGAAAGAAGAAAGAAGATTTTAATAAAGGAATTGTCAAAGACCGTCTCCTGTCATTTTTACCATTTTTGCCACTTTTTTGGTGAAATGGTAGGGGTACTTTTGTACCCCCTTACCATTTCACACAGGGGGGGGGGCCGGGATCTGGGGTCCCCTTGTTAAAGGGGGCTTCCAGATTCCGATAAGCCCCCCGCCCGCAGACCCCCACAACCACCGGCCAGGGTTGTGGGGAAGAGGCCCTTGTCCTCATCAACATGGGGACAAGGTGCTTTAGGGGTCTTAGACCCCCAAAGCATCCTCCCAATGTTGAGGGCATGTGGCCTGGTACGGTTCAGGCGAGAGGGGGGGCCGCTCTCGTCCCCCCCTCTTTTCCTGCGGCCTGCCAGGTTGCGTGCTCGGATAAGGGTCTGGTATGGATTTTGAGGGGGACCCCACGCCATTTTTTTTGGCTAGGGTTCCCCTTAAAATCCATACCAGACCTCAAGGGTCTGGTATGGATTTTGAGGGGGACCCTACGCCATTTTTTTTTTTTTTTTTGGCTGGGATCCCCCTTAATATCCATCCCAGACCTGAAGGGCCTGGTTATTGAATTTGGGGGGACCCCTACGCTTTTTTTTTTTGTTTTTTATTAATGAATGACAGCTCTCTGTGTTACAGGAGCCATCAATTCATTAGCCGCGAGTGATTTAAATAGCTTTCTTCCTGCAAAAATGACACTTTTTTGCAGGGAAAGTTCTAAGCACAGGAAACCTGCCCTCCTTCACAGGCTACCTATAGACACCCCCCAGATGTGATACTGCAATGCTGTACTAACAGCATGCACACACATATCCCCAGAAATAAAGCACATATTGTGGTCAGCAGTCAGCAGCACACTGACACGCTGACACTGTCTGAAACATAATATGCGAGGCCGCCGGCGCGGCGGCCTCTTATACCGTGGGGCGTGTACTAAAGCCCCTGAGCTATAATTGGCTACAGGCATCCTGCCTGTAGCCAATTATGGCTCTCCTCGCTGCCGGCGCTGTGATTGGCCAAGCATGCGGGGTCACAGTGCATGCTTGGCCAATCATCAGCCAGCATTGCACTGCGCGGGCCGCAATGCATTGCGGGGCCGCAAGCATCACACGAATTTGATGCGAGCGGCCCCAATAGTTCTGGGCTCGCCGAGCGAGCGAACACCCGGTGCTCGATTCGAACATGGGTTCGAATCGAACACCGGGCTCATCCTTACTGAGGAGTATATCATTAACCCTGCATTGGAATCTAGAGGTTTCTGCTTGTCACCCCAATACAAAGAGGGTAAAAAGTGCCTTCAGCCAAACACAAGAGTGTAAGGCTTAGACAGCTGGTGAGTGTGTGAACAGAAAGGGAGTGGAGACACAGACACAGACACAGCGGTGTGGTGGAGTGTTCCTGAAAAAATACCTGTGTGACATAACACTTTGAATTCACTGGTCACCATTTATAGGTTCATTGTCATGAACTGTATTTGAAGTGGACTTTATTTGGATCATCTGAATTGGACACTATTTATTTTTCATACATATATATATTTTTATTTTTGTTTATTTTTCATGTTTATTATCACTTATGTCACAGGGTGGTTTTTGTTTTGAATTTTAGTTGCTACATTGTAGGAAGTTTTGACAGTTGCATTAATTTATTAGTTTATTTTGATACATTCAGTCTAAGTTTCACTATACACATTTAGCACTCAGCGCCGCTCATTCCACATTTTAGAATAGGAATACTGTACACAAAAAGTTTTGATTGTCTATATAAATAGACATAAAAAAAAAACACACGAAAAATTTAATGGAGAATAGGGAGTTAATTAAGGTAGAGAAAATTAAGGGTTAATAAGGGCTTAAATAGAGGCACATTTGTTCATCCCTTTGATCTGCATCTGAAGTAACAGAAAGATACAAAAAGAAACAATGTTTCTTTTTATTTTAGTGTTTCAGCAGCTGCCAATGTTGTTAATAAACATTGCTATAGATTTTTTTTGACAGCTCCAATTACCAGACTTCTTTAACACTTTAGCTGTCAACAGGGGAGACCCAATGACAGCTCAAAGAACCAAGCCTGGTTTCATGTATCGGTGCATTTGCACGAGTACTGATACTTGTGCAAATACTCGCTGCCTATGACCGATCTGTTCTGCTTGGTCATATACACGTCCAACCCTCCCCTCCACCTTCGTGCAGGGTTCATATCCACTTCCTCTGACACTTGCCACATATATAGTACCTTTCCTCCAGCCCAACGTATTTACTGTCCATGTGCATCTCTCTTAATTAAAAAAAAGGTTCTTCTACAGCAGGAGTGCTCAACCTGTGGCCCACAACCTCAAAACTAGGGAAGTGCATGCATATGCTCTGAGTTGATGGTTCGGCAAGCCCAGATTGCGAATATTGGGTTACCGACCAGCTATCCCAGATCATCCGAGTGCATGGAGCTGGCGCTGGTAGTGGGGAAAGCAGGCGCTGTATAAGCCAATGCTTTCTTTGTAGCACCGCCTCTTGTCCCAGGGGAAGCGATACCAAGTGCGCTTCGCCAGGGACCTTTCTAGCAGCCTGGAGAGTGATGACAACAGAAGCTGCAAGAGGAAAAGGTCACATTAACTGCACTTTTGCAATGGGTATATCAGCATTTATAAAAAAAAAAAAAAAAAAAAAAAAAAAAAAAAAAAGGGTCATTAGGCTGCTATCACACTGAGTGCAGTGTTCCTGTGGGTTTAGCTGCACTGAGCCATAGACTTCTATCATATTGTGCGGGTTTGGTGCACACTCTGAAAGTGAGTGCTGCCAGCATTGCAGCAGAGGTTGAAGGGGTGGGGGGTAAGCCTGTCAGTGCTCAGACCATACACTGCACACTGTATCAAATTGGTCTGCATGGCTGTCGTCCCAGAAGGAAGCCTCTTCTAAAGATGATGCACAAGAAAGCCCGCAAACAGTTTGCTAAAGACAAAAAGACTAAGGACACAGATTACTGTCCTGTGGTCTGATGAGACCAAGATAAACTTATTTGGTTCAGATGGTGACAAGCGTGTGTGATGGCAACCAGGTGAGGAGTACAAAGACAAGTGTGTCTTGCCTACAGTCAAGCATGGTGGTGGGAGTGTCATGGTCTGGGGTTGCATGAGTGCTGCCGGCATTGGGAAGCTACAGTTCATTGAGGGAACCATGAATGCCGACATGTGCTGTGACATACTGAAGCCGAGCACGATCCCCTCCCTGCCTTCGGAGACTGGGCCGCAGGGCAGTATTTCACCATGATAATGACCCCAAACACACCTCCAAGACAACCACTGCCTTGCTCAAGAAACTGGAAGGAAAAGGTGATGGACTTGCCAAACATGTCTCCAGACCTAAACCCTATTGAGCATCTGTGAGGCATCCTCAAAAACGGAAAGTTGGAGGCGCGCAAGATCTCTAAAATCCACCAGCTCTGTGATGTTGTCATGGAGGAGTGGAAGAGGACTCCAGTGGCAGCCTGTGAAGCTCTGGTGAACTACATGCCCAAGAGGGTTAAGGCAGTGTTGGAAAATAATGGTGGCCACACAAAATAGACACTCTGGGTCCAATTTGGACATTTTCACTTAGGGGTGTACTCACTTATGTTGCCCGCGGTTTAGAAATTAATAGCTGTGGTGTTGAGTTATTTTTAGGGAACAGCAAATTCAGACTGTTATACAAGCTGTACACTCACTACTTTAGATTGTAACAAAGTGTAAATCACATGAAAAGATATAATAAAATATTTACACAAATGTGAGGGGTGTACTCACTTTTATGAGCTATTGTATGAAATAAGGTCAGACTTGGGTGTTAAGATTAAATGCACACACTGCTAGTTTTCATTTTGACACAAGCTGATTAAATATACATAGCCGTTCCCTGCCATCTGTGCCCGACAGCAATTCTACCAGACGGCATCCAAGTCTTCGCAGCACCAGAGCAACCTTCAGATACGCCAGCAATGGGTGCCAGTCGTGTTGTATTAACAGACACAAGTTTAAGTATAACAGAAGAAACAAAAGAATGATGAAACGGCGACTACAGCATCCCGAGGACTAACTGCAAGAGTTATCAACTGATGCCATCTCTGCACAGAAAGATTTGGGGAAAGGGAGGGGTTTATGCCACCATTATGCAGGTGGCCCTCCTATGACAAACTTCCAATTAACGCAAAAGGCAGCAGGACATCAACATACACATCCACTGGCAGATGTGGCCATCCTTTGCTTGTACTGAACATATCAGTTTTATATACTAGAAAGGACATAGCGTTGTCACCACAAACGTTCCAAGCAACAAGCTTTTGCATGCACAAGAACAAAAAAGTTAAAGCCTGCAAACTTGCAAAGCACCAAAACTTGAGAGTTCTTTTGTCAAGTTTATCGAATATTGGGAAACCTACTGAAATGAACTGGCTGCCTTACATGTGAAGCACGGAAAGGGTGCATTATTATTGTGCCTGAGGTGGCACTACAGTAGTGCGAATGAATGTACACTCCAATTGTATTTTTTTTAAGTAATGGATAGTAGTGAAGGGTTAAAAATGTCTGCCAGGTCATTTTTTTCCTCTCTGTGTTCCATTGGGGAGGGTTCCCTTCTCTTTCGGCCCCACAGACTCAACAGGAAGTTCAAGGAGACCTCCCACAATGAAGGAAATCCACTCTCAGTCCTCTTGGTCTACTGAAATGGTGTACCCATTGGAAGATTTCCACCCACATCAAGTCCTGGGGACAACCAGGATTTCACCCCCCACTTTTATCCAAAGGAAAAGGGTAGGCGGTAATCAAAAACATTTGGGGGGCAGGTTCACGTTCCTCTTTAAGATAAACTGAAACCCCCCACACTTTTCTACTTTTTTAGAATCAGTGTTGGCTTACAAAACAAAATCATTGTTACTATAGTGTAGATACAAAGTAGAAGTTTTATTCTGTAATTTGTCTTAGACCCCTTTTCACAAGAACGGACCGTTCAGGTCCACCTGTCAGTTTTGTCGGCGGACCTGAACGGGCGCTCCAAGTCAGTGGTGATATGTCTGCTGACATCTGACCCGGTCCGATCAGCTAAAATCAGACGGATGGCCCTACGTTCGGATTTGTCCCTGGCGGATCGGGTGAGATCTAATGATGACGTTCGATCGCTCCATAGCAACCAGCGGCACTCAACAAGCCCCTCCCCGCTCAGTGAGCAGAGAGGGACCCTGTCATCTGCCGGCTCTGCGGAGATGAACAGAGATCTCCCGCTGAGCTGGCGGACAGAGGCGGACTCCGTGGCAGCAGATCCGCCTCGTGTGAATGAAGCATAGGATCCCTTTCACACAGGAGGCATTTTTCAGGCTAAAGGGTTAAAAATAGAGCCTGTAAAGTGCCTGAAAAATACCTCCTCTGCAGCCCCAGTGTGAGAGGCCGAGTGCTTTCACACTGGAGCAGCGCGCTTGCAGGACGTTAGAAAAAGTTATGCAAGCAGCAGCATCTTTGAAGCGGTTTAAGAGCGGTATATACACCACTTCTATACCGCCCGCCCCTGCCCCTTGAAATGAATGGGCGCCGCTACTGAAGCGCCTACAAAGCACTTCGGCAGCAGCGCTTTTCGGGTGCATTTAACCCTTTCTTCGGCCGCTAGTGGGGGTTAAAAGCGCCCAGCTAAAACTATTGGCGCTTTACCGCTATGTGTGTGTGTGTGAGAGTGTGCAAGGGGTCTTACTAAAAATTACAGTTATCTACAAATAAGAGGAAAAAAGTCCCCCCCCCCCCCCCCCCCCCGCTTTTTCATTTCGCATTATTTATTTTTCTCCTTTTTTTAATGCAACACTAAAAGAAAGAAAGAAAAAATTAAACTAATAAATTAAAAAAAAAAAAAAGAAAAAAGAAAATTTGAACCTAGATGGACTGGTGTCTTTTTTCAATCAGACCAACTATGAAAGTGGGCGTTACTATAATTGCACCCTTAGGGCTCATGCACACTGCAGCTCAAACGATCTCAAAGAAACAAACTACAGGCTTCTGAGCTTCTATGATATAAAAAAAATGTTCTGCCTGGAAACGCCCTCCATGTTAGCCAATGTGTCCATGCACACTATGGCGTTTTCAGGCATATGCTCCTACAGGTAGAAAAAAACCCACCAAACTTTTTTTTTTTTGAGAGGAGCTTTCGAGCAGAAGAGACGCCCAAGTGCCCAAAAATACATGGAAAAGCAAAAAAACTTAAAAATTAGGAAAAAAAAAAAAAATGGGGGTTTGTGAAAAAACGCTTATGCTCAAAAAAAGAAGCTTGAAGGAGCTCAATAAAAACGTGTAGAAGTTTCTTCAAGCAGAAATAAAAGCTCAAATGCCTGTAAAAGCTGTTTTTTTTTTTTTTAGCTGCAGTGTGCCACCAAGCCTGTTTGTTAGATGTGGTGTTTACAAGTTACAACAACCCCCACAACCCCCAAACATTATGCATTTTTTTTCTAACATCCTAGAGAATAAAATGGCGGCCGTTGAAATACTTTCCGTCACACCATATTTGCAGAGCGGTCTTACAAGCGCACTTAAAAAAAAAAAACGAAGTTACTTACGGTAACGTTCTTTCCGGGAGTCTTTCAGGACAGCCACCTGAGAGACCTTGGCTCCTCCCCTCTGTAGGAAACACCTGCGCCAGCTTGCTATAAATTTCCTCCTCCCCTGCTGCTCCTCAGTTCTTTGAAGAGCACCTCCAGTTTGCTGGGGAGACACAAGAAACATATGATACACATATAATAATTTATATCACATTTCCTGTAAGGAAACCTCATACTTGATATACATTTGGGTGGGTACCCGGCTGTCCTGAAAGACTCCCGGAAAGAACGTTACCGTAAGTAACTTCGTTTTTCCCCTATCGTCTTTCAGGACAGCCACCTGAGAGGATAACCGAGCACTTACCCCTAGGGCGGGACCACAGCTTGTAAGACCTTACGTCCAAAGGTCTGATCTTTAGCTGACCATAAGTCCACTCTATAGTGTCTTACAAAAGTGGCAAAGCTGGACCATGTTGCCGCTTTACAAATCTGTTCCGGCGTCGCTCCAGCTCTCTCTGCCTGTGACGCTGCCATTGCCCTTGTGGAGTGTGCCCTGATTCCTTCTGGGATCTGCATACCCCCTATTTTGTAAGCCTGCTCTATGGCTTCCCTTAACCATCTGGCTATTGTACTCCTTGAAGCCTTGTGCCCTTGCCTGGCTCCAGTGTATAAAATAAATAAAGACTCCGTCTTTCTGATTGACTTTGTTGCCTCTAAATAATGCAGGATGCATCTCCTGACATCTAAACTATGAAATTTCACTTCCTTCTCCTGAGAAGGATTCGGACAGAATGATGGTAATACAATTTCTTGACCCCTGTGAAATTTTGAGGCCACTTTAGGTAGAAACCCCGGATCCATTTTGAAGACTATACGATCCGGAAAGATCTGGCAAAATGGGGGTCTGATAGATAGGGCTTCCATCTCACAGACCCTTTTTGCTGTAGTAATTGCTACCAAGAAGATTGCTTTAAGTGTCAGCATCTTCAGGCTGCAATCCTTTAATGGTTCAAAGGGATCTGCTGTCAGAGTTTGTAACACCAATGACAGGTCCCACTTGGGAAAGGCTGTGTTTTGTGGCGGCCTTTGTCTGCTCACGGATCTAAAGAGTCTGATTATCCAGGGGTTTGAGGCTAAACTCCTCTCCTGGTAAACTGACAGTGCTGACACTTGACTCTTTAACGTGCTGAGGCTTAGTCCTTTGTCTACACCACTCTGTAGAAACTCTAGGACTGCTACTGAGCTTTGTGTTTTAAAGTTGTTCTCTGTACACCAACGATTAAAACATTTCCATACCTTCTGGTAGATGTTACGTGTCTCAACCTTCCTGCTTTTCAGCAGTGTGTCTATCAGACGGTTTGAGAACCCTTTGGCTCTTAATAGCTGTTCCTCAGATACCAGGCGGCTAGTTTCCACTTTCCCACCTGTGGACAGTGCACTGGGCCCTGGGTTAGCAGATCCTCTTGGATTGGTAGAAACCAAGGCGGCTCTATGGCTAGTTCTTTGAGCATAGAGAACCACGGTCTCCTGGGCCAGTGAGGTGCTATAAGGATTAATGACGTGTCTTCTGTACGAAATTTCCTTATTACTGCGGGTAGTAGTACTGGTGGGGGAAAAGCATAACATCTGCTGAACGCCCACTTCTGCGCCAATGCGTCTACCCCGAGTGCTCCCTCCTCCCTTTTTAGGGAGAAGAAGGCTAGGACTTTCCTGCTTTCTCTGGAAGCAAATAAGTCCACCTGAGGTATTCCCCATTTTTTGGCAATCTGGTTGAATACCTCTTGTTTTAGCACCCATTCTCCTTCTCTTACTTTCTTCCTGCTGAGAAAGTCTGCCACTCTGTTTAAGTCTCCTTTTAGGTGTACTGCTGAAAAGGAGAGTATGTTTTTCTCTCCCCAACTCAGGATCTCTTCTGCTAGGGCCCACAGAACTCCGCTTCTGGTTCCCCCTTGCTTGCTTATGTAAGCTATTACTGACGAGTTGTCTGATCTGATCTGTACATGATGTCCTTTTAATTCCTTCTGGAAGGACTGGAGTGCGAACCACACCGCTTTCAGTTCCTTCCAGTTGGACGATCTTGTCCGTTCTTCCTTCCCCCAAGCACCTTGTGCTAACTGGGAGTCCAGGTGTGCTCCCCACCCTACACCGCTTGCGTCTGTGGTTAGGATTCGGGAGATAGGTAGGATCCATAGCCGTCCTATGTCTAAATTTTCTGTCTTTCTCCACCACCATAAGGACTTTTTTACCTTTGCTGGTATTGATACCTGCAAATCCAGAGACTCCTGCCTGTGATCCCATATCTTTAATAGGAACATTTGCAGTGGTCGGAAATGCAGGTTTGCCCACTGAACTGCTGGGATTGCAGATGTTAGCAACCCTAGTGTTGACATTATTTTTCTTATAGAACAGGGTATACTGGTCTGTATTGCCTTTATTTCTCTTTGAATCTTTGTTATCTTTTCCTCGGGTAGAAAAACTCTTTGCTGAACCGAGTCTATTACATAACCCAGGTATTTTAACTGTTGCGTGGGTTGTAGACTTGATTTTTCCACATTCACCAACCAACCTAGACTCTCTAGGAATACCCGAGTGTACTCGAGGTTTTCTAATAACCTTTCGGGTGTCCTTGCAAACAGAAGAAGGTCGTCTAAATAGGCAATAATGGATATGCCTTTTAGTCGTAGTGGTGCCAAAGCTTCTGCCAGAACCTTGGTAAAGATTCTTGGCGAAGATGATAGGCCAAAGGGCAGAGCCTGAAACTGAAGATGTACAGTTTCTTTTCCTGTTTCTATTGCTAGCCTTAGAAACTTCTGGTGATTTGGGTGTATGGGTATGTGCAGGTATGCATCCTTTAAATCCAGCGACGCCATATAACAGTCTGGAGGCAACAGGGCCTTCACTGAATATATGGAGTCCATCCTGAACCTTTTGTAGGTTATGGATAGATTTAGTGGTTTGAGGTTGAGGATCGGCCTGACCTTTCCTGAGGGTTTCTGTACTCCAAATATATGGGAGTAGAAGCCCTGACCTCTTTCTGCCCCTGGTACCCTGATGATTACACCCTGTTTCTTGAGATCCTCTATGGATCTCATTAACCCTCTGGCTTTTTCCTTGTTGTTTGGCAGCTTGGTGATGTACAGTCTGTTTGGGGGGAATTTTGAGAATTCTAGGGAATACCCGTCTCTTATCGTCCTTAAGATGTATTGACTGGAGGATATTTTTTCCCATTGTGAGATGAAGGCCCCCAGTCTTCCTCCCACTGAGAGGACTTCAGTCCTTATTGCGGGTCTGCTCAGGAGGGCGAAATATTGCTCCTCCTTTGCTATTCCCTCGCTGACCCCAAGGTTTCTTTTGATTAGTTGCCTTGGGTACTGAAAACCGGGACTTGGTGTCCCTCTTTTGCCTCTTTCTATTTTGTGGAGGCTGGGCCCAGGGTGCTTTCCGTTTCAGCGGAAAAGCCTTCTTTTTGTCCGCTGTACGGTCTAACACTTTCTCTAAGCCTGGCCCAAATAACAGGTCTCCCGTAAACGGGATCCCGCATAACTTGGCTTTGGATGCAGCATCCCCTTGCCAAGTCTTTAGCCATAGGGCCCTTCTGGTAGAATTGGCTAGAGCCGAGGATCTGGCTGCCATGCGTACCAGCTCTGCTGATGCATCTGCTATGTATGCAATGCCTTTGAGAAGAGTGGGAAAAGAGGACAAAATCTGCTCCTTCGCAGTACCTTCCTCAATATGTGCCTGTATACGGTTCAGCCAAAACTCTACATTTCTGGCTACCACCGTGACCGCCATGGCTGGCTTTAGGCTTCCCACTGTGGAGTCCCATGACCTCTTTAATAGGGTATCCATTCTTTTGTCCATTGCTTCAGAAAGGACCCCCATATCCTCAAAAGCTAGATCGGTGTGCCTGGAGACTTGTGAGAAGGCAGCGTCTAGTTTTAGGATTTTGTTCCATACTGATGACTCATCATCTGAAAATGGGAACCGTCTCTTTAAGGCTTTAGAGAAGAATGGTTTCCTTTCAGGTTCCTGCCATTCTTTCTTAATTGCCTCTACTAAGACGTCATGAACAGGAAAATTTCTCTTTTCTTGTTCTCCTAAACCCTCATACATCTGATCATGCAGGGATAAAGGCTTCTTTTCCGTCTGTATACCCAGCGTGGTATGAATGGCTCCCAACAGCTGGTCTACCTCTTCTAATGAGAGTTTGTATCTGGAGGGTTTTCTGGAATCCCCTTCCAGTGTTTCACCCTCAGATTCTTGGGAGCCGGACGCTGTGCTGTCAGGCTCGTCCTCTGCCTCCTCTCTAGGAGTAACTGAAGGACCGGCACTAGTGGAGGGTAGTGCCTGTGCTTTTCCTAGTACCGGTAGTACTGGTGGGGGGGCAGTTTGCAGTTGAGGGATCTGGAACCCTTCAAAAAGGTTTTTAAAGGCTACAAAGGTACTTGATAGCTCCTTGACAGATGCCGCTAAATCACTGCCCTGCTCTGTGGAATGTTCTTGCACCAACTTGTGAATACATTCCTTACATAATGCTTTCCCCCAGGAATCTTTTAGTGTGTTTTTACAAGAAGGGCACCTCCTTTTTGAGTTATAAGAGGGCTTGGACTTGTCAGGTTTCTGAAAAGACATAAAGAGAAACCCCACACATATTAATACTGACATAAGCTTCCTGCAGCATGCAGGTGCACAGCGTCTTTCATATGGGCTTACCACACTAGGGGCCCAATGAAAAATAACCCTCTGACACAGGAGGGACCTACCCACCCCCCCCTTGCTGAACCCTTGAGGGGGAGGGGGATGGGTGGTTGATATAGGCCAGGGGAGGTCCTCCCCAGGTTCCCCTTACCTTTACATGGCTGGAGCTGGTCTCTGTCGTAGCAGTCTGGTCTCTACCTTCTGCGTCCGACATGCTTGTGTCACCACCGGAGCTTTAGCTGACACTACAGCATGTGTAGCTCCTCTCCTAGCCCATGCCTGGCCTCCTTTTCATAATTCGCGGCCGGAACCGGAAACCGCGAACCCGGAAGTACACGCCCCTTTTGTCGGATGTGACGTCGCCCGTCACTGACAACGCCGGTCTCCTATACCCAGCGTGTTCCGCGCTGAGAGCGCCACACGCCGCTGGAGGTATGGAACGGCAGGACCTGTACCTGTGCTCCGCACTCGGAGCTGAGAAGGAAACCCCCCTGACCTCCGCTTGCACTCAGGGATGCAGGGGCGGCAGTCTCCCCAGGTTAGTTACCTGGTCTGTTTGTCCAGAAGGAGCCGCTGCTGCTTCGTTTGTGGACATGTATCTTTTGCCTGAGCCCATACCCCCTGGTAATCCTGACTCTTTCTGGCTGGTTCAAAAAAGGTGTCTCCCCTCCTGGAGGAAACACAAATAACTGAGGAGCAGCAGGGGAGGAGGAAATTTATAGCAAGCTGGCGCAGGTGTTTCCTACAGAGGGGAGGAGCCAAGGTCTCTCAGGTGGCTGTCCTGAAAGACGATAGGGTAAAAAAAAAAAAAAAAAAAAAAAAAAAAAAATCAACTTTTTTGAATTGAAAAATAAGACAACAGTAAAGTTAGCCCCATTTTTTTTATATTGTGAAAGATAATGTTACGCCGAGTAAATTGATACCCAACATGTCACGCTTCAAAATTGCGCTCGCTCGTTGAATGGCGACAAACTTTTACCCTTAAAAATCTCCATAGGCGACATTTAAAAAAAATTCTACCGGTTGCATGTTTTGCGATACAGAGGAGGTGCAAGAGAGATCCAGCTGTACAGAGTTTAATGCAAAAATTGAGGTCTATTTTCACAAAACATGGGCAATCTTTCAAATAATTTAGTCTATCAGACTCAGCAATCAGCGACAAGCCTGGAGGGGAGAAGCAAAAATGAGAACAAATAATAAAAACTGCAAGAAAAAGAAATGATGCCCTGTACATATGTTTTTCAGAGCTTTATAAGTAATAGATCTATAACCAAAGACAGAGCAGAATCCTTTGGGAAAAAGTCTGGCAGCAATTGTTCTAATGAGCCCGGCAGTGAGCCACAGAGATGTGACACCGAGCTGTACTTTGTGGATTGCAATCTTCACATTGCTCTGTTCTTCACCCATTGCAGAGGCCGTTACTAGGGGAACATATCATTAGACCCGCTGTACATATACATAGTAAGACAAACCAATTTGGACTTGGCATTTTGCACTGTCAAATTTGGTCTTTTATTCACAAAGCCTGTACGGTCTTAAAGCAGAACTTTAAGGCTTCCTCCCCTGCTCCTCCGACTTCTGACCTAGGCGATCTGAGCGAACCTTCTCCTTCCAATCTCCCTTCCCGCAGTCTTCTGGGACAGGTCCCAGAAGACTGTGGGGCCAGGTCCCAGAAGACTGTGGGGCCAGTCACAATGCACGGAGCGGCTCGCGCATGTGCAGTGGGCACCTGGCTGTGAAGCTGCAAGTTGGGTGCCCACAGGTAAAGATGCTGGCGCCAAGAACCAAAGATGGTCCCCCCGCTCCCCCTCGGGTGATCACAGCATGGAAAGCAGTACAGGCAAGTGTCTGTTTATTAAAAAAAGTCAACAGCTACAAAAACTGTAGCTGCTAACTTTTAATAAAATTTTCATAAAAATAACATATCTTTAAGCAAACTTATACTCAAATATTAAAGCCTAATCCCAGTCTAACATTAAAACAACAATAAATTGTACAGCCACAGCTAAAATCCAGATTTCTTGCTTCAATACTCACTTCCTCATCAGCACTATCCTCTGTAGATAGACCATTAAATGGTCCAGTGTTGAACGATACTGGTTAACCAATTTCCTGGCCATCATGGACATACCTATTATGGGTGCACCATCAAGCTGCCACACTCTGCAACACTGAAGATTGCTCATTGCCACCACTAAAGTATAAAAAGATATGAATTTAAAAAAAACACGAGGACATATTGGACTTTAACCGCTTCCCGACCGCCTCACGCAGATATACTGCGGCAGAATGGCACGGGCAGGCAAAATCACGTACCTGTATGTGGCCCTTTAATTGCCTGCCTGTGGGGCGCGCGCTCGCGACCCGGTCAGGAGCTCCGTGACCCCGGGACCAGCAGACCCGATCGCCGCTGGTGTCCCGTGATCGGGTCAGAGCTGAAGAACGGGGAGAGGTCTGTGTAAACAAACCTCTCCCCGCGCTTCCTACTCTGCCTGTCATTGATCGGCTGTTCCCTGTCATCGGGAAAGCCGATCAATGACGTCAATGCATTTTTTTCAAAATTGTCGCTCTATTTTTGTTTATAGCGCAAAAATAAAAACCGCAGGGGCGATCAAATACCACCAAAAGAAAGCTCTATTTGTGGGAAAAAAATACGCCAATTTTGTTTGGGAGCCACGTCGCACGACCGCGCAATTGTCAGTTAAAGCGACGCAGTGCCGAATCGCAAAAAGGGGCCTGGTCCTTTGGCTGCCAATTGGTCCGGGGCTGAAGTGGTTAAGAGAAGCCTGTGTTATAGGTCTTGATAGATTAGCGCAGAGTAATTGAGCTAAAATACTCCAAATTTCCTTCAAACAAAAATGTAATATGCTGAAACTAACCATCCTTTGGATGTGACGACTGCTGTAGTTTTGTTTTCGGGCTTCTATTATTTTCACCCGGTGATCCTGCAAATTACACACTCCTTTCCCTTTATGCCTACGCTTCCAATGCACCATTGGGGCCATGGCTGGTACACAGGTTGGACTTCAAACAGGTCTACCTTTGTTTTTATACTATAAAGAGTTTGATCTTCTCCAACCTACCTCATGCATTAAAAAAAAAAAAAAAAAAATTTAATAAAAGTCTGCATTTACAGAAATGGTTACAGGTCACTGAAACCACACTGGTATTAGGTTGTGTTGTGCCATTTTAGAAATTGTAAAATCAAGCCGTGATCAGCGGAGTTCCGTTTTCATTCTTTAGCTCCTGTTGCATAGTTAAGGAGATCCAGTAGCTATTCTATCACCTGACCTATAAATCGGTATCAATGCGTTGTACGGCCATTGACAAAAACGTGCAGGTGGAGAACAAGCTTACAGAGATAGGATGTGTCAGCGAACAGATCCTTCCCAAACAGCATTGTACTGACCTTTACATGAGCGGGAGATCTGGAAACGCTGGAAATACACCAGGTTTTCTGCTTGGAGGGTCCTGAAGCCGTCATCGGGCTGACAGCACCAAAAGCTTCCTGCCCACCCCTCTGCTCAAAGCACCATACACAGACTATCCAACAGACCCCAATACACCCAATAATAAAAACACCTGATATTTATGAGCTCAGTCATACATGACCATTCTGCAGTTAAATTAACCGGTCATACACCCAGGATATTTCAGTATTCTAATAAGAAAATACAAAGCAGGAGGTTACACCATCACTAACTAAACATTTTAAAAAGGCAAACCTATCAGCTCTTCATGAAGAATAAAAGCTTTCAAAACACTATATGGTAAAAATTGTGGACACCCAGTTATCACGCCTACACTTTTGTGACCAAAAGTATAGGAACCCCTCCAAAAATGATTGAGTTCAGGTTTCCAGTGAAGGGTAATATTAAATTAGGGCTGAAAGAACTAATCAACATAATCGATTATGAAAATAGTTGAAAACTACTTTCATAAAAATCGATTGGTTGACCTGCATCCAGAATGCATTATTTGTTTACATAATCAGTAAATACAGTGCAGTATACATACAGCTCAGTACACCGTCCATACATGTCAAAAAGTGCCTGAGAACTTGTGAATTTGAATGTGTGAGGAGCAATGCCTCATGGGACAAGTAGTCTTGGGCAGGAGAAAGAAGTGATTTAAAGCGGCACTATAGACAGAAGTTTTTTTACCTTGCTATAGGGGCACTCTATACTATAATTTGCGGCTTGCTATAAGAACACCTTGAAGGCAGGAGGAGCCAGAAGTGCCGGCGAGGGATCCGAGAAGAGGAGAATCAGGGCTGCTCTGTGCAAAACCATTGCACAGAGCAGGTAGGTACGACAGGTTTGTTATTAAAAATAAAAAAAAAAAATGGGGGCTCTATGTAGGGAAGGTCAACATCTGAACCCAGAGAAGCTGGAGGCAATACAAGGCATTAGAATTACATGTAAATAGTCTTTTTTTTTTTTTTTAACTTTACATATTAACTAAAATTATACACCACACTTTTAAAGTTTTTATCTGAATAATCGATTAATCGAAACAATCAGCTAATCGATTATGAAAATAATCGTTAGTTGCAGCCCTACTATGAATACTAAAGCATACAAATACACTATTTTAGACAATTGTACTTTTCCATCCTTGTGGAAAAAGTTTGGAGGAGGCCGTTTCTGCACCAGCAGGACTGCGTCCCTGTGTACAAATCCAGCTCCAAACTATCCATGGTTTGACCAGTTTAATGTGGAGGAATTTGAGTGACCTGCACAGAGCCCTGACCTCCACACTACTGAACACCTTTGGGATGAATTGAATGCTGAATGTGAGCCAGGTCTTTTCATCCAAACATCAGTAACTAATGCTGTTAGTCTGAGGGCACAAATGACCTAACACTAAAATCTTTTGGAAAGCCTTCTCTGGAAAGTGAAGGTGTTATAGCTGTAAAGGGGGCCCAACTTTATTTTAAATGGATAAGTTCACCTTTTAATATATAAATACACATCCTTTTGCAGGTAAAAAAAAGTGCATTATTTTTGTTTATTATTAATATTAGGAGCCTGTAGGGCATTGTACCTGTGGTCAGCAGATACAGCAGCACCATTGGCTCCCGCTGCTGTCAAACAAAGTTAGTGAGCCAATGAGGAGAGAGGGGCAGGGCCGAACTGCAGCTCTGTGTGTCTTAATGGACACAGAGCTGCCACCATAGCAAGCTGCTTGCTGTGGGGGCACTCAACAGGAGGTATGATTTGTGATAAGGCTTCATCACACTGAATCTAACTTTGAAATCGTGATGTCTATGCAAGTCGCACCTGAACTTGAAAATAGTAGTGCAGGAACGATCCTTCAAAATCGGTGCAATGGAGTCGCATCGATTTGACCACTGCCATTGCAGACAATAGGGTGCGACTTGTCAGTTTCAAATTGCATGACAAAGCCGTGTGACCGGGGGCTAATGTTGTGACTGGCTACGGTGTTTGTCAAACCTTAACAAAAATTGTTCCCTTTGTGACCAGCCCTAAACAGACCCCTTTGATAAATATGGAAGTCAGGACTCTTCCATCTCCACACTTTATACTGCGGCTGGCTAGAGATTGAGCTCCCTACCAATGGAGACTCAAAGGCTGTGCAATTCACTTCTCTTTACACATTGTTTAATGAGACAAAACATGGCTGGATACATAGACCCCGGACACAAATATCAAGTCCCTTATCTGCAGCACACAATAACCGCTTATGAAAAGTTCCTCTTTACTGGCCTGTACCAGATGTCTCATTACTACAATCCAATCTCGCTTTATGACTTACGCTTGTAAAATACTGCAAATCAAATATATTCATGTATGAATTACGAGGCAGCAGGTGTGCAGAGCGAGCCCAATATCCTATGAATGTGACGGAGAGAATCTGAGCGCATATCTTCATTAAAATCAATGCCTGAAAATATACCAAGGCCTAAACAGGCTTTAATAACTGACATAAATTGTGTTGTTGCAACCCATGTCACGGACGCAATGCTGCACTGCACTTCAACAAGAGCGCAAACTTTAAAACAGATCTACTTTGATTACTGCTAACACAAACTGAAGAGCAACAATCCAATGTGACACCGTTACATATCAGAAGCCGGAAAATAAGTCCACTACATAAACACACATGAAATAAGGCAAATGGAGCATCGTAGGAGAGAAGGAAAGGTAAATATGAGCTATACGTGCCTCGCTGTATATGGTTTTCTTAAGCAAATATTTTTTGCCAAACTTGCCAAGTTTCTTACCTGGAGATACTTGCAAGTAACTTGCAGGCGGACAATGCCATTGTCTCTCAATTAAGCCAGACATACATATGACGGCCTCCCCTTTCCTCGTTCCCTGTGCACGCTCTCCCTCGGACACAGCCAATCACAGATCGCTGTAAACGGCCAATCACAGCGGGCGTTTACAGCGCAATCGACGTGTCCAATGGGAGATGATCTTATCTCTCAGCTCCACTCCCCCTCCTCACACAGAGACAGCGTGTGAGGAGGGGGAGATGAACGGCTGCAGCGCCGTAAGTGTAAAAAAAAAAAAAAAAAACAATAAATGCCATCTGTGCCCACTGCCACCTGCCAGTGCCATTTGTCCCCAATGCCATCTGCCAGTGCCATTTGTCCCCAATGCCATCAGTCAGTGCCATCAGTCAGTGCCACTTGTCATCAGTGCCACATAGTGCCACATGTCATCAGTGCCATATCAGAGTCACGTGTCATCAGTGCCACATATTAGTGCCATCTGTCATCAGTGTCACGTATTAGTGCCGTCTGTCATCAGTGCCACGTATTAGTGCCACGTGATATCAGTGCCACGTATTAGTGCCACGTGATATCAGTGCCACGTATAAGTGCCATCTCTCATCAGTGCCACATATTAGTGCCATCTGTCATCAGTGTCACATGTCATCAGTGCCCCGTATTAGTACCATCTGTCATCAGTGCCACATCAGCGTCACGTGTCATCAGTGCCACGTCAGTGTCCTGGTGCTCCAGGGCCTTCAAAAGTGTAATAAGTAGTCAACAAGTTAGATGTGTAATTTATGCTCCTAGAACACACGATTGCCCCCCCCCCCCCCCTTCATGTTGGGCCTCTCTAAGTGGCCAGGCTGTGAAAAAGTCCCACACATGTGGTATCGTAATACTCAGGAGTAACAGAATTTATTTTGGGGTGTCATTTGTGGTATACACATGCCATGTGAGAGAAATAACCTATTACAATGACAATTTTGTAGAAAAAAATAAAAAAATAATTCATTTTGCAAAGAATTGTGGGAAAAAATTAAAATATCAAAAAGCTCACCATGCCTCTTACTAAATACCTCGGAATGTCTACTTTCGAGGTATTTGGGGGGTATTTGTACTTTCCTGGCTTGTTCGGGTCACAAGAAATGAGATAGGCCACCAGTACATCAGATGTGATCAATTTTGTATAATTCGCACCACAGCTTGTAGAGTCTGTAACTTTCACAAAGACCAAATAATATCCACTAATTTGGGTTATTTTTACCAAAGATATTGTGGCCAAAATTTATGAAGAAAAATTAATAATTTGCTAAATTGTATCACAGAAACAAAGAAAAATGTGTTTTTTTTCAAAATTTTCGGTCTTTTTTCATTTATAGTGCAAAAAAAAAAAAAAAAAACCAGAGGTGATCAAATACCACCAAAAGAAAGCTCTATTTGTGGGAAAAAAAGGACAAAAAAATTCATTTGGGTACAATGTTGCATGACTGAGTAATTGTCAGTCAAAGCGTGAGAGCACCGAAAGCTGAAAATTGGTCTGGATAGGAGGGGGGTTTAAGTGCCTGGTAAGCAAGTGGTTAAAATATTTTGTTGAAGCACCTTTTGATTTAATTACAGCACTCAGTACTTTTGGGTATAAGTATCAGCATGGCACATCTTGACTTGGCCATATTTGCCCTCTCTTCTCTGCAAAAAATACTCCAAAATCGGTCTCCTGTGCACAGTCCTCTTCAGATTTAGATGTATGCTTTGGGTCGTTGTCATACTAAAAAATGAAGTTTCCTTTCATGTTCAGCTTTCTAGCAGAAGACTAAAGGTTTTGTGCCAATATTGACTGGTATTTGGAACTGTTCATATTTCCCTCTACCTTGACAAAAGCCCGTTCCAGCTGAAGAAAAACAGCCCCAAAGCATGATGCTGCCACCACCATGCTTCACTGTGGGTATGGTGTTTTGGTGATGTGCAGTGTTGTTTTTGCGCCAAACATATCTTTTGGAGTTCTGGCCAAAAAGTTCAACCTTGGTTTCATCAGACCATAACACATTTTCCATTTGTCAACCTCAATGTCTTCTATCTCGAGTAATTTATTGGCGAGTTCTCTGCACTGCAGTTCCTGGGTCTTAACACCTATTGTGGTCATTAAGAGGAGGTTCCACTTCCCCTTTATGAGATACTGAGACTGGTGGAAGACCCTGATCGAGTGACATGATGATGTGAAAGATAAGACCAAAAGGCATATTTACTTTGCATATCTGGCAAGTGCAAATTTTGAGGGGAGCGGTATCACGAGGTGTGGTGAAGGTTTGCTTATTTATACACCCAATTAATCCCCAAAGAAACACTTAGAGGAGAAGCCCAGACATAAAGAATACGGGAGATTGTTGTCACATGTACCACACAGCCAGTACTTTCCAGATATTCCTGCAGCTCCTTTAATGTTGCTGTTGGCCTCTTGGCAGCCTCCCTGACCAGTTTTCTTCTCGTCTTTTCATCAATTTTGAAGGGATTTCCAGTTCTTGGTAATGTCCATATGTGCCATATTTTCTCCACTTGATGAGGACTGTCTTCACTGTGTTTCATGGTATATCTAATGCCTTAATTCTTTTGTACTCTTCTTCCGACTGATATCTTTTAACAATGAGATCCCTCTGATGCTTTGGAAGCTCCCTGAGAACCATGGCTTTTGCTGTAAGATGCGACTAAGAAAATGTCAGGAAAGGCCTACCAGAACAGCTGGACTTTATTTGGGGTTAATCAAAGGCACTTTATATGATGGCAGGTGTGTACTGACTCCTATTTAACATGAGTTTGAATGGGATTGCTTAATTCTGAACACAGCTACATCCCCAGTTATAAGAGGGTGTGCACACTTATGCAACATTATTTTTTTTATTTTTTACCCCCCCCCCCCAAAAGATTTCAGTTTGTTTTTCAACTGAGTTGTACAGTTTATAGGTCACGTTGAAGGTGGAAAAAGTTCTGAAAAGATTTCCCTTTGCCTCATTTTTTTTACATCACAGAAAACTTACATTTTAACAGGGGTGTATAGACTTTTTATATACCCCGGAATGTATATGGGGTTATGTTGGCATTAGAATGGCTTTTCTCTGCCTACAGGTTAATGGGATTGCCTTGATGCAGCTTAGAAGGTCAATTGCAGATCAGATGCACCTGTGTAGGAATGCAGAAGCTTAGAAAGCTAAAGGCCCCTTTCACACTGGGGCGGGAGCCACGGCGACGGTAAAGCATCGCTATGTTTAGCGCTGCTTTACTGTCGTTTTAGCCGCGGTATTCGGCCACTAGCGGTGCGGTTTCAACCCCCGCTAGCGGCCGAAAAAAGGGTTAAAATCCCCCGCAAAGCGCCGCCGTAGCGGCGCTTTGCGGCGGTATTGCCGCAGTGTCCCATTGAAATCGTAATTGTATACACCGCTCCTGTACCGCTCCAAAGATGCTGCTAGCAGGACTTTTTTGACTGTCCTGCAAGCGCAGGACTTTTTTGACTGTCCTGCTAGCGCACCGCTCCAGTGTGAAAGCCCGCCGGCTTTCACACTGGAGTGAATGGGGCCGGATTTTTTCAGGCGCTGTACAGGCGCTATTTTTAGCGCTGTACCGGCTGAAAAATGCCCCAGTGTGAAAGGGGCCAAAGTGAACCTGTGTCTTCCACTGGTCTGTCAAACACCAGCCCTTCAGTTAATCCAAAACTGATCATGTGTGTGCCCAGGAAGCCACCTGGAAGCAGTCCAACACTTTCTAAAATCCTCTACTATAATCCAACTTGGAGCTCTGGCCCACCCACATACTCCATGCAGTACAAGTTCTCCAGACACGAGAGTGGTGCTTCCTTGCATTGAGAGCAACCCCCCAATAGGTCATTATGGTGTCCAGACTCCACAGGGAAAGCATGTCTGTGCCAGCTTCTTGCACGATACAGACATGCAGGATTTAGCACTTACACTAACCTTCAGATATAATTTTAAGTGGTAGTACCTGGTTTACTTGTACCTACAGGTAAGCCTAAAATAAGGCTTACCTGTAGGTACAGTAAACTTCTCCTAAACGTGCGCCGTTTAGGAAATATTTACTATAGCAGCAGCTGGAGACATCACCGACACATGCACACTGTGCTCTCAATCGTGGCTCGGCCAGTCAAATAGCCAAAGCCTGCAAACCCAGACGGAAGACTGGATGAAGATTGAAGCCCTGTCAGCAGTGACAGCACACCGCTGCAGGGCTTCGTTCTAAGGCAAGTCTTTCATAATGTGCTAATATGTTCTTGTCCCCACAGGGAACATTTTTTTTTTGGTGGTTTACTACTGCTTTAACAAGTCAAATTTGACAGTTGGACTCCGTTGCTGCTTAGTTTACTACTTAGGTTCAGTTTGAAAAAATAAATAAGAATATATATTTTGTGCTTTATAATTTATTGGTTGGACTTATGTCTTTTTTCAACCGGACAAACTATGTAACTAGACTAAGGATAGACTAAGGATAGACTAAGGATAGACTAAGGATAGACTAAGGATAGACTAAGGATAGACTAAGGATAGACTAAGGATAGACTAAGGATAGACTAAGGATAGACAGCCTGGCCACCACACACCTCGCCCGGACAACCATTTAGGCTGGGCGAGATCTGCTACGACTGGGCTATCTCTTCCCATGTCTGCAGCATGCTTCGGATCTGGAAGGACCTCTCCACAGCTTGTACCCTCACTAGTCAGCGGTATAAAACTTATCAGACCTGGACAGCCTGAGCTGGGACACAAGTTCTTATCGTGGGTCACAGAGAATAAGATTGGCACTTTATATATGAAAAAGTGTTGTGAAAGATTATGGTTGCCTACAGCATCCAATCTGAATTTTTTTTTTTTTTAACTGTACTTGGGTAAAAGATTAATAATTTTTGGGTTGCTACACGTCACCCACCAAACATGCCTGTGTGGAGTATGCATAATTTCCCTTCTAATCGAACAAGATTGTCCCAGCCCAGCTTTTGATTTTACAGATGCATTTTCTCTGCTAGCACAGGTCCACAAGCCTAATAAGTTCCAGGATGAAATGGGTAAACCGTTTTGTCAACTCACAGCAGCGTGCAGAATGTGAGCGGGTATTTGGCGGGCAGCGCTCGTCCCCAGACACTTGCACGTCTCTGAGTAATCTTCATATGCTGCAGAAGATGAAATTCTCATACAATGCATTATTCAACATGCAGGCTTTCTGTCCACCATACATACAGCGTGTACGACGAGCCACAGAAGCCAATTGGGGGATGAGCAGAATGCCACAAAAAAGAAAATTTTCCGTATGGGAGAATAAGAATTAATACCAGACAGTTACACACAGAACTGCTTCAATGGGGATATGTTATTAGGCAAATCATTGCAGAACTACCAAAGCAAAAAAAAAAAAAAAAAAAAAAAAGCTGCACATCGAGTGAATACGGTTCACCCTTTATCCTTATGGAGTTGTACGTTCCGTAAAACATTTCTCCATACAACCACTCTTGGCTCCTCCTACCCCCGTCAGGGGCCTAATCACAGGCTTCTTTGATGTATATAAATTATGATCCAACATATGGCACCACAAGGAACTATAAAAGTCAATTGCAGCAAACCATCACCTTGAAGTAAAAATTCCCCAACAGTAACCTAAAGCGGTTGTACAGGCTTACATTTTATTTTTATTTTTTTATCATCTAAAATAAAAATGTTATGCTTACCTACTCTGTGCAATGGTATTGCAGGGAGCAGACCCGAACCCCGTCTGGCGTTCCCCATTGGAACCCTCGGCTCCAATAGTACACACAGTGCAGCTCAGCCCTGCCACCTTCTCAAAGGATTTGATTGACAGCAGCAGAAGCCAATGACTCCCACTGCTGCCTCTGTTTCCTGTGAGGAGTAGAACAAAGATCAGCACCACTTACAGACAGGCAGAGCGCCTTTTCGAGACAGAACTAAAGGAAAGCATTAAGTTAAAAAATGTTTTGCCCTTAGAACCTTTAAGGACAAGTTCACCTGTTACAAAAAAAAAAAAAAAGCATTTTTTTGCATGTAAAAAAAATAAAAATAAATAAAAAAATGGAATTTATTGTTTTTTTTGTTAGGAATCTGTAAAGCATTGCACCCACAATCAGCAGATCATGGGTGTAATGTCACGGTCCTGCAGACTGTGTAGCTGTCTGCCCATACCTCATTACAGGCAGACAGTTACTGAATGACAGGAAGTCTCAAACTACAAAAGCGCTCAACAGCACCCTTGTAATTCATTGAGAAGTTTAACTACAAGTCGCAAAGGCTGCCAAGGACTTGTAGTTTTCACATTCACAGAACACTGATTGAATGACACAGATGGAGCCCTGCATGGCCACGTTTTCTTTGGATTGTGACAGCGAGCTCGCCATCAAAAAAACGGGGATCGAGAGGTGCGGGGGCAGGTGCATCTGTAACATGTTACACCCCGAATATGGGTGTAACATGTTACAAAAAGGTGAACTTATCCTTTAAAATTGTACTAAAATCTCTGCATGAGCCCTGGTTCACACTGGAGCATTTTGACATGCGATTTGACCTGTCAATGGCACCGTCCTAATCAGTGCGACGCTGCACCGATTTCAAAAAGTAGTTTCTGTACTACTTTTTGCGATTTCAGGCTGCGATTTACACCGACTGTGAAATCGTGGCTAAAATCGGGACTGACATGCGGGAGTGAAATCGTGCGAGTTCAGCTGAACGCGCACGGCTTCATTATCGCAGCTCAGTGTGAACCCGGGCTTAGGGTAACAAAAATGCCCAACTACCTGTTCTACCCACTCTCATCGCTAAACACTTACCTTCCTCCTATCACTGCTCCAGCGCTGTTCTAGCCTCAGGGCCACTCCACTAACTTCTTGCTTTCACAGAGAAACGGAGGCCAGGGCAGCCATAAGCTCCTGCTGCTGTCAGTCAAACTCGTGTGAGGCGGTAGCGGGGTGTGGCTTAGCGGTGCCGTGTGTGTCTATAGAAGCACGCTGCCCAGCGCACGAGTGCGAATGCATGGGTGCCTCCTTAGCACCAGCTTGCTACAAGAGGCACCTGGCGGAGGGAGACGCTAAAGACTCATGCACACTACAGATCAAAATGAGCGGCTCCTACAGGCTTTTGAGCTCTTTTGATCTCTTATTTTTTCTGTCTGGAAACTCCCCTCGATGTTAGCCAATGTGTCCATGCACACTATTGCTTTTTCAGGCATATGCTCCTACAGGCAGAAAAAAAAAAAAAAAAAAAAAAAACAAACTCACGTTTTTGAGAGGAGCTAGTGCCCCAAAGATCTCAAAATAGGTCAAAAAAGCACAAATACGTTTGTTCCAGCTTTTTGTTTTGTTTATACAGTGGTTAAGAAAAATATGCTCAAAAAAAGCTAAAAAAAAGCTAAAAAAAAAGAAAAAAAAGAAGAAGAAGAAGAAGAAGAAGAAGAAGAAGAAGAAGAAGAAGAAGAAGAGCTTGAAAAAGCTTGAAGCTCATTAAAAATGTGCACAAAAGTACAAAAAAGCACAAGCTTCTTCAAGCTAAAATAAAAGTGCAAATGCCCAAGCTGCAGTGTGCATGAGCCCTAACAGTGCCAGCAAGGGCCTGCCAGAATAGGATGAAAAAAAGGTTATACTTACCTGCTCTGTACAACGACATTGCACAGGGCAGGTAAGAATAACTTTTTTTTATTAATTTAATTAATTTCCCCTTAGGAAATTCCATGCATGCCATACGTTTGCTAAACAAACTTTTAAATTGAACTTGTGAAATACTTAACCCAGATGTGAAACAATCCTGCACGATAGCATTCAGCTATGCAGAACACACACACACACACACAAGGCTGGATATTGTAAAGTAAACACAATGTGTAACTAGGATATGGCTGAATGCCTCCAGCTTGCTTACACAGTGCATCCAAGCTCAGCTAGAACACTTGAAAACCTGCTGTCTCTCAATGCCTTATATTCTGGGACCATCAATTAACACTGTGCCCTTGTTGTAATCTATTTTTTTTTTTTTTTACATAGATTGACAAGGCTTACCCATGCTGAAGTACGCAGACAAAAAAAAAAAAGAAGTGCAGCACAGGAAGTTATCAGCTTACAGGATTTCTGGCAGGATCAATATATAGTCTTCACACTCAAACAGATACAAAACACTTTCAATGGTATGTATTTTACAGACCAAAATAAAAAAAGTTAATCGTTAGGGTATAAGGCAAACATCAAGCAGATAACGATCCTGATCAGTAGTCACTTGGGATGATTATATACAATTTGCATTACAGAGAAAAAAATAAAAAATAAAATTGGTAAAATCCCCCCCTGGCAGCCTTCTGTACCACAAAGGTTTTTCACCCGACAGAGGAAAGAAAGTCAATAGCAATTCCCTGAATCCTAAAATGTGCTCATTCGCTTTATTGTCTCAGATGTAACAATTCCCAAATCAATAAAGGCTGCAACAGAAGTCAGCCATTGTTACATCTACACGGCACTTGGCAATGACAACACATACAGTGCTTTAGGCCTCATATACACTGCTGCTGCTAAAAGCTGATGTTTAGGAGGAGTTGGGCGTTTTTTTTTTTTTAAAGCGGAGCTGCACCCGCACAAAAAATATTAAAAGTCAGCAGCTACAAATAGTGCAGCTGCTGACTTTTAATAAATGGGCACTTACCTGTTCCTGGTTCCAGCAGTGTAGGCAGAATGTGACGAGAGACCGCTCGTCTCTCGCTGCCCCGCCGTCAGGGAATCAGGAAGTGAAGACGCAACGTCTTCACTGCCCGGTCCCTACTGCGCATGCGCGAGTCGTGCTGCGCGCCCCTATTGGTCCCCGCTGTGTCCTGGGAACTGTTTCCCAAGACACAAACGGGGCATTCTCGGATAGAGGCGGGGCTCTCGGATAATGCGTCCCGGAAGTGAGAGCGAATACCTGTATTAGACAGGTATCTGCACCCCCCTCCCCCCTGAAAGGTGCCAATTGTGGCACCGGAGGGGGGGAGGAATCCAATAAGCGGAAGTTCCACTTGAGGGTGGAACTCCGCTTTAAACTGCTCCCGAATTCTCCTCTATGTTGTTATCTTATCAGTACATGTACACAGGGTTGTTTATAGTCATTTCTAGGCAGTTGAGTTTAGAGGCTTTTTTTGGAATGCAAAAAAATGGGTTTAGACGCTGAGTTTAGAGGCATTTCAAGCATCAAACGCTTTATAACCGCGGCAACTCGCGTTTTATTTACAGGAGTTTCAGGTTTTGGCTATTTTGAAAAAAAAAAAAAAAAAAAAAAATTAATAAAATGAGAATTATTATTATTATTAATAAACGCGGGTTACTATCTGTCAAGTTAAATCATTCAGGAGAGGTTGTAAAAACGTCCCGTGTATATGAAGCCTTAGGCTCCATGCACACAAGATGTAACAACGCTGCTTCAACAGGCGTTTCCCTTTTCTTTTCTTTTTTTTTCCAGCCTTTTCCAGCAAAATTTCATGTCAATAGCATCTTTAGAAATATATTTACCTAGATGTGTTCAATACTTATTTTACCCGCTGTATAATGATTAGGGACACCGATCATAATCAGAACAATCCCCCCACCCATTGTCAATGGAGTGAAGAGGGATGAGAACACCTGTCAGGTTTTTATTGCTGTCTGTGCCTGTTAGGGAGATTGACCCTCTCTATTTGTTCCACTTACAGTTATTTAGAACTGTTAAAAAAGTGAATAAAAAATTAAAAAACTCACAAATTTTGGGTTGTCACTTGACCAGGAAAAGAGCGGAAATCTTCCAATGGGGACACTGGTTCTAGTGACAACCAATGATTCCCTTAACTTGAAGGGATTTCCTCTCACTTCCTAATTTGGCTATGGAACAGACATGAAAGCAAATCTCCCCAGTGGCACCGATAAGGGTTTTAACCCTCCCTTATTCTATCCAAATTAAAAAGGTTTGGCCTTTAACCACTTTAAGACCAGCCTCGTTTTGGATTTTAGGTGTTTACATGTTTAAAACAGTTTTTTTTGCTAGAAAAAAAAACGTAGAACCCCCAAACATTATATATTGTTTTTTTTTCTAACACCGTAGAGAATAAAATGGCGGTCGTTGCAATACTTTTTTTCACACCGTATTTGCGCAGCGGTCTTACAAGCGCACTTTTTTTGGAAAAAATTCACTTTTTTGAATAAAAAAAAATAAGACAACAGTAAAGTTAGTCCAATTTTTTTATATATTGTGAAAGATAATGTTACGCCGAGTAAATTGATACCTAACATGTCACGCTTCAAAATTGCGCCCGCTCGTGGAATGGCATCAAACTTTTACCCTCAAAAATCTCCATAGGCGACGTTTAAAAAATTCTACAGGTTGCATATTTTGCGTTACAGAGGAGGTCTACGGCTATAATTATTGCTCTCGCTCTACCGATCGCGGCGATACCTCACATGTGTGGTTTGACCACCGTTTTCATATGCGGGCGCTACTCACGTATGCGTTCGCTTCTGCGCACGAGCTCGTCGGGACGGGGCGCTTTAAAAAAAAAATTTTTTGTTTTTCTTATTTATTTTTCTTGATTTTATTTATTTTTACACTGTTTTTTAAAAAAAAATTAATTGGCTCACTTTTATTCCTATTACAAGGAATGTAAACATTCCTTGTAATAGAAAAAAGCATGACAGGTCCTCTTAAATATGATATCTGGGGTCAAAAAGTCCTCAGATCTCATATTTGGACTTCAATGAAAAAAAAAAAAAAAAAAAGTAATTTAAAAAAATGACATTTGAAAATTCCTCTTTAAGAGGTATGGGCGGAAGTGACGTTTTTGACGTCGCTTCTGCCCTCCTATGGTATAGAGATGAGTGGCGGCCATCTTAGCGTCACTCATATCTAGACACAGGAGGGGAACGGACCCGATCGCCTCCGCCGCTGCCGACGGTTCCGGTAAGCGGCGGAAGGAGCGGCGGGAGGGGGGGGGGCACCTCTCCCGCCGCCGATAACGATGACCACCATTATCGGACAGCCGACCGGCGCCTGAAGAGATGGATACCTCGGTTGTGGCAGCAGCTGCTGCCGTTACTGAGATATCCCTCTTCAAAAAGGGACGTACATCGTCGTGCGCCGGTCGGAAAGTGGTTAATTTTACTTTGAAGACTGAACCCTAATGCCCTGTACACACGATAGGATTTTCCAATGGAAAATGTGCAATAGGACCTTGCTGTCCGAAATTCCGACCGCGTGTAGGCTCCATCAAACATTTTCCATAGGAATTTCCGTTACACAAAACTTGAGATCTGGTTCTCAAATTTTCCGACAACAAAATCTGTTGTGGGAAATTCCAAACGTGTGTAGACAATTCCGACCCACAGAGTGCCAGAAGAGCAGCACTGGCTATTGAACTTCATTTTTCTCGACTCGTCGTACGTGTTGTATGTCACCGCATTCTTGACGTTCAGAATTTCCGACCAACTTTGTGTGACCGTGTGTATGCAACACAAGTTTGAGCCAACATCCGTCAGAAAAAATCCCATGGATTTGGTTGTCGGAAAAATCCTATAGTGTGTACAGGGCATAAGACAAAAGGAATAGTACTGCCGTTGTCCATGGGAACCAGATATCGTCAGTCTCCTAGTTCCCAAAATCACCAAGTACATGCAGAAATTGGCTAGCTACCAACTTATGATGCAATGCGTAACCGGCCACTCCTCAGAAGATAATCATTCATAAGATTGATGGATGACGGAGCGCAACAGAACACACTAGATTATTTTCCTTCAACAGTGATTAAATGGAAACTGGCATTACTTGTGATAACGTCATCAGCTTTTGTAGATAAAACAGAAAGTAGGTTCTCCATCTCATGAATGACAAGAGTTCAAACAATAATATGCTCTGTCTACACATATACCGGGTAAAGGGAAACCACTGTAATCTTGCATCAGATTTTTTTATAATTTTTTTTTTTTTTTTTTTTTTTTTTTTTAATGTCAACTTCAGGTTGGGCTCAACTGCGCATTGCCCCAAAACTGCCCTACCACAATAGTCTGTCCTTGCTCCTGGAAAGTACAGAGCTCACCTAATGACATGTGAAGGTCATCCTGTAGAGCAGCCTTGTGAGCCCAGGGCAGTATGAAAGCCCAACACTATGGCAGGTTCATGATACAGCGGGATCAGAGGAAGTAAGTTGAATGCCTGGGAAAGACGAGCAGAAGAAGCATCAACGAACAAGGAGTCTTTGGGGGTCAAGGTCCGATGGGATGCCAGTACTGAAGCAAAAGTTACTTCTTTTGTTGTAGCACCTGTTGGGGAATGTATTTATCCCAGAGGGGAGTTTGGCTTTAGAGGTATACTTTTTACCATCTAGTTACAATCTCTGTTAATACACTGATAACATGACAATACGGTGGGTATAATAAGTCTACACACCCCTGTTAAAATGTCAGGTATCTGTGATGTAAAAAAATATATGAGACAAAAGATAAATCATTTTAGAACTTTTTCCACCTTTAATGTGACCTATAAACTGTTCAATTCGGTTGAACAACAAACTGAAATCTTTTAGGTAGAAGTAAAAATGTGCAACCATTTTATTTTTTTCAGTGTGCACACCCTTAAACTAATACTTTGTTGAAGCGCCTTTTGATGTTATTACAGCACTTACTGCAAAAACACCAAAATCTGTCAGATTGCGAGGGTATCTCCTGTGCACAGCCCTCTTCAGATCACTTCGCAGATTTTCAATCGGATTCAGGTCTGGACTCTGCCTGGGCCATTTCAAAATGTTAATCCTCTTCTGGTGAAGCCATTCCTTTGTTGATTTGGATGGATGCTTTGGGTCGATGTCATGCTGAAAGATGAAGTTCCTCTTCATGTTCAGCTTTCTAGCAGAAGCCTAAAAGGTTTTGTGCCAATATTGACAGGTATTTGGAACTGTTCATAATTCCCCTCTACCTTGACTAAGGCCCCTGTTCCAGCTGAAGAAAAACAGCCTCAAAGCATGATGCTGCCACCACCATGCTTCACTGTGGGTATGGTGTTCTTTTGGTGATGTGCAGTGCTGTTTTTGCAGCAAACGCATCTTTTGGAATTATGGCTTAAAAAGTTCAATCTTGGTTTCATCAGACCAGAACACATTTTCCCACATGCTTTTGGGAGACTTCATATGAGTTTTTGAAAAATTTAGCCAGGCCTGGATATTTTTCTTGATAAGAAAAGGCTTCTATCTTGCCACTGTACCCCACAGCCCAGACATATGAAGAATACGGGAGATTGTTGTCACATGTACCACACAGCCAGTACTTGCCAGATATTCCTGCAGCTCCTTTAATGTTGCTGTAGGCCTCTTGGCAGCCTCCCTGACCAGTTTTCTTCACATCAATTTTGGAGGGACATCCAGTTCTTAGTATTTTTTTTTTTTTCAAAACTCTTTATTCCAAATTTTTCCTTACATAATAATTTACATTATACATTTTTATATACTTTTACATTTCTTTATATAATACAAATTATAATTACATTTTCTCCTCTCTTTCATTCCTTCCTCTCTCACCCTCTATGGTCACTTTATACTATATTTTCAGATATTCCTCTATCCACTGTTAGCCATGTTCTATTCCATTTTGCCCATATATTTTCATACCTTCGCCCGTTTCCCCTTTGTTCGTACATTATTTTTTCATAGGGTAGGACCTGGTTTACTGCTCTCACCCATTGGGTTACTGTCGGGGGATATGGCTGAATCCATTTTTCTATTATTTGTTTTCTTGCCAGAAACAGTACCTCCCTTAAGAAGGTATTATTATCTCCATTATCTCTCTCTTCCCTCAATATCCCCAACAAACATAATTCCATCATAGCTATAAAAGGTTTATTCAGGACTTTTCCTATTTTCCTAGCTACCTGTTGCCAATATTTTCCTATTTTGCCACAGTACCACATTACATGAAGGAAGTCTGCTCCCCCCTGCCCACATCTAGTACATCTTGGTTCAGTCATCCTCCCCATTTTGTGCAATCTATTTGGAGCCAAGTACGTCTGATGTATTATATTCATCTGTATTATCCTGTTATTCATTGCAGGGGATACTTTCCAGTGGGAATTGCAGGCTTCATCCCATTCATGATCGCTCATGTCTGGGATAGCCTCCTGCCACTTATCCCTTATTTTCAGTGGTTCGCCTTCTATTTTCTTCTGTAACAAGTGTGTGTAAATCTTTGCTATCAATCCCTTAGGTCCCTGTGATCTCAGGATACCTATAAGGGGATATTTAGATATTTTTAATTCCTCTCTTCTAAACTGTGTCTGTAGCACCTGCCTCAGCTGAAGGTATCTGTAGAACTGTTTACTCAATAAATTATATTGTTTACATAGGTTTTCATAGGTTAGTATCACATTTTTGTCATATAGCTGACCAAAAGTTATTATCTTATTCTGCTTCCAAAATTTACTATCCTCAAAGGCTTCCAGTTGTTCAAATTTTGGATTATTCCAAAGCGCAGTTTCTGTTGGGATTATCCAGTTCTTAGTAATGTTACTGTTGTGCCATATTTTCTCCACTTGATGACTGTCTTCACTGTGTTCCATGGTATATATAATGCCTTGGAAATTCTTTTGTACCCTTCTCCTGACTGATACCTTTTAACAAAGAGACCCCTCTGATGCTTTGGAAGCTCTCTGCGAACTATGGCATTTGCTGTAGGATGCAACTAAGAAAACGTCAGGAAAGACCTACTAAAACAGCTGAACTTTATTTGGGGTTAATCAGAGGCACTTTAAAATGGATGGCAGGTGTGTACCGACTCCCATTTAACATGAGTTTGAATGGGATTGCTTAATTCTGAACTTACGCAACCACATTCATTTTATTTTTACCCCCCCCCCCCCCCCCCCAAAAAAAAAGATTCCAGGTTGTTTTTTAACTGAGTTGTACAGTTTATAGGTCACATTGAAGGTGGAAAAAGTTCTGAAAGGATTTATCTTGGTCTCATTTTTTTTACATCATAGAAACCTGACATTTTAAAAGGGGTGTGTAGACTTTTTTATATCCACTGTACATGCTCACAGCACAGAGTTTCCCAATTTTATCTTGCATAAAACCGCTGTAAATTGCCTTCATACAAAATCCGAATTGAGATAACTATGGAGGCTACCATTGCTGACCTTCTGGAAATACTGTTTACCTAGCGGATTCTGGCCACAATATTTTATCACTTACCCAGTGCAAGTACACAGAGTCAAAACTCCTCTCTCTTTACTTCTTCTGTGTCTGCGACTTGCAACGGGGAAGCCATTGGATTTGCATGACAGAAACAATTTTTTATAAATGGGAGGGAGTCAGCAACATCACTTAACTTACAGGTTTCTTAAAAAGAAGAACTGCCTACAAGTGGTAAATTTGAACTGCAATACAATGTTTATGAGGCAGACCCCAAAAGCCCCGAACGACCTTTCTCAGGGGACAAAGTGCTTGGTCGTGTAAGAAAACGTAGTAAATAGCTATTGTCCCCCTTCCTACAGCACCCCAAGACGGGCAGTCACCAAGACTGTCTGTAAGTAACACCTCCCCCTTTCAGGCTAAACTAAATGCTCACTTGACCAGAGTTCGAGCATTACATTTAAAGATGGGCACTGACCTGCCAACCCTCCATTTTCTGCGATATACAGTATATTGTCAAAAGTATAGGGACGCCTGCCTTTACACACACACACACACACATGAACTTTAATGGCAGCCCAGTCTTAGTCTGTAGGGTTCAATATTGAGTTGGTCCAACCTTTGCAACTTTAACAGCTTCAACTCTTCTGGGAAGGCTGTCCACAAGGTTTGGAAGTGTGTCTATAGGAATGTTTGATCATTCTTCCAGAAGCGCATTTGTGAGGTCCGGCACTGATGTGGACAAGAAGGCCTGGCTTGCAGTCTCCGCTCCAAGTCATCCCAAAGGTGTTTCATCGGGTTGAGGTCAGGACTCTGAAGGCCAGTCAAGTTCCTCTACCCCCAACTTGCTCATCCACGTCTTTATGGACCTTGCTTTGTGCACTGGTCCAAATCATTTGATGGTGGGCGGATTAAGGTGTGGTGTTTTTCAGGGGTTGGGCTTCGCCCTTAGTTCTAGTGAAGGGAACTCTTAAGGTGTCAGCATACCAAGACATTTTGGACAATTTCATGCTCCCAACTTTGTGGGAACAGTTTGGGGATTGCCCCTTCCTGTTTGAAGATGACTGAGCACCAGTGCACAAACAAGGTACATAAAGACATGCAAGAACTTGACTGGCCTGCACAGAGTCCTAACCTCAACCCAATAGAACACCTTTGGAATGAATTAGAGCGGAGACTGCAAGCTAGGCCTTCTCGACCACATCAGTGCAAAGGGTGAGCCAACTCAACATTGAACCTTACGGACCAAGACTGGGATGCCATTAAAGTTCATGTGCGTGTAAAGGCAGGTGTCCCAATACTTTTCACAATATAGTGTATCTGCCTATAAGCAGTCTTAAATAGGGATTAATCAATCTTTTCAACCATTTTCTAATTAAATCTTATGCAAAAAAAAATAAAAAATGAAATAAAAAAAAATGGATGAAAGTGGTGTGAATCTTGAGTGAAAACATTGATAAATATACCCTATAGTTTTGCTTTCAACCAATCATATGTGACAACACAGGAAAATAAAATGATCTAAAATGGAAGTAAAGTTTTTGTAAAAATGTATGCATGTAGGAATTATGGGGGAAAATAGCATCTCCTATACATATCACGGTATCATTGAAATTTAAAGATCAGTTTGGAGACTTTTTAGAATAGGTTTCCAGAAAGCATCTTGGCAGTGTGGTGATCATAAACTTCCAAAGTGAACTCAATACAGGTGGACACAGCCTGAAAAACCAGATGGAGAAGAATCCAAACGATAATGATAATTAGGGAGCATAAATCAAAATGTAAAAATATTTAAAATAGAAAAGCAGCCGGCACATCAATGTAAATCAAAGATGGAATTGATCCAAAGTCTGTTATACAGGGAGACTAGGCGGGTCCCTGGCACTGACTGATAGTAAAACAGGACTTCCATTCATTTCCTTTGTTAAGAAATTAAGCTGCTCGATAAAATTAAAAAAAATTAATTAAAAATAAAAAAAAGAAGGAAAAAAGAAGAAGCAAAGCCTCGAATTTTAAAAGAAAAGTACTAAAGAATTAAGCCATGGAACACATTTTCCTCTCAGCCCAAGCTCAGAGTAGAAAAAAAAAAAAAAAAAAAAAAAATAAAAAGAAGGGGAGGGGGGACGAGGACAAGGAGAGAAAAAGAAAAGAGAAAAAGAGGGGGAAAAAAATAAATAAGGGAGAGAAGAGGAGTGTAAATACTGTAGATTTACAAAACAATGGGATAAAAGGAATATTCCTGAACTTTGTTTCATCTCATTGTTACTGTGAAAATGTGTGAATGCATCAATGCACTGCATGTTATCTCTGCTTGCATTCATTAAATGAGTTTACCAAAAATGTAAATATTGCAGAATATAAAGCCTCGTGCTACATAACCAAGCTCCATTTTCATGCCCAATAAACAAAATTATTAATGTATCTTAAATAGAAAACTATTTTTAGATAGATTTTTACTCCAAAAAGCATTTTATTAAAATACGTTTTTTTTTTTTTATTAATAAAAAAAAGATTAAAAAAAAAAAAAATCATTGATTTTTATCCACCCTGGGAGGCGGAACTCCTCTTTAAAGATATGGTGATGCTGAATTATCTTGTTACAGTAAGCCTATTAGCATATAAAGCCCTCCAATTCAAATACTTCATGACGGCAGGCATGGATAAATGCACAAAGATGAGCCAGTTAAATAAAGAGATGAACTATGCTTCTGTTGGCAATAACCGAAAAGGCCAAGAAAAAAAAAAAAAAAAAAGTCAAATGATTGCTGCAATCATTTAGCCTTCATTCCACTTCTGGCACTATAGCAAACAAGAGACCACATCCTATTAATAACGTCTGATCCCAGCTTATTACAACATCATCAGCACAGTGGCTTAGCAGTTAGCACTAGTGTTATCAGTTCAGATAACATCTATGACACTACATGCATGGAGTTTGCATGTTCTCCCTGAGCATACGTTTCCGCTGGGTACTTGAATTAGATTTTGGTAGGTTAATTGACTTCTGTCTAAATTGGCCCGCGTATATGTATACATGTGAAGTAGGGACCATGGATTCTCAGGCCCCTTTCGCACTGGGGCGGGTGCGGCGTCGACGGCAATATTATTTAGCGCTGCTTAACCGTCGTTTTAGCAGCGGTTTTCGGCCGTTAGCGGTGCGGTTTTAACCCCCGCTAAGGGCCGAAAACCGCAGCGGCGCTTTGCCGGCGGTATAGCCACGCTGTCCCATTGATTTCAATGGGTAGGATTGGTTTAGGAGTGGCGAATACACCGCTCCAAAGATGCTGCGAGCAGGACTTTGACCGTCCTGCTAGCGCACCGCTCCAGTGTGAAAGCCCTCCGGCTTTCACACTGGAGTGAATGGGGCCGGATTTTTTCAGGCGCTATACAGGTGCTATTTTTAGCGCTGTAGCGCCTGAAATACGCCCCAGTGTGAAAGGGGCCTAAGAGTCTTGAGGGTACAGACTAATGTGACTGTAGGATATATGTGAAGCTGTGCTGCATATATTGTACATGCTATATAAATTACCTGTAATGAATAAAATCAAACAATTACCATCAAAAAAAACCTGAGAGGGGCCACCAGAATTGTCAGCCAGCCAACCTCCCTCCAAGCTACTGCAATAAAAACTTCCAAAAGAACCACCTCGAATTTCACTTTATAAAAAAAAAAGTGACAACAAGAGCTGACGGATCTTTTATCCGTATCATCGTCTATTAATGGATTCTTATCAAAAATATTTGTGTCAACGAGAAACCATCAAAAGATGCCATGTCCATGTCAACGCAACCAAAATATTCTATTACTGCCAGGGAGAGAGAAACCAGGTACTCCTGCCACAAACATTTCACTAGAAATAGAAAGCTCCTATCAACGCATTTTGCAGTCTTAAAACGCACACAAATATTTCAATAACAGACACCAAGGACACGCCCGGAGATGTCATATACTCCCTTTATTACAAAGATCGGCGTCTTTGTAATAATGTCTACAGACATACCAGGAACCCAAACACAAAAAAAAAAACACATCACACACACAGAAACTGCTAGAGCCTCCTTTATATACCCATATTTCCCAATAATAAAGACCCTGTAAGAATGAGTCCCCCTATGAGATAGGCCACCAACATAAGAGCCCCTTAAAGCTTAAAAATATAACTTCCCCAATGAAAACAAGAGACCATCAGCGTTGATAGGCACAGTTCTCAACACTTCCTTTGTTCTAGGTGTCAGGGACCTAAATCCCATCAATATTTATATCTCCAGGAATACAACCAAAACTGGCAGATATACCACTTAATACATAATAAAGACCACCCCACCCCCATGAAAAAAAACTCAAATTAAACCACCAGACAGAAGAGTTGTCAGATTTCTCTTTTTACAGTAACATCATCAAGGCATGAAAGCCCCGTCAATTTGTCCGATTCTACAAGAGAGACCACCAGAATAATCAGATGCCCCTTTTATTGCACTGGCACCCGGAAACTCATTCATTGAGAAAATCTTTCCTATAACAGAGCTCAAACAGCCTAGCAAGGCACACAATACTATTGAGTGTTATCACCTATTGTAAAGGCTCCATCAATACTACTTGTTGTAAAGGACACCAGAATTAAGGTCTATATGTTCCTCTTATTGCATTGAAACCCACCAATAAAAAAGAAAGATCTTTTGTATAAAAGAAAGTCTATTAATCTGAGAGATAAAATAAAAGCGGGATCTGACCATTTTATCATATTAATAAAGATCATATTATCCAGTTTCGGCAAGTGAGCCCACCAGAAGGATCAGATACTACTTTATTGCAGACTACCCCCAATGATAAAGACCCAACCTGTGAGAAATTCCTGTAAAGGGAGCCTAATGGTCAGACCCTCATGTACTACAATGACCTCTAATAAGGACCCCATCAGTATTTCCATCTGCATCTAAATCACCAGAGCCCCCCTTCATTGCACAGACACCCACAAATTATAACAATATCATCCTATAGAAGAGTCTATCGGGGCACAGCTGTCAGATCCTTCTGTACATTTCTGGCATAAAAAGACCCTTAAATATTTATCTGTGCCAGCAAGCACACAGACACGCCATGGATACCCCCAATACGGACCCCCCCAGAATAAATCCCACCCTACAAAAGAGCCCAGACAGACAACTATTAGATCCGCTTTAGTATATCACACAATGGCAATAATTATATTTTTGCAATGACTACACACTACAATGTTCACAACCTTCTAGATTACACGGATAACACCCCCCAATAATGAATAAATGCCTCTATATAAAAGGGAACCCAGACAGATACAACTATCAGATGTCCTTTAGTAGAGCACACCTTAGATTGTAAGCTCCATGAGGGCAGGGACTGATGTAAATGTACAATATATATATATATATATATATATATATATATATATATATATATATATATATATATATATATATATATATATATATATATATATATTTATTAGATTGAGGGGGAACTATATATATATATATATATATATATATATATATTGTACATTTATATTTATTAGATTGAGGGGGAACTATATATATATATATATATATATATATATATATATATATATATATATATATATATTTATATATATTGATATATATATATATATATATATATATATATATATATATATATATATATATATATATATATATATATATATTTTGAGGGGGCACTATACAAGGACCTGAAATAAAATAATAGCAAGGAATCTCACTACAAAGATCAGAACCTTCTAGATCACATTGATAACCACCCCAATAATGAAGACCCCATTAATAAATCTATAAATAAAGGGAGCACAGACAGATACAGCCATCAGACCCCCTTTAGTACATCACACAATAATAAAGACCCCATCAATGACCTCTGCAAGTTATCTCACTACAATGATCACATCCCCCTCAACTGTCTTGACACCTGCCAAAAAAATACATATGAAAATGTAACATTACATTTTATAATAGAGCACTAAGACAGATGCAAATGTCATCGCTCCCCCCTTTAGTACATCGCCCACTGATAAAGACTCTGCAATGATGGACATAAATGTCAGAGCTCCCTTTTAGATCATAAAATAAAGATGATATAAAACTGCCGGACACCCTAGCACTGCACTGATGATTACCGATAATAAAAACCCCACTAATGAAAAGCGATATTACTTTATAACAGGGAGCCAGAAAGATACAATTGTCAGATCTCTCTTTAGTACATAACCCAATAATAAGGACCCCCCCCCCCAACCAATGATAATCTATGACCAGGGCTCGACAAATACCAGGCGCCAGGTCGCCATTGCGACTAGAAATTGTGCCCTGGCGCCTGGGTTTGTGTCACTGACAGGTGCCTCTGCTACAGGGCAGGCTGTGGGGTCTGTCTGGTAGTGGGGATGGAGCAGGAAGAGAGCACTCAGCAGCCGCTGACATTCTCCTCTCTTCTCCACACACTGTTGGTAGAACAGCGCAGCGTGTGTGAAACTGTATGTAGAGAGGAGCTGTCACAATTGAGGTTGGATGTCGGAGGTGGGCGGGACTAAAGGTGGGCAGGACCCAGCTATCCAAAACTAGCCAATGGGATGAAATCTGGGCGGGCCACTATGTGTATTTGGCTGCTGGGTCCCACCCACCTCTGACATTATGCTGAGTTTGTCAGCTGCTCTCTCCATACTGTTTCACAGCAGAGCAGGCCTGGTAATATGATCCTAGAGTGAGAGCTCAGCTCCTCCCTGCAACCAATCAGCCGGCTCACAGCACACTGACACTCAGAACATGTATCTAGTTCTTGAGTCAGAAGTACCCAGTACATTCTCACACCGCAGAGCTGCAGAGAGCATTCAGTTTCACATTTACACTATCGGCTGTGAAATCTGCCAGTGGAACCTGCCAATGCCAGTTAGTGCCATCTGCCAGTGCCAACCATTGCCACCTGCCAGTGCCAATTAGTGCCATCCAGTGCCACCTGCCAATGCAATCCAGTGCCATCTGCCAGTTAGTGCCATCTGCCAGTGCCAACCATTGCCACCTGCCAGTGCCAATTAGTGCCATCCAGTGCCATCTGCCAGTGCCAACCATTGCCACCTGCCAGTACCATCCAGTGCCATCTGCCAATGCCATTTAGTGCCATCTGCCAGTGCCAACCATTGCCATCCAGTGCCATCTGCCAGTGCAATCCAGTGCCACCTGCCAATGCCAGTTAGTGCCATCCATTGTAACCTGCCAGTGCCACCCAGTGCCAATTAGTGCCACCTGCCAATGCCAGTTAGTGCCATCCAGTGCCATCTGCCAGTGCCAATTAGTGCCGCCCGTCAGTGCCAGTTCTGGGTGCTGGGCAGAGGATGTAAATAACTGGCTCCTAACTTTTTCAGCTGGCTCCTAGATTCTAAGCAAATTTGTCAAGCCCTGATCTATGACTGTACAGAAGATCCTGCTACAATGATCAGATCCTTCCCTGTGGCACCGACACCCCCCAATAATAAAATCTTATTTTATAATAGACAACCCACACATATTACAATGCTAGTGTTATTACTGTGTGATGTACTATAGATGATATCACCTTGTATGTCTCTATAATAGGGCCCCCTGTACTGACCACCCCCCACCCCTATATAAAATGTCAGACTCCTCCATCCTTTACTACTAGTAACATCAATGATCACCCCTTCCTCCAATGATCACCCCCTTCCACCCCCTCCTCCCATGATCACCCCCTTCCACCACCTCTTCCCATGATCACCCCCTTCCTCCTCCAATGATCACCCCCTTCCTCCAATGATCACCCCCTTCCACCCCCTCCTCCAATGATCACCCCCTTCTACCCCCTCCTCCAATGATCACCCCCTTCCCCCAATGATCACCCCCTTCCACCCCCTCCTCCAATGATCACCCCCTTCTACCCCCTCCTCCAATGATCACCCCTTTCTACCCCCTCCTCCAATGATCACCCCCTTCCCCCCCCTCCTCCAATGATCACCCCCTTCCCCCAATGATCACCCCCTTCCACCCCTTCCTCCAATGATCAGACCCCGTTATTGTCCCCCAATAATAAACAGACCCCGTTCAGGCTCTTCTGTCCCCCGCCCCCGTATAGTGGAGCCCCCCTATATCCCTCACCCAGGCCGCTGATCTCCTGTCGGATATTGAGGCGGTTCCTCTCGTCCACTATCGCTGAGATCATCTGCTGGAGGGAGCGGTCCAGAGCGCCGTTCTCCTCCTCTCTCTTCCCGGCCCGGCTGTGACTCTTGACGGCGGCCATCCCCCTCCGGGGCTGCTCTCATCTCACTGCTGTGTGTCCCCCGACCAGCCCACCGGCTCGCTGACACCCGGCCGGAGACCCCCAGTCAGGCGACACTTCCGTCTCCCATAGCGGATCAGCGGGGAGCTTCCTGCAACACACTGCGATCCCAGCCAATCAGTAAGCGATTCTAGCGCAGCTCGGGAGGGGCGCGACTGAGAGAGGCCAATGAAGGCGCAGGGAGGGCGGGGGTAGGCAAATAGACTGCCAATAGAAGGAGCGCTGGAGGTTTAAAGGGACAGAAGGGGGAAGCGAATGAGGTCAGGCGGCTGGGCTGAGCGGGGAGGTCTGCGAGTGCCATGTGTGCTGCAGACAAGTTCACCCTCAAGGTGGTACAGAGTGTGATCGGAATGATGATCGGGGCTGGGTGGGGCCCCTCAGGATCTACACTGGATTCTATGGAAATATGTAGCCTCAGGGAATAGAACAATACAACTACTATGGATGGGAGAGATAATACACGGCCAGCTATGGAAGGAGACATTATTATTCTTTGACTTATTCTTTTTTCTGTGTCATATATATATATATATATATATATATATATATATATATATATATATAATCTCATCTTTTTAACCACTTAAGCCCCGGACCAATTTGCAGCCAAAGTCCCCTTTTTGCGATTCGGCACTGCGTCGCTTTAACTGACAATTGCGCGGTCGTGCGACGTGGCTCCCAAACAAAATTGGCATCCTTTTTTCCCCACAAATAGAGCTTTCTTTTGGTGGTATTTGATCGCCCCTGCGGTTTTAATTTTTTGCGCTATAAACAAAAATAGAGCGACAATTTTGAAAAAAATGCAATATTTTTTGCTTTTTGCTATAATAAATATCCCCAAAAAATATATAAAAAAAACATTTTTTTTTCCTCAGTTTAGGCCGATACATATTCTTCTACATATTTTTGGTAAAAAAAATTGCAATTAGCGATTATTGATTGGTTTGCGCAAAAGTTATAGCGTTTACAAAATTGGGGATAGTTTTATAGCATTTTTATTAATATTTTTTTTTTTACTAGTAATGGCGGCGATCAGCGATTTTTTATTGTGACTGCGACATTATGGCGGACACATCGGACATTTTTGACACATTTTTGGGACCATTGTCATTTATACAGAAATCAATGCTATTTAAATGCACTGATTCCTATGTAAATGATACTGGCAGTGAAGAAGTTAACCACTAGGGGGCGGGGAGGGGTTAAGTCTGTGTGTGTGTTTTTTTTTTTACAGTAGGGGGGCGTGGCTTTACGTCTGACGTCACTGATCGGCTTTCCCGGTGACAGGGAACAGCCGATCAGTGACAGACTTAGTAGGAAGCGCGGGGAGAGGTTTGTTTACACAGACCTCTCCCCGTTCTTCAGCTCTGTGACCCGATCGTTGGACACCAGCGGCGATCGGGTCTGCTGGTCCCTCGGCCGTGGTCACGGAGCTCAGGACCGGGTCGCGAGCGTGCCCCGCGACTGGGCTCTTAAAGGGCCACGTACAGGTACGTGATTGTGCCCAGCCGTGCCATTCTGCCAACGTATATCGGCATGAGGCGGTCCTTAAGCGGTTAAATTGTAAACAAGATAATTATCTGTTACTTTACCTACACACTGGCTATGGTCAAAATGTAAAATTATACAATATATTACCAAAAGTATTGGGACACCTGCCTTTACACACACATGAACTTTAATGGCATCCCAGTCTTAGTCCGTAAGGTTCAATATTGAGTTGGCCCACCCTTTGCTGCTATAACAGCTTCAACTCTTCTGGGAAGGCTGTCCACAAGGTGTAGGAGTGTGTCTATGGGAATGTTGGACCATTCTTCCAGAAGCGCATTTCTGAGGTCAGGCACTGATGTTGGATGAGAATGCCTGGCTCGCAGTTTCTGCTCTAATCATCCCAAAGGTGTTTTATCAGGTTGAAGTCAGGACTCTGTGCAGGCCAGTCAGGTTCCTCCACCCCAAACTCGCTCATCCATGTCTTTATGGACTTTGCTTTGTGCACTGCTCCAAATCATTTGGTGGAGGGGGGATTATGGTGTGGGCTTGTTTTTCAGGGGTTGGGCTTTAACCCTTACTGCTTGCCTGTGATTTATACTGACTCACTGCCTATTAAGACAATTGCACTGTTGCTGGTCAAGGTAGTTCAAAGGGCTTAGATGGATAAGACAAATCCATCAATTGAATGCAGAAACTGCTTTACCAGACGGATCATGCATCCTTGGACAGAACTCAAGAGAGCATCTCCAGAGTTAATATGTAAACTGCAACCTGATCTACATTCAACACAAGTTGAGCCCATTTTAAGTGGACACAGCGGCCTTTGCTACAATACACTTTGGTCGTTCAGTGTTGGATAGAACTAATCCTCAAAGTAAACACTTCAGCATTACCCACCCTTGTCTCTTGCTTGCTACATCCCACACGTATATGCATCCATGCTTGTGTCAGGAAAATTGACTGGACGCTAAAGCATGACAGCATCCAAGCGTCCAGCTTCATAGCACACGGCTTGTTAAGGGGGCCCCCGGAGGAAAAAAGCAGTGCCTGCGAGGGGGTCGCCAAGAGAAAATAAGGGACCGCTCTGTGCAATATCATTGCACAGAGCAGGCAAGTATAGCATCTTTATTTAAATTAAAAAACGAATGCCTTTTAATATCTTTTTTTTTTTTCCAATTCTTTATTTCTTTACAGGAATGCATTCAAACATTCGTAAGGGCATAACACCTTGCCCGTTATTCCTATTACATACATTAATCAAGCCTAAACATAATTTTAACATCTCAATCTGCGTTCCTGTTTATTTTTTCTATCCTTTTTATACATACACAACAAAGACATTTCCCCTGTTCCTTCCTAGTATCTGTAGGCCCCAGTCCCTAAGGGTCTCCAGCTACCATCTACAAAACTAAACCAAACCCTTTAATATCACTTTAAATATGGCATACCTAGAACATTTGACATCCAGAGCGGATTATTTTACAACATTTCCTTGCTATATACAGCAAAAACAATCATGAAATTAAACAAATAGCCAGAGAACAGACACAGCCTGTGAAATTGGAAGTGTCCCCATAGTCTAGTCATCAGTAGAAAAGTGTCCCCTTGCAATGATGCTCAGTGAAGACATGCCCCTTAACGTTGATGATCATTGAAGACACGCCCCTTAACATTAGTGATTAGTGAAGACATGACCCTTAAAAGGTATGCCCCTTTACGTTAGCGATCAGTGAAGGCATGCCCCTTAAGCTGGCGATCAGTGAAGACATGCCCCTTTAGGTTGGTGATCATTGAAGACATGCTCCTTTAGGATGGTGATCATTGAAGACATGCCCCTTAACGTTGGTGATCATTGAAGACATGCCCCTTAACGTTAGTGATCATTGAAGACATGCCCCTTAACGTTGGTGATCATTGAAGACATGCCCCTTTACGTTGGTGATCATTGAAGACATGCCCCTTTACGTTGGTGATCATTGAAGACATGCCCCTTTACGTTGGTGATCATTGAAGACATGCCCCTTAGCGTTGGTGATCATTGAAGACATGACCCTTAACGTTGGTGATCATTGAAGACATGCCCCTTTACGTTGGTGATCATTGAAGACATGCCCCTTTAGGTTGGTGATCATTGAAGACATGTCCCTTTAGGTTGGTGATCATTGAAGACATGCTCCTTTTAGGTTGGTGATCATTGAAGACATACTCCTTTTAGGTTGGTGATCAGTGTAAGTTGGCATTTCTTCACTGCTGTTAGGTACAGAGAGACACCTTCCATTTGATGTCAGTTGGAAATTGCCCCTCACATTGGATGATCACTCTAAGTGGGAAATCAGTTACCCAATGCTCAAGGAACCCATATGCGGCGTACACACGCTCGGACTTTCCAGCGGGATTGTCCGCCGGACCTAGTCCAGCGGACAAACCGCTGGACTTTCCAGCGGAGGTCCGCCGGACTTTCCAAACGTGTAGACTTGCCCACACACGCCCGGACTTTTCCGGCGGACAATCCGCCGTAGTTTTGGCCAAAGTCTGCGGACTTTTGAAATGAACGGACTTGCCCACACACGGAGGAAAGTCCGTTCATTTAAAACGTGACTCCAGGTAGACGGGACTAGCGAAGGCAGTCAATGCTGCCGTGCTAGCCCCGTCACCTGGTATGGATTTAAAGGGGAATCCCTACGCCGAAAAAACGGCATGGGGGTCCCCCCCAAATCCATATCAGACCCTTATCCGAGCACGCAGCCTGGCCAGTCAGGAAAGGGGGTGGGGACGAGCGAGCGCCCCCCCCTCCTGAGCCGTACCAGGCCGCGTGCCCTCAACATGGGGGGTGCCCTGGGGAAAGGGGGGCCCTGCGACCCCCCCCACCCCAAAGCACCTTGTCCCCATGTTGATGAGGACAAGGGCCTCTTCCCGACAACCCTGGCCGTTGGTTGTCGGGGTCTGCGGGCGGGGGGCTTATCGGAATCTGTGAGCCCCCTTTAATAAGGGGGCCCCCAGATACCTACCCCCCACCCTATGTGAATGAGTATGGGGTACCACTACCCATTCACCTAAGAAAAAAAGTGTAAATAAAAAAAATCTTCACAATTTTTAAAAATACTTTATTGCACAGCTCCGGGGGTCTTCTTCCATCTTGGGGGGTCTTCTCGCCGGACTCTTCCGCTATCTTCTGCTCTTTTACTAGCTCTTTCACTAGCGGAGGAGCCCGGCTTTCTTCTTCGTCGCCGCCGCCGTCTGGGGGTCTTGTTCCGACTTCGGGGGTCTCTTCTGTTCTTCTTGCTGGGCCTCCGCTTTCTTCTTCCAGCTCTTTTACGAGCGTTGGCCCGGGCTTGTTGTGTTGCCGTCGCTGTCACCGCCGCCGCCTTCTGCTTCTTCTTCTTCTGCTTCTTGTTCTTCTTTCTTCTTCCAATGTTGACTCTGCGCTGTCTCTTCTTCTAATGGCTCCGACGTGTTGCGCTGCCAGTTATATAGGGACAAGGGGTGGGTCTCCTGCTCATGTCACATGGTGACCCCGCCCCCTTATGATGTCACAGTTCCAGCATCCTCCGGGACTGTGACATCATATGGGGGCGGGGTCACCATGGTGACCCGCCCCTTGTCCCTATATAACTGGCAGCGCAACACGTCTGAGCCATTAGAAGAGGAGACAGCGCCGAGTCAACATCGGAAGAAGAAAGAAGAACAAGAAGCAGAAGAAGAAGAAGCAGAAGGCGGCCGCGACGGCAACACAACAAGCCCAGGTCACTGCTCGTAAAAGAGCTGGAAGAAGAAAGCTGAGGCCCGGCAAGAAGAACAGAAGAGACCCCCGAAATCGGAACAAGACCCCCCCCAGACGGCGGCGGCGATGAAGAAGAAAGCCGGGCTCCTCCGCTAGTGAAAAAGCTAGTAAAAGAGCAGAAGATAGCTGAGGAGTCCGGCGAGAAAACCCCCCAAGATGGAAGAAGACCCCCGGAGCTGTGCAATAAAGTATTTTTAAAAATTGTGTCGTTTTTTTTTTTTTTTTTATTTACACTTTTTTCCTTAGGTGAATGGGTACATCGTACCCCATACTCATTCACATAGGGTGGGGGGCCGGTATCTGGGGGCACCCTTATTAAAGGGGGCTCACGGATTCCGATAAGCCCCCCGCTCGCAGACTCCGACAACCAGCGGCCAGGGTTGTCGGGAAGAGGCCCTTGTCCTCATCAACATGGGGACAAGGTGCTTTGGGGTAGGGGGGCACCCCCCATGTTAAGGGCACGTGGCCTGGTGCGGCTCAGGAGGGGGGGCTCGCTCGTCCCCACCCCCTTTCCTGACCGGCCAGGCTGCGTGCTCGGATAAGGGTCTGATATGGATTTGCCTTTAAATCAATACCAGGTGACGGGGCTAGCGCGTCGGGATTGACTGCCTTCGCTAGTCCCGTCTACCTGGAGTCACGTTCTAAATGAATGGACTTTCCTCCGTGTGTGAGGCAAGTCCGTTGATTTCAAAAGTCCCGCGGACTAGCACACAGACGGCGATTGCTGAGTCCGGCGGACAATTTTAAGTCAAAACTTAAAGCTTAGTCCACCGGACTTTTGTGAACAAATAGTATATAGACAATCCTGCGGGAAAGTCTGATCGTGTGTACGGGACCATAGTAAACTCTGAAGGGACTCTAGTTGAGAAAGCCTACTCTGAAAAAATATACTTTAATCTTTTAATGAACTTTAGTTCTTAATTTTTGATTGGATCGGGTACATCCAATCTCACACCTCCACTAATAATCCCTTTTAACTGATGTTAAATATAACCCTCTTTTTTCTTGTTAAAAAAAAGTATATAACCCTCTTTGACCTTGCACACACATGTTTCATCTTGTATAATTGCAGGGGACATACAACAAGCTTTTTTACAAAGCATTTGCACAGCCATTATTGAACACTTTTTTTACACCTTTAATTCAATGCGCATTGATATGTTAAAAAATTGTGTGTTAACACAACTCGCCAGGACACCAAGATCTGAATGGGCCCATAATATACCCACAAGGCAATATTACCACAGAACAGGTGCTTGTATGTGTGGATTCCATATATGTTTACTATAAACGTTAGCTGTGTGTGATCCAGACTTCACGTGTGTCTGGGATAAGTAGCAGACTGCGTTCCCGCTACATGACCTCATTAATCCGTAAGTAGGTCAACAACACTTGGGAATGCCTAATTATCTTTAATGGGAACATTATATTGTGCAGAGTATATGGGGTTACACGCTAAATGTTAGGGACATTTTTATTTTCTCTTCTGTCGTACATAATGACACTCTATTATATTACATTAATTGGAGACTTTATAACTAAAGGTTACTGCTTTGGAGCAGAACGACTAAGAGGAGAAGTTAAACTTCCCATTCTAGATTATTCGCTGCACTGTATCTATGGAGGATCAGCATTGTCTGGGTTAGGATGTGAATTGGGACTACAGAACACCCACCCCCTCCATAACATGGGGGAAGTGTTCTATAGTTGACAGAAGTGATCTGGGCAAGGCTGCTGACATTTCTTTAGATTTCAGTGCAGCAGAAAGCAAAGAAAGTTAGGAGCTCACTGCGATCCTGGCAGGATCAACAGGTATTTTTCTTGTTGTACTTATCACTTCCAATTGTATATTTTTTTTTTTATAAATCTTTATTTTATCATAATTTTTCACATTTTATCAACACAAACATTTCGTTTTCAGCAGTATATTATACATACATTTATATCATTGCACCTTTTAACATTTTCTGTTTACTTCATTTCATGTATCGGTATATGTTGTCCGTATACTATTGATCCTACATTCATCCTACATTCATCGACCATTCTTCCCACTTATTCATTAATTCTTCTCTATCGAGCAACACAACCCACACGAAAAAAAAGAAAAGAAAAAAAGGAAAAAAAAAAAAAAAAAAGGGGGGGGGAGACCCTCCTCTCTTTCATGTGTCTCTCATCTCTAGGATATGATTTAATCGTTCTGTTCATATTGTTAACAATAAAGAGGATGATATCCTATATTCTTCCCATTTTTGCCATGTTTCTTTTATTTGGCCTATCAAGCCTTTTTCGCTTGTGATCCTCTTTTCCAGTGAGCGCATCTCGTCCATTTCCACTATCCATTCCCCTATTGTAGGTGATATATTGTTTTTCCATTTTCTTGCTATGACAGTTCTAGCTGCTGTTAGACAGTGTTTTAGTATCCCTTTTTTTATCTTTTTAATTGATCCCGGTATCATTGACCATATAGAGATCGTTATATCTGGCTGTATATCTATATCTGTCATCTCATAGTATATTTTATATATTTTTTCCCAGAATATATAGGCTCCTGGGCAAAAAAAACAGATATGTGACATCGTACCGATTGCTTTCTGACATCTCCAACAGGTGTTGTCGTTCTCCGTGTTAATTTTATGCATATCAATTGGGCATTTATACCATCTAACTAATAGTTTATAATTTCTTTCTTGGTGTCTATTGGAGAGTGACATCTTGTGTATTACTGTAATTGCTTTGTCCCACTTTTCTCTGGGTATGGTCATACCTAGTTCTTCTTCCCATTTTTTTTATATAGTTCAACTCTTGTATCTGCCTATTCGAGATTAAATATTCGTATACCTTAGATAGATTATGTGTAGGTTTTTGTTCTTGTAGAAATAGTGTTTCCAATGGTGTTGGTGTTCTATCAAGTGTTCCTGTTTTCTCAAGGGTGGTTATGTACTCCTGGAGTTGTCTGTATTGTATCCATTTGTTTGAGTGTTCTCTACCCATGTCTTCTAATCGGGGACGTTTGTTATTCTCCATTGTCTGTATAATTCTGATATTATCTTTTCTTTGCCATTTTAAGAAATTTTTAGTTTCTCTCGCTGGTGGGAAATCAGGGTTGCAGAAGAGAGGTGTCATTGGGCCCACATAGGATGACCCTATCCCCCTCTTCATCAATCCATCCCACATTTTCAATGTTGCCTCAACCGTGTATGGCGTATCTTGTTTAGGTGGCCTGTTTTTTTCCTTTATCCATGGCAAAGCTTTTAAATTTATATTCATGATCTCTTCCTCCAGCTTCACCCATTGTTTTTTTCCCCTATTATGGAACCAGTCTAGAATCCTAGTCACTAGTACTGCTTTTAGATACACTGATAGATCTGGGAGAGCTAGACCACCGTCTCTTTTACATCTAGTAAGGACCTCCCTACTTACTCTTGCAGGCTTGCCTGCCCATATGAAACTCCCAATAAGTCTCTGTAGGGTGTTCAATATATTTTTTTTTTTTTTTTTTTTTAACAAATGGTTCAATATATTTTTTAAAGGGAATATTGGAATTGTCTGGAACACGTAAAGTATTTTTGGAAGTATGTCCATTTTAATAATATTTATGCGACCTGTCCAAGAGAAAATCCCATTGTTATATTTTTGAAGTTGTTTCGTTACTTTTTGTACTAATGGTAGGTAATTGCTTTCCTGAAGTTTTCCCATATCTTTAGGTATAAATATTCCGAGGTATTTAATGGCATTGCTTTGCCACTTAAAAGAAACATTTTTTTTAAGTATATCAATATTATCTATGGGAAGCGTTATATTTAAGGCTTCTGTTTTGTTATAATTAACTTTAAAATTACTTACTGCCGCGAAGCGCTTAAATTCTTTAATTAGATTAGGTAGTGTTACTATGGGATTTGTGATATATAATAATAGGTCATCCGCATAAACTGACATTTTGTATTCATGTTTTTTTATTTTAATTCCCTGTATATCTTTATTATTCCGAATTGCTGTCATCATATGTTCCATAGTTAGAACATATATCAATGGAGATAAGGGGCATCCCTGTCGGGTTCCATTCCTTATTACTACAGTATCGGATATCCAATTGTATATTTAACAAACCAAACATGAGCAAATAAAAGAAGTTCATTGTTAGGATTTATTTACACTTTAAAGGCAGCCCATTTAAATGAATGGGCTGGCAAGGCACCAAACTGCCCCCCAAAATAGACATGCTCTATTTGTGGCAATGCAGTGCATCTCAACACAGGCAATGTGTTACCTTTAGTGTGTTGGGGTGCTATTCAAAATGTATGGCACCACAATACATTAATGCATGGCTTATAGAGAAAGGTAAAATGTGTGGTAAGTACCACAATGCACAGCAGCAAAAAAGTAGACTTAAAACCTAAACGGATTATATTCTTGTATTATAAACATTTTCCAAATAATCCCCTTTTGTATCCCAATGCTGCTGATCTCCTCCAGCCTCTCTCAGCCACTACCTTTCTACTGTATATGCACTTACTCTAACCCTCTTCCAGGTGGTGACAACAGTGGGCCATGTTTGCACAATGTATGTTGGCCGCATCTACAGCAGGGACGGCACATGACACCAAAATAGCGCAACAATTTTCAAATAGCGAGACAGTTTTCTTCTTATAGAAGAAAGTGCCTGAAAAAGTAACTTCATGGCAGGACCACCAGGTGTTATTTTTAAGCTTAAGGTGATTGTTATTTTTTTTTTTTAAACAACAAGCCTTTACTAACATGTTCTACTTACCTGCTCTGTGTAGTGGTTTTGCACAGAGCAGCCCAGATCCTCCTCTTCTCGGGTTCCCCCCGATGGCACTCCAGGCCCCACCTTCCTGCTGAGTGCTTTCAGAGCAAGCAGCTTGCTGTGGGGGCACCTGAGCAGGCGCGCTCCTGAGCCGCTGCTCTGCATGTCCATTCACACTCAGAGCTGCGGTTCGACCCTATCCCCTCTCTCTCCCCATTGGCTCACTGGATGTGATTGACAGCCATGGGAGCTAATGGCTCCCCCTGCTGCCTCATCCAATGAGGAGTGAGAGTCCCCAGAGAGCTGAGACTGTCGCACACATCTCTGGATCGTGATGGGGTTCAGGTAAGTATTGGGGGGGGGGGTTGGGGCTTCTGCGCAGAGAAGGTTTTTTTTTTTATAGAATAGAATACATGAAGGTAAAAAACCTAGAGCCTTTACAACCACCTTAACTTCAGGCTTCAACCCCCAGCTCCATATGACACCCAACCCCAGCAGTATTTTATAATTTATTTTTATTTTTCATTTTTATACTTACATTTTCCTGATATCTTCAGGCTGGCCACTTTATATGCAGGGTCCTTGGGATCTTCTTTCAGTTCTGGGTGGTTCTCTCTAAAACGGGGAGCAGCGCAAGGTCTTTACGGTTATTTTATATGTGCCCTGTTCACATTTGAGCACAGCCTTCATACACAGGAAGAATTCTTTTTTTTTTTTTTTTTTTTTTTTGCATAGCAGAAAAATGGCAGCAGGTGCTCAGGACTGATGAGTCAAAATTTGAAATATTTGGCTGTAGCAGGAGGAAGTTTGTTTGCAAAGGGCTGGAGAGTAGGGCAGGGACATGCAGGGTCACAGAGACCCCAAATTTGGGGGGTAGGTAGCCAAAGTCCTACCTTCCCACTGGACAATTTTGGGGCTCCTGACACCTATAGCTCCGGAGATACCACGCTCCTTGCACAGCCTGTTAGAAGCTACACACAGCATGGCCAGTTTAAATACAAGCTGGCATACTCTGTTTGCAGCAGACTGAGAGGATGAGCCCACAGTGTCTCCCACTACTTGTCACTGGCACTGAGCTCAATGGACAGCTTGGAGCCTTGGACCAATGGTAAAGTACCAATGGTCCAAGCTGTCCAATAGATGACCAGATTTTCAAAATGAAATCTGGGGACATTTTTTTTTATTGGCAAATGGTAAACTATTTTATAAGCATATTTTCCTCAAATTATATGATGCAGTGTACCGGTATGTGGTATGTGTTTATGGAATGATTGTATGATATATATATATATATATATATATATATATATATATACACATTATTTCTCACATTTCGTCCATAAGATAAAAAAAAAGAAAGATGCTTCTTACCAACGTCCAGAGCACTGTGTATATTACAGGCCTCCCCTCAGACCACCGTCCAGAGCACTGTGTACATTACAGGCCTCCTCTCAGACCACCGTCCAGAGCACTGTGTACATTACAGGCCTCCTCTCAGACCACTGTCCAGAGCACTGTGTACATTACAGGCCACCTCTCAGACCAACGTCCAGAGCACTGTGTACATTACAGGCCTCCCCTCAGACCACTGTCCAGAGCACTGTGTATCCACCCCCCCCCCCAGTCTGCACAATCCCCCCCCCCCGTCTGCACAATTCCCCCCAGTCTGAACAATTCCCCCCCCCCAGTCTGCACAATCCCCCCCAGTCTGCACAATACCCCCCCCCCCAGTCTGCACAATACCCCCCCCCCAGTCTGCACAATACCCCTGCCAGTCTGGGGGGAGAAAGAAATGAGAAGGGAAAGAGGCAAAGCAAAGAGGTCTGGTGAGAGAGGAGAGCTGTTCATGGAGTGGGTGGCTCACTCAGCAATATTGCCGGCAGAGTGAGGGAGGAGCCAGGAAGTGCTGATGGAACGGGCAACAGGTGATACAGCCTGACTCCCGGGTGGCCGGCCGGAGCTAAAATGCGGAATCGCCTGAGACTGAGCAGCCGAAAATAGTGCCACGGCTGTTGCATCGCGAATCCGGGGACAAATTCGGTCCTATCCAATAACAATGCTGCAGTAGAGGCTGTCTTCTCACTACAGTGTCATAGAAGGGGACACGTGTCCAAAAGACACATGTTCCCTTCCAGCCCAGCCCTCTTAACTAGAAGGAAAAAGCATGGGTTTATGGGTATAAGATTTACCCATAATCCCATGTTTTTCTCACACAGTTAAGAGAGAGAATGAGAATCTGCTGCTGCTGAAAAGGTACTGTTATAATCAAGCTAAATCTTATATTATTATGCTGTGTCTTATAACATAATAATGTATTATTTATCTATTTACTGTGAAATTTCTGGTTTGAAGCTATAACTTCAAACTTCAGTAATTTGTCCGTTAAGCCACCTGCTTGTGTACAGTTTTTTTAAATATAGTAAATTACCTTAAAAACAAATATATATTAATTATTTGTATATTACTTACTTATGGTAATTAACCCCTTGCCACCCAGGCTAATTCTGACACTTCTCTCCTACATGCAAAAATCATAATTTTTTTGCTAGAAAATTACTCAGAACCCCCAAACATTATATATAGTTAGCAGAATGCCTAGTGAATAAAATGGTGGTCGCTGCAACTTTTTATGTTACACAATATTTGTGCAGCAATTTTTCGAGCACCTTTTATTTGGGAAAAAAAAAGTTTTCACGAATAAGAGAGAAAATCAAGTTTGCCCGTTTTTTTGGATAATGTGAAAGAAGATGTTACGCTGAGTAAATAGATACCTAACATGTCACACTTTAAAATTGCGCACACTCGTGGAATGGCGCCAAACTTCAGTATTTAAAAATCTCCATAGACATCGCTTTAATTTTATTTACAGGTTACATGTTTAGAGTTACAGAGGAGGTCTAGTGCTAGAATTATTGCTCTCGCAATAATGACACATACTGGTGGGGCATTTAAGCCTTCAGTGGTGCTGGCATCAGATGTGCTGTCAGCAGCTTCGTCAGCCCTCCCTGGATCCCCAGCAGCCTTGAACCGGCATTGAGTCCCCCCCCCCGGCACGGGGACTAGGTACGCGACCCCCCCGGCCCCCATACGACCACCTACCTCCACATCGCACCACCCGTCACCCCTGCCCCCACCACAGCCCTCTGGGCAGGCACTCAGGAAACACCGCTGGATCACCGCTCGTCGGCCAGCAGCTCTCCCCTCATTCAGGTCAGTTCAGGCCCGGGTACCCACGCCAACCAGACCCCCCCCAGCCGCGATTGCCTCCACACCTGCTGGGAAGCCGAGATCAGGCTAGCCCACGGCTCTGGCCTAGCCCGGCGGCCATCTTGGTCCACCCAGATACCGCACAGGACATCCCCCGGACCCCCCAGCAAATACAAACGGGACCTGCTTCCATTCCTGGTCAGTCACCTGGGTGGGCAACATCCACAGCTGAGACCCAGCCCACGCCAGCCCACCCCACAGCTTACCCTTACCTCCTTTCTGCATGCAGGCGTGCCCTTCCCGTCTCAGAACACCACTGCCTTAGGAACCGGACTTCACCGCAGAGGCACCAGGCCACACAGCAAGCCCCTCCGGGATTATCTCCAATCAGGTAAGCCCTCGGGACCCCCCTCTCTCCCCCCCACTAGCAGTTGATCCAGGGCCCTGAGGTCCACCGCCTCCGGGGGTCAGGAAGGAATATTTTCCCCTACTTAGCAATTGGCTGCCACAGCTAGGGGTTTTTCGCCTTCCTCTGGATCAACGGGAGGGTGGTAGGTTCAGTAGGCCCCCATCACCCCTACCGGAACTATTCGCACCAGCACAACAACACACCACAGCTGTCACCAGCAGTATTCTTCTGGTCCAGGATCTTCGCTACAAGCAGAGGCAGCTCGACTCGACAAACTCAACTAAACAAACTCCTTCCACATAGGGCACCACATGATCAACTTGCGCGCTTACAAATAGCCTTAACACGGTGGCAAGGCTGATAACTAGACTGACAACAGGAAAAACCTGGATCAGGATCATCAACTCAGTCATCCTAGTACCATCAACTTGATCCTCTCGCCATGTGCTACTTTAAATACTCAGCAGAAGTTCTCCGCAGGGTAAGGAATACCACTGCAACATTGCCAGCCTCCATTCAAAAAATCCTACGAAAAGAACAACTAAAGACCGACCTACGATCAACCATCAAACACAGGAAGATACCAACCCAACCACAACAATTAGCATGCGCCATTATCAACACCAGATCTGCAGCCAAACACAGACTGGAAGTACACGACTTCATCACCCAAAACAACATAGATTGCCTCTTCATCACAGAAAGCTGGCTAACGCCTGACTGCAACACCATCCTTACCGAATTGGTTCCGGAGAACTACAGGATCCTAACTGAGCATCGGAAAGGAAAAAAAGGAGGAGGCCTAGCAGTGATTTTTAAATCTCACCTTGTGCTCACCAAACCAATTTTGCAGAACTCAGTGCCTTTTATGGAGACACTGACGCTACATCTTCAATCAACACCCCATGACACCACTCACATTCTACTTTGCTATAGACCACCAGGACCAAAGACCAATCTGCTTACACCCCTCATGGAATTCATCTCAATACACACCCTGAAATCCAAAAACTTCCTGGTACTTGGAGACTTTAACCTCTGGGCAAACTCTTCCCAAGACCCTATCGCGACCGCCTGCATCAGCCAACTGGAAGAACTGGGTCTCCAGCAACTGATAAAGACTCCCACACATGGTTCAAGACACACCCTGGACCTCATCTTCAAACAAAATTTGGCCATCAACATACTCGACAACATACCACTACCATTGGATGGACCACCACGCCATCAAATTTAAAATCTCCACCAATACCAACCACCAAAAACAGAAACCTGCAACAACAACTCATTGGACCAGATCGCAGAAGAAACTACACTCCGAAACCTTCAAAACCACTTTATCAAACAAAATAGCAACACTGAATTTAACCCACTCAACGGAACAAACACTCAGCTCCCTAAACAAGGTATTACTACAATCAGCAGACTCAGTGGCTCCGAAACGCAGAACACTCATCCGGAGGAAAAACTTGGGATGGATTAATAGCTCTCTCACGCTACTCAAGCAAGAACGCAGAAGAGCTGAAAGAGCATGGAGAAGAAATCCTACCAAGGAAAATCACACAAACTACAAAGGACTCACAGAGAATTATCACAAAGCAATCTTCAAAGCTAAAAAAGATTATTTCTCAAATACCATCTTATCGGCCTTAAACCGCCCTCGGGAACTTTTTAAAATAGTTGCTCAGTCGATGAACCCTGTATGCTTAGAGCCCCCAGCAAACGAAACCCAAGATTTCTGCAATGAATTATCAGATTTTTTCATCAACAAAATCGACAACATCCGGAAAACAATTAATCAGAAAAAAACAACCAACTGCAGTCAACCAGAGCGAAAAGAAGATATCGACACGAATATCCCACAACCACCAAAGTTTTCTCTGACCCCAATTACCACGGATACCACTAAAAACATCATCAAAAACCTCAGAGACAGCACATCTCCTATTGACATCATCCCCACAAAACTCCTGAAAGAATGCTCCAACATCTTGGCTCCCACCCTAACTCACCTCATAAATCAATCGTTCTAAGAAGGGATTGTTCCGGGCGCCCTCAAACAAGGCATCATCAAACCCCTGCTAAAGAAACCCAACCTCGACCCTCGGTACCCTAACCACCGCAGACCGATAACAAGCCTGAACAACATCTCCAAGATTATGGAGAAGGCGGTAGTACAACAGATACAATGCCACCTGGACACACACAAACTCCTGGACCCTCAACAATCAGGCTTCCGCCCAGGCCATGGTACAGAAACAGCACTCCTGAAGATATGGGACGACGCCCTCGAAGCAGCAGATGACGGAGAATCATGTCTCCTGGTACTGTTGGACCTCAGTGCAGCGTTTGATACTGTGGACCACAATACTCTACTCATTCGCCTCATAGAAGTAGCAGGAGTCACAGACTCAGATCTACAATCGTTCGCATCCTTCTTAGGAAATAATTCTCAGACAGTGAAACTAGGAGGTTTCACCTCTGAAACCCGGGCAATCTCTTGTGGAGTCCCTCAAGGATCACCCTTGTCGCCAGTGCTCTTCAACATATACATCCGCCCACTCCTCAAAATCATCAGAAGATCAGACCTCTGCTTCCACTCATACGCTGACGACGCGCAATTATATTTTCGTATCACCGGACAAAAAGACCATCATCAGCAATTAGAAAAATGCCTAACTCTGATAGACGACTGGATGACCACTAGCTCCCTCAAACTTAACGAATCGAAAACAGAACTTCTTATTCTACATGCAAACCAAAACTCCCGAACCAAGATCCCTTGGACACCACCCACCATCTTTGGACAGACCATCTCCCCAAGGACCAAGGCCAAGAGTCTCGGAGTCATTTTTGACTCAGAAATGTCAATGGATGCACAAATAGGAGCAGTAGTCAGTGGTTCTCACCATCTGCTCCGCCTGCTCCGCAGACTCATCCCCTTCATTCCAAAGGAGGACAAAGCAGTGGTAGTTGGAACAGTCATTAATTCACGACTTGACTATGCAAACTCCCTTTACATAGGATTACCCCAATATCAACTTGCACGCTTACAACTTATCCAAAACACAGCGGCAAGGCTGATAACAGGAAAAAAAACCTGGGAATCCATCTCCCCTTCACTGAGGAGCCTACATTGGCTAACCGTAAAGAATTGGGTCACATTCAAGACCCTCTGCCTCACCTACAAATGTACCCATGGAGACGCTCCTCAATACCTTCTTGAGAAAATAAAACACTACACACCCAATCGCAGTCTTCGATCGGCTAACCAAAACCTCCTCCTCATTTCCAAATCCCGCTACAAATCAAAGGGGGAACGGAGATTCGCTGTCCAAGGACCACAGCTATGGAACGCTCAACCAACCTACATCCGCATGGAAGAAAACCATCAGGCCTTCAGGAAAAAACTCAAGACCTACCTCTTCTAAGAAGCTTGACAACAAAGCACGAATACAGCGCCTTGAGGCGTTTCAGTTCGCATTGTAGCGCTATACAAATTATTCATTCATTCATTCATTCATCGTGGTGTATGTAACCTGTGTGTATCTGGCTCTGATACTAGCCAGTGCCTCACCAGCCACTGACCTCACCGCACATCCTGTATGGCTTTTTGGCTGAAATTCTTTCATGAAGACCACTTCTGGCCAGACCTCCCCAGACAGTAGATTTACCCATAATCCCATGTTTTTCTCACACAGTTAAGAGAGAGAATGAGAATCTGCTGCTGCTGAAAAGGTACTGTTATAATCAAGCTAAATCTTATATTATTATGCTGTGTCTTATAACATAATAATGTATTATTTATCTATTTACTGTGAAATTTCTGGTTTGAAGCTATAACTTCAAACTTCAGTAATTTGTCCATTAAGCCACCTGCTTGTGTACAGTTTTTTTAAATATAGTAAATTACCTTAAAAACAAATATATATTAATTATTTGTATATTACTTACTTATGGTAATTAACCCCTTGCCACCCAGGCTAATTCTGACACTTCTCTCCTACATGCAAAATCATATTTTTTTTGCTAGAAAATTACTCAGAACCCCCAAACATTATATATATTTAGCAGAATGCCTAGTGAATAAAATGGTGGTCGCTGCAACTTTTTATGTTACACAATATTTGTGCAGCAATTTTTCGAGCACCTTTTATTTGGGGAAAAAAAAGTTTTCACGAATAAGAGAGAAAATCAAGTTTGCCCGTTTTTTTGGATAATGTGAAAGAAGATGTTACGCTGAGTAAATAGATACCTAACATGTCACACTTTAAAATTGCGCACACTCGTGGAATGGCGCCAAACTTCAGTATTTAAAAATCTCCATAGACATCGCTTTAATTTTATTTACAGGTTACATGTTTAGAGTTACAGAGGAGGTCTAGTGCTAGAATTATTGCTCTCGCAATAATGACACATACTGGTGGGGCATTTAAGCCTTCAGTGGTGCTGGCATCAGATGTGCTGTCAGCAGCTTCGTCAGAAGCTCTGGCCTTTCAGGCCCTCCAGCCCTCCCTGGATCCCCAGCAGCCTTGAACCGGCATTGAGTCCCCCCCCCGGCACGGGGACTAGGTACGCGACCCCCCCGGCCCCCATACGACCACCTACCTCCACATCGCGCCACCCGTCACCCCTGGCCCCACCACAGCCCTCTGGGCAGGCACTCAGGAAACACCGCTGGATCACCGCTCGTCGGCCAGCAGCTCGCCCCTCATTCAGGTCAGTTCAGGCCCGGGTACCCACGCCAACCAGACCCCCCCCAGCCGCGATTGCCTCCACACCTGCTGGGAAGCCGAGATCAGGCTAGCCCATGGCTCTGGCCTAGCCCGGCGGCCATCTTGGTCCACCCAGATACCGCACAGGACATCCCCCGGACCCCCCAGCAGGTACAAACGGGACCTGCTTCCATTCCTGGTCAGTCACCTGGGTGGGCAACATCCACAGCTGAGACCCAGCCCACGCCAGCCCACCTCACAGCTTACCCTTACCTCCTTGCTGCATGCAGGCGTGCCCTTCCCGTCTCAGAACACCACTGCCTTAGCAACCGGACTTCACCGCAGAGGCACCAGGCCACACAGCATGCCCCTCCGGGATTATCTCCAATCAGGTAAGCCCTCGGGACCCCCCTCTCTCCCCCCCACTAGCAGTTGATCCAGGGCCCTGAGGTCCAACCGCCTCCGGGGGTCAGGAAGGAATATTTTCCCCTACTGAGCAATTGGCTGCCACAGCTAGGGGATTTTCGCCTTCCTCTGGATCAACGGGAGGGTGGTAGGTTCAGTAGGCCCCCATCACCCCTACCGGAACTATTCGCACCAGCACAACAACACACCACAGCTGTCACCAGCAGTATTCTTCTGGTCCAGGATCTTCGCTACAAGCAGAGGCAGCTCGACTCGACAAACTCGACTAAACAAACTCCTTCCACATAGGGCACCACATGATCAACTTGCGCGCTTACAAATAGCCTTAACACGGTGGCAAGGCTGATAACTAGACTGGCAACAGGAAAAACCTGGATCAGGATCATCAACTCAGTCATCCTAGTACCATCAACTTGATCCTCTCGCCATGTGCTACTTTAAATACTCAGCAGAAGTTCTCCGCAGGGTAAGGAATACCACCGCAACATTGCCAGCCTCCATTCAAAAAATCCTACGAAAAGAACAACTAAAGACCGACCTACGATCAACCATCAAACACAGGAAGATACCAACCCAACCACAACAATTAGCATGCGCCATTATAAACACCAGATCTGCAGCCAAACACAGACTGGAAGTACACGACTTCATCACCCAAAACAACATAGATTGCCTCTTCATCACAGAAAGCTGGCTAACGCCTGACTGCAACACCATCCTTACCGAATTGGTTCCGGAGAACTACAGGATCCTAACTGAGCATCGGAAAGGAAAAAAAGGAGGAGGCCTAGCAGTGATTTTTAAATCTCACCTTGTGCTCACCAAACCAATTTTGCAGAACTCAGTGCCTTTTATGGAGACACTGGCGCTACATCTTCAATCAACACCCCATGACACCACTCACATTCTACTTTGCTATAGACCACCAGGACCAAAGACCAATCTGCTTACACCCCTCATGGAATTCATCTCAATACACACCCTGAAATCCAAAAACTTCCTGGTACTTGGAGACTTTAACCTCTGGGCAAACTCTTCCCAAGACCCTATCGCGACCGCCTGCATCAGCCAACTGGAAGAACTGGGTCTCCAGCAACTGATAAAGACTCCCACACATGGTTCAAGACACACCCTGGACCTCATCTTCAAACAAAATTTGGCCATCAACATACTCGACAACATACCACTACCATGGATGGACCACCACGCCATCAAATTTAAAATCTCCACCAATACCACCCACCAAAAACAGAAACCTGCAACAACAACTCATTGGACCAGATCGCAGAAGAAACTACACTCCGAAACCTTCAAAACCACTTTATCAAACAAAATAGCAACACTGAATTTAACCCACTCAACGGAACAAACACTCAGCTCCCTAAACAAGGTATTACTACAATCAGCAGACTCAGTGGCTCCGAAACGCAGAACACTCATCCGGAGGAAAAACTTGGGATGGATTAATAGCTCTCTCACGCTACTCAAGCAAGAACGCAGAAGAGCTGAAAGAGCATGGAGAAGAAATCCTACCAAGGAAAATCACACAAACTACAGAGGACTCACAGAGAATTATCACAAAGCAATCTTCAAAGCTAAAAAAAGATTATTTCTCAAATACCATCTCATCGGCCTTAAACCGCCCTCGGGAACTTTTTAAAATAGTTGCTCAGTCGATGAACCCTGTATGCTTAGAGCCCCCAGCAAACGAAACCCAAGATTTCTGCAATGAATTATCAGATTTTTTCATCAACAAAATCGACAACATCCGGAAAACAATTAATCAGAAAAAAACAACCAACTGCAGTCAACCAGAGCGAAAAGAAGATATCGACACGAATATCCCACAACCACCAAAGTTTTCTCTGACCCCAATTACCACGGATACCACTAAAAACATCATCAAAAACCTCAGAGACAGCACATCTCCTATTGACATCATCCCCACAAAACTCCTGAAAGAATGCTCCAACATCTTGGCTCCCACCCTAACTCACCTCATAAATCAATCGTTCTAAGAAGGGATTGTTCCGGGCGCCCTCAAACAAGGCACCATCAAACCCCTGCTAAAGAAACCCAACCTCGACCCTCGGTACCCTAACCACCGCAGACCGATAACAAGCCTGAACAACATCTCCAAGATTATGGAGAAGGCGGTAGTACAACAGATACAATGCCACCTGGACACACACAAACTCCTGGACCCTCAACAATCAGGCTTCCGCCCAGGCCATGGTACAGAAACGGCACTCCTGAAGATATGGGACGACGCCCTCGAAGCAGCAGATGACGGAGAATCATGTCTCCTGGTACTGTTGGACCTCAGTGCAGCGTTTGATACTGTGGACCACAATACTCTACTCATCCGCCTCATAGAAGTAGCAGGAGTCACAGACTCAGATCTACAATCGTTCGCATCCTTCTTAGGAAATAATTTTCAGACAGTGAAACTAGGAGGTTTCACCTCTGAAACCTGGGCAATCTCTTGTGGAGTCCCTCAAGGATCACCCTTGTCGCCAGTGCTCTTCAACATATACATCCGCCCACTCCTCAAAATCATCAGAAGATCAGACCTCTGCTTCCACTCATATGCTGACGACGCGCAATTATATTTTCGTATCACCGGACAAAAAGACCATCATCAGCAATTAGAAAAATGCCTAACTCTGATAGACGACTGGATGACCACTAGCTCCCTCAAACTTAACGAATCGAAAACAGAACTTCTTATTCTACATGCAAACCAAAACTCCCGAACCAAGATCCCTTGGACACCACCCACCATCTTTGGACAGACCATCTCCCCAAGGACCAAGGCCAAGAGTCTCGGAGTCATTTTTGACTCAGAAATGTCAATGGATGCACAAATAGGAGCAGTAGTCAGTGGTTCTCACCATCTGCTCCGCCTGCTCCGCAGACTCATCCCCTTCATTCCAAAGGAGGACAAAGCAGTGGTATTCGGAACAGTCATTAATTCACGACTTGACTATGCAAACTCCCTTTACATAGGATTACCCCAATATCAACTTGCACGCTTACAACTTATCCAAAACACAGCGGCAAGGCTGATAACAGGAAAAAAAACCTGGGAATCCATCTCCCCTTCACTGAGGAGCCTACATTGGCTAACCGTAAAGAATTGGGTCACATTCAAGACCCTCTGCCTCACCTACAAATGTACCCAATACCTTCTTGAGAAAATAAAACACTACACACCCAATCGCAGTCTTCGATCGGCTAACCAAAACCTCCTCCTCATTTCTAAATCCCGCTACAAATCAAAGGGGGAACGGAGATTCGCTGTCCAAGGACCACGGCTATGGAACGCTCTACCAACCTACATCCGCATGGAAGAAAACCATCAGGCCTTCAGGAAAAAACTCAAGACCTACCTCTTCTAAGAAGCTTGACAACAAAGCACGAATACAGCGCCTTGAGGCGTTTCAGTTCGCATTGTAGCGCTATACAAATTATTCATTCATTCATTCATTCATGTATGTATGTATGTAACCTGTGTGTATCTGGCTCTGATACTAGCCAGTGCCTCACCAGCCACTGACCTCACCGCACATCCTGTATGGCTTTTTGGCTGAAATTCTTTCATGAAGACCACTTCTGGCCAGACCTCCCCAGACAGTAGATGGGTGTACCTGGGTCCCAGGATTTTCCACTAGTTCTGTGCTGATGGCACTGCTGGACATCTTTCAATGTCAAAGGGAAGTAAGCATGATGTGTCTTTCATCTACTGCATTAAAGTGATTGTAAATGTTTGTTTTTGTTTTTTTTGAAGTTAACAAACATGCCTATACTTACCTGCTCTGTGCAATGGTTTTGCACAGAGCAGCCTTGAACCTTTGCACAGAGCAGCCTTGAACCTTTTTTTCTGGGGTCCCCCGCCAGCGCTAAAAGCCCCTCCTCTTTATCAGAAAGCTGATTTCTATGGGGGCACATGTGTAGGCTCTCTCCCAAGTCCATCTGCTGTGTCCATTGACAGAGGGACTTGGCCCTGCTCCCGTGTCATAGCTTTTGATTGACCGCAGTGGGAGCCAATGGCTTCTGCTGCTACTAGTCTGTTCAATGAGGAGAGCGACAGCGCCTGGAGCTGCTGGTCTCATGCACATCGCTGGATCGGATTGGGCTCAGGTAATAAAAAGGGGGAGTCTGGGGGGAGCTGCAGCACAGAAGGTTTTTCACCTTAATGCATAGAATGCATTAAGGTGAAAAACCTTGGTCAACCACTGCTTTTACAATCCTCAGCGTGTTCATTTGTGCTTCTTCAAAAGAGCTTGAACAACACATCTTGAAACCTCAGTCATCTTTGAAATCCTTGGAGAGAGACCTTGCTGATGCATTATAACTACCTTGTGTCTTGCTGTGCTCAGTCTTTCCATGGTGTATGACCTGTGACATGAAACTGTCTTCCACAACCTCACCTTAGTAGCAGAGTTTGGCTGTTCCTCATCCAGTTTTAAAGGGTTTGTAAACTGAAATTATAATTTTCTGCCAGCCCCCCTATTTTACCCTACACAGTGTAATTGTTTTTTTAGAAATTAAGCCTCTTAATACCTTTTTTAGTGAGGTATCTTCAGGCAGGTCACGTGACTACCAGCCGCTCTGATACTATGATCCAGAGCTACAGCAGGATGAGCTGGGCTCTCCCTCTGACGGCAGCCAGGAGTCACATTGACCATCGAGCTGGCTGCTCGGCTCCTCCCGCTGTAGCCCTGGATCAGAGTATCAGAGCGGCCTGGAGTGTCACGGGATCGACCTGGAGATGCCTCACTAAAAGGTATTTAGAGGCTTCTTTTATAACAAACACTTATATAGTGCAGGATGGCAGCTTTAAAGAGAGGGGCTGGCCGGAGGGGGGGGGGTGGAGACACAGACTCCCGGGCTGACAGGGAGGGAGGGGGAGAGAGCACAGAGGAGACACAACGGATGATGGAGGCACGTAAACTGACCACAGTGTCAGGGCTCAGCAGCCACAGTGCGAATCACATGCAATGCCTGACATTGCATAAGTGTGAACCTAGGCTCAACCTGCTATAAGGGAACAGGATCCTTTTTTTTTTCTAGTGTTACAAACACTTTAAGCCTCCTTCCGTTTCAGTTAATGACTGTGTTTCAAACTACATGAAATTAATGATTAGCACCTGCTTGGTATATTTGGTTTGTCATACATCTGACTAATTCTACTAAATCACCCGACTTTGCGTAAGTGTAAAAATTTGATGCTGGTTTGAAGCCAAAGGGTCGTCACACCAAATAATGATTTGGTTTAGATTCTTCTTCTGTTTGCTCACTTAGCATTTTGTAAATTGACAAAAAAGAAACAATTAAAATATATATTATTTTGAAAGCATTTATACTGTACAGAATTTCTTCACGTCTGAATGATTGTGTTTGTGTGGGTTTGCTCCCTCACCCCAAAGACATGCTGGTAGGGTAATTGGCTCCAGCCTAAATTGGCCTTGGTACATGTGTACAAACTGGCTATCACATTCTGCATGTCAGTTCGAGCCAATCCATTGGTAATGATTAAGGAGGAAAAATCTGGGGACCTACCTTCACCATAAAAAACATTCGCCATAAAAATTCACTAAAAAAAAAAAAAAACATTTGTGTATGAGTGTCCACAGAGCTGGTCCATTGAATCACAAAGGATGGAATATGACTGAACAGATATATGCATACATACACTGTATTTATTGCAGCATGTTCATTCCTGAAAGTGATAGAACATCCTTATTCTACAAAAATCATCCAAACACATCCACAACTTAATGGTCCTGTAATCTATTTTTCATGAAATAGTTTCTTACTGTGTTTTTCTGAACCTCTCCTCCTTTTCCTCCTCACTTCCAACAAGCAGTGCCTATTAGTTAACGAGCAAGAGGGACCATGGAGAATTGCAACAATCGCCATTTTATTCTCTAGATTATCTGCTAAAAAATGTATATATAATGTTTGAGGGTTCTAAGTAATTTTCTAGCAAAAAATATGGATTTTAACTTGTAAACACCAAATGTCAGAAATAGGCGTAGTCATGAAAGGGTTAATAACTGTACCTTCCATTGTTCACATCCAAATCTCCAAATTATTTTTTATTGCTGATGTAGTTCCTGTTAAGTTCCATACTCACAATACGAAAGGCATCACTTCTAAAGTTGAATTCTGTCATACGAGAATTTTCATATGGTGAGTAACCTCTTCACTTTAGACATGAGACTAGCATACAACAAAGAATGGACGAATGGTTGTCCGAAAATCTGATTGTGTGTACAAGGCTTTAACTACCCTAAAACATTGAAGCTAAATTCCAACTCAAATCAGTTACAGCAGTTTTTTCTTTTTAGGACAAGGCCTCGGGCACATTGGATTTTTATCAGCTGCTTCTAGGGGTGTTTGACCCACACCCACAGCCAGTGCGTCCAGGAGCAGTGGAGCTTTGGCAGAAAAAATGCTTAACGCTTCTAAATGCTTGTAAACACGCTTTATTGCTAGGCCCGTTTAGCGCTTGAGCATTAATTTATATCAACGGCCAGAATAAATGATTATTCTGGTCAATTAAATTAATGCCCAAATGCTTGATGCAACTAAACGCGTTACATACTTTTTACAATCTTCAGTTTTCTGCCAAAATGCTCCTGCCTGGAGGAAAGACATCTAGGAGAGATAGAAAAACATCCAGTACTCATCAGAACATTTAGGTTTACATGAATAAATAAAAGCTGATAATTATAAGCACCCCTACCAGTGTTCAATGGTTTGTCTCATCCCTGTAAACTGATACATCTGCAAGAGAGCTTGTTCTTTTGAAACACAACAGACTTTCTGGCTGGATCACCAGATAAAAAGAGAAGAAAGGCCTAACGAAAAAAATAAAAAAAAGAAGCAGCCTTCACATCTTAAAACTGATAATGATATAATTTATCACAGGTGCTTATATAGTGCCATTAATTTACACAGCACTTTACATATATATACTTTATATTATACATTCCAATTCACACTGGCACACCTGTGTTTAGCTTTTTTAAAACGCAGGAGAAATCATTTGGGAAGTATAAAACATTTTAAAGCCTGTGTTTAGATATTCCTGCATTTGAACAGGGTTAGATGCTTTCAGATGAATTTAGGCTCCGTTCACATCTGAGCAAGCTGAATCGTGGGCGGAATAGCTGTGATTCTGCCCACAATTCAAATGAGCTGCAAAAAGCGGGATGCCCTTACGATCTCCGTCACTTCCAATTGCACCCCAATGCCTGTCGCCCCAAAAGAAGTTCAATAACTTATTTTGGGCGACAGGTGTCCCGCATTTCTGTTTGCGTGATTTTACCGCAAATCGTCGGGCAAAATCACGCCACGATCGAGGTGCAATTGGAAGTGACGGGATCACATAGATTCTGCCCTCTTTCCAGGATGCTTAGATGTGAACGGAGTCTTAAGCCTTGTATACACGATTGGATTTTCCGCCGACAAAATCGCAGACTTTTTTGTTTAAAGGGCGTTGGCCCAAAATTTTGGGATATAAATAACCGTCTAATTGGTTATTTTAACCCCGCGCTTGGAAAATATTATATTACTACAACAAATAAAAAAATATATAATATATTTCTACAAAAGATACTTTAAATTAGTTTAGCATTAATGTGTAATAATGTGAGCTGCTCCCTTTGAAATCGTGAGATTTGTGATAGTGAGATAATAATACAATAGGGGCGCTAATAGAAAAATAAGAGTAAATTGGTAATATATGATTCTTCTACCATTAAACGATCTCGCAAGTATGTTTTATGTACCTGCAATTTTGGTGTACGTTTCCCTAATACCAAATATACCGTGTTTGCTCTAATAAAAATAATAAACTCTGGTGCGACCTTAGTGTTCCGTATGTTTGGCGTGTAATCATACAGTTTCTAGTGACACGTTTAGTAAGCCTACTTTATAGTGTACCACTCAGACAGCTAGGTAGCGACTTGATGCGACTACAACTTCAATCAGGTATTTGATGATGGTTATATAACGCTCCACTATTAGTGCAACCTTCTAAAATTGATCTATACAATTCTACGTGCTACCACATAAATTGCTCAATTAAACCACAATTGGTAAAAATGCTTCACAACATAATCACACTGATTGATCATTACACAGCTGTATCGCAAATTTGCTCCGCATACAAAGTCCCAAGGGATACATGACTCCCTTCAAAAAGCTTATAAAAATATTAGAATGTGAAACAAATTTTAAAAAACAATAAAAGTTCGTGACAACAATTCTTTTGATGATAAGTGATAATTCACTCCTTCCAGAATAACGTGACACCCTTCACCATCGTAATCTTCTTTCACCCTGACGGGTTGTTGAAATGTGCTTCAATTTGGACAGTGTGTATCCATATTTTTAGATTATGACACTTATTACCTGTCCACTGGGCTGCCAATAGTGTAAGTAAGGAGGGGCTGGCCAGAGTATCACACATTATTTATGCATTCAGCTCTCATGGAAGTGGAGAGGGTTACATGTCCAAAACATCTACCCATTACCTCCCCCCCCCCACCATAAAATGTTTTTAATGGGCCACCGGAGGGGTGATGAATCTGATAAGTTGACCTTACACTTTTTTTGGATGTTGGGAAGAACGGCCGCAACTTGGATGGAGGTGTCATCATGCAGACAGAGTTTTACCATCGGCTCCAGAATGGCACCTTAAATTTGCCACCTGCTAAGGACAATTTTGAGCGCCTCAATTTTTGTCGCAGATGGGGCCTTTGCTCTGGGGGAACATGTAATGAAGCCCTTTCCTATGAGGAACCTCACCCCAGAGCAAAGAATATTCATCTACAGGCTCTCTTGTGCCAGAAGGGTTGTTGAAAATGCCTTTGGCATCCTCTCAATTTGTTTCAGGCTCTTTTTAACCCCCATCAACCTGGCCCAATATAAAATTAACTATGTGGTTTTGTGCTGTTGCATCCTCAACAATTTTTTACGGAGGAATGCGAGCAGCTATCTTTCATCACTGCCAGCTGATGTTGACCCTGCAGTGTTAGGCCCAGCTGAAGAGGCTGCATTTCGTCCATCGGTGGGAAACATGACAGCTCTGGAACCTGCCTGCAATATCCGACAAAAATATCTTGAATATTTTGTGGGTAGAGGGGCAGTAGCTTGGCAGCAAAATGTAGCTGATCAAGAATCATAATTTTATCATAAACTACTATTTCATTTGAACTAATGTTGTCTGTTTCTTATCTGTACAATAGATTGTCAAATGGCCTTTTTTTGTCAATTTTAGTGCAAACGTACCTTATTTGCTACATGAAGTGACAATCTCTTCTTCAGCTAACTATTATGTTGTGCTGTGGGTCTGCTACATGCACACAATGTTTTTGTTCTTAATGTATATAATGCATTTAGTTCAAAAAACATTATGCTTTTTCAATGCCTTTAATTTCTTTGAGGCCATGAAATTGCCTGAGTTGGGCACATTTTAGAGCATATTGTCACTGTAACTACACCAACTTAACAAATACACTGGTATTGAGCATTGAAATAATAAGCCACACAAGGTTTTAGAACAAACCAACATCTTTGTGTATAAACATGTATGTTTGCCATTATTTTGCCTTTTTTGGGGCTAAACAGGCATGTTTGAAAACATAAGATACACATCCTCAACTCAGGAACTTACAAAGTTTGAGTTTGTTAAAGTGAAGGCCATATGAGACATTAGTATCCCAAGACTGTGTTGATGTTGCCTTCCTCAGATGGGCTGATCTCACCCCTACAAAAATACAAGCCATGTATAGGCATAACTGTTAAATGTCCCTTATTTAGGGACATTTAAAAATGTGTGTAGGTACAAACAGGTTAGTTTCTAAAGCCCCAAAACACACAGGGGGTTATTTACTAAAGGCAAATCCACTTTGCACTACAAGTGCAAACTACAAGTGCAAAGTGCACTTGAAATTGCACTGAAAGTGCACTTGGAAGTGCAGTCACTGTAGATCCGAGGGGGACATGCAAGGAGAATAAAAAACAGCATGTTTGCTTGCACATGATTGGACAATAAAATCAGCAGAGCTTCCCCATCACTTCAGATTTTGCTCTTCACATAAATGAGGTCTGCCCTGGGGTACAAAGGGTTCACCAATTCCAACAGTTTCTCCATCGCTGCCTTCGTCTTGATTTTATAGGACCTTCTTGTGACCCCTATTAAATAAAAATAAATTTAATAGAAAAATACTTGGCTATGTGTTTTACTTCAAATGACAGTTTTGTGAGTAGGCAGGTAAAAAAATACAATGTAAAATTAACAAGGGACACCAATATAGTTGTATCTTTGATCTTCTAAACTACGGGATAATGGTGTTGTGGTAACTTGACCCCAAAAAAAAAAAAAATCTTTTTGATATCACTAGAAAAAAAACTTTATAAATACGTTTGGCAGAACTCCGTCAGTATCACCAGCAAAGCAGCTTCATTATTATCCCATTAAAGAAGAGAATGTGCGTTGCATTTGTAGATTTCATAATTTGCCGCATCACGAATGTTAATTCTCCATTACGAACGTCCTTGCTTCCGAGCATTGCGTGTTTGTACTTTGGACTTTTGTCCGACAGACTTGTGTACACACACTCGGAAAATCCGACAACAGACATTTATCCGCAGAAAATTGTAAAACCTGCCATCCAACATTTGTCCGTGGAAAATCCGACAACAATTGTCCGATGGAGCCTACATACGGTCGGACTTTCCGCCAACAGCCTGTCATTACACAATTCCTGTTGGAAAATCCGATCATGTGTACGTGGCTTTAGAATGTCTAACCAGATCTTGGACAGACAGAATTCTATTTTCTCTCAACGCTGCCTAAACTGACCACACTTAAACACAGGTAAATACACAGTGTGAGTGGCACCATTGAAAAATCATTACATGCTATTATATGCATTTAGATGTGCCCTGGAAATGCATCTAAACACAGGTTTAAAAGGGTCTCATTCACACTGGCACTCCTGTGTTTATCTTTTCTAAACGCAGGAAAAGTTATCTGCAAAGTATAGATACATTTTATGCCTCCCAGATTACTTTTTACTGCATGTAGATGTTCCCGCTTTTTAGAAAGATTTTAGCCAGTTTACTTGCATTTACATGTGTTTAGCATTTCTAATCGGATCCTGGACACAGAATTCTGTTTTCTCTAAATGCAGATAAATTGACCGCACCTAAATGCAATTAAAGGCACAATGTGAATGACATGATTGAAAAATCATTATGTGCATTTATAAGAGTTCAGAAATGTCCTCTGCATATAAACACAGGTTTGGCAGCGCCAGTGTGGATGAGGTCTTAAAGGTCTGGCCAGTTATCATGTGATAAGCCAGGCACCGATCATGTGCCACTTGTGATCAATGCACAGGATGGAGTCGTGCTGTGTGAAGGGAACTCTTTGGAATGTCACGCACAAGCCATGTCACATGGGCATTCTTTGACCTTTAAACATTTTTAGTCACCCACCACCAACTAACCATCATTGTCACGTTGCATCACTGGCACCCGTAACAATGAAGGCGATACAATGCACGTGCTGTAACTGTATACAATGCACATAGGAACGTATCATGTATAATTCACATGTAGAGTTTATTATCTATATTCATTATACCCAGTAGTCTACTTCTTTTCTGTACAGGCGGCAGCAATTAGTATGATTTATAGAAAGCATTTGTAAGAACTCATCTGGAATACATGCTTCAGTTTTGGGCACCAGTTCACAAAAAGGATGCTGGAGCACTGGGGAGAGGACAGAGAAGGGCAATTAAATAATAATGAGAGGCATGGAGGAGGTCAGGCATGAGGAAAGATTAAATTGTATGTATAGGTAAAACATATGCAATACTGTATATTCACATTTCATTCATACGTTTTATGCTTTAAAGCTGACCTCCAGGAATGGAAAATGTCAATTAAATGTATTCCTCAATAGTCACAAAGAACATAAATCCACTTTGTGTGTACAAAGTGCTTTTGCAAACCTGGATATTACCATGTAACAATAACAGTGACATCACTGTGCTGAACATAGCCTGTGGAGAGAGCTGAGCTGTGGGAGGGACCCAGAAAGTCCTACACACTACAGCAGGGAAGCTGTAAGAACCCCCCCCCCCCCCCAAAAAAAAAACATAGAAAAAAAAATGAATAGCTGGTTTAGACAAAATTGACAAAAATTCATAACTTACATAGTTCCTGCTAAATCTAAATATAAAACTGTATTGAGTTACTAAAGCTCTGTGTTTAAATGAGGTCAGCAATTTTTTAATGTGGCTATTGCTGTGGGATCTGTCCGCCGCAATGTCGCAGTCCCGCTAAAAAACACTGATTGCCGCATTACTAGTAAAAATAATAATAATAAAAATGCCATAAATCTATCCCCTATTTTGTAGATGCTATAGATTTTGTGCAAACCAATCAATATACACTTATTGTTTTTTTTCACCTGCTGCAGGGAGAGCTGCACAGTGCATGGTTCCTGTTTTTGGCCCCCCACCCTGCCACACTGATCCCCCTGTGTGCCCGGGCCCCCTACAGAAGGGCCTGTGTTCCTCCCCTATTGGCGTCCCTGCACTACAGGCTACCAGCAGAAAACTGCAGGATGACGCAGAAAGGGTCTTACGTAGCCAATGGTGGGTATTACTTAGACTAGGGCTACACTGGTGATAAAATCTCTCTGGCAGATCAGGTATTTTTTTTGTACTTGCAGGGTGTTTAAAGCTGAGCTCCAGGATAAGGAAATATTGTCTAAACACGATAGTCCTGTGTATTCTTAATTGAATCTTGGTGTGCTTTGTGTGTTTCTTCCAGATCTGTGCAGTAATCCAGTGTGAGACTTTGTGTTTATTTTCCTGCAATAAAGACCAGTAACTGCTGCTTTCTCTCCTTGTGCAGGGTGACTGGTCTTTTCTCTTCCCACACCTGTAGTTTTCTGCAGGCAGCCTGTAGTGGGCAAGGCCCTCTGAGCCCCTCCCACAGCTCTGCTCTCTGCCCAGGCTGATGTTTATTTACTTTTACAAGGTGATATCTAGGTTTGCAAAGGCATTTGATGTACACAGAGTATATTTATATCCTTTGTGGCCATTGAGGAATATATTTAAATAGTATATTTTAATAGAGTTTTTGTGCCTGGAGTTCAGTTTTAAAAATTCAACACTCTACCCAAAACTAAAAAAAAATGGTTTTGGGTTTATACACCCTTTAAATCGATTTACTTTTGACAGATTTGACTGCTTGTTGACAGTAACCTCATTAAAATCACCTTCATTTCAGCGTGCTGCAAATGTTGTGCCTACCAACAGTAGAAATAGAGGGATTTCATTGCCACTGTATCCTTAGATTAAGAGATACTTTGTCAGGAATGGATCCGTCCACTGGTAAGACCCATCATTTGGATGGATCCTGGCAGTGTGGAGCAGACAGCTCTTTCTGTGCTCAGCTGTCACATGAGGCCAATCACTGGCAGATTTATAAATACCCGGCCAGCCCTCACACACTTGCCTTGGTATCTCTCTTCCATGTGCCCTGAGACCTGAGACCTGAGACCTGAGACCTGAGACCTGTACCCATCCTGATCCTGTGTTCCTGTGTTCCTGAGTTCCTGTTCCCTTGTTGCCTTTTCCTTCCTTATTTCCCCTCTCCCGTCCTGCCCTTGTTCATCTGATTGATCTCCCGTGCATGACCCCTGGCCTGGCCAACGTTTGCGATTCTGGACTGCCCTTGTTATCTATTGATCGTCCCGTGTATGACCCTGGCCTGGCTGACGTGTTGATTTCGGTACTTCCCTGTGCCTGTATATATTTATCTGTTGTCTGTGGGTTTCTGTTTGTGGCTGAGCACTGTTTGTATTTTGGGGTGTCTACTTATTTATGAATATCACCTATCTTAATAAACGTTAATCTTATTTACTTTTACTTGCGTTTTGGGTTTCTCCTTTGCAGTCCACACAATCTGGTCACACCTGTTTTGTGACAGTATACCAAGGCCATCTCTGACCAGAAGTGGCTGCACAGGGGAACCATCTCGGTTCTGTTTCCCATTTTTGTAATGGATTCAGATGTAATTGCCTATTATGCTCTGCTGGCCACAGAGAGTTCTGACTACCTCTGGCAGACATTGAAAGGGTGGTCCAGTGATCAGCTGCTAGAGATTATCCATTTAGCTCACACTGCGGTTGATCAGGGCAGTATATTGTTTGAGGGTGTTCAGCCTTTGATTAGAATATGTACAGAGCTGGCTCTGCCCTGTATCCCAAAGGGTCGTGATGACTTTTCTCCCCCCTTCAGCATTAACCAGGTTGCGTCCTTGGTATGGCTATTGGAGGATGACGCTGCATCCTTTATGGAGCACTATTCGGTTTGTCCCAAACAATTGTTGGAGGATTGCATAGCTGAAGTGCAGTCCCTGGTCAGACAGAGGGTATGTGAGCCCACTTTTGTGTTGTCTATACTTCAGGCATGGTCAGACCTGTTATGCCCAGCTTCTGTCAGCTCTCCTCAACCCAGACCCGTTGCCAGTGGCGGAACTACCACCATAGCGACCCATGCATTTGCTATGGGGCCCGCAGCCAAGTAGGGCCCCATCCTAGTTGACAAACTTTTACTTTTTCCCTGCCGCCGCCGCTAGAGGTCCGCGGCCGGCGGAGATATTGTCTCCGCCGGCCACCATTTTCCCGAAGACCAGACGAGTTAGACAGGGAGCCTGCTCAGTTGCTACAGTAGACATAGAGCTGTGGCGCCGCCCACCCCCCGCCCCCGGTCTGTCTGTCATCTGTGACCTGCTGTTGAAAGGGGTGGGGAGTGGGCGGTGCCGCAGCTCAATTTCTATTGTAGCCGGCCGGCTCCGCCTCTATTTTGTTCTCCCCTGGGAGACACTGCTGTGCTGTTGGGATATAGAAGGGCTTCAATGGGGGGGGGGGGGCACCTGAAATGTAAGGAGGCACTCCGTTGGCTGGGGACACCTGAGATGTAAGGAGGCACTCCGCTGGCTGGGGACCTGAGATGTAAGGAGGCACTCCGCTGGCTGGGGACACCTGAGATGTAAGGAGGAACTCCGCTGGCTGGGGACCTGAGATGTAAGGAGGCACTCCACTGGCTGGGGACACCTGAGATGTAAGGAGGCACTCCGCTGGCTGGGGACCTGAGATGTAAGGAGGCACTCCGTTGGCTGGGGACACCTGAGATGTAAGGAGGCACTCCGTTGGCTGGGGACACCTGAGATGTAAGGAGGTACTCCGCTGGCTGGGGACCTGAGATGTAAGGAGGCACTCCGCTGGCTGGGGACACCTGAGATGTAAGGAGGTACTCCGCTGGCTGGGGACCTGAGATGTAAGGAGGCACTCCGCTGGCTGGGGACACCTGAGATGTAAGGAGGCACTCCGCTGGCTGGGGACCTGAGATGTAAGGAAGCACTCCACTGGCTGGGGACCTAAGATGTAAGGAGGCACTCCGCTGCCTGGGGACACCTGAGATGTAAGGAGGCACTCCGCTGGCTGGGGACCTGAGATGTAAGGAGGCACTCCGCTGCCTGAGGACACCTGAGATGTAAGGAGGCACTCCGCTGGCTGGGGACCTGAGATGTAAGGAGGCACTCCGCTGCCTGAGGACACCTGAGATGTAAGGAGGCACTCCGCTGGCTGGGGACCTGAGATGTAAGGAGGCACTCCGCTGCCTGAGGACACCTGAGATGTAAGGAGGCACTCTGCTGGCTGGGGACCTGAGATGTAAGGAGGCACTCCGCTGGCTGGGGACACCTGAGATGTAAGGAAGCACTCCGCTGGCTGGCAGAACGCTCGAGCGCACCTGTGAAGGGACATCGTTTTCGGGACATGAGGAGGCTCTGGAGTCTGAACAAGAGGTAGGGATTGGGAGTCAGACTGTCATCTGTTTTGCACAGTTCAATTTATTTTTTTTTTTTGAGGGGGGGGGGGGCCCAAACAACATTTTGCTATGGGGCCCTGTGATTTCTAGTTACGCCCCTGCCCGTTGCTAAACACCTGCCAGCTCAGGCGTCCTTTCTCCCATCACCCCAGGCAACCTCAGCTACCGTCCAATATACCCTGCTCCCCACAAAGTATCAATACCCTGTTTCTACTCCCTGCACCTATCGTGCCTTTAACCCACCTGCCTCTTCTCCTCTACCTGTAACAAGCCCACAAAACCCTCCTCCAGCCACAGTTCCCTGGTCTTCATTTTGCCCAGATACATTCTTTTCCTACAGCCCTGCACCTACGTACAAAGCTGCAGTGGCTAAACGAAAAAAGAAGCAAAAGTTCTTTCCGACCCACACAATCCTGCCAGTAACCCAACCTGCCTCCACACCAACCAACCTGTTACAGTCTGACGCTCCAGTGCCTGCCACCCAGTCTGACGCTCCAGTGCCTGCCACTCAGTCTGACGCTCCAGTGTCTGCTACCCAGTCTGGCGCTCCAGTGCCTGCCACCCAGTCTGGCGCTCCAGTGCCTGCCACCCAGTCTGACGCTCCAGTGCCTGCCACCCAGTCTGACGCTCCAGTGCCTGCCACCCAGTCTGACGAGTTCCTGTCTGCTGCCCAGTCTGATGAGTTCCTGTCTGCTGCCCAGTCTGAGGAGTTCCTGTCTGCTGCCCAGCCCGATGAGTTCCTGTCTGCTGCCCAGCCCGATGAGTTCCTGTCTGCTGCCCAGCCCGATGAGTTCCTGTCTGCTGCCCAGCCCGATGAGTTCCTGTCTGCTGCCCAGCCCGATGAGTTCCTGTCTGCTGCCCAGCTTAATGTGCCTGATGCCCAGCTTACTGTGCCCATGCCTGCCGCCCAGCTTAATGTGCCTGCTGCCCAGCCCGATGTGCCCATGCCTGCTGCCCAGCCCAATGTGCCCATGCCTGCTGCCCAGCTTGATGTGCCCGTGCCCCCTGCCCGGCCCGATGTGCCCGCTGCCCGGCCCAATGTGCCCGTGCCTGCTGCCCAGCTTGAAGTGCCTGCTGCCCAGCTTGAAGTGCCCGCTGCCCACCTCGGTGCCATGGACTTGTCCCAGCAGCAGCTAGTTGGAGCGTCCGGAGGCCGCTCCTTTGAGGAGAGGTACTGTCAGGAATGGATCCGTCCGCTGGTAAGACCCATCATTTGGCGTGCAGTACTGTGGTCCACCAGCAGGTGTCTCCTGGCAGTTTATAACTGTCAGGAGAGGCCTTCCCTGCTGGGATATCATCTTTAGGCTGCAGTACTGGCGCCCACCAGCAGATGGATCCTGGCAGTGTGGAGCAGACAGCTCTTTCTGCGCTCAGCTGTCACATGAGGCCAATCACTGGCAGATTTAGAAATACCCAGCCAGCCCTCACACACTTGCCTTGGTATCTCTCTTCCATGTGCCCTGAACCTGTGACCGAACCTGAGACCTGTGACCTGAGACCTGTGACCTGTACCCATCCCATCCTGATCCTGTGTTCCTGTTCCCTTGTTGCCTTTCCCTTCCTTATTTCCCCTCTCCCGTCCTGCCCTTGTTCATCTGATTGATCTCCCGTGCATGACCCTGGCCTGGCCAACGTTTGTGATTCTGGACTGCCCTTGTTATCTATTGATCGTCCCGTGTATGTCCCTGGCCTGGCTGACATGTTGATTTCGGTACTTCCCTGTGCCTGTATATATTTATCTGCTGTCTGTGGGTTTCTGTTTGTGGCTGAGCACTGTTTGTATTTTGGGGTGTCTACTTATTTATATATATCACCTATCTTAATTAACGTTAATCTTATTTACTTTTACTTGCGTTTTGGGTTTCTCCTTTGCAGTCCACACAATCTGGTCACACCTGTTTTGTGACATACTTACCCTTTATTGGCTAATCTAAATCAAGGCAGTGTTTTTCCCATCGAGGGCAAAGCAACAGGTTTTCTTTAATTCCCCTCCAACTCCCTCATCATATACTCACCTCTCCTACAGTCCGCTACCATGATTTCTTATATATACAAAGTCTGAGATATGTAGATATTAGGGTTGCAAAGATACCAGTACTGATGCTTTTTTTCAAGTACTCCCCGATACCGATTACCAATACTCGTTTTAATGTCATGTGACAGTGGCACTAATATACAGCACTGATGGGCACTGATAGGTGGCACTGATGGGCACTGATGAGGTGTGGACTGTGTCACTTTTTTTTTTTACAATTTTATTTGATATATTTTTTGTTATTCATTTTTTACAATGCTTTTTTTTTTGCGGGGGGGGGGGGGGGGGGGGGGAGTGTACGGTGTCAGTATCTTATTAAATTTTTTATTATTTTTACAATTTAACCTTCAATTATTTATTATTCTCTCTTCCTTTGGTGAGAGATCAGGGGTCTAAACAGATCCCTGACATTTCCCCTTTGAGACAGAAAAAGGGACTGAGGACACAGGTTCCCCAGTCCCTTTCTCTGCAGCCTCAGCTACACTGAAGATGAATGGACGGACAGGAGACAGCGACTACTGTTCATTCATAAACTGATGCATCGCAAACACAGTCTACGATGCTCAGTTATGAATGGACAGTCAATGATCTGTGACTATGTGACTGTGCATTTGGAAACGGAAGGATCCGGTAAATGACACATATACTGACTCTTTCTTCCGCTCTCCATCCTGACAGATCCTTGGTACCGGCACTGATACCGATACTAGTATCGGTGCAGCCCTAGTAGATATACATAGATATTGTCTACCCTACTGATTTAAAGGCCTGAAGCTGCAAAAGAGCACTGGGATCAAGTTAAAAAAAAAAGTTCTGAGACAGGATCTCCGATAATGTCTCAAGGGGCTCTGAGCTGTTTTTCCTATAATTCTGACATACTGTAGGTATGAGTTATGACCTTGGAAGGCTCTGATATACTATAGATTCTTGAAAATTTCTCAAACCAGTCTTGATATTCTTTCAGCTCTGTCAGTCAGCAAAGCCAGCTCCTTGACGTTACATATTGGTCAAGGTTGGGTCCCAGCTTGTGACTGGCCAGTAAAGAACAGAATCACACTAATGATGCCATACCATTTTTTTTGTTGATGATTTATATTTTACGTATTTTGGTGAACTTGTGTTGTATAACTACCCTTCCATGATATATTATCGGTGTATTAAGTGGACATCTGGTTTGCATTGTATGGTGACACTTGAGATGTGACTGTTCAATTCTCTTTTCTGTTGTTGTCTGTTTTCTATGTATGTTTTATATACTGTATAATAAAAGTTACCTTTAAAAAAAAAAAAAACGATGCCATACATGTAAAACTATATAACAGACTTTTCATGCATTTTTAATGCAGAAAGAAAATGCACTGGACTTCATGTGGTGTGAACTGGCCCTTACTGTATGTATAATATATACAAGGTGGTGTCAAAAAGTTTTGAGACTAGTTTTGTCACACACCAACAGATGGCAGCACAAGGCTACACGCACAGTAACAAGGAGCACCGTTCTTCATAAGTCAGTTTGCCAAAAGACATCGGCCTTTGTGATAAGGAGCTGTGCTACTGGTGCACGTACATTACCACGTCTGCTATTTCATCATGGAACGCAATGATAGCAATGATGGTGACAACGGCGAAGCAGCAATGAGTCGTTTGAGGTGTTTTGAGTGGAGAGAGAAAGAGAGAGATGGTTTTGCTTTAAATGCTGTTTTGTCCTTATTGCTTGGGTCTGACCACTGATCTCAAGAAAATGTACTTGACTGGTGACCCCTTATCTGCCATTTACTGTATGTGACTGTGAGGCTAGGTTTACACAGAAGCTAGATATAAAGAGTTTGAAACCCGTTTCTGGCTCGTTTATGCTTCTAAAATAAGTACCTAAAATGTCAAACAAGCCTTGATAAAGGGGTCCTGTGTGGCTCTAAAGTTGCATGATGGTGTGATTTATAATGATGCAATACAATGGATCTATCTATGGAACAATCTACATAAAATCAGAATGCAATGGATTTTGAAATCTCATAAACCCAATTTTTATTCACAAAAGAAAATAGAAAATTGGCATTTAAAAAAAAAAAAAATATGTCATTTTTAAATTTATGCCAGCAATACGTCTCAAAAAAAGTTGGGAGAGGGCAACAAAATGCTGGCAAAGTACAACCCCAATTCCTGAAAAAGTTGGGACAGGGTAATGTTTAAAACATTGTACCACCCCTTCTTTTAACACTCGGTAAACGCAGGAAACTTGGATGGCTACACTCTGAAAAAAATCATCCGCTTTATTATTGTAATGACATCTACAATAGTAACAGCAAGACACTTGGTGGGCTGAAGGAGAAGTCAATACATTTTATGCCATCTCAGGGCTTAGTACACTGCTGCTGGTAAACGGACGTTTCGGAGCAGTTGGGCGTTTTTTTCAGCTGCCCCTGAACTCTCCTCTATGTTATCTTATCAGTACATGTACACATGATCGTTTATAGCCATTTCTAGGCAATTGAGTTTAGAAGCATTTTTTGGAACGCATTCAGGCCAGATGTTCAGAGGCATTTGAAACGGCAAATGCCTGTAACAGCTTGTAAATGCGGTAACTCGCTTTTAGCCGCGTTTCGTTTACAGGCGGTTTTCATTTTTGGCTATTTAAAAAAGATATATATATATTTATTTAAAAACTTTTCTAAATGCAAACGACAGTAAACGCGGCATGTAAACGCTGCAAAGCGGAAGTTTTAAATGTCGGTTACTATCTGACAAGGTAAATCGTTCAGGAGAGATTGTAAAAATGTCCGATGTACATGAAGCTTTGGCCCCATACACACTAGTAGATTTTCTGCAGATTTTTGTCTTCAGATTTACCAAAACCATATAATATGAGGTCAAACCTTAAGAGTTTGAATTTGTATGCAATCAGGCAGGCCCTTGCACTACATGGTTTTGGTAATTCTGAAGACAAAAATCTGCAGAAAATCTAATAGTGTATGGGGTCTAAAGCCTTGTACACACGGTCAGATTATTGGACGAATTTTCGTCAGTTTTTTGTTGGATGCTAATCTCAAATCGAAAGTGAAGAGGGTACTCACAAAGACGACAGAATTCAACATCAGAAGTGACGTAATGTGTTGAATTGTTTTGTATGTTTTTTCATTTCTGAGCATGCCTAGTCTTGCTCTTCAGATTTATTTTTGGCAGAAAACCGTACTAATGAAAAGAAAAGCGGATGTTTTTGGAGCCTGCACATCCAGTTTTTGTCTGACGAAAATTAGTAATCGGCTGTCAAAAGCGGCATACTAACGATCATAAAATCGGCAGATCGTTCATCGGACAAAATTTTACTTCAGATTTTCTGACTGTGTGTACGGGCCTTTTGCTCATTGTTCATGGCAGACTCCCCTTGAGCAGCGACTTTACGGTTTGCAACACTCTGTAAACATCTTTAAACAGTACATTGAGCAACTAAAAACTGACACTACAGAGATGGGTCATAGGCTTGAGACTTTGGAGAAAAAATTTGATGATGTTTTTCCTGCTATCTCCATGCGAATAGATCAGTCCTCAGCGCAAGATCAGAAAATTGAGGCCCTCCTCTGCCAGCTGGATGACTTTGAAAACCGCAGTAGGCGGGTTAACATTCACATTTGCGGCCTACCTGAGGCCACAGCACCTAAGGATTTAACACCCACGCTGCGGGGAGTGTCCTGTGACACCCAATCAAAATAAACAGGGCCCACAGGGCACTCAAGCCTGGTGCTGGTGCTCAAAATTTTGGGGACGGGGCACAAAAAAACTGAAAGATACTGGGAAAAAAAAACTCAAATGCAGCCACCTGTGCCCATCATATGCAGCCACTTGTGGCCCATCATATGCAGCCACTTGTGCCCATCAAAAATAAGTGTGAAATGCAAGACTTCGGTGGGTGTAAAAAGATGTCTGATTGCAGACTTCTAACTGTAGCCTTACTGCAGACGAGTGCGGGTGTACCAAGATGGCAACGTCACTTCCGTTGCATATTGTGATGGGTAGAAGATTTCTGATAGAACAGCCCTATACGTCGATGCACTTACCTCTGCTATCTTGTTCGCAAAGCCTCATAAGTAGGGCATGTGTTATAAATAAAGATTACATAAAAAAATAGCTTTGGCCCAGAGAAGACAGTGGTATTTCTGGATCATGTACAGATATGGCTTCTTCTTTGCATGATAGAGCTTTACCTTGCATTTTGGAAAGCACAGCGAAATGTGTTGACAGACAGTGATTTTTGGAAGTATTCCTGGGCCCATGCAGTGATGTCCATCACAGAATCATGGCTGTTTTTAATGCAGTGCCGTATGAGGAACTAAAGATCACAGGCATTCAATATTGCGTTTCAGCCTTGTCCCTTGTACACAGAGATTTCTCCAGATTCTCACAATCTTTTGATATATTACAGTATGTACTGTAGATGATGATATATCTAAAGTCTTTAAAATTTTATGTTGAGGAACATTATTCTGAAATTGTACAACAATTTTTTGGATGCAGCTTTTCACATATTGGTGGCCCTCTGCCCATCTTTAGTTCTGAGACACTCCGATTCTCTTAGATGTTCTTTTCATGCCCAATCATGTTACGGACCTGTTGCCAATTAACCTAATCAGTTGCAAAATGTTCTTGCAGCTTTTCCTTGTTAGTACCACTTACTATGACAGCTTTTTGCTGCCCTATCCCAACTTATTTGAGACGTGTTGCTGCCACCAATTTCATAAAATTATACATTTTCTCAGTTTAAACATTTGATAGGTTTTCTTGTTTCTACTGTGAATAAAATATGGGTTTATGAGATTTGCAAATCATCGCATTCTGTTTTCATGTAGATTTTACACAGCGTTCCAACTGTTTTGGAATTGGTTTTATTACACCATCACCCAGCACAGTTTGAATGGTGCATGCAATGTTCAGATTGGCACAAAGTCACACAATGCTCAAATAATGAACACAGAAGAATATATGGAATTGGTCCTTTTCCTGCCTGGTTTTTGAAGTTTTATGGGTGCTGAAAAACCTTGACAAGAAAACACCTTTATCGTTCATGAAAACTACTGTATCCCTGGCAGTTTTCTGTAAGGCCTTTACTTTTTTTTTTAATATAGCCCAAATTTTGCTTTTGGTGTATTGGTGGTGTGTTAGTGTATTTCAATTACGGGGTGGGTCATCACTGAAAATGATAGGAGAGCCCATCATTTTTAGCAGCTACTTAAAGTTAATGCTGCATGAGGTCTAAAAGGATGCAAGTAATAAACATGTGAACCCTTTCCCTTTTTTATTTTTCTTTCTGATTTTTGTATTTCTAGACAAGTGAAGTCTATATGTTCTGCCTTGTAGCATAGACCTATTGATTGTGGTGAGACACCACTCCTTCTGCCTTTGTCTTGTGCCATGAATGGGAATGACATCAGATGGGTCTTGGCTGACTCCCCAGAATACAGTAACTCTCTGATGTCGTGGGACTATGAAGTGATCTCACTGCCTATATCAGGAGATGTTGTCATCCTGAATCAGCAGCGGCGTGTGCAGGAAAGATCCACGCAACATACCAGGACGTGCGCTTCGATCAACTTATTAATTCAGCAATTTACTCTTTCATCTAATGCTGACTCTAATAAACCATCAATGCTATTTAGTCTTCCAAGGGGAGCTGGCAAACAGTCTCTTTTTAAAGGACAATGGAAAATATTATTACAGCATAAGGTAGATGTAAACCCAACCAAATGATACTTAGCACTGTGTATAATAAGCAATTGCCTTTTTTTCACATAAGATCTTGCTTTCATATTTTTTGCTCCTTTTTTTTGCATCTCAGTGCTGCTGATCTCCTCCAGACTCTTTTAGACACATCCTGTCCAAATGCACTTGCTCTGGAGTCTGCGCCACATCATTGCTTAGGACTGGCTACTTCATGGTGAACTGTGGACCATGCCTGAGCAATTTGTGTCTTGTAGTCTCCATTAGGGGTGCTTGTGATAGGGTGACAAAGCAGAAGCAAAACTGGGAGACAGGGTGGCCTCACTTATTAGAGTCTGCAAACTCAATGCTACTGACCCCCCAACCCCCTCCCATTCTCGCCTTTCTGCCTGTATATTTTCTAACAGAGCAAGCAGTCCCACTGAATGCTTTTAGATGACTGAAGAAGCTCGGTATAAAGATTTCCGGTATTTACACTAGTTGAAAAAAATAAAAAATTACTTGGCGACATTTAAAAGAATACATAAGTGGACTAAAGTGTATTAATTTATCTCCTCAGAGTTCTTTTTAATTATATAAGTGTTGACTCTCCAGGCATGACTGAAAATGAGAGAAGAGTATTTGGCTCCCTCTAGTGGTAATATCAGGTGACACATTGTATGCTGTAAATCAAGTAGTGGATTCAACATAGAAATCAATAGTTGTAAATCATGAAATATTCGCAAACATATGAAAACTCCAAATGTGACAATCCCAACACCATAGAAATAAATGGATTCTTCTGATTGAAGAATTCTCTAAAGACTTCACCGCGAGTGCTCAAAAGGTACATGGATTGGCAACTCACCAGAGGTGTTTGACCATTTTTTAAGGTAGGTCAAAATGCGCTTTGTAAGATAAATTAGCATGATCCTTAATGAAACATACTCTCCACTATGGGACACCCTCCGTCAACAACCGAGGATATGGCAATGTATTCCACCAAGGACACAAAAGAGTATGGTGTAGTACGTTTTATTAAAAATGGGTTTAAAAAGTATCAAAATATTGCACTCACATGTGACTGTGCCAAGCCCGACACCAAGGTGTCTACAGCATGTGCGGATGGATAGATCAGACTCTCAGCGTTGTGCGATCCACAACCTCGTTCTGAATATGATAGTAGTAAGGAAGTCCCATTTGGGACCCGGAAATTACGAATCACCACTCCGACGTACGTTTCACCATACTGGCGTCATCAGGAAGTGTTTGCTTTTATAATGAAAAGATGGACGTGATTGGCTGGGCTTCTCAATCATGGAGATTGGAGACAAAGATGAAAGGGATCTACCTTGTTTCCATATATCCATCTGTCCACGCCGCACACACATCTATTTGAAGAATGTTATTACCAAATCTAGTGCAAAATAACATGAAAAAAATATATGTGAAACCAAAAACCCCCATTGTGTGCATGGTTCCCTAGACTTGGGTATACCATTTATAGACAAACCACACTCTGGTTCCCTCTAGTGGTTAAAACAGTGCACCTTTATTAGAATAGAAAAATAATTGTTTAAAAAATATTTAATTTTGTTTGGATATTGTCGGTACATAAAAGTGAATGAAATAAAAAATGTTATTGTAAGAAAACCATTAGAAAATGTCTGGCACGCGCTCACAAGGGACTGCAAATGCCCATAGGCACCAATGTGCGCAGGAGCACATCCCTAGCGCCAATTGGCACCAGATGGCCTATTTAAAGGGTGCCCTGACCCCCTGATCAAGGCTGACTGGTCTTCAACTATTAATGTGTGAAGCAATCAGCGCAAAACCAAACAAAAAATAAAATGAAATAAAAAATTAGTGCAAGCTGAACACAAAAAGGCCAATCACGAATCCTTTGAAATGCAATGTAAAAAATGAGAAAAGTGCAGCGCATCAAACAAAAAAGGAAATTACATTCATGTGAAACTCAATATAAACAATAAATTAATTGACAAAAAAGCTTGTATCTTGTCAGTGCAAGACAATATGATTAAAGTGAATCACTGATTGTAGAGTAACACCCAGGTGACCGTAGATCATCATTCAAATATTTCTTAAAGTGATATCCTCCACCGAAACTAGATGAAATACTCTTACCAGATGTGCAACGCACATAGGCATGAAATCAATAGGGAATGAGGTGTGTGGTTCCAAGCCCGGCCGACTCCAATCTGGGAAATAACCAACCAGCAGGAAAAATCTTGTGGCAGATTTTCACTCCATGCATCAGGCAAATTAATGGTAGACGGCGTGGATCCAAGCGAAAAAGTTCTCCAACATAAAATAATAATAGATGGGGGGACACTCTAAGTGCAGACTGTATGGTATTTTTATTATAAAACTGATAATTAAAAAATACAACCTCAAAGAAAATCGAATGGTTGTATCTGCAATAAGGCTAATATATAATAGCCACAAGATTAAAACATAAAGGAAGTCCAGTAAATTATACAGCCATAAGCAAGCTTAATATATAGGTCTGGCGTGCACAGCTGATAGCTGCAAAAGCGGAACAAATGCTTTTTTTTAAATCCCGCACTGCAGGCATACAGAGATCGCGGTCAGAGCCGCTGAGAGTGATGAACGAAGCGAGTGACTGGTAGGCTCCTCCCCCGTACGTTACGTCTGTCAGGACTTCGTCAGCGGTGGGTGGAGCTATCTGTCACTTCGCCGATCTATTAGTAGCAGCCAGCGCGGTCTATGGGTGGAGCGTGTAATGCAAAAGAGAGACTCAATCACGCCGGCACCACCTAGCGATCTATTGTCTCCCATACAGCAGATATAGTAACACTTCCATCCTGGGGACATGTAGATGGCCACAATCAACCAACTAGGTCCATGAGCGGAATATGTCATGCAGACAAACTCAGTAGCGCCAGCATAGCCTAGCAAACTGGTGTCTCCTATACTGCAGAATATTAACACTTCCATCCTGGGGACATGTCACTGACTCAAAACAAAAAAATGTAATTAAAATTTTGTTAAAACTCTGACCACATAAGTATACACTTATGCATCACATGTAGTTATTTACCATATAAAATTACCATATGGAATAAGTATATATCATTATAAACATACAAAAGCACCAATATTGTGCCTGTTTACAATGTTGTCAATATTTAAAAAAATATTATTATTATGGTATACAAAATAGCACTCGCTTCTATCATCATCTCTTAACCAATACATGATATGCACATAAATCATGAAAAAATGAATATTCACAGTATAAACAATATAAAATTAATTCGACAAGTCAATAACAATCATTTATCAGATATGAAACAATTCAGGTCGAATTCCACGTTTAACCCCCTTGGTACCAAAACCTGCATTTCATGAATCCAAAAAGATTCCCGCCTACTTAACTGTCTCAAGAAATTCCCCCCTCTCCAGTGTGGGGTAACTCGTTCCAATCCCCAAAATTTCATTTAGGGTCCCTATTATGATAGAGTCTGAAGTGTTTTGACACATTGTGAGTTACTAATCCTTTCTTAATATTATTAACGTGCTCACCTATACGCACACTGAGAGGTCTGGAGGTCCTCCCAATATACTGCTTACCACAGTCACACTCCAAAACGTACACTACTCCAATGGTGCATTGCACGTAATAAGACTTTTAATTGGATGTGTGATCCCAGTGGTAGTGCTAGAAAATTATTTTCTCCTTTTTATGTTGTGCTTGCACTGTTTGCACGGCTGGCACCGTCCGCAGGCATAAAACCCTGTCAGAAAATAAAAAATTCTATTTTCTTTCACAATCGGGGGATCTAATACACTGGGGGCTAAAACATCCCTAAGAGTAGGTGCTTTTTTATAAATAAATCTAGGGCGTGGTGGTAGGACCTTTCCCAAGATGTTATCTTTTTTAAGAATATCCCAATGCCTCATAATAATTTTTTCGAACTTTTTATGCTGGATATTAAAATCTAGAATAATTCTAAATTCTGATCCTGCTTTTTGTAATTTCTTTGGTCATGAGTCAGCTACCAAAGTAGTACGGTCAAGTTTACTGACTGTCTGAATCTCATTGGAAATATCATTTTTTATCATTTCCTTTCTGGAAAAAACGCTCAGCCAGTACCTCTGACTGGGCAAAAAAATCTGTTTCCAATGAGCAATTTAGTTTCAACCGTATAAATTGCCCCCTTGGAATGTTGCACAACCAAGATTGGTGGTGGCAACTATCAAAGGGGATAAAACTATTTCTATCGGTTGTTTTGAAATAATTCTTGGTTTTAAAACCTGAACCATCCTTAAATATCTCTAAATCTAGGAATGAGATCCGCACCGGATCCGCAATCCAAGATAATTTGATATTTTTATTATTACCATTCAGTCTAGACATGAAAAGTTGGAGACTGGTCATGTTTCCCTCCCAAACGATAACGAGATTGTCTATATACCTATAATATTGTTTCAGCTCCTTGGGTCTATTAAAAACTGTGTCCTCCTCCCAAAAAGCCATAAATAAATTGGCAACACTTGGAGCAAAACGTGCTCCCATTGCAACTCCAAGTGTCTGCAGAAAAAACCTATGGTTATACCAGAAGTAATTTCTACTCAAACAAAAGTCTAAAGCCCCATACACACGGTCGGACTTTTTCATGGATTCTGTCCGATCGGACAATGTTGTTGAAAAATCAGACCGTGTGTATGCACCATCGGACAGTGTACGTCGGATTGTCCGACGGACAAAGTCTTATCTCCTGCTGGAAAGATTTGCCGACAACACGGTCCGATCACACCAAATCCGATCGTGTGTACGGTTGTCCGACGGACAAAGTGCTACGCATGCTCAGATCACATTACAAGACCAAAGCTATTGGCTACTAGCCTCTACGTAGTCCCGTCGTAGGCAACAAACGTCACCACGTTCAGAATGAACGGATTTTCCGACAACTTTGTCCGACCGCGTGTACGCAAAACCAACATCGGACAAAGTATGACGGACATGATCCGACAGACCTGGTCCTCGGATAGTCCGAGCGTGTGTATGGGGCTTAAGGCTTCTAGTAAAAAATTCTGATGGGTGGTCGTTAGGTTAGATCCTTTTAGGGCCCACCTGACCGCTATCGGAACTACAAACTTTTTTGTCAATTGATTTATTGTTTATATTGAGTTTCACATCAATGTAATTAATTTTTTTGTTTGATGCGCTGCACTTTTCTCACTTTTTACATTGGTCTTCAGCTATTCCCCGATACCCTGAATCCTGCTGTTATCCTGCTTGATACCTGTTGCTGAACTTGGCTTTCCTTGACCCTGCTTCTTGACTCTGCTATACTCCTGATTACTGGTTCCTGATCCTTGCTTCCCATTTGACCTTGCTTCTGCCTAATGCCTTGGTACCTTGATGCCCACCTGCTACCGAACCTGGCTATCCTAGTGACCTCGCTCCTGTTCCCTGCTCAACACTGCCATCCGAGTGTCTGCTACTATGGTACTGCGACCAGCTGTGACTTCCTGCTGCAAGCCTGCCAAAAACTCTACATAGCCTGATGTCCCAGTTCCACAATCCTAGCAGAGTGCCTCTTTAAACTCAGCTGACCCATGGTTCAGGGCTGCCCTTCTTAATCTGATGGTTCTCCTGCCTTCCCAAGGTCGCATCCTCTGCTACAAGTTTCCGGGTCTACATCTGCAGGCAGTCGTGTTCCTCCTGTCCCTTGGCTCCCTCTGTTCCACTCTCAGCGGGACCTGGGCTGGAGATACAAGAGGGGCCGACCTTGTTATTTCAGTCTCCGTTCAGGTACGTGACAGTTAAAGTAAAGAACAACTGTTAAACACTAGAGAACAGGTGGGACAGATGGATAGGGACACCCTATTGGTACCCAAAAACAGGAATCATTCAGGAGATCAGTTCAATCTTGCTTTTGTTACAGGATTCAACTCACAATATAGAGAAGTAGAAAAGGCCATAAAAAAACAATGGCCAATATTATTAACCACTTGCCGACTGCCTCATGTAAATATACGTCGGCAAAATGGCACGTACAGGCAAAAGCCCGTATATATACACGTGCCTGCCTTCCAGTGGGTGGGGGTTCCGATCGGAGGCGGAGGCGGTCGGCTTCGCTTCAGGAGCGATCCGAGATGAGGGGGCGGCCAGTGATTTCTGGCCACCCCCTCACGATCGCTCCTGGCGAATGAGAAGCTTCCCCTGCCTGTGAACTGTAAACACAGGCAGGAGGAAGTGATGTCACACTCCTCATGTCGGTCTTTCTGATCGGGACGCCGAGGAGTGAAGACATCAAAGTAAGTGCACAAACGGTACACTGACACCAGGACACGTAGGCACACATTTCACCCCCCAGTCACCCCCCGATCACCCCCTGCCCCCCCCCCCCCCCCCCAGTCACAGTGTCACTGATTGCAGTGGTCATTTATTTACTGATCACTGCATTTAGTGTCAGTTGTGACTGTAAAAACTGTCAGGGCAGTTAGCTTTAGGCCCCTTTAATAAAGGTTTAACCCCTTGATTGCCCCCCAGGTAACCCTTTCACCCCCTTTTGCCAGTGTCACTAAGCGATCGTTTTTCTGATCGCTGCATTAGTGTCACTGGTGTCGCTAGGTAGCCAGTTATTTTTTTAGGTTAACCACCAGATTTATATAGGTTCATAAATAGGTTTATAGGTTAGGTACCCCCATATTACAACCTAAATAAAGGTTTTAACCCCCTGATTGCCCCTAGAGTTAACTCTTTCGCCAGTGATCACCGTATAAGTGTCACTGGTGACGCTGGTTAGCCAGTTCGTTATTTCGTTATTTAGGTTCCCCGTCAGGTTTTTATATAGCGTCGGGTATCCTCATATATTACCTAATAAAGGTTTTAACCCCCTGATTGCCCCTAGTTAACCCTTTCACCAGTGATCACCGTATAACTGTTACGGGTGATGCTGGTTAATTAGTTTGTTTTTTATACTGTCAGGGCACCCGCCATTTATTACCCAATAACGGTTTAACCCCCTGATCGCCCGGCGGGTGATATAAATTAGGTTTTAGGGTCAAATAAGGTCTGCGTCGCCCCAGGTTAGTGCCAGTACCGCAAACACCCACGCGCAAAGCATACACCTCCCTTAGTGGTATAGTATCTGAACAGATCAATACCTGATCTGTTAAGATCTATACTAGCGTCCCAGCAGTTTAGGGTTCCAAAAAACGCATTGTTAGCGGGATCAGCCCAGATACCTGCTAGCACCTGCGTTTTCCCCCTCCGCCCAGCCCAGCCCACCCAAGTGCAGTATCGATCGATCACTGTCACTTACAAAACACTAAGCACACATAACTGCAGCGTTCGCAGAGTCAGGCCTGATCCCTGCGATCGCTAACAGTTTTTTTGGTAGCGTTTTGATTCAGTCGCTAACAGTCAGAAGCTTTTTTACCTGTGAATCTCACTAGTGTACTACTAAATTTAGAGCCCAAAATGGCAAATCGAAAGTACACTAGTGAACAGGCCTACACGTTTCTGAGTATGACAGATAGTGAAGAGGAGGTCACTCATCTCTCAGAATCAGGCTCAGAATACGATCCTGTAGTCGACAGCGGCTCCATGACAGATAGCTCTGACGACAGAGGTGTGGTCCCTGCTAAGGTCAGGTGTACCCGATCCCGATCTTCTGCTATTGTTGAGATGCAAGAACCGTAGGTCTCTCATATAGAGCAGAGAAGTACTAGCGCCGCTATTCCTTCTGGTGAACTGGAAAGCACCAGCGGCCTAGTACACCCTGGACGTACATCCAGCACTGCAGTATCATGTGGTGACGTGGCGAGTCCCATAAGTGCAGTTCAAGCTGGCGAGGTGGCAAGCACAAGTAGTGTCCCGCTGCCACCAAGAAGAAGACAAAAGCAGGCCCGTCGATCACATAGCGTCCTTCCTGCAGAATTCGCCAATCCTGATTTGGTGCCCACCACTTCTGCAGAACTGGTACTTCCCCCATTCACTGGCCAACCCGGTATTCAGGTGGAAACAGCTGATTTTAAGCCATCCGATTTTTATTCGCAGTTTTTCACGGAAGATCTCTATAGATCTATTGTGGACCAAAGTAATATATATGCTGGTCAATACATCGCCGCTAATCTCCAGTCGCCTTCCCTTGCCAGAGATTGGAAACCAATTACGGTTTCCGAATTTAAGTCCTTTCTGGGCCTTTCCCTCAACATGGGCATACATAAATTCCCGACTCTGAGGACTTATTGGTCCACCTCACCAGTCCAACATATGCCCGTGTTCTCTGCCTCCATGTCCAAGGCACGATACGAACAGATCTTGCGGTTCATGCACTTCAGTGACAATGAACTCTGTCGTCCTCGTGGAGACCCTGAATTTGATCGGCCCCTCATAAACCACTTCAACCAACGTTTTGCAGCCTTGTTTACTCCCTATCAAGTTGTCTGCCTTGACGAGTCCCTGATTAAGTTTTCTGGCCGCTTGTCTTTCAAACAGTACCTTCCCAGCAAGCGTGCCAGATACGGGGTCAAGCTCTATAAGCTCTCTGACAGGGCAACAGGCTATCCATGGAGCTTTTTAGGTTTATGAGGGAAAAGATAGTTACGTAGAGCCGGAGAATTGTCCAGATTACATAGGGAGCGCTGGCAAGATAGTGTGGAACTTGGTGTCACCCTTATTCGGAAAGGGGTACCACTTGTACGTGGACAATTATTACACGAGCGTGCCACTGTTTAGTCACTTGTTTGATCATCAGATTGGAGCATGTGGCACCGTGCGACCTTATCGCCGGGGCTTTCCCCATCAGCTTGTAGATTCCCCTCTTAGGCTGGGGAGAGAGCCTGCTTTCAGTGTAATAATTTCCTCGCTGTGAAGTGGAGGGATAATAAGAATGTTCGTTCTTACCTCATTAGAGCATATATGCCGAAGCATGGGGGCAGCAGGGGCGGAGGAGCGATTTGCTCCTAATGCCACGTACATACGGTCTAAATTCTGACGGAGGCTTGCCCGTGGAAAAGTCCGACCATGTGTACGTGGCATAACTTTTTTGCGGGAGGATGCCCCCATGCTTCGGCATATATATATTTTAGGCACCGGTTGCGTTAAAAAATGTTTTATTTTTTACTATGTTTTTTTTTGGTATTTGCTTTGCAGGTATGGTATGGTAAGGTCTTACTGTTATACTGTAATGCTACTTTTTTTTAATGTTAACCATAATTTGCTTAGCAGGTACGCCATTCAGTTCCAGCGCAGATTTAGTTATCTTGACAGCAACAGCGTTTGCTCCCACGATACATAAAGACGCGACTCCAACGCTGTAGGATGTGATTTCACCACCACAGTTAAAAAAAAAAAGCATATATGCCGAAGCATGGGGGCAGCAGGGACGGAGGAGCGATTGGCTCCTAATGCCGCGTACATATGGACGAAATTCCGACCGAGGATGCCCCCATGCTTCGGCATATATAAATGGTGTATGTATGCCCATGATTAGAATTGGGTGGATGAAGGGAGGTATTCTAATGGTGGGCATACCCACCGATCAATCTCTTTTTTTCGTTCAGCCAAGAGGCTGCATGAAAAAAAAAAGATTACAATATATGTCCAGTATGTTACTGGACTTTGAATGGTTATACCAGAATGATGCCTGCAGGTTTAGGTATCATCTTGGTATCATTCTTTTCAGCCAGTGATCGGCTTTCATGTAAAAGCAATTATAGCGGGTAATTAGCCTCTAGGCTGCTTTTACAAGCAGTGGGAGGGAATGTCCCCCCTCCCGGATATAAACAGCGCCATTGGAAAATTGGGAAAGCGTTTTATCACACCGATCTTGGTGTGGTCAGATGCTTTGAGGGCAGAGGAAAGATCTAGGGTCTAATAGACCCCAATTTTTTCAAAAGAAGAGTACCTGTCACTGCCTATTGCTATCATAGGGGATATTTACATTCCCTGAGATAACAATAAAAATGATAACAAAAAAAAAAAAAAATGGAAGGAACAGTTTAAAAATAAAATAGCTAAATAAATAAAAAAATAAATAAATAATAAAAAAAAGCACCCCTGCCCCCCCTTACCTTGCGCAAAGGCGAACACAAGCGTCGGTCTGGCGTCATATGTAAACAGCAATTGCACCATGCATGTGAGGTATCACCGTGAAGGTCAGATCGAGGGCAATAATTTTAGCAATAGACCTCCTCAGTGAATCTAATGTGGTAACCTGTAAAGGCTTTTACAGGCTTTTAAAAATGTATGTAGTTTGTCGCCACTGCGTGTTTGTGCACAATTTTAAAGCATGTAGTGTTTGGTATCCATGTACTCGGCCTAAGATCATCTTTTTTATTTCATCAAAAATTTTAGCAATATAGTGTGTTTTAGTGCATTAAAATAAAAAAAAGTGTATTTTTTCCACAAAAAATGCGTTTGAAAAATCGCGTTTGAAAAATCACTTTTGGAAAGTAGACACCCCAAGCTATTTGCTGAGAGGCATGTTGAGCCCATTGAATATTTTTTTTTTTTGTCCCAAGAGATTGAATAATGTAAAAAAAAAAAAATTTTTTACAAAAAGTTGTCACTAAATGATATATTGCTCAAACATGTCAAGGGCATATGTGGAAATTCACCCCAAAATACATTTTGTTGCTTCTCCTAAATACGGGGATACCACATGTGTGAGACTTTTTGGGAACCTAGCTGCGTACGGGACCCCAAAAACCAAGCACCGCCTTTAGGCTTTCTAAGGGTGTAATTTTTTTATTTCACTCCTCACTGCCAATCACAGTTTTGGAGGCCATGGAATGCCCAGATGCCCCCCCCCCCCAAATGACCCCATTTTGTAAAGTAGACACCCCAAGCTATTTGCTGAGAGGTGTGGTGAGTATTTTGCAGATCTCGCTTTTTGTGAAGTTTCGAAAATTTAAAAAAGAAAAAAAAAAATCTTCATTTTCAAAAACAAATGAGAGCTGTAAAATACTCACCATGCCTCTCAACAAATAGCTTGGGGTGTCTACTTTCCAAAATGGGGTAATTTGGGGGGGTTTTGTGCTATTTTGGCATTTTATGGCCTTCGAAACTGTGATAGGTAGTGAGGAGTGAAATCAAAAATTTGCACCCTTAGAAATCCTGAAGGCGGTGATTGGTTTTCGGGGTGCCGTACACGGCTAGGCTTCCAAAAAGTCCCACACATGTGGTATTCCCGTACTCAGGAGAAGTAGAAAACTGTATTTTGGGGTGCAATTCCACATATAACCATGGCATGTGTGAGCAATATATCATTTAGCGACAACTTTTTGTAAAACATTTTTTTTTGTCTTTGTTCAATCACTTGGGACAAAAAAAAAAAAATATTCAATGGGCTCAACGTGCCTCTCAGCAAATAGCTTGGGGTGTCTACTTTCCAAAATTGGGTCATTTGGGGGGATTTTGTGCCATCTTGGCATTTTATGGCCTTCAAAACTGTGATAGGTAGTGAGGAGTGAAATCAAAAATGTATGCCCTTAGAAATCTTGAAGGCGGTGCTTGGTTTTCGGGGTCCCGTATGCGGATAGACTCCCAAAAAGTCCCACACATGTTGTATCCATGTACTCAGGAGAAGCAGCAGAATGTATTTTGGGGTGTAATTCCACATATGCCCATGGCATGTGTGGGCAATATATCATTTAGTGACAACTTTGGGCAAAAAAAAAAAAAGTTTGTAATATTCCCGCAACTTGTGGCAAAATATAAAATATTCCATGGACTCAACATGCCTCTCAGCAAATAGCTTGGGGTGTCTACTTTCCAAAATGGGGTCATTTGGGGGGGGGGGGGTTGTACTATTTTGGCATTTTATGGCCTTCGAAACTGTGATAGGTAGTGAGGAGTGAAATCAAAAATTTGCACCCTTAGAAATCCTGAAGGCGGTGATTGGTTTTTGGGGCCCCGTACGCGGCTAGGCTCCCAAAAAGTCCCACACATGTGGTATCCCCGTACTCAGGAGAAGCAGAAAAATTTGTTTTGGGGTGCAATTCCACATATAACCATGGCATGTGTGAGCAATATATCATTTAGTGACAACTTTTTGAAAACATTTTTTTTTTTTTGTCTTTATTCAATCACTTGGGACTAAAAGAAAATATTCAATGGGCTCAACATGCCTCTCAGCAAATAGCTTGGGGTGTCTACTTTCCAAAATGGGGTCATTTTTTTTTTTTTTTTACTGCTCTGTCATTTTAGCACCTCAAGAAATTATATAGGCAGTCATAAATTAAAAGCTGTGTAAATTCCAGAAAATGTACTCTAGTTTGTAGACGCTATAACTTTTGCGCAAACCAATAAATATACGCTTATTGCCATTTTTTTTACTAAAGACATGTGGCTGAATACATTTTGGCCCAAATGTTTGACTAAAATTGAGTTTATTAGATTTTTCTTATAACAAAAATTAGAAAATATTTTTTTTTTTCCGTTTATATTGCAAAAAATAAAAATCACAGAGGCAATCAAATACCATCAAAAGAAAGCTCTATTTGTGGGAAAAAAAGGACGCAAATTTCGTTTGGTTACAACATTGCATGACCGCGCAATTACCAGTTAAAGCAGTGCAGTGCGAAATTGAAAAAAGACCTCTGGTCCTTAAGCTGACAATTGGTCCGGGGCTGAAGTGGTTAAGAGATCACACCTTGAAAAAAATTCTTCCAGTGAAACCTAAATTTATCTACAGGAGGGCACCAGGGCTACAGTTAATGTTGGCCAAGAATTTCACTCAACCCCCAAGAAAACCCCCACTTTCTTAGATCACACAGGTTTTTATAAGTGTAGAAGGTTTAAAGCATGTAGAACATTGAGAGATAGAACCAGAAAAACGGGTACGTTCTCTTTAGTTGTCACAGGTATAGAATATAATATCAAACAACTCATTACCTGTGACAGTAGATATGTTACCTACCTTCTCATGTGTCCCTGTAATCTTCAATATTTAGGTCACACTACTAGAACTTTGGCAAAAAGGTTTGAAGAACATGTAGACAACATCAAAAAAGGTTTTAAAAAGCATAGTGTTTCCAATCACTTTAGACTGGTACATAATAAAGACCCCTCTTTACTCAGATTTTGGGGAAGTTGGCCCCCATTGGAGGGATCTCCCAAATAGAGACTCAGTGGATTTACAGGCTCCAGTCTCTATATCCTGGGGGGTTTAAACCTGGATATAGATTTAAAGTGTTTTATAACAGACTTTAAGATCAGATGAATGGGGGGGGGGGGGGGGGTCTCCTAATTCTTCTTCTTCTTCTTCTTCTTCTTCTCCTTTTTCCGATGTTGACTCGTCGCCCCCACATGATGTCACAGTCCCGGAGGATGCTGGGCCTGTGACATCATATGGGGGCGTGGTCACCATGTGACATGAGCATGTGACCCCGCCCCTTGTCCCTATATAAGTCACAACACCGCGTGTCTCTGCCATTCTGGCCAGAGAGAGCGACGAGTCAACATCGGAAAAAGGAGAAGAAGAAGAGGAAGAAGAAGACGGTGCAGAAGGCGGCGACAACGGCAAGAACAGAAGAGACCCTCGAAGACCCCCGAAGGCGGAACGAGACCCCCAGATGACGGCGGCGACGAAGAAGAAATCCGGACTCCTCCGCTAGGTGAAAGAGCAGAAGATAGCGGAGGAGTCCGGCGAGAAGACCCCCCCAAGATGGAAAAAGACCCCCGGAGCTGTGCAATAAAATATTTAAAAAAATTGTGTTTTTTTTTTATTTACACTTTTACACCTTAGGTGAATGGGTAGGGGTACATTGTTCCCCATACTCATTCACATAGGGTGGGGGGCCGGGATCTGTAGGCCCCCTTATTAAAGGGGGCTCCCGGATTCCGATAAGCCCCCCCACCCGCAGACCCCAACAACCAATGGCCAGGGTTGTCGGGAAGAGGCCCTTGTCCTCAACATGGGGACAAGGTGCTTTGGGGTGTGGGGGGCGCATGGCCCCCCTTTCCCCATGGCACCCCCCATGTTGAGGGCACGCTGCCTGGTACGGCTCAGGAGGGGGGGCTCGCTCGTCCCCACCCCCTTTCCTGGCCGGCCAGGCTGCGTGCTCGGATAAGGGTCTGAGATGGATTTGGGGGGGACCCCCACAACGTTTTTTTCTGCGTAGGGATTCCCCTTTAAATCCATACCAGGTGACGGGATCAACTCGACTAGTCTGTAGCTGCCTGGTATACATCTCAATCCTTTTTTTCAAAGTGGAATGACAATAGATCGAGCAGATACATGTCAGTACATAACATGTGAGTTCAATAAACAGTACAATACCTACAGCAAACAGTATTGTGTCATCATTCAAAGGCACAATGAGGACCATTTGAAAAGTAAAGGCCCATATGTAGCCAACAGATGGCGCAATCCATTTTTTAACATCGGTACCATATTTGCTTTTCTCCAATTGGCTGGTAAAATCTTCAATTAGTAAATGCTCCTCAAAAAAGTAGGAACAGTGGTCTGGCTATAACTTGACTAAGCTCTATGAGGACTTGTGGGTGTAAGCCATCTGATCCTGGAGATTTGCTCACATTAAGTATTTCTATTTTTTTTTTATGTGGATTTCTGTCAGCCACAGAGGTACCTATAGAAGACTATGTATACCTTAAATGATAAACGTTACTCTTGTGCTTATGACAGCTCTCAACTGAACTCTCAAGCTATTAAATGGCTGCTGTCATTGCTGATCACTCGTGCAGCACCATGGCAACTGCAGAATAAACAGAGACTAAGATGGCAGCTTCCTTGGCTGTAAACAGACTCCAAACCGTGGTCCTTGGCTTCCCTTATCCAGCCCTTGGGGCACTGTTCTTCCTCCCAATAACACCAACAATGGGCCACAATTCATCCTTCTACTGACCACAGGTGCTATGTAATTTTTTGCTATTGTTGACCACCAAGCCTGAGACATTGTCTATTCCAACTGGCCAAAGTCTGCCGCCCCCCCCACTAAAATCTGAAGGACCGTAAACTGGCACTTTGTTCAGAATGTTTGGAGACCCTTGCTGTAAAGGATAGGGGGGTTTAGTTGCGCTTTAGGTCCGCTAATATTTCTGTTGTGATTATTGTCTCTTGTAACTTTTATTATATTTTATGGAGCCTACATGTTCTATCCTTACCTCTTTACTACTGAAATATTTGAAGAATTGTATCAGGTTCATTTACGTAGCACATTGTTTGTGTTCTGTTTAACTGCCCTGATTGCACTCTTGCATTTTATGTTGCATTCCTTTCAGCTTTCAAATACCAATGATGACTCTTCTGCCTTTTCTTTTTTAAAGACCATTTTTTTCATTTAGTTGTCTTTTTACTCTAGAATTTAGCCATCTTAGTTTACCTTTTGCTTACTGTCCTTAAAACTCTTTCATGTCTGTTTTGTTCAGAAAATGTGCTCCTATTTAGTATCAAACAGGTCTCAAGAAGTGTAAATGGCACTCTTTGTCCTTATCTTGGGGCTACAGAATGATTAGCCTTTACAGTATGAAGAAGACAGGGTGTTGGCGGGTCTGAGTAGTTTGGCAAGAGAAAACTTGGCAGGGCCGACATCACCCACTCCACCAAACTGCTGTATGTTGTTGGCCCACAACAAGATTTAGGAGCTGAGTGCGGTATATCATTTTTCAGATGGCAGTAGAGAAGCAGCTGCCAGTTGTTCAGGATGTTTTTTTCTTCTTTTGGGCTTTATTTTTTTAAATGCCAAGGGGGATTTTGTACTGAAATACCACACTGAAAGCTACAGCTCAACCTCCTGTATTTGGCACCACCTCCCTGACTGTCTAGGCAAAAGGAGACTGTAACCTCTATAAGACCTCTTTAACATGAGTCTGGTTACCAACTCACAAACCGTAGTGGATTGCATTTTCAGCAGTGGCTGGCCCATGCATATGCTGCTTCCCTCACACCTGTTTAAATGATTCCACCATAAAATGCCTCTTCCTGTGGTTGCAATGCAGTCTCTTTTACATCTATAGGGCACAGTGGCAGGCAGTAGCGCCTGTTGATTGCGTCATGCCCTATTTTTTTGCCGTGACAATGTGTATGGGGCTCTCTAGCGGCCATTGCCTGGTTTTTACAGGTGACTGAGCAGAGGTAAATATGTGCCTCAGTCATCTAGTTTTTCTGCCTGACAGTGCGAATGTAAAAGGGGACCAACAGAAAGGGAAAAACCAAGTACCTTATGACATACAAAAGTTTGTACTTTATTACATCCTTTTTGATACATTTTTTATCTTTCCTGTTATGCTGGAATAAAGCCCCTTTCATACTGGCAGAGTCTGTCAGCGGATTCACTTGCTCAGCGGGGCATCTCTCCACGGATCTTTGCTAAGTAGGCAGATGACACTTTCCTCTATAGCCGGTCAGATGGAAAGGACCTAGTGAGGAGAGTACGACTTTATCCTACGGTCGGGGGAGCCTGCAGTTGGGTTATTCCAACCCAACTGCAGGCTCAATATTTTTATATTTCACACCACTTCTTGTCCAGCTGACAACGTATTCACCAGATAGGAAATAAGGGAAAATCTGCAACAGGGACACAGGCAGAAATGGAAATCTGACTGGGGTTGTAGCCTTCCCCTAATATACTAAACTGTGTTGCTATTGGAGAGTTCCCCTCACTTTCAGTCTGGAAAACTTCACCAGAACAGGAAGTGAGGGCAAATCTCTGTGGCAGTCATGGATGACAGCAAGAACCTGACAGGGGATTTAACCCCTTCCTGTTCTATCTGTAAATAAATAAAAAATGGCTGTACATACACTTCACCTGAAGCTAAACATACATACATATGCATGCGCATGGGGTATGCCAGGTGTGCCTGGGTACACCCTAAAAACCCAGTGCAGCACAGATTCCCCCTACTGCTCAGGCACCCCCCACCCCGCAGTGATGCCATTCCTCCTCTCCTCTCCTGCTGGATACTGCTGCACGCTCACAGGGGGATGTTTCAGAATGGAGAGTGGGGGAAGAGGCCAGTAAATGTAATTTCTTTTGCCCTTCCTTTTCTAGATGAACACAGTACCGATCACTCTAAAGCCCCATACACACGGTCGGATTTTCCGATGGATTCTGTCCTATCAGACAATGTTGTCGGAAATTCCGACCGTGTGTAGGCACCATCGGACAGTTTCCATCGGATTGTCCGACGGACAAAGTCCTATCTCCTGCTGGATAGATTTTTTGACAACAAAGTCCGATCACACCAAATCCGATCGTGTGTAGCGAATTCCGACGGACAAAGTGCTACGCATGCTCAGATCACATTACAAGACCAAAGCTATTGGCTACTAGCCTCTACGTAGTCCCGTCGTAGGCAACAAACGTAAAGATGGCCTAGGCCAGTGATGGCGAACCTTGGCACCCCAGATGTTTTGGAACTACAGTTCCCATGATGCTCATGCACTCATGCAGTGTAGGTGAGCATCAGGGGAAATGTAGTTCCAAAACATCTGGGGTGCCAAGGTTTGCCATCACTGGCCTAGGCTATAAGAAGATTATCAAGACCCTGAAACTGAGCCGCAGCATGGTGGCCCAGGCCATACAAGGGTTTAACAGGACGGGTTCCACTCAGAACAGGCCTCGCCATGGTCAACCAAAGAAGTTGAGTGCATATGCTCAGCGTCATATTCAGAGGTTGTCTTCAAGAAATAGACGTATGAGTGCTGCCAGCATTGCTGCAGAGGTTGAAGGGGTCAGCCTGTCAATGCTCAGACCATACGTCGCAAACTGCATCAAATTGGTCTGCATGGCTGTCGTCCCAGAAGGAAGCCTCTTCTATAGATGATGCACAGGAAAACCTGTAAACAATCAGACTAAGGACATGGTTTACTGGAACCAGTGGCGGAACTACCGCCATAGCGACCCACGCGGTCGCTATGGGGCCCGCAGCCGATCTAGGGCCCGGTGAGCAGCATTGCTAGGCCGGTGCGGGCCGCACCGGGTGACACCCGCTAGCGGGGGGTGACACCCTTGGGTAGCGGCAGCCGCACCACTAACGCTGCTCGCTGTGCCTTTATTTGTGCGGGACTGGAGCGCAGGCTGAGGGACACAACGGCGCGGACCGAAGCCGCCTCCCCTCCTCTCTGTTTACATCCACAGAGGAGGAGGAGCCTGCGATCGAGCCTTGAGGGACATGCGCCGCTGTGTGTATGTGAAGACTGACACTCAGCGCCTTTTCTGCTGGGGGGTCTGCACTACTGGGGGGGATCTGCACTACTCAGGGGGAGGGGCCGTCTGCATTACTGAGGGGGGTCTGTAATGCGGGGGGTGTCTGCACTGAGGGGGGTCTGTAATGGGTGGGGGTGTCTGCATTGCTGGGGGGTGTCTACTGATGGGGGTCTGCACTGATGGGGGGTCTGTACTGATGGGGGGGGGTCTGCACTAGGGGGGTGTCTGCACTGCTGGGGGGGTCTGTACTACTGAGGGGGGTCTGCACTGAGGGGGGTGGGTCTACACTGCTGGGGGGTCCTGCACTGAGGGGGGGTCTGTAATGCTGGGGGGTCTGCACTGGGAGGGTGTCTGTACTGAGGGGGTGGTCTGCACTGGGGGGTGTCTGTACTGCTAGGGGGGTCCTGCACTGAGGGGGTGCCTGCACTGAGGGGGGGTCTGTAATGCTGTGGGGTGTCTGTACTAAGGGGGGTGTCTGTACTGCTGGGGGGTCTGTACTGATGGGGGTATGCATGTGTGTCCTTCAGGGGCTGCATACAGTATACTGCATACTTTGTTGTTCGAAAACATACAACATTTTGCTATAGGGCACTGGGATTTCTAGTTACGCCCCTGACTGGAACCATGTCCTGTGGTCTGATGAGACCAAGATAAACTTATTTGGTTCAGATGGTGTCAAGCATGTGTGGCAGCAACCAGGTAAGGAGTACAAAGACAAGTGTGTCTTGCCTACAGTCAAGCATGGTGGTGAGAGTGTCATGGTCTGGGGCTGCATGAGTGCTGCCGACACTGGGGAGCTACAGTTCATTGAGGGAACCATGAATGCAAACATGTACTGTGACATACTGATGCAGAGCATGATCCCCTCCCTTCAGAGACTGGGCCGCAGGGCAGTATTCCAACATGATAACGACCCCAAACACACCTCCAAGATGACCACTGGCTTGCTAAAGAAGCTGAGGGTAAAGGTGATGGACTGGCCAAGCATGTCTCCAGACGTAAACCCTATTGAGCATCTGTGGGGCTTCCTCAAACGGAAGACGGAGGAGCACAAGGTCTCTATTATCCACCATCTCTGTGATGTCGTCATGGAGAAGTGGAAGAGGACTGCAGTGGCAACCTGTGAAGCTTTGGTGAACTCCATGCCCAAGAGGGTTAAGGTAGTGCTGGAAAATAGTGGTGGCCACACAAAATATTGACACTTTGGGCCCAATTTTGACATTTTCACTTAGGGGTGTACTCACTTTTGTTGCCAGCGGTTTAGATATTAATGGTGTGTGTTGAGTTATTTTGAGGGGACGGCAAATTTACACTGTTATACAAGCTGTACACTCCCAATTTTACATTGTAGCAAAGTGTCATTTCTTCAGTGTTGTCACATGAAAAGATATAATAAAAAATTTACAAAAATGTGAGGGGTGTACTCACTTTTGTGAGATACTATATATATATATATATATATATATATATATATATATATAGCAAGGTCCCAGGCCTCCTTTGATCTTAAGAGAACCTCCAGGGCCAGGGATAGCTGACATCCTTCTGTATGTAGTGGGTTGTGAGGCATGGTGGGTGCCGAGTAGTTAAAGTTATTGGGCGCCAGACACGTCTTGAATGCTAAAGAAAGTTTATTTCTCTTAATAAACTTTTTTGGGGGGAGAGGGTTAGGGCCAGGACACCCGTAGGTAGTTGCAAGATTAATTGGCAGACTCAGAGACTTCAATAGGAGGACAGCCATGTAGTGAAAGGCATCCAGCAAGACGCCACATCTGCATGTGCAGGAATGCTGTCTCCTATGGCAAACAGTCTTTAACAGTTCCTAACACAAACGTAACAGTTCTTTCACTACGAACTCTCCTTGTAGATCTTCAGCATACTGAGCTCCCGGTTTCTCACTAGACCCACTGATTCACTGCCACTGAATCCCTTGAGCTCCTCCAATCTTCACGGTGGTATCTTCCTCAAGCGTCACCCCCGCTCCTCTGCTGGGTCCCTAGCTTGGCATTCTAGATACCTCTCAAGCTTCACCCACGCTGGCCTGCTCGGTCCCTGGCTTGACACACAAGGCTGCTCTGCAAGCGTCACCTCTGCTGGCTGGGTCCCTGGCTTGATACCCACTGAACTTTCCAGATTCTTCACCATCCCCGGTTGGTGATAATGCTGCTCCGGTACTTGATTCAGTTACTCACTGGGGTCCCTGGTAATTAGGCAGATAGTCTCTTACTGGCGACATCTTTCCTTCTACCTACGACCGCGACAGGTTCTCCGGCCGGCAGAACTGTCACTTCTGGTTGGACTGCAAGCCGCAGTCCCAACCCCGTGCTGCTTCTGTATAGGCCCTCAGACAGCTTAGCAGCCAGATGTGCCCGGGATAGGCCCAATCTCTGGCCTAGCTGCCCAGGCACAGCCTTCGAGGTGGCACAGAACATAGATCACCCGATTCCAACCAAATATATAGGCTCTCCCAGCAGGCCAAGGGATCCAAGAAAACCCCTGCCTATTGGCTGAGATACCCCATATAACCACAGCCTAACCTTGCATTGCCCTTCTCGTATCTAGTACCACCAAGTACCCAGCCGCCTAGTAGAAGAGAAAAGTGCAACAAAGCCAAACTTTCATACAATAGGCTGTGCACACCAATTCGTACATAAAAATACATATATGGGGGCTGCTTTTACCTGCCAAATATTTTTTTATTTCCATCCAGTCCTGAGATTTACACCACTCTGCCACACAGCACAACCATTTCCAGCAGGGGAGGGAACCAAAAAGTTCTATGTTGCAGGTTTACTTATAGGTCCCCTTCCAACCTTGTGACTGAACAGTGAAAGAAGTACCACACAAATGATCACTGACATCTCTCTGTCTCTCTGCTCTCTCCTCCCATCAGCATGCTATTTGTACTGCAGAACAACTGACTGACTCCTGCAAGAGGCTATCAGGTAAAATATAGTTACTTACACTGCTTGTATTAAAAAAATATATTTGTTGATGTATTAATGAATGCAGAGCTTCATTATTGTGTGCCTTTTATATCTTCCTAGAATTTAGTTTTAATGGATGATAATGGATGAAATAACACACTATGATGGGAAAGTCACTGAGATTTGCATATTCTTAGTTTTTAATGTGTCAATAGCAGTCAATCCTCACTAGCACTGACATATGGAAGAGAGAAATAAAATGTCTGTAGGTTTCCGTGTTTGCTGCATGTAGCTTGGTGGTAGTCATACAGGTCCCAGATTTTTCACATAGTTCTTGGAACCGGCTTGGTGGGATTCTGCAAATCGAAGCAATGTGAAGAATGTGGTGAGCGAAATGATTTGATCACACATGGAATGTGCTCAAAAAAGATAAAGATATATTTAGACAGAGGTGAGCTCTCAGATCCCCCATGGCAGGTTCATTAGCTTGTGTTTCTGTGTCACACCTTCTCTGTTCCCCAAACCAAGTACATGGCAAATGACAAACACTTCCTGGTGTGTCAGATGCCTGGTCCCCACTGTGATCTGCAGGCTCCTGTATTGTGTAGTGAAGAAGGGTTCAGCAGATGGGAACACAAAATATGTCAGGGAACATAGACACCTCCAGAAGAGTTTAATGCTGAATCTTTTTTTCTGGAGGTGGTAGATCTTGAAGCAGAACTAAAGTCCTGATAAAAAAAAAGTTGCTGTCAGGTAGGCTTTTATTGCTGACCATACATATGTCTCTTCTGCCTAAAGCTGGTCTTAGATGGATCGAAAATTTGAGATTTAATCAATCTATGGCAGTTTCCACTGGAACAGGATTGTTGGTAAATTTAATCAGCCAATCGACCGCAGTGCTGATCAGTGTATTCTGATAGCAGAGTCCCACCATCAGAATACAGTAGACCAGCAAGGGGGATTCCCCCATTCACCTCAAATGTGTGCATGGGGAAATCCGTTACATTTTTTTGATCAGCCCACTGGGCTGATTAATGTATGCTCCAGCCTTACCTGCCAGTATTTTGCTTCTGAGTGTACATTGAGCTACACATCTCAGCATGCCTTGGGTGCTTGGTCAAAGTAGCATAACAACGCGCATGTGCAAGAGTCATGTTATCCCGGGCTGGGAAACCAAGATTGCCAAAGATGCTGAATGCGATGAGGACCAGGTGGTGGCTAGACACAATCAAATTGGAGGCTTAGGCAAAATATCATTATTTTCAACAGTGACGGCTCACACTTATACCATGTGTTTGTGGGTAGGTGCAGCATGGTGCTGCGGCACTAAATGCTCAAAGTCCAGTTTCAGAAAACAGAACTGTATTGAAATTGAAGTTCAGTAATTCACAACACACCTGGTGGGAAGACAACCCGTCCAGGCACACTCACAGAATGTACATCAATGAGTAGTGGCAGTAGGTCCCAGGTGTACCGACAGCGTTCTTCTCCAGGGGCGGAATGTGGCCTGGCTGGTCCGGACCCAAGTAGGGAGGCTTCCAGGAAAGATGGCATGTCCCTGCAATTTCAATTCTCGTTTGGAACCTCTACCTGATGCTAAGCACTGTCCCTGTCAGATGAATGACCTGTCCCCACTCTATCCACACATGAAATGCGCACCAACCTCCGAGAGCCAGGGTTTTTAAATAGACTTTGCCTGATCCAAGACGGCCACCAGAATCACATGGGGCACCTGCATTCATTTGGACAGCTGCCCAAATGACCCAGGAAACCATAGAGGAACCATGTTCCTCTTGACTTCCTCTCCCTTTGTAATGTCGCTGTTAATTTGAATGCCACTCGCACACAAAGAAAAGCAGACTTTGAGAAAGTAGACTGCACCTGCCTAAAGGTTCCACTTTATCACAATGCCTTGCAATGCAGCACAATATGGTTTAATGCAGGTGAGAAGGACAGAATTTGAAATGGCAAAAAAAACACCTAAAAAAGCACACTGCAATTCATGTTAAAAAAGCATCGCTGCACAACAAGTTGTAAAACTACATGCCAACACATGTGTGGTGGGAAATCCCCTAGTTGTACAGTGCCTTGCAAAAGTATTACCCCCCCCTTTTTACCTATTTTGTTACATTACAGCCTTTGGTTCAATGTTTTTTTAATCTGAATTATATGTGATGTATCAGAACACAATAGTCTAAATTGGTGAACTAAAATTAGAAAATATATACATAAAACTATTTTTCAGAAATAAAAAAATTATAATTGGCATGTGCGTATTTATTCACCCCCTTTGTTATGAAGCCCATAAAAATCTCCGGTGCAACAATTACCCTCAGAAGTCACATAATTAGTGAAATGATGTCCACCTGTGTGCAATCTAAGTGTCACATGATCTGTCATTACATATACACACCTTTTTTATAGGCCCCAGAGGCTGCAACAAATAAGCAAGAGGAACCACTAACCAAACACTGCCATGAAGACCAAGGAACTCTCCAAACAAGTAAGGGACAATGTTGTTGAGAAGTACAAGTCAGGGTTAGGTTATAAAAAAATATCCAGATCTTTGATGATCCCGAGGAGCACCATCAAATCTATGATAACCAAATGGAAAGAACATGGCACAACAGCAAACCTGCCAAGAGACAGCTGCACACCAAAACTTACGGACCGGGCATGGAGGGCATTAATCAGAGAGGCAGCACAGAGACCTAAGGTAACCCTGGAGGAGCTGCAGAGTTCCACAGCAGAGACTGGAGTATCTGTACAAAGGACGACAATAAGCCATACACTCCATAGAGTTGGGCTTTATGGCAGAGTGGCCAGAAGAAAGCCATTACTTTCAGCAAAAAACAAAATGCCACCTTTCAGAGTTTGCAAAAAGGCACGTGTGAGACTCCCAAAATGTAAGTAGGAAGGTGCTCTGGTCTGATGACTTTTTGGCCATCAAAGAAAACGCTATGTCTGGCGCAAACGCAACACATCACATCACCCAAAGAACACCATCCCCACAGTGAAACATGGTGGTGGCAGCATCATGCTGTGGGGATGTTTTTCAGCAGTTGGGACTGGGAAACTGGTCAGAATTGAGGGAAAGATTGATGGTGCTAAATACAGGGATATTCTTGAGCAAAACCTGTACCACTGTGTGTGTGATTTGAGGCTAGGACGGAGGTTCACCTTCCAGCAAGACAATGACCCCAAACACACTGCTAAAGCTACACTTGAGTGGTTTAAGGGGAAACATGTAAATGTGTTGGAATGGCCTAGTCAAAATCCAATAGAAAATCTGTGGTCAGGCTTAAAGATTGCTGTTCACAAGCGCAAACCATCCAACTTGAAGGAGCTGGAGCAGTTTTGCAAGGAGGAATGGGCAAAAATCCCAGTGGTAAGATGTGGCAAGCTCAAAGAGACTTATCCAAAGCGACTTGGAGCTGTGATAGCCGCAAAAGGTGGCTCTACAAAGTATTGACTTTAAGGTGGTGAATAGTTATGTACATTGACTTTTTCTGTTATTTTGTCCTATTTGTTGTTTGCTTCACAATAAAAAAAAAAAAAAACATCTTCAGTTGTGGGCATGTTCTGTAAATTAAATGATGCAAATCCTCCAACAATCCATGTTAATTCCAGGTTGTGAGGGGGTGAATACTTTTGCAAGGCACTGCACATATTAGGGACAAAGTTGCCATATCCCACGCACAAACTCTGGGTTCTGGGATTGTCCCTGGAGGCATGCAGAGGTGATAATTATGTTGAAATAAAACTTCAGCCATGGAAAAGAGTCAGATTTCAATTTGCCTGGTTGATTTTGACTAAACAAAGCCGATTGTGTAAATGGATAACCACCTGTGTTTATTTCTGGGAGCAAAATGTTGTCTAGCAGCAAAAAATGCGGTAGTAGAAAAACAGGCTATTAGAGAAGGACCATGGTGAAGATACTGCAGAAAGGTAATTCCAGACTGACCACATTCCACTGTCCAACCTGAAACCAACTGATAGATGGGGAGGGGGAGATGGCAGCTGAGATAAGATATGGGTGACAAGGTAAAGACACCTTCTCATGCAAATCACCCTACTTGGCCTTATGGATGGGGGTCATTGCATTACATAGCCATGAAGTGCCTTAACACCAAACAGATGAGATGACAACGCCCAGCTTTATCTATGGGACCTGTGCATGACTTGCTCTACTAGCAAATATGAGGTTCAGGGTTCTGATACATAACCTAAGCACATATTTACTTTGGTGTGCCAACACATGTTATGGCACACATTGATAGCCTATTTAAAATGAATGGGTCGCCAATGCACCTTAGCATGCCTTAAAAACGCACTTGACCCTTTTTCTTCTAAAACAACACACTGCAACGCACTACCATGTGTTGGAGTGCTGTGCAAAGCAGACACATTGTCCTAATGCCTTGGGTTGCCATTTAAAATGAATGGCAACGCAACACAACAATGCATGTTACATGCGTTGCTGTATTGCTTTATCACAACTTGGAAGTTAAAACAATCCCTAATAGTTTTAAACGTGTATATCCAGCCAAACATTTTTTTTCATAGTTTTGAAGTGGGGAAGGGTTCGAACCCCTGCAAAGTTTTTACTGCTATCCGGGACTCTGATAGGTTCTTTTTACACGTAGTGGAGTCTGCGCCAATCAGCAAGGGATCTATGAACAGATCCCCTGTGATTGGACCCGAACAGGACAGTTGTCACCTCCATGCTCATTCAGTTTCTGCCGGGTGGACATGGGAGGCCCCATGTCAGCTCTATGGGCGGCCGGATGTAAACAGATTTCGTTGTCCATTTACATCATGCTACCTCTGATCCAGTCTGCAAAAATGGAAAATGGTGCAGTCCGTTTTTGTCTTTTTTACAGACCCACAGGTAAGCAGATAAAGAAATGTTTCTATTTAGTAAAGAAGGGGAAAACCTATGAGATTTTGTTTCTCTGTCCATGTTGTATATCCCCCCCCCACTTCCTGTGTGGTGAATCCATTGTTGGTAGGACAGAAAAATAGAGTAATCTTTCTAATATAGTCCCAGATAACAGTAAAAATTTAGCAGGAGTTATACTCCTTCCCCACTCTATTCAGAATTAGAAAAAGTTATTACCGTAACTTGACATACTTTGGGCCTTACTCATACAGGTGTTGGGGCTCATATTTCTCTCATTCCCGAGTGTAGCTATGGCAGCATTGCATATTTGCATTGCATCTTGGCGAGTAAGGATGGGCTCCGGCATGTTCGTACAGCCCACGTGCAGAGCCTGCCAGGAAGTCAGCACTGCGCTGATCACAGGCAGTGAGACATTTCCCGATCTCTGCAGCCGCACATCGGGTAAATGTCTCACTGCCTGTTATTAGCGCAGCGCAGTGCTGACTTCCTGGCAGGCTCTGCACGTGGGCTGTGCGAACATGCCGGAGCTCATCCTTATTGGCGAGGCAAAAATAACGCGGTCTGCGGATTTCAGCATTCTGTGTAACCTCCATTCTCTGTGCTGCAAACATGACTATGGTATTTACAGCACATTTATATAGTTACATTAAAAAGGATCACTTTTAGCATACCACCCAACATTTTGAGATGGGAATGAGGGACACCTACTAACAAACGTATATAGGCATAGGACACGCCCCTGCCATGCCCCCTTAACCACTTTAAGACCAGCCTCGTTTTGGATTTTAGGTGTTTAAAACAGTTTTTTTTGCTAGAAAAAAAACTTAGAACCCCCAAACATTATATATTGTTTTTTTTCAAACACCCTAGAGAATAAAATGACGGTCGTTGCAATACTTTTTTTCACACCGTATTTGCGCAGCGGTCTTGCAAGCGCACTTTTTTGGGAAAAAATTAACTTTTTTGAATAAAAAAATAAGACAATAGTAAAGTTAGTCCAATTTTTTTATATATTGTGAAAGATAATGTTACGCCGAGTAAATTGATACCTAACATGTCACGCTTCAAAATTGCGCCCGCTCGTGGAATGGCATCAAACTTTTACCCTCAAAAATCTCCATAGGCGACGTTTTAAAAAATTCTACAGGTTGCATATTTTGCGTTACAGAGGAGGTCTACAGCTATAATTATTGCTCTCGCTCTACCGATCGCGGCGATACCTCACATGTGTGGTTTGACCACCGTTTTCATATGCGGGCGCTACTCACGTATGCGTTCGCTTCTGCGCACGAGCTCGTCGGGACGGGGCGCTTTAAAAAAAAATTCTTTTGTTTTTCTTATTTATTTTTCTTGATTTTATTTATTTTTACACTGTTTTTTAAAAAAAAATTAATTGGCTCACTTTTATTCCTATTACAAGGAATGTAAACATTCCTTGTAATAGAAAAAAGCATGACAGGTCCTCTTAAATATGAGATCTGGGGTCAAAAAGTCCTCAGATCTCATATTTGGACTTCAATGAAAAAAAAAAAAAATGTAATTTAAAAAAATGACATTTGAAAATTCCTCTTTAAGAGGTATGGGCGGAAGTGAAGTTTTTGACGTCGCTTCCGCCCTCCTATGGTATAGAGATGAGTGGCGGCCATCTTAGCGTCACTCATCTCTAGACGCAGGAGTAGAACGGACCCGATCGTCTCCGCCGCTGCCGACGGTTCCGGTAAGCGGCGGAAGGCGCGGAAGAGCGGCGGGAGGGGGGGGCACCTCTCCCGCCGCCGATAACGGTGATCTCGCGGCAAATCCGCCGCGATGACCACCATTATCGGACAGCCGACCGGCGCCTGAAGAGATGGATACCTCGGTTGTGGCAGCAGCTGCTGCCGTTACCGAGATATCCCTCTTAAAAAAATGGACGTCGTGCGCCGGTCGGAAAGTGGTTAAAGGAGAATTAACCAAATAAAAAGGTTAATTAAATCCAGAAGGGATTTTTTTACCACTACTATTCCTTTATATTGGCTTTTAATATGTACAAATGCAACAATTTAGAAATTGGATGAAAGGTTTAGCACTGGGAAACACTTTTTGAAAGATAAAAAGTGCATTTTATATAAAACTATATAGATCAGTGAGGTGGTACGTAACCCCACAGAGAGCGAATGCCTACGGGGAAAATTCCCCAACTTGCTGGCGAGGTTGTTCTGTGGTTGACACTTTCTCACACTTGTGGTGGGAGTGTCCCAAAATACAGAACTACTGGGACCAAGTAATAGAACTGATTTTTTATATAACAGGAGAAAGGGTCAAAAAACAACCATGGGTATGCCTGTTTCATGACACAGAGAAAGGAGTGAGACAATACCGGTCTACCTTAACCCCCTATCTATTGAACGCAGCGAAAGCCTTGATCCCGAGTTGGTGGAAATGCCCGAACGCTCCACCCATGAAAGAATGGGTAGAAAGGGTAGAATGGACAAGAACTATAGAAGAGTCGATCAATAAGACAGAAGATACAGAAGGGAAACACCAAAGGATATGGAAACAATGGGGGGAGTTTAGGAAAACGGAGAGATGTCTAAGAACGCTTGAAAGAGACTTGAGGGAAATAGAAGGAAGTGAGCGAGACAGAGTAGGGTTTTTTTATTTTTATTTATTTATTTTTTTTGGGGGAGGGAATGGGGAACAAGAGGAAATAATTGTATGATTAATAATGTATGTAAAAGAGCAATGTTTGTACAATTGAATTAAAATGAGAAAAAAAAAGAATAAATATATAAAAAAAAAACAACTATATAGATCAGACCAAAATTAGGGACAAATGAGGGGGAAAGGGGGATAGAGGGACATTGCTCCAAATCAGGGACAGTCCCTACAAATCAGGGACTGTTGGGAGCTATGCTTTTAGCTTTGTAAAAAATAACAAAAACCCACAGGGCGTTTCAGGAGCATAAACTGTGTTTTCAAAAGTATACTATAGGCACATTACTGTGCATTATAGGCAGTTCTAAAATTCAATGTCTGTGTGAACTGGCATGCACAGACACAGCCAGGTTTAGGACTTCTATATTCAGGCAGTCTGCACACATGCATGGAAAACATGTGCATTCGCACAGGTATCACAGGGCTCTGCTGGACACAAAGCCTTATGGTACATCTGTGTACATGCAGAATCGGGAAGTGGGGGGGCAACATTATTCTTGCCTGGAGGGACAAAAAAAAAAACAATAATAATTTCCAAGTGGGAGAGAGGGAAGAAGGCAGACGTGTATGTGTGTGTGTGTATGTGTATATATATATAATTATTATCATTATTATATATATATATATATATATATATATATATATATATATATATTTTTTTTTTTCTATTGTGAAGGTTCCCTTTATTCTTTTAGAGCTCATTCAGACAGGTGCTGAGACCCATCCCAATCCCATCCTCCATGGTGATTTTGACAAATTTTGGAAAGTGAATGTGTTCGTGCAGCCACTGAATCTGCATCTACTTCTGTGGGCTGCTTCCATGCAGCTCCAAGGTGGATGCAAACGCAGCAAAAAGTAGCTGTGCATGACGGATGGGTCTCAGTGCCCATCTGAATGATCCCTTGGGAGTTTTTCCATACATGCCACTCTACTGACGCATACATGTTGCCGCCTCACTGCCTGCCTTAACCTTCAAAATACCAACCCACCGCTCCACAACCGCGTGCATTGCATTCACTTGAATGGGTCGCATTTGGTGTCCGTACCATGTGCTAAAAGCGACATGCCATTTCACTTTGAATTTTGAGGGAAAGCATTGGGGCCATAGCATAGGTACAGCCCTTAGCGTGTCACGGGTGCTTTTCAAAGTTTAGGTGGGTAGTTGGAGCAGGGAGGTAAAACCACAGCTCAACAGCATGCTTTTACTGCCCACCCTTCCCAATGTGACCGAGCCCTACCATGTTCATGTCATTTCAGACGTCTTTTTCTTATATATTTTATTTTTATTTTTTTAATCTGTAGCTTTCATTTAAATAATACCTTTTGATCCTACCATGAAGGTCCCTGTTGTCTTGCTATAGGGTGACAACTGTCTCCCAGTTGTATTCCTGGGTTATCCCCTGTTGATGTTCAGGGCCACTCTGTGCAAAACGAACTGCACAGTGGAGGTAAGTATGATATGTTTGTTATTTAACAAAAAACAAAGCCTTACCTGAGCGTTTCAAAGTCGCTCGTTTTCACCACATTTTCCCCCAATTTTGTACCGTCACCAATGTAAAAAGCAGAAAAACGACTGTAATCTGCCCCAAAGAAGCTCATGCTTTTTTTTGATCTTAAGGCGTTTTACAGGCGTTTTGCAAAACAGATGTGAACAGGTGCCATTGAAATTAATGGGATTTTGCTTGTTGGCCGTTTTTAGGGCGTTTTACGAGCGAAAAGAAATGAATAGGAAAGGATGAATAAAAATAGCGAGCCCAAATATTTTTATTGAAAAAAAGGCAAATGTTTATGATACGCAGTGCTTTAGCAAACAAGTCCTCCAGTTAGAGCCAGTTCACACAGGGGCGACTTGTCAGGCGACTTAGCCGCCTGACAAGTCGTGTCCCGTTCTGTATTATGGAACCGTTCAAATAGGAGCGACTCAAGTCGCTCCGACTTAGAAAAAGTTTCCTGTATTACTTTTGGGCGACTTGCATTAGTTTATTCTGGTGTAATCAGATAATGCTCCAGTGATTGGTGTAGCTTACCCCACAGAGAGCCATTTGTTCTAAGACCCCTTTCTCATTGAGGCGCTTGAAAACCGACCATAAAATGGCGAGCCCTTTTGCAGCGCTTTTCTGGCGGCTTTTGAGGCGTTAGCGGTGTGCTTTTTTGACGGTCATGTGACTCAAAAGAACCATTTTGAGGCGCTTTTCATGCTCTTTTCAGGCGATTCCTATTAATTTCAATGGAGAGGGGTGCTTTTGAATCACCTTTCAAGTATGCTCCAAAGATGCTGCTTGCAGGAGTTTTTTCACCCCCCCCCCCCCCCCCCCCCGCCAGCACACCGCCCCAGTGTGAAAGCATTCATTGATTTTAATGGAAATTAGTTCTCGTGAGCTTTTCAGGCACTTTTTTAGCGTGAAAGCACCTGAAAAGCACCTCAGTATGAAAGGGGTGTTATGCCGTGTACACGCGATCGGAAATACCGCCAGCAAAACTCTGATGAGAGCTTTTTGTGTCGGAAAATGCGACCGTGTGTATGCTCCATCTGCCTTTTGCTGGCGGAATTCCAGCCAGCAAAAGATTGAGAGCATGTTCTCTATTTTTCGGTTGGAAAAAGTTCCTTTTTCGAAAATGCGATCGTCTGTATGCAATTCGGACGCGCAAAACATCACACATGCTCGGAAACAATTTGACGCATGCTCGGAAGCATTGAACTTCATTTTCTAGGCTCGTCGTAGTGTTGTACGTCACCACGTTCTTGACGGTTGAAAGTTCAGAGAACCGTGTATGCAAGCCAAGCTTGAGCGAAATTCCGTTCGGAAAAAAACATCCAAGATTTTTCAGACAGAAATTCCGCTCATGTGTACGCGGCATTAGAGTTTAGTTACCGATTTACCATCTCTAGCCATTTTAGTATCCAGATTAATTTACTAAAAATGGCTTACGGGCTTTACCATATGAACATATTGACAGCAGATATCTATGGCCTGGTTGTGCATCCATTTTTCTATCGATGGCACAAACCACATGTAATAGCATCTGCATGGTTTTTCTGACTATTTGCCTAATTTTGTACAGACTGACCCTGTGCGACTCTAAAGACTGGTACTCCTGTGTTTGATTTGCATAAAATCAAAGTAGAAAATTCTGTTTTTGCGGTCAGTGCTGCATCATTAATGCATGTAAACATATGTACATGCTGGGACTGAAACCAGAACGAGAGGAATGGAAGAACATTTTTTACAGATGTGAATGTGGATTTGCGATGTACACATGTAAACGTTATCACAAATGTTTATATGTTTTCAGAGTGATGCCCTAACACACGGTTGGAAATTCCAACGGAAAAAGTCCGCTCGGATTATGTTGTCGGAAAATCCGATCATGTGTGGGCTCTATCGGACTTTTTCCGTCGGAATTTCTGACGAAAAGTGTTTGAGAGCAAGATCTAAAATTTTCTGACAACAAAATCCGATCGGACTTTTTCTGATCGTGTGTAGAGAATTCCGACGCACAAAGTGCCACGCATGCTTAGAAAAAAATTTGGAGATGAAAACTATTGGCTACTGGCCTCTACGTAGTCCCGTCGTATGTGTTGTAATTCACCTCGTTCCGAACGATCAGATTTTCCGACAACTTTGCGCGACCATGTGTATGCAAGACAAGTTTCGGCCAAAATCCGTCAGAAAAAATCAGACGGTGTGTATGGGGCATAAAATGTGGTCCGTGTGCTGGAACTCAGATGCATATTTTTTCACCATACAGGTTACAATCTGGCCATACAATCTTTGTACAGTCAACTATAGCTCTACCAAAACTATGCAATTCAAGGAACTTCCTAAATTATCCAATCAATTTGTATCCAATCAGGAAGGCCCTTACACTATACACTTTGTTGGTGGATCTGTTACAGGCAATTGTGTGAAATTAGGCATGGCATAGAATGCCCGAGCAATTTATAGAATGCTTTTAGGCAAAGCATGAAATGTCTGGATCTGAAGGAGATTGTACAACCAGATTGTAATGTGTGTGGTGAACTTTATTAGAGAAGCACTTTACTGTCTATTCCATGCAGTTTTTTTTTTTTATATGCAGCCAGCAAGACTGCATAGATATCAGTATTTTATTATACATGCATGCCTGGGCTCCAAATTACCATTTTATATCTCACCAACAATAATGTATATTTATATATAAATACAAAAGTATCCTTTCACCCAAACTTTGTGTTTATCACTTGTGCCCATCACACTTCTGTACTCAGTTTTGTATACATACAGCACAGTTGAACAGAAACTTCACCACACCTTACCTGAATAGCCTCCTAGAACTCCTCTAGATGAACTCTGATTGGTGGATGGAAGAGGGTGGAGCCAAGGGTTACACCTGCAGGTGATTTTCTTCTGGACTGGAATTGAGTTTCAGTTGCTGAGTTCTGGATTGTTGTCCTCTCTGTGTATCTCTCTGCAGTCATGGGAAAAACGACATACTTACTGCTCTTTGCCTGGTTGCTGCAGGATAATCTGGGTGAGTATTTTTTAAGAAATATTATTATTTTTTTAATAATCTGGGTTGCTTTGTACAGTTAAGGTCATGGGATGATAGACTATTACCTAAAAAGTTTAGGCTTGACATACATGAGCAGATCTCTCCCTGAGAACTATCAGTGCTGGTTCACACCAGATGCCGTCCAGTGTGTGTATTTTTTTTTATTCTGCATCAAAATGCATGGACGGTGTTTAACATGGATTCCAATGGCCCTATTTCACACCAGTGCAATGTGTTCCAGTGCAGTCAACAAAAGTAGAGCCCCCAACCAACACCCACCCCCTCAAAAACGCACCAGAATGCACATGTCCTCAATTGAGATGGAAATGATTATTATTTTTTTTTATTGTGGTGCAGAACAGAGAACAAATGTACAGTGCCTGTTCACATATGTCCGGTGCAGATTCAGTGCAAATTGAAAGAGTCCTGTCAGGCCAGGTTCACACTGTGTGTGGCTTGCAGCAGGGGGTCTGGTGCGTCACCATTTTCAGGTCCGAATTCGGTCTGAATTGGCTGAATTCAGACCTGAAACTGAGCCAAAGACGCACAGGACCCTTCTGCTGTGCGCTCCGCGGCCACCCTGGAGATGTGTGAGGCTGGGTTCACATCTATGTGGGTTTCCTTGCAAATTTTCATGCAAAATAATTGTACCGGTTTCAGTATCTAAAATCTGAAATAATACTGCCAGGGAGGTTAACCCCCCCCCCCCCCTTCAAACTAGTGGGTTCTGAGAGGGGTTTTTCAGCTGCAAAATTGCTCCAAAGTCAAAAAAACGCTCATAAATACTCAAACACCGCTCACCAGCGGTTTTTAATGTTTTTGATCCATTTAAAAAAAAAAAAACACAAAAAACGCAAAAAAATGCTAATGCAAAAACGTTAAACTCATGCACTCATTGTCCAGTGTGCATGAGGCCTTAACCACTTCAGCCCCGGACCAATTGGCAGCCAAAGGACCAGGCCCCTTTTTGCGATTCGGCACTGCGTCGCTTTAACTGACAATTGTGCGATGTGGCTCCAAAACAAAATTGGCGTCCTTTTTTTTCCCACAAATAGAGTTTTCTTTTGGTGGTATTTGATCGCCCCTGCGGTTTTTATTTTTTGCGCTATAAACAAAAATAGAGCGACAATTTAGAAAACAATGCAATATTTTTTGCTATAATAAATATCCCCAAAAAATATATAAAAAAACATTTTTTTTCCTCAGTTTAGGCCGATACGTATTCTTCTACATATTTTTGGTAAAAAAAATCGCAATTAGCGATTATTGATTGGTTTGAGCAAAAGTTATAGCGTTTACAAAATAGGGGATAGTTTTTATAGCATTTTTATTAATATTTTTTTTTACTAGTAATGGCGACCCACAGGCAGGCAAATGCACGATCACGTACAGGTACGTGCTTTTGCCTGCCCGTGCCATTCTGCTGACGTGTATATATGCAGTGGGCGGTCGGGAAGCGGTTAAAGAGGAAGTAAACCCATCCATAAAAACATTTCATTTCATTTTCCAACTTGAAAATCCCCCAGTGGTTGCTGCTGTCCTGTGGGTCCCATGTTGAACTGCTGCTTGGTGACCGCAGGAGGGGCTCACTTGGTATGGGCACAATTCACAGAACAATTTGCATTCTCTCAATAAGGGCCAAGCATTCTCTGATTTGACAAGGTGGAGACATCTCTGCCCCACCTCTCTGAGTGTTCACTAAGAGGCAGGATGGCCCAGTGGCTGCCAACTACAGTGTTTCTTTTTTTATTTATTTTATTTTTTCAGCTTCCAGAGAGATCGTCCAGGTATGGCACATACATGCGCACATTGATCTAAGCTGGACTAATTTAACAATGCAAAAAATAGCCACACCCGGAATTCAGCTGGTTGTACAATCTCATTAGATCTACCAACAACTACTGTATCTAGTACAAGGCCTACATGATTAGATGCAAATTGAATTGTTTATTTGGATAGGCCCTCACATTACATGGGTTTTGTTACATTTTTAAAGAGATCGTACATCCTAATTGTAACATTTGTGGCCAGCTTTAGCCTGCCTACGAGCGTTAAATGGTGATCAAGCCTGGACGATGCAGCCACTAAGCAATCCTTCTACCTAGTGCCTAATCATATGGGGGACCGGGGCACTTCAAATTGGAGGGTCCGTCAACCTAGAAATTACATTTTGTGACAACTAAAAAAAGTGAACTGAAATGAACAATAAACCCCACGTCTTTCCCAAATTCGGCCAATCATAATTTTGAGTAAGACTTGCTAAGAAATTTTACCCTATTCAAGATCGCAGAGTGTCCAATTTGCCACTCGACCCAATCGGAGTCAAGTGGGGGAGTGAGCTCATGTTTCTCACTGCAATAAATTGAAGGCTGTCATTAATTTTACTTCCACACGATGGGGTTGGAGCTGTTGCTTGAAACTTTCCAACATTTTTCAAACTTTTTCCCTCGTCTCACCCACTTCTCTCTTGTAAACAAGGCAATGTTAAAACAAACCTCTCAAATAGTAAAATAAAATGAGAATTTGAAATGTAAAACCTCTGCCAGAAGCACTCCTGTTTCTTTAAGCCTGGACTTCAAAGGCAAAGTACAAGTAAAGGCAAAACTTATTTTTTTTAAAGTTTTGGATAGAGTAGAGATATATTAGAACACTTGTCAGTTTTTATTGCTGTCTGTGCCCCAGTTAAAGCGGAGCTACACTGCCCCTGACGTTTTTTTTTTTCAATGGGGATTGATTAATAAATTGATTGGTAAATCATTAGTTCACCTGTCCTGTCTGTCTCACTTTTGCCGTTCGGATTTTATGTCTTAAAAACACTTTATATCAATTTCCGGGTTCATCCCCATCTCGCGTGTGGGCATTTGAATACTCCAGGGCATTGTCTTCCTGGATTTCATTCACGCCTCTCTTTCTAATGTCGCGCATGCGCAGTACAACGTTCATAGGAGCGCCGTCAGCAGCGTTGTGATGACGTCATGTTCGGTTCGAAGTCTCGCATGATCTCGGGCCAGGCAGCCGCACTGACTCCTGGGAGCTATGACACAAGCTCCCAGGAGACAGTGCGGGCTAGGGGATATTACGTAATATCCCCGCCCATATCCGAGGGACCAAGAACCAGGAAGCGATGGATGCAAAGAACAACAACTAAAGGTAAGTAAAAAAAAAAAAAAAAAAACCTGCCGTTTCGGATCGAGGAAGGTGAGTATTTTTTTTTATTTTTTATTATAGGTTTTAAAAACGGGTGTCGCTCCGCTTTGAATACAACTCCTGCCCTCATGCTGCTAAACAAACCTACTACACCACTCATCAAACCCTCTTTTCCAATCCTGGTCAACACTCTTCTACCCTTAACTCCAGCCTCCACCCACCAACTTTAATTACTGCCCTGGAGATTGCCAGTCATTTTAAAAACGAGATTGACACAATTCATGAGATCTCCAGTGTCAAGTTTTTTTCCTCCAACTAACATACCAGGTCCAACGTTGCACTCAATACTTCCCTCCTTCGACCCTGTTACCACTGAGAAAGTTGCCAAACTACTTTCCAAACCCACCTTGCTACCTGTTCCTTGGACCACCTACCTGCTCTTTTCTAAACCCTCTAACCTACAGCTTCAACCTCCTCACTCTCCTTCGACAGCAGTGGGAGCCAATGGCTGTGCTGCTATCAATCTATCCAATCAAGAGCAGAGACAACGGGAGGAGAGGTAGAGCTCGTCTCTGCCGTGGGAACGAACGGGCTCAGGTGAGTAAAACGGGGGGGCTGGTCAGTGACAGAAGGTGTTTTTTTTTTTTTTTTTTTTTTTTTTTCACCTTAACCACTTTCAGACCGGACCAATTTGCAGCCAAAGGACCAGGCCCCTTTTTGCGATTCGGCACTGCGTCGCTTTAACTGACAATTGCGCGGTCGTGCGACGTGGCTCCCAAACAAAATTGACGTCCTTTTTTTCCCACAAATAGAGCTTTCTTTTGGTGGTATTTGATCGCCCCTGCGGTTTTTATTTTTTGCGCTATAAACAAAAATAGAGCGACAATTTTGAAAAAAATGCATTATTTTTTATTTTTTGCTATAATAAATATCCCCCAAAAATATATAAAAAAAAATTTTTTTTCCTCAGTTTAGGCCGATACGTATTCTTCTACATATTTTTGGTAAAAAAAATCGCAATAAGCGATTATTGATCGGTTTGCGCAGAAGTTATAGCGTTTACAAGATAGGGGATAGTTTTATAGCATTTTTATTAATAATTTTTTTTTTTATTATTAATGGCGGAGATCTGCGATTTTTTTTTTTTTTTTTTTTTTGTGACTGCGACATTATGGCGGACACATCGGACATTTTTGACACATTTTTGGGACCATTGTCATTTTTACAGCAATTAATGCATTTAAATGCATTGATTTCTGTATAAATGACACTGGCAGTTTAGGAGTTAACCACAAGGTGGCAGTGTAGGGGTTAAGTAGGCCTAGGGGTGTTTTTTTTTACTGTGGGGGGGCGTGGCTGTCAGCTAGTGAATGCTGATCTCTGCTCCAATCACAGGGAGCAGAGATCGGCGTCACTAGTTGCTAGGCAGAACGGGGAGATGCTGTTTATCTCGGCATCTCCCCGTTTAGCCGCTCCGTGAGACGATCGCGGGAGTCCCCGCGGCGATCGAGTCCGCGGGGACCGCGGCCGGACTCACGGGGGTCCCGACCGGCGCGGGAGCGCGCCGCTCCCGGCGCGCTCCCGATGGCACGGACAGGCTAAAGGAGGGACGTATATATACGCCCTCCTGCCTGTACGTGCCATTCTGTCGACGTATATCGTCGTGCGCCGGTCGGCAAGTGGTTAATGTATAGGATACATTAAGGTGAAAAAACAACCCCTTTAAGACCCATCTTCCTGCTCCCATTTGCCTCAAAGCTCCTTGGAGGCAAATGGGCTGGCTCACAACATTCCATTGAACCTGCCATACTAAAACTCACTAAATGCTAAAACCAATGGCCATTACCCCATACTCATAATCTTAAGCTGGATACACACTATACAACCTTTTTTGTTTTTCGAATTCCTTTTAGATTTACCTTCAACCAGGGCCGATCCTAGGGTCGCAGACACCTGGGTGCAGAAATATTTCTGGCACCCCCCCCCCCCCACGTGGGCGTGGTCATCTTACCAACTCCTCCTCTTTACAAATGTTACTATGGCAACGACTCAAACACAGAGATGCTCCCCTAAGAAGTATTCATTACCTTGGGATCCTCCCCATGATCTTTTTAACATCAAAGAAAATACAGGAAGAGAATACATTAATGAGACCTGGAGGGGAGTCTCTCTGATACACACAGAGAGGGCTTCTGTTAGAGCAGTGGTTCTTAACCTCAGTCCTCATTACCCCCCACCAGGCCATGTTTGCAGGCTTTCCTTTTATCTTGCACAGGTGCTTTAAATCTAAGTCAATGGCTTGGTATTTTGGACAGCTATTTTATCTAAGGGAAATTCCCAAAACATGGCCTGGTGGGGGGTAATGAGGACTGAGGTTAAGAACCACTGTGTTAGAGAGTCTGTTAGAAAGAGCCCCCAGACATGGTACAGGAGACGGTCAGAGACTGCAGTTCCTATGGACGTTAGTAGATAATGGCTGATCTTCCCAAGACCTTTTGCTCACTAGCTCCCTTGTCACCTCCTCCCAGGACTTTTCCCGAATCTCTCCCACCCTCTGGAACTCCCTATCCCAGTATATCTGGTCAGCCCCTACCCTGTCCACCATTAGGTGATCTTTGAAAACTCATTTATTCAGGGAAGCCTACCCCACCACAACCTAAAAAACTATACTTGAGTCGCCTCCATTAGAACACCCCCTGCAGCTATTACCTTTTGTACCACTTCCTTTAAATTGTAAGTTCCATGAGCAGGGCCCTCCCTATTCCTTCTGTATTGAACTGTGTTGTAATTGTACTGTCCCCTTTATATTGTAAAGCGCTGCACAAACTGTTGGTGTTATAAATCCTGTATAATAATAAAAATAGACTACGTATAGAATTGCATGACATCGATTTAGTAACTAATGGAGATTGTACAGTCAGATTGTAATGTGTGTAGCCAGCCTTAAAGGAATTTTCCAATTGGCGTTTTATGATGCTCCTTTTTCTTAGTTGACATGCCAGGAGTGAGTGAAGGACTAAGCTATATGTGGTTCTAATCTTAGGGTGCTTTCACACTGGGACATTTTTCAGGAGCTACAGCGCTAAAAATAGCGCCTGTGTAGCTCCTGAAAAAAGCAGCATATTTGGAGCGATGAAGGAGCGGTGTATTCACCGCTCCTACCCATTGAAATCAGCGGGCTGCAGCGTGCTTTGTGGAGGTTTTTAACCCTTTTTCGGCCGCTAGCAGGGGTTAACCACCCCGCTAGCGGCCGCATACCATGGCTAAAACGGTGGAAAAGCAGCGCTAAATATATCGCTGCTTTACAGTCGCTGCCCGCACCGCCCCAGTGTGAAGCCGGCCTTAAGGTTTGTTTACCCTTCTTTTTTTTTCTTTTTTTTTTGTGCTTTAAGGTAAAACAAAAATCCTGGCTGCAGCATCACTCTCCTCTTCCAGGTCTAACAGGAAACACTGAGGGCAGTGGAAGGCATTGGCTCCTGCTGCTTTTAGTCAAACTTCTGTGAGGAGGGAGTGGGTGCGTGGCTTACCGTTGCTGTATATGTCTATGGATACACACAACCAGGCCTGGGAGTAAGCTTGTCTGCCTGCACAGTTGCCCTCATAGCACATGGCTTGCTAAGGGGGCACTTGGAGAAAGAAGCAATGGACCGCACAGGTGGGGGACAGAAGAGGAGGTAAGGAAGTGAACTATGGTGTGCAGCAGTTTTGTGAACTATAATCCCCTAGTGGTGATTATTCAAGATATATGGTAATGGGAAGAAAACCGCGCTACCCTTTGCTATTAGTGCTATTTATTTCAGTTTTTTCCCTTTTTCCTAAAAGTGCTGTGTGAATAAATAAAGATCTGTTATGCTATTCCTAGCCAAACAGAAAATACTCTTATATCCTTATACTGTGATTATTAATTACCCTAATTTTAGGGTACCAAAAATAAAGTGCTTTGTGCTATTTCCTGATATCAAGTACCAATTATAATAGTTGTGTACTTCTAAAAGATTATTACATGCATTCAAAGAGTAAACATCTATGTTAGTAGTGCCATCAAATTCATTCGTTTTTTTTTTTTTTTTTTTTCCAAATAATCGCAGTCTACAACAAACCAAATATATACATAGAAAATGAAAAATTAAAAAAATATATAGAAAAATGTGGCTAAAAAACAAGTCAGTGACAACACCGTGTGCTTGTTGTGGTTCTATGCTTTAAATATTCATTGTGCAGGTCTTTACAGTGCGTCCACCACCAATTATGCAATGGGTCACTCACCACAGTAAGGTAAGTGTAGGGCGTATGGTTTAGTTTTGGATAACCAATCCTATTTCCTGGTATGGAAGTTTACATAGGCTCCAAATGTACCCAAAACGAGATAATAAAGTGTGCCTCCAATGGTGAAGTACGTTTTTAAAACCGTTTATTAAAAAATCTAACATAAAAGGAACTCGCATGGTCCGGTGCCTTAAGCTGGCACTGAGCATATCCAGCCTTGTGTGTATGAAATCCTATCGCTGGTGCTGTTTTCGTGTGCGTGCGTTCAAAAACCTCTTCCTTGCCTGAGCTGCCTCTACCGGAAGTGACGTGAACGCGGGATTACCCAGCAGCCTCTACGCGTTTCGCAACTTAATGACGCAAAATTGTGGTGAGTGACCCATTGCATAATTGGTGGTGGACGCACTGTAAAGACCTGCACAATTAATATTTAAAGCATAGAACCACAACAAGCACACGGTGTTGTCACGGACTTGTTTTTTAGCCACATTTTTCTATATATTTTTTTATTTTTAATTTTCTATGTATATATTTGGTTTGTTTGTAGACTGCGATTATTTGGGAAAAAAAACGAATGAATTTGATGGCACTACTAACATAGATGTTTACTCTTTGAATGCATGTAGTAATCTTTTAGAAGTACACAACTATTATAATTGGTACTTGATATCAGGAAATAGCACAAAGCACTTTATTTTTGGTACCCTAAAATGAGGGTAATTAATAATCACAGTATAAGGATATACGAGTCTTTTCTGTTTGGCTAGGAATAGCATAACAGATCTTTATTTATTCACACAGCACTTTTAGGAAAAAGGGAAAAAACTGAAATAAATAGCACTAATAGCAAAGGGTAGCGCGGTTTTCTTTCCATTACCATAAATCTGGCTATGCTGCCTGAAGTTGCATGTTTAAGTAAGTTTGGGAGCATTAGGCCCCTTTCACACTGGAGCGGGAGTAGCGTCGGTGGTAAAGCGGCGATATTTTTAGAGCCGCTTTAGCGGCGGTATTCGGTCGCTAGCAGTGCGGTTTTAACCCCCGCTAGCGGCCGAAAAAGGGTTAAAACCGCCCGCTGGCTGTATAGCTGCGCTGCCACATTGATTTCAATGGGTAGGAGTGGTGAATACACCGCTCCAAAGATTCTGCTAGCAGGACTTTTTTGACCGCCCTGCTAGCGCACCGCTCCAGTGTGAAAGCCCTCCGGCTTTCACACTGGAGTGAATGGGGCCGTTTTTTCAGGCACTATACAGGCGCTATTTTTAGCGCTGTAGCGCCTGAAAAATGCCTCAGTGTGAAAGGGGCCTTGGCGCATTAAAAAAAAAAAATGTGAGAAAGACTTTTCTTGAACTTTTCCCATGTTACAGCAATGCAGCTCTTCATAGGAGGCCTACAGCTTATTCCATGGTGGTTTGTAAACAATAATAAGTTCCAAAATGTCTAGTTTTTTATTTACATAAGAGACATTTAACCACTACGCGCCCGCGCTATAGCCGAAAGACAGCTGCAGCGCGGACGCTCCCTGCAGGGAGGACGTCCTCCTGTTTACTTCCCTAATGCGCGCTCCGGAGAGTGCGAATCGGGGAAGTTCTGTGCTGGCCGTGTCCGTCGGACACAGCCGGTCACAGATCGCTGTAAACGGCCAATCACAGCGACGGTTTACAGCGAGATCTGGCTGTCCAATCAGAGATGATCTCATATGTTTGCATATGCAAACATATGAGATCATCTGTCAGCGCTGCTCTGCCTCCTCACACAGACAGCGTGTGAGGAGGGAGAGAGGAACGGCGCCGTAAGTTAAAAAAATAAAATAAAGTGATCGGTGCCAGTGCCACCTGTCCCCAGTGCCATAGCAATGCCAAGTGTCGTCAGTGCCTTCTGTCATCAGTGTCACGTGTCATCAGTGCCACGTATAAGTTCCATCTGTCAGCAATGCCACATATTAGTGCCATCTGTCAGTGTCGCGTGTCATCAGTGCCCCCGTATTAGTGCCATCTGTCATTAGTGCCATCTGTCATTAGTGCCATCTGTCATTAGTGCCATCTGTCATTAGTGCCATCTGTCATTAGTGCCATCTGTCATTAGTGCCATCTGTCATTAGTGCCATCTGTCATTAGTGCCACGTGTCATCAGTGCCCCGTATTAGTGCCATCTTTCATCAGTGCCACATCAGTGTCACGTGTCATCAGTACCACGTCGGTGTCACATGTCATTGTCCTGGTGCTCCAGGGCCTTCAAAAGTGTACTAGGTAGTCAACAATTTAGATGTGTAATTTATGCTCATAGAACACGTGATGGCGCTCCCTGCATGTTGGGCCTCTCTAAGTGGCCAGGCTGTGTAAAAGTCCCACACATGTGGTATCGTAATACTCAGGAGGAGGAGTAGCAGAATGTATTTTGGGGTGTCATTTGTGGTATACGGATGCCGTGTGAGAGAAATAACCTATTACAATGACGACAATTTTGTGGAAAAAAAAAAAAATATTCATTTTGCAAAGAATTGTGGGAAAAAAATGACAACATCAAAAAGCTCACCATGCCTCTTACTAAATACCTTGGAATGTCTACTTTCAAAAAAGGGGTCATTTGGGGGGTATTTGTACTTTCCTGGCTTGTTCGGGTCACAAGAAATGAGATAGGTCACCAGTACTTCAGATGTGATACATTTTGTATAATTCGCACCACAGTTTGTAGAGTCTGTAACTTTCACAAAGACCAAATAATATCCACTAATTTGGGTTATTTTTACCAAAGATATGTGGCAGTATAAATTGTGGCCAAAATTTATGAAGGAAAATTAATAATTTGCTAAATTTTATCACGGAAACAAAGAAAAATGCGTTTTTTCTTTCAAAATTTTCGGTCTTTTTTCATTTATAGCGCAAAAAATAAAAAACCCAGAGGTGATCAAATACCACCAAAAGAAAGCTCTATTTGTGGGAAAAAAAGGACAAAAAAATAATTTGGGTTCAGTGTTGCATGACTGAGTAATTGTCATTCAAAGTGTGAGAGCACCGAAAGCTGAAAATTGGTCTGGGCAGGAAGGGTGTTTAAGTGCCCAGTAAGCAAGTGGTTAAATTGCACTTTTTAAGACAAGAGGGTAAGCAGGGTCCAGCTTGTGAGAGCTTACAATCTAAAATGTAACTCAATGGAATCAGTCATGCAAGTGCCAGAAGGCTCACATAGAAGAAGCAGCTGATTGATAGGTCATCACTCTGCTCTCCCCTCCAGTTAGTATGTTACAAAATCTGTAAAAAATGTTTTTGTGTGACTTTGGTAAGTGCTCCACTTGGTTGACTATCGGACCATTTCCCGCTAACACAGGCACGTAATACGTACGCTGGCAGCGATAAACCAATCAGAGAACATTACGTATTAAGTGCAGTACGTACGCTTACCTCCGCCACGCCTTTTTTGTAGACCGTATGTTTTAGAATGCGCCTTATAATGCAATGCGCCTTATGTATGGGTTAAGTACAGAAATAGACCCCGTAATTGAGACTGCGCCTTATAATCCGGTGGGCCTTATAGTGCGGAAATACGGGTATTTTTTTTTTTTTTTTTTTTCCCTCCTTTTTATAAATGTTTTATACAAGTTCTTTTTATAAAATGCATGGGGCTTTTTATTTTGGCATACAATGTGCTTAAGTATTCTTTGCATATATTTATCTTTCTTCAATTTCTTTCATTGCTTCCATTCTTCAGCTGTAGCTCTGGTGCCATTGTTGGCGAATGGTAAAATCTTCCCGTTTAACCCAACCCAGACCACCATTGCTTTGGAAAAGCCCTACTGCTACAGACAGACTACAGAGACCGTATATCTGTATGTGGTCCGGAATGGTAAGTACTACTCTACTAATCTAACTACTAGATGAAAATGTTGAAATTAGCACAGTGTATTTCACTATGGGAGGAAAATTTCACCTATATTCTGCAGGATTTCATGATCTGCCAACAGTTAATCACAAAATGTACAAAAAAAAATTCCAGGTAAAGGAACAGTCTTTTTTTTTTTTTTTTGTAGAGATTTTATATGTGTATGTCGGGTCCATAAATATTGGGACATATTGAAGAAAACGTACTTATTTTACAAATAATTTTAACATAAAAGAAAAACTTTTTTTTTATTTTTTTTTTTCTTCAAAATTTTCAGTCTTCTTGTTTTTTTTTTTTTTTTTTTTTTTTTTTTTTTTTTGCGCAAAAAAAAAAAAAAAGATGTGCTTTTAACTGCAGACTTTTAGCTTTAATTTGAGGGTATTTACATCCAAATCAGGTGAACAGTGTAGGAATTACAACAGTTTGTATATGTGCCTTCCACTTTTTAAGGGACCAAAAGTAATGGGACAATTGGCTGCTCTGCTGTTCCATGGCCAGGTGTGTGTGTTATTTCCCTCATTATGCCATTTACAAGGAGCAGATAAAAGGTCCAGAGTTCATTTCAAGTGTGATATTTGCATTTGGAATCTGTTGCTGTCAACTCTCAATATGAGATCCAAAGAGCTGTCACTATCAGTGAAGCAAGCCATCATTAGGCTGAAAAAAACAAAACAAACCCATTAGGTGTGGCCAAATCAACTGTTTGGAACGTCCTTAAAAAGAGAGAATGCACCGGTGAGCTCAGCAACACCAAAAGACCCGGAAGACCACAGAAAACAACTGTGGTGGATGACCGAAGACAACACCCTTCACAACAGTTGGCCAAATCAAGAACCCTCTCCAGGAGGTAGGTGTGTCAAAGTCAACAATCGAGAAGACTTCACCAGGGTGAATACAGAGGGTTCACCACAAGATGTAAACCATTGGTGAGCCTCAAACAGGAAGGCCAGATTAGAGTTTGCCAAACGACATCTAAAAAAAGCCTCCACAGTTCTGGAACAACATCCTATGGACAGAGCAGACCAAGATCAACTTGTACCAGAGTGATGAGAAGAGAATGGAGAAGGAAAGGAACTGCTCATGATCCAAAGCATACCCACCTCATCAGTGAAGCATGGTGGTGGTAGTGTCATGGCGTGGGCATGTATTGCTGCCAATGGAACTGGTTCTCTTGTATTTATTTATGATGTGACTGCTGGCAAAAGCAGCAGGATGAATTCTGAAGTGTTTCGGGCAATATTATCTGTTCATATTCAGCAAAATGCTTCAGAACTCATTGGACGGCGCTTCACAGTGCAGATGGACAATGACTCGAAGCATACTGCGAAAGCAACCAATTTTTTTTTTTTTTTTTTTTAAGGGAAAGAAGTGGAATGTTATGCAATGGCCAATTCAATCACCTGACCTGAATCCGATTGAGCATGCATTTCACTTGCTGAAGACAAAACTGAAGGGAAAATGCCCCAAGAACAAGCAGGAGCTGAAGACGGTTGCAGTAGAGGCCTGGCAGAGCATCACCAGGGATGAAACCCAGCGTCTGGTGAAGTCTATGCGTTCCAGACTTCAGGCTGTAATTAACTGCACAGGATTTGCAACCAAGTATTAAAAGGTGAAAGTTTGATGGATGATTTTTAATCTGTCCCCATTACTTTTGGTCTCTTTTAAAAAGTGGGAGGCACATATACAAACTGTTGTAATTCCTACACTGTTCACCTGATTTGGATGTAAACACCCTCAAATTAAAGCTGAAAGTCTGCAGTAAAAGCACATCGTGTATGTTTTTTGTTATTTTGCGCAAAAAAAAAAAAGACTGAAAATTTTGAAGAAAAAAATATATTTTTTTTCTTTTTGTTTCTGTTAAAATTATTTGTAAAATAAGTACGTTTTCTTCAACGACTGGCACTGATGAGGTGGCACTGACGGCCACTGATGCTGGGCACTGATGGGCATCACTGTTTTTGTTTTAGTACATGATGGTGCCAGTCACAGATTGGGCATCATTTGCACATGTGGATGGCCATGGGGTACATACCTGGCCATCCACATGTTGTCCACTTCCCTTTACCGAGATCAGTGTAGCGGTGGTGTGTCAGACTGACACAGCACACCACCGATCACTGCGATGCGGGTGCGCGCCGGCATGTTATCCTGAAGGACGTCATATGGCGCCTAGTCAGGATAACAGAACCACTTCACGGACCTCAATTTTCTATTGACCGGGCGGAAAGTGGTTAAATACATGTACAAGCTATTGGAATTTGAGCACAGGTATATCTTTTCTCTATTGAGCTAACATTGACGCCCACTGCAGATCGCAACTGCAGTTCAAGAAACGCACACAGAACGCAGGTTTTCTGCACTCACGCTGATTATGCTAGAAGGGGGGAGGGGAGAGAAAAAAAAAAAATTTCTCCCAGCAAAAAAATTCTGGGGGATTTGTTGGAAGGGGGAGAATTTGTGCCAGATGAATTTGGAGAGATGGAATTGGGTGGGGGAGGATTTGCGCTGGAATGGGAGTGTGTTGGGATGGAAGATATGGGGGGGGTTCTAGTTCAGTACAGCTCAAATTCTCAGTGCTGCATGACTTCCTTAATGCTGCACCCCATCACATTATGAGTGCAACGTGACCGAGGTACCAGCAAGGCTGTACACAGTGGAGGGGGCACCAAAATGCACCTTCGCCTGTGTAGACAAAAAGACAAAAATGCTTGCATCGGCCCGGAGTAGGTGTGGAGGCACAGCCATTCTGTTTGGCAGGTGTGTGGAACTCCTCTGACAGCTAGCCTTTATAGTGACCTAAAAAAAGACAGGGCTTGACAGTGAGGATCAAAGCGTTCTATAGTGAGGACAGGCTGCATTTTGCTTTGTAAAACTGGTCCAACAATGTTGCCTATAAAGGGGGATGCCCTCTCTGCAGATCACTTCTGCTATGTAGAATTCACCAAGGGCTGGTCACTTGAGTTCTGTGCAGTATTGTATGATGGATGTCACCAGGCCAGCTAGAGAGGGGTCATTTTTTTCCTTAAGTGTTTAACACAAAAAAAAATACAGATTCAGGTCCTTTTAAGGCAGATTACACTGCACAGTGCTTGTGCTGTGTAATCTTCCTCTCTCTAAACTGTAAAAAAAAAAAAAAAACTAAACCCTCCACTTCCTGTATGCCCCTCTCTAAATTTACCATGATAACCGGGGCTACTCAGCCCTGAACACTGTAGTCAAAGTACGTCCCTCCGTCATACGCTGCCCTGCTCTCCTCTCACCCCCCCTCTTCCTTCCTGTCAGCAACCTCTGTCCGCCAGCCTATCTTTTAGAGGCTGGCAAAGCACACTGTGTAAAGCTGTTCTAAATGGCTATTTAGAGCTGTCTTCAGGCCGGTCATGTGACTTGCGGCCGCTTTACAGCTCCAATACAGGGCTTCTGCAGTGGTTGTGTATTGGGGGGGCTGAAAAAACGGCCGCGAGTCACGTGACCTGCCTGAGGACAGCTCTAAATGGCTATTTACACTGCTCGTTTTTAGAATGGCTTTACAGTGTGCTATGCCAGCCTCTAGTAGAGCGGCTTGCAGTTTAACCACTTCAGCCCCAGAAGATTGGCTGCTCAATGACCAGGCCATTTTTTGCGATGTGGCACTGCGTCGCTTTAACTGACATTTGTGTAGTCATGCGACGTTGTACCCAAACAAAATTGTACTTCCCCCCCCCCCCCCACAAATAGCGCTTTCTTTTGGTAGTATTTGATCATCTCTGGGGTTTTTTTTTATTTTTTATTTATTTTTTTGCGCTATAAACAGAAAAAGCGTCAATTTTGAAATGCACAATATTTTGTACTTTTTTGCTATAATAATATCCCCAATTATTTTTTTATTAAAAAAAAAATAAAAATGTTCTCAGTAATGGTGACACTGTATGGTGTTTTTTTATTTTAGTGAGACTGCCACATTATGGTGGACACTTGACACATTTTTGGGATTATTGACAACTATACAGTGATCAGTGCTATAAAAATGCACTGATTACTGTAGAAATGTCACGGGAAGGAGTTAACTGTAGGGGACTGACTATAGGAGATGACAGATTGTGGTTCCTAGCTATTAGGAACCCACGATCTGCATCTGCCTCTCCTCGCAGAATAGGGACGTGTGTTTTGTTGTTGTGTGTTTTTTTTTTTTTATATATATATATATATATATATATATATATATATATATATATATATATATATATATATAACTATATACACATACACACACACACACACGTCCCTGTTCTGCCTCTCGTGCCCGCGACCGTTGGTCACGAGCATTGACACCCCCCGCAGTACAGTGGGCGTGCCTGCTATCACGATTAAAGGAGCCAATGTACAGCTACGACGGTTCGCGCAACCTGCCGCAGTATGATGGGTGGTTGGCAAGTGGTTAATAGAAACGCAGATGGCAATAAAGCCCTAGTTGTCTGTGAATGGTCTCCTTTATTCAGCCATGGTATAATCAGTAGCAGTCACATTCAACTGGATGTTTCGATACTTATCCAAACAGCTTTTTTTAGCTATAATGAAAATGGAAGAAGCCACTTCACTAATTTAAAACTGAAGAATTTGCAAGTATGACTACTCTTAGTACTAGCCCTACAGAGGTTCTAACTCCTCTTTTCACTTTTGGATATAGTGAAGGAAGTTTTAATCTGGAGTTCATTTCAATTTAAACACATTTGCATTAAATATTAACCATCTTGCTTAGTCTTATGCGTACATTCTATAGTTAAATAGAATTGGGAAATATGGTGGGTCACACTGAGTAAAATGGGAATCTATGCAAATTTTCATGAAAAGAATGTACTGTATGTTCCAGCTGGTAAGGGGGGAAAAAAAAAAACAGAGTCCCTAGTTCAAACATACACTTGAAGCACTCTATATACTGACACTGCGACCTTACCTTTTTACAGATCCCAAATGCTTGCCTTTCAGAACACAATAGCACAGCAGGGGAGATCGCTGTCCTAACATCGCATGGTTAGCACATCGGCTCCTCTGAGCCCGTGTGTGTGTGTGTTTTCCCTTCCTTCCTGTTCAGCCCTGCCAGGTTGAATAGAGGGGGGGGGGGGGGGGGTACTAGTGTGTACTAGGCCTTGCCTTTATTGTTGCCACAGAATTTAATTTGGTTATGGCAGAGTGTGCATCTCTCTGATCTGTATAGTGAAAAGTGTGTGGACACCTGACAATCTTCCCCTACAAAAACTTGTTGGATATCAGTTTCCGAAACTATGGCCATTTAATATAAAGCTGGCTCATTCTTTGTGGCTAGAACAGCCTCCATTCTTCTAGGATGGCATAAGTCTTTTTATTTTTTGTTTTTTGCTCGTTTTGATCTAAAATTGTGATTTAAAAAATGTATTAATGGTTTTCATTACCATGATCATTCATAAATTTTTTTTTTTTTTTTTGCATGACGTCAAACAAACACTGGTTTAAAATTTTTTAAAGGGGGTTTTCTGATGTTACATCGGCATGGTTCAATGTTGTCACCGTGTGCTGAGACAGCTAGCTACATGTATTCTACATCCCCATGTGATTGGGTGACAATACACGGAGCATAAATGGGAGAAAGGCACATATACCTGGTACTTTACCAGGAAATCCCTGTAAAACAAAGTCCCTATTTCTTGTTAAAAAAACAAAGACCCTAATTGTAGGATCTGAGTATTATTTTAATGAAAGGTGCCATATTAAAAGCAACTTTTGAAATCGCAATAATGGATTTAAAGTTGGTATGAGATTTTAGTGATTGGGTTTACATTTACTTTTTGTTTTTCAGATGCCACAAACCTCACACTCTTACCCAGCAGCAGCTACTCATCAACAAACATTGGAGCTTCAGGACCTTATGTGGCTGCCATTTTTAACAATCCCAATTGCACCAATCCTCCAACATCATCTCAGATCTATGACCTCTCCCAGGTGCAGGATACCCTGAATAACTATGTTGTTCGGGTGGGGAATGACACAGACTGCTTTAATAAAAGCCCTTGCAATATGGCTCTTCAAAGTAACACCGCATACAGGTATTGCTTCATCCACATTAAGCCTTTGTGAAAAATCCTGGGAGAAAATGGTGGTAGGAGTTATAGCCTACTCAAGCTCTGTCTTTTTGTTTAGTTGGGTCTTGTGTACGACCCTGGAGCAGCAACAACTATTGATGTAAAGAGTATGTATCAAAAGCTAACCTTTTGGATAGAGAGTAGAGATTGACAAGGGTTTTCAGTCAGTTTTCCTGTCTGTGACCTATTCAGGAGATGGCCTCTCACTTCCTCTGACAGGCAACAGGAAGTGTGGGGGGGGGGGGGGTCCCCTCTTAGAAAATTGTCTCTGGAAACCAGTAAAAAAGATCTACCTTTTGCCTTTTGGTCAAGTGACAACACTAAGGTCTCATGCACATTGGACGTGTATGTAGGGGGGGGGGGGTTTACTTTTTTTTTTTTTTTTTTTTTTTCTTTTTTACACTTGCTCACATCTAAGCTGCTTTTTTAAAGCTTTCTTAAACCCAAAATAAAATGTTTTACTTTTTTGTTTTGCATATCTCTAATCTCTCATCAAGGAATACAAAGCTTCCTCTGATTGGCGGGAGAGGTGGGCTGATGACGTCAATGATCTTAGAATCCTTGATAAGAATACAAAGTTACCTAGGCATATGTGTGCGTCGCTCAGCCCAAATCTATTTTGATGGGAGGTTATTATTCTATTTTATTCTAGTGTAAGGCGGGAAGGCCTTGTCTCACACCCAGAACACAGTGCTGTATGTAGCTGAGGCGCAACTGGTCAAAGCCCCCCCCCCCCCCTGAGAAAATGGTGAGCAGGCTGTGCTAATGCCGATCGTGCCCCCCCCCCCCCTCATCAGGACACAGGGCAGCGGCACAAAAATGTTTACAGGCTCTGTGAAGGGACAAAGGCAGAGTCGCAGCTGCAGGGGATTTCCACCCCTCCTCCTTCATGAGCCGAGCAGCTCTCATTCACCCGGCAATGCCTGCTCCTATTGGCTACATTCAGGGCCAATGGCTGGGAAACTAACACCAAGAGGTCCCGGCGGATACCAGCAGGCCCAGGACGATTTCCTGAGGGTGCACTGCAGCCCCCAACATGCCGAGTGGGAGGAGGGGAGAAAAGGGACCACAAGGCTGTTGGGTGGAGTGAGCCAGAGAAAGTGCCAGTGTTTCTATTATATATTCTCCCCCCCCCCCCCCCGCAAGGTAAGAACTTATCTCCCAGGTGGGGGGATGAGGGAGGGCGGGGATGCAGGCTTCCATAGAGGGACAGGACCTTATCACTGCCTGCATCCACCCATACTTTTTCAAGACTGTGTGTATATGTGTATACTTTTGTCCCTGTGCCCCCCTAAATATGAAAGCTGGAGATGCCACTGTCTTTCACCGCCCCCCTGCATCTAAAAGAAGACTGACATTAGTGGGCAGGCAGCAGAGAGATGACATCTCACTGCCCGCCCTCACTCTGGAACAACAGGGACACTGTCGCTGGCAAGTGACAATCTGCATCTGGTGACAGGCAACTGTAGCAAGTGACACGCTCAGGGCTCCCACTGATTCTGCATTATGGTGAGTTGAACTATTTCATATTACAATGTAATAATCGAAATAATGTGCTTCAATCATCCTGACACCATATAAACCATGGTGCCGTGATGATTGAAGCGCCAACACCAGCCATTGCCCGCAAACATTTTTGGCAGTGCCCCTCCCGAGATTAGACTCTGGATCCGCCCCCTGCTCCAGGACCTTAATGTGCTGCTTCTTGAGCCACTCCTTTGTTGCCTTGGCTGTGTGTTTTGGGTCCTTTTTCATGCTGGAATACCCATCACCACAACCAATTTTAATGTCCTGGCTGAGGAAAGGAGTTTTTTCGCCCAAGATTTGATCATACACGGTCCATCGTCCCTTTTGATGGGGTGAAGTTGTCCTGTCCCATTTAGCAGAAAAAACGCCTCCAAAGTATGTTTTCACCTCCATGTTTGATGGTGTTCTTGGGCCTCCTCCTCCCTCCTCCCTCCTCCCTCCTCCCTCCTCCCTCAGCAAGTTGAGTTGATGCCAAAGAGCTGGATTTTGGTCTCATCTGACCACAACACTTTCACCCAGTTCTCCTCTTAATCATTCAAATGTTCATTAGCAAACTTTAGACGGTCCTGTACGTGTGCTTTCTTGAACAGGGGGACCTTGCGATCGCTGACGGATTTCAGTCCTTTACGGCGTAGTGTGTTACCAATTGTTTTCTTGGTGACTAGGGTCCCAGCTGCCTTGAAATCTTTGACAAGATGATGAAATGCTGTGCCTCAAAAGTCCCATTTCACTATTAAACAATATTCTTGTATGATGGTCAGCAAGCAGAGACTGGTGTACGTAGCTCAATTTACAGTGCCAGAGAAGATGGCAAGCAGGTAGGTAGAGGCATTTCATTGCAGAAGAGACTTGTATAACAGTGGGACTTCAGTTCTGTTATAACATGGGAGCATCTGACTTCAAACAAACGCAAAGCCAAAGGGGGAATGTATGCAACAATGGAGCATCATAGTAGTGGATCTTGATTGTCTGAGTGGGGGGGGGGGGGGGGGGGTGCTAACCCTATCATCTTAAATCCTAGATTTTAGATGGAGGATTTAAGCTTTACTTTTGGAAATGCCTTTAGTGCTAAACTAATAATGACATTCTTTTCTGTTTTTAGCTTTAAGTATGCATTCTACACTGCAGCTGCTATAAAGTATGAGACTGACTGGTCACCTCCCATTACTACAAATCGAGGTAAGAAGGTTCTAGAAGTCGGCCTTGCTTTATATACCTTAAACCACACTCAATCTGATATTTAAGTTTTTTTACTTGGTTCCTGGTAGGAACGTTGCACTTCTGGGCTGCTAGAGGAAGCCACCTCTCAGTTCTGAAGCACAAATTTTATAATTCAGATTGGAGTGAGTGGTTCCCAAAGAGGCTCCCACATTTCTTCACTGACTGGCTATAAATGCAAAAAATATATATTTTTTCTTTTTTTGCATCCTCTATTTCTTTCCTTGGGGAAAAAAAAAAATCATAATTATTGGTTCACACATCTGTCTGTATTCATAGGTCAAGATCCAGGAAGCATTGATTTGTGGCCTGGAGGAAGGAGCGGTGGTATGATCGTCATCACCTCAATCCTCAGCGTGCTGACTTTCTTTGTCCTAGCGGGTCTCCTGGCAGCTGTTATCACCAATCTTATGTAAGTAGTTTTTGCTCTGGACAGTGTTTTTCATGGCAGAATGTTGTTTTCATACTCTGTTTTATGATGTGGGTTTAGTGACACTATCAATAAACGGTTTTACATGCTGTTCACACCCGCGCAGTCACTATGAGATTTGTTTTCTGTATTCTTCCAAAAAAAAACCTGGTTGATCCTGCTGCTCTCCATCTCCACCTTTTTTTGTTCATGTCCTTAATTCAGTTAAGGATTTTGCAGTTGTGGTGGCAACTCTGCACATGCTCCATTTTCAGTAAGTTTCTATGCTGAGCATTTCCTCTATCCCATCTGAGCAGCCCATGTGACTATATAGAGTCGCACACATGGGCGTATACACAGTGGTAAATGACAGCCCACTCCATCCCTCCTCCATGCCCACTAACCAGCTAAACACATGGATAAGTTGCCAAAATATAATAAAGATTTGATTTCAAACGTATATTTGTATGCTAATTTAACCTCTTCGCGCCCACGCTATAGCGAAAGACGTCTGCAGCGCGGACGCTCTCTGCTGGGAGGACGTCCCTGGACGTCCTCCTGTTTACTTCCCTAATGCGCGCTCCTGGGAGCGCGCATCGGGGAAGTTCTGTGCTGGCCGTGTCCGTCGGACACAGCCGGTTACAGATCGCTGTAAACGGCCAATCACAGCGGCCGTTTACAGCGAGATCGGCATGTCCAATGAGAGATGATCTCATATGGAAACATATGAGATCATCTGTCAACGCCGCTCTCCCTCACACAGACAGCGTGTGGGGAGAGAGAGATCAACGGCTGCAGCAGCCGTAAGTAAAGAGGGGAAAAAAAAAAAAAAAACACAAAATGTGCCATCTGCCTGCAGCCATCTGTCCCCTACTGTGCCCGCTGCCATCTATCAGTGCCATATCAGTGTCACGTGCCATCTGTCATCAGTGCCATATCAGTGTCACGTGCCATCTGTCATCAGTGCCATATCAGTGTCACGTGCCACCTGTCAGTGTCACGTGCCATCAATGTCAGGTATCGGTGCCACATATTAGTGCCATCTCTCATCAGTGCGATGTATAAGTGGCATCTCTCATCAGTGCCACGTCAGTGTCACGTTTCATTGTCCTGGTGCTCCAGGGCCTTCAAAAGTGTAATAGGTAGTCAACAAGTTTAGATGTGTAATTTATGCTCCTAGAACACGTGATGGCGCTCCCTGCATGTTGGGCCTCTCTATGTGGCCAGGCTGTGTAAAAGTCCCACACATGTGGTATCGTAATACTCAGGAGGAGTAGCAGAATTTTTTTTGGGGTGTCATTTGTGGTATGCATATGCTATGTGAGAGAAATAACCTATTACAATGACAATTTTGTGGAAAAAAAAAAAAAAATAAAAAAAATCATTTTGCAAAGAATTGTGGGAAAAAAAATGACAACATCAAAAAGCTCACCATGCCGCTTACTAAATACCTTGGAATGTCTACTTTCAAAAAGGGGTCATTTGGGGGGTATTTGTACTTTCCTGGCTTGTTCGGGTCACAAGAAATGAGATAGGCCCTCAGTACATCAGATGTGATCAATTTTGTATAATTCGCACCACAGTTTGTAGAGTATGTAACTTTCACAAAGACAAAATAATATCCACTAATTTGGGTTATTTTTACCAAAGATATGTGGCAGTATAAATTGTGGCCAAAATTTATGAAGAAAAATTAATAATTTGCTAAATTTTATCACAGAAACAAAAAAAAATGCGTTTTTTTTTTTTTTTTTAAAAATTTTTTGTATTTTTTCATTTATAGCGCAAAAAATAAAAAACCCAGAGGTGATCAAATACCACCAAAAGAAAGCTCTATCTGTGGGAAAAAAAGGACAAAAATTTCATTTGGGTACAGTGTTACATGCCGGAGTAATTGTCATTCAAAGTGTGAGAGCACCGAAAGCTGAAAATTGGTCTGGGCAGGAAGGGTAAACTGTTTATTATTTATTTATTTTTACTCCAGAATTCCAAAGGCTTTTTTTTTATTTTTTTTGTGATCCAAATGCAGCTCATGGCTTTTAATGGGCCTGCACACAGGTATAAACTTGCCAGGCATATAGAACCGTAAAAAAATACAAAAATCTGCATTGCAGTGCATACACCATACTCCTTCTTCCTTATTTATTTTTTTTTTTTAAAAAGGCTAGAAGAATTTTTACTCATGTGTATGCACATGTGCTATATAGCCTATCCTCGCATTTAATTTTTTCTGCAAGGAATGTCTTATGCATCAATACCATGCACGTACGCTAAGGCCCCATGCACACGAGACGCAGATGCAAACTCTGCTGAACGCGTGTTTTAAAAAGCAGAAACCTGCGTTTAAAAACGCGCATTTTGCTGTGTTATCATGCCGCGTTTAGACGCGTTTGCGTCTATAAGCATTTGTAAAGATAACATCATATAGACCCTCCCCAAGCTCAGAAAGCATGTATTATTAACTATTTCTGCCAATTTGATCAGAGTGAGCAGCAGCAGCAGAGAGAGCAGTTGTACACTTGCAGTTGCCTCTCTTTCTGTGTTTTTTTTAAAAAATGGATCCCATATTGAATATATGTCAGGAAATGCTCCTGATGTTGCTCTTGATGCGGCAGCAATGTCGTCGCAAATTTGCATGAGAGGTCCAGAATCGGAGCTCGTCGATATTGGACCCATCCGTTGATGGCACAGCGAATGTCTGTTGGATATTTCACAAACATGTATGCATTTCACAAACATGTATACATCAGTGAGTATATATGCTCTATGAACTATCTAAACTAATTACGACATTTTAAACACTTTTTTCTAGTATTTTTTTATGGTTTACAATCATATTTCTGAGTTTTCTGCTCCAAAAAATTGGGTTCCTTTAAAAAGGCTTATAAACGCAGGTGCCTGCGTTTAGCTGCGTTTTGCGTCTGAAAAGCAGAAAAGCAAAGTGTCTGAACGCATTTTTTTGCTTCTGGAAAAACGAGGTTAAACGCAACTGCATAAAAACGGGAAAAAACTAGACTGTGTACATGGACACATAGGATAACATTGCATGCGTTCAGGTGCAGTTGAAAAAAGTGTCCAACTGCCTCTGAACGCGCGTTTAACTGCGTCTCGTGTGCATGAGGCCTAAGGGTGCTGGAGCAATATGGTGGGGTAGAGGAAGCCAGTAAGTAAGCAGACTGTATGGGGTAGGGGTAGCATTGGCATGATGAGAGTATCTAGCTGCATTTTTATAGTGTTCCAAAACTGCTTTTTATATGGCACACCAGGATAACAGGTGTTTCGAAGGCTTGGTATACTAATAAATAGCCTATTTAGAGGAACAAACATAGAGAAGGCAGGCTGCATTGTCTTTTGACGGCTCAATTATTTTAAGCAATTGAATAGTGTGTGTGTGTAATTATAAATCCTGCTATTACCAGGCCATTTTGTCAGTGCTGTGATAGTTTGACTTACAACTAGCCATGCAACACTGTACCAAAAATAATTTTATATAATTTTCAGCTTGTTTTACATTGTGTTTACACTTTTGATTGCTGTAATAGGCTCACTGCAATCGCAAGGCACAGAACCAGATTAGCTCTTGCTAATTATGGCGTGATCACAGGCATTCAAGGGGTACACTGGCCACCCATACACACTTTCTGCGATCCCAAATATTGGCACCACCTACCCATAATTAAATTTTTTTTTTTTTTTTTTTTTTTTTTTTACAGTATTGTGGTAGTGAGGTGGTTGAATTAAACCAGTGTTTTTTACCCATGGCCAGGTAATGGGTTTAAAATTGTCTCCGAAAGAAGCTTATACTATTTCCCTTCACTCGTCTCTTACCATGCTGATCAGCTCTTGGAAGGGAAGAGAAATACACAGCACTTCCAGGTTTGGCAAGAATGTGACTCTCTTCCCTCATGTGCCAGTGTTGGCGATTGGCTGCTCAGGTATCTTATTTTTTATTTTTTTTGGTCCTATTTACTTCAGTGAGCTGTGTGATTGAAAGGATAGGGACAGGATTAAGGTATACTTGTTTGCTTTGCACGGGCAAGTCACATTTACAGTTCAAATAAACACATTTCTGGATGGTTGCATTTGATTAAACCTGCAGCAAAAAAAAGTTGGTGGCTGCCAGCCCCTATTGGGTCCTCTGCTAATACAGACCACACAACTGCTAATGCCCACAAGTTTTTGTTGCTGAAAGTAAACTCCTATTTGATTAGCAATGGATGAATATACATGAATTATTAATTTTTACTGCATTTTTCAATGAGTTTTTTTTTTGTCATTTGTTATCCGAACAGGACTCCAGCTACCGATTTGCAGCCCAGACAACATGAAACGCAGACCTCTCACACTGTGACTCACAAAGCAGAAGGAGGTGCGGAGTATGCCACAGCCCTCAGCGCCTCGGAACGTTACGCCCCCAACCCACAAGTTTGAGGGTTCTCTTGCCTATTACTGAATTCTCAGTGTCTTTGTCATGGTTAATAAGGTATAATACATAAATCTTTAAAGGGATCAGCCATGTACAATAGTGGAGGTTTCCATTTTGTGAGTTGAGCCAACATAAGAGACTATAGTCGGAACTAGTGATTTCTTTGAGGAATGAGGCCTTAGTTTCATGCCTCAGTTTTGTCACTTCATGAACTCCTAATTTTAACCATTTTGGCTTGGCTCAGAAAAGGTGACAACAGTCTGTAGGGGATACTGCGTGACTGATAAAAAAAAAAAGACTAACTTAAAAACTCCTGTAAATATGAAAAACTTTTTTGTTAAAAAAAATATGAAAAACTTTCTTTTCAAAAGAAAATTAAAAATACATATTTTTGGTAAAAAAAATCGCAATAAGCGTATATTGATCGGTTTGCGCAGAAGTTATAGCGTCTACAAAATAGGGGATAGATTTATTGAATTTTTTTTTTTACTAGTAATGGCGGCGATCTGCGATTTTGTTTTCGTGACTGCGACATTGCGGCGGACACTTTTGACACATTTTTGGAACCATTCACATTTACACAGCGATCGTTGCTATAAAATTGCAATGATTACTGTGTAAATGTGACTGGCAGGGAAGGGGTTAACACTAGGGGCGCTGTAGGGGTTAATGTGTTCCCTAATAGAAGTGATTCTAACTGTAGGGGGAGGGGACTCAAGGGGAGGAGACCGATCATGTGATCCTCCGTACTGGCTGACAGTCTCCTCCTCGCTGACAGGACGTGGAGCTGTGTGTTTACACACACACACAGCTCCACGGTCCCGCCCGGTCCCGTTGTTTTAACAGGCAATCGCGGGTGCCCGGCAGACATCGCGGCCGCCGGGCACTCACACCGGGTCCTGAGCGATGCCGCGGGCGCGCGCGACCCCCAGGCGGCCGGGAATGCGAGGACGTCATATGACGCCCACCCAGGATGGTAGATCCACCTTGTGGGCATCATATGACTATAGCGCGGTATTGAAGCGGTTAATCATCAGTACAGTTGATGGGGGTGAGTTGGTTCTGATTAAATGAGCCAGCATTCTACTTATTCCTTCCGCCTCTCCGAATGCAGTTTGTTTCTGAAAAATATATTTTTGTTCAGCTTTGGCCATTAAAATTAGGCGATATTCTTTTTGTGCTTTAGTCCAGTTCCCAAAATTTACTGGGGTTGGATTATTTATATAATTAGCTTCTTCAGTTGTTACTTTGCTTGCTGCAGACTCTTCCCCTGCCCTTGACTGTTTTTTTATTTTTGAGATCTGCTGGATCAGTAATCCTCGGAGGATAGCCTTGGTTGTGTCCCAGATTACTCCCTGGGGAGCAGATCCATTGTTCAGGTCTATACATTCCTTTAGAGCAGTCAAAACCTCTTGGGGATCTCCCATGAGCTCCAACCAAGAGGGATTAATTCTCCATTCCCGATAAATACTTCTTTCCCCTACATCGATTGAAGCAATCAATGGAGAATGGTCGGAAAGGCCCCTAGGCCTATATCTGATACTGTCTACCATATTAAACAAAGTGGCATTACCTAGCGTCATATCGATCCTAGACAGTGTTGAGTGTGTGCTGGAGAAGCAGGAATATCCCCTGATCCCGGGGTTCCTCAGTCGCCAAATATCTTTCAAGCCTATTTCATCCAAAAAAACGGGAGAAACGGCCATCCGTTTGTCCCCCCCTGTGAATCCCCTGAGGTAGTCTATCTATGGACGGGTTCAGAACTGTATTAAAGTCGCCTATAGCCAATACCGGAAGACCCGGCCCCTCCAGCACAAACTCCACAAAGTCAAGGAGGACCTTAGTATCAAAGGGCGGGGGAACATAAACATTTGCCAGCAGAACGGCTTTATTCTCTATCTTGCAATGTAAGAATATATACCGTCCCTGTTTGTCAATCTTGGTTTGAATACAATTAAAGTTAATCCCCGAACTAATCAGAATACTGACTCCTCTAGAGAAAGAAAAGAAAGTCGAGTGAAACTGTGGAGAAAACTCTCCCCATCCGAATCTGGGGATAGAGACATTAGTGAGATGCGTCTCCTGGAGGCACACAATAGAAGCACCATAGGATCTGACCATAGACAATGCAGCAGCTTTTTTCCCTATATCACCCAATCCCCTAGCATTCGATGAACATATAGTGACCATCTTCTTTCCTGTGTTTTACTAGTCATTAGCGAAAGTGAAATTTTATAGTGTCTACAATAACATTATTACTTAAACCCATGCTCGATAGTACGTACAAAAAAGGTGTTTTTATCTTTCTATTTTTCTTTCTTCTTTTTTCCCCTGTGAGTAATGCTTTTGAAGTCTTACAAATTACATTTATCTTGTGAACGTGATTTTTTACCTGTATATAATTTTCCCAAAACCTTGTGTACATATTATTCCTCTCCCTCCCATCCCTCCATTCGTGTCCAACATTCTTTTCACAGTTATATCTCTCCCACTCTTCCATACCTTCCCATTCAACCAATCACTCTTCACACTTCACACTTCCTTCACACATTACCTCCCTTGGTTCGGCCGGGGGCCTTCTACAGTGACCTACCCATGCACACCTCATATAAGAAAAACTTAGTGTCGAAACAAGTGCATCATTCCCTTCCCTAACCCTCCCCTTCCCCACATCTAACCATACCTCCCCCTCCCCCCAAACTAAGAAAATACTCCACACTATAAACAAACAAATCGAATACTCATGAAAACCATCCTGCTGCTCCCCTTTAACAGGGGCTTGGCATACCTTATGCTTACATTCCCCCATACAGTACAGCCTCATCCCTCCACCCCCCCAAAAGGAGGGGGGTGGGGGGGCGACACGCGGGTCCCAAAAAAAAAAAAAAAAAAGAGAATAAGAATTTCTATCAGATCCAAGCGTCGCCCCCCTCCCCCCCATCCCATATCAAGTATTAATGCAACCCATTTCCCCAACAAAACTAAGCCAACTCCCAAAGTTCAGTTCTGCTCCTCGAGAGGAGAGAGAAGGAGAAAAAAAAAAAAAAGCAAGAAAACATAATAAAGTCAACACATTAAATTAGTCCTGATCATCCTCTAGAGACCGTCCTTGTGTTTTGATAACCACTCCTCCGCTCCTTCAGGGGTATCAAAAAATATAGTCCCCCCTTGGGCCATTACTCTCCACTTGGCTGAATAGAACAGGGCGTATCTTATGTTAGCTTGACGCAAACTACGTTTTACTTCTCCAAATTTGGCTCTCTTTCTCTGTAGATCTGGCGAGTAGTCTGGATATATAGACACTCTCGTGCCATTGTAGAGTATATTGCCCATTTCTCTTGCTTTCCAGGATTATTGTCACTTTATCCTTGAAAAATAGTAATTTTGCCAAGAGAGGTCTGGGGGGAGCCCCAGAGTTGGAGAGTCTGGAAGGAACCCTATGGGCTCTCTCTATGACCAAAAATGAGGAAAAAGAATCCTGTCCAAATATCTCACCAAACCACTTTTCAAGAAAAGCGGCAGGGTCTGTACCTTCTGAATGTTCTGGAAGACCTATTATTCGTAGATTTTTCCTTCTCAGCCTGTTCTCCATCTCATCAATTTTATTTATTTATTTGTTTATTCAGCAACTCTTTAATGTCGCCCATGTCACGTTTTAAAGGAACCAGGTCATCCTCCACTAAGCTCAGTCTATCCTCAAGAGTTGTAGTTCTCTCTTGGACTCTTTGTACCTCATTTCTGACAGAGGAAAGTTCGTCGCATATTGTTTTCAGCTGCTCGTTGATTTCTTTCAGAGAAGATCTACAGGAGTTAACAGCCTCCAGTACTTCCTTCAAAGTGGGTTCCATTCCCACAGTGTTGTAGGGCCCCCTCCCCGACACCGCCGTTTCCTCCACTTTCTGAGCCTGGGACCCCCTAAGTACACTCCCCTCCAACTGTGTTTGCTGTATATTTTGTACATTTATTTGAGATTGCCCTTGGCTTTTCCTTCCCCCTGTAGCACCCCCCCTTTTTGCTAGACTGGTCTTGTTGATTCAGTGATACATTTTTAGGGGGAGTCTGAGCTACAGTTTGGCCTGGAACATGAGCGTATTTCTCAAGTTTGGCTGCAGCTTGACTTGCCTTTGTAGTGCGCTGTGAGGGCATAATAGTAATGGGACACTCCAGAGAAAGGGGTATATAAAAAAGAAAAGAGATAAGAAGCAGGTGAACTAGAGGACCAGCATTGACTGGAATAATTTATGATGGGTCAAGGTCCGCCCCAAACAAAACCTTCTCCAGATAAAGTTCACAGTTTCTTTCAATGTATAACAGTGCAATCCTTGAGGAAAAAAGGGAAAAAAAAAACCCAAGGAAAAAGGAGAGGCTCCGAGACCTGAGCTTCTCTGCCCACAGGCCACCTTTAATTACCTTAGGCCTGATGTATATATACGGTGCAGCTTTAGTTATACTTTAGCAAATAACAGTCCTCTAATTGCACCAAAAAAAAAAAAAGGGGGAACAGACTCGCATGCACGGTACAATACACTGCATATGAAAAAAAATAAAAAATAAACAGTCCTCCAATTGCAGCTGAAAGGGGAAAAATGCACACGCCCAGCACAGAGCTTGTTCTCTTTCTTTTTCCTCCCTCCCCTACAAAGAAAAAAAAGGATAGGCTAATACTCCTCTGGTTGGAGTTGAATAAGAGGCCAGCACAGGTGACTAGTGTAACGCACAGCTTATGTTTTTGCAAGTATCAATCCTCAGGTTGCAATTAGAAAAGAGCCACCACATATGCACAGCAGAGCACAGCCTGTATCTCTAGAAAAAAAGAAAGCAATCCTCAGAGTTCAATCATGAAGGAGCCGGCTACACGTGTACAGCACCGCACAGCACAGCCTATATCTCTAACAGAGAAGCAATCCACAATTGCAAAAAAAGAAAGCCAGGCATATATGCACAAGACTGTTTTTTTTTTTTCCTCCTCGCTGCTAAAAATACAAACAGTCCACTAGTTGCAAATGGGACGGTAAACTGGCACAAGTGCATCACCCAGTACAATATCTTCTCACCTCTCCTTGCAGTCCTAGGATGATCTCCAGGCAATCAGGGAGTCCCCCCCCCTCCTTCGGTATCCTGTTTTTTCTTTTCCTTTCCCCGCCGTGCAGGGTACTTGCAGAACCGCCTTTAGAGTTTGAATTTCCTGCCGCTCTCTTCCTCTCAGCGCGAGTGGCGGGCAGGAAATATTGTGTGACTTCACCTTCGGCCGGCTTTTGGCTATTCCCGTATAGGCACGATGCGGTGCTGTGGTAGATGGCTCAGGCTGGCTTTGGGAACCTCCGGACTGTGCACTGTGTGCCGCTATGAGGGGATAGTCACAGGCTTCGGCGTTTCCATGGGGCAGAGGATGGTGGTGAGCGCACACACGCTCTCACATTACTCACACAACACACCTCATGTCTGGTCACGCCCCCCGAATATTACAAGTTTAGTTGATCAGATTACTGCCAGTCTTCTTGTTTGAGTAGAATTCTCAAACAAATGCTGTTTTCATACAATGGTGTTAGATAACATTCTTGTATTCAAATTGACAGTTTGAAGAGGCTATTGTCTCCTCAGCTACAGTAAACAGGTTGAGAGTGTCTCTCAAACTGAAAAGAATGACTGTTATATTAATGACAGGATTGGTTTGAGTAGACAATGGGTAGCTAGCAACAGTCCATTGTCTCTTCAGCTACAGTAAACAGGTTGAGAGGGTCTCTCAAACTGAAAAGAATGACTGTTAGTCGGTTGTTATGGAAACAAGTCTATAAACATTAACTTTGGTCAACAAACTGGGACAAATAAAATGGATGAGTAGAGACACACACAGAATGCTGTAACATCAGGACAGATCAGATCATCATGCTTTGAAGATCAGAAGCCGCTCATGATACAAGAACAGAACCTGGTCTCCAAGAAGAAATCTTATCAATGGAGATCATGAACATACAGTAACAGAAGTTAAGTAACCCTTTAAATGTATTTGTACTGTCAGACCATAGGCTGTTCTATTTTCTAGGCATGTTGCTTGTTATAGATATCTGTCAGTCTTGTATTGTATTCCTAAGATTGTAATAGTTTTGTATGTACAGCAGCTTTGTATAGTAAAAAGCACATCTATACACTGCAGAAGTCTCAGCTTCCTTGTTATATCACAGAGTAATCTTGCTAGATAGACGCAAGAATAACAGTTGGGGGCTTGGCCGTGACTGTGCTATAGTTCAATTGAAGCAGAGCTGTTTTTTCTGTAGTGTGTAGCTTGTGCTAGGTAAAATTCTGCGTAAGCTGTTTAGGAAAGGAAAGGCTGCAGAGGGTCCTGGTGACCAGAAGGAAGTGTGCAGCTTACCTATCTGGGCCAGAGACAATGAGTGGGAGCCTCTTGCTAAAGAATTTGTGAAGTATGCTTCTCCCTTGAAGCTGACTTGGGGTGATAAAGTCTCAGATCATTTTGTAGATTTTAGCCTTAAGGGGTTGGATTTAAGTGAAAAAGAGAAGAGGACAGTGTCCAAAGTCGGATGGTATTTTCTTCACGCATTTTACACCGAATCACATAGAAGGGAGAAGGCAGAGGCAGAAGTTTAGGTATTAAATGACCAGCTAGCAGTTGCTTCAGAGTGTGTACGTTCAACTGCTAGTCGGGCTGATGATTTGCAAGAGCGGTGTGCAGCCCTCATGACCAAATCAATTAATGCCTTAAGGAAAAGGAAGGACCGTAAACCTGTTAGTAAAGCCAGGGTACGTGCCATTGTCACATCCCAAAATTGGGATTGTGAGGATGTGCTCTCCTCAAATGATAGTGAGGATGAGGAGATAGAGTTTGATATTTTGCATGATGATCTGCTAGTGCGAAAGAAAAAGTATGCCAGACCTCTCATTACTAAGCATAGGAAACGGCAACATGATAGAGAGGATATGGCAGATGGGGAGGTGCATTATCGCAACCCCAGAGATGTTGAATTTGAAGAAGTACGGGGAGTTTACACAAACTGAACTCCATGAGCTGGCAAAATAATACACACAAAGGTCTGGGGAGCCTCTAGTGAGTTGGCTCCTATGCTTATGGGATGAAGGGGCGGACAGTGTTGTTTTGTCAGGTAAGGAAGCAGTGACTATGGGAGTGTTAACCCATGATCCACAATTGCGTCAGGCAATGCGAAAAGCCCGAGAGTTTAGCGTGAATTTTTCACTGTTAGACCTCGTGAGAGATGGAATAGTCCGAGTATACTCTAGTCCTACTGACCTGGAAAATACCTACTCCTGGAGATCAATAGCAGAGGGTATTTCCAGGTTACGTGAGATGGGTTGTATAACCGGATTAAATACGTTTCCAGAATGGATGGGTCCAGATATGGAACCCTTTACGTCTGCTCTGCGCTCTAAGCTGATGAAGTCTGTGCCATTTAATCTCAGGGCTCCCTTATTGTCCTTGTTGGGAGGCCTGGGATTAAACAGCAAGATTCATGAAGCTACAACTCTTTTAAGCCAGTTGGGGGGGCTAGAGGAGACTAAAACAAAACCTGTCAGGGCAGTAGATAAGGTCAAGGCCAGACAGGAAGAATACAAGCAGAAAAGAACAGAGAAGAAAGGGAATGGGGTAGAGAAGACAGGAGGTGAAGAGAAAACCAGGCTAGTTATTTCTAGGAAAGAAATGTTGGTGGACCTATTAAAGGCAGGAGTACCTAAAGATGAGATAGATGGCATTTCTACTGCAGAAATGCTGAAGAGGTGGAAAGATTTAGTAGGTAAAACTGTCAGGGTTAGAAACATTACTCCTAGTGAAGATAACATCAGCCTAGACTTAGAGGAAACAGAACAGACACCTCCTGTTAGCCCCAAACCAATTCCCAAAACTGAACGTGAACACAAACCCAAATCCCTTTATCCTGGGAGAAAAGGGGATTGGGAGGTTCCTTATCCTTTATGAAGGGAAGGTGAGTCACCTGTAATAGCCGTGAGGGCAGTGACAGCAGGATACAGACGCCCATATGCACCTGTCACTGTATGGTGGGGGAAGTCATCTTCTCCTACACATGTAATGGCTTTAGATGATAGCGGAGCCGAAGTTACACTTTTGCAAGGAAATCCTTCCCATCACAAAGGAGAATTGATTTATGTAGAAGGTTTGGGAGGGCAAACTACACCAGCAGTTAGGATACGGGTGAAATTGGCTATTGGCAAGGGATCAGGATTTATGACAAATGTTTTGGTTTCAGAGTTACCCGAAAATATTCTTGGGATGGATGTACTTCAAGGTCAGTCAATTCAGACTGAAAGAGATACATTCACATTCGGGTATCCTGATAAAGCGTATCTGGTAAGGGCGGTGAAGGCTGTGGTCAGAGGTCATGCAAAATGGACCCCTGTCTACATTCCTCCACCAGAGAAGCCAGTCTGTCTCAAGCAGTACAGACTTCCTGGAGGCCACAAAGAAATTGGGGAGACTATTCAAGAACTGTTGAGAGTAGGGATCCTTAGACCTGCTGTAAGTCCTTTCTCGTCTCCGGTGTTCCCAGTAAAAAAGCCTGATGGGACATATAGAATGACTGTGGATTACAGAGGTCTAAACAAAGTGGCACCTCCATTAAAGTCAGCTGTACCAGATATGATCTCAATTGTTGAAAAAATTGCTAAAGATGCAGGAGAATATCATGCTGTGATAGACCTGGCTAATGCTTTCTTTTCGATTTAAATAGACCCAGATTGTCAAGACAAGTTTGCTATGGTGTGGGACGGCCGCCAGTACACTTTCACTGTCCTTCCGCAAGGCTATCTTCATTCTCCAACGATTTGTCATGGACTGATTGCCCGAGATTTAAGCACCCTGAATTTGAAAGTCGCTGTGTTTCACTACATTGATGACATCATGATCCCTGGAACAAAAGAAGATGTAACTGAAGCACTGCACCTGCTGATACATCACATGGAAAACAGAGGGTGGGCTATCAACAGAGACAAAGTCCAAGGACCTACCACAGAGGTGAAATTCCTAGGAATGATGTGGACTGGGCAACAGAGGAAAATTCCAGAGACAGTTGTGAAAACTATCCAGGCGCTGTCGCCCCCCTACTACCAAAAAGGAGGCACAGAAGTTCATTGGAGTTGTGGGGTTCTGGAGATCGTTCATCCCACATCTTGGACTGATTCTGAGGCCTATATATAATGTCACCCAGAAAAAGACTGAGTTCTCATGGGGTTCAGAGCAGCGGACTGCATTCCTGGCTGCTAAAGAAGCTATTTTGCAGCATCAGGGATTAGGACCCGTGAGACAAGGAGTACCATTTCAGCTGGATGTAGTTGAGCAGAATGGTACCATATCTTGGAGTCTGTGGCAGCCAAATGAAAAGAAAGGACTGAGAGCAATACCCATTGGATTTTGGTCCAAACAACTGACAGGGGCACAGAAGAGATACACGCCCCTAGAGAAGTACCTGTTTGGGGCCTACACAGCACTTCAACGTGTAGAGACCATTACAGGAAAGGACACAGTCACCATCCATACTGCATTGCCATTAGCAGGATGGGTGAGAGATAATGGACTGATCACTAGGGCAGCTGTAGCCCAGAACCAGACACTGATGAAATGGAAGTGGTACCTTTAAGAAAGAGGGGGTATTGCAGCTGGAGATGTTAGAGACATTTCAAAACAGTTGGCAGGGCTTGTTACTTTTACAAGCACCCAGCCAGAAGAAGAAATTCCTGTGCTGCAGTCATCCCCCATTCAAGAGGCTCCACCCTTCGAGTCTCTGTCAGAAGACATGAAGCAGTCAGCATGGTTCACTGATGGTTCAGCCATAGTCGCCTCGTCTGGGCGTAAATGGACAGCAGCAGCCTACAACCCAAGTACAGACACAGTCCTGCAGGAGAGCGGAATTGGAGGGTCCAGTCAGTATGTAGAGTTGAAAGCTGTAGTGATGACTCTTCAGGAGAATCCTTCTTCCCATGTCACTATCTACACTGACAGCTGGGCGGTTTTTAAAGGACCGACAACTTGGATGCCCAGGTGGAAGTCCAATGAATGGATGATTAATGGAAAGGTGGTGTGGGGAGGCAAGGAAGTCTGGGACTACATCTGGAAGGAAGCTCACTCCCGCACCATAAAAGCGGGGCATGTTGATGCACATGTGCCCCTAGTCCCAGACTTTGAGAACTATAACAGAGTTGCAGATGAAATCGCCAAAGTGAAGGCAGTTGTGCCAATTGATCCTGTCTTGATGAACTTGGCCAACTGGGCCCACAAGCAATCTGGACATTTGGGGCAGAAAGCAACATATGAATGGGCACAGCAGAGAGGCTTGCCTATATCCATGCACATGGTAAAGACTGTAATAGGGAACTGTACAGTGTGTGGAGAAGTGCGACAATGGCATTACAAAAGTACTCCACCGGTTCGATTAAGAGGGGTGAGAGGCCTGCAGAGATATGGCAGATTGACTTCATCGGTCCCCTGCCCCGGGGAAACAATGGACTGAGATATTGTTGCACTGCAGTGGACACCTATTCAGGACTTATGCTTGTTCATCCTTGCAAACGTGCAGATCAAGCCGCAACGCTTTAACTGCTACAGAAACTTGTCGTTGCTTATGGTTGTCCCAAGCAAGTCCAAAGTGATAATGGCTCATCCGACTTCACCGGATCAACAGTACAGCAGTGGCCCAAAGATTCTGGAGTGTACTGGTTGTGCCACATCCCATACCATCCACAGGCAGCTGGTTTGATTGAAAGATATAACGGGCTATTGAAGGACCAGATACGCAAACTTACACCCACACATACACTAAGGGGGTGGGATCGGGTCCTCACACAGGCAGTCATGTTGTTAAATTCTAGGCCAATAGCCAAAAGCACACCATATGAGAGGATGGTAGGGGCTGGGGCACAGATTCCACAGCTGGAGTGCAGAGTTCAGTATTTATGTAAGGTTCCTGAAAGAACAGGGCTTAACAGATACCATGTTACTACTTCCCATGACATAGAAACCAAGAGTGACGTATCTGAAGCTGAAGCCTATCTAGAAATGAGAGGGAATCTGGCAGGAAGGTTTGAAGTTATATTTGCATTGGCAGATGAGCTTCAAGAGTGGCTGGGACTCTGACTGGTTAGTGGATACTTCTCAGCAAGAGTGGAAAGTGAGGCTACATAACATAAAACCTTCCAAAATAAAAACAGCAGTGATCTTCTGGGAAATATCAGTATATTTCCTCTCCTCCCTATTGATGTTCTTTGGGAGGGTCAGAAGTGGGTACAGGCAGGGGGCAAAGTGTTAATTAGATATCCAGGCAAGAAGCCATTTAGAGGAGAGATCGTAGCTGAAGGGCCTGGATCTACTGTTTATGTATTATTAGAAGGAACAGATAATCCGCTTTGTTTTCCACTCCACAGGCTGTCTCCGATTTGATCCATAGGAAGACCAGAGAAAAGTGATTACAAGATGGAAAAAAAATGAGGGAAGATCGCAAGAGCTGTGGAGAGCAAGGCCTTTGATGTATTACAAGCCTGGACTTGTTTCTAAAGAACTTTAGAATGGACTTTCTAATGAACTTTTAAGTTAAAAGACTGAAACATCTTCTCAATGACAGAAATTGGAGGTGTTGCATTCAAGGAAAATGAATGTTTAGAATGAGTTTTATTAGTAATGAAGTGATTTTCTATATGGAGTCTGAAAAGGAAAAAAAAATCTAGGGTGGAATGTGTTGCGTTTGTTAAAATATGATTTTTTTAACATCAGACATAACATTACATGGGAGAATATTACAAGTTTAGTTGATCAGATTACTGCCAGTCTTCTGGTTTGAGTAGAATTCTCAAACAAATGCTGTTTTCATACAATGGTGTTAGATAACATTCTTGTATTCAAATTGACAGTTTGAAGAGGCTATTGTCTCGTCAGCTACAGTAAACAGGTTGAGAGTGTCTCTCAACCTGAAAAGAATGACTGTTATATTAATGACAGGATTGGTTTGAGTAGACAATGGGTAGCTAGCAACAGTCCATTGTCTCTTTAGCTACAGTAAACAGGTTGAGAGGGTCTCTCAAACTGAAAAGAATGACTGTTAGTCGGCTGTTAAGGAAACAAGTCTATAAACATTAACTTTGGTCAACAAACTGGGACAAATAAAATGGATGAGTAGAGACACACACAGAATGCTGTAACATCAGGACAGAACAGATCATCATGCTTTGAAGATCAGAAGCCGCTCATAATACAAGAACAGAACCTGGTCTCCAAGAAGAAATCTTGCCAATGGAGATCATGAACATACAGTAACAGAAGTTAAGTAACCCTTTAAATGTATTTGTACTGTTAGACCATAGGCTGTTCTATTTTCTAGGCATGTTGCTTGTTATAGATATCTGTCAGTCTTGTATTGTATTCCTAAGATTGTAATAGTTTTGTATGTACAGCAGCTTTGTATAGTAAAACGCACATCTATACACTGCAGAAGTCTCAGCTTCCTTGTTATACCACAGAGTAATCTTGCTAGATAGACGCAAGCATAACAATCTTCCACCAACTGAGGCTCTGGTGCACTTTTGGCGACAAACGCATTGGAAAATCTAGTACTTGGACCTTCTTGTTCCAGGCAGACAGCATACTGTTTTGCAGCTGTCTCGAATGAAACTGAGCATAGGGAACTGCTTCAAATGAAGCCACCATCTTCCCAAACAACCTAAATTACAAAGGCGAATAGAATGACCCTTCTTTGCCCTGACCACCTGAACCAGCTCCCTTATGGCACTGATCTTTGCCTGGGGTAAAAACATCCTCTACTGGGCTGTATATATAACCAGACCCAAGTACTCTAATCTTCTTACTGGTTTTAAAGAAGATTTCTCTAGGTTGAGGACCCAACCTAGGTATTCCAGGTAGTTGACTGTGGTGACCATGCTTTGGTCGAAGCGGGCTACCGACCGCTCTGTCAGGAGCAGGTCCTCTAGGTAAGCTATTATCGTTATACCTTGAGTCCTTAATCTGGCCAGAAGTTTTGTAAACACCCAAGGTGCTGTAGCCAGACCGAAAGGCAAGGCTACAAACTGAAAATCACGCTTTTTGACTTAGAAATGCAGATATTTCTGGTGAGCGGGGAAAATGGGTACATGCAGGAATGCATCCTTGATGTCGATTGATGCCAGAAGTTCTCCTCCTTGTAGGATGGATACTACTGGCCGGATTTATTCCATGCAAAAAGAGCAAATTTTCAGGAACCGGTTCAGATCTTTGAGATCTAGAATGGGTCTGACATTTCCATTTGGTTTTGGCACTGTGAAAAGGTTTGAATAAAACCCCAACACCTGCTCTTCCATGGGGACCACCATGATCACTTTTTGCGACAAAAGGCAGTCTAACGCTAGAGAGACTTCTTTTTCTCTGGATCTTTGGGGACATTTAACCTGAGGAAACGGGAATTCTCGGAACTCTAGTTTGTAACCTAGAGCTACTGTGGAGACTACCCATCTGTCTCGAAATTCTTCCTGGCAGACCCTGGAGAACTGCAGAAGTCTTTCCCCCACTCAAACGAGTGGGGGCGCCCCTTCATAAAGAGGCTTTAGCGTTTCTTGCTTGTGGGTTTCCTCCCCCAGGACTTCTTTTGTCCCTGGGGTTGATCCTGAGGTTTATCTCTTGAACCTGACGGTGGAGGCCGGTGGGACTGCCCGGAGGCTGATGCCCCTGGCACTGGAGAAAGATCCAGTTTAAATGAGAGACGTTTACTCTTTTTCTTAACTGGCAAAAGGGTACTGTTCCCACTTGATATTTTTTGGATATAGTTGTCCAAATCATTCCCAAACAGCTTTTCACAGCGGAAAGGAAATCCAGCAAGGAGCTTTTTGCATGGCGCTTCGGCTGACCAACTTTTCAACCATAAGATTCTACGCATATGTACCAACCCATAGTGCCTTCCTTCCTCCCTCCCAACATCATACCGCTATCCAGCGTCTGCAGTTCGGCTCTGGCAGCCGATAGGCTACACTAGCCTGGCTGCTGTGAAATTGACTGATGCTGGGGAGGGGGGGGGGGGGGTTGTCTCTGCATGGAACAGCTAAGAGCCCAAGAGCCGCTCAGCATTGATGTCTCTCTCTCCCCTCCTTCCTCTCTCGCACTGAATGATACACAGACGATCTGCTCCTTCCCTCTCCAGGGAAGTCAAGTATGAAGCTAAGGAGCTCACACTTCCAGTGGTACACACAGGGGAGGGGGAGGAGCAGATCGTATCATTCAGTGCGAGAGGAAGGAGGGGAGAGAGAGACATCAATGCCAATGCCGGCTCTGACGTCACTGGTTGCTAGACACAAGGCGGTGATAGCAACCAGTAACCGGGAGTAGACTCAGGAGGTGGAGGCGGAGCTGGAGCCAGCAACACAGTGACTTAGTCCATACCTGTCCCCTGCATTCCCAGTGTCTGTTATTTTTAGTTGGGGGGGCACATAGGGGGGCACAGTATAATGTTGGGGGGGCCATGGCCCCCCTCTAGGGACGCCACTGAGTGTTTGGGGATGGGAAAACGGTGTAGGTGGTGGTTGTGTTTATTTTTATTTTACGTTTTTAGAGTAAAAAAAAAAAAAAAAAAAAACAGACTTCAGAACTACTTTAAAACTGTGTGTCATGATGCCAAACATACTGAAAATACATTTTGGGCTTACATAAACTTTTAGATTACCATATAGAGCGTTTGAAGATTTTGGGCTCCCATGTCCCCAGTATGTGCCGGCATATCAGCTGTCCTCGCCTAAATTTTCATTACCATAGATAAATGCACATTGAGTTACTCAGGAGACATCCATACACATTTACAGGGTCTTGGCATTCATATTTACCATTTAGGGTCAAATGATGGCATAGGAAGCGGCTCATCTAAATGACTCCTGATAGGATCATACCACAATCTGGGATCCCTGGGTAGCTCAGCATTATGACCCTTTAATTGTCTCTTTGTCTTTCCTTTTGTGACACTAAGGAGTTCTATTTTCTGTTTTGAGGCAAGATGAGGTCCTGTTTAGACTTTCAAGGTGTCCCATAACCTAGTGCCTTGCCACCAACTTTTCCCTTACTTTTACTCTCTCTTCCCTGCTTCACTTATATACTGTATGTCCTTCATTATCGGTTTACTCTGTGTAATTAAATTTTTTACTAGACCGATTGTGAAGGTTTAAGCCAGGGATGTCCAAACTTTTTTCAAAGAGGGCCAGATTTGATGAAGTGAACATGCGTGAGGGCCAACCATTTTGCCTGACATTCTTTGAGCCATTAAAAATCATTCTGAGTGTGTTTGTCCGAGCACTTATACACTGCCCAACAAGAATTCTCTTGGCTGTGTGTGGTGAAGAGATGAGCTTAGACGTGTTATTTGGATATATATATACAGTTGTGCTCATAAGTTTACATACCCTGGCAGAATCTATGATTTCTTGGCCATTTTTCAGAGAATATGAATGATAACACAAACACTTTTCTTTCACTCATGGTTAGTGTTTGGCTGAAGACATTTATTATCAATCAACTGTGTTTACTCTTTTTAAATCCTAATCACAACAGAAAATACTCAAATGACCATGTCAAAGGATCTGCGGGAAAAGGTAGTTGAACTGTATAAAACAGGAAAGGGATATAAAACCATATCCAAGGAATTGTGAATGCCAATCAGCAGTGTTCAAACTCTAATCGAGAAGTGGAAAACGAGGGGTTCTGTTGAGACCAAACCACAGTCAGGTAGACCAACTAAAATTTTAACTGCCAGGAAAATTGTTCGGGATGCAAAGAAAAACCCACAAATAACTTCAGGTGAGAAACAGGACTCTCTGAAGACATGTGGTGTGGCTGTTTCAAGATGCACTAAAGGAGGCACTTGAAGAAAGATGGGCTGTATGGTCGTGTCGCCAGAAGAAAGCCATTACTACGCAAATGCCACAAAGTATCCTGCTTACAATATGTCATACAGAACAGAGACAAGCCTCAAACCTTCTGGAACAAAGTCATTTGGAGTGATGAGCCACAACCATAAACGCTACATTTGTAGAGTAGTCAACAAGGCCTATGATGAAAGGTACACCATTCCTACTGCGAAGCACGGAGGTGGATCGCTGATGTTTTGGGGATGTGCGAGCTACAAAAGCACAGGAAATGTGGTCAACATTGATGGCAGGATGAATGCAGTATGTTATCAAAAAATACTGGAGGAACATTTGCATACATCAGCCAGGAAGCTGCGCATGGGACGTACTTGGACATTCCAACATGATAATGATCCAAAACACAAGGCCAAGTCGACCTGTCCTTGGCTACAGCAGAATCAAGTGAAGGTTCTGGAGTGGCCATCTCAGTCTCCTGACCTCAATATCATTCAGCCAGTCTGGGGAGATCTCAAATATGCAGTTCATGCAAGACAGCCCAAGAATATATAGGAACTGGAGGCTTTTTGCCAAGATGAATGGGCAGCTTTACCATCTGAGAAGATAAAGAGCTTCATCCACAAATACGGAAAAAAACTTTAAGCTGTCGTTGATGTTAAAGGGGGCAATACACGGTATTAAGAACTGGGGTATGTAAACTTTTGATCAGGGTCATTTGGGTAGTTTCTGTTGTGATTATCATTTAAAAAGAGTAAACACAGTTGATTAATAATAAATGGATTCAGCCAAACACTAACCATGAGTGAAAGAAAAGTTTTTGTGTTATCATTCATATTCTCTGAAAAATGGCCAAGAAATCAAAAAACTTATGAGCACAACTGTATATATCTTTTGTGGCCCCAACGAATCCCAGAGCACCGCTCAGGACTAAGGATGAGCTTGGGCATGTTATTTGGATATACTGTATTTATTGGTGTATAACACACACCTTCACTTTAAGAGGGAAGTTTCAGGAAAAAAACATACATTTTAAATAAAGAACTGTGAAGCAAAATAAGGGTCAGTGCCCATCTGCAGCCTCACCATTGCTATGAATGCAGCCATCAGTGCAGCCTTTTTTTTTTCTTTTGGTAGGGTGTATGTGATCAGTACTGTCCAGAGGGTCAGGAGTCCTGCAGCCTCATATGACACTGTAGAATCCTCCTACAAGTTTTTACCAGTGCTCGGCCAGACACTGATAAAAGTCACAAGACTGCTATACACTGCTGATGATAAAATGTATTTGTAGTCAGAGTCTTCACTTGGAAATGCGATAATGCTAACTACCAAGGCCTGAGATGTGCCATGGCCTGCTGGTCGGTATGCCTAAAAGAGGGCATACCCTGAATGAATGTGAATGAAATAATAAAAATATGGGGGAACGGGTGGGTGGGAACCCGGAAATAATCAGACGACGGATTGATGGAGGAGGAGGAGGGATATATAGCCCTCAGACTCTTCCTACAAATGCAGGCTAGCCTGTGGCCAGCCTTTAAACTTGTAGTCAGAGTCTTCACTTGGAAATGCGATAATACTAACTACCAAGGCCTGAGGTGTGCCATGGCCTGCTGGTCGGTATGCCTAAAAGAGGGCAAAAAGAGACCCAAGTAGGTGTGATGTGAAAGCAACAATGAAGGGCCAGCAACAGCCATCCGCTCAGAAAGGAGTGAAAGCCTTGATGCCTTCAAAAGGGGATTATGTACGAAACATGGAGGAACTCCAGTGCCCCATGTACCCGACGATGAAAGAAGGGACCCCCTGTTCGGGACCCACAAAGTTGCCTCCTCCCCTGACGAATAACCAGAAAAAGGGGGTTTAGGATAGGAGCCTAATATGGAAGGTAACCAGGACATGAGAACGAACTGCTCGTGGTGAGAGGATGCATGGGGAAAGCAAGAAAGAGCTGACCAGAGGATTATTACAGAGAAGGACGTATCCTTGAATCCGATACTGTTCCAGCGGAACAGTAATGACCACGAACCCCTAGCTTGTCCCTCTATGCTAACATGGAGAAGTTGTGAGTGTAGCAAAAGGGAATTGCCTAGAGCACCAAACGGTGACTGAGCCAAGGGTAGGAGACAGGAAGTCTGAAACGCCATGAAAACCTGTCCGGTAACTGGTAGCCGGGACTAGAACATCCCTGACTACCTTAACATGGCTTAGAGAAGGTGAGTTGCAAAATGGACAGACTGACAGGAGTTTGTAGGGGCCTGAAATGCAGGTCACTTGATAGTGTTGGCAGATGGCCAAAAAGCAGAGGCAATATGCAGCGAAAGCCAGAGACATGAACCTGTGCAACCTACCCATCCTGGTAGAAGCCCTCAAAATACTCTGGCATAAGAACCATAGGCCAGATCAATCGCATGTGACCAGGCTGACCCCTAGTTCCGTATGCCACTAAGAAATGCCAACATCGGCTGCAGGTGCCTGGAGAAGAGCAGGAGACGGGATCGCCGCTGACACCTCTGCTCTGCCGAGCGGGCTAAGATCACCTCCATGCTGCCTGACAATTATAGCATGGACATGAGAGCGTATTAAGTACCGCATGAACCTTGGTTAAGAATCATGCATAGAAACATGTGCTGTGTTGGTGGATGGAAAAGGTTGGGAATAGCCACCTAAAATACTGCACCCCCAACTGAGGCCAGGAAAGGGGTATACCAGTAATGAAACTCAGCTATGAGTTTGGTATGGCCCCATCCCTGAACGATGGGGTGCTACCATGCACTGAACCCCCATGCGGCGGTGGAGGGATGAATGTGAACTGGCCGCTTCCGAAACGCACAAGCCCTGATCTGATGAAACACAACTGGAGAAATGAGAACAGACAAACTACCCCCGAAACAACAACACCCCTACGTACCTGACAAGTATGAGGATGTGGGTGCAACAGCGCGTGAATGTGAACCTAATGCTGACACAAACCTAGTGTATGTAGTGAGCGAGCCCGAGCAACCTGCAGCACCAAGACAGATAATTAAAAACGAACACTCAGGGCTAAGGTACCCTTAGTAGTAAAGGTATAGTAAAGGTATGGTGAACGTGCACGTATGACGTATGGTATACGGGCGAGAAGATTGTGGGACGACAATCAATTAAACACGGAACCTCAGCCCGTATGGGTCCGTAGACGTGACAGACACTGGATGTGAGCCCTAGCTAACATACATACTGCGAACAACAAGAATGCTACGAACAAAAATGCTATGACAGAACAACAGAGACAGATAGCACACAAACCCTCAGGCTAGTGTACCCACAGACCGTGGTGGGTAGACGTGCAAGTGTGATGAAATGAGTGTGCAACGTATGACGTGCGGCATACGGGCGAGAAGATTGGGGGACGACAATCAATTAAACGAAACCTCAGCCCGTATGGGTCCGTAGGCGTGACAGACCTGGATGTGAGCCCTGGCTAACAGTAATGCTACGAACAAAAATGCAACGACAGAAGACAGATAGGTAGCAAAACAACCCTCAGTGCTACTCTAAGGAAACCCAAACTACTGAAAAGAGAACAGACAGCCAACCCATGAATAACAACAACCCTTCGTACCTGACAAGTTTGAGGTTGTGGTGCCGAAATGACAAGCCAACAGCACGTGAATGTGAACCTTATGACAACCACCCCCGTGTATGCAGTAAGCGAGCCCGAGCAACCTGCAGCGCTGGGACAGGTAATTAAAAACGAACACTCAGGGCTGATGTACCCACAGACCGTGGTGGGTAGTAGTGAAAGTGTAATGGTGACCGTGCATGTATGAAGTATGGTATACGGGCGAGAATATTGTGGGACGACAATCAATTGACGAAACCTCAGCCCGTATGGCTCCGTAGATGTGACAGACCCTGGATGTGAGTACTAGCTAACAGAAATGCTACGAAACGAAAGGCTACGACACAAAACAGACAGATAGCAAGCTGAAACCCTCAGGGCTAGTTTATGCACAGACCGAGGTGGGTAGTCGTAACGTAGAAATGAAAATGAACGTGCATCGTATGACGTATGTAATATGGCGAGAAGATGTGGTCAAACATTTGAAACGAACCTCAACTCGTATGGATCTGTAGACGTGACAGACCCTGGGAGGTGAGCACTAGCTGACAGGAATGCTACGAACGAAATGCAACGACAGGACAATGCTACGAATGAAAGCTACACAGGAAAATCGCTACGACAGGAAAGCTACACAGGAAACTGCTGCGCCAGGAATCAATACGAATGAAAGCTACAGAGGAAAATCGCTAAGACAGGAAAGCTACACAGGAAACTGCTGCGCCAGGAATCAATACGAATGAAAGCTACACAGGAAAATGCTAAGACAGGAAAGCTACACAGGAAACTGCTGCGACAGGAAATCGCTGCAAAAGAAAGCTACACAGGAAACTGCCGCGTCAGGAAATCGCCATGAACGAAAGCTACACCGGAAAATTGCTACGAATGAAATTTACACACAGGAAAAATCGCTGACAAGAAAATCGATACGAATGAAAGCTACACAGGAAAAATAAAAAAACGCAGACAGGAAAAATCGCTACGAATGAACGCTACACAGGAAAATCGATACAAACAAAATACTACAACAGGAAAAGCTACGAAATGAAAACTACGACAGGAAAATCGCAACGAATGAAAGTTACATGGGAAATGCTGCGATAGGACAATTGCTATGACAGAAATGCTGTGACAGGAAAATCGCTATGACAGGAAAATTGCCACGAACGAAAAGCTGTGAATGAAGCTACGTGGGAAAAAGCTACGAGAGGAAAAGTTACGACATGAAATGCTACGAATGAAAGCTACACGGAAAATCGCTGACAGGAAAAGCTATGAATGTCACCTACATGGGAAAATGCTGCGACCGGAAAAGCTGACAAATTGCTACGAAAGACATGCTATGACATGGAACTACGACAGAAATGCTACAATAGAAACCTGTGAAAGAAAGCCAAGACAGAAAAGCTACGATCGAAAAAATGACAGGAATGCAGCGAACAAATACGATTCTGACAGATTTTAATAGCCATTCAAACCCCTTTGTGTCAACTTGTGTACATGTTATCAGGCCAAGATCACCAGGGTATGTAAACTTTTGATCAGGGTTATCTGGGTAGTTTCTGTTGTGATTATGATTTTAAATGAGTAAACACAGTTGATTGATAATAAATGGCTTCAGCCAAACACTAACCATGAACGAAAGAAACATTTTTGTGTTATCATTCATATTCTCTGAAAAATGGCCAAGAAATAATAAATTCTGCCGAGGTATGTAAACTTATGAGTGCAACTGTAGATAAGAGAATTCTAATAGATTCCCTCATCCACGCTAAATGGCACCCATTAACAACTATTCCCACCATCTATCATATTCAGAAGCTGACGGGCTCTATGGCTGTCAGCATTCCTGAACAGTGACTGTATCTGATTGGACAGTTCAGCTGCCCATTATCGACCAGGCTTCTTCTTTTTTTTTTTCAGTCGACTTTTGTTAAGCCAAGTGGTGCTGGCAGTGCCACCCATGGCTCAAATTTTAGCTAATCAATCATGTATTGCAAAAGGAACCAGGCACTAAGATTTTAGTGTGCTCAAGTTATATTGGGGAATTAATTTAACCAGTTAGCAACCGGCCCATAGCCGAATAACGGCTACAGGGCGGTTTGTTTACTCTGGGAGGGCGTACTATGATGTCCTCCCAGAATCCCGCTCTCGCGCGCCCCCTGGGGCGTGCACCCGAGTACTTCCGTTCTAAACCCAGTGCATCACGGTGAACGGCCGCTGATCGCGGCTGTTTACCACGTGATTGCTCTGTCAAATGACGGAGCGATCACATGTAAACAAACCAGCGTGATTTCTGGTTCCTCCCTCCCCTCTCTGTCCAGTGTGAGCGGAGAGATCAGTGGCAGCAGCGCTGTGGGCTGCATGTGTAGTGCCCACAGCGCTGCTCAGTGACAAATCCATCCATGCTCACCCATCCATATTCTGCATACTCATCCAGCCATCCATGCTCAGCAATACTCATCCATCCATGCTCAGCCATCCCATCCACAATTAGCCATACTCAATCATACTCAGCCGTACCCATCCATGCTCAGCCGTACCCAGCCATCCCATCTATACCCATAATTACTCAGCCATACTCATTCATGCTCAGCCATCCCCATCCATGGCTCATCCATCCCCATTCATGCCACTACAGTGTCTCACAAATGTGTAATAGGTAGTCAAATTAGATTTGAAACGTATGTCCCTAGAACACCTGACGGTGCTCCCTGCATGTTGGTCCTCTGCATGTGGCCATGCTGTGGAAAAGTCTTACACATGTGGTATCGCCGTACTCAGGAGTAGAAAAATCTATTTTTGGGTGTAATTTTTGGTATGTACATGTTATGTGTTGTGTAAAAAAAAAAAAAATGCATTTTCATTTTCACACATTTACACATTTTCCAAAAACTTGTAGAAAAAAATGACATGTTCAAAAGACTCATTATGCCTCATAGATTATACATTGGGTTGTTTTCTTTCCAAAATTGGGTAATGTTTGGGGCATTTCCATTGTCCTGGTGCTCCAGGGCCTTCAAAAGTGTAATGCTAATACACTATACAAAAAAATAGTCCGAAATTCGGTCATTAGACAGTTCGTTCGTTTTTCCGGCCAGTTAATGGGCACAAAATCGATAATCGTTTGGATGTTTTTGAGCCGAAAAAACGAAGGGCAAGTTTGGAAATTTTCTACTGAACGAACGATAAATTGAAAGGATGTGTTTCCCGTCCGACCTGTCTGCACTAGGTATATGTAAAAAAACGAACATAAAATGTATTTATGTCCACTGAACGATTTATCGGTCAACACAGATCTCTGTCTTCCCCCAGTCAAAGCATCCCCCACACAGTTAGCAAGCACTCCCAGGGAACACATTTAACCATTTTACCGCCCCTGATGTTAACCCCTTCCCTGCCAGTGTCATTAGTACAGTGACAGTGCATTTGTTTTTAGCACTGATCAATGTATTGGTGTCATTGGTCCCCAAAAAGTGTAACTAAGTGTCAGATTTGTCCGCCGCAATGTTGCAGTCCCACTAAAATTCGCTGATCGCCACCATTACTAAAAAAAAAAAAAAAAAAATACCAGTTTGTAGACACTATAACTTTTGTGCAAACCAAGCAATATACACTTATTGTGATTTTTATTTTTTTTACCAAAAACAAGTAGCAGAATACATCTTGGCCTAAATTGATGAAGAAAATGTTTTTCTTGGATATGTTTTATAGCAGAAAGTAAAAAATATATATTTTTTCAAAATTGTCAGTCTTTTTTTGTTTATAGCGCAAAGAATTAAATAAAACCTCAGTGGTGATCAAATACCACCAAAAGAAAACTATTCCTGGGGAAAAAAAAACGACAAATTTTATTTGGGTACAGTGTCACACGATCACGCAATTGTCAGTTAAGGTAACGCAGTGCCATATCGCAATAAATGGCCTGGTCATGAAGGGGGGTAAACCTTCCAGATCTGAAGTTGTTAAGGATAAGCTCACCTTTGCAAATAAAAAAATGTGCATTCATTATTATTTTTTTTTTATTTTTTACTAAGAACCTGCAAAGCATTGCACCTACAATTAGCAGATCGTGGGCCCAAAGTAGGACTTCTGCAGACTGTCAGTGTAAGCAGTCTGCTCATACCTCAGTACACACTGACAGGAAGCATCAATGAACTACCTCAAGTGCTTAACACCATCCTGGTATTTCATTGAGAACTACAAGCGGACAGTCGCAAAGGCTGTCAGTACTTGCAGTTCTCACATTTACAGAACTCTGTGAATAAATGATGCAGCCGGGTAGGTGGAGCCCCGCATTTTTTTAAAACGTGGACAGTGAGTGCAGGGAGGAGATCCTCGCTGTCACAGCGGGGGGTGGTTCCACAGTAACATGTTACACCCTGAATATGGGTATAACGCGTATTTTATGCAAAATTGGTCTGGTGTACACAAAACCTGTCGGACACAGGACCTTAAAATATAACATAACATAAAACTTCACACTTAATTCTTTGCTTCCTCAGCCTGTTAATGGCAGATGTGCCCATCAAGTTAAGAGCATTCTGGACAATTTTATCATTGCTGCTTTGGGGCAGGACCATACAGGATTCAGATATATACCTCGTATAGAGATATGCCTCGTTTTCAGTGCCAGGACAAAAAAACTTTTCATTCACTGCTCTGCATTTCCATGGTTTGGAAGAGCCTTCAATATGCTTCTACATATACTGAACCAGGAAAAAGGTTATCCCACAATTGTATGGTTGCTTACTGAGCAACTTTCCAGATATTGCCACATAGGAGACACAGAGCCTTTGCTCTGACTTTGTGAATGTTGGTATTTGCAGAGGTAGTTCAGAGAGCTTTGGAAAGGCCATTCAGTAGATTAAAAGATATTCCCTGGCATCTAATGCTTCCTGCCCAGCATTAAAATGTTAGATTCGATCACATGTATTGATGGTAGAGGTGTACTTCAATTCTAATGAGTTTTACGGAGTCATTTTTTTTTGGTACACAAAAGACTGATACTTGAGCCTCCAGAACAAAAAAAATACTCTCAAGCCCTATACATAACAATGCAGTACATGCTTGTTTTAGTATTACTGGTTTGTGTAGAACTTTGTTGATTCTGAGATAAGATGGGTCCCACCGAAACTACTATTACTTTTTTCACTCTATGTTACAGAAACACAGAGGTCGGAATGCCGTCATACCTGTTTTGGTCTGGATTCCTGCATATCTTTACATTTTTGTTTTGTTTTTTCTACGTGACAATGTGGCCTTTTTTTTTTATCAGCATTAGGTGAGCACAAATGGGTAGGTTGTGAACACAATAACATTTGTGAGGTCTCTTTAGGAAGTGCTGTTATTTGGTGGCCACAAAGCTAAGAATAGCCTTGACCAATTAACAGCCAAACCCGTATATTAAAATTTATATATATATATACATACATACATATATATATACACACACACATATATATACATACACACACACATACATACATACATATATATACACATATCCTCACAGCTCTTTGTTGTGAAGCCTGTTGCTTCATGCGAGAAAAATTTAACATTCATGCAAATTTGCTGTAACGCCTATTGATCTGTGTGAGCTACCTTTGTATATAAAAGAAGGCAACCAATTACTCTTACCTTATAGTGCTGGGGTCATGAGTTTGAATCGCAACACAGCTTTTGTATGTTCTACCTATAGCCTAGTACACACGATAAGGAAATAGGACAAAAAATACTGCTTTTGGAGCAATTGATAATCTAATAGTTCGTACAGAACGACAGTTCACGTGAAATTTTCCGAAAGACCAGTACACACAATGAGAATATCAGACGAACGATCATTTGTTTTTTTTTGCATGCTAGTCTCATATCGAAAATTAATTGGTTACTAAAGTTATGAAAATTCTCATATGACAGAATACAAGTTTGGAAGTGATGTCATGTTTTGTATCGTAATGTATTCTTTTGTGTGAGCATGCGTGATCTCTGTCTACCAATAGTTTTGCGACAAATTCTGTACTCATAAAATGAAAATTGTACATTCTGGTTTCGTACGAGAATGCAAGGAATCCCAGAAGTTGTGGAAAGAGATGGCCTGCAGGCAGGCAGCACTCACAAACATAAAAAGGAGTTTTTTTTTCAAGTAAGCTTGTATGGCTTTGTCAAATACAACTATTACTTGTATTGCTATTCTGATGTTAAAATGAAATTGTATGTTGTGACCATAGATTTCCTTAAGGAGTTTGTGGATAGGTTCTATAACACAAGGCTTGGGGGATAATCTAAAGTAGTGGATTGATTCCACATAAGCTCGTATTGACCTCTTATTACCTTCTTTGAGGAGTTGCCATTAACCACTTCCCGACCGCCCCATGTATATATACGTCAACAGAATGGCACGTACAGGCAGAATCACGTACCTGTACGTGACATTCTTCAGGCGGTTGGGGGGTCCGATCGGACCCCCCTCCGCCGGCGGGGACGGTCGGGATGGCTTCAGAAGCGATGCGGGACGAGGGGACGGCCAGTCGTTTCTGGCCACCCCCTCGCGATCGCTCCTGGCCAATGAAAAGCTTCCCCTTCCTGTCTATTGTATAGACAGGAAGGCGGAAGTGATGTCACGCTCGGTGCGCCGGTCTATGTGACCGGGGACGCCGAGCTGTGAACGTGTAAAGGTTAGTGCACAACAGTACACTGACACCAGTACAGATAGGCACATATTCCACCCCCCTGTCACCCCCCAGATCACCCCCTGCCCCCCCAGTCACAGTGTCACTAATTGCAGTGATCATTTATTTACTGATCACTGCATTTAGTGTCAGTGTGACTGTAATAACTGTCAGGGCAGTTAGTTTTAGGTCCAAGGTAGCCCCCTACCCCCCCCCTAATAAAGGTTTAACCCCCTGATTGCCCCTAGTTAACCCCTTCACCCCCTTTTGCCAGTGTCACTAAGCGATCGGTTTTCTGATCGCTGCATTAGTGTCGCTAGGTAACCATTTTTTTTTTTTTTTTAACCGCCATGTTTATATAGGTTCATAAATAGGTTTATAGGTCAGGTACCCCCATATTACAACCTAAATAAAGGTTTTAACCCCCTGATTGCCCCTAGAGTTAACCCTTTCACCAGTGATCACTGTATAAATGTCACTGGTGATGCTGGTTAGCCAGTTAGTTATTTCGTTATTAAGGTTCCCCGTCAGGTTTTTATATAGCGTCAGGTACCCCCATATATTACCTAATAAAGGTTTTAACCCCCTGATTGCCCCTAGTTAACCCTTTCACCCCCTTTTGCCAGTGTCACTAAGCGATCGTTTTTCTGATCGCTGCATTAGTGTCGCTAGGTAACCAGTTTTTTTTTTTGTATTACTGTTACGGGTGACGCTGGTTAGTTAGCTTGTTTTTTATACTGTCAGGGCACCCGCCATTTATTACCCAATAACGGTTTAACCCCCTGATCGCCCGGCGGGTGATATCAATTAGGTTTTAGGGTCAAATAAGGTCTGCGTCGCCCCAGGTTAGTGCCAGTACCGCAAACACCCACGCGCAAAGCATACACCTCCCTTAGTGGCACAGTATCTGAACAGATCAATAGCTGATCTGATCAGATCTATACTAGCGTCCCAGCAGTTTAGGGTTCCAAAAAAAACGCATTGTTAGCGGGATCAGCCCAGATACCTGCTAGCACCTGCGTTTTCCCCCTCCGCCCAGCCCAGCCCACCCAAGTGCAGTATCGATCGATCACTGTCACTTACAAAACACTAAGCACACATAACTGCAGCGTTCGCAGAGTCAGGCCTGATCCCTGCGATCGCTAACATTTTTTTTTTGTGGTAGCGTTTTGATTCAGTCGCTTCAGTCAGGAGCTTTTTTACCTGTGAATCTCAAAAAAATAAAAAAATAAAAAATAGTTGTCGTTTTATTGTTCTCTCTCTCACTCTATTCTCTCTCTATTGTTGCTCTTTTTTTACTCCATTCTATTCTGCAATGTTTTATTATGTTTTATCATGCTTGCTTTTCAGGTATGTAATTTTGTTTACTGTGTTTTAGTGTTAAGCATTTTTTTGTTTTCAGGTGCGCCATTCAGTTGCAACGCGGATTTATTTATCTTGACAGCAACAGCGTTTGCTCCCACGATACATAAAGCCGCGACTCCAACGCTGTAGGAGGTGATTTCACCACCACAGTTAAAAAAAAAAAGAGCATATATGCCGAAGCATGGGGGCAGCAGGGGGCGGGGAGGAGCGATTGGCTCCTAATGCCACGTACATACGGTCGAAATTCCGACCGTGTGTACACGGCATAACTTTTGCGGGAGGATGCCCCCATGCATCGGCATATATAAATGGTGCATGTATGCCCATCATTAGAAGTGGGTGGATGAAGGGAGGTATTCTAATGGTGGGCATACCCACCAATCAATCTCTTTTTTTCGTTCAGCCAAGAGGCTGCATGAAAAAAAAAAGATTACAATATATGTCCAGTATGTTGCTGGACTTTGAATGGTTATACCAGAATGATGCCTGCAGGTTTAGGTATCATCTTGGTATCATTCTTTTCAGCCAGTGATCGGCTTTCATGTAAAAGCAATTCTAGCGGGTAATTAGCCTCTAGACTGCTTTTACAAGCAGTGGGAGGGAATGTCCCCCCTCACGGATATAAACCGCGCCATTGGGAAATTGGGAAAGCATTTTATCACACCAATCTTGGTGTGGTCAGATGCTTTGAGGGCAGAGGAAAGATCTAGGGTCTAATAGACCCCAATTTTTTCAAAAAAAGAGTACCTGTCACTGCCTATTGCTATCATAGGGGATATTTACATTCCCTGAGATAACAATAAAAATCATAACAAAGAAAAAAAATGGAAGGAACAGTTTAAAAATTAAATAAAAAAGCAAAATAAATAAAAAAAAAACAAAAAAAAAAAAAAAAAGCACCCCTGCCCCCCCTTCTCTTGCGCAAAGGCGTACACAAGCGTTGGTCTGGCGTCATATGTAAACAGCAATTGCACCATGCATGTGAGGTATCACCGCGAAGGTCAGATCGAGGGCAGTAATTTTAGCAGTAGCCCTCCTCCGTGAATCTAATGTGGTATCATGTAAAGGCTTTTAAAAATGTATGTAGTTTGTCGCCACTGCGTGTTTGTGCGCAATTTTAAAGCATGTCGTGTTTGGTATCCATGTACTCGGCCTAAGATCATATTTTTATTTCATCAAAAATTTGAGCAATATAGTGTGTTTTAGTGCATTAAAATAAAAAAAGTGTATTTTTTCCACAAAAAATGCGTTTGAAAAATCGCTGCGCAAATACTGTGTGGAAAAAAAAAATGCAACACCCACCATTTTAATCTGTAGGGCCTTTGCTTTAACAATATATATAGTGTTTGGGGGTTCAACGTAATTTTCTTGCAAAAAAAAAATATGTTTTCATGTAAACAAAAAGTGTCAGAAAGGGCTTTGTCTTCAAGTGGTTAGAAGAGTGGGTGACGTGTGACATAGGCTTCTAAATGTTGTGCATAAAATGCCAGGACAGTTCAACCCCCCCCCCCCCCCAAATGACCCCATTTTGGAAAGTAGACACCCCAAGCTATTTGATGAGAGCAATGTTGAGCCCATTAAATATTTTTTTTTTTTGTCCCAAGAGATTGAATAATGAAAAAAAAAAAATATATATATTTTTTTTTACAAAAAATTGTCACTAAATGATATATTGCTCAAACATGTCATGGGCATATGTGGAAATACACCCCAAAATACATTCTGTTGCTTCTCCTGAGTACGGGGATACCACATGTGTGGGACTTTTTGGGAGCCTAGCTGCGTACGGAACCCCAAAAACCAATCACCGCCTTCAGGCTTTCTAAGGGTGTAATTTTTTTATTTCACTTCTCACTGCCAATCACAGTTTCGGAGGCCATGGAATGCCCAGATGGCATAAAACCCCCCAAAATGACCCCATTTTGGAAAGTAGACACCCCAAGCTATTTGCTGAGAGGTATGGTGAGTATTTTGCAGATCTCGCTTTTTGTAACAAAGTTTTGAAAATTGAAAAAAAAAAAGAAAAAAAATGTTTTTTTTTTTACTTTACTTTCTTCATTTTCAAAAACAAATGAGAGCTGTAAAATACTCACCATGCCTCTCAACAAATAGCTTGGGGTGTCTACTTTCCAAAATGGGGTCATTTGGGGGGGGGTTTGTGCTATTTTGGCATTTTATGGCCTTCGAAACGGTGATAGGTAGTGAGGAGTGAAATCAAAAATTTGCACCCTTAGAAATCCTGAAGGCGGTGCTTGGGTTTCGGGGCCCCGTACGCGGCTAGGCTCCCAAAAAGTCCCACACATGTGGTATCCCCATACTCAGGAGAAGCAGCAAAATGTATTTTGGGGTGCAATTCCACATATAACTATGGCATGTGTGAGCAATATATCATTTAGTGACAACTTTTTGAAAAAAAAAAAAATCTTTTTTATTTTTGTTTTTATTCAATCACTTGGGACTAAAAAAAAAAATATTCAATGGGCTCAACATGCCTCTCAGCAAATAGCTTGGGGTGTCTACTTTCCAAAATGGGGTCATTTGGGGGGGTTTTGTACTTCCCTGCCATTTTAGCACCTCAAGAAATGAGATAGGCAGTCATAAATTAAAAGCGGTGTAAATTCCAGAAAATGTACTCTAGTTTGTAGACGCTATAACTTTTGCGCAAACCAATAAATATACGCTTATTGGCATTTTTTTTACTAATGACATGTGGCTGAATACATTTTGGCCCAAATGTTTGACTAAAATTGAGTTTATTGGATTTTTCTTATAACAAAAATTAGAAAATATCTTTTTTTTTCAAAATTTGCGGTCTTTTTCCGTTTATAGCGCAAAAAATTAAAATCACAGAGGCAATCAAATACCATCAAAAGAAAGCTCTATTTGTGGGAAGAAAAGGACGCAAATTTCGTTTGGTTACAACATTGCATGACCGCGCAATTACCAGTTAAAGCAGTGCAGTGCGAAATTGAAAAAAGACCTCTGGTCCTTTGGCTGCCAAATGGTCCGGGGCTGAAGTGGTTAATATAAGGTATAGTGGAGGTTTCTCTTAACTGTCACACTCCTGGTACTGAAATACCACAAGATTTACAGTATATTCAACACACATTCTACACATTCAGTGAGTTTTCTTTAATGAAGGTGATGGTTTACATTTTTTCACATTTCTGGTACTGCAACTTGTATATTATCATCCTGGAAGGGAGAAGTGGCTACAACATGGGTGCCCAACCGGTGGCCCGCGGCGCCATCTGAGGTGGCCCGCCACGTCTTGCTCTGAGATGGCGGGTCGGCAAGCCCTGATCGCGGGTTCCCGACCCGCCATCTCCGAGCATCAGCGCGAACAACGGAGCCGCCGCTAAAGGAAGCAGAGCCGATGCTTCCTGTATAGCGCTGGCTCCTTCACAGGCGGATTGATATCAAATGTACTCCGCCTGCGACAGGAAGCATCGGCTCTGCTCTCTACAGCAGCCGAATGCTTCCTGAGATCTCAGACAACAGCCAGCAGTGCCAGTACCAGTCACCCACCAGCAGTGCCAGTACCAGTCACCCACCAGCAGTACCAGCAACCAGTACCCGCCAGCAGTACCAGTACCTGCCAGCAGTATCAATACTCACCAGCAGTACCAGCCAGCAGTATCAGTACCCACCAGCAGTACCAGTACCCACCAGTACTAGCCACCAGTACCAGTCAGCAGTCAGTCAACAGTACCCGTCAGCAGTACCAGTACCCGCCAGCAGTACCAGTACCCGCCAGCAGTACCAGTACCCGCCAGCAGCACCAGTACCCGCCAGCAGCACCAGTACCAGCCAGCAGCACCAGTACCCGCCAGCAGTACCAGTACCCGCCAGCAGGCAGTACCCAACAGCAGTTTCAGCCAGCAGTACCAGTACCCGCCAGCAGTACCAGTACCAGCCAGCAGTACCATTACCAGCCAGCAGTACCATTACCAGCCAGCAGCACCAGTACCCACCAGCAGCACCAGTACACGCCAGCAGTACCAGCCAGCAGCAGCCACCAGTTATAACCACCTGGGGGACATTAGCAACCAGCTGCAGGAATCCTAAGGAAGAAGTGAAGATTGAGGTCAGTTGAGATGCAGGTAAACTGCTGTACTTCAGTGTGAAAGGGGCCTTAGTCCCCTTTCACACGATAAGTCCGATGGGGTCTGCCTGTCTGTTTTTCAGGCGGACCCAATCGGACCCTCCATTCACCTCTATAGAGTGGCAGATGTAAACGGACTTGTGTCTGCTTACACCCGCCTATCTGCAATCCGATCTGCTTAAAAATACAGAAGGGGATTTGTCCCCTTCTGTCTGGGCAGATCGGAGGGCCCTTAGGGTAGAGCAGGCCGCATCCGTGTCTGCTCTACATATGCGGAGTGGACACAGACCTGCCATCCGCCCGCTACGCTCATTGTGGCCCGCGACCGGTTACCAAGTCGCTAAAGTGGCCCTCGCTCCTCAAAAGGTTGGCCACCCCTGGGCTACAATTTTGTTTACTAGTGTCCAATTTAAATTTTCCTGTAGGCAGTAGTAACACCCAATCGCATCTGAATTTCTGGATCCTCAATGGACTTCAAGAATAGAATAGTCCAAATGTTTATTTCACAGTTGTTTGGAAAGCTTGGTAGCATTTTGGAGTATTTATTTCAATTGTTCTTTTTTTTTTTAATTTTGAACTGAAGATGGAATGCAACTACTTCAACAGTTTTCCTGTAGCTTTTGCTATGATCAATTTCCCAGAGTTGATTCAGAAATGCCACCTGTACCACGAGCAGTATGTTCTGTAGTGTTTGCCAAAATGACCAGCCCACCCAAAAATAGGATTTTTTACTTACCGTAAAATCAATTTTCCAGTTCATTGACAGGCACAGCCTTCATAACGATAGGGTTATATCGCCTCCACAGGAGTAGGACTAGTAAGAGACAAAAATACTTGGCCACTCCCATGAGCCATCTCCAGCCAGTATATAACCCCCTCCCTGCTCTAGGTATTCAGTTTAGTAGCAAGCAGTAATAGAAGTATCAAAACTCCATAGAGGGGTGGGTGCTGTGTCAATGAACTCCTGTAAAAAATCCTACTTTCTCATTCGTTCATTGACAGACACAGCTTTCATAACAATAGGGACATCCCAAGGCAGTGCCAACATGAGGGGTGGGAAAACAAAAAATCCCAAGGCTAATACAAGAGCCAACCAGGTAACAGAAACTTTACCCAGAACAAGCTGGAACCCAACCTGAACAATACCCCTTCAAGAGGGAATAGACCCTCAAAACCGCGGCCTGCAAAAAAAAAAAAAAAAAAAAAAAAAAAAAAAAAAAAAAAAAACTTGCGGCCAAAAGAGGCCTCCGCAAATGCCAAACCATCCACTTCGTAGAACTTGTGAAAATGTACACCAACGACCAGTGGTCGCCTTGCCAACTTGAGAATGCGCCATAACCGGGAAAGGAGGAAACCGATCCCTGACAGGATAGCCCAGAGACATCATCTGTCCGAATCATCCAACCCAACAGACTCAGTGGCTGGCAACTACATCCGAATCCCCCAAACTACATCCCGGCCAGGTAAGCCAATTCCTTGGGATGTGCCAGCCAGGGACACAAGAAGCCAACCCAATGTCCTTATTCAAGTGGAAATCCAAGGACGGAACTATGTAAAAAGGACGAAACATCGCCTTAACCTGGGTAAGGTGAAAAACAAGACAACTCTGCCATTCATGACCCCCTGCAAGCAGAAGTGATAGCCACCAAGAGGTCGCCTTCCGAGACAGAATAAGCAGTGGAAACTCCATAATATTTTTAGAGAAAGATAGAGAGGCCTTTGGGGAACAAAAAAACACCAAGTTCAGATCCCACGGCGGTAGAAAATCACCCCGGTGGAAACGGACGTCTAACCCCTAGCCCAAAAAGGCAAAAAGGTAGTGCAAGACCAGGAGACGCAGAAAAAGACTGCCCAGGCCGACACCTGGCCCTCTATGGCTCTCAAGACCTAGTCCTTCTCATCGCTCCATAAATGGAGATAGAAAAAACGGAGCCACCTAAAAGGAACGAGGACAGACCTGATGAAACTCGGCCCAGGGAAAACATCCAACCCTAACCAACTGAGGTATCCGACTGACAGCATTCCACCCCTGCGTTCATCGGAAATGGCCAGAACTAGACGTTCTGCCCACCGGAGAAGGATACTGACCACAGCCAGGGTCGTCAACAGCCTTCTTGGCCCACCCTGGTGAGGGACATAAGCCACCACTGTAGCCTGTCCGACTGGATCCGTACTGGGAGCCCCCGAAGTCGAGCCGTCCGTGATCCAGACCTAGTCTAATCAATTGAAGTTCCGGGATATTACACGGTAGTCCGGATTCCACCAATGTCCAATGACCCCGGGCTGAGCTCAGTCCCAGGACATCTTCCCACCTGGACAGACTGGTATTGGTGGTCACCCTGTTCAATACAAGGGGAGAAAGGATCCTCCTCCTACCTACATGGAACTGTGCAAAAGACCTTGCCTCAAAAATAGGGGAGATACCATCAGACCCAACATCCACATGTGGATCTGCAGAGGAACCCACCTACCAGATAGTAAATGAAACAAACACTGCATGCCACTTCTGGAGTCTGTCCAGGGAACAAACACGCTGGCCAGAGCTGAAGCCCGGTCAGGCTCAGATAGATCAACGTTCTGGCCGGACCAAAGCAGACTTCCGATCATATAGACGCCAATGGTGCGTTGGCCGAGAAACGAACCTGGGTCAACTGCTTGGAAGTCAGCTATGCTCACCACTATACCACCAACGCCTGAAATCAGAGAAAGTCTGTATAGAAACTACGTTGTTCCTTGGTGTAATCGAAAATTCAGCACAGAAGATCGCCCAGGCAGCCCAGGGCCGTCAATCCCCACTGACGTAACCCTGCCAGATCCAGGGGCAACACCTCGTGAACACCCGAGGAGTGGTGGCCAGATCAAAGGACCACACCACGCGCCGATAATGCTCCACAGCAGACAGAGGAAGTGCTGGAGTTGAGCACATAACAGAATGCTTAAGCATTCGTGATGTAGTAGAAGTCAGAAAGACCCAACGATGGAGCGCCACCCTGAACTCCTGTACCCACACAAAGCAGGTCAGGGCCTTGAGGTACAGAATTAGATGTACCCTGCGCCCTCCATCTTTTAGACTGTGCCCAGGTTCGAATAAAAACCCCTGACACTGTTCCCAGCATGGGAACCGGGACAATCGCACCCTGCAGCGACGGGGCTTGCACAGCCCCCTGCGGAGGACAGCAAGCCGTCTGGCGACAGACGACTATTGGGAGCAACAGACAAACTGTTTGGAGGAACACAGCCGGAAAACTATCTTATTACCAGACAAAACTCAAAATGCGACATGAGGTCATTCAGAGTAACCCCCCAAAATACAATGTCTAAGTACCACTGAGGCAACAGACTCAGCAACTGCAGCCAAGAGGCATAGCAGACAAACAGCCGCGCCTACCCAATAGGTAGGCAAGGAGATTCTGCTCCCCCTCTGGTATGCCAGCTGGGCCCTTAGAAGCCAGAGATTCCTCTATTGGAGCCATGGTTGCCTCTAGCAACCTAGAGACAGAGGGGTTCACTACTGGTGTAACAGTCCCCCTCTAAAGAGGGGACTCCCCAAAGGGGTACCTGACAGCCAGCGTTTTTGGAAACGCAAAAGGCACTTTTTTTCACTCCCAGTCTTCATGGACAAATTTGTCAAAATAAGAGAGAGAAGGAAACGCTTTCGCCACACAAGACGGTTTATCCAAGTGGGTGCCGGCCTCCTCCGCAGCCACCGTTGCATCCCCCATTTTGAAAGGTTCCTGCACAGATGTACGTGCGACAACCAGCGCCCTTTTGAGCCCTTCCGCCGTCATCCCAACTCCCTGACAGGATAGGGAGCGTGTAAAATGTGGCCTGTTAAGTGAACAGATAAAAATGCCTACAACTTCAAAGCGATGGGTGTGTACCTTGCACCACCTGTAGGTGGTATTGTGAGTCTGTGACACAAATAAACAGTGTAGAAATGACAGAAAAATATATATATATGGTATATAGTGACTAACTCAAGTGCCAATAGAATTATATATACTCTATACCAGACAAACTCCAAGCTTAATGTGAACTATCAGCAGATTCCATAGTTTACCATGAAATTCAAAAATATATACAAGTGACCAGTCTCAAATATTGATGAAAAATAATACACTATACAAACAAGGAAGCCGGCGAACCGGCTTCCTTGTTTGTATAGTGTAGCGCAACCAGGCTGTACCCATTGAAGGGAACACCTGTGCTTTTTACTTTGTTTATTTTTAAATAAAACACACGTTTTATCTGATTACACTATGAGATTCCTTTGTATCTCTCTCCTGCGAGGAATCATGCTTCCTGAATACTAGCCCCAGATGAAGTGTCAGTGCTGACCACGAAGGCAGACAGACCATCAGGACACCCCACACAGGACCCACTAGCCGAGTGGACACGAAGAGGAGCCCGTAGTGCACAACCAGACGGACCAGCTACGGATTTCTGTACATGCTGGTTACCCCTGCAGGGGTAGCAAAGTCTGGTGAGTGGGGGATCTCAAGGGGAAGCACCAAGTCACCTGATTGCAAGAGCACCAAAGTCACAGTTTACTGAACACTTTTTCTCTTCCCTTTTTTTCATCATATATACATTTTTTTCATCACAATTTGCATAATTGCTTGGAGTGGTTACTGGACTTTTTATTATTATTTTTCATCAATATTTTAAGCTAGATGCTTAACACATGAGAATGGTCACTTATATATATATATTTGAATTTCATAGTAAACTATGGTATCTGCTGATAGTTCACATTAAGCTTGGAGTTTGTCTGGTATAGAGTATATATAATTCTATTGGCACTTGAGTTACTCACTATATACCATATATGTATATTTCTGTCATTTCCACACTGTTTATTTGTGTCACAGGCTCACAATACCACCTACACACCCATCACTTTCAAGTTGTAGGCATTTTTATCTGTTCACTTAACCACTTCAGCCCCGGACCAATTGTCAGCTTAAGGACCAGAGGTCTTTTTTTCAATTTCGCACTGCACTACTTTAACTGGTAATTGCGCGGTCATGCAATTTTGTAACCAAACGAAATTTGCGTCCTTTTCTTCCCACAAATAGAGCTTTCTTTTGATGGTATTTGATTGCCTCTGTGATTTTTATTTTTTGCGATATAAACGGAAAAAGAGCGAAAATTTTGAAAAAAAAAAAAGAGATTTTCTACTTTTTGTTATAAGAAAAATCTAATAAACTCAATTTTAGTCAAACATTTGGGCCAAAATGTATTCAGCCACATGTCTTTAGTAAAAAAAAAATGCCAATAAGCGTATATTTATTGGTTTGCGCAAAAGTTATAGCGTCTACAAACTAGAGTACATTTTCTGGAATTTACACCGCTTTTAATTTATGACTGCCTATTTCATTTCTTGAGGTGCTAAAATGGCAGAGAAGTACAAAACCCCCCCAAATGACCCCATTTTGGAAAGTAGACACCCCAAACTATTTGCTGAGAGGCATGTTGAGCCCATTGAATATTTTTTTTTTTAGTCCCAAGTGATTGAATAAAGACAAAAATAAAAAAGAATTTTTTTTTTTTTTTTTTCAAAAAGTTGTCACTAAATGATATATTGCTCACACATGCCATAGTTATATGTGGAATTGCACCCCAAAATACATTTTGCTGCTTCTCCTGAGTATGGGGATACCACATGTGTGGGACTTTTTGGGAGCCTAGCCGCGTACGGGGCCCCGAAACCCAAGCACCGCCTTCAGGATTTCTAAGGGTGAAAATTTTTGATTTCACTCCTCACTACCTATCACAGTTTCGAAGGCCATAAAATGCCAAAATAGCACAAAACCCCCCCAAATGACCCCATTTTGGAAAGTAGACACCCCAAGCTATTTGTTGAGAGGCATGGTGAGTATTTTACAGCTCTCATTTGTTTTTGAAAATGAAGAAAGTAAAGAAAAAAACATTTTTTTTTTCTTTTTTCAAAACTTTGTGACAAAAAGCGAGATCTGCAAAATACTCACCATACCTCTCAGCAAATAGCTTGGGGTGTCTACTTTCCAAAATTGGGTCATTTTGGGGGGTTTTATGCCATCTGGGCATTCCATGGCCTCCGAAACTGTGATTGGCAGTGAGAAGTGAAATAAAAAAATTACACCCTTAGAAAGCCTGAAGGCGGTGCTTGGTTTTTGGGGTTCCGTACGCAGCTAGGCTCCCAAAAAGTCCCACACATGTGGTATCCCCGTACTCAGGAGAAGCAACAGAATGTATTTTGGGGTGTATTTCCACATATGCCCATGACATGTTTGAGCAATATATCATTTAGTGACAACTTTTTGTAAAAAAAATATATAAATTTTTTTTTTTTATTATTCAATCTCTTGGGACAAAAAAAAATAAATATTTAATGGGCTCAACATTGCTCTCAGCAAATAGCTTGGGGTGTCTACTTTCCAAAATGGGGTCATTTGGGGGGGGGGGGGGGGGGTTTGAACTGTCCTGGCATTTTATGCACAACATTTAGAAGCCTATGTCACACGTCACCCACTCTTCTAACCACTTGAAGACAAAGCCCTTTCTGACACTTTTTGTTTACATGAAAACATATTTTTTTTTTGCAAGAAAATTACGTTGAACCCCCAAACACTATATATATTGTTAAAGCAAAGGCCCTACAGATTAAAATGGTGGGTGTTGCATTTTTTTTTTCCACACAGTATTTGCTTTTTTTTATTTTAATGCACTAAAACACACTATATTGCTCAAATTTTTGATGAAATAAAAAATATGATCTTAGGCCGAGTACATGGATACCAAACACGACATGCTTTAAAATTGCGCACAAACACGCAGTGGCGACAAACTACATACATTTTTAAAAGCCTTTAATAGCCTTTACATGATACCACATTAGATTCACAGAGGAGGTCTACTGCTAAAATTACTGCCCTGGATCTGACCTTCGCGGTGATACCTCGCATGTATGGTGCAATTGCTGTTTACATATGACGCCAGACCAACGCTTGTGTACGCCTTTGCGCAAGAGAAGGGGGGGCAGGGGTGCGTTTTTTTTTTTTTTTTTTTTTTTTTTTTTTATTTATTTAGCTTTTTTATTTTATTAGAAAACTGTTCCTTCCATTTTTTTTCTTTGTTATGATTTTTATTGTTATCTCAGGGAATGTAAATATCCCCTATGATAGCAATAGGCAGTGACAGGTACTGTTTTTTTGAAAAAATTGGGGTCTATTAGACCCTAGATCTTTCCTCTGCCCTCAAAGCATCTGACCACACCAAGATTGGTGTGATAAAATGCTTTCCCAATGGCGCGGTTTATATCCGGGAGGGGGGACATTCCCTCCCACTGCTTGTAAAAGCAGTCTAGAGGCTAATTACCCGATAGAATTGCTTTTACATGAAAGCCAATCACTGGCTGAAAAGAATGATACCAAGATGATACCTAAACCTGCAGGCATCATTGTGGTATAACCATTCAAAGTCCAGCAACATACTGGACATATATTGTAATCTTTTTTTTTTTTTCATGCAGCCTCTTGGCTGAACGAAAAAAAGAGATTGATTGGTGGGTATGCCCACCATTAGAATACCTCCCTTAATCCACCCACTTCTAATGATGGGCATACATGCACCATTTATATATGCCGATGCATGGGGGCATCCTCCGCAAAAGTTATGCCGTGTACACACGGTCGGAATTTCGACCGTATGTACGTGGCATTAGGAGCCAATCGCTCCCCCCCCCCTGCTGCCCCCATGCTTCGGCACATATGCTCTTTTTTTTTAACTGTGGTGGTGAAATCACCTCCTACAGCGTTGGAGTCGCGGCTTTATGTATCGTGGGAGCAAACGCTGTTGCTGTCAAGATAAATAAATCCGCGCTGCAACTGAATGGCGCACCTGAAAACAAAAAAATGCTTAACACTAAAACACAGTAAACAAAATTACATACCTGAAAAGCAAGCATGATAAAACATAATAAAACATTGCAGAATAGAATGGAGTAAAAAAAGAGCAACAATAGAGAGAGAATAGAGAGAGAGAGAGAGAGAACAATAAAACGACAACTATTTTTGTTTTTTTTATTTTTTTGAGATTCACAGGTAAAAAAGCTCCTGACTGTTAGCGACTGAATCAAAACGCTACCACCAAAAAAATGTTAGCGATCGCAGGGATCAGGCCTGACTCTGCGAACGCTGCAGTTATGTGTGCTTAGTGTTTTGTAAGTGACAGTGATCGATCGATACTGCACTTGGGTGGGCTGGGCTGAGGGGGAAAACGCAGGTGCTAGCAGGTATCTGGGCTGATCCCGCTAACAATGGGTTTTTTTGGAACCCTAAACTGCTGGGACGCTAGTATAGATCTGATCAGATCAGATATTGATCTGTTCAGATACTGTGCCACTAAGGGAGGTGTATGCTTTGCGCGTGGGTGTTTGCGGTACTGGCACTAACCTGGGGCGACGCAGACCTTATTTGACCCTAAAACCTAATTGATATCACCCGCCGGGCGATCAGGGGGTTAAACCGTTATTGGGTAATAAATGGCGGGTGCCCTGACAGTATAAAAAACAAGCTAACTAACCAGCGTCACCCGTAACAGTAATACAAAAAAAAACTGGCTACCTAGCGGCACCAGTGACACTAATGCAGCGATCAGAAGAACAATCGCTTAGTGACACTGGCAAAAGGGGGTGAAAGGGTTAACTAGGGGCAATCAGGGGGTTAAACCTTTATTAGGTAATATATGGGGGTACCTGACGCTATATAAAAACCTGACGGGGAACCTAAATAACGAAATAACTAACTGGCTAACCAGCGTCACCAGTGACACTTATACGGTGATCACTGGTGAAAGGGTTAACTCTAGGGGCAATCAGGGGGTTAAAACCTTTAGGTTGTAATATGGGGGTACCTGACCTATAAACCTACTTATGAACCTATATAAACCTGGCGGTTAACCTAAAAAAAAAAATGGCTACCTAGCGGCACCAGTGACACTAATGCAGCGATCAGAAAAACGATCGCTTAGTGACACTGGCAAAAGGGGGTGAAAGGGTTAACTAGGGGCAATCAGGGGGTTAAACCTTTATTAGGTAATATATGGGGGTACCTGGCGCTATATAAAAACCTGACGGGGAACCTAAATAACGAAATAACTAACTGGCTAACCAGCGTCACCAGTGACACTTATACAGTGATCACTGGTGAAAGGGTTAACTCTAGGGGCAATCAGGGGGTTAAAACCTTTATTTAGGTTGTAATATGGGGGTACCTGACCTATAAACCTATTTATGAACCTATATAAACATGGCGGTTAAAATATAAAAAAAAGGGTTACCTAGCGACACTAATGCAGCGATCAGAAAAACGATCGCTTAGTGACACTGGCAAAAGGGGGTGAAGGGGTTAACTAGGGGCAATCAGGGGGTTAAACCTTTATTAGGGGGGGGGGTAGGGGGCTACCTTGGACCTAAAACAAACTGCCCTGACAGTTATTACAGTCACACTGACACTAAATGCAGTGATCAGTAAATAAATGATCACTGCAATTAGTGACACTGTGACTGGGGGGGCAGGGGGTGATCTGGGGGGTGACAGGGGGGTGGAATATGTACCTATGTGTACTGGTGTCAGTGTACTGTTTGTGCACTAACCTTTACACGTTCTCTCCTCGGCGTTCCGGTCACATAGACCGGCGCACCGAGCGTGACATCACTTCCGCCTTCCTGTCTATACAATAGACAGGAAGGGGAAGCTTTTCATTCGCCAGGAGCGATCGCGAGGGGGTGGCCAGAAACCACTGGCCGTCCCCTCGTCCCGGATCGCTCCTGAAGCGATGCCGACCGTCCCCGCCGGCGGAGGGGGTTCCGATCGGACACCCCACCCGCCGGAAGAATGTCACGTACAGGTACGTGATTTTGCCTGTACGTTCCATTCTGCCGACGTATATGTACATGGGGCGGTCGGCAAGTGGTTAACAGGCCACATTTTATTATTTGTTATATACTGTGTGGTGGTAGGTGTTATACACTAGGTTGAATGGTGGGTACTTATTTCATCATCTCAGAGGTTACTTTGAGTATTTTTACGTACTGTGTGTTCCATAGTCACTTTTACTGACTACATCATCAGGGAGCGCCATCGTCCCCAGTTATCATTTTAATCTACATCTCATTGGCTCCTTAAGGGGTCCAATTAGGGGAGGCTGCATACCTTTGGTTTTTTTCTCCTAAGCGTGGATATTTGTTGTTTTATAGGATAGGGAGCGTGGCCACCAGCCCGCAGGGTGGCCACCTCCGTGTGGCAGAGTCATATAGGATAGTTTAACAGGGGAGGTAGGCGAGGGCAGGAGTGCCCTATACTAGGCTATCTGCCTAAGCGCCACACCAAAAAGTCAGGGGGGGGGGGGGGGTCAGGTGTTCCACCCACCAGGACGGCCATGAGGAACACTGCGATACAGGCCAAGACCCGGTCGTATGCGACCTCGCGAGACGTTTAACTCACAGGGCCAGCCCCTGTCCGGTGGGGCTATGTCGCGGCCGACTTAGCGCGCAGCTGCGGTCTTCATGCGCTCGCTGGCCAGACTGGGGTTACCCCTGGATCTAAGTATCCAGTTCGTCGCCCAGTCCGGCAGTTGATTGTAGATCTCACAGGAAAAAGATCCAGGAAAAAAAGAAAATAACAAACAAAAATTCCCAGGACTAGCGATCCCAGCAGGGAACTAAGTCCTTACTCTGAAAAAAAAAATGAATACCTAGAGCAGAGAGGGGGTTATATACTGGCTGGGGATGGCCCATGGGAGTGGCCAAGTGTTTTGTTTTTTTTTTGTTTCTGCCTAGTCCTACTCCTGTGGAGGCGATATAACCCCATCGTTATGAAGGCCGTGTCTGTCAATGAACAAATGAGAAAGTAATATTTCAGTTATCTTGTGTAAAAAAAAAAAAAAAAAAAGCACTTCGGATTAGTAATGCAAGTAATTTTTTTATAGAATGCAGCACCCTCTCCGGCATTGCAGCAACTGATAAGATGCCATGGAACTAGCTTGTGGCCCAAACAGAATGTCTCCACAAATGCTTTTCAGCTAGGTAAGATACAGGACAGATTCGCCCTGAAAAAGAAACCCTAGGACAGGGTCTCCAAACTTCCTAAACAAAGGGCCATTTTAATGTTCTTCAGGCTTTATGGGGCTAGACTGTGGCAAGCAGGAGTAGAAATTTTCCTGGCATCAGTGGGAATAAAACATTGCCACATTTGGAATTAGGGGGAGGAATAATTAGGGGGAGGAATAGTGCCCCATCCAGTGGCGATCCGTCCATATGGGGCACCGCCTCCTTAATCCATGCGCCTGGCCACTAATCTACATGCAGGGCTCTGGACGCATAGATTCCAATAGGTTTTTTTTTTTGGAAGCACATGATTATCACATGATGGTCTTAAAAAAAGAATGGGCCGGGGAGCAGTCACTTGTGTGACAATAGCGAATTAATATTCTTCCTAATTCTCCTCACAGTCAATCAGGAAGCGGCTGCAGGTGCCGAGACCCGATTGGCCAGGGAGTACCAGGACCCACTTCCTGTTCGGCCGGGAGAAGGAATGGCCCCAAAGCGAGGTCTTCATGGACAGCTCACTCGCAGCCACATCCAGCACTCCGCCTTGGACAGTGAAGGGAGGAGGAGGGGAGATCAGTGTCATCCTGGGTGGACTCGTCATCTGCCTCCTAAGGTAAGGAGGCCCTACTTCTGTTAAAAAAAAAAAAAAAAAAAGGTAAGGAGGCCCTCCGCCTTCCCATCTGTCCATCTCCCGCTGGGAGAGTTGGTATCACTGGAACAGTGCCCCATTGTTGGTGTCAGTTGGCAGGATAGAGAATCTGCCATCAGTGGAAGGCATAGTGCCCAAGGGCCAGAAAAAGGCAAGACAAGGGCCTCAGTTTGGAGACCACTGCCCTAGGGTTTCTGAAAACTTCACAGTCTATTGAACTTGTCAAAAAATAATTTGTTCATGTTGCCATGAGAACATTTTAAAATTCTAATTTTTATTTTTGGTTTTATTTACTACTTAACACCTAGTACACACTTTGTTGTACCAGATAAAAGTACAGAACAAAAGTTAAAAACTCCTGAACATCAGCTCTTCAGTTAAAAATATTTTCTAAGCCTTCGTACAAACGAAGAAGCCATGCACCATTAGTCTACAGGCCGGAGACAGATCTGCTGAAATGCTGTCTGATTACACCATATTCTAGTAAGGGCCATGCAATTTCCTAGGGTAAATTGAACAATATCCCATGGCCTAGGGAGGGACTGGGTTTCAAGCTGACAGTATAAAATGTGTGGCAAATTAAAATTTTAAAAAGTAGATAAGATTGATCTACCCATAGCATGTGGGCTTGTACTACTTTAATACTGTTTTCTGCACTTGGCTTCTGTGTACACTCACCCATGCATGTCACGAGGAAGGCAACCTAGCTGACAGCACAGCTCCTACATAAATTCTTCCTCAAAGGCAACGAACATCCTAAAAGAAAGTCCTTGAATAATCTGTCTGTACCAATACTTTTGTTAGATAATTACCTCTTACTACAAAAATATATTCTAGAAGTCAAAAGCACTTCCTATTGCATTGCTGCACGTGAACAAACCTTTAATGCTTCTTGCACCCTCTAGTGGCAAAACAAAGCAACCAGGCATAAATAGATGTCGCTTCATCTTCAGAATTTGTAGGATATAGCACAGATCATCTACGCTGCACAAATATCAGATAAATGACCAGGCTATCATTTATACATGCATTTCCAAGTGTAGCTGTTACTCATACAACACAAGGTCCTACTACACAATTAATGCAGTCTAGACAGGATCTCCTTTCTCGATCTTAGGCAATCCAACTGCTGAGGCATTCTAAAACTACCAACAATGTACTAGTTGCACATACATCTTACATAAGTATAAAGAGATTCAGTTTATCCACAATTATTTGTCAAGTGCTCCTGCTGTATGGCTAAATATCTGGGCCCTGCACTTTGAGGCCCACATTGAAATGGCCTGTTGAGTTTACAGCTATATAAATAGGCAGACTAAGCACACCAGGTCTATCTTTCAGAAAATGTTGCTGTAAACATGTTTCCAGCACAGCTTTGTTAATTTTCTATTTGTCTTTGGTCATTTTGAGATGCAAAAGAAAAATAAGTGATAAGCTGTAAAAATGATCTACACAGTTCCTCAGGAAAATAGAAATGCCATGCTAAAGCTGAATTGGCACCCTTGGGTTATATAGCCATGAAAAAAAAAATACATGTATTTTAAAATACTGCAATAAAATTGCACAAAATGTATCTTTATAGTTTTTCTCATAATTCTCCAAACCGCAGAAATCACGTAGGAATGTCTGAAATGTGAGCCAATCAAATTGCACAGTGCTGCCAGGCAAACATGTTTTTAGGCACTGCAGAGGGAGAGAATAAGGCATGTGTAGATTATATTGTCCAATGACCAGGCAGGTGACACAGGAAGTTGCAGATAATTCAATAAGTAGTCGGTTAACACAGGAAGTTGCAGGGCTGTATTAAGGTGTGGTGCTGTTACCCTTTGGATGCATAATGTTAAAGTATTAGTCCAGGCTAGACCAACTATGCTTAAAATGGCTCCCACCCCCTTCTAACTCCTATACCAACTACCATGTAAAAGAAATATGGATATACTTGCCTATTCTCAGAGCATTTGGGTCATGTGATCTCTTCAGCAGCCGCCGTCAGGGAAGAGGAGAGAACACAGACAACGGATGGAATGCCTGGGCGGTGATATTACCCATAGGCTTACTTTGGGGCATCCATATGGCTATGGCTGTCCCTCTGACATTCCTGAAGCAGGCCACTGGAAGTCCCACCATGTGACTGGACCAGAACCCCCTGAGAATAGGTAAGTAAATGCATCTCCAAATACGGAAAGGTTTCTTTACAGTAAGAGCTGTGAAAATGTGGAATAGACTCCCTCCAGAGGTGGTTCTGGCCAGCTCAGTAGATTGCTTTAAGAAAGGCCTGGATACTTTCCTAAATGTACATAATATAACTGGGTACTGACATTTATAGGTAAAGTTGATCCAGGGAAAATCCGATTGCCTCTTGGGGGATCAAGAAGGAATTGTTTCCCCTTCTGTAGCAAATTGGAGAATGCTTTGCTGTTTTTTTTTTTTTTGCCTTCCTTTGGAACACCTGTGGGTATAGAATTGGGTATATGGGATTGTACGATATATATATATATTTTTTTTATGGTTGAACTGGATGGACTGGTGTCTTTTTTCAACCTAACTATGTAACTATCTTCCTTCTACAGGCTAGTTAGTATTAGGTATTAGACGAGGGGTTGGAGCCATTTTCAGCTTGGTTTTAGCTTGGACTGGAGTTGCCAAACAGTGGCTGAACAGAATACATCTGCAGTTTGAAAAGGTCACATTTTAGGGGTTTTAACATAAAAATTTAGCGGTTTGGATGAAGGTCAGCTTTAAATCAATGAACAATGATCAATAAGATACAAATCAAGTGCTGATGTTAGGACATTCTGCATGCAATTTTAATCTGGAAATAGGCTATCATTGCCGATATAGTTTCTCAAACAAACCACACAGCAGAGATGCTCAACCATTTAATTAACAATTTTTCTATGGTAACAAAAACAACCAATGTAGCAGAACATTTTCATTTGTAACAGGTTAAAAAGAAACATCACAGTAGACAAATGTTCTCCATTTTTTCGTTTGGAAGCCTATTCTTGGAAAGCTGCTGAGACAAACGTGTGAAACGTGTGACGAGCTGCAGGGTTTTAGGTCAGTCAGTTCTTACACAACACCAAACAAAACCAAGAATTAATAAAGAATATAAAAGGGTTGTCTAGTGTTCAGAGCAACCAATCAGATACAGAAATGTTTGTGGAACAAAATGGCAAACTGTTGCTTTGTGCAGCACACACTTTCCTTTTCTTTCATTCTGGATAAAGTAAAGCCAATCCAGAATCTCGGCCAGGTCAGTAGGAACCGGCAGAGACTCAAATCATTTATGGGCAGGCTGAATGTACCCAAGTTAATTGATCGATCAACTTGGGTACAACCAGCTTGCTGGATTATACATGTGATTATTGCAAGTGGCCGTTATAGCCTCTAGCAATAATCACTGTGTTCTGTGAACACAATGGCTTGGCGGGAGGGATTCCCCTGTCAACAGTCTCAGTCTGCAGGAAAGAAATTTGATCCGTCTATGGCCGTCCTTAGATGGATGCCAGCCTCCACCTCCCAGGCTATAATACTAGTTCCAAGGCCAAGAGGTTGTACCTATTCAGCCTCATTATGCGAGATATCACTGCCCCAGGGCTATTATGCAGCAATGGAGTCAGAGAAAGGCAGCAATCTGATGCTTCTCTTATAGTCAGTTTTAGTCTAAGAACATTTTAATATGGCCACACAAATACATATTTGCCTTCTCAACTGTCAACTGTGAGTAATCCAATTTGCAACTGATATTCTTCAGACACACACACACACACACACACACACACACACACACACACACACACACACACACACACACACACACACAACAATCCAATATGGTATAACCTCACAAATCAGCAAGCTCTTTATTAAAGAATGAAGATATACGGCAACCATCACAAGTTGCTGTTGGCAGTTAGGAAAGGACTGTGGTCCTTGTGGGTGCCAGAGATGAGATTTGGGCAGTTCCCCTGCGTGGCAGCAGTCAGCAGCATGTACTGTAAGTTATATGGCCATCTATGGTGAAGGCAAAATGATGAGTCATACGGCCCAGGTATGATGGTATTGCTCATTCTGATGCTTTAATATCAGTGCAGTTGTTCTTACACCTTGAAAACTGGGGCTGCTCGATACAAAGGCTGACCCTGAGCAGGGAAACGTTTTTTGACCTCCGAAAAATTCTAACTGTCTGGTTGTTTTGCTGATCCTGTGGCTTCAATGCTTTTTGAGTTACTGACCCCAGACAAGCGTGTTGATCAAGAATACTGAAGAGAAGCGAGCCGTCCTTGTCTGCATCCATTTTTCAGGTCAGTGACTAAAAAAGGAAAGTGATCGTGTGGCCATTATTAGTGCTCATGTAGACTGGTGTGGTCAGACACAGCCTTTCCCATTCAAATGTATTGCTAATTAAATGCATGCATTGAATGCAAAATGTAGTATTAGACCAAAAAAAAAAAGGCAGAGTTTGACCTGCAATACAAATGCATCACAATAGGACTTGCTGCATTTGAAGAAACAACTCAGATGAAACAGCTTCTGAACTACCATCTATACTACTTCATGTAGGTAAATATGTACATATGTCCACATAGCCCTTATTTATTTAGATATTCATAACAATCAGTAAAATAGCTTTAAAAACAAGTCTGCTATGAACCTTTAGGATGAATTATTCCACATAACCTGCAGCTACAGAGGTCAGTGATGATTTGATTTTAGGGAAATGTACTGCTTGTTACAAAGCTCTAATACTTTAATGTGCATAGTTTCGGCACATGTTCACAAGCTCTTACTGTAGTTCAGCATGACGGCTGGGCAACTAGCATTTTCAGAAGGAAAAGACAGCAATAGCAGCCTCTGTGACAGGCTTTTCAGCACTGGAAAAGGAAGTCAATCATGGTAACTGTTTTCCCTGCCCTTACTTGTAGAGCTAGTGGTATGCTTTGTGCCCAATTAATTAGATTATTGCCTTATGTAACTTTTTCAACATAAAATTAAACTATACAGGTATAATATCCAAAGCCTGTCGCTCCATGCTGATAAAACTGTAAGAGGGGCATTTCATGGCAGATCACCCAGCATCTTTTTACAATTCATGTAAAAAGAACAAGCACAATTCTTGCTGTGTGAACTTAGTGCTAACTAATGGTTCGAAGGAATAACCCATCTTTTACAATCTTCTGTCACTTTCAGAGTCTTCATCATCTTCATAGACCGTGAGATCCAGAGTCAGCACTTGGCTGCACATTTCATCATGCTAAGAGAAAAAATGAAAAGGAAAAATTGACCTTTTAGCACCAGAATAATGTCTGCTTATCAGTGTTGCATCAACTTCACTATTAATATTTTTTTTTTTACTCTGAAAGATGTCCCTTTAAATAGAGGTGTTCTACATGGGTATAATTGCCTTCACTGAAATATTTATGGAAATTTAAAATAGAATAATGCAAATCAAAACACACCTGAAATAACCAAACCCATTATTTGATCAATAATTTTACTCTGGTTTACGTCAGTTCGAAAATCGCATGACAAGTCGCACCCCATTTCCGGCATTGGAATTGTTCAAATTGTTGCAACTCAAGACGAAGGTTCCTGCACTACTTATTTTTTCAATTTCATTATGACTTGCAATGAAATCTGAGGTTCAAATCGCACGCGAATTTAAAGCCGCACTGGTGTAAACAAGGGCTGATTTCACATGGACTATTCTTCAGCTGCCAACACATTGCAAGCAGCTGAATCACTCAAGAGACACTACATTCATACTGACGATTAAGGCCGGTGCAAATTTTAGCAGCAGTTCCTGCTGTGGCCCTCAGCGGTCAGATGTGTCTGCCAGCCCGGTTCACTATAATGACAAGTCGCTGGCAGCTGCTGTTATTCGCAGCTCTGTGCAAATCCAATGATTACCTGTGGTGAACGCTGCTGGATGCAAACAAAGTGCCAGTTTACCAGTGTGAATGTAGCCTTAACACCTCTATGGAATTTCTCCCATGCTTGCCTGGAACACTGCTGAATCTGCCTCTCTAACAAGAAAAGTGATTTCTCTTTGGCCTGACCTGCATAGGAGCGATTCCATTAAAACTGGCACATTTTAAAAATTAGACGCAAAGACGAATAATTAATACGATTTTAAATCTTGCAGCATAATGTTTAGGTGCATAAATCATCATCCTGACTGCAGAAGACTTAACTGACCAATGTATTTAGTTTGGCTTTACCTCTGTGCACACTCCAATTAAAGCATCTGCCTTCGAAAAAAACTCTTCTTTTAAGGAAATGACCACCATTTGGAAGTGCTGTCTTGTCTGTTCTTTGATGTAACTTGTGACCTTTATGCAGAAAAAGGAGATTATCATCAATATGAATAATAGTGTATGTTCATCCTACACAAATAGCAATCAAATATTATCCAATGATTACCTCACCTGCACATGTTCAAACAATTAAATCCCACAGCCATCAGCCTAAAATATCAAGTGTTCATATTTCTCTTTTGGAACACACATCTGACCGTTAGGCTTCATTGAACACTGATATGCAGCCGCTCACAGCTGTGCACATGCCCAGGGAAAAATTAAACAGCATGATGCTTTTGGTGGGCATTGCGAATGTCGAATGTGTTTAATGCGGTTTTATAGGGTTGAAAAACAAAAGCATACAATGCACATGATTGTGGTGTGGTAGTGTGGCATTTATAGGGTTAACTCAGAAGGTGCTGAAGCTGTCTGAATGCAATAGTTGCCAGCCGGGAATTCACTGATTCTCATTCAGTCTATGGGCTGAATGAGAGAATTCAAAGGGTGTATGGCTTGCCTTAGACATAGGGCAATACATTAAATTAGGGAATAAGGTAGAGGGATATACAAGCAGGGGATTAGGCAAAGGGTTATAGGAACCTAGATTTTCAGTAGCTGTCTGGCAATAATTGTACAAGTCTTTGCAAAGCCAACCAACTCAACCAGGGCACACATCCAGAGGGCTGCTGTGAATGCTTAGAGAAATGTGTTTTAAACAGTTACTTACTTTACCAATGTTACTGTTGTCCAAAGCTGCATCTACTTCGTCTAAAATGAAGAATGGTGCAGGACGAAAGCTGCAAAAACAAATTTTTTTTTTTCTATGTTTACATGCTTTAAAGTGCACCTACACCCAATTGATAGAAGATATACGAACATTCTGGCTGTGAAAGACTGAAAAAGTGATGTAAGGTCTGAAATATTTTTTGTAAATGCTGCTGTGTTCCCTTCAGCAATGTGGGTGGGATTTCTGATTCAAATTTTACGTGCCTTTGTCTTTACTGCTCCACCCCATCTAAGTGTCAGAAGACGCATGTCAGAGTCAAATTTTAAGAGATGGAAGCTAGAAAGGGAGGAAATTCCTGAAGGAATGTTTCATTCAGTTTCATTGACCTAAAATATACAGTATCTGGAATAAGTTTAAGTAGCAAAAATTAAGCCTGAATTGATGTTCTGTCAGTGTGTGATCAAATGACAGGCACCAAAAATGATGGTCTTCATGGCAAGGTGCTACTTAAGCGCTGAGTTTCTTATCTCACCTGTGAATAGCAAACACAAGAGCCAGCGCAGCTACAGACTTCTCTCCTCCAGACAAGTTGTCCATAGGCATAAATCTCTTCCCCGGAGCTACACAGTTGTAGCCAATTCCATCAAGGTAAGGTTCCTCTGAATTCTCAAGACTAAGAAAGGCCTAAGCAAATGTAAGTGTTAAAAGGTTAAGGCACTTCTAAACTTTATTTTAGAAAAAGTCATACTTGCATGCTCTGTGCAATGGATTTGCGCAGAGCACCCTGAACTTCCTCTGTGATGGGGTCCCCAGCTGGTTCTCCTGGCTGCTCCTCTTCATCGAGTGTCCCCATGGCAAACAGCTTCCTATGGGGGCACTCCTGCGGGCTCGATCCCGAGCTGTGCTGCCTGCATCTATAGACACAGACAATGCGGCTCGGCCGTGCCCCTGCTACCTTGTCACAGGATTTGATTGACAGCTGCTGCTGCCTATCTGTCCTGTGAGAAGAAAGAGAGGAGAGAACCAGTGCTGGATTAGGATTGGACTCTGGTAAGTATTAAAGGGGGGGGGGGGGGGGGTCATGCGTGGGAGTGACGTCATGGCAGCACCGGCCACTCACAGTGCCGGAGCCAGTGACTCCGGAAGAAGCGGCGAGGCAACGTGTCAGCCCCCTCAGCGCTGACGGGGTCAGTATACTAGCACATTATGCCATTGGTTTACTACCGCTTTAAGTCTTTAGAACAACATTAAGACTAAATAGAACAAAACTTGGTTTTCAAAAAAAAAATAAAAATACATTCTAAACAAGATATAAACAGACTGTTTTCCTAATGTGCATTTTTTACACCAGACTGAAGATAGCTGTGGAAAAGAGGCGAGCTTAATGAAAAGTGTTTGGGGCTCCATATCAGTACAGCTCTGACATAGTAATAAAATGTGACATTTCATTTGTATTGGAACAGACAAAAAAATATATATATTTTTAAAGACACGCTATTCAAGTGTCTGTTGAACTGAAAATGCAGACCTGAGGGACCAGCACTTTCATACATAAAGCTTAACCACTTCCCGACCGCCTCACACAGATATACTGCGGCAAAATGGCACGGGCAGGCATAATCACGTACCTGTACGTGGCCCTTTAAATGCCTGCCCGTGGGTCGCGCGCACGCCGCCAGCAGGGCGCTCGCGACCCGGTCGGGAGCTCCGTGACCCCGGCCGCGGGACCAGCGGACCCGAACGCCGCTGGTGTCCCGCAATCGGGTCTCGGAGCTGAAGAACGGGGAGAGGTATGTGTAAACAAACCTCTCCCTGCGCTTCCTACTCTGCCTGTCATTGATTGGCTGTTCCCGGTCATCGGGAAAGCCGATCAATGACGTCAGCCCCGCCCCCTAATGTAAAAAAAGACACACGTCAGAGCCCATAACCCCTCCCCTCAGTGGTTAACTCTTTCACTACAACTGTCATTTATACAGGAATCAATGCATTTAAATAGCATTGATTGCTGTATAAATGACAATGGTCCCAAAAATGTGTGAAAATGTCCGATGTGTCCGCCATAATGTCGCAGTCACAATAAAAATCGCTGATCACCGCCATTACTAGTAAAAAAAAAAAAAATATTAATAAAAATGCTATAAAAAACTATCCCCTATTTTGTAAACGCTATAACTTTTGCGCAAACCAATCAATAATCGCTAATTGCGATTTTTTTTACCAAAAATATGTAGAAGAATACGTATCGGCCTAAACTGAGGAAAAAATGTTTTTTTATATATTTTTTGGGGATATTATAGCAAAAAGCAAAAAATATTGCATTGTTTTCAAAATTGTCGCTCTATTTTTGTTTATAGCGCAAAAATAAAAACCGCAGGGGCGATCAAATACCACCAAAAGAAAGCTCTATTTGTGGGAAAAAAAGGACGCCAATTTTGTTTTGAAGCCACGTCGCACGACCGCGCAATTGTTAAAGCGACGCAGTGCCGAATCGCAAAACGGGGCCTGGTCCTTTGGCTGCCAATTGGTCCGGGGCTGAAGTGGTTAAAGATGTTCTTTTCCAAAGTGCAGCATTGCCTTCTTCTAACAGAATGTATCTACACTTCCAGCAAAAAAAAACAACACCACAAGCGTCTCAGTCTTGGTGTATTTGTAAGTAGGCAGAGTCATTCAAATCATTCCTTTTTGTCCCTTTTAGCAATATGAGTGCATCCAGAACCACTGGTGTATAGCACGTATATAACCATAATTTTATAAAGCCAGTATTACCAACCAGTATACAGCGGTTTCAGGCTTTTTATCCATAGTTAACCTATAAACAGTGGCTTGTTCTGGGGTTTGTGCTGGAAGTGAGGATGTGTAAACACCTCCTGTTATAAAGGTAAAGCTGTATCTTACAATACTTTAGAGCAGGGCTCTACAAATCCCATGCGCCATGGCGACTAGAACTTGCATCCTGGTGCCTGGGCTTTTGTCAGCCCATTCCCAGCTGTGAGAAATTCCTATTGCCCGACGCACCAGACATACAGTTCCTGGTGACGGGCAGACGATTTAGTTCCAACTAGTTGATGCTATTGATGTGCTCCCAGAACCCCGCCCCTCCACACGCCCCCAGGGTGCGCATCAGGCACACTCTGATCACTGTGTTCTCCAGGCACAGCTGATGTCAGATTGAGGTAAAGGCCCAATCAGAGCTGATCAGATTGTAAACAGACTTGCCAGTTATCGGCAGTCCTTTCCTCAAGCACTGTTACAGCGAGAGGAAAGGAGAGCCAATTACCGGCAATTGGTTAAAGGGGTTGTTAAGCAACCAGCAGTCACGTAACCACCCGTTGCTCTCTCCCTCCAATGTATACACTACAGAGGGAGGGGCTGAGATCTTCCACTGATGTCTACCGGGCGGTCACCTGACCTCCCACTTTCAGACTGGACCATTTTGCTGGCTTAAGACCAGAGCACTTTTTGCGATTCGGCACTGCATCGCTTTAACCACTTTCAGACCGGACCATTTTGCTGGATTAAGACGAGAGCACTTTTTGCGATTCGGCACTGCGTCGATTTAACTGGCAATTGCGTGGCCGTGCGACGTGGCTCCCAAACAAAATTGACGTCCTTTTTTTTCCACAAATAGAGATTTCTTTTGGTGGTATTTGAACACCCCTGCGGTTTAAATTTTTTGCGATATAAACAAAAAAAGAGCGACAATTTAAAAAAAAAAAAAAAAACGCATTGTTTTTAACTTTTTGCTATAATAAATATCACCAAAGATAGATAGATATATATATATATATATATATATATATATATATATATATATATATATATATATATATATATATATATATGTAAAACGTTTTTTTTCCCTCAGTTTAGGCCGATACGTATTCTTCTACATCTTTTTGGTAAAAAAAATATCGCAATAAGCGATTGATTTGTTTGCGCAAAAGTTATAGCGTTTACAAAATAGGGGATAGTTTTATAGCATTTTTATTAATACATTTTTTTACTAGTAATGGCGGCGATCAGCGAATTTATTGTGACTGCGACATTATGGCGGACACATCGGACATTTTTGGGACCATTGTCGTTTATACAGCAATCAGTGCTATACAAATGCACCGATTCCTGTGTAAATGACACTGGCAGTGAAGGGGTTAACCACTAGGTGGCAGTGTAGGGGTTAAGTGTGTCCTAGGGGCGTGTTGCTAACTGTGGGGGGGGGGGGCGTGGCTGTGTTGTACACATCACTGATCTCTGCTCCAATCACAGGGAGCAGAGATCAGTGACACTGTTGCTAGGCAGAACTGGGAGATGCTTGTTTACTTTAGCATCTCCCCGTTCTTACTCCCCGTGAGACGATCGCGGGTATCCCTGCGGCGATCGAGTCCGCGGCACCCGCGATCAAACTCATAGAGGTCCCGACCAGCGTGCATGCGTGCCGGCGCGCACGCAATGGCACGGCGGCAAATTTAAAGGGATGTACCTGTACGCCCATTTGCCTGTCCGTGCCATCCTGCCGACGTATATGTGTGTGTGCCGGTTGGGAAGCTGTTAAAACTACAATCTACATCAAAATAAATGAATAAATAAAAAAAAAATGCTCTGCGGCAGCAGTGACTTAGGCACCCCAAAAATGTATCTTTTTTTTCAGTTCAACCTGTAAGTCCTCTTACACTAAATTACATCAAGAAGCTGAGTGGGCAATGTATGTATGGGCCATTGTGGACAGGCTTTTGTTGGTTTCAGAACTGCTTTTCTCCCTATATATGTCTTAGGGAACGCAAAAGCAGCTGAAGCAGGTCAAACGCACGTTTAATGAATTCAGATTGATCTTGGAAGCATCTAAAACCGATTTAGAGCATACTTTATTTGCCCATTAAAGAAAACCCTAATGAAGTTATTCTTTATACTGTGAAGTTCAAATTAATAGAGCAAATGCTGGGCAATACAAAGGCTGTGATAATGGTACAAATGTAATTAAACTCCACAGAACACTGACTTAATATCAACAGAAACTTAAATAAGCAAACCTGAGCGCTGGCATTTCTGCAAAGCTTCTTGTAGATCTGATCGATAGCTACAGAAACATGCTCAAAACACTGGCTAAAAAGCTCATATCTCTTCTGCTTCACCTGCTCAAATTCTGTCCTACATAGACTGGCTTTCCTTCTGCTGGTCTCAAAAGCTATGAGAAAAATAAAGAGGCTCACTGTTACGCTGCCCCAAGGGCGGATTTTACAACAATATTACAGCATGACAAGTGCGGCTTGCAGTTTTATTGGGGGAGACCGGACACCGAGATGGTAGATGTTAAAAATCCTTGCTTAAATTCTCGGGATGAATTGGAATACAGACATTTAAAGCGGAATTCCACCCATTAAAAAAGTCAGCAGCTACAAAAAGTGTAGCTGCTGACTTTTAATAAACAGACACTTACCTGTCCCACAGACCAGCGATGCGGGCACAAAAAGCCCTGCTCCTCTCCCCCGCGCCGGCATTGTAACTATGGGCGCCCGGCTGTGAACTGCGAATGGCCGGGCAATCTTCTGGGACCTGTGACGTGTCCCAGAAGATTGCAGGGAGGGGGGGGGGGGGGGGGGGAGGTGACCTTCCTTCTGGTGCCAGGGGAGGAATTGGGAGCTGGGTGCCTCTAAAAACAGGGTACACGCTTCGCTTTAAGAAGGCAGAAGTTGATATATTCAGTCATATATTCAGTCATAGCCTGGTCTACAACTGAGTGGGCAGTTCTGGGTGGATTTTCTCATATTACCCAGATAATCTTGAAGTAGCAGTACATATTCATTAAAATTACTTTTAAGGCCCCTTTCACACGGGACGGATCCGTAATGATCCGCCCCGTGAAGATCCGCCCTGTCAGTTCTCCGCTCTCCTCTATGGGGGATCGGATGAACACGGACCGTCTGTCCGTGTTCATCCGATCCGCTCTGCAGACGGATGGAAAAATAGGGTTTTCCTCCGTCTTCAGAATCGGACAATAGCGGAGGCGGACGATAGCGGGTGTCAGCGGATGCTCATCCGCTGACACCCACTATCCCATAGGGGTGCATGTATGTCCGTTTTTCATCCAAAAACAGATGGATGAAAAACGGACATACGGTCCGCATGTGTGAAAGGGGCCTAAAAAGGACAACTTCAAAATCACAAGGTCTTTGAGCAGGGAGATAAAGTATAATGACTCGCTTTGCAGTTATCTATGTGTTGATTTAAAGATCAAACTTGAGCTTCTGAACTTTAGGCCCTCTGCTGTGTAAAGCAAATCAATACAAGGCCCCATTTCAATTCATCTTTTGTTTCAGTGTTCTCCTCACAGTAATTCTAAGGCTGGGTTCACATGTCTTCAGTGTTGTGCGTAAACATGCTTTTCTTTAAGGCAGGCCTGTTCAATGAATTGGCTGGCAATGCAACCAAACATCAAAAAATAAAAAATAAAATAAAAAAACATACACCATTTTTGTCAACACAGTGCAAAGTAGTGCATTGCAGTACAATGTGGTGCACTGCAACACATTGGAACACCATTCAAAATAAAGTTTACTGCAACACATTAATGTATGTAGCAAGTAATGCAGCAACAAACACTTATACTATGCACTGCAGCTGAAAAGTTTGAACCCATCCTAATGGCAAATTAACATCTTTCCTACAGCCAGAGTAGTGTGTCTGACCCGCAAACTGTTTTATTGCTGTGCAGATGTATTGGTCATCTTTGACTTGAACTGTTGGGAGAGGAACCATGAGAAACAGAGTTTAAAAATATAGGAAAAAAGTTTGTGGACATCTGACCATCACACCAAAACAAGTCTATTGGACATCCTAGTCCAAAACCATGAGCATTAATATGGAGTCAATCTCTCATTTTTCAGCTAAAAAGCATTCACTCTTCTGGAATAGCTTTCCACAAGATCTTGAAGTGTCTGAATTTGTACCTATTCCTCCAAAAGACGACCTGGCTGAAAATCAGCATTTCAATTCATTCCAAGGGTTTTCAAAAGGGCTAGGGCTCTGTGCATGCCACTTATTTATGGAGCAGAAAAAGGTCCTTCCCTAACCCATTGCCCTTTCCACAAGGTTAGAAGCACGCAATTTTCTACAATGACTTTGTATCATTAACTGTACTCTTCTCTGGAAGCACCTGAACGCCTGACCATTCAGTAGGTGTGATTATCAGGTGTCCACAATTTTTTTTGCAATAGGATAAACTGTCCACTAGATTGTTTATCTGGCATATCCAGACATGAACACATATACAGTTTATTTCCAAAGCACCCTTAAACACCCCAAAATCTAGGAAAAACTAGTATGTGGATATCAACCAGAGCTCGAATTATGCTTTGGCCTGCCCCCATGAGGGCCTCCTTTTTGTCCACTAGATGTAATGAATGGCCATCAGGGAACCAGGCCAAAACACAACCTTCCATGTTCCAGTTGTAACCTGAAAAAAAACAACAAACCTGTGCAGGAAAATCGAGGTGCCCATTTCATAGTCCAAAGAAAGTTTATTGTAGTGGCAGAGGCCACAGGCTAAAATTAACCACAAATATTACAGGTCCTTACTAAAGCAAAAAATAAAATAAAAAATTTGCTGAATTACTGTTTGCACTAGATGGTACAGTGCACCCAGAATGATCTTTTCATTAGCTATTTATGTTTTTGTTGAGGATACACAACCTAAACTCAAAGATGTAACATAGCCCTGATGTCAACAGGTTCAAAATCATAGGGTATAAATACTATTGTTTTAGTCAGCTTGAGTTTATTTTTCACTTGCTGTCCGCTGACCTACTCCACAAAGAGCAAGTAATACAACCTCAAAAGAAAAGAAATGGATATTACAGACTTTAAATAGGTTTTTTACCATTTGTAGTTTCTTGAAATTTGTCACTGATATTCTGGAGTTTCTCCAGAGCTCTCAGGTTTGGAGCAGATGTCTTTAGCAGGATGTTTTCATGAGCAATGCATTGTTGACGCATTCGCATAAGTTCAGCTGAGATTTCATTGTCTGTCATCAACACCTGTACAATTGATAAATGCATATCAGGAAACAGTCAAAATTAGATTCTCGATGTACAGTAAAAAATATTTAGGGCTCGGTCTCGCAAGCAAGCTTCACTAAACACATGGCTGCTGGTTTGCGCTGAGAGATACAGTGCAGATGCTCTAATCTCAGCACATTGAATGGTTTCCTTTTTTCACACAGAACTTTTAAAATGTCATCAGTGTCCTTTCAACACAGTCCCACACACAGCTGCAGCATTGCGATGCTGTGGTTCATGCTGCAACCCGATGTGCTAACAAAATAAATAAATATAAATATATATATTTTTTGCTGCTGTGGTGTGAAACATCCTTCTTTTCTTAAATGAAGCTTATGAGGTGCAACCTGCATGGACAGTCACCTGACCATGGATTCAAATAGGCTTGGAATATAGAGTTTAGAAAGCTTTTTTAAAAACCAGATATTAAGCGTGTGTGTGTGTGTGGCGAAAAGGTGGGGAATGTGACTTTTTTTTGGCTTGAAGTTCTATTGAATGTATACTTACTGAAAGTTCTCTTATAATTTGACTGGACAACCATAAGATAGAGGTCACATTTCTTGATAGAAATAGCCATGCTACATCTTTTCCATATACACAAAAAGGTTTTCCGAAAAACAAGCTTTATATATAGAGGGAATACCCTCCAGATATGTATGAAAAATGAAATAAAAACATTTTACAGATATATATATCTGGAGTACAGTCTTGTTTTAATGACAATATTGCTTGTCTGTCGAAAACATATATACTTAGGAGTATGAATCAATGTAGCCTGGATTAGCTGGCTAATCTGTGTGGAAGACTTGTTACAGATAGCTTATAGAGGACATACACATAACAATGCACAGTCTTCTATGTAAACCTGTAAGGTTATTGAGCTAGTGGGTGGAGAAAAATAAGTAACACAAGGAAAAGGGAAAAAAGGTGATGTCAGTGGTCCCTGGGGTTTTAACCTAGGGGGCTGCCATGAAAAACAAGCCCTAGCGAACCCTACTGCACAAGAATCAACATTTCCAAGTGTTAAACAACAAGCCCCAGTATATTCAGACTTCCTGGAATGGGCAGTTGCGATTAAAACCCGGGCTCCTTGGGGGCAGAGACTACAGCGCTTAGTCCTGTGAAACTTTTTAAGTGCTGACTAATAAGTTAACAAATTACTAAAATATACAGGAAACAAAAAGGAGTGGTAATACGCAGCAATAATAAGCTACCTTTAAATTATGAGGAAGATCATCATAGTCTATGCGAATAGTCCCTTCTCTTTCATAGATTTCAGCAGTAGTTCGGGTGCTTTCACTTTCTACCTGCAGTTAAACAGATTATTTTTTCCAGTCTGTCACAATATTTAGTCTAATACAAATTATATATATATTTTTAAATAACTTGTGTGCACCAACCATACTAGGGATGGAGGTCTGGATCTCACCTCAACTTCCATGATATCTTCCAAGTTGCCAGCTAGCAGAGTTATATTCAAATCTTGTACTTTACAATCTAGGAGTAAATTATGTCTTTCTAACTTTTTCTGCTCTATCAGACTTTCAATGGTCATTGATTCCTTCTGTTTCTTGCCAATTTCCCTTCAGATGAAAAACACAGAAATATTGAGAATTTAAAAACTTTGTTTAGTTCTCCAGTAATGAATGTAGAAAAAATGGAATTTTGAATTGCATAAATTCCTTATATCGTATTATAGTACAGTGCAGAGGACTTATTCTTAGACCATGGGTTAAATGCAGGCTACCTTCAGGTGATTGGAAAGTGGCAAAAAACTTGCTAGGGTCACCCCTAGTGTGCATGCTCATAACCGGCCCACTCTGCAACTATGTTTTTTTAAGCAAGCAATAAGTAGTGATCAAGATATGAAAGGGGATGGGGCTGTGCCCTGGCCTGTACTCCAAGATAAGGAATTTACAGTCAACATTACTACTATCTTAAATCGTACAATACAGGACTTGTATTTATAGACCATGGGTGGGACATTCTTAAGCAATAAACTGAGGGGTCCCACAAAAAACTTAGGTTAAAGAACCTAAAAACACTCAGATAAGTAGTTTAAAAGCACCTTGTGGCCAAAGCTCACATCGGCAAAGACCTAAACATCTATCTGGTAGAACAAGGGGATTTTGTGCACAGAGCAATGTGGCTGAATGGCTGAGCACAGATAAGATAGACTATTGTGTTCCGGGTACAAGGTCTTGGCTCGCACCCGGAAACACAGTGCGATATGCTGTATGTAGCCTCAGCTACATACAGTTTATACAGCACGTCCAACAGCCTCACGTTAGTGACATAAGCAGTATTGTAAAGTGTATCAAAAGCTGGAGTACAGTTTTAAAATAAGGTCCTGTTCTGCTGCAGGGGAAGCATAGTCACTGATCGATTTGAGTGTTTTGCAGGCCTTTCAGAAAGCAACTGCTTGCCTGAGCATTGCCACAGTTCCCATGCACCTGGTTTCCAGCAATACTAGCGATGATGATAAATGGGTTAAGCATGTCCGAGAAGGAGAGCACAGCAACCAGAGTATAGAACATCCTGTAGCAAAATCCTGGTGGCAAAAGTGCAGCTGGAAGTGCTCGAAGACCTTAAGGAGCTGTAGGTGGAAGCAAAGTGTGCAACCAATGGTGTGATATATCTAGTCATCCACCTGAGACTAAGCTCTGAGTGGTTGAAATTAGATGTGCATTGAATGGATATTTTGGTGCCAAAACTCAAAATGCAAGATGCACTTGGCCGAAAACCAAAACGGACAGTTTTTAAAAATATATCTATATTTTTATATATAATTGTATTATATTTGACTTTTTAATATTATGAATTTAAAATGAATATGAATTTATTGTTGGCCAATAATCGGCACCTTTAGTGCAACAAAATCTCAAGAAGGCTTTAACGTCTATGTATGCAAAAATGCACCTCCCTGTTCAAATGAATTGAAAACGCAGCAAGAATGCATCAATAACACCTGTGTTATGTTTTTGGAGTCACATGACCTATGAAAAACACACCATAAGCGCTTCGGCACCTTTTTCTTTAAAAACAAAAGCTGAAAACACAATTTTTCTAGTTAAAAATCTAGTTGAAATTTGGCACCAAGTTTGAAAAGTTTAGAAGCCAATTCATACTATATGTGGTGACAGACGTTCTACCACAGAATTGTTTCCTATGTGTCACATTCACACTGCAATAAAATGTAGACATGCTGCATTTAATCGCAGCGCACCATGTCGAATTGCTTGGCCATGCACATCAACACAGCGCATTGCAATGCTGTACATTGCCATGAATGAAGTATATGCTTTGTACACTTCAAATAAAGTTAGTACAAAACAAAACAAAAAAAAAAAGGGAGCCATGTGATGCGCTGAATCGCACACCACACTGCGCCCTACTGCAGCCAGCAATGGAGAGAGCTGCTGGAGCGGTGAATCGCTGCAGCCTCTCTCAGTTGTTGCAGTGTAAATACAGCCTAACTCTGGATTGTTTTAATGTATAAAAGGTGTACTTATTCAGGATTCACATAAACAGCAAAATCAAGTTTAAAACTTGCTGTGGGACTATAGCAACGGTAAAAGAAAAAAGAGTGACTCGTCTTACCTGTCCAGGTTGCTGGTCCTCATATAGGGTTCAGGCTTCTCTGAGTGTAGATTGTAGGTATATTTGGTAAAAATTACAATAAGTATTAAAAGTCCACTGATTCAGGGCTAGCCTTGTGTGGGGGAGCAGAAGCGATCTCCAAAACGTGCAAAGAAAGAACGATACAGGCGCCTCTGAGTGTAGACTGTAGGTATATATGCTTAAAAAATACAAAACTTAAAAAACTCACATTTTGGAAGACAATATAAGACAGATGTCCGGTGGTGTGTAGAGAGCCGCCTTCGCCGCTCTTACGGCTATCTTGGCCGGCTAGGTGGAAGGAATGCACACTCCTTTTGTGTAGCTTGACAAAAGGAGCACACATTTTTTCCATCTCCTGAGTGTGCATGTTCCAAAACTAGTCGTGAGCACGCCCAGCGCTGAGGTCCACCCCTCGGTTTTGGCTCTCCTCCATCACACCACCATCTAGCCGGCCAACATAGCCATAAGAGCGGCACCGGACATCTGCTACTTTATAATGTGCCCTATATTGTCTTCCAAAATGCGAGTTTTACGTTTTGTATTTTTTAAGCATATATACCTACAGTCTACACTCAGAGGCGCCTGTATTGTTCTTTCGTTGCACGTTTTGTAGATTGCTTCTGCCCCACCACACAAGGCTGGCCCTGAATCAGTGGACTTTAAATCCTGTTTCAGCAATACAAATTTACCCCTTAAAGACTCCTTTGTTGATGGACTTTGAATTGCAGTTTGCGCAACGATTTTCATGTTTGTATCTAGGGTCCAGGTTTTGCCTGTGACGAAGGGCATACTCCTAAAGGAGTCTTCAGCGTCTATGTTCTATAGGGATGGACCACGGCTCTGGACCTTTCTAATATACACGTGTTGTACCAAGTCCAGAGTTGAGCGCCGAAGCAAGATCTATTGGCCAAAGCAATATTACAGGCCATCCCTACGGCATGCAGTTTGACTATGGCTTCCAAGGTTTTACCAAGGTTGTAGTGCTTCTATTGTATTAGAAGACAGTGAGTAGTTGAAGAATCATAAGTAAAATAAACAATTAAGCCACTGCAATTAAATCCCAGAAAGGGCGAAACAAGTGAGGAGTTCTCTACCGGTAGAGAGCAGAAGCTGAAGCCATCTTTTACACATTCCATTCACACTCTTGCAACAGAGAGTCAGCGTCTGTGTGTAGACAGCTGCCATTTTGTTGAAGTCTACTGGAGCCTGACAAGTCGATCCTGTCTATCTTACTGCTGATCCGACCGATACAGGTTTGGGGGACATTTGAGCAATACTAGTTTCATTGTTTTAAACTACATGTACACAAAAAATAAATTAGTTAGGCTAAGAGTGATTTCTCTGTAATGGAGGCTTATCAACTTTAGACACTAGCAAAAAACCGAGGAGACACAGAGTGAGGTATGATTATAGGGAGACGCCCAGAGGGTGTTTTCCCAAAAACTTTGCCAGTGTTCAATCACCTGAAGGTATCCCGTCTATAACCCAGAGGTCTACAAATATCAAGCCTGTGTCCTGTAATGAACAAATTAAAGTGGTAGTAAAAGGCTAATACTATTTTTAAAAATGTTCGCTCACCCCTTCCTCTACCTATACAGCTTACCCCATACAAATAAGAGCTATGTACTTACCCATTTTTAATCCATTCCAGTCCAGTCACGTGATCCTGCAGTTTTGGCTAACCTGTGTAAGGGAGTGATTGACAATGGCTGTGAATGCCTGGAGCTGTGACGTCACCCATGGGCTTCCATGGCCCAGCTGTAGTCAGCGTTCCCTCCTCTCCTTGCACAAACCACTCGCTGACACAGGGGAGCGGAACTGCTGGATTAGGTGGCCGGACGGAGTGGACTGAAAATAGGTAAGTGCACAGATCATTTTTATACAGGGTAGGTAGGAGGAGAGGGGAAGGAACATATTTAGGAATCATTCGTATTAACCTGATCTTTCACTAAGGTAAGACATCCATCCTCCTAGTTTACTAGCAAAGAAATGAGGCATTCTGACAGTGGGAGGGGTTATATCCCCGGCTGACCTATTGTTTTTTTGTTTGCCAGCGTCAAATATACCTGAAAAGGCAGAAAAACCCAAAAGGTTAAGGACTTCCCACGCCCCTCAATGGACAAGAAAGAAAATTTATTTTTGGCTATAATCGTGGTGTATATAAAACTAGGGCTAATAATACACATAGCGGTGTTGTTGCACACTTACACATGTGCGTTACTATGTGCACTGGATACATTCATTGTGTGTGTTTTAAAGTGTACCTATTAATTTCGGTTGGCCCCCAAGACATATTCACACACCAAACAATGCACATGATTCTCAACACAATGGATACACCAATAGACACCTGGACTCTGCTATGTTGGAAAAAAGAAAAAGAAAAGGAGGATCATGTATGTTTTTGCTGCTTGGACGCATGTTGAGGACCTATGACAAAAGGATAGACAGGTGTACGCCAACACATACTCATAGGTGTGAAGGGGATACGTACTATGGATGCACCGAAATTTTGGCTGCCGAAACATGTCGGTTGAAAGTGGGGCGGGGCCCCTGATGCCGCCCAGTATGGGTGTGTCGTTCTGGAGCGCCCCCATCCAGTCTTCTCTTCTCCTCCCTCCTCGACTGAAAGGCAGAAATCAAAACAGTGCTCTATGGAGGAAAGCTGTCAGCATACTGTGTTAAGGAGCGGCTTGTTGGTATGATCAGCGGGAGAAGCATTACCAGTGTGCAGCATCGCGGGAGCGTGAAGCTAAGCTTCACCGAGCAGGCTCACTGTTTCCAACAGCATGTCAAACAACAAGTCCTGCACTCTTAACCCCCACGGCGCTGCACACTGATAATGCTCCTCCCGCTGATCATACCGACAAGCCGCTCCTTAACGCGGTGTGTTAGTGCCTAGCTTTCCTCCATAGATTCTTGGCTTTGCCTTGCTTACACTGCCCTGTCCTGATCCGACATACTGAGGCAGGCTGCTGGGCACTGGTGAGGCACAGGCAGGCTGCAAATGATGGGCACTGGTGAGGCACAGGCAGGCTGCAAATGATGGGCACTGGTAGGCTGCTGGGCACTGGCAGGCTGCATTTGATGGACACTGGTGAGGCTGCATTGATCTGTATCACGTCTGCAGTCTCTGACCATCTCCTGTACCATGTCTGCAGTCTCTGACCATCTCCTGTCCTATTTCTGCAGTCTCTGACCATCTCCTGTACTATATCTGCAGCCTTTGACCATCTCCTGTATCATATCTGCATATCTAGGAGGTGCACCGCATAGAAATTTTGCTAATATTATTAGCAGTGTTATATAAAAATGTATACGTTTTATTTAAAATATAAAAATATGTTTTTAAAAACAGTCATTTAAGGTTTTGCTAATTTTTGTTATCGGTTTTCCGCCTAGTGCATTGGTGCACCCCTAGTACGTACTACTTTTGCTTGCAATTCACTGACACAAGTGTACTGCTGTGCTGTACATGAGTTTGTAGTGAAAGCCAAGTAAGATAGGTACAAGAGACAGATATGATAAAGGTGGTGCAATTTCATCTAATGCATACTGCCAATGAACCCTCTGCACATGACTAATTATCTGTTGGGGCTGTGACAGCTTTTAGAATATGGTAGGCCATCCAGAACATATAATGGAATTACTCAAAGGCCAGTTATCTAAATAAACACAATAATCCATAAGAAGACACACACAAATGGGACTAGGGCTACAGCATGGTAAGTCTCATAATTGTTTGTCTTCCAGTCGTGGGTAAATTTTATTTATAATTTTTTAAATGTATATCTTTTTACCTGATGTTTTTTTATATTTTATTTGCTATTTATATAAAACCTAAACATGACACAGGATTTCCAGAGAATTTTGAGTTTTCCAAAGAGATGACAATGTAAGCTATTTGTAGTCAGACTTTCTCACTCTGAATGATACTCCCTATGGAGTAGCAAGAGGAATAGCCACCCATTCCTTTATCTGTGAGTAAATTTGAGCTTAAGTCATTTAACTCTGTGTTCAATAGGACTTTTTCCGCAAAACAGTAAGACTAGTCTAACAAACATGTAAAAAGGAGTCCACGATTTTTAGTTCTGAACATTATTACAAACCAATATACCTTTCATGAAGTGTTTCAGTTACCTGCTAATATTTATCAGCTTCTTTCGTGTTCCTTCAACCAGTTTCTGAGCTTGAGAGACCTCTGACTGTTTATGAATCAGATGATTTTTAAATTCTTGTTGCCGAGATAAGGCTTCATCAACTAACCTGAGAAATCGTTGTTCATCCTATACAATATCAATCAGTTCACAGAAAATTTTAAGTTACTATGTGACAAATGCCATATACAATATATATCTATCTAAGTGTGTTACTGAACCTAATACTTTTAAAAAGTGACTTGTTTCTATTGTTACCTCCAGTCCTAAATCTTAATGAAATAGAATACTTGTGCAAACATTTATATGTTTTATTTTGCGTGACAAATTTTTAAGGCCTCATGCACACAGATTAAAAACACTGCTTATATAGGCGTTTGACATCTTTTATTTTTTTTCAACCAGTAAACACACTTGTATGTACACTTGTGTACACGGGGGAGTGGGAGCAATCCCTCCTGGGTGACGAGGACCTTGTCATGTACACTAGCCACATCTCCACATGGCTACGGTACATTGACGACGTCCTCGTCATCTGGAGGGGACCTGAGGACCTATTGTTGCAGTTTTTTGCTCATATCAACAATAATGAGCGTAACCTTAAATTTACAATGACACATGATCCGAATCAAGTGACCTTCCTGGACGTTACCATTGGACGCTCCCCTGATAATCTTATTTGCACTACTCTATTCCGTAAGAGCACTGCGGGCAACACGGTCCTCCACGCGGAGAGCTTTCACCCGACTACACTTAAATTGTCCATTCCCTATGGCCAGTACCTGCGTCTACGCAGGAACTGCTCCAATGACATACTCTTCAACATTGAGGCAGGCAAACTCCAATCCAGACTATAGGCACGTGGGTATAGCCGGTCATGCCTGCGCAAGGCTTATAATCGAACCTTCGCGCAGCTCCGGTCTAACCTGCTTTCACAAAAGAGTCAAAAATTATTCCGGTTTGGATCCAACTAGAATCATTATGAGATTCTCAAAACAACACCACATTATCAAAAAAATTGTCCTACGGCACTGGCCCATTTTGATGGATGATCCGAAGGTCAATAATTTTATCTCTGCCATTCCCGCAATTACCTTTAGACGGGCCACCTCATTGCATGACCAACTTGTACAGAGCGAATTTAAGAATGAGTCCAAAAGGCTCAAACATTGTTCCATCCTAGGCTCCTTTCCCTGTAGTCATTGCTCATGCTGCAGATACATCAAACGTGAGAAAACATTCTCTCTCCCTAGCGGAGCCCCGCTAGTGCGCAAGACAAGCACACATCACGCCATTACGCCAGGAATGACGTAGTTACGGGCCATCCTTCGGTCGACAGGGATGCCACACGCGGCCTGCCAATATGGCGGCCATATCCACCCGGACTGGAGGGACAAATACGGGCACCTTATGGAGCGTGGCGGATTCCTGCCAACCACCCCCTGTGGCCAATTTCCGGTAATCACTCCTAATTGCCTTCCCATTTATAGTTGGTTGGAGGGTGATACATATCACTCTCACCATCTCAGTAAGACGGCATTGCACTTGAGACATCTCCATGCGGTATGTACTGACCTTGTTTCTGGGCGATTCCTTTGCCGCCCTTGCCCCCGCAGCATAGATTGGATAGCTTCCATCTAAATCTTTGAAACTTTTGCTTTTTACTTGCAGACCAGGTGATCTTCACTTTTGGGACTTATGTCCCTCTGAAAAAATCACTACTCCTGCGACTAAGATCCAGGACTAACTATCAGTGACACTCTGTCACTATTAGCAGTAGTTGGTACTATCTCTTCGCCCAGAACCCCTAGGTATGACTTCAGCGTTCTAACTCATTTATTCGCATTCTCACTATTTCACATCACATCACCCCTTCTTAGCAATCCCCCTTCACCATTATCACTCATTTTTCCCCTCCTTTCCCTCCACTCACACTTATTCACCACCACACCGCCCCCATCTTTCTCTTCCTTTTTTTGTTCTTCCCACCCAGTCTTCCTTATTTATGCTTTTTCTGTTTCACTTACTCACGTTGCAGATATCATGTGTATTTCTCTATTCCCCTTTTCCGGCCCTCACACATCCGTTTTCATCCATTCACTACTATTCACAATTCCCCTTTCTCTTTATGCCGTTTTTTCCTTTTTCCTTCTTTTTTTTCTTTTCCTGCCCTCCCTCTGGATTCCCTTCAGGTACTTTTCCTTCCTTTTCCTCTTTTTCCCCCCTGTCTTGGGCTCACATTTTTTTCTTCACATCTATTCTCACCACTTCTCATTCATTCACTGCACATTTGCTGTTTTCTTTCTTGTTTTATGTTTTTTTTTTCCCCCTTCCTCACTGCTCCCCTTCCCCCATTCTTTTTATCACCTCTTTCCCCCTTTTTATTCTCATCCCTTTCTCACTTAACTTTTGAAGTACACCGCATGTTTTCCCTCACTTCTCGTGTCGTGCCCTACACCATTCACTCTACAGCTCTCTGGCACTTCACTTTTTCTCTTTCCCTGCACACTGACATTGGTTGTATCTCTTACCTCTGATCTCTACCCCGCATGGAGTAACTATTACTCATGGATGTTTCTATATTCGATGCCTTTTATAGACTGCAGTATACCACTCTTTCCCCCTATATATAATGGGGAGTTATAGAGTAATATACTGTGTTGCCCAGACAACAATAACGAATATAGCTCCCTTTTTTTGGATCTTTGCCACAGGTTTTGCCTGCATACTCCCTGTCCACATCTGGGTTGTCTCTCTCCCCTTCCGGTACCCTCACCTTTTTTTTTTGGGGGGGGGGGGGGGGGGGGGGTGGGGGGGGGGGGGGGGGGGGGGGGGGGGGGGGGGGGGGGGGGGGGGGGGGGGGGGGGGGGGATGGAGGACTCCTGTGCGTGTGACCTCTTGTAAGACCTGACGTCTTAAGACCCGTGTGGCCTCTGGCGGAGTCGTACCACTCTGGCACATCCCAAGCAAGGTGGATAGTGTCTTCTTCATTAGGGGTTCTCCACGTGGGAGTATTGCCTTTTTTATCTTCAGGATACACACTATTGTGGTAACTATATGGAACATTTGTATCGTTTGATCCTATTTGAGAGCTCTTTTATCTTGCAATTATGTTATGCCAATGATATTGATGTTATGTTTCTTCTAGCAGACCTGTCCCTCTAAGGAGGACCCCTTGTGGGTTGAAGGGATATCTTCTCACCTGTATGACAGATACTGTATTAATCTGTTGATTTGAGAGCATTAGTCTGCTAAGTGTATATCCATGCTTTTATAATTGTTTTCCCACTGGAGCTCATGTTCTAACCCGATTGTCATATTTTTTCATTTAATAAAATTCCCTTTTATACACATCACCCCTGACTCTTCCATTGCATGCTGCCTAAAAACCCCAACGTGGGGGAATTTTTTCCTTTTTTTACCTTTCAGGGGTGAGCAGCGCTCTCTTTACCTCTGGGTATGTGTCTTCCCTCTGTCAAACACTTGTATGCAGGCCACTGTGGCCATGAACACATTGGCATTCACAGGCATATTATATTATAATAGAAGCGATTTGAGGCTGAACAAAAAACAAACAAACATTGTGCATTCAGGAGAGGAGCTTTTGGGCAGAAACATTTTTGACAGTGCCTAAACGTGCTTAAAGTGCAAGTTCACCTTTACAGAAAATCTGTAAGGTAAACTTACACTGGACCCCCTTCCCCATCCACCCCTGGTCCTGCTAACCTGAAGTCCGGCGATCCCCCGTACTGACAGCTCGTATCGCCGCAGTATCGGTCTGGGGGTTTGTAATCCCTGCGGCTTTCTCTAATCTTTGCCTGCGGTGACAAGACGGGCTACTTGGGTTCTGATTGGTCGGCGCCAACCAATTAGAATGCTCCTAAACGTATTTCCTGACAAGGTACGTTTTGCAGAATAAGCTGTGGGAAATTTCTAAGCCCCGGATGGCTGACCCGATGTGTCAGTGTGGGTGATCGCCGCACTCCAGCTCAGCGGGACTGGGGGGAGTGAAGAGGGCATCCTGTGTAAGTTCACCTTACAGATTTTTCTGTAAAGGTGAGCTTACCCTTTAAAACACTAGGAAAATAAATATCCTGGTTAATAGAATAAACGCCCAAACTCTTTTGCATAAATGAGTGTTAAAAATTCGGTTTTCGGCAAGTTTTTAGATTGCGTTTTTTTCCTGCAACAGCCAGGGGAGAAAAAAAAAAAAAAAAAGTCCTGTGTGCATGAGGCCCAAGTATTAAAACTGTATGCATCAGCTAGAAGGCTTGGTTCCCACCTATGCAGTTTGTTTTTTGATCTCTTTCTGCAGTGCATTTTGCGTTTATTGTGCTTTTTTTCTTGGTCAATTTGTTGTTGGGTGGATTAAAAAACAAAGCGCAAAATGCAGCAAAATCGTGGCAAAAATGCACTACAAGCTTTTCTGCAGCTTCTCCATTCTATTGAACCAAAAAGGCACCCTTTTGCTTTTTAAAATTTCCCTGACCCTTTCCAAAAAGGCAGCGGCTGAAAAAAGCATAGATGTGAACATGTCCCATAGTAAACCATGTTAAATGGACTGTAGTGCGTTTCTGCAAAATGCATTAAAAAACATATAGGTGTGAACAGAGCCTTAATGTGTATGCAAACCCTAACAATTCACCTTTCTAATTTGATACCCTTTAATCTGTTAAATATACCATTGAACCTGTTTTGTTAAACATGTTTAATACATACAAAAAAATACCTGCTGATCCTGCAAGAAACACATTGAGCTGGTAACTTTATGCTAACCCTAGCTGTGCTGCACTGAAATCTCAAGTAGTGTTATTAAACCTGCCGGGTTCACCTCTGTGAACCACAGAACACCTCCCCTCTAAGCCATAGAGATGAGGGGGTGTTCTGCAGCCCCAGCACATTTTTCTTTAGCGTGAATGCTACTTCTCCATAGATACAGTACTATTAGTATGTGCTGTCATTTTAGGCCATGAAGTGTTGTTAATGGCTAGATCACCAGGTGAAAATAAAGGAAAAAACACCTAAAAAAAATAAATAAAAATGAATGCAGCCAATACACATGAGCACAGGTAAGCTGCTAAATACAGTATATTACCCCTATCTTTTGTGGGTTCAGCTATAATTAAATAAAAAGTTAATTACTTTGTATACATTAAATGACAAACATTCCTTGAAATATATCAAAATTGCATGAGTTATTGTTGTATGGAGAGCCCAGGGATCAACAGCAAGCTCCTTTTTGGACTCTTAAAACATCTTTCTTCAGCAAAAATAAAGCAAACAGACCACAGTCCTGGTATAATCAATACAACATATGAGCTTAACACACCAATATACCAGCCCTACACTTAGGTTTAGGGTTCCTGTTTGCTTTGGGGGTACTTCAAAGGCTGCAAGGGATAAGCAAACAATGTCTTAGTTGCCAGACACTTGCCCACAGCTGTGAACCACTTCTCTACCTTACAATGTGACTACTTGCTGCTCCTTCTCAGACCTCCCCTGCAGCTAGGTTAAAGTCACCGTAATCAGGATTTAGAGACTCTTTCCCAACCAAAGTCTCTCTGAACCTCCGAATTCTGGGTCTCATATGAGGATTTAGCAATCCAGAGTGTACTGTAAATCAGTCCTCTCTCTCTGGTAGACTACCCCACAACCATCCTTGCCCTTCATGGGTGAGAACCCAATGTTAATATATTTGGGAGCTCAAGAAGGATGTTTAAAAAGGAGTCAAAAACACAGTAAGAAATGATTTTGAGAAAAATGGATTGCAGGGCCATTAAAGTGGTTGTTAACCCACTTTCCTAGGTTTACATAATCCGTGCTGTCCCCTCATACAGCACCCCGTCTCTGTGTCTTATTTAAAAAAAATCCTCCTTTACCATATTTCACGGCGGCTTTCGGCGCTCATGTAACCGGCCGTGTGTCCTCTCTGCCCGTCTGACAGAATCAGCGAGCGGGGCCGAGGTTTCCCTGTTGACGTCAGTGGGACGCGAGGAGGAGAGGAGAGCCGGCGTGAAATACGGTAAAGGAGGAATTTGAATACAGACAGTAGGGCACTGTAAGAGGAGACAGAACGGATAGTAGATAGATAGATAGATATATCTATCTATCTATCTTATTCCTGCAGCAAGAGGGGGATGGGGCGGCACTGTCACTAGGTGACACACAGAGAGGGGAGGGGGGAGGAGGAGGGACAGAGGAGACAGACACAGGAGAGCAAGCTGCGGATGATGTAGGCAGGAAAACACACCATGGTATCAGGGGCTCAGCAGCCATGAGTATCGTGGTCTGTTTGCATACAGGAGGGGATAGCCAGGCATTACAGGTGGTACAGGGTGCCAAATTACAAAGCACAAGCACTGTGCTGTATAAAATGCTTGAAAGGAGCAGGATTCATACATTTTTTTGGGGTTAACAAAGGCTTTAAGCAACAGCTGTATATGTATCATTTTTGAATAAGGATACTGTTTTTTTGTGAAAATACCTTTGTTCTACTTTGTTAAACCTGGTTATTGTGCAGCCTTGTGCATACAACAAGAACATCACAAATATGGGAATTTTGACTTGCCAATAAATTCCATATCTTGAAGCACAGTACAGAAAAGCAAGTAATAGGCAGAGGGTTATATGCCGCTACCTTCAGGTAATTAGACACTGGCAAAAGTTTTGCTGGGAGCCTTCATATAACCCTGCCCACTCTGTGGGACTCCAGCTTTGAAGCAAGCAATAAAGAAAAACAGATAACAGAGGGGAGGGACCTTTGTCCTGCACCTTACTCCAAGATATGGAATTTACTAATAAGTCAAAATTCCAATTATCTTAAATGTACAACACAGGACAAAGGACAACAAGTAATAGACCGTTGGAACGTCCAAGTAATACAACAAACAACAAACAGAAGCTATCAGGCCCACAAACAGAAAGGGTCAATTGATCTTAAACACTCAAATGAAAGCTTGAATCAGAAGCCTGAACATCTACCCGGTAAAACTTTAAAAAAGTATGAGCAGAAAAAAAGGTGGTGACCTTGCAAACCTACAAAATAGACGTTTGCTGCTGAAAGGCCCAAGGTACCTACAAAATCCGGTGTAACTAGCCCTATAGGGAAGGGAGAAAAACATTTCTCAAGGGAGTAATCCCTGTAGATGAGCAGCCTGAGCCATCTATCAATGGTGAAAGAGGAAGAAGGATGTTGCTTCCTGGGGCCTTCGGAGAGGACAAAAAGGGAGTTTTTCTGAAGGAACAGTTGTGGCTGGATAGACCATAACCACTCTAAGCACATCCAGGCAGTGGAGTGGAGCGAGACTTCCTTGGCATGTTTTAGAGTAGGACATAGGGAAGGGAGGACAAAGTTCTTAGAGAGGTTAAAAGGAAGAGATTACCTTGAAGAGGAAGGATAGTCTGGGTCTTAGGACCACCTTGTCCCTATGCAAGACAAGAAAGGGCTCCATACAAGAAGGGATAAACTTGGAAACTTGAAGACAAGTCTGACATAGGTAATGGCTACAAAAAGGACCACCTTATCCCCCAATGAGAAAACCCAAATTAGTTCAAAGGGAGATTTTTGAAGAATTGAAAGTACCAGCTTCAGATCCGAGAGAGACACAGGAGGTAAAGTGGGGATTCACATATGCAACTACTTGTAACAAGGTTCTGACAACAGAGCAAAAAGGTTTCTGAAATATAATGGACAGACAGAAGCTTGTCTCTCTATAGTAATAAGAGCCAGATGCTGGTCCAGGCCAGACTGATGAAAGGTCAGGATACAAGGAATAGGAATGCCTATTTTTACACCAGCCAAAGTAGGCTCTCCAGGTATGATGGTAGATCCTATGAAAACTGGATTTTTGGGAATGAATCTGCTTTGCCCCGATACCTTAGATTCTGGGTTTCAACAGCCATGCCATTAAAGGCAGAGACAGAGAAGCAGGGTGAAAACCAAATGCCCTGTGACAGGAGGCCTGTCTTGTTTGACAGAGGCCAATGTGTGTCTGCCAGGAGTCTGTGCATCAAGTTTTCCTCGGCCAATTTAGGGCGATAAGGATCACCAAATCTGTTCACCTTCAATCTTGCAGAGCAGTTGAGGGAGACTCTTCACTGTAGGGAATGCATTCACCAGTCTGTACTCTGGCCAAGGAATCAACAGGACATCCAACTCAAAAGCTAGATGATATCCCTGGACCTAGCAACAACTGTCCAACTTCTTGTTGAATCTGGAGGCCATGATGTCCACATCTAGTGTTCCCCATTTTTGACAGAGCATTACGAAGAACTCATGGTGGAGGGATAACTACCCTGAGAGTAATCACTGGCGACTTAAGGTCTGCTTGCCAATTTTCCATTCCCATTATGTGGAGAGAGTTGGAATATGGCTCTCCGCACAAATGATAATTATAGATTTAATATGGAAGAAAAAGAAAGCTGGAATTAGATTGACCACCCTACAATATGGGAAGGACTGGCAGTACCACACCCCAAAATTTTTTAGCTGCACAAATCCAACAACTAGCGTGGTGGGGGAAGGATGCAGGTGAGGATCCTGTAGCTAAATTGGTGACTATATCTTACCCTGCCTACCATATGGAGATGGATCTACCAAGTGTCCCATCTCCGTCCCCAACCGGGGATCTCCTTTGGAAGGTATGGAAGGAATTTCAAAAAGCTTTATTAGGGGCCCATTGCCCTTTACACCTTTGTGGAATAATCCCAGGTATCCGGAACTCCTTGAATTGCAAGGGTTCTCTCCCTGGAGACAGAAGGGGATAAGGTTCTTCCCTCAACTTTATGAGGGGACTGTCCTGAAAACATACGAACAGTTATGCACAGAATTCCAGCTCACCTCAAGGGGCTTTTATAAATATCTTCAACTTAGACATGCCTTGCAGGCACAGCAACAAAACACACTCCTTAGTTGTATCATCCTCTTCTTTGCTGATGAAAGTCCTCCAGGCTGACACCCGAAAGGGACGGATATCTAAAATATATGCAGAGTTGTAGTCTGCCCAAGATCACGCGTCTTAAATGCAGAACCAGGTGGGTGGAAGATATTGGAGATTTATATGGGGATTTAATGGGACATGGCTTTGGAATCAATACCTGCAACCTCGGTCTCAGCCTCTCAAACTCTCACAACTGTTTATTTTACATAGGGCTTATAGAACCCCCTTTCAGCTCCATGGTTGGGGCAGGAGAGACTCTCCTCTCTTTCCAAAATGTAAAGTGCACCAGGGGGACTTTATACACCTATTTTGGAGATGCCCCAAACTTCACCGATATTGGGCGGAAGTATCTTAGTGAATCTCTAGATTGGCTCAGATAAGGGTACCCCTGAACCCCCTGGTGTACTTTTTGGGGGCAATTGAGATGTACCCGAGGGGAATGTACTGCATGATAACCAGGCTACTGTACCTGGCTAGGAAACTTATAGCTAGATATTGCATGACATCTACAGTTCCCACAGGGACACAATGGATTACCTATGTTAACTCACTCCTTAGGGAGCGACTAGCTTATAGCCGCAGGAAAGCTGTGAGAAAATTAGACCTCATTTGGCAACCATGGCTGGATGATCCCAATCTTGCCCCACCAAAATTGGTGGTGATGGACAGACTCCTGTATTAGAGACCTGCCAGTGATATGGGAGGGAAAGAAGCAGGAGAAACAGGTTAGGTCATGTTCGAAGGTAAAGCACTAGAATCCGCATGATCCGTTGGTTGAAGAAATGTCTAATACTGTTCTAATACATTGGACTGGCAGCACTTTACAATGTATAGGGGGGACAACACAATTACACTACAGTTCAATACAAAAGGTACAAGAGGGCCCTGCTCGTAGAGTTTACATTCTAAAGGGAGGGGGTGGTGGTACAAAAAGGTAATAGCTGCAGAGAATGATTTGATGGGGGTGGCTTGGGACAGTTGTTAGGTGGGTGTGGGATAGGCTTCCCTGAATAAATGAGTTTTCAGGGATCTCTTAAAGGTGGACAGGGTAGATATCTGATACAATCTGTATAATATGTATACTCTTACTTACCGGATGCAAATACTGTATACATTGAAAGAGCAATATATCAATAAAATGGTTTTGATTAAAAAAAAAAAAACGATAATTAGGCTTGCTGCATTCATGGCTGATCGACTTCTGCTATGTAGGCAGCAGCCGTGGTGTTATTCGATTGCACCTTGACTGGACGATTGTGTGGGAGAGGGTATCATTATAGGAGAGTCAGTCTTATTGTTCTCAGTTCCAGAATGATAATGGGGAGTCTCAACTACTGTGAGGACCAGGTTCCTTGGCCAGTCAGGGAGTTGTAGATCCTGCATCAGCCCCTCAGGCTTGCTTCCATTGTTACCACCTTCCAGGGAGGGGGAAGAAACAATTTCCTGGATTTTAAGACTGATGAATATCTACTATGCCAGGGAGGTTTTTGCCTGGAATAAAAGCAGTAGCGGGTGATCCAAGGAAGGAATTGGCTTGTCCCACATCATAAGAATGTTGAGCTGCATAGGTCTTTAGTGGATATAAGCAAAGGAAACAGCCTTGAAAGGAAGCCACCATGAGGCCCACAACCCTCATATGCTTAGGTGATTTGATGGATGCCTGAGAGCTCGACAGCTGGATCTCAGAGAAGCAATCTTTTCCTGGGAAAGGACATTTTTTGCCTGTGCCATATCCAGGATCAGTGCTCCAGACGATAAGAAGACTGGAGGGCATACTTCTTGAAGTTGTTTAGCCACTTGAAAGTTTGTAGGAACTGGATCATATTTTGAATAATAGATAACAGGACAGTGGCTGAAGGATCTTTTGGAAGAAAGTCATCCAGGTATTTTGTGACCTGGATGCCCTGAGATCTGAGCAGGGTCAAGAAAGGAGCAAGCAACTTTTTGAGAACTCATTTGGTGCAGAGAAGAGCACCAATGGCAGGGTGAAAAGTTTTAAGCGTTGGTATCCCACAGCAAAGATTAGAAAGCATTGTTATATGGCAAAGGTGAAAATGTGAAGATAAACATTGTGGATGTTAACCAATGCAAGAATTTTCCTTTGCCAGAGAGAAGTAATAACAGATCATTTGGATGCCATATGAAACTTGTGGACACGCAGATATCTGTTTAGGGATCTTGGATCCAAGATTGGGCGAAAGCTCCCATTTGGTTTTGATACTTAATAGGTTTGAGTAAAACCCTTTAAACCTTTGCTCTGCAGGAAACGGACTTCTGCTTCCTGAAGATCAAAGGTTCTAGAGGGGCAAAAAGTTTCCCAAAGAAATCAGACAGTTAAATTAAATTGACCTTAGTCAGATTGGTGATCTGTTGCGTGCCTGAAAGGGAGCTAAAATCAGGGGAGGGGAGCTGGGTCAGTACAGAACCTTGCTTAGGTGCAGGAGGACAGCTATTGCCCTGAGCATTTTACTGGTTTTCCACAGTGACATCTGTAGCATGATTTCTATTAGGCCTTTTATTTTCTCAGCTCCTCTCCGCTTTGTCTCTGCCATTGCCGAGATTCCCTGTGGTGTATATCTATGAAATAGATGCAGCATGAAAGGGTAATAGCACGTCAAGGAAAAGAGCCACGACAACACAGGTGCCAGAAGGCGTAGTGCAACGGCAGAAGGCAGCGGCATATAACCAACAGTAAGATTTGCTCTACTGTACTGTATAATTAGGTTTAATGCTTTGGCTTCAGTTATAGAACATCCAGGAGAACATTACTAGCAGAATATCTTAGGTGAAGGCCACCAAAAAACTTTGGTAAGGTTTGATGCAAACTTCATTCATATACAAAAAAAAAAAAAAATGTAAGAATAAAAGTTTCTGCACCTTCTTAAACTGAGTAACTTGCTCTTCCTCTTTGCTTAAAGTCTCCCTAAGCTTTACCACTTTTTCTGTTTCCTTCTTTAGTTGTCCACGAATGTATTCAATTTGAATTTCTAGACGTGTCTTCTGATTTCCAAACTCCAGCCTAAAAATAATATGGTCAAACATTTACAAGTCAACTAATTCAGCAAACTGTTAATGCAATCTAGAAAACATACAACTGCAACCAGCGGCAGCCCGTCCATATGGGGCGCAGCCCCCCTTATCCATGCGCCCGGCCCCTAATTTACATGTAGGGCGCATGGATTCCAATGGGGTTTTTGTTTTTTTCTTTTAGAAGCATGCGATTAGAGCCTGAGGCGCTATATGGCTTCAAAAATGGATGGGCTTGGGGCGCAGAGCACCCAATAGTAATTTATCTTCCCGATTCTCCTCCCGGCCAATTCCGGCTCAGGAAGCGGGTCCTGAGACCCGACTGGCTGAGAGAAGCGATCCTATTGGCCAACAAGGAGGGAGAAGGCGCAGGGGAAGCCGCGCCACCGTGAAGCCAAGGAATTAAAAGACCCAGTGTGAAGCCGCCGCCCGCCGGAAGCCTGCGACCTAGATTAAGTGAGTGGGAGGACCAATCCACCGACTGGGGAGGGGGGGCTTTGATGGGGGTGGGGTAGGCAGCGGACGGATTGTCGTGCGCCCCCCCCCCCCCCAAATATACCACCAGCCGCCAATGACTGCAACTAAATGTGTAAGACTTCTCAACTTGCCCAAAACCGTACCAGTCATCCACTTCAAAACTAAGGTTCCATTCACACCTATGAGGTCCGGGAACATGTTTCTGCGTGTGTTCCCGAAAATGCGCATCACGCGTGCAATGCCATTATTTCTGACACAACAAAGATATGCATTTTGAAAACGTGAAAAGTGCACATTACGAAAATGTGGGAGACTCGCCGCCAAAAAAGTGCAGGAGCTACTTTGACACCTTTGTCGTGTGTAGGGCAGCCTATTCTTTTACTAGCATTTTATTGAAAATTTTTTAATAAGGCAAGAAAGATATAAAACGGTACAGATACAAAGAGTAACCATAGAGTAGAGCTGCAGGTTTATTCGTTAAGAATCGAAATCGCAATCTTTTTCCCTTCCCGATCTTCAAAACAGCATGTCACGATTGTTTCTAACAAGTGCAGAGTTCTCACAGCTGGAAAAAAAAAATCCAGGCAGCCCCCAAGTTTTATTACAACACAGCATAAGTAGAAACAATATATCTTTTTGTTCTTTTATCAAAAAAAAAAGAGGGAAGTTTAACCATTTAAAGACCAAACCTTTTCTGTAGAAAATAGTAAAAATCATTTTCTGCTAGAAAATTACTTGAAACACCCAAACATGACATTTTTTTTTTAGCAGAGACCCTAAAGAAAAAAATGGTGGTTGTTGCAATATTTTATGTCTCACTGTATTTGCGCAGCGGTTTTTAAAACGCAATTAAAAATAAAATAAAAAATACACTATAATGAGAAAAAAAAAAAAACGAAAAACAGTAAAAAGTTAGTCCAATTTTTTTGTATAACGTGAAAGATGTTACCCCGCAAGAATCGTGATCTTTATTCTAAGCAAAAAAATTGTGATTCTCATTTTAGCCAGAATCGTGCAGCTCTACCACAGAGTAACAATACATCTTGTACTAGGGAAGCCCATCCAAGTGAATAGGCTGCCCTATGGTGTCACACAATAAAACACGCGAGAAAAATGCGTATATAACCGTGTGGTACAGATGTGAATGGGGCATAAAAGTGCTACCCAAGAGCAGGCCCATGTCCAGTATAGCCTCCTCCAGGCCACATCTGTGAGCACACTAGCTTTGCTGCCAAATCTACTTGGGACATAAGCCTTGCCAATGAGAGTGTCTAGCTGGCATATACAGTAAAGTGCTCTAAATGAACAGGGTGGTGATGAGACCTCTGTAACAAAATAATATTAATCTCTTTCACCCTTCTCTATTTGCAGGAAAAAAGAAAACAAAATTGCTGCCATTTCACTCTTATTTTTAATTTTCAGTGGCTGTACGTTTCTATTTCTTGCAGAATGACAAGAAACAAGTCAGTACTATTTTTTCTTTCACAGGAAATGTAACACACAGACACTACTTTATCTCTTGTACCTTTTCTTGTCGGTTTCTTCATGTTGTTTCACATGTTCTTCTTCAAAATCACGAATGTTTTGCACTCCTATCTCCTCGCAGAAATTCCTAAACACGCTGTCTTCCAGCTATGAAAACATACTGTGTTAGAATTAGTTTGTTATGAAGCAAGTTGTAAACCTCTTCCAGCAATGGAGTGGTTTAACCACATCAATACTGGGCACTTTTGCCCCCTTCCTTCCCAGACCAATTTTCAGCTTTCAGTGCTCTTGCACTTTCAATGACAATTGCGCGGTCATGCAACGCTGTACCCAAATGGAGGAGCAGGGGAGAAACAAACAAGGATGCTGTGCAGGCGCCCAACGTCCTCCTTATCAAATCGATGATGTCACTGGTTGTTAGGATGCTGGCGGCTTGAAGGTTGTAATGGTGGAGATCAAAAACCTGTGGCTTTGTGTTACCAAAAAGGCAGGCTTCATCCATCCGCTGGCTTGTATACCATTTTGGGCAATTTTTAGGCATTTTATCAAGGCACCCCTAAATAAATCTGAAGGCACCCTAGTTGAAAAAGGCTGATGTAAACTATGCCTTCAATGATACTAATCTGTACTAGGCATTCCCATTAGGCTAGGTTCACACTGCTGCGATCCAATTTTGATCCCATTTTCAGTTTGTATATGTAGTGCAACTTTGATGTGGTTTGCATACTCTATAGTGCTAAAATCAAGCTGGAATCGCATTAAAGGAGTACAGCAACCTTTTAAAAAATTGAGCTGTGCTGAGCGTTGAAGTGAGCAGGGACCACTGAAAACAATGTGATGTCATTTGATTCTGCAAGACTTGCATCTGAAATCGTACTAGTATGAACGGAGCCTTATAGGGACCCAGTCACAGCTTGCAAACTGAACAAAGGCAGGAAGGCAATCTGAATTAGGAGTACTTACAAAATCCCTGCTGCAGTGATTTATTTCTATTAACTGCTTGCCGACAGCCCGCTGTTTGACGGTGCAGAATGGCTCCCCTGCGCGAATCGCTGTAGCTGTATGGTGGCCACTTTAAGGGTTATTGGGGGTGCGCACTCACCACAGTACTGAGGAGCTGATGCGCGTACCCAGAGGCCGCGATGTCCACCAGGCACACGCGATCGCTCCTGACAGAGCCAGAACGAGGATCTGTGTGTGTAAACACACAAATCCACATTCTGACAGGGGAGGGGGAGACAGATTGTGTGTTCCTAGCATATATGTAGATTACAAAATAAAAATGAGGAAAAAAAATCTTTTTTTTTTTTTAATTGGGGATATTTATTATAGCAAAAAGTAAAAAATATTGTGTTTTTTTTTTTCAAAAGTGTCGTTTTTTTTTGTTTACAGCACAAAAAATAACCGCAAGGATAGGACTGCACAGCTCTATGTCAGACCGTTTCAGCATAATGTACAAAAAATTCTTAAGAATTGCACTTAAAGCCACTGCAAAGTAAGCAATGACAGTGGGCTTATTATGTAGCTTAATATGTACATAAAGAACACTATGCACACATATGTGTTTAAGGCTTGTTCACTGTCGTTTTTTCAGCACTGGATGAATGCCAGTCAGCACTCGAGCACATGGAAAACTACTGTCTTCTATGTATCCTGTTCGCACTGCAATGCAGCCCGGAGGTGCGTTGCAGTAGAATGCGGTAAAATGCAGACATGCTGCACTTTACCAAGGCGCACAAAAAGACAGCACATCTCACTGCACAGCAGCACAACGCACCATGCTTGCTATGCAGAGACATGAATTAAGTGCAATTTTGTGCACAAAATGAAAAGAAATGTTCGACGCACTGAAACGTGCTTTACAGCGCCCCCTTACTGCAGCCGAAACTGACAGCTCCCCGCGCTCAAAAATGGAGTGTTTAGCATGCAGATCGTGTAAATGGGCCCTTTTGTTTTGTGCAGCACGTACAGGCACACACACAACACATAATATTCTCCCAATCCTGCTACAGTATCAAGTAACTATCAAATATCTATGGGTAAAACTCCATACGTGGCATCAGCTTACTGTTTCTTTTTGAATAATATGGTGGTGGTCTATGGTTGGTCAAAAAATAGCCAATAGCAGCCAGGCTGTGCAGAACTAAACTAACTTATTTAAAAGAGCACTTTGACTGCTTAAGAACACTCAGTCACACAATTTGTTGCTGCAAAAAATTCACATATCCAGTCATCATATGCAACTGCATTCTACTATAAGAAGCTATTAACATGCCAATGTAACAAGTACCGGTAATTCTCAAATAAATCCATCTACCTTATTCATTTGCTCTTGAAGGTCTGCGATTTTACCCTTATGCCTTCCAAGTTCCTCTGCTAACATTGTAAACTGAGAAGCGGCATTTGAAAACTCACTTTCCAGCCTTGATTTTTCCTGCAAAAATTACATTTAAATAGGTTCTGTTTACTTCCTACAAATACAGCAACTGTCTGCCAAAAAGTCACTCGTGCCATTTCAAACATTTCTATAACTTTGGGTGGTTTACGAACACAATAGGCTGATAAAGACTTTTTGTTTTACCAGTGCAAAATTTATACCAGGACCATGGATTATATATATATTTTACATACACACATATATAAACGTGTGTACACTTGAAAGGGATGGTTTTAAATAAGTAATAATAGTCTGTGACACGTCACAAAATTCTTCATCCCCATTAACCACTCTCAATAACGCGTTTGTTAACCCAACATTTCATATTCCCGATATGTGCCTGCTGCACCATGTACTTGTATGAGATAGTACCCGTTATCTTTGTATTGCTTCCTTTGTGTAAAATTCCTGGTGTTCCTGTCAGTCCCTCTGCTTTCCTATTAAAAACTGACCACACTAAGCAGGAGAGCACACCCTGGTCAGTTCTCTAGCTATGTTGGGAACTCTGTGTGCTCCCCTTCAATGATCAGACTTGCCCTGACATGCCTCCCCGCACAGCCAGTCACTGGGAAGCTCAGTGTGCTGCTGCTTCTTCTCCCCCCAGCAGGGATATTTATTATAGCAAAAAGTAAAAAATTATATGTTTTTTCAAAATTGTCGCTCTTTTTTTGTTTTTTAGCGCAAGATATAAAAACTGCAGAGGTGATCAAATACCACCAAAAGAAAGCTCCATTTGTAGGGAAAAGAAAGGACGTCAATTTTGTTTGGGAGCCACGTCGCACGACTGCGCAATTGTCAGTTAATGCAACACAGTGCTGAATCGCAAAAAGTGCTCTGGTCTTTGGCCAGCCAAATGATCCGGGGCTTAAGTGGTTAAGGAACGCCCGCCACAGTTGTACGTCAGCTGTTTGAAGAGGAATACTGTTGTTATGGCAGCAGCTAGCTGCCATAACCCGGTATCCTCTTCAAGAGCCAACGGTCCTCTTTCAGATATAAGTGGTCTCCGCATCGGATTCACCGCAGGATCACTTTTAATTGGGGGCGGGAGAGGCCCCCCCTCCCTCCAGTCCTTGGTAGCGGCGGAGGCGATCGGGTCCTCCTCCCTCACAGGCTGGATGCCGAGTGAGGGAAAGATGGCTCCCGCTTGGCTCCATAACATTGGAGGGGGGAAGCGACATCAAACGTCGCTTCCGCCCTCCAGAATTCAAACTTTTAAAAAAAAATGATTGCAAAAAAAATAAAACACTTTTTTTATTTTATTGCATTTTTGTGTAAATTTGCGATCTGAGGTCTTTTTGATCCTAGATCTCACATTGAAGAGATCCTGTCATGCTTTTTTTTTTTTCTATTACAAGGGATGTTTACATTCCTTGTAATAGGAATAAAAGTGACCTGAATTTAAAAGTAAAATAAATAAGAAGCGTGCAGAAGCGAACGCATACATAAGTCGCGCCCGCATATGAAAACGTTATTCAAACCACACATTTGAGGTATCGCCGCGATCGGTAGAGCGAGGGCAATAATTCTAGCAGTAGACCTCCTCTGTAGTTCAAAGATGGTAACCTGTAGAAACTTTTATACAAAGCCTATGGAGATTTTTAAGGGTAAAAGTTTGTCATCATTCGACGAGTGGGCACAATTTTGAAGCGTGACATGTTGGACGTCAATTTACTCAGCGTAAGGATATCGTTCACAATATAAAAAAAAAAAAAAATTAGGCTAAACTTTACTGGTTTCTTATTTTTTTAACTCAAATAATAAAACATTTTTAAAAATACAGTGAGACAAAATATTACAACGACCACCATTTTATTCTCTAGGGTGTCTGAGAAAAATATATAATGTTTGGGGGTTCCAAGTTATTTTCTAGCAAAAATAAAACCTGATTTTAACTTGTAAACACCAAGTCTGAAAAATAGGCCTGGTCCTTAAGTGGTTAAGTGAATAAAAGATTCACCAGATTTCCATGACCCCTTATTACCAAGTGAGTTAAACGCTTTATACAGATAAGTATAGCGAGATATTCATGCTCCTCTTTCCACCAGGGTTTTCCCGATACAATACATTCTCCCATATAGGAACAGACAATGCCATTAACTCTGTTTGTGACCCCCATTCACCCATTACCTCCCCTTCTCATCAGTACAGGACTGGCATTAATACAAAGGCACTTCCTCCATAGTGTAACATTGTTACACCAAGAACGTCTTATTTTTAAAATCGTATACACTCATATTAAAACAGAAAACCAACAGCCCATTTCAGGTACAAATCCCGGTACTACCAGGTGTCTCCCGAGTATGATGTCACTTTTGCTCAACGCGAACATCCTGAAATAGTCTTGATGATGAAACACGTCAAGCAGAAGTGATGTCTGTTCCTATTTCAGAGAATATATTGCATTAGGGGAGCCCCGGTGGGAAGAGGAGGAACCTGCATCTCCTACCTGCCATACTTACCAGTATAAAGCGTTTCATGACTTGATGATGGGGGTCATTGAAATCTGGTGAGCCTTTTATTCACTTAATGGGCACAGAACACGGAGGTGGAAGAATTTAGTGATTTGTGAGAGACTGTTTTTGCTTATTTAGGGACTTTTTATCACTAAAGTTTTATTATATTGTTTTGTCATATTGTATATCGTACTGAATTGGAGCATTTGTGGGTCACATGATTTTATTTTATTGATATAGCGCTAGCTCAGTCATAATTTTAATAAGGCCAACAAGCCTAAAATCCCCAAACAGAAAAGGGAGAACCCCCTTACAAAACCAACTGCAAAACCCTTTGTCTAAAACTGGTGTCAGCAGAGACAAAAATATATGTAAATATGTGAACAGAAGACTAGGTAACAGCCTTACAAATTTGAGCAAATTAAGCTTTATGTTAAATGGTACAGGAAGCATTGACACTTCTAGTGGAGTTGGCCTTAAAGAGGAACTGCAGTCTGCTCACATAATTTGTAATTAAAACATCTTTGTCATTCTGAAGCTTCCCTCCAACCACTTTGCAGATTATTTTATATATACTGTGATTCTGTACTTGTCAAATATGCTGCAGAAATCTCCCTCCACTAAGTCTGGCTGCATCCATTTTAACTGTGGGCAGCCGAAGCTGCTGCCTGTTCACTTCCTGGATTTAAACAGACACACAGAGGTACACCTCCAGCTCTGCAGCTATCATTGGCCCTCTTATGACTCACCCCCCTCCCTTCCTAGCAAACTCTCACAAGAGTGAGAGAGAGAGCTGTGCATGATGTCATAAGCCTAGGCTTTTTACAAGACAAGAAACAAGAAGTGGGCTGTATAAGGTATTTACTGGCAGAAAAAAAAACGTTTTACTATCCAAAGTTAAAACAAAGGCAGATTTACTACCGTATTTATCGGCATACAACACGCACCTTCATTTTAGGAGGGAAGTTTCAGGAAAAAGACTAACTTTAAATAAAGAGCTTTGAAGCAAAATAAGGGTCAGTGCCCATGAATGCAGCCTGATCAATGCCATGAATGCAGCCTGATCAATGCCCATCTGCTGCCTCAGAGGGGACAGGGAGGGGGGCGTCAGATTACATACAGCGAGAATCTCCTGTTTACTCTGCGGCCTCTTTAATACAAAGTCCCGCCTCCTGGGCCGGCTTCTATGATAGAGAGAACACTGGTCCAATGCCGGCCCAGGAGATGGGACTTCCTATTACAGAGGACATAAACAGGAGATTCTCGCAGTATGTATCTGATGGTGCTCTTTCCGCCCCCCTTCCCATCCTAGGCAGCCCAAATTGCACTATTGGTGTATAACACGCACACACTATTTGCACCCGATTTTCAGGGTGAAAAAGTGCGTGTTATATGCCAATAAATACAGTAGATGGAAAGTTGAAAAAATTACTGAAGTTCTGTTTTAACCGGGAAAGGAGGAACCTTGCCCTTAATCCCCTAGGCCTGAGAAATGAGCTGACAAATCCACCTAGAAATAGTGGATTTAGAAGCAGCCTGGCCCTTATGAGGTTTTTCAGGCAGAACACACAGGGAATTGGACTGCTGAAAAAATGATGTGCTTCAGATAAATGCAAACAGCCCAAATATCCTCCAAAGTACAAAGCACCTTCTCATGTGAATACTTAGGATTAGGATAAAAAGGATGGTAACACAACAGGGTTTATTTAATAAAGCTGGAGAGTGCAAAATCTCACTTCTGAAGAGAAACCAATCAGTTTCTAACCTCAGCTTGTTCAATCAAGCTTTGGCAATAAAACCTGGAAGCCGATTGGTTCCTATGCAGAAGTGAGTTTTGTACTCTCCAGCTTAAGTAAAATCAACCCCAATGTCCTGATTCAGGTGAAATAAAGAAACAATCTTAGATAAGAAAAGAAGATTGAGGCCTCAACACCACTACATTCTGGTGAAAAAACAGGGAACGTTTCCTGCAGGAAAGTGCACCCAATTCGAGTACATGCCAGCCGAGGTAATGGCCAACGAAAAGACAACCTTGCGCATAAGAAGTGAGGTTCAAAGAGAGAAGACTGCAAAAGCAACATACCAAGTTAAAGGATAACTAAACCCAAGAACAAAAATGTAATATATTGCAGCTTACAGTCCTTAGAAGTACTGGCTGCATTTGTTTTCTTTTCAAGCCACGAACATTTTCAGCAAGTACAGAAGATATCTGTTGATATTGCCAGATATACAGTGTCTTGTCACTTACTGTGAGCTGCACCAAAGAAAAATGTCCTTCCTAGCCATCTTCTGTAAACTACCAATTGCCCTGCACCCCATGTAATGGATATGAAGTGATACAGACATGATTGAAGCTCATATCTAGGGTTGCCACCTCATCCCTTTAAACCCGAACACATATGAATTACACAGGTTCTGAGGCTAATTAATTGCAGATAAGAACACCGAGTTTAATTACCACCTTAATCAGCCACAGAACCTGTGTAAGTAATATGTGTTCGGGTTTAAAGGGATGAGGTAGCAACCCTACTCATATCACAAGAACGGTCTTGGGTGGCAACCATGGCTCCCTCCACAGATACAGTGGGGGAGTGATGTAGACACCCAGGGACAGGAAATGTGTTATTTGCAGGATTATCCAGTCAAAATAAAGCAAAAAAATTATAAAAAAGAAAATACAGCCAACACACTAAGGACTAGTAAGTTGCAATATATTACATTTTTAGTTTAGAGATACACATTAGGGTTCTACTGAGATAGAGGGGGGTCACACAGGAGAAATAATCTGAGTGACACCCTTAGCAAAACCTTTGACCAAGGAATGAGACACAAAAGGTCTCTGAGAAGAATGTCCAAGGCTGAGCTTTGTCCCTTGATGGTATTCAAGATTTGACCCTTGGTGGTAGTCAATGACTTCTCCAGACCAGACTGGAGAAAAGCTTGAACTCGCCCCATGACATACTGTCAAGGATAGAATTTATGAATTTCTAAACACTAAGTGAAATAAACTTTCCCAGTATCAGGGTAGACCTTCCTGGACACTGATTTTCCAGCCCTGAGAAGGGTAGGAAACACAGTCTGAAACCGGGCTTCAAAAGCCATGGCTTTAAAGTCAGCGACCGTAAAGCAGAAAAAAAAAATGGACACCAAGACAGCAGGTTTGGCTAACCTGTAAGAGCCCATGGCTTGTCTGCCCAGAAGTCTAACATGTTTACATACCACATTCTTCGTAGCCATGTCAGTGTGATCAAGGAGGTGCAACTGAAGTTGAGGGAAGGCATAGATCCTAGAAAACCGATTCCAGGGAGTTACTAGAGCATCCACAATAAGGATGGGGCTCAGGCGCGTTTTGCAGCTCCACATGGCCGAGCCCGCCAGGAAGCTTACACTGCACAGCAATAATCACAGGCGAGACATTTCCTGATCCGTGGCTGCAGAGATTGGGAAATGTCTCACTGCCTGTGATTAGCGCTGTGCAGTGTAAGCTTCCTGGCGGGCTCGGGCAAGTGGACCTGCGAACACGCCCAAGCCCATCCTTATTCTACAAGGATGGGCAGAGGATGCCTGTTTTGGTGTTGAATCTGGACACCAAAAAATCCACATCTATGCAAAAGCTTCTGGCAGACGGGCCCGTTGCCTTGGATTCAGCTGTTAATAGCTGAGAAGATCTGCCAGCCAATCTTTTAGACTGGGAATTTGGACAGCGGAGATGGCAGAAATGTGAAGTTCTGCACAAGACCAGATTAAGTCAGATTTTGTCTGAGCAGCATGTTGTGGCATTGTCCAACTGCAACTACAGGGAGACTCTGAAGTCAGAGAGACCAGTGCAAGAGGACCAGCTGAATGACCATTAGCTTCCGCTCCCCTAACGACCATGCTCTCTGAACCAAAAGGTTCTCCGGAACACCTCCTCAACCTGACAGGAGGGCATCTGTCATCAAGACCTTCCAATTTAATGGAAGGAAGGATTTCCCTGCATCTACATGGATATCTACATGGATATCCACCAATCCAAAGCGGCTTTGGTCTTGGGAGTCAGATGAACACTTGTCCCATTTGACCAGCATATCGAGCTGCAGAGCTCTAGTGTGAAACTGTGCATAGAGGACCGTCAAAGGTGACAACAATCTTTCCTCAGGTCTCTCGTGCATGTCCAGATCGGGGAACTTTGCAACGCCACTGGATCAAACAAACAGGCACTTCTCCTGTGGAAACAGTATCCAGGATTAACCTATTTTTGTGGGTTTTTTTTTGACACGTTTAAAAAAATGTAATGTTTAGGCCAAGACATAGTAAGACCCCCACAGATTATAGATTTCTGAAAGCAAAGACCCTGGAGAATTTTTAAAATGTCACATGATGATATTTGTGCAAAGCTTTAGCAAGCACAAAAAAAAATACCGTATTTATCGCCGATCCCCTCCAAAAAAATCAAACGGTGCCGAAAAACACTGATCTGCCTGTTAGGCTCCGCTCGCAGTCCCGTCTCCCTGCGCTCGCTTCCGAAACAGCAGGGAGGCGGGACTGCGAGCGGAGCCGAACAGACGGCTCAGGCTTTTCCGGCGGCGCGGTCTTTCTAGGCGGCAAATTCAAATGTGGGCAAGGCTGCAAATGACGCTGGCAAGCTGCAAATGACACTGACAAGCTGCAAATGACACTGGGCAAGCAGCAAATGACACTGGGCAAGCTGCAAATGACACTGGGCAAGCTGCAAATCATGCTGGGCAAGCTGCAAATGACGCTTAAATGTAAGTGTTTTTTTTTCCCTAAACTTCCCTCCTAAAACTTTTTTTCCTTAAAATGCGTGTTATACGCCGATAAATACGGTAATATATATTTTAGTTAATTGCAGGGCAGAAATGACAATAGATTACCATATTTTTGTTAACATATAAAAGATGAGGCTGCGCCGAATAAATAGATACCCAATATTTCAAGTTTTAAATTTGTGTGCTCCTGCAAAATTACAACAAATTTCTCCCAGTAGCTGCAAAGTGGCAGAATTTTATGGATCAGTATCTCTGGAACTAAACATCTACTTTGTTCTAAATCTATGTTCTAAATCAGATTACATAACAACCATTTGTATGTAGAATAAAGCATTTTACCGCAAAGCAACTGGCAAGATTTTTCTTCTTTATGACTTCTAGCTCACTTTGAGAATATTTGAGACGGGTCTGTGTTCCTTGTGATTGAGCATGAAGCTGCTTTAAATCACTCTCCTTCCTCTTTAACTTCATTAGTTCCTAATTAAACAAACAAACAAAAAAAAAAACAACAAACAATATAGGATACTGCATGCAAGCTCATATTAATCTTTCTTTTTTTTCTTATTCACAGAGGCTGTTTAGTAACTTAAAACATTAGATCGCTATTGTGCACGGGAGAGAAGAATTATTTTCCAAAAATCAGCCACACTGAGGAGTATTGGTCATTAGACAGACCTTTCCTGCTCACAAAACTGAAGAGATATAGGAGACAGAAAATCAATCTTGGACCACCTTATCTTAGATAATGGCTTGGGCTTCACTTATGAGGTAGCTACGAGGGATTGTTCATAGAATGGGCCTTTTCAAAAGGATTTCAGTTGTTTGGCCTGCTTCATCAGGCAGGTTCTGATGCTTGTTTAATGCCAGCTGTTAAAGTATATTTATAGCACATACTGTATGTATATATGGCTAGATGTCATGTATACTGCACCAGTCATGGCAGTGCGTGTAAATTAAGCCATCTCGCCAGATTTTGCAATATCAAATGGACTATGCCAGGGATGCCTTCTCAAACTCTTAATATTTATTTTGACACTGGAGCCCATGCTATGGTGCATTAAAGCCAACCCCGAGAGAATGCATTAAAGTGAAGTTCCACCTAAAAACAGAACTTCCATTTATCCGGTTCCTCCCCCCTCCGGTGTCACATTTGGCACCTTCCAGGGGGAACAGATACCTGGCTAATACAGGTATTTGCTCCCACTTCCGGTGATCTACGCCATGTCCTGGAGGAAATAGGGGGCGGGTAATCATACTGTGTACAGTCCGCTGTAAGAGCGATCCTGTGCCATCTGCGGTATACAGGATTGCTGTTATGACAGGAGGGAGAAAGCAAAAAACAGACCACACCTCCTCCTACTCCGGTGTGGACTTTACATTTGCTTACTGGGCCAGGCTGCCCACCTTGCCCTGGTCCTGATTGCAGGGATTTGGGGAGGAGCTGAGTGGAAGTGGGCACAATGGAGGGGAGTCGGCCTAGGGAAGCACAACTTATGCCCACCCCAGCACCCCCCTAGATCCAGCCATGCTTACCAATCTTTAAAATTCTTAGGATGTTGTGACTGCATAAGTTCTTTTTTTTTTTTAAGGCTTTTTTTCTCTCAGTTTTCAGCTGGTGATCTGGCCAGTAACACACCTCTATATTAGCGTGCCCCCCCTCTGGATGAAAGAGCACAGAGGCATCTTTGGACAGCAGAATTTTCATTCTGGGCGAGGGAGAATGTTAGATGTACTAGCAGATTTAGATGCACTAACAAAAGGGAAGCCAAACTCCAGCTCACACCGCAGTTACACAAGCAATTACAGCACCTGTTTTTTTTTTTCTTTTGGGATAAAGGTTTTACATAAATAAAAGCTGGTCATTGTAAGCACCCCTGTCAGTGGTAAATGACTTGTCTCCAGACTAACTTCTGCATTTGCAGGAGTTTGTTCTGTTGAAAAACAACAAACTTACTGGCTGGATCACTAGGTGAAAATAAAGGAAAGAAAGTAAAAAAAAAAAACAACCAATGCAGCCATCATATGAAAAAATTTGTACACTGCAATATAATAAATGTTGGCTTGTACTCAGAGTCAATCTATGGACAGTATAGGAAAAGAACAAAGAGCAACAGAGAATATTGACTTGAGGTGTGCCGAGGTCACGTGGTCAGTATGCCTAAGGGGGCAAAAATAAACAACAGTAGGATGAGAGATTGAACAAACAGATTTATTTACATACTGAATTTAACATTTAATCTGCCAAATTGACAAATGCTTCTGACATCTCAAAAAGTGGCTCTGGGATATACCTGGAGAAAGAAGACGACCTCCACCTACCCAATTTCTTAATGATATGAGCCAGGACCCCTTGGCGCAAAGCCGCACCTATCCCGAATGAATGGCCAGAGTACGCTTTAGGGTTTAGACCCAGATTGGTCAATAGGGTACGGTAATGAAGTATGAACCGAGCAGCGGAGAGGGGAGGACTGGGAAAAGGCAACAAAGGACCATCCCTGGGTTTATCAGACATAGCACTGACGAGCTGGTCTAAAACCAACACCGGGCACCACGCCTTGCCAGTCTCAAAAAACCTAATGTCCGTACTGACTCCTGTTTGCTGCATCTTGCAAACATGCAGATGTAAACAGAAGTGGCCGGGGTGTCTAACCAGTTGATTGATCAAAAGTATGCGAGAGACCCTGGGCCAAAACCGTAAACTCCCCTGGCCTCAAAAACCTGTAACAGGCCAGATAGATCGCTGTCTTTAGCACCAGACTGGGCAACAGCCCAAAAGGAGACCTCGTGAGCATGTCAGAAATGTCACGGAAAACATTACCCATGATGGGAAGTCTGCTGACCACGGAAGGAGGGCTACACTTCTGGATTCCCTTGAGGATGGCATTGATAGGATGTGCGGAAAAAATAGAAGGCCTATTAGGGTCTTCCAAAAACATGAAATGCTGAATCCCAGCCAGATACGTCCTGATGGTGCTGTGGGCCAATTTGAGTTGAGAGTGGCAAAAAGCAGTAAACGCTAGTAGGTACTGGATGTCGTAATGATCAGGACTAGGAAACTTTGACCGGAAAGCCTGGAAAACATTCCAAGCAGATTCATAAGCCTTCCTAGTATTCAAAGATAATGACTTGTTGATCAAGGCTGCTGCGTCAACCCAATGGGAATCTAATCCATCACTAACTGCTGGAACCGTGGAGAAGGCTGGACCTGCCGAAAAAATAGTGGGAAATTAAAGTGGGACAGAGCATCAGCCGTTACATTATCTGTACCATTGACAAACCTACAATGCAATGAAAATTGAAATGGAGGGACAAGCCTACGCACAAAACCCATGATCAGCAAGGACGTAGATTTGCCATTGTTGACGATTTCAGAGGTCGCTTGGTTATCAGTGGAAAAAAAACAACGTCTGTCCTGCCCATAAATGCCCCCACACCTGAGCCGCTGCCATTATGGGATACATTTCAAACATCGCCGACGTCTCTGTAAACTGAGGAATAGCCAAGACCTCATCAGACCAAGACCGTGCCAGCCAGTGCGAGACAAAAATGGCCGCATAGCCTTTGGTGGCCGCTTGAGGGGAGAAACTGGACATGGCAGGAATAAACATGGTGACCCCATTCCAATGCTGGAGGAACTCATCCCACATCAGTAGATCAGATAGAGCAGAAGGATCCAGAAAAACCTGAGAATCTGAGCTAGGGGATGAAGGCAATAATGATAACAACCTGGAAATTAAAGCCCTCCCCCTGGGGAATGATCCTCATAGCAAAATTTAACATGCCCAGCAGCGACTGCAACTCCACCCTGGTACAGACTCGGGAAACCGTAAAGGCATGAATGCGCTCTCTGATCCTAACTAGCTTGTCTGTAGGAAGACTGGCCTGCATGAATGGAGAATCAAGCGTGATACCCAGGAATGTGAGTCTAGTAACAGGACCTTCCATTTTTTTGACAGCTAGCAGGACGATGAGAGCTGAAAAGACTGAAGTGAGCTTCAAAAGGTTGGTGGGGTCCTGATCACAGCCTTCAATAACGAGAAAATCATCTAAATATTGGATCACTCTGAGTGAGAATCCAGCTAAGGGCCTGGGCAAATGAGTCGAACAACCACAGGCTACTTTTGGACCCAAAAGTAAGTTTAGTGGCAAAATAGTAACCTCCCTTCCACCTGATACCATGCCACTGCCAAAGTGATGGCAGAATTGTCAGAAGCTTAAAAGCGTCCGCAATGTCAGCTTTGTACAACCAGGCGCCCAAGCCCACCCTGATGATGGACTGAATCGCCTGATCCACCGAAGCGTATTTAAGAGAAAATTCTTCCGAAGGAATCAAAGAGTTGAGGCTAGCTATGTGTGAACAATGAGTGTCAGACAAGTCATAGATTAAAACGCAGTTTATTAGAAAACTTCCCTCTAGCAAGCCCCAGAGGGATGACCCTCCAAACCCGGAAAGGTGGTGCGGTAAATGGCCCAATGATGAAGCCTTTCTCAAGTTCGGATTGTAGCAACAGATCCACCGCTTCCGTGTCTGAGGAAGATGACCTCAGATTTGGGCATTCAAAACTGACGGCAAAGAGACAAACTCCGTATGGAACCCCTCCGAGAAACCCCTTACCATAAAATCGCCCAAAGAAGGTGACGGATGGGTGGCCAAACACTGCTGCAAAAAAGACACGTTGATATGGCTTAGTCATGAGGCTTTGTTCTGCCTCAGTGAACAGGCTGACTGAGCCCTGAAACACCCAGTACAAATATGCAACAGACGGCATTGACTATAATTGCACGTCCCAAGATTGTAATTGTTACAAATCTGGGACTTTCCCATAAAATGAATGGACTGACCTAACTTATTCAAGGATGCCGGACGGCCTGAGGATGGGAGAGAGGCACCTGACCCCTGGAAGTGCTAGGCAGAGCAGGAATTTGGGCACCAGTATCCCATGTGTGTGGACGACTGGCAAGTCGCGCAAACCGGAGATCTGAGCCCAGCAAAATGCATGCAGAACAATTTGGTATCAATGTTGTTCCAAACTGTTACCACCTGGAATTGCGCAAAAACAGGCCGCAGCCTTGGCAGAAAAAGACCGGTGGTCATCATAAAAATTGGACCCCCCATACTTGTGGCCTAACTAACCACTGTACAGGTACAATTCTTCTCTTCTAAGCAGACTAACAGAGCAGATGATGTCTCTGTAAAGACTAAAGGCCAGGACAAACTCAGGGATGGACAACTTACGATTGAGCCTGTGATCCCTAGTCTTGACCACCACTGAAACATCCCCACAAGCGTAAGACCTATTATCTGCCACATCATGAGCAGCAATTAACAGGGACGCATGGTTCACATCCTTGCCCTCCAAGATGTCTTTTTTGATGTTCCCGGGGATAAAATGAGCCGGAGTAATGGGGGGAGCACATAAACTATTACCTGGGCCTGCCGGTACCGGCCTAAGCACAGAGGGGGTACCGAAATCTGCTAACACCCCTGGGCCAGTAAAAGCTCCTGAAGCTACATTAGGCCGACTTTCCAACACCTCCACTCTATTGCGCAACTCCTGGCAGGACGTAGCTAGGGAACTTAGAGTAGTGTGGATCTGGGCCACAGAAGAACCCACAGTCCGCAGGGTAACTTGCTCCGCACTTGCGACCAACACACGAGGGAGCAGCAACCTAAATAACAGGGCTTTCCAAGCCAAAGCAGGAAAGGCAATGCCCATGCGTTGAAGTTCTGCCATCAGTCTTGGGATGGTCCAGGTGTATGCACGAGGTGCTAACACCCAGAGGTGTATACACCACTCCTAAAGCGCCTCACAGAAGCTGCTTGCAGGACTATTTTTGACGTCCTGTCAGCGCATCGCTATAGTGTGAAAGCACTGGGGCTTTCACATTGGAGTGACAGGAGAGGCGCTTTACAGGCATTATTTTTAGCGCTGTAGCGCCTGTAAAGTGCCTCAATGTGAAAGGGGTCTAAACACTTACCTGACATAGCTCTCAATGCAATGCTGTCCCAGCTGGCAGCCCTGCTCTGCTCTCTTTCTGAATTCATGAGTTTTCCTGAGAACAGCAGGAACTATTGGCTCTTGCTGCTGTCAGTCAAATCCAGTGAGGAGGGAGCAGGGCAGGGCCAAGTCAAGCTGCATCTGTCTATAGAAACTCACAGCCCGGCTTGAGTGCACCTGCACAAGTGCCCTCATAGCAGGTGGTTTGGTATGGGGGTACTCAGAGAAAAAGAGGAGCCTAGAGGACTTGCAGGGGACCCCAGAAGAGGAGGTTTAGGGCCACTTGGTGCAATACTAGAGCAAGTAAGTATAACAAGATTATTTTAATTTAAACAAACCTTTACAATCCATTTAAAAAACTTAAAATAGGCCAATGGAAAGCCTAAAGAGGGAGTCCGGCGAATTTTTTTTTTTAAAAGTCAGCAGCTGCTGGCTTTTAAAATATGGACACATGTCCAGTGCGCCCACGATGTCGGCACCTGAAAACCGATCTGTCGGCCGGCTCTCGGGTGCTGCCGCCGCCATCTTCGGTATGGGAATCAGGAAGTGAAGCCTTGCGGCTTCACTTCCCGGTTCCCTTCGGCGCATGCGCGAGTCACGCTGCGCAATAAGGACTGTCCCTGCTGTCTCTGGGATCCGTGTGTTTCCCAGCAGACAGCGAGGGGATGACAGGAAGTGGTGTAAATACCCGGAGATGCTGCAGCCATCTATGCCCGGAAGTGGGTGTAGATACCTGTATTATAAAGGAATCTGTACCCCCCTCCCCCCTGAAAGATGCCAATTGTGGCACCGTAGGGGGGGGAGGGTTCCGATGAGCAGAAGTTCCACTTTAGGGTGGAGCTCCGCTTTAAGCACTTGGGCATTTCACCTGCTCAGTTAAAGACAAATCCCTCCTTTCACACATGCGGACCGTTCATTTTATCAGTTCAGTCACGTCAAAACGGATGAAGTATACATCAGGTTGTCATCAGTGCTCATCAGTTTTTCATCCGTGCTCATTCGGTTTTTTTTTTACATCCACTACCGATGCAAACACGGATGAAAAACGGATGATCATTTGTCAGTTTACATGCGTTTTTCGTCCCATCCATATTTTTTAAACGGAAGAAAAGCTTTGATCAGTTTAAAAAAAACAGATGACGGATGTAAACTGATGTAAATGGATGTCCGTTTCTCATCCGTCAACGGATGGATAAAAAATGGACAGCATGTGTGAAAGGGGCCTTGTGAAAACTTCACACTGTCTTTCTGGGATGTCAGGACCTGACTACTGCGTTTACTCCAAACCCTTCATATCCAAGTTCATATCCAATTGTCAGTCTTTTTTTGTTTATAGAGCAAAAAATAAAAACCGCAGAGGTGATCAAATACCACCAAAAGAAAGCTTTATTTGTGGGGGAAAAAAAAGGACATCAATTTTGTTTGGGTACAACGTCACATGACATGTGCAATTGTCAGTTAAAGCAACGCAGTGCCATATCGCAAAAAATGGCCTGGTCATTAACCACTTCAGCCCGGACCAATTTGCAGCCAAAGGACCAGGCCCCTTTTTGCGATTCGGCACTGCGTCGCTTTAACTGACAATTGCGCGGTCGTGTGACGTGGCTCCCAAACAAAATTGGCGTCCTTTTTTTCCTACAAATAGAGCTTTCTTTTGGTGGTATTTGATCGCCCCTGCGGTTTTTATTTTTTGCGCTATAAACAAAAATAGAGCGACAATTTTGAAAAAATGCAATATCTTTTACTTTTTGCTATAATAAATATCCCCCAAAAATATATAAAAAAACGTTTTTTTTCCTCAGTTTAGAGCGATACGTATTCTACATATTTTTGGTAAAAAAAAAAAAATTGCAATTAGCGATTATTGATTTGTTTGCGCAAAAGTTATAGCGGTTACAAAATAGGGGATAGTTTTATAGCATTTTTATTAATATTTTTTTTTTACTAGTAATGGCGGCGATCAGCGATTTTTATTGTGACTGCGACATTATGGCGGACACATCGGACATTTTTGACACCATTGTCATTTATACAGAAATCAGTGCTATTTAAATAGCACTGATTCCTATGTAAATGACAGTGGTAGTGAAGGAGTTAACCACTAGGGGGCGGGGAGGAGTTAGTGCGACGTGTTGTGTTTTTTTTACAGTAGGGGGCGTAGCTGTACGTCTGACGTCATTGATCGGCTTTCCCGATGACCGGGAACAGCCGATCAATGACAGGCAGAGTAGGAAGCGCTGGGAGAGGTTTGTTTACACAGACCTCTCCCCGTTCTTCAGCTCTGTGACCCGATCGCGGGACACCAGCGGCGATCGGGTCCGCTGGTCCCGCGGCCACGGAGCTCCCGACCGGTTCGCGAGCGCGCGACCCCATGGCTATGCAATTAAAGGGGACGTATATATACGTCCTTTTGCCTAGCCGTGCCATTCTGTAGACGTATATCTACAGGAGGCGGTCGGGAAGCGGTTAAGGGGGTAAATCCTTCCAGGGCCGTAGTGGTTAAATATATTTTACAATACCAATCTTACCTTTAGTTCACTCATCAAAGCATCTCTTTTCTCTTTCAGTTCGGTTATCTCTTTTTCATCCCAGCGTTTGGCTTTAAACCTCAAATCACTTGAGCCTCCAGATATCACACCGGATTTTAAGAACATAGTTCCATCCAAAGCAACGGTCTGAAAAGCAAATAATATCATCAATTTAAAATAAAAAATTAAAAAAGGGCCTCACTTTCAAAAGGTGGAGGTAAGAAAAAATGAGGGTGTGGTCATAGAATATCAGTTTAAGTCAGGACTAGAGAAATCCCGGGCGCCAGATCGCCAATGCGACTAGAAATTAGGTCCTAGCGCCTGGGAATTTGTCGGCCGTCTGCTGTCAAGGCACCAAGACACTGCTTCGCTGATCCAGGGATTTGAAATCCCAGCGGCTCCTATCCGTACCTCTCAGTGTACAGAGAAGAGGCATTCTAATTGGTCAGCGTTGGTCGTCACATGGTTGGCACTGAATAATCAGAACCGCCCACCTCTTCTCCACTGTCTACGCATGCATAGGAAGCACTACTCGCCTCCTGTCAGCTCTCCTTATTGCCGTCACCCAGCGCACATCTGCCCGATATCAGGTAAAAGCCCCGGGTCCGAGGCTGATTGTTGTGTGTGAGGAGGGAGAATAGTGCACCAGTACTGGGCTCTGCACAGATTTTCATGCGTCAGCCACTTCCCGTCCCACTGCTCCAGCCTGCCTGGGTGTCACTGCTTCATCAGCCCCTGGGGGGAGGGGAGAATGCGGACCGAGGCCAACCTGCTGAGGGAAGGGCACCACCTACAATAAGTTGGGGGGGGGGGCACAGTTTACCCTTTACTGGATAGATGTGCAAACCCCCCACCCCATTCCCTTATAGACACGTCTGGGGAGCAGTGCAGCCCGTGTTCTGGGTGTATGTGAGGAAGGTGAAAGATTGCATGGAGCTGAGGGGACCTCACTGCACATATACACGTCTGACTGAGTTTGTCTCTCTCGCATGCTTTTTTTTTTTCTCTCCCCCCCCCCCCCCCCCATCATTGTTTGTCTTTTTTTTTTTTGTTCTTTCACGGGCGCGGGGCAGCCGATTTGAAAAACTGTCTCCCAACTTTTTAGCTGGCGCCTATATTCTAAGCAAATTTGTCAAGCTCTGGTTTAAGCCCATTCTTGTGGTGGACCTTGATTGGTTGCTATGGCAAACCACAGACATTATTCTTCCTCGTTTTTAGAACTCAAAAATTGAACCAAAGTAGTAGTTGCTTGCCTTACTTTAGTACCTGTAATAAATGTTGCAAATGCCTTTACAGCAGTCTTTTGCTACTCTAAAGAAGTGGATGAAGGAGAAAATAACATTGTGATAAAGTGAAAGTGCTTTCTCCATGCAAAGCAATATAAAAAAAGTCAACACTTTGTTACTCCATCCTTGATTTTTTTGCACAAATCAGCTGCAGGGAGCAAGCAAAAATAGCCCTGTGTAAACTTGTCAGTCTTCCAGATGGAGTTTATATAGGGCTGAATGTCAGCTCACCCACAAATCACAGCACTAGGCCAATCACTAGCCTCTGAATTGTCAATATGGGTAAATGTAGTTTTCCTGCCTCAGAAGTAACGGATATTTCTAGAAGGAAAGGTAAATATGTGGGGTTTAGGAAAGGGCTTTTAAGAAAACTAGTTTGCTCTAAAGTGTGTACTTTATAATGGCCACTTCTCTGAAATCCACAAAGGCCAGGTGTTGCTTACAACAGGTTTAATTTCTAGCTAGGCATACTAATGTGTCCAGGTAAAAGGAGATGCATATAAATAACACTTCACTTTTTGTTTATGATTTTGGGGCTTTGAGAAGCATTATTCAAATAAAACATGAAAATGCAAATGGTACCATTAATATACTTACTTTTAGCCTCTCAGGACCATCATATGCAATGTGTCTTGCCTCCTTGACTGTTTCACACACCAGGCCATTCCCACAAACAAACTGAACCACTTTTTTTAGAGAGGCATTTGGGCACTGTACCACATCAAGCAACATTTTGCAACCTCTAATTTCCCTCAGCTTTTCATTGATTGTCTTTAACTGTAAACAAAATGGTAAATTATTTATTACACAGCTTTAAGTTAAATGTAAAAAGCAATGTCACAAAGTAGAAGCCGAGTGAGGTGAGCAACTAATCCACTGGTCTGAAACCCCACTGCAAGCCTTTAAAGTAGTTCCAAAGTAGCCTTTTCCAAGCAGGGTGAGGCACCCTGGGGTGCCTTCTGGGTTCTTCAGGGGTGCCGACAAAATACCTACAAATTGCCCAGAAATTGTCAGCCGGGTGGTGGATCATGCCGGCCCTTTTGCCCCCTCCCCTCGCTCCTAAAACTGGAGTGAAGTTCTAATGAGAGTGGTGGGGTGAGGAAGAGAAACCGATGGAGAAGAGAAAAACTGGAATATTAGTCAGTACCAGTGTGCAAAGGTGTACTTGCTTTGTAAGAATAAATTATCTTTTAGGTTAGGTGTCCTGTGTTTGTGGACACTGCTGCAATACTTAAAACTATGTGTTTGTTTTTACATTTTAGAATTGGGGTGCTTCAAGATGCATAATTTTAAAAAAGGGAGCCTTGACTTAAAAAAAGGTTGAGAAACATAACAATTTGTTTACCCTAATGCACAGAATACATTAAGGTAAAAAAACTCCCCAGTAACTGTTACCCGAACCCCCCCACTCCCCAAACCTTACTTCAGAGTCCTGTCAGCAATCCAGTGCCATCCCAGTTGCAGCTCTTCTCCCTTAACTTCCTGTCTTACAGGAGACACAGGCAGCAGTCAAATCATATGAGGAGGGAATGGGGGGTGTGGCTGAACCATGCTGTGTGTGTGTGTGTCTAGAGACACATACAGGCCAGCTTGAAAGAGTGCTCGCATAGGTTCCCCCATAGCACATGGCTTACTATGGGGGAACTGCAGGAAAAAGGAGGAGACAGCGACGGCAAGGGACTCCAGGAGAGGGGGTAAAGGACTGCCCTGTGCACAGAGCCAGGAAGTATAGCAGTTTTTACATTTTAATAAGAAAATAAATGTGGCTTTAATATCACTTAAATATGGGCCCGAAGTCAAAAAGTAAAGGTCTGCCATTTTATAAGGAACATCATAAACGGTTAATTGTGCATAAGCAGAACCCTGAAAGATTTACCAATAAACGTTCTCCTGGAAATAAGCAGTGCACATCTTGACACATATCAGTGCCTAGCAACTTTTGTGCCTACAGGATCATTGCTGTATATCTGAAGGGTGAGGTCATCTAAGGCACTGTTGCCTCCGACATCTTGGGAAAATTTACTAAAACTGGAGCAAACATAATCTGGAGCAGATGTGCATGGCAAGCAATTAGCTTTTATCTTTTATTTTCAAAACTTAACTGAAGAAGCCGATTGGTTACTATGTACAGCTGCTCCAGATTCTGTCTGCTCCAGTTCTGTAAATTTCCCTTGTCTCAGCAGATTTGGAGATGTCACTTATATGTTTCTCGCTGTTCTTTTTGATAGAGAGAAAAATTACCTTACCTTACCATACACTACTTGAATATTCATACGAAAATTCACTGTACATTCCAAGACTGAATGAATGTCATTCAAAAGTACCTAAAATTATGTTTGCTTTTAAAGACTACATTCACCTTCAAAACATGTTTTATTATACCCATATTTAGGATTTAACATGTAACATTTTGCAGCTTCCCATACTGCAGCCGCTGACACATTTAAAACCAGCATGGCTGTGCTGGGCTCCACTCAGACAGCTGCATCATTCATTCACAGGGAGCTGTGAATGCAGAAACTAAAAGTCCCATCTTCCACCATGGCAGATGGACTTAACTTTCAATGGACTTGCTATGAGGGCACTGTGGTGGACCCCAGAAGAGGGGGTTCAGGACACACTGTGCAATGGTAAGTATAAAATGTTTGTTATTTTAGAAAAAAATAAAAAATAAATGTATGCCTTTACAATCACTTTAGGGTTTCCCATAAGGATCAGCTATTTTTTTTTTTTGGTATTCACCCACAAAGCGACCTGCTGGTAAATTAAGGAATATAGCCTGTAAATCTCATGTTCCTGTAATTACAGAGTTGCATCAACACTGAAACTCACTTCTAGATAGTCCAAGGCAAGAAAAGTCTCTGGCTCTGATCTTTCTTCTTTGAGAAATCGAATGCAGTCCCTTGCCACCCTCTCACTTGTCACAACAATGGCATTCATGTACTTCCCAAAGACCTTGGTAACAGCTAGTTGGTACTTTTTATGGATTGGATGACACAGCTCGAACAATCTGCCAAACTTGCAATAACAGAATAAAAAAAAAAATAAGGAAATGAGACAACCATTGGAACACCATACATACATATAATCTGACACTGCATTATATTAAAGTGGTTGTAAAGGCAGGTTTTTTACCTTCATGCATTCTGTGCATGAAGGTAAAAAAAACTTCTGCATGCAGCAGCTCCTCACTTCTTCTTACCTGAGCCTGATCCACTGAGCAGGGGGGAGGAGTCAGCGTGCTGGTGGGGGACCCAAGAAGAGGACGATCCGGACTGCTCTGTGCAAAACAACTGCACAGAGCAGGGAAGTATAACATGTTTTTTTTTTTTTTTTTTTAAAGGAAATAAGAAAGGAACCTTAGTATCACTTTAAACTGCCTATTTAAATCAACATCCAAGGCTTTATCTTGCATTATTATGGATGTACAGACTACAGTATATGAGAGTTTACATTTTTTGTAAGCTTTTTTTTTTTCCTTTGAGACTAACCTACAACTGGAGTTTATCTACATTTAAAGTAAAAGTAGAATTCCAGCCTAAACCTAACTAGACTTACAAGATTACCTCCCCCCTCCCCTAACACCTATGCTGACTAAACTGTGTAAAAAAGAGGTCTATACTTACCTATTTTCCGCCTGCTCCTGTCACATGATCGGGCTCCTCTGTCAGTCATCAGCGGCTGCAGGAGAGAGAGGAGGGAGCACTGACAACAGCTGAGACATGGGAGCCTACAGGTGAGGTCACCGCTCCCAGGCATTCTTAGTCCTTTGTCAAGTGCTCTCTTCTCTCCCTTGCAGCCGCCGCTGCTTGACACAGGGGATCAAGTGACCGAACCAGAGCAGGTTAAGAATCGGCAAGTATATACAAATTTTTTTTTTTTTTTTTTTTTACACAGGTTAGTCAACATAGGTGTTAGGAGGGGGAAGGGGACATATTTCAGATTAATTTGGTTGAGGCTAGAATTCTACTTTAAAAGGTAAACCTATGTTTGCCTAAAGCAGAGGTCTCCAAACTTTTTCAATAAAGGGCCAGTTTACTGTCCTTTAGGCTTTTTGGGGGGCCGGACTATGGTCAGTGTGAGTAAAAAATGTCCCGGCATCAGTGGGAGAAAACGCTGCCCCAACGTTGGTTTTAACAGGAGGACTAGTTCCAGATTGTTGTTTTTAGCAGGAGGAATAGTGCCCTATGGTTGGTATCAGTGGGAGGAATTGTGCCCCATCAACAGTGTCAGTGGGAGGAATAGTGCCCCATCACTGGTCTTGGCAGGAGGAATAGTGCCCCATTAATGGTGTCAGTGTGAGAAATGATGCCTCATCATTGGTGTCAGTTGGAGGAATAGTGTCCCAAGGGCCAAATAGAGGCAAGCAAGGGGCACATCTGGCCCCCGGGCCGCAGTTTGGAGACCACTGGCCTAAAGGAAGGCAAAACAATAAGGTAACTTTAATGCCTCTTCCCCAGCACACATACTCACCTTTATTTAGCCCTCCTTCACTCCATTCATCCGCTGAGAAAAAAAAAATATGTTACTTCTGAGAATGCATTAGCAGGTGCCTTTGCCTTCTCACAAGTGCTGATGCATGGTGATTCGTCCAGCACCATCACATGGGGCAGGGACGGTCCTCAGCCCTGTGTAAGCTCTTTTCCTCACCCCCGACTATAGAATGAGGCTGAGCTGCAGCTGAAGATAAGTATAAGCTAACAGAAAAGAGGGCATTGAAGTGAACCAGTTACTTTTCCTTGCATTGGTAAGCACATGTTCTGATTAGGTTTTAAATATTTCGGAGAAAACGATTTGCTGTTACGCAGGAGAGTTCAGAAGGTAGACACTACACTTGTCCTTTAATTTAAGAGGTGCTTATGTTACTCTGAATGAGCACAACCTTTTTCAATAATCTATCACCCTTTCCCTCCAAACATTATGGATAATCCCAGACTAATTGCAGCAAGTCAGATTGGTTGATCGCTGTAGGTAAGGAGAGGAAACAATATAGCAGTCGTAGTAATAAGGTCATCTTGATAAAATGGATTTTCAGGTCATGCACCATTCCACCTTTGAAGGTCTACCTCCAATTTTATTTAGAGCGGTGGATAATTTACACTGTAAAAATGAGCAATCGAAGGTGTGAGGTGGATCCCCAATTATGGAACAGAGTCAGTTCTCCATACAAATGAGAAAGCAGATTGTAGACAAGATATAAGCAACATGAAGATTTATATTCAAAAGCTACCGATTTTTGGGCATTGACCTTAAAGCGGAGTTCCACCCAAAAGTGGAACTTCCGCTTTAACTACTTGCCGACTGCCGCACGAACATTTAGGTCGACAGAATGGGCGTACAGGTACGTCCCCTAAATTTGCCGCCGTGTGGTCATGCGCGCGACCCTACCGGGGCATAAGGACATGGATTACTAGAACCATGTCCTGTGGTCTGATGAGACCAAGATAAATGTATTTGGTTCAGATGGTGTCAAACGTGTGTGGCAGTAACCAGGTGAGGAGTACACGGACAAGTGTGTCTTGCCTACAGTCAAAATAATGGTGGTCACACAAAATATTGACACTTTGGGCCCAATTTGGACATTTTCACAAAATATTGACACTTTGGTCCCAATTTGGACATTTTCACTTAGGGGTGTACTCACTTTTGTTGCCAACGGTTTGGACATTAATGGCTGTGTATTGAGTTATTTTGAGGGGACAGCAAATTTACACTTTTATACAAGCTGTACACTCACTACTCTACATTGTAGCAAAGTGTAATTTCTTCAGTCACATGAAAAGATAAAATATTTACAAAAATGTGAGGGGTGTACTCACTTTTGTGAGATACTGAAAATAATCAAATCTTTATTATTCTTTGGCAATACCAATGGTGTGGGCAGATTTCTGCCAGTCACAGGCTGTGTCACGCCCCTCCAGCCTGTGTCTTAAAATAACAGGGAGGTGAAGACTCCATTGTTCAAGATGTAATATCCCACCCCTCATTGTGTTTAGCTGGTTAGTGGGCATAGAGGAGGTGGGAGGGGGCTGTCATTTACTACGGTGTATACGCCCACTCTATAGTCACATGAGCTTCTCAGATGCGATAAGGAGGAAATGCTCAGGGTAGAAATAGACTGAAAACTGAGCATGTGCCCTAGCTGCCAACACTTCTCTGCAAAATACCCAACTGCAGTGGGGACATGGAACAGAAAGCTCAACCAGGTGTTTTGCAGAATACAGAAAACGAATCTCATAGTGATCGAATATGAACTGCATGCAATACAACATTTATTGATATTTTTTAATGATGTGGGTGTAATGACACTTTAACACTTTGAGAACCTTTTAAAAAAGTTAAATATCCTGGTCTCCACAGCCTATATACTTACCACAGAGTCTGGGTACATTCTTTTCACACTCTCCAAAACCTCTGCTTTCTTCTTCTTGCGAGTGCCTTCATGATAATCGATCCTGGCGTTCTGCAGCTCACTAACAGTTATGTTGAGCTCCTCATTTACCTCTGACATCCTCTGAGTACTGTATTCAATTTCACGAACAAGCTGTTCCTCCTGATTCCTGTGCTCTTCAAGAGCATTGCTGAAAACAATTAACAATCATATTCTTTAATTAAGGGCAGAAGTGAAGGAAACAGAAATCGCCTTTAGGGATAGCCCAAAGCCATACGGTTAATAATAACATTGGGATTTTGGTTCACCTGCAAAATCCTTTTCTTGGGACACATCGGACTCCATATTCGTGACTATTTGAGTAATACTGCCATCTTCAGGTGAATGGACACAGACAAAAAAAGGCAGGAATCCGCACTCATAACCCCTCCAAGCTCAGCTAAGCTTTCGTTTTGGAGCAAGCAACAAGAAACATCCAACAGAAGGATTTTGGTGTCCTGGGATGTACTCAAAGAAAATAATTAACTTTATAGGTAAATCAAAAAGCCTAATTTCTTAATCATACATACAATACAGGACACAGATGACTTCATATTAATCGGCTGGGACGTCCAAAACCACTGAACATGAGGGATGAGCAACACGGCAACAAGGCCAAACATGCCCAAAACCCAAGAAGCCGAATGGGGGAGGGCCCACTATAAATATGCCTATGAGACCTTTTATCCAAAACTGGCATCCGCAGAGGCATGAACATCTACCTGATAGAACTTGGTAAAGATACGAAAAGGCGACCATATAGCAGTCTTACATACCCGAACAAGAGAAGCTTGATACTGAACAGGCCAGGAAACAATGACACGTCTGATGGAATGGGCTTTGACCGGGAAGGGAGGTACCTCGACACCATAGGTCTGAAAAATGAGCTGACAAATCCACCTTAAAATATTGGATTGAGAAGCGGCTTGACCCTTGCAAGGACTCACAGACAGAACAAAGAGGGAATCAGGCTGATGAAATGAAGCTGTAGATAGGTAAACTCATATCGTGAACATCAAAGAGTGAAGCACCTTCTTAGGATGCTTAGGATTAGGACAAAAAGATGGCACACAATGTCTTCAATCAATATGTAAATGGTTTGTCACAGCTCTCTAACGGCTACATCTGCAGGACAGCTTGTTCTGTTGAAAACTTCAGACTTACTGGCAGGATCAAGTGAAAATAAGGGGAACTACCTGTCTGACACCCTATAAAATAGTACTAAATCATATAAACACAAAAAACACTAAAAACAAGAAAGCTTGCTCTGAACATACAAGATAAATTATAACCACTGATGCTCGGATTGTGTCTTAATACAGACAATATAAAAGTCCACATGTATAGAAAAAAGTCCATAATGTGATGATACAACAGTGAAATCCGTATCTATTCATCCATGTGATATAGATCAGATCCATGCACCCAGGTAGAAAGCTTCTTACCAGATTATAAGGACCATTAAACTAGTAAATGGTCTAACAGCGCATAGGGGGTAAATCACCTGGAAAAATGTGTAGTAAGACAAGAAAGGTGCTCCCAAACCGACATAAAACACTCCAGCATCTTACCAGATTATATTGACCATTATTGTTAGTAAATGGTCAAAAAGCACATGAGGGGTTAATCTCATCTGACAGCTGCAGTCTCTCATCCATTGTTCATGCAGGATGGGTGCCGCCACAAAGTATGTCAGAAATGATGGAAAAAAAGGCAGACCATAGGTGTAGTACCTTATGAACCTATTTATTTAAAAAAATCTGTAGTGGGCACTCACATTAGAACTTCAAGACATGTCATAAAAGCCTGTGTTTCCGGGCACCCAGAGCGGACACACCCATTCGCACAATCAAACACAGCGTGCGTGATGATGTCACTCTCGTAGGCCCTACCCTACGTGTTTCATCACAGATGACATCCAGGTTCTGCAAGGATCCTAACTTTAATGTCGGGATCAACCCAGATACTTGACCTGCTGTTGGCATAGCCGCTCTTGCCCCCTCCACGGCCCAGTGCTCCAGTAAGGATTGGAGGGGTAGAGCAGAGAGCCAGTGACTGACAGGCCGTCCCCATTCTTGAATGCAGTTTGCAGGTACAGTCACTCTGGCCTGCCTGCCTTAGCAACCATTTTGAACAAGGCCTACCTCTGCCCCTCAGAGATGTAAGGGACACGCCAGAAGTAATGGGAACACATTGAATCAAAAGATCTTCAGGGTGGCATAAAGAAAAACATCCACCACCTACAATCACTAGCTAAATAGGGAACACAGTGAATCAAAAGATCTTCAGGGTGGCATAAAGAAAAACATCCACCACCTACAATCACTAGCTAAATAGGGAACACAGTGAATCAAAAGATCTTCAGGGTGGCATAAAGAAAAACATCCACCACCTACAATCACTAGCTAAATAGGGAGGCTTAGCTGAGTTGGGAGGGGTTGTGCTTGGGACAATTTTTTTATTTTTTCACTAGTGTCTAAACTACTTGCAACACAACCCAAGTATGAATATGAAGTCCTTTGTGTCCTATGATGTACAATTAAGCTTTAGTACTTTGAATATGCACTGTGTTGTGATAGACGTTCTTGTGGTTTACTTGCCAAAATTGTTTACCAACTTTTACCAAGCTCGCCTGGTCTGGAAAAGCAATGCCGACAGATGAAATTAATAACATGCTGTAAATATAAAGTAAGTAATGTAGGTTGCTAATAACAATAAAAAAGGAATTTTGAATGGTCCTCATACCATGGAAGCTGCAAAAAATAATTTATGGAAGACCCCTTTTCCTCCATTTTTGGATGAATGGGTCATGTCTTATTGTGGATTGGTGGTGTCTGTGTCCAATCATGTTCTAATGTATATGGCTGATTTTAACTGGCTATTTGGAGGTCTGTTTGATTGTATGCTTTTAGTCTGTGTATTCGCAGATTGGTTGGTTTGCTTGTCTGTCTGTGTGTGGGTCCTTTGGATTGGTTGGGTATGTTTGGTGGTTGCTTGGTGACTAGTTTGGGCGTCTGTTAGTTTGTTATGTATGGGGGAACACCTCACAGTCCTTGCCAGGGTGAGGTCTCTCATCTACCGCACCCCTCCCCTAGCATGGGATATGGGCACGTGCATGGTCTGCGCGTCACTTCCGGCATACGCTGGTCTGATCCGGAAGTGTAGTTGCGGGAGTGAGTTTACCTTGCCCCACCATTTTTGACCATGCGCAGTTGACGGTTTGTCCGTGCATGCCCAGAGACATACCTGCCCGTGCTTTCGTTCAGGACGTGGCAGGCACGGGGAGGAGCTGCACTGCGGCCAGCCATTTGCATGCCCCTATTTATTAAAATAAAATAAAGATCCTGTTCCCTTAACCACTTCAGCCCCGGACCAATTGGCAGCCAAAGGACCAGGCCCCTTTTTGCAATTCGGCACTGCGTCGCTTTAACTAACAATTGCGCGGTCATGCGACGTGGCTCCAAAACAAAATTGGCGTCCTTTTTTTCCCACAAATAGAGCTTTCTTTTGGTGGTATTTGATCGCCCCTGCGGTTTTTATTTTTTGCGCTATAAACAAAAATAGAGCGACAATTTTGAAAAAAATGCAATATTTTTTACTTTTTGCTATAATAAATATCCCCAAAAAATATATAAAAAAACATTTTTTTTCCTCAGTTTAGGCCGATACGTATTCTTCTACATATTTTTGGTAAAAAAAATCGCAATTAGCGATTATTGATTAGTTTGCGCAAAAGTTATAGCGTTTACAAAATAGGGGATAGTTTTATAGCATTTTTATTAATATTTTTTTTTTATTAGTAATGGCGGCGATCAGCGATTTTTATTGTGACTGCGACATTATGGCGGACACATCGGACATTTTTGACACATTTTTGGGACATTTGTCATTTATATAGAAATCAGTGCTATTTAAATAGCACTGATTCCTATGTAAATGACAGTTGTAGTTAGGGGGTTAACCACTAGGGGGCGGGGAGGAGTCAGTGTGACGTGTTCTGTTTTTTTTTACAGTAGGGGGGCGTGGCTGTACATCTGACGTCATTGATCGGCGTTCCCGATGACAGGGAACCGCCGATCACTGACAGTCAGTGTAGGAAGCGCGGGGAGAGGTTTGTTTACATAGACCTCTCCCCGTTCTTCAGCTCCGTAACCCGATCGCGGGATACCAGCGGCGATCGGGTCCGCTGGTCCCGCGGCCGTGGTCACGGAGCTCCCGACCGGGTCGCGCGCGCGCCCCCCGGGCAGGCAAATTAAAGGGGACGTACAGGTACGTGCTTTTGCCTGCCCGTGCCATTCTGTTGACGTATATCTACAGGAGGCGGTCGGGAAGCGGTTAAAGTAGGTTATACAGCACAGTGCTTGTAATTTGGATCCCTGTATCACCTGAAATACCCTGCTAATCCTGCCAGTTTCTACCCTCCCCCTGTAAACTGACCACGATAATCATGACTGCTATGCTCCGACACCATGGTCGGTTTGCGCAATTCCGTAATCTGCAGCCTGTCTCCTGTGTCCTCCCCCTCCCTGCCTCTGCTCTCGTACCAGTGAACGCGCCCCCCCCCCCCCCCCTAAACAGAGGGCCCAATCTGTCAGTTTCTCATCCAAAACTGAAGGATCTTTAGTAAAATCAGCATTAACACCTTACACATAATTAAGCACACATTTAACCCCTTAAGTGCCCTAGATAGTAACTCCTTCCCAGCCAGTGTCATTAGTACAGTGACAGTGTATAGTATTATCACTGATCACTGGTGATGTCAGTGTCAGTCAGCTCCCCCCAGCGTCAGTTTCAGATTGCCTGACATTAGTAGTACGAGAAAAATTCCAGCATATATACACACACACCATAGTTTGTAGGAGCTAAAAACTTTCATGCAAACCAATCAAATATATACTTATTGCGTTTTTATTTAATTTTTATCAAAAACATTTTTTTTTATTGTTTATTGGATATGTTTTATTGCAGAAAGTAAGGACATTTCAAAATTTCTGGTCTTTTTTCATTTTTATTGCAAAAAATAAAAAAGCAAAGGTGATCAACTGCTAGCCGACCAGTTATACTGCGGCAGGTTGGCCCGGCTGCTCAAATTGCCGTAGGTATACGTTGTCTCCAAGACGCTATTGCAGCGTGTCCCCGAAGCCGATACGAGTGCCCGGAAGGCGCAATGTCCGCTGGGCACCCGCGATCGCTCGTGACAGAATGAGAATGGGGACGTGTGTGTGTGTGTGTAAACACACACATCCCAGTTCTGTCAGGGAAGAGGAGACAGATCGCGTGTTCCTACTAAGTAGGAACAACAATTTGTCTCCTCCTTTAGTCGCTCCCTTCCCCCCACAGTTAGGACACACAGTGAGGGAACACATTTAACCCCTTGATCGCCCCCTAGGGTTAACTCCTTCCCTGCCAGTGACATTTATACAGTAATCAGTGGCTATTTTTAGCTCTGATCGCTGTATAATTGTCAATGGTTCCAAAAAAGCATCAAAAAGTGTCCGATCTGTCTGCCGCAATGTCACAGTTCCGATAAAAATTGCAGATAGCCACCATTAATAGTGAAAAAAAAATAATAAAAAATGACATAAATCTATCCCCTATTTTGTAGACGCTATAACTTTTGTAAAAGTCAATCAATATACACTTATTGCGATTTTATTTTACCAAAAATATGTAGAAGAATACATATCGGCCTAAACTGATGAAGAAATATGTTTTTTGGTATTATAGCAAAAAGTACAAAATTGTGTATTTTTCAAAATTGTCACCCTTTTTTTGGTTATAGCGCAAAAAATAAAAACCGCAGAGATGATCAAATATCACCAAAAGAAAGCTCTATTTGTGGGGGAAAAAAACGAATTTGCTTAGGTACAACGCCGAACGACCGCGCAATTTTCAGTTAAAGCGATGCAGTGCCGTATCACTAAAAATTGCCTGGTCAAAAAGGGGGCAAATCCTTCCGGACCCGAAGTGGTTAAATATCACCAAAAGGAAGCTCTGTTTGTGTGAAAAAAATTATATAAATTTTGTTTTGGTACAGCGTTGCATGACTGCGCAACTACCAGTTAAAATGGCGCAGTGCCGAATAGCAAAAAAAAGGCCTGGTCATGTAGGGGGTAAAATCTTCCGCAGCTCAAGTGGTTAAAGAGATTCACACTATTTGTCCTGTTTACCATTATCATTATAAATGAAAGTCAAGAAAATACCAAATTTTTGTCCCCGGAAAAGTAATAGAGGAGAAATCTTCCAATGGGGATACTAGGTTGTGATGACCTGGGGGTCCCCAAATTTGCAGGGATTTCCTCTCTCTTCCTGTTTGGACTATTGGACAGGATGTGAAGGAAATCTCTAAAATGGGACACAAATGGCGAATTAAAAAAAACTGACAGGGGTTATAACCCCTCCCTTGCGCTAACCGAAATTAAAAAAAAAAGGGTTTGCTTATTATAGTTCTACTTTAAGGCCTCAGCAACTGTTTAGGGTACATCGGTATGTGATTCTGGTGCTTGTGGACAAAGCTAACATTGTCCCTGCTGATCAAAACTGTCAGTGGGCAGCTGGCTATGACTAGCTGTACTCACTGCATTTGAGATTGAAATGAAATTTGCACAAGAGCCTGAATATAAATAGGAGATTTGAAATCCAAAGATGTAAATAACAATAAAATAGAGAAAAAAAAGAAAGTTAGGGTTTTGCATAATCAGAGAAAAAACTGAACCCTTATGGTTGCCAAGATTCAAAAGGGGTTTCTCATTACAGTGGGGAACCATAAAACCACCTGATTGGCAATAACTAGTATAAAGTGTGCCCCTGATCTTGGTATCAATTGTTCAGCCTCTCTCTGTCAACAAAGTAATTGATGTAAAACAGTCACAAATTGGGCAAGACAAACTGAGCATTTAACATAAAAAATGCAAAGCTCAGGTCACTTTAGTAAAAACTAAATTTATAACAACCTTATTTGTATACAGATCTTAACCTTTCTTTAAAAAGTAGACCCACTCCACCCTCCTAACACTGTCTCATTTACATTAAGTTAAAGAGGAAGTAAAGCCTATTTAAAAAAAAAAAAAAACGGAACCTGCAAAGGCATAATGAGCTAGTATGCATAGCATACTAGCTCATTATGAATGACTTACCTGAGAACGAAGCCCCCGAAGCGGTCCTCATCCACGATCTTTTGCGCCGCCATCAAACCCGGAGTGACTTCCGGGTCTCGCCTCTCAATCGCTGTCATTCGCTGACGGCATGCGCATGAGAGCGGCATATCGCCGTGATCCCGGCATGTGCAGTGCGCCTGCGCACCGCTGTCTACGGCGCATGCACCGTAGATAGCGGTGCCTTTTCTTTTCTAAATATCTCCTAAACCATGTAGGTTTAGGAGATATTTATTGGACCTACAGGTAAGCCTTAATCTAGGCTTACCTGTAGGTCAAAGTGGTTTGTAAGGGTTTACAACCACTTTAAAAGTTAACATTTGTATAAAATCAAAAAAGCATGTGGATATGCATTTTTAGCATCTGAAGTGCCCAGGTTAGTAACGAATTTATACCAAACATCTACCATATACGTAGAAAAACCATTCATGCGCAACATAAGGAATTTTACAATTGGCTTTTTTTAAGTATACTTCTATGGGATGATTTGACAAGAAGTAAATTGCCATGGCAAATATCTTCACCACTAAACTATTTACTGCAAATTACTTAATTTGTAACAACTTGAAGAACATATGCCTATTTGTACCTAAATGTTCATAAAAACTCTTCTGTAAACTGCAACTTGTAATTATAGTTAACCACTTGCCGACCAGCCGCTGCAGTTATACTACAGCAGGGTGGCTCTTTTGCGCGAATCGCCGTACCAGTACAGCGCTTTGTGTAATAGATACAGTGTGCGAGCCTGCGGCACCGGAGCCAATGCATGTGGCCGACGGCCGTGATCGCTCCACAGAGAGGCAGAACGGGGACTTCTATCAGGGGAGTACAGTGTGATCAACTGTTCCTAGTGATTAGGAACAGCGTTCTCTCTGTACTCCCAGTCAGTCCACTCCCCCCACAGTTAGAAACCCCTCCCTAGGACACACCTAACCCCTTGATCGCCCCCTAGTGTTAACCCCCTCCCTGCCAGTGTCATTTATACAGCACTGATTGCTGTATAAATGTCACTGGTCCCAAAAAAAGTTTCAAAAGTGTCCAATCGGTCTGCTGCAATCACACTAACAATGGCTGATGACAGCCATTACTAGTAAAAAAAAAAAAAAAAAAAGAAGAATAAAAATGCCATTAAATCTATCCCCTATTTTGTTGACGCTATAACTCTTGCACATAGCAATCAATATAAGCTTTTTTTTTTCTACCAAAATTCTGTAGAATACATATCGGCCTAAACTGATGAAGAAATTATTTTTTAACATTTTTTTTTGGGGGGGATATTTATTATAGCAAAAGGTTTTTTTCAAAACTTGTCGGTCTTTTTTTGTTTATAGCACAAAAAATGAAAAACCGCAGGGGTGATCAAATGCCACCAAAAGAAAGCTCCATTTGTGGGGAAAAGAGACATAAATTTATAAAGGAATCTGTACCCCCCTCCCCCCTGAAAGGTGCCAATTGTGGCACCGGAGGGGGGGGGGGGGGGGGGAGGGTTCCGATGAGCGGAAGGTCCACTTTAAGCACTTGGGCATTTCACCTGCTCAATAAGAGACATCCTCCCTTTCACACAAGCGGACCGATCATTTTATTAGTTCAGTCATGTCAAAACGGATAAAGTATTTATCAGGTTGTCATCAGTGCTCATCAGTTTTTCATCCGTGCTCATTTGTTTTTTTTACATCCACTACCGATGCAAACACGGATGATCATTTGTCAGTTTACATGCGTTTTTCGTCCCATCCGTATTTTTTAAACGGAAGAAAAGCTTTGATCAGTTTAAAAAAAACAGATGACGGATGTAAACTGATGTAAATGGATGTCCGTTTCTCATCCGTCAACGGATGGATAAAAAATGGACAGCATGTGTGAAAGGGGCCTTGTGAAAACTTCACACTGTCTTTCTAGGATGTCAGGACCTGCAAAAATTGGTTAAATTCACGCACACCTAGCTCGGGAGGCGCAACATTTAAAAAAATAATTATTCTTTGCCGACTACTGCGTTTACTCCAAACCCTTCATATCCACATTCATATCCAATTGTCAGTCTTTTTTTGTTTATAGAGCAAAAAATAAAAACCGCAGAGGTGATCAAATACCACCAAAAGAAAGCTTTATTTGTGGGGAAAAAAAGGACATAAATTTTGTTTGGGTACAACGTTGCACGACCACACAATTAGTTAAAGCAACGCAGTGCCGTATCGCAAAAAATGGCCTGGTCATTAAGGGGGTAAATCCTTCTGGGGCTGAAGTGGTTTATAAAGGAGCTAACACCACATACCAATATCAGCGTTTAAGCTCTGTTGAAGGGTGAAATGCAATAGGAGTTTCTGGATCTAGGAGGGGGATGTGCTGGTTTCATCTAATGGAAAAAAATTACTTTTGAACACTGACATCTGTGTGCAGTGGTGGCTCCTTCAATGGATTAAGGTGTGGGAGCAGACACAAGTTTGTGAGCCAGACCACCAGCCATGGCTGAATGCACAAGTCAAAGGGAAATTGAAATAGTGTCAGTTTACTTCTTTGTAATTGTGTTTACTGGCCTTTTAGTATAAGAAAACATTATTCATATGTAGCACATACATGCAAGTGTTGATGTAGTCTTCCAATTTCCCCACTCTCCTGTTGTAGTCGTCAATCTGCTCCTCTACACACTTTTTGTTTACCTGTGATAAACAAAGTAAAACATCTCTTTCAAATTGTAATGTTTTTAAATCATGGTATTAAATAAATGTAGACAGATTTATCGGTGTTAAAGCTGCAAAATATTTACCTCTATTTCTTTTTGTCTCCTCTGCTGAATTGCTATCTTCTCTTCTATAGCCCTCTCTTCCCAGTGAAGCTTTTCCAGCTGCTGCCCCAGTACAGCATTTTTCTTTCTCGACTCCTCTTTTAACATTCTGTATTGATCCAGCTATGAAGACAGGGATGTTACAACCGCCTATTAGCTGCTAATTCTGAACAACTCCTCCAAGCAAAATATAATAAAGCCCTACTTTGGTTCTGCCTCCTAGCCTGAAAAAAGGAATTACCCCTAGGTTTAAGATTTGGGATGAAAACAATAACATGTAAATGCCTTCTGCTTTAAAGTGCAGTAGACATAGTTTTTTTTATTTGTACCTACAGGAAAGCCTATAATAAGGCTTAATATAAAAAGTAGGAATAAGTATAAATGCGCAACAAACTAAATTCCAGCCCGTGCGCCAAGGACGACCAACCTAAAGCTAAAAAGCTGCTACTGATATGGGTGTATATAAAGAAAGGAGATCAGACAGTGGTCCGAATCGGATGTAGCCTGATAAGTAGCGCTGAAGTAAATCACACACAATTACATATTAAATAAATAAAGATAATACAAGAAAAACTAGACAGATATGACTTTACAAATAATCCCTCGTGATAACTGATAAAAGGTGTCCTAAATAAGAGATCAATATCGTACACAAACAATTGAAGATGTCCTTCAAACAATATAGTGTATAAAATAAATATAGACAAAAAAGTGCTCCAGTGTTAATAAGTGTTCATAAAGATGTGAATCAAAAAATATATATATCTGCAAGTGAAAAAACAAATGGATGGAGCTCCTATAAAAAGGACGTGTATCTTCACAAACGTATATAATCGATCAATCTTCCACCACACCGTTGTGCTCAAAAGTGTCCACTCCCTTAGGAAACTCACTCACCGAATATCGTTGCCCACACTCACGTGTAAGGCTAAATCGCATAACCACTTTCCCACACTCGGTCAGCGTTCTTCCAATATATTCTCCAGTGTTAACAGCTAGGTGAAAACGCAGTGTTCCATATGCAAATAAACAAATGTGCTCCAATAGTGTATTATTGCAAATTTATTAAAATAGCCCACACTTCAAGCTTCAAACATTAGACTCACATTTTAAAAGAATAAAATAAGCAGAAACAGGATCACCAGACGCCACAGCAAGCTCCACTTCAATATTCAAAGACACTGCAATCTCACTTCAGATTATAGATACTAGGTCACGGCGGACCTGGGGTGTTTGCAAGACCACCCTGTAGTTCTCACCCTCCACTGTTATTGGAACGCCTCAGTATTTCCACCGCAGCTGGTAGGGACAAGTAGTTCATACAAATGCTAGATTCAAATGCCGCTAAGCCACGCCCCCGACATGTTTCGTCACTTCCTGGACTTATTCATGGGGTTGGCCGAGCGGTCAGTCATTAGGGGAAATATACCCTCCCCTCCCTCCCCATTGGTGGAATGTCATAACCTATCAAGCATCAATGGGGCGGACACTGTGGACCTAGCCACTCCCATTTCCCTGTTAACCCTATCGGTTGGTAAAAGTATCCCCCCTCATACTGTGTGGAAACAAAAATCCTTCCCCCATTACCTCATAAGCTGTCCCCATTGTAAGGCCGTCAGACCGTGACTCCGGATCCCAGTGCGCCTGTGCGCATCTTCAGATCCGCCACACGCGCACAGATCCCGCCGAGGTGGTGCCTAGGTTGGCGGGATCTGTGCGCGTGTGGCGGATCTGAAGTGAGATTGCAGTGTCTTTGAATATTGAAGTGGAGCTTGCTGTGGCGTCTGGTGATCCTGTTTCTGCTTATTTTATTCTTTTAAAATGTGAGTCTAATGTTTGAAGCTTGAAGTGTGGGCTATTTTAATAAATTTGCAATAATACACTATTGGAGCACATTTGTTTATTTGCATATGGAACACTGCGTTTTCACCTAGCTGTTAACACTGGAGAATATATTGGAAGAACGCTGACCGAGTGTGGGAAAGTGGTTATGCGATTTAGCCTTACACGTGAGTGTGGGCAACGATATTCGGTGAGTGAGTTTCCTAAGGGAGTGGACACTTTTGAGCACAACGGTGTGGTGGAAGATTGATCGATTATATACGTTTGTGAAGATACACGTCCTTTTTATAGGAGCTCCATCCATTTGTTTTTTCACTTGCAGATATATATATTTTTTGATTCACATCTTTATGAACACTTATTAACACTGGAGCACTTTTTTGTCTATATTTATTTTATACACTATATTGTTTGAAGGACATCTTCAATTGTTTGTGTACGATATAATAAGGCTTACCTGTAGGTACAGTGAATATCTAGTAAACGGTAGACATGTGCAATTAGTTTTGTTTTTCGTTCTTTTCCGTTATTTTCGTTCGTTCGTTTTCGTACGAATGAACGAATCGTTCGAATCCGAAAAACGAATCATTCGAATCGAACGAATCCGAAAAACAACGAAAATCCGAAAAAAAATAATTAGAAACAACGAATGTACTAATGAAGAAAATTCGAAAAACGAAGACGAACGAAAAAATTCGTACATTCGTAATTTTTTTTTTTGTTGAATTGGTAATTTTCCGTGTCCCTTACAATGGTGCTGCTTAACGTGCTTCGAATGGATTGAACAAAAAAATTTGTACATTCGTAACTTTTTTTTTCGATTCGTAACTTTTTTTTTCGATTCGTAAATTATTAAAATGTAATAATTGCATACACATTACATAAAATGTTGAATTTTGCTCCGATTACGAATCTACGAATGCGTCTGAAAATTAAACTAACGAAAAAAACGAATCAACGAAAAAAATAACTCTTACGAATGTATGAATCGTTACGAATACGAACACCGACGACTTACGAATCGTTACGAATCAACGGAAACGAAACGAAAACAAATTTTTTTGTTGTGCACATGTCTAGTAAAGGGGCACTGTTTAAGAGATATTCACCCTGCATGCAGCCGGTGACTTCTGGTTGGAAGCTAAACAGTGGGGACACTGTGTGGACAGTGAATAAGTCTTGCTTTTTTGACTGATGATTGCTGGATTGGATTTTTTAGGTTCTATCTGGGCCTTTTCCTTGTTGCTTTTAAATACCCTTTTCTGACACATTTTAAACTGTTTTTTTTTTTTCTTTGCTTCCGTCAGCCTACTAATTAAGGGGAGTGGTTAATTGGTCACAGGTGTTTGAGGCCTGTATAACCTTGTATAGTGCTCATTGTGAGCCTGCTCATCTTTGAGTCTGGTGGAACTCTGTCCAAGTGGAATTATTCTAAGTGGTGAGTTAAAACCAGAGTTGAAAACAGTCGTCAACATGTGACATCTTAAACTTCCTACAAGCAATTATATTGCAACTGGGAAATGAGTGCTAGCAGGGTTGGAGGTTTTGCTCAGTGCACACATGTATGCAAAATTGGTGCAACTGCTCCAGGATGGATACCGCTGTGACAGATGTGAGCGCGTTGCCCTTGTGGAAGCTCGCATTAGAGATCTGGAGGAGCAAGTTGCAACACTGGGCGGAAAGGACAACCTTGAAAGGGGTCCTCTGCTCGCTGAGCAGGTGGTCAGTAGGGGTGATGTGGAGGGTGGAGGGGCAAGTCAGGATTATCAGATAGGAAGATGGGTTAATGTAGTTAGAGGGAGTGGAAGGGGCTCGCAGAAAAGGAAGGCCAGTCCTGTATTTGTGCATCAAAACATGTTTGCCAAGTTGGGTGAAAATGTGGAGGTGGCAAACACAGAGGTGGCAGCCCTAGACGTCACTGCTATACCCCTAACAGCCGGGAGAGCAGCCCATCTAGTAGAGGTGGTGAGGGGAGTGTAGGTAGGCCTAGACAGTTGGTGGTAATAGGGGATTCTATAATCAGAAGGACTGAAGGAATAATTTGTTGCCAGGATTGCCTCAACCGAATGTTTTGCCATCTCCCTGGTGCTAGGGTTCGGCATGTGGTGGACCGGGTGGATAAACTACTGGGAGGGGCTGGGCATGATCCAGCTGTCTTGGTCCATGTTGGAACCAATGACAGTATACATGGAAGGTGGAGGCTCCTTAAGAATCAATTTAAAAAAACTAGGCTGCAAGTTGAAGGGAAGGACCTCCAAGGTGATATTCTCTGAAATATTGCCCGTGCCATGCGCAACACAGGAAAGGCAGGGGGTGATTAGAGAGCTGAATGCATGGCTAAAGACCTGGTGTAGGGAGAAGGGATTTGGATTTATAGAGCACTCGGCTGACTTTTCATTGGGGTGCAACCTATATGCTAAAGACGGTTTGCACTTAAATGGAAGGGGGTCTGCTGTGCTGGGGAAGAGGTTTATGGAAAGGCTGGAGGAGTATTTAAACTAGGATTGAGGAGGAGGGTGAACTAGAATTACATCGGGCAGACCGGTTAGTTAGGGGTCTGACATTAATGGAGGGTGGAATGGGAATAGATGGGGGGAGGGTTATGGCAGGTGACAAGAAATTTCCCATGTTGCAAACCGCCATTGGAAACTATATAATTTTTACTACTAAAAATGATATGAAAAACACCAGAGCAAAATATAGTAATGCATTAACCACTTTCCGACCGGCGCACGACGATGTACGTCCTGATTTTGAAGAGGGATATCTCGGTAACGGCAGCAGCTGCTGCCACAACCGAGATATCCATCTCTTCAGGCGCCGGTCGGCATTCCGATAATGGTGGTCATCGCGGCGGATTCGCCGCGAGATCACCGTTATCGGCGGCGGGAGAGGTGCCCCCCACTCCCGCCGCTTACCGGAACCGTCGGCAGCGGCGGAGGCGATCGGGTCCTTTCTCCTGCTCGGCATAGAGATGAGTGATGGTAAGATGGCCGCCACTCATCTCTATACCATAGGAGGGCGGAAGCGACGTCAAAAACTTCACTTCCGCCCATACCTCTTAAAGAGGAATTTTCAAATGTCATTTTTTTTAATTACATTTTTTTTTTTTTTTTTTTTCCCATTGAAGTCCAAATATGAGATCTGAGGACTTTTTGACCCCAGATCTCATATTTAAGAGGACCTGTCATGCTTTTTTCTATTACAAGGAATGTTTACATTCCTTGTAATAGGAATAAAAGTGAGCCAATTAATTTTTTTTTTAAAAACTGTGTAAAAATAAATAAAATCAAGTAAAATAAATAAGAAAAACAAAAAAAAATTTTTTTAAAGCGCCCCGTCCCGACGAGCTCGTGCGCAGAAGCGAACGCATACGTGAGTAGCGCCCCCGCATATGAAAACGGTGGTCAAACCACACATGTGAGGTATCGCCGCGATCGGTAGAGCGAGAGCAATAATTATAGCCGTAGACCTCCTCTGTAACGCAAAATATGCAAGCTGTAGAATTTTTTAAACGTCGCCTATGGAGATTTTTGAGGGTAAAAGTTTGATGCCATTCCACGAGCGGGCGCAATTTTGAAGCGTGACATGTTAGGTATCAATTTACTCGGCGTAACATTATCTTTTACAATATATAAAAAAATTGGACTAACTTTACTGTTGTCTTATTTTTTTATTCAAAAAAGTGAATTTTTTCCAAAAAAAGTGCGCTTGCAAGACCGCTGCGCAAATACGGTGTGAAAAAAAGTATTGCAACGACCGCCATTTTATTCTCTAGGGCAGGGGTCTCCAAACTGCGGCCCGAGGGCCAGATGTGGCCCGTTGATAGCCTTTATGCGGCCCTTGGGACACAACTCCTTCCACTGATATGAGGCACTATTCCTCTCACTGACACCAACAATGGGGCACTATATCTTCCACTGATACCAATGATGGAATACTATTCCTCCTACTAATAGGGGGAATACTCCTCCTATTGACCACCAACCCTAACGCCATATTTATTCTCACTGATGCTGGGCCCGTGACATTTTCTGCCCCTGCTGGCCACAATCCGGCCCTCCTAAAGTTTGAAGGACAATAAAGTGGCCCTTTGTTTGAAAAGTTTGGAGACCCCTGCTCTAGGGTGTTAGAAAAAAAAAACAATATATAATGTTTGGGGGTTCTAAGTTTTTTTTCTAGCAAAAAAAACTGTTTTAAACATGTAAACACCTAAAATCCAAAACGAGGCTGGTCTTAAAGTGGTTAAAGTGTTTGTTCACCAATGCCAGAAGTCTGCCAAGCAAAATAGGCGAGTTGGAAGCTCTGGTGCATGAGGAGAGCTATGATGTAATCGGTAAGGCTGAAACTTGGCTTCAATCTTCACATGACTGGGCTATTAATATTCCTGGCTATGCACTCTTTCGGAGAGACAGGGTAAAAAGGAAAGGTGGCGGGGTCTGTCTCCATGTGAGAAGTGATCTCAAAGCAAGCGTGAAAGAGGACCTGGTGGATGGAGAGTGTGATGAGTCTGAAGCATTATGGGTGGAACTGCATATAGATGTGCGTAGTTCAAAGTTAATCATTGGAGTTTGTTATAGACCACCCAATGTTAACAAGGAGGTGGAGACTCCTTGCACAGATGGAAAGGGCTGCAAGGGCTGGGACGGTGATAATAATGGGGGATTTTAACTACCCAGAAATTGACTGGAGTAATGCCACTGCTGGGACAGTTAAAAGGGCAAAAATTTATAAACCTGTTACAGGACAATTTTATGGTCCAGTTTATTGAGGCCCCAACTAGGAATGATGCTCTGCTGGATCTGGTAATCTCAAACCATGCAGAGCTTATTACTAATGTTCAGATAAAGGAACACCTGGGTAGCAGTGATCATAACATGATTTCATTTGATGTTAGCTGTAAGCAAGAAATGCATACGGGAAAGATAAAAATGCTCAACTTCAAGAGAGCAAATTTTCCAAGGATGAAAAAAGACTGTTTGGGACCTCACTGCAAAGTATATTCCCAATAAGTTTAAAAGGCTTAAAATAAAACCTATGTGGCTCATGGTCAAAGTTAAAAAAAAAGCTATAAACAATAAGAAAAGAGCTTTTAAAAAATATAAAAATGAAGGAACACTAGTGTTGTTGAAATGTTACAAAGAATTTAACAGAATATGTAAAAAGGAAATCAAGGATGCAAAAATTCAAAACGAACGACAGATTGCAAAAGATAGTAGGACAAACCCCAAAAAATTCTTCAAATATATTAATAGTAAAAAGGTCAGGTCTGAGCATGAAGGCCCTTTACAAAATAATCTAGACTGGGTGACTGGGGACAAAGAGAAGGCTAATTTATTAAATAATTTCTTCAGCACAGTGTATACAAAAGAGCATGTGGGCGCTCATGTCCACAATGGGGGTGGTATTGACACAGCCCCAAATGATCCACAATGGCTCAAAAGTGATATGGTCCAGAAATATTTAGACAGAATAAAGGTGGATAAAGCACCTGGACCTGATGGCATCCACCCACGGATCCTAAAAGAATTGAGCTCTGTAATTTTAAAGCCATTGTATTTAATTTTTAGGGACTCATTAATGACAGGAATAGTACTACTGTATTGGCGCAGGGCGAACGTGGTGGCTATATTTAAAAGGGGAACAAAGTCTTTACCAAGTAACTATAGTTTAACTTCTATAGTCGGGAAGATACTGGAGTGTTTAATAAAAGACCACACAGAAGAGTTCTTGCTGGAAAAAAAACATTTTAAGCAACAGACAGCATGGATTCATCAAAAGACAGAAGTTGTCAGACAAACCTGATTTCTTTTTATGAGGTGGTAAGTAAAACCTTGGACAGAGGCATGGCTGTGGACGTGGTATACTTGGATTTTGCAACAGCGTTCAATACAGTTCCCCACACACGGCTCATGTGTAAGGTAAGGTCTACAGGCTTGGAAATATCAGTTTGTAAATGGATAGAAAACTGTGGTAGTGGTTAATGATTCTTACTCTGAATGGTCTAAGGTTATCAGTGGTGTACCACAAGGTTCAGTGCTGGGACCCTTACTTTTTAATATCTTTATAAATGATATTGCAGATGACACCAAGCTATGCAGTGAAATACTGTCCTTACTGCAGGTCTCCAATTTACAAGCCGACCTCAATGCACTGTCTAATTGGGCGACTATGTGGCAGATGAGGTTTAATGTTGATAAATGTAAAGTTATGCACTTGGGGGCTAAGAATATGCATGCATCATACATGCTAGGGGGAGTACAACTGGGGGGGATCCATAGTGGAGAAGGATCTGGGGGTTTTGGTAGATCATAAGCTCAATAATAGCATGCAATGCCAAGCTGCGATTTCCAAAGCAAGCAAAGTCCTTTCTTGTATTAAGAGAGGTATGGACTCCAGAGAGAGAGATATCATTTTGCCCCTGTTCAAATCATTAGTAAGACCTCATCTGGAACATGCAGTTCAGTTTTGGGCACCAGTTCTCAAAAAGGATATCGGGGGAACTGGAGAAAGTGCAGAGAAGGGCAACCAAACTGATAAGAGGCATGGAGGAGCTCAGCTATGAGGAAAGATTAGAGGAACTGAATTTATTCACTCTTGAGAAGAGGAGAATAAGGGGGGATATAATGAACAGGTATACATATATAAGGGGTCCATATAGTGAACTTGGTGTTGAGTTATTCACTTTACGGTCAACACAGAGGACAAGGGGGCACAATTTATGTCTGGAAGAAGGGAGATTTCATCTCCAAATACGGAAAGTTTTCTTCACAGTAAGCAAAGGAGAGAAATACTCAGCGCAGTCATGCAATAAATAATAATATAAAATATAACCCTAGAATGCCTGCTGACACTCGAGGTAAATTCAGGAACACCTCATATGGACTCAAAAAATGTAAAAGTGCAGTGCAAAAAGATAATCTAATAAATAAATAAATATAAAATTGCATATAATCGCATAAAATGATCATGGAATGTCCCAGAAAGAATCATTAAAATTGCAGAGATATTAAATATAGTTGCAAGAAATGATCACGGACTGTCTCAGAGATAATCATATATGTAGTCCAAAATATAAAGTGCAAGTGCATTTAGACTAAATGCAGCTTTAAGTGAAGTGATGACAAAATTGTCCAGTAAAATATTAGTGCTGGTGATCCCTTCACCGAATGAAGTAAGGGTGGCCTCTCACCTCCCTGCTTCGACCTACAATAGGTCACAAAGCAGTAAGTAGTGGGTTAAAACTCTGCTCGCTCTCACCACCAGGAATTCATCTCCAGCAGGGGGAAGTTTCACAATACTCCAGCAGCAACCTCACCAAAATTCCAGCAGTAGCAGCATACATATGTAAAGTAAGAGGGGACAATCTAGTGCTCTCCGTTTTGAATATATTTAATATGCACAAATAACACACATAGGAAATACACTCACATTAATCGGCACTCTACCGCGAGTGTCAGCGCTGAATGTGTACAATAGAAAACTCCAAGATGGCCGCGGGTGACGTCACTCGCGCTCCCTGACCCTCGTACGCGTAACGTCCTAGCCAAGACTTCATCAGCGCGGGGCAGGGTAGCGACGAGGCGGCCCGCATGTTTCTTTATAGTGTCATTGTAACCGCAATCGACCAATCGGGTCACGTGGTGTTAATAGCCAATCACTTTTAGCGGTGCTGTGATTGGCTATTAACACCGCGTGACCCGATTGGTCACTTGCGGTTACAATGACACTATAAAGAAACATGCGGGCCGCCTCGTCGCTACCCTGCCCCACGCTGATGAAGTCTTGCCTAGGACGTAAGGCGTACGAGGGTCAGGGAACGCGAGTGACGTCACCCACGGCCATCTTGGAGTTTTCTATTGTACACATTCAGCGCTGGCACTCGCGGTAGAGTGCCGATTAATGTGAGTGTATTTCCTATGTGTGTTATTTGTGCATATTAAATATATTCAAAACAGAGAGCACTAGATTGTCCCCTCTTACTTTACATATGTATGCTGCAACTGCTGGAATTTTGGTGAGGTTGCTGCTGGAGTATTGTGAAACTTCCCCCTGCTGGAGATGAATTCCTGGTGGTGAGAGCGAGCAGAGTTTTAACCCACTACTCACTGCTTTGTGACCTATTGTAGGTCGAAGCAGGGAGGTGAGAGGCCACCCTTACTTCATTCGGTGAAGGGATCACCAGCACTAATATTTTACTGGACAATTTTGTCATCACTTCACTTAAAGCTGCATTTAGTCTTCATGCACTTGCACTTTATATTTTGGACTACATATATGATTATCTCTGGGACAGTCCGTGATCATTTCTTCACAGTAAGAGCTGTTAAAATGTGGAATAGACTCCCTCCAGAGGTGGTTCTGGCTAACTCAACAGATTGCTTTAAGAAAGGCCTGGATACTTTCCTAAATGTACATAATATAACTGGGTACTAACATTTATAGGTAAAGTTGATCCAGGGAAAATCAGATTGCCTCTTGGGGGATCAGGAAGGGATTTTTTTTCCCCTGCTGTAGCAGATTGGAGCATGCTCTGCTGGGGTTTTTTTTTGCCTTCCTCTGGATCAACTGTGGGTATAGAATTGGGTATGATTGTGCGATATTTTTTATTTTTATTTATTATTTCTTTTTTTTTAAGGGTTGAACTGGATGGACTTGTGTCTTTTTCAGCCTAGCTAACTATGCAACTCTGATGGTCCGGGTATTACATGCTGGACCTTCAGAGCTGGTGCTCTAAACGTGGTGCCTTTTGAGTCCCCGTTGGCATGCTTCACCATAAGTTGACTAGCTATCTTATTTGGGTCCCCCTTTAAGCCCCACAGTTATACAAGCTCAATATTAAAAGTGCATATATTTTTCCCAAAAGAATAGTAACATTTCCTACATTTCATTAATTTAAAGGGCAAATGCTTTAGTCTGAACAAAAAGGTCTCAACGTCCACAAGCATCCCAGCCTATTGCAGGAACACTTGGTCTCTTCCAACCTGGAGCATTTGAGTTTCACAAAATCAAAGATTGCAGAGAGTCTAATGTTTTCTGAAACATGGCATCTGAAAGACTTGCCACACAAAAAAAAAAATAGGACGAGATACTATCATTATGGCTCCCCGTGAAAATATAAAATTATACGTGACACAGAGAAACAAGGGTATTTTTGTACTTACAGCAAAGTAAGTTTGTTGGTATTCACAGACTATAACTGTGTAGATGTGTTTATAGAGAATCTATCAAGTAGAAAACAATCCAGGGATTTGAAAATGTCACAAGTATGATCAACTGGGATTTTTAAGATCTACTGAGCAGGACTCTATTGTCTTGAGCTTCAGAAAGCCCACATCCAAGGAATGGATGAAGCTGAATCAGGAAATACTTTTCTGCAGGTCCTTAGGTACAGCTTTCTCCTCAGCCAGGAGAACAGGGAGCAGCACAGGAATGAAATCAAGCAGAAGTGTCTGACACTGCTGATATACAGCTATAGGGCTGTATGCACAGAAGAGCTTAGGCACAGGAATTGCCTTGCTGTTTCTCAGGAGGAATTCAAGGCATAATGTAGATATTTCAGGGTATTGCTTAGGCACCATTAATATTTCCGATTGATCATTTTACCTCATCAAGCCTGCGCTTTAACAGTGAGGGATGCACCAGGGAAAAGGACCCAGTGTTATGTCAGTGGAAGAATAAGCTTCTATTACCTGACTTTGCTCTAACTCAACATCTGCTTGTCTTTCTAGATGCTCTTCTTCAAGCCTACAGTCAAATATTCTCCAGGCCTGCTGTACTTCATCAATCTCCTTTTCCAGCTCATTAATGTCTTGCTCCAGCGTTCCACAGCGTTTCTCAGTTTTCTTCAGGGAAGATTTAGTCATTTCAACTTTCTTCATCTGGTGTGCAGTATTTTCTTTTGCTTTAATGAACTGGGGCCTCAATTGATTTAGTGATGCTTCAAGGACTCTACAGGTAATGTGAGAAAAAGATCACCAAACTGGCTCTCTCTCTGTAAACTAACCATCAATCTCCTCCCCCCCCCCCCTTTAAAAAAAATAATAAATAAATTAAAAAAAAAACATAAAAATCAATAATATACCCTTAACCACTTAAAGCGGAGTTCCACCCTAAAGTGGAACTTCCGCTTATCGGATTCCTCCCACCCTCCGGTGCCACAATTGGCACCTTTCAGGAGGGAGGGGGGTGCAGATACCTGTATAATACAGGTATCTGCACCTACTTCCGGGACGAGATAGCCGGAGCTGTCCCGCCCATATCGGAAGATGCCCCGTTGTGTCTTGGGAAACACAGTTCCCAGGACACAACGGGGACCAATAGAGACGCGCAGCTTGACTCACGCATGCGCAGTAGGGAACCAGGCAGTGAAGCTGTTGCGTCTTCACTTCCTGATTCCCTGACAGAGGATGGCGGGCGAGGCAGCCAGGAGACGAGCGGTCGCTCGTCACATTCTGCCGACACCGCTGGAACCTGGAACAGGTAAGTGTCCATTTATTAAAAGTCAGCAGCTGCAGTATTTGTAGCTGCTGACTTTTAATATTTTTGGTGCGGGTGGCCATCCTCTTTAAGGACCGAGCCTGAGATTTGGCGTTTACAAGTTAAAAAAATTTTTTTTTTTGCTAGAAAATTACTTAGAACCCCCAAACACATTATATTTATATATATATATATATATATATATATATATATATATATATATATATATTATACACACACACACACACACACACACACACACACACATATATATACACAAATCAAAACGGGACACGTACTTCAATGCGAATTCCTTTTACTTCTTTATAGAAAGATCACATGCTATAAACAGCAACAGCCACTGTACAGTTGCGAGCTTATGCTCTTCATCAGGCTATCTCTTTGATTGATCCCATTTCTGGAGACCCGGATATACATTCATCAGTGTCGCATTGAGTCAGATTTATATTTTAAACCGACAGACCGGAACCAACTCATGTTTGACAGTTATCATCCCCCCCATGTCTTTAAATCTATTGTAAGAAGCCAGTTACTGGAGGGTAAAATGGATAGTCAGTGATGGGACCATAAGAAGAGCCAGACTAGATGAGATGTGCTGTAAATTTAAAGAACGGGGTTATCCAGATAATTTGATTAGACAAGAACTTGTAAAGGTAGTAAGCGATGGAACAGTGGTCGGTAATCGGCACTATGGGATGGATAAACCAAGACTCCCCTTTAGTTTTCAGTTTAACAGTTATAGCAAAAAGATATTTAACATTATCAAAAAACATTGGTCTCTTCTAAAAAGTCATACCCCCAGATTGAAATCTTACAGCAAACCCCAATGCGGGCTTACCACTGCAATAGGACCATAAGAGATTGGTTAGTTAAATCAGAGTTTAAGAGCGACAAGAAGGTATCCAAAATGACATTCCTTGGCAGTAAAAGGAAGGGATGTTTCCCTTGCTTGAAATGCATACAATGTAGTCTACTTCTTAAAGGCGATCATTTTATACACCCTACATGTGGCGATAAAATCACAATCAATGGATTTTATACCTGCCAATCTTCCTATGTTGTCTATATCCTAATATGCCCTTGTGGGTTATTATATGTTGGGTAGACCACACAGAAGATCAAAGATAGGATAGCACAACATCATAGTACGATTCGACTTAAACAGCCGAGTCTCCCTGTGTCCAAGCATTTTTTGGATAAGGTACACTGCGATTCTGATTTGCGATACATGGTTCTTGAGGAAGTGACTAGAGACAAAAGAGGTGGTGATCGGATTCTGAAACTTAAAAAGAGGGAGGTTTGGTGGATTAATCTACTACAATCTTTGAGTCCTAATGGAGTGAATAAGGATTATGATGATATGTACCTGTTTCTATGATGTGGGATTGGTTTTGTGAGATATATATTTTTGATATTAATTTGAGACATTTTTGGTGATCATGATACTATGAAATTTTAATATTAACAAACTTTTTTCCTGCAGGAATTGGTGGGAGCAGTATCAGTATATGTTCCATTTGGAATCTGGTGAAGACGATGTATTGTAAAATATGAGGCAATTGCTATTTTTCTACATAGTATCATGATGATTACCGAATTGAAACGATCTTTTAGTATATGCAATGTATGGTGATCTTAAATGATTGGATATGTTCTATACTGATGGGGTTAATTCTGAAGTTTCTAATTATGCTGATTGGTGATTTGTGACATGCACCTGTGTGGTACACCCTTGAGTCGGGTATATATATATATGTTTAGTTTGAGATAGTGTGTTACACAAGCCAGAGATAGCCTAATGAAGAGCGTAAGCTCGCAACTGTACAGTGGCTGTTGCTGTTTATAGCATGCAATGTTTCTATAACGAAGTAAAAGGGATTCGCATTGAAGTACGTGTCCCGTTTTGATTTCTGCATAAATTTTGGTGGAGTATTGGAAGTAGAACGAAGAGTAACCTGCCCGAATATAATGATATATATATATATATTTTCTAGCACCCTAGAGAATAAAATGGCGGTCGTTGCAATACTTTGTCACATCGTATTTGCGCAGCGGTCTTACAAGCGCACTTTTTTTTTGAAAAAAAATACAGTTTTTTTAATTAAAAAATAAGACAACATTAAAGTTAGCCCAAATTTTTTTTTATAATGTGAAAAATGTTAGGCCGAGTAAATTGATACCAAACATGGCACGCTTCAAAATTGCAATCGTTCGTGGAATGGCGACAAAGCGTTAAAAATTTCCATAGGCGACATTTAAAAAATTCTACAGGTTGCATGTTTTGAGTTACAGAGGAGGTCTCTCCAACGATCGCAGCGATACCTCACGTGTGGTTTGAACACAGTTTTCATATGCGGGCGCTACTCACGTATATGTGTTCGCTTCTGCACACGAGCTCGGCAGGAAGGGGCACGTTTAAAAAAATTATTTTCTTATTTAAAAAATTGTGTCACTTTTATTCCTATTACAAGGGATGTAAACATCCCTTGTAATAGAAAAAAAAGCATGACAGGACATCTTAAATATGAGATCTGGGGTCAAAAGGACCTCAGATCTCATATTTACACAAAAATGCAATAGAAAAAGAAAAGCTATGGGCGGAAGTGACGTTTTGAAATTGCTTCCTCCCTGCAATGGTATGGAGACGGGTGGGGGCCATTTTCCCCTCACTCATCTTCATACCACACATGGAAGAGGACCCGATCCTCTCCGCCTCTACCGATGGCTCCGGTAAGCAGCGGAGGGCACTGGAACGCAGTGGGAGGGGCCTGCTCCCGCCGACAATAAAAGTGATCTTGTGGTGAATCCGCCACAGAGACCATTTTTATCTGAAAGTGGACTGCATGCTGAAGAAGAGGATACCAATGGTTATGGCAGCTAGCTGCTGCCATAACACTATCCCTCTTCAAAGTACCGACATAAAAAATAAAAAAAATTAAATTTTTTTTTATAAAAATGCCATAAATCTATTCCCTATTTTGTAGGCGCTATAACTTTTGTGCAAACCAATCATACGCTTAATTTTATTAACAAAAATATGTAGAAGAATACATATCGGCCTAAACTGAGGAAAAAGTACCAGTTACTTACCGGTAACGGTCTTTCTAGGAAATCTTCCAGGACGGCACACCTGAGAGATGAGAGGCTCCTCCCTACAGGAAACACAATCAAGCGACAGCTGTTTTGAGTCCCCACCCTTCCCCTTGATCCTCAGTTTGTAGAGAAGTAACTCCTGAACCCGGTTCACAAGGGAAATCATTCCTCAGATACTCCCCTTCTAGTGTTGTACAATTTTCCCTCCTCCAACGGGCGGGAAGTAGGCCTGCCGTCCTGGGAGATTTCCTAGAAAGACCGTTACCGGTAAGTAACTGGTACTTTTCTCAAGTCATCTTCCAGGACGGCACACCTGAGAGGATAAACAAGTACCTCAGGCCTACCTTAGGGTGGGACCACTGCAAGACCCTCTTGGCGAACCTTGGTTCTGCAGTGAGCTTTACCTCCACTCCATATGCTTGATGAAGGTATCTTAGCTGGATCATGCTGCTGATCTGCAGGTCTGCTCCACAGATGTCCCTGCCTTTCCTGCTTCGGATGCAGGATCTAGGTGGAGTGGGCTCTTAAAGATAGAATCAGAAAACATGTTAAACTTGTAGGTTAGCAATGTTGCCTGTCTCACACATCCAACAACATGGCCTATTGTACCACTAAAAAGATTAATCAGATACCTGTGTTGTAAGACATGGACACTACATTGATCAATAAGAGGGCCCGTTTTAACACTACCCTATTCAGGGAAATAAAACTGCAAAAAAGGGGGGGGGGGGGGGCCTGACAGACCTTTTTTGTTCCTTTTTATCTTTACGTCAGCAAAGACTAAAGGGAAGTCTACTTAAGGGTAATAGATTAACAAAAGCTTGATCCCTGGGTTTAAGGCATGCCCAATCTATGGCTTTACTTACGCCTGAGAGCCTACTTCAGGAGATTAAAGTCCATAGCAGGAGTAGAACACCCATATTGCTACATCTAGTTTTGCTACAAGGGCGAAATGAAGGCCAAGCACCGAGCCGTAACCTATTCGGTCGGGTATACATCTTTATATTTCATCGTCAGGCCAGAACACTCCTCTGAACAGAACTTCCTAAGTTCTTACTAAACAGGGCGATTCATTATCCCCTTCCGCCAGTGTCCCATAACCCTACTGGGCTTAAACCCTAGGAAATGGTACTGGCATCCCAGAATGTAAGGGGTCAAGGCTTTCTGACATACGACGTCTGCAGCCAGAACTCCTGGCCCCTCCACGGAAAAGAAGGCTGAAATACAAAAAGGTGATACATGTATTATTATTATCACAAATAAAAAGATCATAGATTGTGGGCATGGCACAATAGATTTATACAGAGAAGGACACAAGCATAGACAACAATGTTGTGTATCTGAGTGTGACTAGCTAAACCGATGCATCAAATATGGGAAGAGACCCAAATCTGAACCTCAATGTAGACAGTCCTCACAGTCTGGTTTTCTAATGTGCTGCCAAGATGTAAAAACATTAAGACACAAGCAAACCCTAAATGCTGCGTATTTCTTAAGTGCAACTAGCCAAGTCATAACTGATATATAAATACAGAAAGGACGGGAACCCCCTTTACTGTGGTGTTTTACTGATGTACAGCAAAACAAGGCTATAAATATAAGACAGAAAGACCCAAACTTCTATGTTGCGTATTTCTGACAAACCACCAAATACAGTTATCAGATCAATATGAACACCAACTCCCGTGTTGTGCATTTCTGCTGTGCCACAGGGTAAAATAATATGGAACACAAGACAATTCATTTCTGTTATTCAGTTCTGTAGTCAGATAGAACCACCACTGAGAAAAGACACAAGCAACCTGCAGCATTGTGTTTTTCTGAAGAGCAGTAAGGTAAGGCAATATGAAACAGAAAGCACCAACAAGCTTCAATCTTGAGTATTTCTGCTGTGCAACATAAAAACAGAGACACTAAGAAAAAAAACAGACAGCCTTTACAGCTGCAATCTTTCTGGTCTGCTGCAAATTAAGACAATAACTCCATGATGAGTATTCTTGCTGCATAGCAAAACCTCAACCAGAAGGGACAGATAAGCTTAGGGCTCCCACACCTGTGTGACCCAACCTGCGACTGCAAGACGCAAGAGAAGTTATACACTATGGCTTCCAAAGGGTACCATTCGTGTGTGCGACTCCAGCAGTCCCCGATTCCAGGATCCACAGGTCAACAAAATAGCAATTTTCAGGTCGAACAAGTGAGGGGTCCCCAATGCTGCGACTCCCTGGAGGAGTGCAGCAACAACCCCCTGCTGTGTATCCCTAGAGAAGCAGTAAGGTAGATGAGAAACACTGCTCACTGCTGTGCCTGATATACAGACGATAAGGCAGTAAATATAGGACATACAGTACAAACAATCCTTGTGTATGTCTGATGTGTAACAATATACCAATACTGAGCAGAGATGCCATCATCCTTAATGTGTCCAAGCTGAGCAGCAAAAACAAAAGCAGAAAAAGACAAGCAACCTTCACTGCTATGTCCTTTCTGATATGCAGCCCATAAGGCAGTATATACAAGACATAAAGGACAGACAACCTTCAATCTTGTATATGTCTGATGTGCAACAAAATAAAACAATTCTGAATAGAGATAGCACATCCATATTGAAGTGATTTGACATGCGACTCAACATGTCAAATCGCATGCCTAAAATCGGCCTGATTACCAAAGGCAGTATATGTACTACCCCTAGACCAGGTTCAATTTGTTTTTCTGCTATGCAGCCCAACAAATCAGGACCATCAATCTTCACTGCTGCATTTCTGATAAGCAACCAATAAGGCAGTAATACATGACACATATCCCCACAGACAGACAGACCTCAATCTTTTGTATGTCTGATGTGCAGCAATAACAATTATGAGCAGAGATGTCACCAGACTCAATGATGTGCATTTCTGCTGTGCGGCACAAAACCAGAAAGTACAGACCACCTTCACTGTTCTATTTTTCTGATCTGCAGCCAAACAAAGTAGTACCTTTAGGATATAAAGGACACCAAACAAGCTTCAGTGCAGTGCATTTCTGGTGTACAGCAATATACCCCTTATGAGCAGAGATGTCACAAATCTCAATGTGTATTTCTGTTGTGCCACAAAATATCCCAGCAAGGACAAACCTTCACTACTGGAGGTCTACTGGTGTGCAGCCAAGAAGGAGTCATGGGGTATCCCTTTATGAAATAACCAACAGGGGCAATTTCATAGGCATAGCCTGGGCTGTAGATACTAACCCTTCACCAGTGAAGGAACAAATCCTAAAATGGTTGGACACCTTACTATAGTAGTTGTTGTCCTACCTTACCTCCATAGACTGAGTAAACGCTATCCAGATCATACCCAGGTGGGGCTGATCAGCAACTAAAGTCTCAATGAGCCCAGCCCTAGAGACCAATTTAAGACAGCCTCTAGAAGAGGTGGTTACCAATTTAGCCTGGAGGTAAATAGCTACCTGCCGGCTTTAAACAAGCAATCATGTAGCTCTTGCATAGGTTTGCACAGAAAATCCTCAAAAGCATGTAGGAAGCAATTTATGGTAAATCGCCTCTAGATCTGCACAGAGTGGACTGTAGCCCAAACCAACAAGGTTTTTCTTACCTCCTGCACTATATTATAACCACAGTGTAAAAGTGAAGTGGGAGGTTGGAGCTTATGAAAAAAATTACCTATAGCAAGAAACCCCCAAAAGGAGGATCTGTCACAAGGGAACCCCGTACTGTGCCACACAGACGCTTGGTCCCTGCCCAACATTACGCTACACATCTTGGAACAACTTCAGATTCCTAGCAGCTGGGCTAATAGGGCCGGTAACCTAGTGCACCTGCTGACCAGGGGAGCTTCTGAATCCACCAACCACTGCACAATTAATAACTAGTTAAGTGGTATACCTGTCAGGTCCCCCCTGTTCGCTATATTCACCCCTACTAATGTACCACAACTGGGCATGTAGGGAGAGGCTGGCAACCTACTGTCGCGATAACCACAGTGTCTCAGCCACAGAGGGAGCTGTGGCTGGTGGTTTTAGCAGTAGCTTCTGGGCTATTTGTATCCCGACCCCAGGTTCTGCACTGCACCAGTCAGTATATACACGGGGAAGGGGGAGCAATGCCTTACCTACCTCTTTCCCATCTGAGGTGGTTTAGGCACACTTGTTCCGCTGCACCACTTATCCACCATACAGCGTCTCTGATGTAAGAGGGAGCTGCGGCTGGTATTTTTAGCAGAAGCTTCTGGGCTAAATGAAACCAGACCCCAGGGGAGATTATCTCAACTGCCCAGAAACCATCTGGCTGGAATTGGGGATTTTGCAGCTAAATTCCCAAGGCAAAGGAAAGTACTCACCGTTGTCGTCTTCCCCTTTTGCCACAGCCACCGGGCTTGCTTTTCCATCCTTATGGTCCACACGCAAGGAGGATAGCCGCCAAAGTGCCCCCCCAACTGCTGTCCCCATAGGGAGCTGCAAGGTTAGGCTGTGTCCTGCACTGTACCAGTCAGTATATACACATGGGGGGGGGGGGGGGGGCAATGCCTTACGTTCCTCATTCCCATCTGAGGTGGTTTAGGCAGACATCCACCGTAGTGAACTGGTGCCTCCTCGCTCTCGCGAAAGGAGGATGTGGGCGCCTGCTCCTGCTGACTCTCAGCCTTCCCTCCTGGGTAAGAACGCCTCCATTTTCCCAAAGTTTGAAAATGACGCGGGTGCTTGTCGCCGTGCTCTCCCCCGCAAGCTACCGGGGGCCCAGGAGTCAGGGGACACGCTTCCCCCTGGAAAGAACCAATGGCCAGCCCCGTCTGAACAGACACCTGGACAGGTAAGGAGGGGAGACAGGATAATGGCCCCTGAAGTTCTGGGTACACCACGGTATCCAGGGTCCTTCAGCTCTCAGGGGGGCTCTTCCAATTTCTGCTGCCCCCCCTGAGGAAAAGATAGGGGAACCCCCCAGGAAGGATAATATCCTACCAGACCCAGAGGCTTCCCAAGCTTGTGGTCCGGCTCCCAGGGGGAGACCACCAGCCCTAGGCTTCAGGTCATTTGGAAAAAAACAAACAGTTTCGCTGTGTAGGGAGAAACACAATCAAAAACTGAGGATCAAGGGGAAGGGTGGGGACTTAAAACAGCTGTCGCTTGATTGTGTTTCCTGTAGGGAGGAGCCTCTCATCTCTCAGGTGTGCCGTCCTGGAAGATGACTTGAGAAAAAAATTTTTTTATTATAACAAACTAATAATATATGTTTATATTGTTTATAGCGCCAAAAATAAAAAACGCAGAGGTGATCAATAATATAATTTGGGTACAGTGTTGCATGAGCACGCAATTGTCATTCAAAATGTTACAGCACTGAAAGCCGAAAATTGGCCTGGGCAGGAAGGGGGTGAAAATGCCCTGTATTGAAGCGGTTAAAGAGTATGTAAACTCAACATGTCATATTCCTTATATGTGCCTGCTGTACCAAGTACTTTTATGAAAAACTATTAAAAACTGACCACACTAAGCAGGAGAGCACAGTGTGGTCAGTTCTCTGGCTGGACTGGAAACTCAGTTTGATCTTCTAATGATCATACTTCACTGGGAAGTTTAGTGTACTGCTGTTTCTCCTCCTTCAGCTCTTATGTAGCCAAGATCAGAGGAATGTGATCACTTAAAAAAGGGGAAGGCATTTATAATTTTATATATATATATATATATATATATATATATATATATATATATATATATATATATATATATATATATATATACACACACACACACACACACACACACACACACACACATACATACATACACACATATACACACATAAATGTTTTGCCTTAAATTTCAATTTTAAAACATTTTTTTTTTTTTTTTTTTAAACAAGGTGAGGGATTACATATACTTTAAAGGGCTATTTAGACAACTGTGTGCTTCCAACCTTTTTAAAATGGTTTGTAGGAAGGCCCTTTTCTGTTCCATAATGACTGTGCTCTTGTGCGCAAAGCCAGCTTCATCTAGACATGGTTTGATGTGGAGGTACTCTGACCTATAAAGATTCCTGACCTCAACCCTATAGAACACCTCTGGGATTAACTAACAGACTGCGAGTGAGGTCTTTTCACCCAAAGTCAGTAACTAACCTTGCAAATGTTCTTTTGGCTGAATGGGCACAAATTCCTACAGATATGCTCCAAAATATTGTGCAATGCTGTCCCAGAAGAATGGAGGCTGCTATTGCTGCAAAGGGTTCATTTTTGAAATGGGATGTCAAACGAGCTTATAAAAAGGTGCGATGGTAAAGTATCCATAAACTTTTGGCTATATATATATATATATTTTTTTTTTTTTTTTTTTATTATACACACACACATACATACATAAATTATACACACATTAATATCCTGCTTTGTAAAAGAATGCTTAATTTTTAAGCTGCTTATTCTATTGCCCTCCCCTGTTGGTCCTGCAGATGTCAGGACGTACCAAGTGTTGGATGCATGATCCTGGTAACTCACAAACCAGCACTCAGCTTTGTTTACTACCCATGTATGTGCAGTCCACACACTTTCACACTCACAGCTGCGCTGCAAGAGAGAGCACTATCTAAGGGCTTTCACACACAGCTGATGGAAAGGGGGAGATGTGCGAGATTCAGGACATCACGTCGCTCCCTTTCATTTCACTGAACTTTAGGATTTTATTTAAACTGTGTACAAAAAGTGTACAAAAGTATATGATATCATTGTACAGCTATGCACTGCTCTGCTGTACAGTGACATGCAATCCTGTATGGTAACGCTGCATTGTAGCTCTGAGCTGCGTTGTAGTGTGAATGGAACATTCAGCCTATCTTTGGCTCCTTGGGTGTTCACAAAAGTGATTTTTCCAGTGTTAGCCCAGTTGTGTTCTCATGGCATCCCTCATGTGGGATACTTAGACAATATACTGTTGAGAGAACAGTTGATGAGGGCTTTATTGGATAACGTCAATTGTTTTCTATGTGTTCTTGTGGCGTTTAGCAATGTAGTAAAATGCCGATCACCGCACATTCTGTGAATTCAGCCTAAATCTGGATCAGATAGCCTTTTAACAATTTGCTCCAATGCTGAAGGGATAGCCAAAATGCCTGAAGCGCAAATATGTTTATCAAGAGACAAGATTGCTCCAATTGATCAATTTTCCTGTGCCGACAAGGTGTCTGGAACTCTCAGCCAACCCGACAGGCTTGAACTGCCTTAAGAAGTCTCCAAAAGACACGAAGAAAGGAATTTTCTGATTCCAGAACCAGATTTCTGAGCCACCAAGGCAGCAATAACCACATCTTTGATGTTAACCAAATTGGCCTGCCCACAGAAAGAACCAATTTGTACCATGGTGAGAGAACTCTGGATTGCAGAGGTCTGAAGGGAAACTGGGCAATTGCCTCAAAGTAGCCTATCATCGGACCCAAGACTTACATGCCAAAATGGAGAGTCAGAGTTCTGGACTGAAGAGTTTGAACTGAAGATTAGAGAGTCTGAATCTTCTCCTGGGGAAAGAACACTCTTGTCCTGAGATGCATCCAGAGCAGACCCACATACTAAAAGCTATGACCCGGTTCAAGAGATGATTTATGAAGGTCCGGGATCCACTCAAAACACTAACTTCTGAACCATCAGAGAAAAGTTGTCCGGCAAAGCCGTCACCAACTGTTTCCTCAGCGGTATGTTGTCTAAGTATCCTACAATGGGGATGCCATGAGAGCACAAGGCTAATGCTGGAGAACCCACCCGGGCATTGTATGCAAATACTGGCCTTTTCTGTACAGTTCAAGCTTGTCCCCACCCCCTCCCTATTAGTCCTTTAATTTGATAGCTGGCCTCAAAGACCAAAAGCGAGACTGGGCTGTCTTGTATAGGAAAAATAGATGTGCATATAACTTCAACAGGCTTTAAAGCAGTATTAATCCCAAAAATAAAAATAGAATATACTATAACTTACCAAATATTAGATGTGGTGGCTACACTTTAATGCCAGCTAACACTTTATAATCAGTTACAGCAAACAGTTGTTTTTCTTTTGTTGAACTGGCCAAGATTCAAACCATCTATGGGCAAGCTAAATATACCCAAGTCGACCATGCTGATGGGAAAATTTAGCGATTTTCTTTCCTGCAACCTGTGGTTGCAAGGAAGAAAATCTCCTACCATCCATGGCCTGCCTTGGCTCAGAATATTATTTTTATATATATATATATATATATATATATATATATATATATATATATATATATATAAGAATATATATTGGCCTAAACTGATGAAGACATTTTTTTTCCTATTTTAAAGATGTGACACAGATATAAACAAAAAGACAACTTCGCATTGCATAAAGATTGCTACGAATGCATCAAAGCACGTCAATCATACATATCAATTGCTTGTGAGTGGAGGGAACTACTTGATCAAGCTCACTCCTTTAGCTGAAGAACTCTAATACAGGGTAAACAAAAACTTCTGTGCCCATCACTTTTGTTTTTGGGGATATTTATTATAGCAAAAAGTAAAAAATATAGGTTTTTCAAAATTGTCGCTCTTTTTTTGTGCATAGCGTAAAAAATAAAGACCGCAGAGGTGATCAAATAGCAACAAAAGAAAGCTCTATTTGCAGGAAAAAAAAGGACGCAAATTTAGTTTGGGTACAGCTTTGCATGACCAAGCAATTATCAGTTAAAGCGACGCAGTGCCAAATTGTAAAAAGTGCTCTGGTCAGGAAGGGGGTAAAATCTTCCAGGGCTGAAGTGGTTAAAGGATATCAAAAAATTCTCACTTGGAGACAAAACTAAAGTTTGAATTCTATGTTCTCTGCATTCACAGTAAACTGGGGATGATTTGCAGAGAACTAAAGGCTATATGCAGGCCCCTTGTTAAATCTGCTCTTAAATATTTTTTATTTTTTAAGCAATTTAAGTTTTTATGGCAGGTTTTCAACATACAAAAATGATTTCAAAAGTTCATTTAAAACTGCCTTACTTTATTTCTTTTTCAATCTGCTGTAGTTCTCTATTCAGCCTTCCAAAACCTTGTTTTACAGTCTTCAGTTCAGATTCAGTATCAGCAAGTTGGTCTTTTTGACTGTTGGTTTCCATATGTTTTTCATTTAAGTCTCCATATAAATTCTCCAATTTGTTTTCATTGTAAAAAAGCTGAAAAAGCTGGAGATGTTGTTTACTTTTAAGAAGTTCCTGGCGAAGCCTTTTATAACGATCAGCCTATATTTAAAAAATAAGAATAAAATGTATATTATATATACACACACACACACACAATCGAATATGTGTATGTAGAGATGAAGAGAGAGGCAATAGTGCCAATTTCAATCCCAATTAAGTCTTTAAAAGCAGAACTTAACTCTCTCAATTAACATTGACTATTTTTAATCCTTATGCTGCTAGCACTAGTAAATAGATAGGGAAATGCATCACATTTACTTGTTTTCAAGTTTTCTTTTTGTTACTTCCTGGATTTCAGGCCTAGGCAAATTATGTCATACATCTAGGCTGCAACTAACGATTATTTTCATAATCGATTAGTTGGCCGATTATTGTTCAGAATAATCGATTAATAACCTTAAAAAAAATGTGGTGTATAATTTTAGTTAATTGTAAAGTTTAAAAAAAAAAAAAAAAGGCAATTTATTATAAAATATCTCTATGCAGTGGTAAATATAAATAACCAACTATATGGTTAGGGAGCAAAATATAGAATCCACTCCTGTATATGCTATTAGAAGAGATATACTGTATATACTATTAGAAGGCATATACTGTATATCAGGGCTTGACAAATTTCCTTAGAATCTAGGAGCCAGCTGAAAAAGTTAGGAGCCAGTTTTTTAAATCCTCTGCCCAATGCCCAGAACTGCATGTTTGTGGCATCATGCAATAAGAATCGGTCATGCCTGATGCCAAGCGATAAAAGAACAATATAAAAAAAATAAAATAAAAAAAAACTCATCTTGTTTTGTTTGTTATAAGGATTTTGCAAATACGTTTTTTTTCTCCTTCACTGATGTGCTCTGATAGGCTGCACTAATGGGCACTGATGAGGTGGCACTGATGAACACTGATGGGCTGCACTGATGAGGCGGCATTGAGGTTGGAACTGACAGGCAGCACGGAGGTGCCACTGATGGGAACTGACAGGTGGTACTGATAGGCAACACTAAGGTGGCACTGACAGGTACCACTAATGGGCACTGATATGTGGCACTGATAGGCAGCACTAACATGTGTCACTGATAGGCAGCACTAACATGTGGCACTGGATTGCACTGGCAGGTGGCACTGGATTGCACTGGCAGGTGGCACTAACTGGCAATGGTAGGTGGCACTGGTTGGCACTGGCAGGTGGCAATGGCTGGAACTGGATGGCACTAATTGGCAGGTGGCACTAGCAGGTGGCAATGGTTGGCACTGGCAGGTGGCACTAACTGGCATTGACAGGTGGCAATGGTTGGCACTGGCAGGTGACACTGGCAATGGTTGGCACTGGATGGGACTAATTGGCAGGTAACACTGGTTGGCACTGGCAGGTGGCACTAACTGGCATTGGCAGGTGGCACAGGTTGGCACTAACTGGCATTGGCAAGTGGCACTGGCAGGTGACACTGGTTGGCATTGGCAGGTTTCACAGCTGATAGTGTAACTGAAACTGAATGCTCTCTGCAGCACTGCGGTGTGTGAAACTGTATGGAGAGAGAGAGAGAGAGAGAGGAGCTGACAAATTCCCCAGGGAAGATAGAGTGGGGTATGGGATGGTGTATGGGAGATATGGGGTTGTCTCACTCACCATTGCCAAGCTGCACGGTGCTCATCCATGATCACCTGGGCTCCCTCTAACAGCAGCGCAGACAGGGTGATCAGCATCAGAGGGAGATCTGTGTATGATGGAGGAGGAGGGCGGGGGGGGGGGGGGTTTGGAGACAAGCCTGCAGTGTCCTCCAGGGAGTTATGTGATTTTTAGTAACTGTTTACACTTTCAACTTATATTAGGTCTAAACACATTTCATTTACAAAAAAAAAAAAAAAATGTGTATGGAAAAAACTTTCCTTAAAGCTTATCTGATTAAGACAAAAATGTAAAACAAACTTATTCAAAGGCTAGTCCTTCCAAAATATAGGGGGGAGAATGATAGGCAGAGTCAGTGACTGACTTCTAAAATGCCTTTGAACACAACAGGCTCTTCCTGCTATAATGAGGAACTGCATTGTTTCAGCACAATGTCGGGGTGGGCGGGACCCAGGATCTATCCAGCCAATGATTGTGCGGTTTAAGAAAGGGGCGGGGCCACATACACGTAGCGACCCGCCCAGATCTCACCCCATTGGCTAGTGTTGGATAGCTGGGTCCCGCCCACCCCCGACATCCAACCTCAATGTTGACAGATCCTCTCTCTCTCCCTCTCAATACAGTTTCACATGCGAGTGTGGAGAAGGGAGGAGGATGTCAGCGGCTGCTGCGCCGCCCTCTTCCTGCTCCATCCCCACTACCAGATAGTGCGCCTCCACTTTCCCAGCCAAGACCCCACAGCCCGCCCTGTAGCAGAGGCACCTGTCACTAACAAATACCCAGGCGCCAGGGCACAATTTCTAGTCGCAATGGCGACCTGGCGCCTGGGATTTGTCGAGCCCTGCGGTATATACTATTAAACGGTAAATCTGGTAAATATCATACTCAGATCTAATTTTTATTTTTTTTATAAAAAAAAAACAATGTCTTCCTTCAAAAAAAAAATGTAATTTTAAGAACGTTCATTCGATTTTCAAATCGTTAGCGGGGTGAAATCGACGTTCATTTTCAACCACAGTGACAGGAAAATTTGGAAATAGAAAACTTCTTGGTGAAAGGACTTTTCAGACAGTGTATGTGGTTTTCATTCAGAAATGTTAAAAACAAGTGAAAATTTCAAACAACATTCTTTCATTCAGCGAATGTACAAACATTTTTCGTCTGAATATTCTCGTCTGAAAATTGATCCGTGTGGCCAGCATAATGCCCCGTACACACTTTCCGATTATCGGATGACAAAAGTCGCTTTCGGACAGATCGTTCGATAATCTGATCGTTAGTACGCAGCTTTCGACAGCCGATCACGACAGTCTGTCCAACCAAATCCGAAGGGACAAACAGGAAAAACTTTGGTCGGACAACAGCCCATCATACGACAATTGTGTAATCAGTACAGTATGCGTCCGATAAAAGTCGTTCAACAAACACCATGCATGCTCGGAAACACAAAAATAAACCAGAAGGACACAGGGGTCACACGTATTTGACATCATTGAAAATACGTAGCTACGCACAGCGGAAGATTTTTCCAGAATCGTACGACAAGAATCTTTCACACATTATGCACTGTTGTATTCAATCTTAGTTGTATGCCACAAAATGCGAACGATCTGTCGTACGATAATCGGAACGTGTGTATGGGGCATAAGGCTCGGTACACACCTATGCCGTTTGCTTTTGTTTCTGAAGTGCTTTTTGCTGTGCGTTTTTGATATTTGCACACGTGATTTTGCTGCGATTTGCGTTTTTGCATTTTTTTTGGCCAATTAATTGTTGGGCAGATTAAAAAACACAGATTGCTGCAAAAACACCTTACATGCTTTTCTGCAGCTTCTCCATTGAAGTATATTGAACCAAAAAAGCACCATTTTGCGTTAAAAAAAAAGTCCCTGACCCTTTCCAAACAGCAGCGGCTGAAAAAAGCATAGATGTGAACGTGTACCATAGGAAACCATGTAAATGAACTGTAGTGTGTTTCTGTAAAAAGCACCAAAACACACATAGGTGTGAACCACATCTAAGACATTTAGTAACATAATGGGGTAAAAAAACTAAAATTAGCCCTTCATAGTACAAAAAAAAGCAGATAATCACTACTGTAAGGGGTTCATTTTTTTACTGTAGAACTGTGAAAGTAATATTTACAGTAGCGATTATTTGCTCTTTTTGTACTATAAAGGGCTCATTTTATTTTTTAACCCCATTATGCTACTGGCCGATTAATCGATTATGAAAATAGTAATCGATTAATTTCATAATCGATTAGTTGTTTCAGCCCTACATACATCGCAGAAGCAGGAAGAAAGGAGAGTTTTCTCAGCGAAGCACACCAACCTGCCTGTATATCTGAGCTAAGGACTGATGGATTCCAGGAAGTAAAATACTGCCATTATTCAAGATGGCCAAGGCCAGAAATGCTAGAGGTGTTTTTCAAAGTGGTTTCTTAGCAAAATAAAGCATGGAGACATTATTGGATGTGTGGGGCCGGGCCAGAGGGGGGCAGATTATATAGCACAAGCGCTAGGCTGTGTAATCTGCTTTAACCACTTCAATACAGGGCTTTTAAACACCCTTCCTTACCAGAGCACTTTTTGCGATTCGGCACTGCGTCGCTTTAACTAACAATTGCGCGGTCGTGCGACGTTACACCCAAACAAAATTGACGTCCTTTTTTTTCCCCACAAATAGAGCTTTCTTTTGGTGGTATTTGATCGCCCCTGCGGTTTTTATTTTTTGCGCTATAAACAAAAGAAGAGCGACGATTTTGAAAAAAAAACACAATATTTTTTACTTTTTGCTATAATAAATATCCCATTTTTTTTTTAAAAAAACTATTTTTTTCCTCAGTTTAGGCCGATACGTATTCTTCTACATATTTTTGGTAAAAAAAAATCGCAATAAGCGTATATTGATCGGTTTGCGCAAAAGTTATAGCGTCTACAAAATAGGGGATAGATTTATTGAATTTTTTTTTTTTTTTTTTTTTTACTAGTAATGGCGGGGATCTGCGATTTTTTTTTCGTGACTGCGACATTGCGGCGGACACTTCGGACACTTCTGACACATTTTTGGAACCATTCACATTTACACAGCGATCGTTGCTATAAAATTGCAATGATTACTGTGTAAATGTGACTGTCAGGGAAGGGGTTAACACTAGAGGGCGCTGGAGGGGTTAATGTGTGTCCCTAATAGGAGTGATTCTAACTGTAGGGGGAGGGGACTTAAGGGGAGGAGACCGATCATGTGATCCTCTGTACTGGGATCACATGATCGGTCTCCTCCCCGCTGACAGGACGTGGAGCTGTGTGTTTACACACACAGCTCCACGGTCCCGCCCGGTCCCGTTGTTTTAACGGGCAATCGCGGGTGCTCGGCGGACATCGCGGCCGCCGGGCACTCGCACCGGGCGGCCGGGAATCCGAGGACGTCATATGACGCCCACCCAGGATGGTAGATCCACCTTGTGGGCGTCATATGACTATGGCCGGGTATTGAAGCGGTTAAGGGACCAGAATATACATTTTTTTGGGGTTAACAAATGCTTTAAAGTAATTTTATTGAAAAATGTGAAATTTAAAATACAAAATATCAAAACACCAGACATAAGCCCCGACAATCTGGGGCAAGAACAAAAAAAAAAGAAAAGAAAGAGAAAAAAATAAAATAAAAAAAACAATATTACATACAGTGTCTTGCGAAAGTATTCACCCCCCTTGGCTTTTTACCTATTTTGTTACATTACAGCCTTTAGTTCAATGTTTTTTTAATCTGAATTATATGTGATGGATCAGAACACAATAGTCTAAGTTGGTGAAAAAAAATTTAAAAAATATATACATAAAACTTTTTCAGAAATAAAAAAAAAAAAAAAAATGGAGTTACTTACCGGTAACATCCTTTTCCGGGAGTCTTTCAGGACAGCAACCTATGAGAGACCTCGGCTCCTCCCTTCTCAGGAAACACCGCCCAGCCTAGATTTAAAAGGCCTGCTTCCCCGCCAGCTCCTCAGTTCTTCAAGAGCCACTCCGGCCAGCTGGGGAGACACAAGAACACGTCATAATAACTTACATATCTTACCTGACGGTCTCATGCGATGACTTCTTCTATGTCCAACAAATTTGGGTGGGTATCTGTGCTGTCCTGAAAGACTCCCGGAAAAGGATGTTACCGGTAAGTAACTCCATTTTTCCCCATCAGTCTTTCAGGACAGCAACCTATGAGAGGATAAGCGAGCACTTACCCTTAGGGTGGGACTACGGCTTACAGGACTCTGTGTCCAAAAAGCCTGATCCCTTTTCTGACAACAAGATCAGCCTCTAGTGTCAGGTAAAAGGTAGGAGAGCTGAATCACGTTGCCGCTGCACAGATCTGGCGGAGTATCGTCAGCTTCTCTGAGATCTCCCTACATATAGGCTTGTCCGATTGTTAGCTAATGTCATCTTGCCCAGGTACTGCAAGAGATTTTAACCATTCTTGACATGTGAACTAAAGTTCAAAGGAAGATCCCATTAGGGCCTACAATGAGTAAAGATTGGTCCTACTTGGAAACTGCAGACCTAACACTGGTCCAGCTGCCATAATGCCTCCAAATCTCAAGAGGAACCTAAAATATAGCCTTAAGGGATCCCTCTTAACGGCCAGACCACCCGGTTCCCAGAGCCTTCAGGACCGAGAACCGTGGTCCTTTAAGCCAGTGTGATACAATGGGAAAGACCGAAGTGTTCTATGCCCACCGGTAAGACCGTGGGTGGGCGAGATGACATGGGACCTGGGGAAAAATGCCAGCTCTGAGCGACAGCATCTACCCAGGAGCGCCAACCCTTTACTGGTTTAGGCCCAAAGAGGAGGTTTTATGGGAGAAAAACAGAGTTCCCAGGGGTAACTAGAGATCCCTGGCTATAGACGGTTCCTATGGAAGTGCCTGCAACTGCAAGAGGACTCCACCGAGTCTTTATAACTTCCATCCCCAGATGAGATCGGGTGCATTCAGGGTGCTGTGGCCATAGCCCAGCCTTCCTACCTGGGTCCCCCTTTATTTTCACAGGAAAGGCACTGTTCCTGCCTTATGCGATTCAAGAATCGCCAACGACCCCAAGCGGTCTCCCATCCAGGTACTAACCAGGCCCGACCCTGCTTAGCCCCTTGTGGTTTGGGGGATATCGCACAGTCTTGGACATGCTGTTCGTTACCCATCACTTGGGGGGTTGGCCGTCCTCTTACTGACCGTGCATTAAAGCGTCAGACAAATTTTTGAGATGGCCGACACCCCCTTTCCGAAGAGTTCATTCTCTAGAGCATGAAATCCAACAATACCCCTCTGTCCTCCAAGACTAGGCCGGTAAGTCTGGATCTGTGGAAGAAAACTGCGTCTGGAGGGAGCAGAGCGTACTGAACCAAAGCCTTCCGAGAAGCTGGACCTAGATTTCCCCGGATTCCAACGGACCTAACAAATAGGAATGCCCCTTTTCCACTGCTCTATCCCTGGTCGTGGAGCAGGAGTGCTTTTTTTCCTGTCCTCCTGCAACCACCTCCTCCAGAGAAATTGTATAAAGAGGGGGGTCTACTGGATTCACCATCCAGGCTCCCACTTAACAAGTGTTCTAGAGACTTGTGCATCTTACTAGGGTCTGGTCATCTGAAGGCCTTTGCTAGCTTGGCTGGGATTCAAACTCATGACCTCAGGATTTAAAGCATAGTTTAGGTGCCACATCAATGCAAGCTAATTTTTCCTCACTTTTTTGAGTTGACCAGGAGAACCTGAAGACCCCCTGCCTGAAAAATTTTAGGCAAGCTGGTTTGTTGGTCCTATCCCGGCAAAGTTTTCACTGCAGTGTCTATAGTGCAGACTCTGTGTGAGCTGTCCTGAGTGGATTCTACCCAGCCAATGCGACAGGCATATCAAATGCCAACCTGAGTTTGGGGGTATGTAAGATACCCCACACCAACACAGGGAGAACCCACAATTTGGTGCAAGCACTAGAATGTTAGGGGGGATCTAAACTAACCACTCCAGTGTTGTCCAGCAGAAGTGTCAGCCACCCAGGTCTTCACCCCTGGCTAGACACACCCGAATCACCAGGAGCCTGCTTAGGGAATTGACTCCCAGCCCCATCCAATCAGTGACCCAGAGCAGAAATGTTAACTGCTGAGCCACTTCCTAAAGGGACTTGTCAAAGGTCAGTAGGAGCTGACATGAGGACAAAATCCTAGGTCTACAGGCAGACTAGATCGGCTCTTTCAGGCTGATATGGCCGTAGGCCCCATGGCTGCACTGATTGTGAGCCATGATTTGCCTTTCAGCGGCCCACATAGTGCAATTTCAGCCATACCCACTCCCTACACCTCGTGCAGGAGGGAGAGAAAAAGATTCCCCTTCACCCAGTCCCTATTGGTAACAAGGGAAAAAACACTCAAAGGATGTGCATGGAAAGTACAAACACTTCAGGCTTACCTTGAGGTGCTGGTGTTGAGGTCTGCTTCCACTGCCTGTGCAGGTGTCACAGAAGAATCCATCCCACCTTTTTGGTGGTCCGCAGCCGCTGCTGGGTCTTTTTTGAGAATCAGACCAGCGGGGATGCCAAGCCAAAGTTCTCACCTCTAGGCCACAGAGCTGCCGCATGTCCAGTAAAAGGTGCAGGTGCTGTGCAGTCTTAGGATACGAACGGCTTTTGAACTCAAGCCCCAGCAATACAATCGGCATCTCTGGCGCCCGCTGATGACATCATACGCCCCGGAAGTGACCCCACTGGATGCTTCCTGTGGGCCAGCTTGGAGCGCAATAGCTCCGCCCATTCGCGCGCTGCGGCTTCCTTCTTTCCCCTAGATATAACAGCCATGCTGTCGGAAGGGAAAAGTACGCCGCCATGTCGCCTATGCGATCACGCTAATGGAGCCACCTGTAAGCCACCAAAAAATAGTAACCTCCGGTCCCCCTTTCTCCCCAGAGGGGGTGACCGGAAGAAAAAAGGGTACGGTACCCTACTACCGCTGGTGAGGAATAGACTGGGGCTGTGGGATGTACAACCCGCCCCTAGTTTCTGTGAGGTAGTCCCACCCTGGGACCCTTTTCCCCCTCCACCAGCCAGACCCGTAGGGACCACCCCAGGAGAGCAAATAGAACCACCCCCGGGTCCCATGTGCCTCCCCCCCTCTGACCACCAAGAGGGAACCACACCTGTGGAGCTACAGGTGATAGACAGGTAAGGGACGCAAACCTCTGTTCCTCCTTACCTTAAGATGGCTGATGTCGGCAACGCCAGAAGCTGCCAGGATGGCCCCTGCTTCTGACACGCTCCTGCCGTGAAAAGGATGGTCTTGCCTCTGGACCCTCCAACCACCTATGCGATCTTTCCGGGTCCCCATCAGCCAAAGCCTGGCCCGCCATCAGCATCCGCGGCTGGACCAGAAACCACGGATGAAGGAGAGGAGCACACCCCCTGCCAAAATTGGCGTCGCCCGCCACCTGGCCCCGCTGTACGCTCCATTGCGGCTTGCACCAGAGTGCAAGGGGGGGGAACAGCGCCTCCTCCTAAGTCTCCACTGAGAACCTGAAGGCAGGCCCCCGAAGCATCCCACACACAATCTTTTTGGAGAGCTTTGGGTGGCGATAAAAATGGTGCGGCTGCCAAGTAACCCCTCCCCGAGGTATAGCACCACTAGTCCCCAGAGACCTCTGTCTCCTTTCTGGACATACAGGCTTCAGCCTCCCCGGCTGTGTTTAGCCACGGCCCTCGCAGTGTCTCCTGCCGGAGGAAACACGGAAACTGAGGAGCTGGCGGGGAAGCAGGCCTTTTAAATCTAGGCTGGGCGGTGTTTCCTGAGAAGGGAGGAGCCGAGGTCTCTCATAGGTTGCTGTCCTGAAAGACGGATGGGGAAAATTATAATTGGCATGTGCGTATGTATTCACCCCCTTTGTTATGAAGCCCATAAAAAGCTCTGGCGCAACCAATTACCTTCAGAAGTCACATAATTAGTGAAATGATGTCCACCTGTGTGCAATCTAAGTGTCACAAGATCTGTCATTACATATACACACGTTTGAAAGGCCCCAGAGGCTGCAACACCTAAGCAAGAGGCACCACTAACCAAACACTGCCATGAAGACCAAGGAACTCTCCAAACAAGTAAGGGACAATGTTGGCAAGGAGGGCATTAATCGTAGAGGCAGCACAGAGACCTAAGGTAACCCTGGAGGAGCTGCAGAGTTCCACAGCAGAGACTGGAGTATCTGTACATAGGACGACAATAAGCCGTACACTCCATAGAGTTGGGCTTTATGGCAGAGTGGCCAGAAGAAAGCCATTACTTTCAGTAAAAAACAAAATGGCACGTTTTGAGTTTGCGAAAAGGCATGTGGGAGACTCCCAAAATGTATGGAGGAAGGTGCTCTGGTCTGATGAGACTAAAATTTAACTTTTTGGCCATCAAAGAAAACGCTATATCTGGTGCAAACCCAACACATCACATCACCCAAAGAACACCATCATGAAACCTGGTGGTGGCAGCATCATGCAGTCGGGACTAGGACACTGGTCAGGGTTGAGGGAAAGATGGATGGTGCGAAATACAGGAATATTCTTGAGCAAAACATGTGTGTGATTTGAGGCTAGGATGGAGGTTCACCTTCTAGCAGGACCCCAAACACACTGCTAAAGCAACACATGAGTGGTTTAAGGGGAAACTTTTAAATGTGATGGAATGGCCTAGTCAAAGCCCAGACCTCAATCGAATAGAAAATCTGTGGTCAGACTTAAAGATTGCTGTTCACAAGCGCAAACCATCCAACTTGAAGGAGCTGGAGCAGTTTTGCAAGAAGGAATGGGCAAAAATCCCAGTGGTAAGATGTGGCAAGCTCATAGAGACTTATCCAAAGCGACTTGAGCTGTGATAGCCGCAAAAGGTGGCTCTACAAAGTATTGACTTTAGGGGGGGGGGGGGTGAATAGTTATGCACATTGACTTTTTCTGTTATTTTGTCCTATTTGTTGTTTGCTTCACAAAAAAAAATCTTCAAAGTTGTGGGCATATTCTGTAAATTAAATGATGCAAATCCTCAAACAATACATGTCAATTCCAGGTTGTGAGGCAACAAAACACAAAAAATGCCAAGGAGGTGAATACTTTTGCAAGGCACTGCATTAGAAGTGTTTTCAAGGAGCCAGCAAGGGTGGTACCAAAGATAAGTGGTCCAAAGTGGCAGAGCTTAAAGTGGTTGTAAAGGTTCCTTTTTTTTTTTTTCCTCAGTTTAGGCCGATACGTATTCTTCTACATATTTTTGGTAAAAGAATAAAAAAATAAAAAAATCACAATAAACGTTTATTGATTGGTTTGAGCAAAAGTTATAGCGTCTACAAAAATAGGGGATAGTTTTACGGCATTTTTATTTTTTTACTAGTACTGCGATTATCGGGACTGCGACATTATGGCGAACACATCGGACATTTTTGACACCATTGTCATTTATACAGCAATCAGTGCTATACAAATGCATTGATTCCTGTGTAAATTACACTGGGGCGAAGGGGTTAACCACTAGGGGGCAGTGTAGGGGTTAAGTGTGTCCTAGGAAATGATTCTAACTGTGGGGGAGGGGCTACGTGTGACACATCACTGATCACCGCTCCCGATCACAGGGAGCTGTGATCAGTGACAGTGTCACTAGGCAGAATGCTTGTTTACATTAGCATTTCCCCGTTCTTCAGCTCCCCGGTTATCCCCGCAGACGTAGAGTCCACGGGACCCACGATCACACTCACGGAGATCACAGCAGGGTCGCACGCACGCGACCACACGGCGGAAAATTCAAAGGGACGTACAGGTACGCCCATTTGCGCATCCGTGCCATTCTACCGACATATATGTACATGTGGCGGTCGGCATGCGGTTAAATAACAAACATGTAATACTTACCTCCACTGTGCAGTTCGGGAGCCAATGGCTGCGCTGCTATCAATCATTCAATGAAAGAGCAAAGAAGCCCGGTCGAGAAGCCAGCGCATTCACGACACAGGATTTTCGAGGGCTCAGGTAAGTAAAACATGGGGAGGGGGGTCTGGGGGGCCGCTTATCGTCTGATGTTTTTTCACCTTAATGCATAGAATGCATTAAGGTGAAAAAACAATGTACCTTTACAACCCCCCTTTAAACAGATACAAAATGACCAGTTTCAGAGAGAAATCCGTGTGAACATGGCCAAAAGAAATAGAAATAGTCAATAAGACACTTTCAGAACCTCATTATCTCCATCCCCGATAAACGTAAAAGCAAGACTTAATGGTACCAATCTAGCCAAAGCCCTGCATGCACAAACTAAAAAAAAAGGGGGGGAGAAGGGAGAGAAGAAAACTATACAAGAATGGAAAGAGTTACAGGGGATGTCTAGTGCTAGAATTATTGCTCTCGCTTTAAAGCAGATCTCCGGGATTTTCAAAAAATCCCCCATTCCCACCTTGCCAATGTATATAAATCGGCTTGGGTGGGCGCTTTCACCTTCTGAGTGAACGTTCAGGAACGTCCCTCAGAAGGAGAGGGGGATCGCGTTTCCCGCGCAGTGGCACGATCCCAATGCGCTTGTGTCACCCGGACACGGCGCATTTCCGATCGGCAGGAGGGCACTCTGTGATTAGCCCGCCTGATCACATGACGGCCGTGTCCAATCACAGCCATCATGTGATGTAAACACAGAGCCGGTTGCTAGGCAAATCGGCTCTTCTCTACTCACACAGTAGTTGTCGGTGAGAGGTGATCGCTGCAGCCGGCTGGTGATCAGTGAGTATGAGCTGTTTTTTACTCACTGATCACCAGTCTAGTGTCACCACACAGTGTAAAACACACATGTCCCCAAAACACGTCCCCAAATAATAAAAACACCTGTCCCCCACATGTCCCACTAAAATCACATGTCCCAATGATTATCTGCACACATATGTCCGTGATCACCTGCACACATCTGTACATGATCATTTGCGTACATCTGTCCGTGATCACACAAACCAATTATTATACACTTAGAGTTTTTTTTTTTTTTACCAAAAACATGTAGCAGAATACATTTGGGCTTAAATTTAATGACAAAATTAGGTTTTATTGGATTTCTTTTAAAATAGAAAGAAGAAAATAGTTTTTTTTCCAAATTTCCGGTCTTTTTTCGCTTATATCGCAAAAAAATTAAAAACGGAGTCATGAATAAATACCACCAAAAGAAAGCTCTATTTGTGCGAACAAAATTATAAAAATCTAATTTGGGTACAGCGTAGCATGACCGTGCAATTGTCATTAAAAGTGTGAGAGCGCTGAAAGCTGAAAATTGGTCTGGGAAGGAAGGGGGCGAAAGTGCCCAGTATTGTAGTGGTTAAGAGATCTGATAGGCGGACGAGAAGGACAGTTCAATAGTAAGGGCCTTACAGAGCGATTTCCAGAACCGAGAGGTGAACTGCACCCCTCGGTCTGAAACTATGTTAGCTGGTACCCCGTGGAGCCTGATGATTTCTCGGATAAACACCTGTGTGGTTTCTGAAGCAGAGGGGGTGCCCTTCATGGGGACAAAGTGTGCCATTTTCGACAGGCGGTCGACTACCACAAAGATCGTGGTGTGGTCCTCTGCTGGGGGCAGTTCAACAATGAAGTCGATAGACGGCATCTTCCAGGGTCGATCTGGGACTGGTAGGGGCTTGAGTAGACCCCAGGCCTTGGTCCTGTAACTCTTGCTCCGCATACATATGGTGCATGTGTCTACAAACTTCCTGCAGTCCTCCCTCAGCTGAGGCCACCAGAAGGTACGTTGTACCAATTCAGTGGTCTTGGTGACACCGAAGTGTCCAGCAAGCTTGTGATCATGGCACAATTCCAGGACGGTTACCCGCAGATCCTCTGGAATGAAAATGTTATCTTCATGCCATAGCAGGCCATCTTTGGCTAGCAACCCAGGTCCGGGAGTGGGTATGAGGCCACTGGAGGCCCGCCTGAGCTGGGAAAGTAAGTCTTCCTGAAGCAAAAGAAAATTTCCAGGGGCAAGGATCGTATCCGGAAGGGAATCATCCTGGGATTTGTGGAACATACGTGACAGAGCGTCCGGCTTCGCATTTTTGGAACCCGGACGATAGGTCACGTGGAAAGTAAAACGGGAGAAGAATAAGGCCCATCGGGCTTGTCTAGGTTTCAACCTCTTGCCAGTTTTCAGGTACTCTAGGTTCTTGTGATCCGTGAAGATCAGGATTGGATGAGAAGCCCCCTCCAGCAGGTAGCGCCACTCCTCGAGGACGGTTTTTATCGCCAACAACTCCCGATCTCCAACATCGTAGTTCTTCTCGGCCGGGGATAGTTTACGTGAGAAGAAGGCTACGAGGTGAAGCAGAGCTTTGGCGCCTTGTCTCTGGGATAGGATTGCCCCCACGGCTATTTCGGATGCGTCCACCTCCAGGACGAAGGGTAAGGAAGAGTCCGGGTGCTTCAGGATGGGAGCGGAGGTAAAGAGTCCCTTAGGGGCCTCAAAGGCCCCTTGGGCTTCAGGTGACCAATGGAAGCGGGTCCCTTGTTTGGTAACCTGGGTAATGGGCGCCACTATGGCCGAGAACCCTCTAATGAATTTGCAATAAAAATTGGCGAAGCCAATAAATCGCTGGATACCTTTTTTATCCGCTGGGATCGGCCAGTCCAGGATTGCTGCTATCTTCTGGGGGTCCATCCAAATGCCCTTGCTGGAAATGATCAACCCCAAGAAGGGTATACTCTCTACCTCAAAAAGGCATTTGTCAGCCTTGGCATAGAGGCCGTGTTGCCGGAGTACCCTCCTGACATGACCACAATGCGACTCTAGGGAGGAAGAGAAAATTAATATGTCATCAAGGTAAACAACGGCAAATACATCTAAAAAGTCCCGGAGCACGTCATTAATAAAAAACTGAAAGGTAGCAGTGGCATTACAAAGTCCAAAGGGCATCACCAGGTACTCGAAGTGCCCGAATCAAGACCGGAAAGCCGTCTTCCACTCGTCCCCATCCTTGATACGGACCAAGTTGTATGCCCCACGAAGATCCAACTTGGAGAAGATGGAGGCGGTCCCAAGCCTTTGGAACAGTTCAGGGACCAAGGGTAGAGGGTACCGATTCTTAATAGTGACATTATTCAGTGCACGGTAGTCCACGCAGGGTCTGAGGGAGTAGTCCTTCTTTTCCACAAAGAATATTCCTGCACGGCTGGGGATGTGGAAGGACGGATGAACCTTTATCTTAAGTGTTCGTTGATGTACTCCTTGAGCTTCCCCTGCTCCACTTCTGTTAGAGGGAAGACCCTACCGAAGGGAATCTTGGCCCTGAGGAGCAGCTCAATGGGGCAGTCGTAAGGCCTGTGGGGCGGCAGAACATCTGCCCCTTGTTTACTAAAAACGTCTAGATAGGCATGGTAGGCCTCTGGGATAGACTGACGTAAACTGGTCTCGGCCTCCAGGCAGAGCAGAGCAGGGGTCTTCATGGGAGCAGGGGAACCACAGGATCTCTGGCAATAGGGAGAAGGAAAGGTAACCTCCCCTGTGGCCCAGTTGATGGCCGCCTGTAGCCAGGGGATGCCCAGGATTCACTGGGAACAGAGGAGAGGAGATTATGTCCATACGTAATAGTTCCTGGTGTGACCCAGAGATGATCGTGGGTAGAGGGGCCGTCTCCTGGGTCACCGGGCCTGATTTAATGACAGACCCATCGGCCAAGTGGACAGATAGTCCCTGGGCCCTTGGCAGAAGAGGAACCTGGTGCTAGGCAGCGAAGGCAGAGTCCATAAAACAACTAGAAGCCCCAGAGTCAATGATGGCAGTTGTCCGCAGGGTCTTTCCTGGGAGCTGAAAGCAAACAGAGAGGGCAAGATGAGAAGAGACCCCAGTCACCGGATCAACGTAACTTGATAGCACGGTCGGGAACTTACGGAGCTTGGCCAGACAGTTCCTGACATAATGGCCAGGCTTCCCACAGTAAAGGCAAAGGTTGTTGCCACGGCGTCGTTGACGTTCTGTTGGGGTAAGAGAAGGTCGTAGGAGCCCCAGCTGCATGGGCTCAGGTGCGGCCGAGGTAGGTACAGGCCGGGCAGAGAAAACAGGACGGAAGTGACTAGGAGCTCTGGGGAGCATCCAGGTCGGCCTTGAGGCTCCCAGGGTTTGCTCGGCCCTACGCTCTCGTAGGCGCCGATCGATCTGAATGGATAAGTCAATTAAGGAGTTCAAGGTCTGGGGAACTCCTACCCTGGCAAGCTCATCTTTGAGAGCATCTGAGAGGCCCATGCGGAACTGGTGACGGAGGGCGGCGTCATTCCAGTCCGTGTCGGCGCCCCATCGCCTGAACTCAGCCAGATAGTCCTCCACCACCCTTCATCCCTGTTGGAGGGAGCGTAAAGCGGTTTCCGCGGTCGTTGACAGCTGGGGGTCCTCATACAGTTGCGCCATGGCGTCAAAAAAGTGGTAAGACTGGTTAATGCTGTGTCTTTTTGTTCTAGGAGGCGGTGGGCCCAGACCTGGGGGTCCCCGGTAAGCAGGGCTACCACGAAGCCCACCTTAGTGGCCTCTAGAGAAAAGGTCCGAGGCTGTAGGGCAAAGTGGAGCTCACATGAATTACGGAAAGTTCTGAAGTTGCTGCAGGTTCCCGAAAACTTCTCCGGAGAGGGAACCTTGGGTTCTGGTGGAAGCATCACCAAGGTTGGGGCAGGTGCTGCCCCCATTGGGCGTGTTGCTGGGTATTAGGACCCTTGGGCACTAGCAGGGCTGGATAGGACCAATACCCGTTCTTCCAGCCGGGTGTACCCTTGTTGAAGGTTCTTCACCGCCTCGGTCAGACCTGCCAGGTGTTGACACAGCTCCTCCATGGCGGAGGCTCCCTGCTCGGGCTCAGACATGGCTGTCTGCTACTGTCACGTACCTGGTGGTGCGAGCCCGAGTTTGCAGAGAGACACCTCCCTTGCGTCTCCCACTCCTGGTTCCCTGGTAGGGTGACGGGAGACCCAGGAGTGAGGAGGAGCACGGGTGCCTGGCAGGATCAACAGACCGGTGGAGTGACACAGGGTCAACTCAGCGGACAAGGTGGGTAACTGGATCAGCACAGCAGACTGGATAGCAGAGCAGGCTGGATCTGGATGGAAAGGCAGGATCAGCACAGCAGACTGGATAGCAGAGCAGGCTGGATCTGGATAGACAGTCAGGATCAGCACAGCAGACTAGATAGCAGAGCAGGCCGGATCAGTACAGGTAAGCTGGTTCAGCAAAGCAGACAGGAACTCGGAGTAGACCGGATCAGTACAGGTAAGCTGGTTCAGCAAAGCAGACAGGGTTTCAGAGCAGGCCGGATCGGTACAGGTATGCTGATTCAGTACAGCAGACAGGAACTCAGAGCAGACCAGATCAGTACAGGTAAGCTGGTTCAGCAAAGCAAACAGGGTTTCAGAGCAGGCCGGATCAGTACAGGTAAGCTGGTTCAGCAAAGCAAATAGGGTTTCAGAGCAGGCCGGATCAGTACAGGTAAGCTGGTTCAGCACAGCAGACAGGACCTCAGAGCAGACCGGATCAGTACAGGTAAGCTGGTTCATCAGAACAGGCCGGGTCAGATATCAGGCTGGCAGCAAGGTACAAGAGGATTAAGCAGAAGGATGGTCACAAACAAGCCAAGGTCGGGGGCAGGCGGATAGGTGAATGGTCACAGGCAGGCCGGGTCAATACAGGACAGAGGAATCAGGATCAGGTTACTATCACCACAACGCTGTAGAGCAGACAGCGGGAACCGTCTGCTCTGGCCGGATTTAAATAGGCTACCTGGCGCCAACAAGAGCGTGCACCTGTCGACCTGTGCGTGCGCCCGTGCGCAGCCGCACACGTGCACGCGCAGTGGCGCCCGTGGGCCAAGGTCCAGGTTTCTGGCAGGATCTTCATGACAGCTGTACTTACCAGTCCTGAAAAGCTGGGAGACATTCAATTGTAGAACTACTCACTGATCAGTACAGGGTAGCTGCTGGTATGCCCCGGAGCATAAAAGCTCACGACCACCTCTGGAGCGGAGATTTCGTCGTGGCCTGCCGAGCCATAGCTGCGACCTGTACACGCTCGATGGCCGGACTGGGGAGACTACGAGGATAAGGGTATCCAGCCTGTCACCCAGCCGGCTGTTGATAGCAGATCACAGGATCGATCATCTTGCGCAAAAACCAAGCTTCTGCAGAAACAGATGGACCGATGGGCCCATCAGGGTTCCTAGTTCTTTCTCCTTCACTAGGCAAAATAAAACTGAGGCTGCAGTAGCATGCTGAGGGGTTGTTACCTAAGGGACCGCCCCTTGGGCGGAACTAGAAAGTTCTAGTTTTATTATCACATGTTAACATGTAATGCCTAGTCTTCTCCTGAAGGTGGCATAACAACCCAATGGTCTAAAGAGAGAAGCTGTGTCAGTCGGTGAATTACACAGAAATAATAATTCCAATTAGGGCTACACAAGGGAAGTCTGCCTCAGGTGCCCTCACACATTAGATTTCTCCCTCCTGCCTGTCCGTGATCTCATTTGGTTACAACCAGCAGGGATGAAAAAACCCTGATGGGTTGCTACAGCTGCAAACCGTGCAGCCCAAGATGATGGCAGCTACAATACTACCAGGCGTAAAGAGGCTGCACTAAACTGGAGAGCTTCATTTGCACTCCTGCATAGAAGGGTGCAAGCAAACATGTAGGTATGCATGCCACCATTCTTCTAAGCATTTAGAAAATGCAAAAGGAGTACTTTGCCTATACTTCACTCATGCTAATAAACCAAGATGAGAAGCAATAAGATGAGGTCTACTACTGGAAAAGGTAATGGCCCTGCTATTTCCCAATGCCCAGGCTGATAACGCTGCACAGGCTGAGCTTGCCTTATAAGAAGTACTATGGGTAGTCAATAAAAAGAGGAAGTATTCACAGACCATGGGGATGCGTCCAGAACGAGACAAGTATTGCAGGAGAAAAGAAGGCTGCAGAACAGATTTTTGAAAATTGATCACCCAACCAAAGACCTGGAGCAACTGAATTGTCTTGTGGACATTTACAGCCAGCTGGAAGGGAGATGAGTCCTTCAGGAGAAGGTTGTCTAGATAACCTGTGACCTGGATGCCCAGAGTTCTGTGAAGGGCAAGATGAGATGCAAAAAAAAAAAAAACTGAAAATGGTTGTCTGCCACTGTAAAGTGCAGAAACTGCTGATTAGGTGGATAATTTGCAGATAAACATCTTGGATGTCTACAGAAGCAACAACGGACCTTGTGGATTTCATGCAAAATTTTGGAATTTGAAGGGAACTGTTGAGAGATTTTAAGTCCAGAATAGAGCGAATACCCCCGTCGGGCTTTGGTATCCTGAACTGATTTGAATAGAAACCTTTGAAACGGTCTTGCAAGGGTAATGGCACAACTACTCCCTGGGACAAAAGTTGGCTAAGGGCATTCTGTAAACCTGATTGTTTGGGGTGTTTTTGGTTGATTTGAGAGAAGAAAGGGCCTAAGTCTTACACAGAAAGAAAGAGCTAAACTTACAGTATATCACAAAAGTGAGTACACCCCTCACATTTTTGTAAATATTTTATTATATCTTTTCATGTGGCAACACTGAAGTAATTACACTTTGCTACAATGTAAAGTAGTGAATGTACAGCTTGTATAACATGTAAATTTGCTGTCCCCTCAAAATAACTCAACACACAGCCATTAATGTATAAACCACTGGCAACAAAAGTGAGTACACCCCTAAGTGAATATGTCCAAATTGGGCCCAATTAGTAATTTTCCCACCCCGGTGTCATGTGACTCGTTAGTGTTACAAGGTCTCAGGTATGTTAAATTTGGTGTTATCGCTCTCTAATGTCTAATTGTCACTGGGAGTTTAACATGGCACCGCGTGGCAAAGAACTCTCTGGGGATCTGAAAAAAAGAATTGTTGCTCTACATAAAGATGGCCTAGGCTATAAGAAGATTGCCAAGACCCTGAAACTGAGCTGCAGCTCAGTGGCCAAGACCATACAGCGGTTCAACAGGACAGGTTCCACTCAGAACAGGCCTCGCCATGGTCGACCAAAGAAGTTGAGTGCACGTGCTCAGCGTCATAGCCAGAGGTTGTCTTTGGGAAATGGACGTATGAGTGCTGCCAGCATTGCTGCAGAGGTTGAAGGGGTGGGGGGAGGGTGGGGTCAGCCTGTCAGTGCTCAGACCATACGCTGCATCAAATTGGTCTGCATGGCTGTCGTCCCAGAAGGAAGCTTCTTCTAAAGATGATGCACAAGAAAGCCCGCAGTTTGCTGAAGACAAGCAGACTAATGAAAATGTATTATTGGAACCATGACCTGTGGTCTGATGAGACCAAGATAAACTTATTTGGATCAGATGGTGACAAGCGTGTGTGGCGGCAACCAGGTGAGGATTACAAAGACAAGTGCGTCTTGCCCACAGTCAAGCATGGTGGTGGGAGTGTCATGGTCTGGGGCGGCATGTGTGCTGATGGCACTGGGGAGCTACAGTTCATTGAGGGAACCATGAATGCCAACATGTACTGTGACATACTGAAGCAAAGCATGATCCCTCCCTTTGGAGACTGGGCCACAGGGCAGTATTCCAACATGATAAGGACCCCCAAACACCTCCAAGACGACCACTGCCTTGCTAAAGAAGCTGAGGATAAAGGTGATGATGGACTGGCCAAGCATGTCGTCACCCGAACTATACCCTATTGGATCATCTGTGGGGCATCCTCAAAACGGAAGGTGGAGGAGCGCAAGGTCTCCAACATCCACCAGCTCCCTGATGTCATCATGGAGGAGTGGAAGAGGACTCCAGTGGCAACCTGTGAAGCTCTGGTGAACTCCATGCCCAAGAGGGTTAAGGCAGTGCTGGAAAATAATGGTGGCCACACAAAATGTTACCACTTTGGGCCCAATTTGGACATTTTCACTTAGGAGTGTACTCACTTTTGTTGCCAGCGGTTTAGACATGAATGGCTGTGTGTTGATTTATTTTGATGGGACAGCAAATTTACACTGTTATACAAGCTGTACACGCACTACTTTACATTGTAGGAAAGTGTAATTTCTTCAGGGTTATCACATGAAAAGATATAATAAAATATTTACAAAAATGTGAGGGGTGTCCTCACTATTGTGAGATACTGTATATTTTGAAATTGAAGCCTGAGTTTGGGATAGTGGGGTTGGGATTCATTTACATGCACATTGCATCTGTTATCTTAGGGAGGAAAGGCTGGTGTTCTCCCCTTTAACCACATCCAGAAGATTTACCCCCCTTCTTGACCAGGCCATTTTTCGCAATATGGCACTGCGTTAATTTAACTGACAATTGCAAGGTCGTGCGACACTGTACCCAAATAAAATGTATGCCCTTTTTTCCCCACAAATAAAGCTTTCTTTTGGTGCTATTTGATCACCTCTGCGTTTTTTATTTTTTGCGCTATAAACAAAAAAGACAATTTTGAAAACAAAACAAACAAAAAACACAATTTTTTTTACTTTCTGCTATAAATCATTTCCAATCACAAAATTGTCAATTTAGGCCAATATGTATTCTGCTACATATTTTTGGTAAAAAAAAATCCCAATAAGCGTATATTGATTGGTTTGCGCAAAAGTTATAGCGTTTACAAACTATGGGATATGGCGATCAGCAACTTCTAGGGGGACTGCGATAATGCGGAAGACATTCTGACACTTTTTGGGAACCAGTGACACTAATACAGTGATCAGTGCTAAAAATATGCACCGTCACCGTACTAATGACCCTGGCTGGGAAGGGGTTAATATCAGGGGCAATCAAGAGTTAACTGTGTGCCTAGCCAGTATTTTACTAAACTGTGGGAGCTGCTTTTACTAGGGGAAGACATGGACCATATTCCCTGCTTTCTAAGGTAAGTATTTCATAATGTGCTGGTATGTGATGCATACTAACACATTATGCAATTGCCAATGTCAAGGCCTTGCAGGGGATTTTATTTTTTCCCCTAGTTGGCGGTTTACCACTGCTTTAATATGAAAATGGCTATATTATGTGTCTGGATCTATATTTAATTGAATTTGTCAAGGTGTGATTTAATCCAATAACACTGCTAAAGTTCAGGCAGCAAGTTCTAATCTTTAAAACAATTATTTTGGTGCCATAACAGACCTCCTAGATCGTACACTCCAGCTGTATGCTGAACATCACAATCTGCTTAAGATGGCACTATGCACCATTCTCCGTCAACACTAAAGATCCCCAACCGTCCCCCTCAGTCATTCAGTAATATAGTGCCTAAACCTCACTGGCCAGTAAAGGCTTGGGCATTTGGAAATCTAATGGTGTGCGTAGGGTCAGCACACAGGCAGAGGATTATGTACATAATATTTCGCTGGCACTCAGAATTCCATAGGCACAAACATCAATTGGTCTTGTTAAGCATATAAAGCTTTTCTTTTTAATAGTATAAGGTTAAGAACACTTATAATCGTATGTTTATCTATTACATTCATTTTTAGTACCATGCCATTGATGCAGTGTTATTAGTAGGGTTGCACCGATACCATTTTTTTTAAGAGTATAAGTACCAATACTTTTTTTCAAGCACTCGCCGATACCGATTACGGATACTTTTTTTTTAATGTCATGTGACAGTAGCACTGATGGGCACTCATATAGGGCACTGATTTCTAGCACTGATGGGCACTAATATGCTGGCTCTGATAGGTGGCATTTACTGATAGGTGCAACTGATGGGCAGGCAGTGGCAATGAAATGGAGAGACACACAAACAGTCAAACTTCAAAGTGTTGCGACGCCCCCCTTGGTACACCCTGCACTCGGCTTTAGTAAGTTAGAAGGCAGCAGCGGACATCTAGTTACACCCAGCCCATATAGTTAGTGAACTATATGGGCTGGCTGTAACAAGATGTCTGCTGCTGCCTTGTGACTGCTGGCTTACTGAGGCCGAGTGCAGGGTGTACCAAGATGGGAGTCGTGCTGTTCAATCTCCAATGGAGACCGGGGCTGCCACTTCCGTTAACGAATGTGACCGCCCGGGTCACAGACTCTGACAGCTGCGAGTGCGACCCACACCTTTGCCAGCTTACATTCCGCTGCTGCCAGCCCAGGACTCGCACTCCACTGCCAGGACTCACTCTCTGCTCCGCCCACTGACTTCCGGGAGCCGCCTCTTCATAAAAAAAGGTATCGGGTCAAGCATCGGGAGAATTTGCCCGAGTAAAAGTACTCGGACAAATACACGGTATTGGCACCGATAATAGTATTGGTGCAACCCTAGTTATAAGCATCTACTCTCCAACCATTTAATTTGATCGAAGTAGTCAGGTGTAAACTTACAGTAGAGTCTGTTTACACCCAGTCGCCTATAGAGCGCTCTGCAGAAACTGAATAGACACAGACCTGTAATATACTCGCTCTGATTGGGTCTGTGAGCGAATCCCCTGCTGATCAGAATGGAGTCCGGTGCCTTTCTCTTTTACTTTAAAAGGTTGTCTATCCTGATAACCCTGCCAAAGGTTGTTAGTGAAAGCTACCTCTACAGAAAATAATTCTATTGGACACGATCCCTTATTTGCCTTGACTGCAGCACATCCCCACTGTAACCTACTTAAAAAAAAAAGAAAACAAATAGCACGTTAAATAGCAACATTGCTTGTGAGACCCCTGGCCATGAATGGATTAACAACAGTTTAACATGGAAATTCCTCGATTCAGGCCTTGCCTTTACTCCCTGAGGAATTAGGACATTTATTTACCATTCAGTAACTACATTAATTCATTGACCCAGTCTGCAGGAAAGATACAAGAAGGTCCCGATGCCTGTTTCAGGGAAGAGTGGGTAGATCACACACATCCCCCTTTTTTTGGAAAGGTTTGCTCATCTTTAAACAGCCACCCAGTACTGACCTCTTCTTTCTCTATCTTGGCATGCTTTCTTTCGAATGCCACATTTTTCCTCTTATTATAACAGAACTGTGCATCTTCCTCAGCCTGTAACATTTTTTTTTTCTTTTGCTCATATTCTTCTGCTAGTTCTGATGAGTTGCTTATTTGTTCAAAAAGTTGGGTTCTTTCTTTAGGTTTCTTCACTGCAATGGATTCCACCTCACCCTGGTGAAACAAAACAGACAAATCAAATATCTGCGCCTATAAACAACTTTGATATTCAACATCAGGCAGAATACATTGATTTACCTGGAATATGAGGCAATTTCTGGCCTTTGAAATTATTCCAATTTTTTCAAGCTCCAGAACATACACTGAACGTCCTATTGGTGTGTCATTAAGTCGATATTCTGTAGAGCCCCCTGGCAACAATTTTGTTAAATATAAAGCACAAAAAGGTCAATTGTGGAAGCATAAACTGTTTACTTCCTACAGCTTCTAGTGATTAAAGTGGTTCTAAAGGCAAAAGGTTTTCTTTACCTTAATGCATTCCCTGTATTAAAAAGGTAAAAAAAAAAAAAAGAAGTCACTACTTTTTCTGCCCATCCGACCCCCCATAAAACTTACCTGAGACCACTCATGATCCAGCTGCCCCTGCTGGCAGGCGCGCTCTGCTCTCCTCCTGGATTCACGGGCTTCATTGAAAGCAGTGAAAGCCATAGGCTCCTGTTGCTGTCAGTGAAAACCTGTAAAAAGGGAGAACGGAGTTTGACTGCGCCGTGTCTATAGATGCTCGCAGCCTGGCTCAAAAGTGTGCCCGCAAAAAAAAATAGGATTTTTGTACTCACCGTAAAATCATTTTCTCTGAAGTACATTGACGGACACAGCACCTTTAATCTTGCTCAGTTCGTCAAAAAGCAGTACAAACATAAAATAGGAGGGGTGGGTGCTGTGTCCGTCAATGAACTTCAGGAGAAAAGGATTTTACGGGGAGTACAAAAATCCTATTTTCTCTTTTGTTCATTGACGAACACAGCACCTTTAATCTTGACCTTAGGGACGTCCCCAAGCAGTGTCAAAAAACGAGGGGTGGGAGCAACAAGAAAAACTCCACCCATAACAAAAGGAACTCCTCAACAGAGGAGTTGCAACCTTAAACGGTCGCCTGCAAAACTTTGCAGCCGAAGCAAGCATCCGAAGATGTGCTCACATCAACCTTGGGAAACAGACGCTTGATGTCGGAAAGCCCAGGAGGCCCCAATTGCCCTGGTAGAATGTGCCATGACAGGAAACGGGGGCGCCCGCCCCCTTATGGCATAAGCCTGAACCACCGAGAAATGGTGGCAGACGAGACCGGCAGGCCCTTCTTCGGACCAGCCACCAATACAAACAGCGAGTCCGACCTCCGGAAAGGAGCTGTAGCAGACCGATACACCCCCAGAGCCCGGACCACGTCCAAAGAATGCAAAGCAACCTCTTTGGGATGTGACGGCCGAGGACATTAGGACGGAAGTACAATTTAGATGAAAAGCGGAAACAACCTTTGGAAGTAACGAAGGCTGCGGACGCAGCACCGCATTATCCTTGTGGAGGATCAAATAGGGAGACTTGCATGACAAGCCACCAACTCAGAAACCCTCCTGGTAGATGTAATAGCCACTAGAAAGACTACTTTCTGAGAGAGTGTCAATAAGGGAATCTCCCTAATGTTTTCAAACGGCGGTTTTTGAAGCACCGAGAGCACCAGATTCAAATCCCACAGAGACATCGGTGGTCGAACCGGAGGGGCCACACATGTCGAACCCCCTGAACATACATACCAATGAATTAGTCGCCAAAGGGCGCTGAAAAGAGACAGCCAAACCTGCCCCTTAATGGTGCTTAAAGCAAGTTTCTGATACACAGCTCGCTGCAAAAACAGCAGGATCCTGGAAACTGAATATGTACGTGGGTGCCACCCCATCTCCTCACACATGGAGATGTAGGCCTTCCAAGTACGATGATAAATATTCCAAGAAAAGGATTTCCGTGCCCTCAGCATAGTGGAGATTACCGAATCCGACAGTCCTCGGTTCTTTAGCACCTGGCTTTCAACAGCCATGCCGTTAAAACCAGCGACGGTAAAGCAGGATGAAGTATTGGACCTTGCGACAGAAGGTCCTCTCGCATCGGCAGCCACCAAGCAACATCCGCCACCATTCGTACTATGTCAGTGTACCAAGGACGTCAAGGCCAATCTGGGGCAATCAGAATCACCGGAATCCCTTCGGCCTCCACTCTGCGTAGCAGACAGGGTAATAGTTTGAGCGGGGGGGGGAGGCATAAAATCAGCCAAAAATGCCCCCATGGAGCCACTAACGCATCGGACGCATCCGCCCAGGGGTCTCTTGCCCTGGCCACAAACCTCTGTACCTTCCGATTGAGCCCAGAGGCCAAGAGATCCACATCTGATGTGCTCCACCTTAGGCAAATGAGCCAAAACATATCCGGATGTAGCGACCATTCCCCCTGGTCCAGCATCTGACGACATCTAGTCCGCCTGCCAGTTTTCTACGCCCGGAATGTATACGGCCGACAGAGCCGGCACGCGACGTTTTGCCCACTGCAGGATATGAGTGACCTCCAGTGCTGCAGCCAAGCTCCTTGTTCCTCCTTGTTGTTGCGTTGTCCGACTGGATCCTGACCGGACGTCTCTTCAGCATCTGTGACCATGTGGAGAGGCACCGCCTGATCGCCCTTGGCTCCAGTACATTGATCGGCAGGCGGGATTCTTCTTGCGTCCAGCGACCCTGGGCCGACGCCACAAACTCCCCCCCAGCCTGTCAGGCTGGCGTCCGTTGTGATCACCGTCCAATGAAGAGGAAGGAACAACTTCCCGGACCAAAGGGCCGCAGAACTCAGCCACCAGAGAAGGGAATCTGACTAGCTGGCTCACCCGAATTTGACAATCCGGGGATGTCAGAGATTTGTCCCATTTGGACAGGATCTCTCTTTGCAAGACTCGAGTGTGGAATTGAGGTACTCCAGGCATTGAGTCGGCACCAACAAAGACTTTTGAAGGTTCAACACCCGAATTCCCGGAGAGTCTGTATGGTGATCGCCACATCCTCCCTTAATTCTGAGCCGGAAGCTGCTCTCAGGAGGCAGCTGTCCAGGTAACCCACGTTTGCGACCCCTCGTTGTCTTAGCAATGCCAGAATTGGGGCTAGCACCTTGGTGAAGACCCTCTGCGCCGTCGCTAGGTCAAAAGGGAGAGCTACAAATTGGTAGTGCTCGTCCCCGACCGCAAATCGTAGAAACCTCTGATGTATGGACACACATGGGGACATGCAAGTATGCGTCCTTGATGTCCAAAGACAATAACAGGGATGTCTGGGGAAGAAGCGCCAGCTTCTGACGCCATGCTGACCCACTCTCGCCTGTCACCACTTAGGGACCTAAGGCAAGCCACAAAAAATGCCCACCCTCCTAGCTGCCACAGACTGAGAGGCCCCCCGCAGGACTCACCACCCTGACCCCAGCCACAGGGTGTTCTGAGTAGTTTTGCGCTGTTCCAGACTGAACCAGCCGCCCATGGCTAGATTAACACAAACTGAGGCTACTAGAAAATGGCCCACTCAACAAAAAATGTCTGAGAGCGCCGGGAAAATGGCCGCCATACTACAAGAAAATGGCTGCGGCCACCGCAAAATGGACGCGGAGCGTGCGGCGGCCAGTCCCCATATGGCAACACACAGGTAATCAAAAAACAGCCTAGCTAAGGTCTGCTCACGCTCGATGGTCAGGCTGGGGAGAGTACCAGGATCTATATTATCCAGCCTGTCACCCAGCCCGGCTGTTGATTGCAGATCACAGGAATCAAAAAGCAGAAAACATAAAAAATTCCCAGGACCAATGGGCCCCACCGGGAGTCAGGTCCTTCTCCTATACTAGGCAGAAAAAAAACTGAGCTGCTGGAAGCAGAGTCCCCCTGGCTAAAAACAGTTTTGCTGTTTTTATATGTCCTGCCCAGTCCTCTCCTGAAGGTGGCGAGATAGCCCTAAGGTCAAGATTAAAAGGTGCTGTGTCCGTCAATGAACGAAAGAGAAAAATGTATTTCCTGGTCCCTGAAAGCGCTTGTGCTGTGTAAACTGCCCCCTCTTAACCAAAAAAAAAAAAACCCTGAACCTGACACTTCCTGTGTGCTTTCTCTGTACAGACCATGTAAATCAGGGCTGCTCCGCCCTGATCACCGGGGTCTGATTGCGTCCCTTCATCATACGCTGCTGTCCCCTCTGCTCTCGTCTCTCCCCCCTCATCCCCTCCCTCCTGCCATTCAGCTAGTGTAGCAGTATCCATCCATCGGAGCTGTACAGTGGCCGCGAGTCATGTGACCGGCCTGAAGACCGCTCTAAATCAGTATTTACAACGCTTATTTTTCTACAAGACAGGTACAGTGTGCTATGCCAGGCTCTAATAGAGGGTCTGGCATTTTTTGTGTTGTATGGGTTAACAAACCCTTTAACTGCAAAAAAAAATGTACATTTTTTTTTAAGGGCACTTTGAACTAGTAGATTTAGAGACATTGAAGGGTGATGGCAAAAGAAAGCCCAAGTGGCCCATCAAGTCTGCCTCATTTTAATGTATACATAGTTGGATGAAACTATGAAACTGTATCATTTCGCTATCGCTGTTTTACTAACCTGACAGCTTATTCTAAATAGGAAACCTTCATTTTGTTTGCAAATATTAAAGATTCTAACTACCAGCAAAAATAAGGCCTTACATTTAAAGAGCACCTGTCATTTTAGATCCATTATGGCAGCGCCTGTTAGCGGGTATGCACTCACCTGCTGCTGCTTTCTAACGTCCTGCAAGCGCAACGCCCCAGTGTGAAAGCACCTGGGCTTTCAGACTGGGGAGGCATGGGAGGCGTTTTCCAGGTGCTATTTTTAGCGCTAAAACGCCTGAAAAATGCCTTCAGTGTGAAAGGGGTCTAAATGGTCACAACAAGTAAATATAAACTAAGAGAACACATTACAGGTTGTAAGGCATACTCAGTTTTACATTGCATTTTGCAACCCATTAAGGATTTAATTTTAGTAGTTCCATTACCAGATTTTAGAATTTCTTTTCCACAAGGAACATCTAGTAAATTCACAAATAGATAATACTGTGTTGCATCAGTAATGTTTGTTGTCATACCTAAAATCATCCTCGAAAACGTCTTTTCCTCTCCATTCTCATCACAATAAACCAAGTGCACACTGGCAGTAGAAGAGACGGGCCGCCCTACATTAGCTCCACTAATAAGCTCTCGAACACTCTTCACTCTTAAATTAGACGTTCTCTCACCCATTACAAAACTAAGTGCATCCATCAAATTTGATTTTCCTAGAGAAAAAATAAAAATATCTTTAGAGGAAATTTGTTCCAAATAAACCAGCACTTCTACATGCAGCAGTATGTTTCTGTTGAGTCAGTCTGTGGGAAGGATTAAGGATTTATTTTAGAGTTTTAACCGCTTGCCGACCGGCGCACAACGATGTACGTCGACAGAATGGCAGGGACAGGCATAAGGGCGTGCAGGTACGTCCCCTTTAAGATGCCGCCATGCCATCGGGCCGGTCGGGACCCCCGTGAGGCCGGTCGCGGGTCCCGCGGACTCGATCGCCGCGGGGATACCCGCGATTGTCTCACGGGAAGGCTGAACGGGGAGATGCGGAAATAAACAGCATCTCCCCGTTCTGCCTAGCAACTAGTGACGCTGATCTCTGCTCCCTGTGATTGGAGCAGAGATCAGCATTCACTAGCCGACAGCCACGCCCCCCCCCCCCCCCCCCCCCAGTTAGAAACACGCCTCTAGGAACATGTAAGCCCTACACTGCCACCTAGTGGTTAACCCCTTCACTGCCAGTGTCATTTACACAGGAATCAAGGCATTTAAATAGCATTGATTGCTGTATAAATGACAATAGTCCCAAAAAATGGAGTTACTTACCGGTAACATCCTTTTCCAGGAGTCTTTCAGGACAGCACCATCGAGAGACCTTGGCTCCTCCCATCTCAGGAAACACCGCCCTTCATCAAGATTTAAACCCCACCGTCCCGCCGGCCCCTCAGTTCTTCACGAGCACCTCCGGCCAGCTGGGGAGACACAAGAACACGTCATACTAACCTTTATCTTACCTGACGGTCTCATGCGATGAGTTCTTCAGTAGTATCCAACAATTTGGGTGGGTATCTGTGCTGTCCTGAAAGACTCCTGGAAAAGGATGTTACCGGTAAGTAACTCCATTTTTCCCCTACCGTCTTTCAGGACAGCACCATAGAGAGGATAAGCGAGCACCTTACCTTAGGGGGGGGGACTACTGCCTGCAGAACTTTGTGCCCAAAGGCTTGATCCTTTGCCGACAGCAGATCCAATCTGTAATGCCTTACAAACGTTTCAAAACTTGACCACGTTGCCGCTTTACAGATCTGCTCTGGAGAAGCACCAGCCCACTCTGCTTGGGAAGCCGCCATTGCCCTGGTAGAATGTGCCCTAATACCCTCCGGGGGCTCTGATCCCCTGACAACATAAGCCTGGATAATGGCTAACCTAATCCATCTGGCTATTGTACGCCTAGAGGCTTTGGATCCCTTCCTAGCCCCTGAAAATAACACAAAAAAGGAATCTGATTTCCTAAACTGTTCTGTACTACTCAAGTACTGAAGAACGCACCTTCTAACATCTAAACTATGAAATTTATATTCCTACTCCCTCACAGGATCTGAACAAGAAGTGGGCAAGACTATTTCTTGGCCTCTATGAAAATTAGAGGAAACCTTTGGCAAAAACGCCGGATCTGTTTTAAAAATCACCCGATCCGGGAAAACCTGAAAAAAAGGTGCCCTGATTGAGAGGGCTTCGAGTTCACTCACTCTCCTTGCTGTCGTGATCGCCACCAAAAACACCGTTTTGAGGGTGATCATTTTTAACGTACAGGACTCCAATGGTTCAACTGGTTCACCCGTAAGAGCCTGTAAAACTAATGAAAGGTCCCACACTGGGAAGGAGGAGACCCTCACTGGTCTCTGTCTGTTTAAGGCTTTGAAAAACCTAGCTATCTACGGATCTATCGCTAGCTGTCTTTCCAAAAAGACGCTCAAAGCCGACACTTGCCCTTTCAGTGTACTAAGCGATAACCCCTTATCTGCCCCTGACTGTAGAAACTCCAATACCACTACAGAGCTGTGCACCTCAAAGGAACTCTCTGTGCACCAGATATTAAAACGTTTCCACACCTTCAGGTAGATGGCCTGCGTTTCTTTCTTCCTACAACTTAACAGGGTTTTCACTAAACGATCCGAAAACCCCTTGTCCCTCAGCAGTTCCTCCTCAGTAGCCAGGCTGCGAGGTTCCACCTCTCCACCTGAGGACACCCGACTGGCCCCTGCGACAGAAGATCCTTCCGCACTGGTAGAATCCAAGGAGGTTCTACCGCTAGACCCTTTAAAAACGGAAAACCAGGGTCTCCTGGGCCAATGGGGTGCAATCAGAACGAGAGTAGTGTTCTCCGCCTGGAATTTCCTCAGTACTGCTGGGATCAACACAAGGGGGGGGGAAGGCATAGCACCTGGAGAATGCCCAGCTCTGAGCCAGAGCGTCCACTCCCAGTGCCCCGTCCCATTTGCTCAGAGAGAAGAACTGATGGGTCTTTCTGTTTTCTCTCGAAGCGAAGAGGTCTACACATGGCATCCCCCACTTCCGAGTAATTGCCATGAATACCTCCTGGTTCAAAACCCAGTCGCCTTCTCTCAGCGTTCTCCTGCTGAGAAAATCCGCCACTTGGTTTTGATCCCCCTTCAAATGTACTGCTGAAAGAGACAGAATGTTTGCCTCGGCCCACCTGAGAATAGTTTCTGCCAGGACCCAGAGGGATCTGCTCCTGGTACCCCCCTGCCTGTTTATGTAGGCTACTGCTGAGGAGTTGTCGGACCTGACCCTCACATGTTGCCCTTGGAGTTCTTTCTGGAAGGCTCTGAGTGCCAACGCTATCGCCCTCAGTTCCCTCCAGTTCGAGGACTTTTTTGCGTCCCTCCTCAACCAAACACCCTGGACCATCCTGGAGTCTAGATACGCTCCCCAACCTGTGCCGCTCGCATCGGTTGTGACCGTCTTGGTTACTGGTAGGACCCAGTTCAGACCCTGACACAGATTGGCCCCCTTTCTCCACCACCAGAGAGACCTCTTGACCTGTCCTGGAACCGTTATCAGGCAGTCCAAAGACCCCTGACTGCGGTCCCAAATTCCCAGAATGAAAAGTTGTAAGGCCCGGAAGTGAAGTCCTGCCCACTGTACTGCTGGTAGAGAGGATGTCAACAGGCCTAGAGCTGACATGGCTTTCCTTACAGTGAGCTGCTGATTGCTTTGTAGCAACAGCATAGCCCTGTCTACTTTCTGGATTTTTTCTACTGGCAGGAAGACTTTTTGACTTCTTGAATCCAACCTGTAGCCCAGAAAGATGATCTCCTGTGACGGAACCAAGCTGGATTTCTCTAGATTCAAGAGCCATCCTAGATTCTCCAGGATCTCTCTTGTCACCTGTAGATCCCGAGTCAACTGTTCCGGAGACGAGGCAAACAGGAGTAGATCGTCCAAATATGCGATTACTGCTATGCCTCTGAGTCGCAGGAAGGCTAAAACCTCCACCATGACCTTGGTGAAGATCCGGGGGGAAGAGGATAGCCCGAAGGGGAGGGCCCTGAACTGTAGGTGGAATATCTCTTCCGTGGTATTTACCGCCAACCTGAGGAACTTCTGGTAACCCTCTGCAATGGGAATGTGCAGATAGGCATCTTTCAAATCCACCGATGCCATGAAGCAGTTCGGGGGAAGAAGAGCTTTCACCGAGTAAATTGAATCCATACGGAACCTCTTGTATGTGATCGAGACATTCAGGGGCTTCAAGTTCAGGATGAGCCTGAACTTTCCTGATGGTTTGCGGATCACAAAAACGTGTGAATAGAAGCCCCTGACTGTCTCTTCCGTAGGTACTCGCACCACCACCTCCTGTTCCTCCAACTCCTGTAGGGAGGAAAGAAGAGCTGAGGCCTTTTCTGCACATTTCGGCATCTCGGTTACCAGAAACCTGAGTGGGGGAGGGGTTGAGAACTCCAACCTGTATCCTCTTCTTATGATTCCTAAGACAAACTGGTTGGAAGTTATCATCTCCCACTGTGGGAGGAAGGACCCCAATCTCCCTCCCACTGTGGTTCCGTCATTTATCCTTCTTGGGCTGTTCAGGAGGGCGAAAAATAGCCCCCCCACGCCCTTTGCCTTTCTGTCCCCAAACTTTCTTTTGCTGCTCAGTTTTTGAGGGTTCAGGCTTTCTTCTAGGACGAGATTTTCTTCTAGTCTCTGTAAACTTCCTCTTAATAGGAAAAGCTTTCTTCTTGTCAGCCGTCCGATCTAAGACGGCTTCCAAGCCAGGACCAAAAAGCAAATCTCCTGTGAGGGGGATCCTGCAGAGCTTAACTTTAGACTATCTCCCTGCCACGTCTTAAGCCATAAGGCCCTTCTAGCTGAATTTGACAAGGCTGCAGACCTCGCAGACATACGTACTGATTCTGCCGAGGCGTCAGCCAAGTAAGCCACCCCTTTCAAGAGCATGGGAAAAGAAGCCAGAATTGTTTCTTTTGCTGTTCCTGCGTCTATGTGCGCTTTTATTTGTGTCAGCCAATACTCCATGTTCCGTGCCACCACTGTGGACGCCATGGCGGGCTTGAGGTTACCCAAGGATGAATCCCAAGATTTTTTCAAGAGAGAGTCCATCCTCTTATCCATGGGGTCTGGGAGCGCACCCATGTCTTCAAAGGCCAGGTCAGTGTGCCTGGAGACCTGAGAAAAAGCCGCGTCTAATTTAGGAGTTTTATTCCATACCAACGCTTCTTCTTCTGCAAAGGGAAACCTTCTTTTCAAAGTTTTTGAAAAGAAAGGTTTCCTTTCGGGGTCTTGCCACTCTTTATTAATGGCATTGACCAAGACGTCATGGACCGGAAACACTCTCTTTTTATGTTCCCCAAGACCCTTATACATCTGGTCATGGAGTGACAGCTTCTTCCTTTCCTCTTGGATACCCAAAGTAGTATGGATAGCTCCCAAGAGCTCCTCCACTTCTTCCAGGGAAAGTTTATAGCGAGAGGCTCTTGCAGACTCCCCGTCTACCTCCTCTCCCTCTGATTCCCCTTGGGAATCTGAAGATGCACTATCAAGCTCCTCCTCGATTTCTTCTCTGGGACCCCCTGGATTCTCTCCACTCACCGAGGGAGTATCCATTATCTGCTGTGCTGGCGGAGGGTTTACCTGGGGCTGTGGTAACTGGAAACTAGAAAAAATCGCTTTAAACGACTGCACGGTACTAGAGAGTTCCTTAACGGATGCTGCTAGATCCGAGCATTGTGCTGCTGACTGTTCCCGAACTAACCCCTCTATGCACTCCCTACAGAGTGCCTTAGACCAAGCCTCCCCCATCGTAGTCCTGCACGAAGGGCATTTTTTCTTCGAATTATGGGGCGACTTGACTTTCTCCGTAGGTCTGCTCTGAAAACCCAAAAAACACAAGGAAGAGCAGTCAGAAAAACCTCCCTAGCTACCAGCACAAACACAGAGGGTCACCAGGGGTGCTCTTGCTAGGACAACCACCACCAGGGTCCTATAGCATCCACCCCCCCCCTACCACCACCAGGGGAGGATAAACACCCGTGGAGCTTACGGGAAATAGGTAAGGGAACACCACCCCAGGGTTCCACTTACCTTTGAGTGGCTGGTGCTGGATTCTCCAGGAGTAGTTCTTGAAGCCTCTGCTTCCGACATCTCTCGCCGAGGAATGGTGGATCTCCTTCCTCTCCGAGCATTGTCCCCACAACAGAAAGAGGCCGCACCAGCCCGTCGCACGTCCCGCTTTTCAAATCCCGCGGCCGGAACCGGAAGCCGCGGGTCAGGCGGAAGCGCTGACCCCCACCGGAAATGACGTCACCCGCCATCCGACCCAGCGCTCCGAGCTCCACGCTGATGCTAGTGCAGGGCGCCACCGCACTTCCGCCTATTGCCACCACCGGACATGAAGAAAAGCGGGCCCCTCCAGCCTTACTCTTCCCCAAGAGAGACTGAAGGCGCGGAAACGATCGGCAGAGTCTTAAGGTACCCAGCTCCCTAGCCTCTAAAGCCCCATACACACGGTCGGACTTTTTCATGGATTCTGTCCGATCGGACAATGTTGTTGAAAAATCAGACCGTGTGTATGCACCATCGGACAGTGTACGTCGGATTGTCCGACGGACAAAGTCTTATCTCCTGCTGGAAAGATTTGCCGACAACACGGTCCAATCACACCAAATCCGATCGTGTATACGGTTGTCCGACCGGACAAAGTGCTACGCATGCTCAGATCACATTACAAGACCAAAGCTATTGGCTACTAGCCTCTACGTAGTCCCGTCGTAGGCAACAAACGTCACCACATTCAGAATGATCGGATTTTCCGACAACTTTGTCCGACCGTGTGTACGCAAAACCAACATCAGACAAAGTATGACGGACAGGATCCGACCGACCTGGTCCGCGGATTGTCCGACCGTGTGTATGGGGCTTTAGACTGCCTTGCTTTTTTAACAAGAGGTCGGAAGATAGAGAGACCTCGGTCCCCCCTTCCCCTCAGGAAACAACCGGCCTCAGCCTCCCTAGCTGTTCGGCCCCTGGCCCCTTAGCAGTGTCTCCCTCCGGAGGAAACACCAGAACTGAGGGGCCGGCGGGATTTAAATCTTGATGAAGGGCGGTGTTTCCTGAGATGGGAGGAGCCAAGGTCTCTCGATGGTGCTGTCCTGAAAGACGGTAGGGAAAAATGTGTCAAAAATGTCTGATGTGTCCGCCATAATGTCGCAGTCACAATAAAAATTGCTGATCGCCGCCATTACTAGTAAAAAAAAAATTATTAATAAAAATGCTATAAAACTAGCCCCTATTTTGTAAACGCTATAACTTCTGCGCAAACCAATCAATAATCGCTTATTGCGATTTTTTTTACCATAAATATGTAGAGGAATACGTATCGGCCAAAACTGAGGATTTTTTGGGGGATATTTATTATAGCAAAAAGTAAAAAATAATGATTTTTTTTCAAAATTGTCGCTCTTTTTTGTTTATAGCGCAAAAAATAAAAACCGCAGGGGCGATCAAATACCACCAAAAGAAAGCTCTATTTGTGGGGAAAAAAAGACGTAAATTTTGTTTTGGAGCCACGTCGCACGACTGCGCAATTGTCAGTTAAAGCGACGCAGTGCCGAATCACAAAAAGGGGCCTGGTCCTTTGGCTGCAAATTGGTCTGGTCTGAAAGTGGTTAAAGTAGAATTCCAGGTTTCCTTTTTTTTTTTTTAATTGCATTTAAAAACAAAAAAATTGACAATAGCATTGACTACATACCCTAAGGCCCCTTTCACACTGGGGCGGGGAGCCGCGGTGACGGTAAAGCAGCGCTATATTTAGCGCTGCTTTACCGTCGTTTTAACCCGCGGTATTCGGCTGCTCGCGGTGCGGTTTTACCCCCCGCGAGTGGCCGAAAAAGGGTTAATCACCCCCGCAGAGCGCCGCCGTAGCGGCGCTTTGCGGCGGTATTGCCGCGGTTTTACCGCGGTTTCCCATTCAAATCAATGGGAAGGAGCGGTATAGGAGCGGTGAACACACCGCTCCTATACCGCTCCAAAGATGCTGCTAGCAGGACTTTTTTTGCCATCCTGCTAGCGCACCGCTCCAGTGTGAAAGCCCGCCGGCTTTCACACTGGAGTGAAAAGGGGCCGGATTTTTTCAGGCGGTGTACAGACGCTATTTTTAGCGCTGTACCGCCTGAAAAACGCCCCAGTGTGAAAGGGGCCTAACTGAATTCAAAAGTAGATAAACACTTGCTCGGGTCCACAGAGTAAAAATAAAGTGCCAGGAAAAGATAAAAACAAAATTTGCATACTCGTAAGAAAGAGTGATTCCCAGGCAGAAAGACATTAAATCGAGCTAAAACAAATGATACCTTCCAGGTTTACATTGACTTCAAAAGAGCAACTCTATTTTTGTTGCGAAAAAGAAAAATTACCATGTGGGTGATCAATGTACATTGCAGGAATTTTAACAAACTGTTGTAGAGTCCTACCTGATGCTATCGGTTTACTGTCTGCAGAGTGAATCTGTAGGGGAGTGCATTAGAAAATCAGCTGATGCTCTTGCAGTGATCTAATGAGGCAAGTTACAGGGAATGCTCCTCTTTAGAAGTGATTGACCCTCACCAAAATGAAATTATTGTTGCACAGGATGACTAAAATCTGTGTGAAAGAGGCCTGCTGTAGTACACTGCTCCACAATACTGCATGAAGCTGATGCCACTATGTTATATTACAGCAAAGTAAACTTGGAATTCTACTTTAAATAGTGTGGGGAAAGGTTAGACTTTTTCTTTCATTTCCAGAAAATGTCATACAAAAACGAAGTGCAGGTAAGAGAATATGGGAAAGGGATTATCCCTCCCATTGTGCTATTGTATTTGACAGTGGGGAGTTCACCTCTGTCAGAAAACACTGATCAGCACTGCAGCCCACTGATCAAGAAAAAAATTCCAAGGAGGATCATTCCACAGAGGACATTCGTTGGATCGAAATTTGGCTGGTCCCTGCTGAACCGGCCGTATTTAAGTCACTCTATGGCCACCTGTGTAAAGTACTTTCAGTGAGGTCTGCTTTAGTGCTCATACACACAGAGACGTTGTAAAGGCTGAAGGTTAAAGTGGTTGTAAACCCTTAGATATACCCAGTGAAGTGACTGGTCTCATATGATACAAACTAATCCTCCTATAGAAGTTGTACCTGTTTGTCTGCAGCTTTCTCTTCTCAACATCCGTTCAAGGTCTAGAATATATAAAGCTTGTCTGAGCTGTCAGAAAAAAGGGGGCAGAGAGCTGAAGTTACACTGCGGAGCTCAGTGAAGAGAGTTCTGAGAGCTTATTGGAGGGAAGGGACACACCCTCTTTACACAGCACACAGGAACAGAGCTGAGGCTGTCAATCAGCTGAAGATCCCTCCCCTGTCACCATTTTGTCAGGAAAACTTGTCAGAAGTGATTTATTCCGATAGAGGAAAAAAATCAGCAAACAGAAATTACACTTAGTGCTCTGGATTAAGACAACTACATATTAGAGGGACATATGCTTTGTTCATATTTCTGAGGTTTACAACCACTTTAATGCATTCTCTGCATTCAGGTACAAAAAACTTCTCTGCTTCTGAACCCCCCCCCCATACTTACCCGAGTCCAATCTCGATCTAGAGATGTGCACAAGAGCAGCGATTCTCTCAGCTCTCTGCCTCATTAGCTCAGACAAAGCAGGGGAAGCCACTGGCTCCAGCTGCTGTCAATCACAGTCAGTGAGAAGGGAGTAGGGGCAGGGCTCTGGAAACACACACTGGCTCGGGAGCAAGCCTACACAAGTGCCCCCCGAGCAAGAGGTTTTCTATGGTGGGAACTCGTGGGGAAGGAGCCAGGAGCGCCAGCGGGGAGCTGAAAAGAGGAGGATCGGGCCTGCTAGTGCAAAACCGTTACATAGAGCAGGCAAGTATAACAGGTTATAAACCACATGCCGACCGCCTTCTGCATCCATACTGTTGCAAGGCGGCTTGGCTGCGCAAACCAAGGTACCTGTACGTCGGTCTGTGCATGTGGTAGTGCGTGCCACAGGAGCTCGCCCGCCGGTCCGGCAGACTCTACGTCCGCAGGCCACCCGCATTTGCGATGAAGAGGCAGAACGGGGATCTGCCCATGTAAACAAGGCGGATCCCCATTCTGACAGGGGAGGAGAGAGGGATCAGTTGTTCCTAGTGATCAGGAACAGCGATCTCTCTCTACTCCCAGTTGGTCCGTCCCCCTGACAGTTAGAAAGCACCTCCCTAGGAAACGCTTAACACCTTGATCGCCCCTAGTGTTAACCCCTTCCCTGCCATTGCCATTTATACAGTGATCAGTTCATTTTTATAGCTCTGATCACTGTATTGGTGTCACTGGTCACCAAAAAGCATCACTAAGACCCCTTTTACACTAGGGCGTTTTTCAAGCGCTTTTGGGCAAAAAAAAAAAAAAAAGGCGCCTGTAAAGCACCTCCCAGTGTGAGCCTGAGTGCTTCCACAATGGAGCGGTGCGCTTGCAGGACGTTAGAAAAAGTCCTGCAAGCAGCCTCTTTGGGGCGGTGGAGGAGTGGTGTACCCTAGTGGCTGAAGAAAGGGTTGTGTGCCGCTTTACCGCTAACGCCCAGCACAGCTTAGTGTGAAAGGGCTCTTAGGATCAGATTTGTCCACCGCAATGTCGCAGTTCCACAATAAAAAAGAAAATAAATAAATCGCTGATCCCCACCATTACTAGTAGAATGGTCAGTCTTTTTTGTTTATAGTGCAAAAAATAAAAACCACAGAGGTGCTCAAATACCACCAAAAGAAAGCTCCATTTGTGGGCAAAAAAGGATGTCAATTTTGTACAAATGTCACACGACCATGCAATTGCCAGTTAACTACTTAAGAATCAGCCGCCGTTATACGTTGCTACTTTGACATTAAATACCGTTGTTATGGCAGCAGCTAGCTGCCATAAGCCTGATATTTCTAAAAACGGCAGACTGTTCTCTTTCAGGTAAAAGTGGTCTCTGCGGCAGATTCGCTGCAAGATCACTTATCAGGGGCGGGAGAGGGCCCCCCCACTCTCGCTCTGCCACTTACTAGAGCAGTCGGTATCGGCGGGTACGATCGGTTTCTTTCCCCTCACTGCCTGGATGCCGAGTGAGGAAATGATGGCCCCGTCCAGTCACCTGAGTCCAGGGGACAGTTGCACACCAATGAAGTCAGGAGTGCACCGCTAAGGTAGTGGATCCTACGGTTGACTGCTGTGGATGGAACTCTGGGTGGTTCAGGAAGGCAGGTCCACTTGAGCACCTACACGGATCCCATTGGGGGCTAGAGCATAAGATTCCCCAGGGTGCGGAATCTAAGAGCCAGCAGGTCTTCACCAGAGCCTCTAGTGGCGAGGATGGACTGCGCTGCAACTGACTCCAGGTCGCGGCCCCAGGGTCTCCCAGCTCAAGCTCACGGTAGGCTACAGGAGGATAGAGAGGAAGCAGCAGCCCAGGACAACAAGAGATAGTAAGGAGCTAAGCCAAAGGTCGGGGCGACTAGCAGACAAGGATAGACAGAGAACACTCCAAAAAGGTCAGGGTCAAAAGCCGGCAGGGATAGTCAAGAACAAGTCAAGATCGGTAACAGAGACAGGACGTAGAGCACATGGCAAACAGGAAACCAAACACACAAATAGTGGTTCCTGTTGAGGCTAGGGTGAGAGACACTGAGGGAAGATTAATTAACCATGCAGGTGAGAGAGTGCAAGCCCTAAGGCTGATACACAGACCAGGTAAGACAGACAGGGCATGAAAGTATTACTCCAGAGTCATGACACCCCTGCTCGGCTCCATAGCATTGGAGGGCGGAAGCAACGTCAAATGTCACTTCCGCCTAATGCTCTTCAAAAGGGGATTTTTTTTTAATTATTGCATATTAGTGTAAACATGAGATCTGAGGTCTTTTTGACCCCAGATCTCATATTTAAGAGGTCCTGTCATGCTTTTTTTTCCATTATAAGGGATGGTTTACATTCCTTGTAACAGGAATAAAAGTGACCTAATGTTTTTTTTTTTAAAAAGGACAGTGTCAATAAAAAGTTAAATAAATAAGGAAAAAAATAAAAAATACATTAAAGCCCGCCGCCCTGCCGAGCTCGCATGCAGAAGCGAACGCATACGAAAGTTGCTCCCACATATGAAAACGGTGTTCAAACCACACATGTGAGGTATTGCCGCGATTGTTAGAGGGAGAGCAATAATTCTAGCCCTAGACCTCCTCTGTAACTCAACACTGGTAACCAGTGGAGATTTTTAAGGGTAAAAGTTTGTCGCCATTCCACAAACGGCCGCAATTTTGAAGCGTGATATGTTGGGTATCAATTTATTCAGCGTAACACCTTTCGCAATATAAAAAAAATTGGGCTAACTTTACCGTTGTCTTGTTTTTTTTAGTAAAAAAGTGTATTTTTTCCAAAAAAAGTGCGCTTGGAAGACCGCTGCGCAAATACGGTGTGACAAAGTATTGCAATGACCACCATTTTATTCTCTAGGGTGTCTGAAAAAAAAAAAAAAAAAAAAACTGTACTCTGGAATGTTTTACCCTCTTTATGAGCAGGCCATTATTTCCTATTCAGCACTGTGCTACTTATAAGCCCCGTATACTCGATCATAAAATTAAACGACAAAACGTCTTTTTGCATGCTAGTCCCATATCGAACATGAAGGGTTTACTACAAAAAAAAAAGTAAAACAAATTCTCGTACAACAAAATAAAAAAAATCAGAAGTGATATCATGTGTTGTAATGTATTTGTATTGTATTTTCAAACAACAAAACTATACTGATTAACTAGTTAAGGACCGGAAAGATTTGCTCCCTTCCTGACCAGGCCATTTTTTTGCAATACGGCACTGCGTTGCAACAATTGCGCAGTCATGTGACGCTGTACCCAAACAAAATTGATGTCCTTTTTTCCCCACAGACCTTTCTTTTGGTGGCATTTGATCACCTCTGCGGTTTTTATTTTTTGCGCTATAAACAAAAAAAAGACCGAAATTTCGGGAAAAAAAAAAATCAAAAACAATATTTTTTACTAGAATAAATGTCCAAAAAAATTAAACAAACATTTTAAAAAACTAATTTTTTCATCAGTTTAGGCCAATATGTTTTCTTCTACATATTTTTGGTTAAAAAAAAAAAAAAAAAAAAAACCCTGCAATAAGTGTATATTGATTGGTTTGCGCAAAAGTTATAGCGTCTACAAAATAGGAGATAGATTTATGGAATTTTTATTATGCAAGTAATGACAGTGATCAGCAATTTTTAGCGGAACTGCGACATTGAGGGACAGATCGCACACTCTTTTGGGACGACTGACATTTATACAGTGATCAGTGCTAAAAAAATAGGATTTTTATAACAGCTTACCTGTAAAATCCTTTTCTTTGAAGTATATCACGGAACAGAGAGCCATAGTAATTTCTGTGTGTTGTTATAGGCCACCTTCAGGTGATGGACACTGGCACACCCTAAGACAGGAAGTTCACTCCCTATATAACCCCTCCCACTACTGGAAGTACCTCAGTTTTTGTACCAAAGCAATACACGTGCAATGATGTAACTGAGTTAAAGTAAATGGCGTTACTTAACGCCGTTACTTTAGAGGGTAACAAGTAATCTAACTGATTACTCATCCCCTCATGGTAACGCCTCTCCCATTACTTGGGCGCGTTACCGCAATTACATCTACCGCCACTAGGGGCGCAACGGATCGTCAGCGATCTGCGGCCTCGGCCTTAGGAAAGGCCGCGGCTTCGGCCTAGCTCCAGAGCGGCGGCCATCTTGGTGCACCCGTCGGCCGTTTACAATGTGATTGCTCCGTCAAATGACGGAGCGATCACTTGTAAACAAACCGGCGTCATGATGACGCCGGTTCCTCTCTCCCCTCCGTGTACAGATCTGTACAGTGGAGGGGAGAAATCGGATTGCAGCAGCGCTGTGGGCTGGATCTGTAGTGCCCACAGCACTGCTCTGTGACAATTGCAGTCACAGCCATGCCTCCATACCCTGCCAATACCCAGCCATACTCGGTAATACCCAGCCACGCTCAGCCAATATTACAGTGGGGGAGATGACGTGGATATTACAGTGGGGACTATATGGTGGTAGAATTTTCACAGGTTTTTGCAAATTCTATTATTTGCTTATCTGAAAAATGATCAGATCCGCGACTCTGATCCGAGGAACGATCCGACCTGTGAGTTTGGGGGGGGACGACAGATGCACAGAGGGGAAACGTGTGTGTGTGTGTGTGTGTGTGTGTGTGTGTGTGTGTGTGTGTGTGTGTGTGTGTGTGTGTGTGTGTGTGTGTGTGTGTGTGTGTGTGGTGACAGACGTGCAGGGGGGTACAGAGGGGAAATAGACGTGCAGGGGGGTACAGAGGGGAAATAGACGTGCAGGGGGGTACAGAGGGGAAATAGACGTGCAGGGGGGTACAGAGGGGAAATAGACGTGCAGGGGGGTACAGAGGGAAATAGACGTGCAGGGGGGTACAGAGGGGAAATAGACGTGCAGGGGGGGGGGGGGCGAGCCCCTTGCTTACAGTAATACTAGACCTGCCCCTTAGAATATTTAAAAAAAAAAAATAATAAGTCAGTTACTTTGCTGAGCAACTAATTACTTTTCCAATGTAGTAACTGAGTTACTAACGCAGTTACTTTTTGGGAGAAGTAATTTGTAACTTAACTAATTAATTTTTTAAAGTAAGATGACCAACATTGTACACGTGTATACCAGAAAGTGGGGAGGGACCTCTGTGTAACGTGATGTACTTCAAAGAAAAGGATTTACAGGCAAGCTATTATAAAAATCCTATTTTCTTAATTGTACATCATGGGACACATAGCCATAGTAATTACTATGTGGGATGTCCCAGAGCAATGCCAACTGAGGGGAGAGAGACACACAACAGAATTAGAGCAACAGAAGACTAGAGGAGTTATACTGCTGCCTGCAGCACACTACGCCCAAATCTGGTAAAATGTATGGACTGAAAACCATGGAAGCTTGGTGATGCACTCCCACAAAGCACTAAGTCCTAGTGGAGTGTGCTTTTGATTTGAGAGGGTGGAATCCTCCTCTTTAAACTATAAGCCTGAACAATTACTTACTGAATACATTTAGAAATAGTAGATTTCGATACTGCCTGTCCCTTTTCTAGGAACTTCAGGCAACACAATAAAACATCCGTTTTTGAATCTGAACCGTCGCCTTCAAGTAGACCTTGAGTGCTCTCACCACATCAAGAGAATGTAGTAATTTTCCTTCCGTAGAACAGGTTCTGGAAAAAATGAAAGTAGAACAATATCCTAGTTCGGATAAAAACTAGACAGTATCTTCAGTAGAAAGTTACGATGAGGACGCAATACTACCTTATCCTTTGTGAATAATCAAATAAGGCTCTTTACAAGAAAGAGTAGCCAACTCTGATACCCTTCTTGCAGAAGATACTGTATGGCTACCAGAAAATTTGTTTCCTTGCTAAGGGAATATGCTGTATAGGCTCAGAAAACGAAATCCAAGCCTCAAGGGTCCAGGGATGACTTAACCTGGAGGATTAAGCCACGTTACCCCCTGAATAAGCTACAAACCAAAGAATGCGAAGCAAGTGGTTGTTGAAATAATACCAATAAGGCCGAAAACCTGGCCTTTGATAGTATGCAAGGCCAGCCTAACTTCTAACCCCATCTACAGAGAGTCAAGGATTCTACCTATGACATACTTCCTGGGGTGCCAATCCTTGGATTTACACCAGGAGACATATGCTTTCTAGAATCTATAATCTTTGAATTTGGAAGCCAGCTTCCCTGCATTAATCAAGGTAAAAACCAATGGACCTGACAGCCCACGCTTCTTTAGAATGTGGGATTCAACAGCCAAACCGTTAAATTTAGCGTTTGTAAGGTAGGATGGAATACCGGACCTTGCGAGAGAAGGTCTGGACGTGGTGGTAGGGTGCATAGGTCCCCTACCGCCATTCTTATGATCTCTGCATACCAAGATCTTCAGGGCCACAATAATCACTGATCTCCCTTCCTGTTTGATCCTGCGAAGCAATCGTGGAAGCAGCAGAATAGGAGGAAATGCATAAATCAGTGAGAACTGATTCCATGGGAATACCAAGGCTTCTGTTCCGCATGGATCCCTTGTTCTTGACACAAAGTTGTTGATTTTCTTGTTGAACCTGGATGCAAACATATCTACGTCTGGGATCCCCCATCTTTGGCATATTGCCAGGAAGATATTGGGGTGAAGGGAACATTCTCCTGGAAACAACTGCTGGCGACTCAAGTAGTCCAGCTGCCAATTTTCTATTCCCGGAATGAAAACTGCGATGGGCAGAAAACAATGTACCTTGCCTAAGTTAAGATATAATTCACCTCTCTCTAGGCTGCATGACTTGTCGTGCCCCCTTGGTGATTGATATACGCCACTGCTGTGGTATTGTTGGATTGGATCCTGTCAGGACAATTCCATAACCTGAACATGCAGGCCCTCAGGACCAAGCGCGCTGCCGGATCTCTAGAATGTTGATGGGCAAGGTCATTTTTCATCTGGACTATTTCCTTTGGACAGTTGCTTCTTCCCGGACTGTTCCCCAACTCTAAAAGGCTGGCATCTGCTGTTACCATCTTCCAGGTAGCTGGTACGAAAGGTTTTCCCTTCTGCAGATTCTTGGTTATAAACCAACTGAGGCTCCGGTGCACCCTGGAGACAGACACATTGGGAAATCAAGAGCTTGGACCTTGGATCAAAGGTCAAATGAGGCTGAGCATAAGAATGGCCTCGAATGAAGCCACCATCTTTCCCAACAACCTCATGCAAAGTCGAATAGAAGGATTCTTCTTTGCTTTGATCATCTGAATCAGTTCCTTTATGGAACTGATCTTCGCCTGGGGCAAGAATACCCTTTTCTGGGCTGCATCAATAATCAGACCCAAGTATTCCAATCTCCTTGATAGTTTTTTGAGGATTTCTCTACGTTGAGAATCCAACCTTGGTATTTCAGGTAGTTGACTGTAGATCATACTTTGGTCTAAGCAGCTACTGACTGGTCTATCAAGAGCAGATCGTCTAGGTAAGCTATAATCGTTATACCTTGGGGCCTTAATCCAGCTACAGGAGGGGCCAGACCTTTGTAAATACTCAAGATGCAGTAGCTAGACCGAAAGGCAGAGCTACAAACTGAAAAAGAAGGATTTTCTACCTCGAAACGTAGATATTTCTGGTGAGTAGGAAATATAGGTACATGGGAGGTATGCATCCCTGATGTCTATTGACGCCATAAATTCTCCGCCTTGTAGGACAGAGACCACTGATCGGATTGACTCCATGCGGAAAGAGCAGATATTCAGAACCGGTTTTAGATCTTTGAGATCTAGAATGGGTCTGACATACTCATTTGGTTTTGGCACCGTGAAAATGTTTAAATAAAACCCCAATCCCTGCTCTTGCATGGGAACAAAAGATGGTTCAATGCTTGAAAGAGAGACTTCTTTTCCTCTGGAGTCTGAGAAAACGAGGAGATGGGGACTTTCAGAACTCAAGTTTGTCACCCATCTGCAGCCTACGGCACCTGGCATTCCTAGGCGGTCTCCCATCCAGGTACTGACCAGGCCGACCCAGCTTAGCCTCTGAGATCAGACAAGATCGGGCACTTTCAGGGTCATGTGGCCGTAGGCTCCGACAATCTTCCTGCCAGACCCTTGAGAACTGTGGAAGTCTTCCCCCCCACTAGAGTGAGCGGGGGTGCCCCCTCATAAGGAGGCTTCAGTTTTCTTCTTGAACTTGATGGCGGAGGCCGTGGGGACTGCCTGGAAGCAGATGCTCCTGGCACTGGAGAAGGAGCTTGCTTAAATTAAATATGTTTACTCCTCTTCCAAACTAGCAAAAGGGTACTTTTTTCCACAAAAAAATTTTTGCATGTATTTATCCAAATCATCCCTAAACAGCCGTTCAACGTGAAAAGGAAAACTAGCCAGGAGCTGTGCACGACGCTTCAGCTGACCAATTTTTCAGCCATAAGATACTATGCCTATGCACCAGCCAAGCTTAAGGCGAGGGCTTGAAGAATAGAATCTCTCATGGCGTCAAACATAATGCCGCTGGTAACTCGGCTAAATCCTGGGCCTGCTGATCAGGAATAACCTTGAGCACCTGTTTAGACTGGTCTCTCAAGGGCTGACATACACCAATTGCTGCTAGCGCAGGTTGAGACATCAGAAAAAAAAAAAAAAAAAAGTTTTTTTTTTTTTTTAATACGAATTTCCAACTTTTCATCCGTTGGATCCCTAAGCATTTGAGCATCGTATATCGCACAGGTCAAACTTACATTCCCAGAGTATATAGCAGCGACAACTGATGGTAACTCCCACTTCTTAGTGAATTTTTCCTCTATAGGAAAAAGTGTTAAAACTTAATAAAAAAGGGAGAAAATGTTTATCATGGTGATCCCACTTAGAATATATAAGCCTTTCCAGCAATGAATGGACAGGAAAGGCATGCGCAGCTTGAGGAGGCTTTAGTGAACCCAAACAAGAAAGTGGGCATATCAACCGACTCAATGAAGAGTAGCAAAAAATGTGGAGCAGACAAATTCAGAAAGAATTTCACCATCAATCTTTCAGATTGTGAAGCGGATCCCCCGGCATTTGACCCCTCAGGAGTCATCAGCCTTCTCATGGTCCCCTGAGGGAAATCGCATTTTATCCCATTCTGGGATGCGATTAAAGCCATCATGGCTTGAGGAAAACTCTCTTCAGTAAAATAGATAGGGGCTGCAGTGTTGAAAACAATCCCCCCCCCCCCAACATCTTACCAGAGTCCTGTGACTGCTAGTCGGAGAGAGGTCTGTCAGTGTCTGCTGACACAGCATGATATGAGAAAACATGACAAAGGTATGGGTATGTGCTCTATACAGCCCCCAGTGGTGACTTTTAGGCATGTCAACATTTACCTTTTAAAGCGGTTCTACACCCATTTCATTTAGTAAATCTCTTTGCCTTCCAAATCAGGCAAAGAGTACTAAATGAAATGTTTTTTTTTTTTTTTTTTTTTACTTACCTTGTAATTGAAGACTTCCGGTCTTCTCCCTCTGCGGCGGCGGGCGGGGTCTTGCGTCGATCGTCGTCACGCCGCACTGTCTCCTGGGATCTGGTGTCATTGATCCCAGGAGTCAGTGCGGGCATCTTCCGAAATCTCGCGAGATTTCGGCCACATCTTCCGAAATCTCCCGAGATTTCGGCCGCATCTGCCGAAATCTCGTGAGATCTCGGCAGATGAGCCGTTACTGCGCACGCGCGAGTAACGGCAGTGCATGCTGGGCCATCTAAAGTCCCTGTGGGTGTTTCACATGCCCACAGGCAAGATGGCCCCCAGCACTAAAGAAGAAGACGAGGAACTTCATCGGACGAAAACCGGCGGCGATCGAGATGGAAGATGGAACAGGTGAGTCCCCTAATAAAGGTAAGCACACTTTATATTACATCCTAAAAAAAAAAAATTTTTTTCAGAGTGCAGAACCGCTTTAAAAGAAGAGAATTCATAAGAAACTTTAAAAATGTTTAGAAGTCTCCACTTTCCTTTCCCGCCGCAGGGAATTCTGTGGTAAAACCAACAGACCCAATCTTCACCTCTCACGATGGGCTCAGTTTAAAAGGAGGCTCCAGTTCCTGAAGGTTTTTTATCGGGAGATCCCACTCCCGGACCGTAATAGCACCCTGCCAGAAAAGACTTATGACTGAAAAAAACAAAAAGAACTGGATCCCCGGGTCCAGCTCTCTAAAAAGAGAAGCGTTAAGGGCTAAACCTTGTTTCTTCTGCCCCGAGGCCCGGGTACCATTAAATTCAGCCTAAAAAGACACTTTAAATGGATCCAGCTGCATAGCCTGCCCCAGCAAGGTGCTCAGCACAGCACATCTTTACTTGTGACCAACACCTTAGACACTGGAGGTACTCCCAGTAGTGGGAGGGGTTATATAGGGAGTGAACTTCCTGTCTGAGGGTGTGCCAGTGTCCATCACCTAAAGGTGGCTTATAACCACACATAGTAATTACTATGGCTCGGTGTCCTGTGATGTATGATTAAGAAATAGCCACTGATTACTGTATGTCACTGGCAGGGAAGGGGTTAACACTAGGGGGCGATCAAGGGGTTAAGTGTTCCCTAGGGAGGCATTTCTAACTGTGGGGGGTGTACTGTCTGGAGTGATCGCTGTTCCTGATCACTAGGAACAGCAGATCTCTCTCTACTCCCCTGACAGAACAGAGATCTGTCTGTTTACAATTGACAAATACCCGCTCTGTCGCTCGGTGGCACGATCACGGCCACCAGCCACATGGCCGCTGGAGCACTGGCTCCAGCGTTGCGTGTGCGCGCCCCCTATTCCTCTAAGCAGCCGAAGTACGAGGGTGGTTCGCGCAGGGGAGCCAACCGCAGCTGGTCTTAAAGTGGTTAAACGAAAATCGTACGAGAACATTTTTCATGCTTGTCCGATTGAAGAGTATCGGATGAATTGTCATGATTGGCTCGCAAAACCGATCCGATTATTGTACAATCGCTTTGAAATCTGTATTTTTCGTATGATTTTCGGATCGTGTGTACAGGCCTTAACTGGCAATTGCTTGGTCATGTACCCAAAATTAAATTATATAATAATTTTTTCATAGAAATAGAGCTTTCTTTTGGTGATATTTAAAAAGACCGAACATGGGAGAAAAAAAAAAAAAAAGTTTATCTTCATTTCTGGTATACAATTTTGCAAATAAATCTCTAGGCCAAAATGTACACTGCTACATTTTTTGGGTGAAAATAACCCAAATCAGTGTATATTTAGATCGGAGGAGTTATAGTCTACAAAATATGGTATACACTCACCGGATACTTTATTATTAGGTACACATTGCTAGTAACGAGTTGGACCCCGTTTTGCCTTTAGAACTGCCTTAATTCTTTGTGGCATAGATTCAACCAGGTGTTGGAAACATTCCTCAAAGATTTTTGTCAATATTGACATAAGATTACGCAGTTGCTGCAGATTTGTCCACTGCACATCCATGATGCGAATCTCCCGTTCCACCACATCTCAAAGGTGCTCAATTGGATTGAGATCTGGTGACTGTGGAGGCCATTATTGTACAGTGAACTCATTGTCATGTTCAAAAAAACATTACATGATTTGAGCTTTATGACATGGTGCATTATCCTGCTGGATGGAGCCATCAGAAGATGGGTACACTATAGTCATAAAGGGATATGGTCAGCAACAATACTCAGGTAGGCCTTGGTGTTTAAACAATGCTCAATTGGTATTAAGGGGCCCAAAGTGTGTCAAGAAAATATCCCCCACACCATTACACCACCACCAGATTGAGTCATTGATACAAGGCAGGATGGATCCATGCATTCATGTGGTTTATGCCAAATTCTGACCCTACTATCTGAATGTCGCAGCTGAAATTGAGACTCATCCGACCAGGCAACATTTTTCCAATCTTCTGTTCAATTTTGGTGAGTCTGTGCGAATTGTAGCCTCAGTATCCTGTTCTTAGCTGACAGGAGTGGCACCTGGTGTGGTCTTCTGCTGCTGTAGCCCATCTGCTTCAAGGTTCGATGTGTTGAACATTCAGAGATGGTATTCTGCATACCTTTGTTGTAACAAGTGGTTATTTGAGTTACTGTTGCCTTTTTATCATCTCGAACCAGTCTGCACATTCTCCTCTGACCTCAAAAATTAATTTTCCTCCACACAACTACCTCTCACTGGATATGTTCTCTTTTTTAGACCATTCTCTGTAAACCCTAGAAAGGGTTGTGCGTGAAAATCCCAATAGATCAGCAATTTAAAAAAAACGCAGACCAGCCTGTCTGGCACCAACCATGCTACGTTTAAAGTCACTTAAATCCCCTTTCTTCCCCATTCTGATGCGCAGTTAGAACTTCAGCAAGTCGTCTTCACCGCGTCTAGATGCCTAAATGCATTGAGGTGCTGCCATGTGATTGGCTAATTAGAAATTTATGTTACCAAGCAAAAGAACAAGTGTACCTAATAAAGTAGCCGATGAGAGTATATATCTAAAAAATTGATCAGCCTTGATCTAATGACGACCTATCATTTCTTGAAGCCCAAAATACACCGGGACAGTACAAATCCCCCCAAATAACCACTTTTTTGGAAAATAGACAGTCCAAGGTATTTAGTAGAGGCATAGCGAGTTTTTTGAAGTTGTAATTCTTTTGGAAAATGAAGAACTAACAAAAAATAAAAATAACTTTTCACAATTTTTTGTCTTTATTAGATTTACCTTTTTTTTTTTTATTTTACACACTGTGACCAGAGAAATAGTGTTACCACATTATTATTTATACCAGTGAATTTCATATGATCACTGTGACCAATAACATCTAGCGACACAATTGTATACAATGGATGGCATGAAATTAAGCCATTCATTGTGCACAATTGTCATGTGATCTGCTGTGATCGGTCACACTGATTATTCACCTGGATACAGCTGGTGGCAGATTGCGCAGCGGCACTAATCCAGGAGGATATCATATGACGTCCACCCAGATAGACAAATGTTCCACCCAGCAGCAATTGACTATAGGCTGGGCAGGAAGTGGTTACGTTTCACTAAAGCCATTTTATTTAAGTTTTGCATAGAGTGGAGAGGAGGGATTAGAACCCTCGTCAGGTTTTTAATGCTGCCTGTGCCCCATTAGGGAGATTCACCCTCTCTATTTGTTCCGTTTATCATTATTATTAAAAGTGAAAGTCAATTAAAATCCTAAATTTTGGGTTTACACCAGAATAGAAATAGAGGAAATTGTCCTATGGGGACACTAGATATGGCGACACCCTGGAACTCCCCAACTTTGGGGGGGGATTCCCTCTCAGTTCCAGCTTTGGTTATGAGATAGGAAGTGAACGGAAATTGGACATAAAGGGCAAAAAAACCTGACAGGGGTTATAACCCTCCCTTAACTCTACGCAAAACGAAAACTAAAATTGTCTTTAGTTCAACTTTAATGAGATTTTAGTGACTGCATTTACCTCTAGAAAACCTGTCAGTTGTTATTGCTGTCTGTCCCCCTGAAAGGGACATTCACGCTCTCTCTTTGTCCTGTTTACCATTGTCTTAATAATAGGGGGGAATCTTGCAGAGGGGACACTAGTTCTGGTGACACCCTAGGATTCCATTTAACTTCCTGTTTTAGCTTTGCAACAGGAAGTGAAAGGAAATCTTAACGGGACACATATGGCCAAAAATAAAAACCTGACGCCCCCTTACTCCATATGTAGCATCCTCTACTGGAGTGCAGAATAGGTAAAATCATATTCTGGCCAGGAATAACCCGAGTTGCTGAACCGAGTCAGGGTTACTAGAGGCCAGGGCAACTTAAACTGGCAGCTCTCTGGTGCCTCCCCCTGGTGTGTGGAAGTTTGGAGCACTTTCTACAACTAGATGGCGGGGGTTTGGAGGAGCTGCCATGCATATTTATGGGTCCTCAGCCAATCCCCAGAGGTGGCCTGGCAGGGGACTTAGACAACCCCATAAATAGACATTGGCAATTCCAGCAAGAGAGTCAGGCTGCATTCACACCCGAGTGTAGCGTTTTCAGGCAGAAAATTGCGCGAATTGCAGCGTTTTTTTACCACGATTTCGCAGCGTTTTTGTGCAGAGCAAAAGGTCACCAATGTAAAAAGAAGAAAAACGCCCAAATCTGCCCGATTCAAGCGGCAAAAAAGGCTCCGGAACTTGTTCGAGCTTCAGGCGTTTGAGTGGCGATGTGAACCATCTCCATAGAGAATAATGTATTTTTTCCCCTCTAGCGTTTTGTAGCTTCAGGCGACAAAACGCTCAGGTGTGAATGCAGCCTCAGGGTGGAAGAGGCTGTTGGTGGCCCTTGAGGGACCCCTTACTGGGAGGGTTACCTTGGGCCAGGTGCTCAGGAATGCTGGTCTGGAGGGATCCTAAGGCCCCTTTCACACTGGGGCGGTGAGCCGCGGTGACGGTAAATCAGCGCTATATTTAGCGCTGCTTTACCGTCGTTTTTACCGCGGTTTTCGGCCGCTCGCGGTGCGGTTTTACACCCCCGCGAGCGGCCGAAAAAGGGTTAAACACCCCCCGCAGAGCGCCGCCGTAGCGGCGCTTTGCGGCGGTTTTACCGCGGTCTCCCATTCTTTTCAACGGGAAGGAGCGGTGAACACACCGCTCCTATCCCGCTCCAAAGATGCTGCTAGCAGGACTTTTTTTGTCATCCTGCTAGCGCACCGCTCCAGTGTGAAAGCCCGCCGGCTTTCACACTGGAGTTAAAGGGGCAGGATTTTTTCATGCGGTGAACAGGCGCTATTTTTAGCGCTGCACCGCATGAAAAACGCCTAGGTGTGAAAGGGGCCTAACAGGAGGCAGTGGAAGGATTCATGCCGGAGAGGCAGCGAGAAGGAGCAAGGCGACAATGGGGGTTTAGTTACTAAAGGCAAATCCACTTTGCACTGCAAGTGCACTTGGAAGTGCAGTCACTGTAGATCCGAGGGGGATATGCAAGGAAAATAAAAAACAGCATTTTAGCTTGCACATGATTGGATGATAAAATCAAATTCTCCTCGTTTCAGATCTTCCCCTTAGATTTAGAGCGACTGCACTTCCAAGTGCACTTGCAGTGCAAAGTGGATTTACCTTTTGTAAATCACCCCCAATGATTAGATCAGCACAGAGCAGGGATATACAAGGGGAGAGCCTGTCATCTGTAGCAGATCTCTCTTGAAGACCGTGGTCTGCAAAGTCTTCAACCTTGCCCTGAGTGGTCTCCATACGTGTACCCCAGATGGGCAGGACTAGGGCAGAAAGTCAGTCAGGAGGACTGGGAGGAAGACTAGCCAGGCAGCCAGCATTTTCTGCAAGTGGAGCTGGGATCACTCACGCTGTTTATTCATATTGAACTACTTTAGTCATGGGACTGGGAGTTCCTGCCTGTAATGGGCCTCTCCTGAGCTAGCCATGTCCTGTCAGTCCCCACAGGAGTGAGCAGCAGGTACTCTGCATTTAAAACCAAGTTTGTGCAGGTGGAAGGAAGAAGAGGACGTTTTGTGTGTAAATAGGGAGGAAGTTGTCCCTGGTTCAGAGTTTCAGACATTCTCAAGTTGGGCATCCCATAAATCCCTACCAAATCCAAGTTATCATCCCCTAATAAAATATCAGAAACAAGCCAAGGACACTTTTCTGCATCGGAATGTATGAAGGAAATCATGTAACTTAGGTCCCTTTCACACCAGCAGACACCAGCGGGTCAGCCTGACTGGTTTCCAGGCGGACCTGATCGGGCCACCCATTGTCCTCTATGGGGTGGCGAATGTCGGTGGGCATGTGTCTGCTGACCCCCACTGGGCATCCGATACGACAAAATCTGCTGAAAACAGACGTATGGCGTTTCCCCCTCCGTCCAGTGGGTCGGTTCCGAAGATAACAGACATGCAGTCCGTTTCCATCCGACCGCCCCATAGAGAAGAGTGGGCTGTGTCCTTATCTGCAGGAATCAGAGGAGAGACCCCCCCCCCCCCGCTGAGCATGCGCACTCCGCTCGGACAGATCCGCCTCGTGTGAAAGCGGACTTAGCGACCCATACAGGGGAAGTGCCATACATACAAAATGGAGGAAATAAAGTTTTGGCTTTGTTTGTACTTCACCACCGTCTGAAAGAAAAATCCCTTCATGAAGCCCTGGATCAGTTTTCAGGCCCAGGAGGGTTCTTGCTAGTCCTCAGTGAGGTGATTTCTGGAACTACCATCTCCAGGGACAAGCTCCACACCCTACCAGGCCTCCCATGTCTCCTCAGTAGCTCCCCTCACCTCAGGCCTGTCATGGCCGCTTGCTGAACCTTTACCTGAACCATTGGGGCCAATGATACAATTGAACCGTTTGAAGGGCCCTATGACCTGACGGCCTCTCCATGATTTGAAGTTCTGCAGGACGAGGTGACTGAGGTGGCCCATGTTCTCCGGTGACCGATCCGCAGCACGCGCCACAAACTTTTCCCGCCCGCGGACTTTACCTCCCTCACAGAGCGGCGGCGAGAATCAAGCGCGAAGACTCGCATAGCAGCTCCTGTGTGGGGGAAGGAAATCTCGCGAGAAGTGGCGGAGACAGCGCTAGCGCGGACACGTCACTTCTTCTCTCCGCACACCCAGCGTTGCCAAGCAACTGTTTTTGTTTGCTGTGTGACTGTGTTGCTGTGGAAGGATCGTGCCGGGAGACAGCAGACATGTACAAGCTGGATCTGCCCGTGGATCTGAAGGAGGCCGCCGTGCTGCAGAGGAGAAGGGATGCAGAGCGGCAGAGGCAGAGCCGAGTCTTCGATGCCAGAGTCCGGACCGTCGGGGTAAGGATGCCTGGGTACAGACTGGGGGGGGGGGGGGGGGGGGGGGGGGAGGTTGTCATCACTGAGCTGCAGCCCTCAGCCCGACCATTGCCCTAGTCCCTGGTTCCCAGGTGCTGGAGATCTCTTCCCAGTTCTCATCATAGGAAGTAAAAGGATCTCGCCAGCCAAAAGTCATATTTCAAGCCCAGCTCCATCTGTTCTATTCTTTCAAAGAGACCCTGTCCTTCGTGCATTACAGTGGTACTTCACATTTAGCTGGCTGGCAGCCTTAGCCCCCCCCCCCCCCCCAACTAGTGAAGGACTACAAGTCCTAGCATGAACCCCTGAGATCTAAGGATGTGAGTGTGACCCCCCAATTAGTGAAGGACTACAAGTCCCAGCATGAACTACTGAGATCTAAGGATGTGACCCCCCAACTAGTGAAGGACGACAAGTCCAAGCATTAACACCTAAGATCTAAGGATGTGACCCCCCTAACTAGTGAAGGACTACAAGTCCTAGCAGGAACCCCTGAGATTTAAGGATGTGACCCCCCAACTAGTGAAGGACTACAAGTCCAAGCATTAACACCTAAGATCTAAGGATGGGACTACAAGTCCCAGCATGAACCCCTGAGATCTAAGGATGTGACGCCCCCCCCCCCCCCGCAACTAGTGAAGGACTACAAGTCCAAGCATTAACGCCTGAGATCTAAGGATGTGATCCCCCCAACCAGTGAAGGACTACAAGTCCAAGCATGAACCCCTGAGATCTAAGGATGTGACCCCCCCCCCCAACTAGTGGAGAACTGCAAGTATAATCATTAACCCCTGAGATCTAAGGATGTGAGTGTGACCCCCCAATTAGTGAATGGCTACAAGTCCCAGCATGAACTACTGAGATCTAAGGATGTGACCCCCCCCAACTAGTGAAGGACGACAAGTCCAAGCATTAACACCTAAGATCTAAGGATGTGACCCCCCTAACTAGTGAAGGACTACAAGTCCTAGCAGGAACCCCTGAGATTTAAGGATGTGACCCCCCAACTAGTGAAGGACTACAAGTCCAAGCATTAACACCTAAGATCTAAGGATGGGACTACAAGTCCCAGCATGAACCCCTGAGATCTAAGGATGTGACCCCCCCCCCCCCCGCAACTAGTGAAGGACTACAAGTCCAAGCATTAACGCCTGAGATCTAAGGATGTGATCCCCCCAACCAGTGAAGGACTACAAGTCCAAGCATGAACCCCTGAGATCTAAGGATGTGACCCCCCCCCCAACTAGTGGAGAACTGCAAGTATAATCATTAACCCCTGAGATCTAAGGATGTGAGTGTGACCCCCCAATTAGTGAATGGCTACAAGTCCCAGCATGAACTACTGAGATCTAAGGATGTGACCCCCCAACTAGTGAAGGACGACAAGTCCAAGCATTAACACCTAAGATCTAAGTATGTGACCCCCCCTAACTAGTGAAGGACTACAAGTCCTAGCAGGAACCCCTGAGATCTAAGGATGTGACCCCCCCAACTAGTGGAGAACTGCAAGTATAATCATTAACACCTGAGATCTAAGGATGTGACCCCCCAACTAGTGAAGGACTTCAAGTCCCAGCATGAACCCCTGAGATCTAAAGATGTGACCACGCCAACTAGTGAAGGACTACAAGTCCCAGCATGAACCCCTGAGATCTAAGGATGTGACCCACCCCAACTAGCGAAGGACTACAAGTCCAAGCATTAACACCTAAGATCTAAGGATGGGACTAAAAGTCCAAGCATTAAAGCCTAAGATCTAAGGATGTGACCCCTCAACTAGTGAAGGACTACAAGTCCCAGCATGAACCCCTGAGATCTAAAGATGTGACCACGCCAACTAGTGAAGGACTACAAGTCCCAGCATGAACCCCTGAGAACTAAGGATGTGACCCCCCAACTAGTGAAGGACTACAAGTCCAATTAAGCACATCATCCAGCATGCTACAAAATTACAGATGGGACAAACACCCCCCCTCCCCCATCCAGGGGGGCAAACAAAGAGCCTAACATGGGCAAAGGTTATACAACAAATACCATTGAAATCTATGGGAACTGACTTGTTAATTTTGCGAATCAATGTCACCAATTTCCATAGTTACCAACATGGACCCATTGTCACCTTACTTATTTTCAACTATGGTTTTCTGTGCTCATATTGTCTCCCGTGTCCGCCCCGGGGGACTACCCCCTTCCGATGCCTCTTTTGGTACTGCGTGGCGCCTCCAGGGCCGTCCTTTGGTAAGCCATTTATAACTTAGGCCCCTTTCACACCGGGGCGGGGAGCCGCGGTGACGGTAAAGCAGCGCTATATTTAGCGCTGCTTTACCGTCGTTTTTAACCGCGGTATTCGGCCGCTCGCGGTGCGGTTTTAACCCCCGCGAGCGGACGAAAAGGGGTTAAACACCCCCCGCAGAGCGCCGCCGTAGCGGCGCTTTGCAGCGGTATTGCCGCGGTTTCACAGCGGTGTCCCATTCTATTCAATGGGAAGGAGCGGTATAGGAGCGGTGAACACACCGCTCCTATCCCGCTCCAAAGATGCTGCTAGCAGGACTTTTTTTGTCATCCTGCTAGCGCACCGCTCCAGTGTGAAAGCCCGCCGGCTTTCACACTGGAATTAAAGGGGCAGGATTTTTTCATGCGGTGAACAGGCGCTATTTTTAGCGCTGCACCGCATGAAAAACGCCCCGGTGTGAAAGGGGCCTTATAGATTCTCCAAGACTAATCTATTATGCATTGTCTCTCAAGTGTTTGTTACACTTAAGGGCTCTTTCACACGGACGGACCGTATGTCCGTTTTTCACCCTTCCGTTTTCGGATGAAAAACGGACATACAGGTATCCCTATGGGATAGCGGGTGTCAGCGGATGAGCATCCGCTGACACCCGCTCTCGTCCGTGCCCGCCATGCTCCGTTTCTGCAGACGGAGGAAAACCCCATTTTTTCATCCGTCTGCAGAGCGGATCGGGTGACGACGGACGCTACGGTCCGTCGTCACCCGATCTCCCATAGGGGAGAGCGGCGCTCTGACAGGTCCGTCCCTGCACGGAGTGCAGAGACGGACCTGTCATCTTCTGCTCAGCGGAGATCGCTCCGGCGATCCCCGCTGAGAAAGCGGCTATCCACAGGGCGGATCTGCACTGATCCGCCCCGTGTGAAAGAGCCCTAAACCTAAATTTACTCGCCTTTGAAATCTGTTTATAACTGCTCATTTATGAAATTATATACACTCTTGTAGATGTTTTGACTGCCCCCGCCTGAAGAAGCAGTGGATACTGTGAAACGTAAAGGATTTTGTCAGAATACACATCTAATGCCCTGTAAACACGAGCGGAATTTCCGTCGAAAAATCTTGGATGGTTTTTCCGACGGAAAAATAGAGAACCTCCTGCTCTCAATCTTTTGCTGGCAGAAATTTCGCCAGCAAAAGTCTGATGGGGCATACACACGGTCGGAATTTCCGACCAAAAGCTTACATCGGACTTTTGCTGGCGGAATTTCTAATCGTGTGTACGGGGCATTAGTCTTTCTTTATTAGGACCTATGTGTCCATTACTTGTTCTCATTACCATGCACGGTATTGTGTACACAGTGTATGTACTTTTGTACCAACTGTTTTTATTAATGTCTATTTTCTAATAAATTGTTACATTTTTCTTTTAACTGGTTCAATTCTTGGGTACCGAGACCACGACACTCTGCTATAGAGTATGTTTGAAGCATCTCCAGGCACTTTTCCTCTTTGCAATATCCATATTTAAGGATGATGGTACCCACCCCTATCCCCATATCACTTTGAATGAGGCTACTATGCCTAAAGATTAGTAAAAACTTGCAAATGTTATATATTATCTGAAAGCAGAGACCCTGGAGAATAAAATAGCAGTGGTTCCAATATTTTATGTCACATGTTATTTGCACAATGGTTTATCAAGCACAACATTTTAGTAAAAAGTACATTTAAGTTAATTTTAGGGCACAGAAATGCAATATTTTACCCTTTTTGTTTTGGTAAAATATGAGGTTGCACTGAGTAAATAGATACCTAACATGTCAATCCTGCAAAACAACGAAAAAGTCCTCACCTCACCAGCGACTGCATCTTCTTTCTGGCTTCCTCTGGGTACTGAGCTGTGGTCGTCTTCATTGGCTGGCGCAGGATGACATCGTTCTTGTTTATGCGCAGCAATTCAGTCATCCTGACACACAGGCGCTGTGCCGACACATAAACTGAAAAGCGCTTGTGCAGCTTAATGCACTCAAAAGAATACTGCAAGCGGGTAGGTAGGTTCATTTTTTTACAGAAAAGACATTGCATATTTCTTCTGCAATAACGAGCTGCCTGCTCACAGTCTTTAAAATTGGGACATTAATTCCAGTTTAAAGCGCTCATAGACAAAGATGCTGAGTTTCTGGCTGCACTTGGCACACATGGGGCCAACCTGGTGAATGTTGTTCATTGAACATTTTAAAAGGGGTGCCGGCATGTACACAGTTGCTCGGAGCAACTTGATACAAATGACCAGATTGGAAGGCAGAGCGACAAAACTGCTGTCACACTGAACATTTGGTGAGGCAGCGAACCACAGATTCTCCTTTCTCCATCCCATCTTATCCACTATGCCTGCTTTGTGATTCTCAGTGAACTTCCATCTTTAAACACTTTTTTTTTTTTTGTGACTTCTTGTCTGAAATGCATACTAGAGCTGGATTGACCAAGGGGTCTGCCATAGGAGGCTGCAGTTGGATGTTTAGTCCCACACACCTATTCAGGCCATTTTAGGCTAGGTTTACACCAGTGCACTGCGGTTTAGGCACAGCATGAATGTATGAGCATTTTACACACAGTTTTAGATGCAGTCCTATTGACTTCTATTAGACAGTGCGTTTTCTGAAAGTGCATTAAAGATGCAGCATGCAGACTTTTTTATGCACTTTTACGAAAATGCACGGTCTAATTGAGGTCAATCATGCTGCGCCCCAAATTGCAGCGTGGTGTGGATCCAGCCTTGGACAAAAGCCAAATAATCTACCAGCCTGTCTTTGGAGTATGGTACAAGACAGGAGTGCTTACCTGTAAGCAACTGTGTGCGGCCTTTTTTTTTTCAGAACTCTGGTTACTGCTTGCTGGTTAACCATATTTCTTTTGCAAAATAAAAAGATGAATTTGACCAGCAGAGGGTAGCAGAGAGCTATATTGTAATCCAGAGAACGGTACAGCCCTTGTGCCCAACCTGATGACCTTCATGTGGGGACCATAAAAGACTTCCCAGTTAAAGGAGTTGTAAAGGCAGAAAGTTTTTTATCCTTAAGCGGAGTTCCACCCGTTTTTTCGTTTATTATAAGTCAGCAGCTACAAAAAGTGTAGCTGCTGACTTTTAATAAACAGACACTCTCCTGTCCCACGGTCCAGCGATGTGGCTGCCTGAAGCCTCACTCCTCTCCCGCTCCTCTCAGCGGCGCTGTCATAGCAACTGTGGGACACCAGGCCGTGATAGATTACGGCTTCACGGCCGGGCGCACACTGCGCATGTGAGAGTCGCGCTGCGCTTTGCTATTGGCCAGGCAATCTTCTGGGACCCGTGACATGTCCCAGAAGATTGCAGGGAGGGAGGGGCCGCCTAGGCGGGCAAAAAGCGGGAGGAGGAAGTAGGACAGGAAGTCTCTCTAAAAAGATATGGCATGTAAGGGGGGCGAGGAGTGCTTAAAGCAGAAGTTCCACTTTTGGGTAGAACTCCACTTTAAGATAAAAAACCTTTTGTGTGTAGCAGCCACCCCAGCACCTCCTAATATTTACCTGAGCCCCTTTTCTCTCCAGCGATGTCCACAAATGTCTAAGCCACCCGGGACACTCCTCCTGATTGGCTGAGACACAGCAGCGGCACCATTGGTCTCTGCGGCTATCAATCAAAGTCAGTCAGCCAATCAGGGGAGAAAGGGGGCGGGCCAGGTCGGGGCTCCGTGTCTGAATGGATACACAGAGCTCTGACTTGGCTCGGGTGCCCCCATAGAAATCTGCAGACTGAGGGGGCACTCGATAGGAGAGAGGGGCCAGGAGCAGCAAAGAGGGACCTGAGAAGAGAAGGATCCGGGCTGCTCTGCAAAACCAACTGCACTGAGGAGGTAAGTATAACATGTTTGTTTGTTTTTTTTAAACAAGACTTTACAATCACTTTCATTTTTGGGTTCCTAGCTCAACAAAACTATATTTCTTCAATAGGGTTCTGTCAAGATGCAAAACATTTTGGAACATGAAGTATCAGCACACTGACAGCTTGGGGCACAATTAAGCTTTCAGGTTAAATCAACTGAATTCCAGGTCCATCAAAACAAAAGGTGTTCAACGCCTTGCAATTTATTTTGTTTAGCGTGCAGCCACCGCCTGAGTAGAAAAGCTTGTCCCCTGTCAGAATGCCACAGAGAAGGACCTTTGCTCTCTGTGTAGGAGCAGTTTTCTCTCTGCACATGTCCTACACACACATAGAGCAAGGGTCATTTTCTGCAGCATGCTGGCAGGGGACAGGCTTTTCTATTTCAGGCTGTGGCTGCTTTCTAAAGAATATAAACAGTTTTTTTCTTTGGTTGCATCTGGAATGTTCTTGGGTGATAAACTGAAAAGTTCAGTTGGGCTTTTAAAAAATTTGGCACATTTCTGTACTGGACTACAACAAAAATTGTATTATAATACTATACAAAATCTAATTGCATGCTCTAGTACAGTAGTCTCAAACAGGTGGCCCTCCAGCTGTTGCGAAACTACAAGTCCCATCATGCCTCTGCCTGTGGGAGTTATGCTTGTAACTGTCAGCCTAGCAAAGCTTCATGGGACTTGTAGTTTCACAACAGCTGGACAGCCGCCTGTTTGAGACACCTGCTCTAGTAAGAGCTGGAGGTGTAATGAATTATACTTGTACATCGTGAAATGGAATTGCATTATGATCATGTCATCAGTCCAGTTATTTTGGGGTTGTAATAGAGTATAACAGAATTATGTTTTAATATCCTTTAGGTTGATAAGGATGCTTTGGGTCACCAAATACAGGATAAGAAAACCAGGAAGGAGACAGACAACAAAAGACAAGAGGCATTTGGTTAGTTAATGACATTTGTGTGCTTGACAGCAGAGCTCTTGTATGATGGATGGATAAATCTTTAGTTGCTTCTCTTTTAGACCCCTCACAATTGTATAAGGTAGGACGCTTTATGATCCCTGTCAGTGTCCTGGAGATTGGAAACCTATCCTTTCTTATCTTTAGGACAGGGCCATTCCCAGCATCCTAAATGACCTATGGCACCCCAGGCACCTAGATTGAATTTTAGCCTGTAGCATACAATGATTATAATAGGTGAGGTTGTTTCTGGTTTCCTATTTCACTTCTTCTATCTCTCTTCTCTTTTCTGTCTGCTGTCTTAACTCTTAGGGTGCATTCACACTTTCAAATGCACCCACATCCCAAATACATTCAAGAACCCCAGCAGGAGTTCCCACGATTAACTGCGAGAAGCAGCCCCATGGAAATCAATGACAGGCTGCCTGCTCCTGCAGGACCAATCATTTGTATGTGATCGCTGAATGAGTGATTACATGTGGGTGGCCGCAGTTATCTGCAGGAGCCAGCAGCCTCCCATTGCTTTTCATGGGGCTGCCTCTCTTAGTTATTATGGGGTTCTTGCATGTAGTGAGAGTACGTGTGAATTTCCTTATGTTTCTATTCCTGCTGTACTAGATTACTATTAGATATTAGTGTTTTGGCCCTTTTCTGTCAGTGGTAACAGGCCAGAGAAGCTGTGTGCACAAAAAGCCCCCCAAAATACCTTACAATATCACTACTTTCACCACAGCTTATATTGACTTTCATATAGAATTAAATTCACGCAAAACCTAACTAAAAAAAAGAATGTAAATGAAAACCTAACTAACTCTAAACCTACTTGCAGCCATATTCTAAAACAAATCGATTTAGCCCTGTAAAGAAGAAATTGCTATACATACCTTTTCTGCAGCCGCTCTGGTCCGGTCCCACTCTGAGCTGTCAGCGGTGGCTTTAGTGTTGAAAATATTTTTATTGGTATTTCACAAAAAGAAAACAGTAAAACAGTGAACAACATGAGGTAATTGTATACAAAGAACGGTAACAGAAGGATAATTGCGGAAGGCCAACCAACGACTATCGTCCACAGCCGACCTCCGCCCACATGCTCGGGGGGTGGGGAAGAGAACCTGTTCTCTGGTCCAGGAGGTAGTGCTAGCGAAAGCAGTTCATGAGTCACTATATGTAACAATATACAGTAAGTAACGTGGAGAAGGAAAGATAGGAGGAGCAGAGAGAAAAGAATAGAGTAAAGTAGAGAAGAGATGGGGTGGGGGGGGGGGGGGGTGGGCAGGTAGGTAGGGAGGGGGGAGGCAGGGGGAAGGGGAGGATCACAGTTATGTCCAGGGAGGGTAGGGTAGGAGGGGATCTAGTATGTCCCTATATGTCCGCGGTTTTGTTCAGCAGGGTATCAGAGGAAGAGAAGCGGAGCCATATTGACCATTGAGCTATAAATTTGGTGTATGTATCATTATCTAGAGCCAGCAACTCCTCCATTCTCATGGTGTCATTCATAATCGATACCCACCGTGACAGTGGAGGGGTGTTCTTTGTCTTCCAGTAAGCGGGTATCAGTTGCCTAGCAGAGGACATAAAGAAACGGAGCAATCTTTGCTTCTGCGACTTTACAGACCCGGGCAATATGGAGAGTAGCGCAATTTTCGGGGAGATAGGAACTGGTCTATCAGCCACGAGATTATAACATTCAAATACCTGCGTCCAGAAGGGGCGGATCCTCTCACAGTCCCACCAGATATGCATATAAGTTCCAATCGAGGTTTCACAGCGCCAACAGGTGGGCGGAGCTGATGGGAAGATTTTGTGCAGGGTTGCAGGGTCCCTATACCATCTAGACAGGAGCTTGTAATTCTTTTCCTGGGAGTAGCAAGAGATGGTAGATTTGTGCGTAAAATAAAAAGATGTTTGCCATTCCGGCGCAGAGATGTCTTCACCCAGATCCGCAGACCACATCCTGGTATAGTGCGGGAGTTGATCATGTGTTAGGGTCAGTAGTAGGTTATATAAGGAGGAAAGGAGGTGTTTGGGAGTTTCTTGGAGCGAACATATCTCCTCAAAGCTGGTGAGCTTGCGGTGTATTTGAGAGGAGGAATATAGGTGTTTGGTAAACGTAGACATGTGTAAGGCTGTGAGCCAATCTCCGGGGCCTGCTGGAGTTACCGGGGTCCCTTGTGATGAGTGTACAAATGTACGAGCTAGTGGCCACTCAGAGCGTTTAAAGGACCCTATGGTGGTTGCCCCTATTCCTTGTGGGAGTGCGGGGTGGTCAAAAAGGGATGTCAGGGGGCTTGGGTCGGAGGAAAGGATAGTGTTGAGTCCTTTCTTATACCATAGTTGCAGAGAGGCTAGGGTCAGTGGTGATAGGGATGTCAGACGAGTGTACTCTTGTTTGTAGCCCCATAGTAGGGCCCGGAGGTCTACAGGGGAGAGGTCTTGTTCAACTGTCACCGAGGCCTTGCAGAAAGGACGGGGGAACCATTCTAGTGTGCGGGCCATAAGAGTGGCCTTATGGTAGGTCTCGAAGTCAGGGAGGCCTGTACCTCCCAATGTCTTTGGAAGCGTGAGTAGTTTAAATTTAACTCTGGGGAGTCCCCGGCTCCACATGAATCTAATGGCTAGCGAGCGTAGGGAGGTGAAATAGGATTTTGGGACGTGGATGGGAACCGTTTGGAATAAGTACAGGAGTTTGGGAAGGGTGTCCATCTTTAGGGTGTTAATCCTGCCGAACCACGGCAGAGGGGATCCTCCCCATTCCTCTAGGTCTTTCCGTATGCGGGAGAGTAGGGGGATATAGTTTAGGGAGAACAAGTTGGTTAGGTTTGAGGGTATAATGATTCCCAGGTAAGAGATCCCTTTGTCCTGCCATTGGAAAGAGAAATTGGATTTTAGGAGGGATAGGGTGGCTGGGGTGAGGGAAATGTTGAGTGCTTCTGTCTTAGTTATGTTGACCTTGAAGTTGCTATGGGTGCCAAAACGTTGGAATTCTAGGAGAAGGGACGGTAGAGAGGTATGTGGGTTTTGGATATAGACTAGGAGATCGTCTGCATATAAGGAGAGTTTGTGGTGGGCAGATGGGGTTTGAATACCGAGAATGGAGGGGTTTTGACGTATGGCGCAAGCCAGATGTTCGATTACTATGACAAAAAGGAGGGGAGATAGGGGACAGCCCTGCCTGGTGCCATTGGTAATGTTAAAGGGAGCTGATGTGGTGCCGTTGACTAGGACCGTAGCTGAGGGGCTGGAGTATAGGGACATGACTTTAGAAATAAAGGGGACCCCGAGACCGAGTTGAGCTAGGGACAGCTGCAGAAACCTCCAGCTGACCCTATCGAAGGCCTTTTCAGCGTCGAAGGATAATAGGCAAGCTTTTATACCTTTACGTTGTATCAGGGAGATAAGGTGTATCGTTTTGGTGGTGTTGTCCCTTGCCTCTCTTCCGGGGACAAACCCCACTTGGTCGTTATGGATAATTTTGGGTAGTATGGGGGATAGACGGGTGGCTAGAACTTTTGCGAATAGTTTGATATCTATGTTGAGTAGAGAGATGGGCCGATAACTGCTGCATTGGGAAGGGTCTTTACCTGGTTTAGGGATAATGGAGATGTTGGCAGATAGGGAATCTTTCGAGGGGAGGTTGGAGCTCTCCACTGAGTTAAAGGCCTTTGTTAGTAGTGGTGCAAGTTGTGGGGCAAAGGTTTTGTAGAATCGGGGTGTAAAGCCGTCGGGGCCCGGGCATTTGCCTACTTTAAGAGCTTTGATGGCCTGCAGGAATTCAGAGGTGTCCAGGGGCTCGTCAAGAGCTGTCGCGTCTGACTCGTCAACAGTGGGCAGGGCTGTCTCTAGGATGTATTCTTGTATAGGGTCGTTGGGAAGGGGGGACCGAGCATTAGGGACTGTGCGAGGGAGGTTATATAGTTGTGAATAGTATTGCCTGAAGGATGCAGATATCCCTGAGGTGTTAAATGTTTTCGTTTGGTCCGGTTGGACGATAAAAGGAATAGAATGCCGTGGGGGTCTAGGGTGAATGATCTTAGCCAGGTGTTTACCACATTTATTTGCTAGTGAGTAAAAGTGGTTTCGTGCTTTGTCTCTGGCAATTAAGGAGTGCGCATCGAGGAGCTGGAGTAAATCCCTGCGGGCATTAGAGAGCTGGACATATACGGCAGGGTCCAGGTCCCGCTTGTGGAGGGGTTCAAGTTCTGCTATCGTGGTGAGGAGTTTGCGTATGTCGTGAGCTCTGGCCTTCTTTAGGCGGGATCCGTGCTGTATGAGGGTGCCCCGTAGCACACATTTAAGTGTGTCCCATTGGTTCAGTGGGGAGGTCGTGTCAGATGCGTGGTCTCCTATAAAGTTCCTAATGGCTGTGGAGACATCCGCTACACATACAGTGTCTCGTAGCAAATTGTCATTAAGTCTCCAGTTAGCCCCCCGGCGGGTAGCGGGGGGGGCGAACCAGAGTCAAATAGACGGGGGCATGATCGGACCACAGTATGGTACCGATCGAGGTCTGTAGAGGTGTGTCAAGCAGTGATTGTGAGATGAGGAAATGGTCTAACCTGCTGTAAGAGTTGTGTGCCACTGAGAAGTAACTGTAATCCCTATCTGTGGGGTGCTGGATCCGCCAGGCATCCACCAGATGGGATGAATGAAATAGTGATTTGATGCGTGTCAAGGTGGAGTATGGAACAGAGGACTTACCAGAGGATGTGTCTGCGGGTGGGGATAGGGCTACATTGAGATCGCCTCCGATGACGAGAGCTGTCCCTCCAAAGGAGGATAGTCTGGTGAGGACCGTTGAGAGGAACCGAGCCTGGCCCGCATTAGGCACATAGATATTAGCCACTGTAAAGAGAAAATCGTTTAGTTTCAGTTTCAAAAATATGTAGCGACCAGAGTCATCTATAAGAGAATCCAGAACCTCCGGGTTAAAAGACTTATGGAAGGCAACAGACACTCCTTTAGATTTGGATTGGGGGTTGACACTATGGAACCATTGCGAGTAGTACCTATTGCGTATGGCTGGGGTTGCTCCTGCACGAAAATGCGTTTCCTGGAGGAGCAAAATTTTAATGCGTTTTTTATGAAAATGGTAGAGTGTCTGGCTCCGCTTCTCGGGTGTGTTAAAGCCTCTGCAGTTAAAGGAGGCAAAAGTTATTGAACCGTCGTTAGCCATGGGAAGTTATGAGAGTGAGGTTCAGGGTCACTTTGATAGGTGGCGTTTTGATTAAATTTTTTGGGGGCAGGGGGCGGGAGTTAGTTCTTGTTGAAGGAGGGCAAAGGAGGGAGGGGAGGGTAGGAAGGTGCAGGTAAAGAGAAGATGAGGAGAAAAGAAAAGCGAGAAGGAATAGAGAAGGTAGAAAAGTAATCTCATGCAGAAGATACCAGCAGTCATAGACATGGCCACTTTCTCCCACTATAATAACCAGGGGAGCGAGTAACTCATAAATGTTGCGAGCCAATCGTGGGAGATGGGCCCAGTGGATCAGGCAGGAAAAAGGAGTAACCAAAAAAGAAACAAAAACAAAAAAGGCCACTAGGTGGCTCCAAAAGGCAAGTAACGAAAAAGAAAAAGGCCTTTTATAAAGGCACATGTCAATGCGCTCCTCAGTGTCTGTTGGATCACTGAGGGGTGATAGATAAACAAAAAACCCAAAAAGGGGGGGGTGCAAAGCGAGACCACGGAGCAGGGCAGCTCCCTTCGCCTCGGCTCCACATATGGAGCAGTATCAATTGTGACCTGAGCATGGGCGTCCGCAGGTAGGGGCAAGGGGGGTCAAGTACCCCCCCCTGGAATCAGGGATCGCATCTTAAATTCAGCACAGCTGCATCGCTATCGGGGTGCGGGCGGTGCCACCCGCCAGTGGGGTGACACCATCAAGGTTCTGTCAAGCCCCCCCATCAGTGTAGTGTGACTTTGGCTCTTTTCCCTGCTCAGTCCAGCAGAGAACTCGGCGGCGCTGTAACAGGAGAAAGGCGAGCTGTGAGCTGTCAGAGGTTACCCCCGCTCGCCCTCCCTTTGTCCTGTCAGGGAGAAGAGACAGCGGCTCTCACCAGGTCCCCCACCCAGCTTCCTGCCCACTCTGTTCCTTTCCTATTGGCCATAACTGAGGGCCAATCAAAGGAAACTAGGAGAGGAGAGCATCATGGGACATGTAGTCCGAAAGATTGGCGGCCCATTTTCCACAGGGAGGAGGCTACAGCTTGATCGAGAGAGAATGAGAGACTGCAGCCTGGAAAAAAGCTGAGGGAGAGAGCGCTACAGGACAAAGAATGAGGAGTGTGCTGGGAAGAAGCCAGAGAGAGCAAGACTGAGCAACTACCAGGGTACAGACATGCTACACTACTGAGTCGCCCCCGGGGAACCCAGAGTGAGTGATCATCCAGCTGGAGGGATCACTGCTGTAGTTTCGCTGGGTCTGGAAAGAGGGCCTGTTGGCCATTATCCATTACTTATCCTAGGGACTGTACTATGTCTACAGTCTCTGACCATGACAATGTGATAATGATATTGTCGAAAAGGGGCGGTGCATGGGTGACCCTAAAATGATGCCCCCCCCTGAAAAAAGTTCTGCGGACGCCCATGGACCTGAGTATTGTACAAAACATCTTCTTAATCAAGGTTATCTTAGTGGTCTTCAAAAAAGTACATCAGTAAACCGGCTTAAAGAAACAAGAGAAAAACAAAAAAAAGGACCAGGAAAGAGGCATCACATTTATGTTGCACGGGGGGTATAGGTGTGCATCAGGCCTTATGCAAGGAACAGGCTGAGCATAACAGTGACTGTAAAGTTTCGGTGAGGGCAACACAACACAGGGGGATTTGTAGCAGGCGATGGGGTGCAAGGACAAGTCCTGGAACCTGTGCATTGGTAGAGGAGAAAGTCCCCGTGCTGCACTCCGATTGTCGGAGTGGGGGGGGGAGGGGGTACATGGAAAGAAAACATGTAAAATATATATAAAACCTGTAGGAAAAGGAGGGTTAGTTAGAGGTTGAGATTTCTGACCCATATGGGTCTAAGCATATCACAGGGGGTAGAACCCCAGCGGTGGGGAGCAAAAAAGAGGAGGACAACAGGCCCGAGGCGGCCCACTGGAGTGTTTCAGTCATTGGGGTCCTGGTGCTGTGGAGACCGAGGTGTGCGTCTGCGACCTTGCTTCTGCCAATGTGGGATGTAGGGTAGGCCTGGGGTAGTCGGTGCAAACGACCAATCGGGTAGTGCGACTTGAGGTAATTCAAGAGTGCTGAGGAATGTCGGCAGGTCACCCAGCGTGCGGAATATGGCGACTTTACCTTTGTGGCGGACTCGGAGGTGGAATGGGAAACGCCACTGGTATTTAATTTGCCTTGCTTGCAGGAGTTGCGTGAGGGGCCTCAGTGATTTCCGCATAGCCAGTGTTTGGCGGGAGAGATCTGGGAGAAGCATGACGGGTGTGCCGTTGAAGAGGATTGACTGCTGTGTGCTGGCGGCCCTCATGATGTCCTCCTTAACTTTGTAAAAGTGGATGCGACATAGGGTGTCGCGCACAAAGGTGGGGTCAGGGGTGTGAGGGCCCGAGGTACGGTGCACACGGTCCAATTCGATCAGGTCGTCTTTGGGGCGTTGAAGTATTTGGTTAAAAATGGCCGTCACAGCCGCGGGTAAATTCTTGGGGTCCACCGTCTCGGGTATCCCCCGTATGCGTATGTTGTTGCGGCGACTGCGATTTTCGAGGTCGTCCTGCTGGTATGAGAGTTGTTGTAGCATGACCGTGTGGGTGTTGAGAATCCTGTCATGTGACTGTACCGTGTCCCGGAGGCCTTCTACTGTGTGTTCAACATCATCAAAGCGTGCCCCCACATCCTTCCTTAGGTCAGAGATCTCTTTCTTATATGTCTTTTCAATCCTGTGTACACAGTGTTCAAAGTCAGCCTTAGTGGGTAGAGACCTCATGTAGCTGTGCAGGGATCTGATCTGTGCTTCCATGTCCCACCCTTCCCCTGATCCTAGGGAGACATTGGAGCGGCTTCTGGTCAGTCTGGGGGAGAAATCAGTGTCCTCAGGGTGTAAGAGCAGGCTGTCTGAGCTCACCTGGGACTGCAGAGCTGATTCAGAGCGCGCTGGGGATGGAGGGGCCGGCGCCATCTTGGATTCCGGCCGGCGCTGTGAGGATGATCTTCCACGGCTGAAATAGTCCTCTAAATCCCCTCCTGGGCGATGTCCACCGCTGCCCTTAGGTGCCTTGGGCTTATCTTTCCCCATGAGGATGCTTTGTGGCCGGTTTACTGGCCGTTATGAGGTCCGTGGAGCCGAGGGAGCCGGGAGCTGTGTGCAGGCACGTCTCACCTCTCCATGCGTCAGGCCACGCCCCCGTCAGCGGTGGCTTTAGTGTGTAGGCGTTTGCAGGAGAGGCAGCCGACAACAGAAGTTCTATAGTAACTCTGAGTGATGTCACTTCCCAGGCATTCCCCGGCTGTTGTCAGTTGTCTCTTGCACACAGTATCCACCACTGGAGACTGAACCAGATCAGCTTCAGAAAAGGTATGTATAGCAATTTCTTCTTTAAAGGGGTAGATAGATTTGTTTTAAAATGCGAGTAGGTTTAGCGTTAGTAAGGTTTTGGGCGAACTTCTACTATAAGCTAATATTTTGGTCGGAAAATGTGACCGTGTGTATGCTCTATCGGACTTTTGCTTGCAGAATTCCAGCCAGCAAAAGATTGAGAGCAGGTTCACAATTTTTCAGTTGGAAAAAGTTTTGATCGGAAATTCCGATCGTCTGTACCAATTTTGACGCTCAAAATTCCTACGCATGCTCGGAAACAATTTGACGCATGCTCTGAAGCATTGAACTTCATTTTCTCGGCTCGTTGTAGTGTTGTACGTCACCGCGTTCTTGACGGTCGAAAAATTCAGCAAACTTTTGTGTGACCTTTCTTGTTAAAAAAAAAAAAACTTTTGTGTGACCATGTGTATGCAAGACAAGCTTGAGCAGAATTACATCTGCCCTGGCCGTAGTTGCAACTTTAATGGTACTTCTGTTTAAAAAAATAGCTGCATTGATATTCTTCATTTTTAGATGCACAGATGGTGCAGAATGACAAGATCACCTGCTTATTGGATGACCGACAAAAGGAAGACATCCAAAATCTAAACAAAGCCATCAATGAGTTTAGACTCTGCTTACAGCAAAAAGAGGACCGCAGGGAGTTTGACCTATATGATCCACAGGCCTTAAAGAAAGATCTGCCAGCACGGGTGTCTGATGATGATCCTCGATGCACTGTTTCTGGGGTGCAGAAGCTTCTGGGAGAGGATTTAACAGAAAATAATAGAAGGAAAGCACAGCAAGAGCAGCTTAAGGAATGGTCTCTCCAGCAACAGAGGGAGCAACAAAAAGCATTAGAAGACAAGAGGCTTGCTGGTAAGATTTAGGGTTGTTTTTTTTTTTTTTCAAAAAGAATACTGGCGAGTTTCAAATTATGTCTCACTCACCTTGATTAAAGCCCAACTGCAGCTTAGTAAGATTTTTTAAATATTTATAGCCCTGTAAAATAATAAAAACAGGTCTTGCTACAATATGACCCTATGATCCAGTGCTGGTCCCCTTCTAGGTTGATGGATACCCAGAGCATCAAAGACCTGCCCCGTGGGGGTATATCGTCATTTAACCTCTTGCGGACCGCCCACCCTACATATACTATGGCAGGATGGCCACTCTGTGCCAGATCACGTGCCTACGTACCTAGTATGTGATCTGACACTTCCAGGTCTGGGGTGCACGCCACTGGTGACTCGCTCCCGCTGTGATCACACACAGCAGGAGCCTAGCAGTGGGTACCGCCGTCTTGATGTCCGCCGTCACCCGCCGATTACGAGGTACAGAGGCAGAATGCCAATCTGCCACGTAAACAAGACAGATTGCCATTCTGTCAGAAGGGAAGGTATTGATCTTGTGATTCTGCAAAGCAGGAACACGGATGGATCTTTGCCTTTCCCTAGTCAAATCACCTCCCATACAGTGACTAAGCACAAGCTAGGCACACAATTAACCCTTTGATCGCCCCGATATTAACTGTTTCCCAGCCATTGTCATTAGTTAAGTGACACCGCCCCAAAGATGCTGCTTGCAGGACTTTTTTCCCCCGTCCCGCAAGCACACTGTCCCAAGTTTCCAGGCGCTTTACAGGTGCTATTTTTAGCTAAAACGCCTGAAAACTGCGAAAGGGGTCTAAAGCAGACGCATTTCACTTAAAGTGGTTGTAAAAGCCAAACATTTTTTACCTTAATGCATTCCTTGTGTTAGGGTAAAAAATGTTTAGCTGTCAGCATCCCCCTCACCCCCCCCCCCCTTTTACTTACCTGAGCCCTTATTTGATCCAGCGCCGTGCACGTCTGCAGATCTTTTCTCCCCTCACTTCTGGGTCTTGCTGGCTTTACTGGGGGAGCTGGGGGCAGGGCCGAGTCCCGCTGTCTGTGTCAATGGATGCTTCCCATGGGGGCACTGGACAGAGGGGAGGGGCCAGGAGCACCGACTGGGGACAGGAAAATATTCCATTGCACAGAGCAGGTAAGTATAGACATGTTTTGTTATTTAAAAAAAAAATAATTACCTTTTACAATCACTTTAAATATGGTCCAGTACAGTACCTGGATGCCCCCGAATTCAAGGTGCAGTGCTATATTTGCAGAACTGGGATGCTTCCCAGCAACTCTCAGCAGGGCCAGTGCTACCACAAGGCGAACTAGGCTGCTGCCTAGGGTGCACTGCCACCTAGGGCGCAGCCATGGCCAGTGCCACATTCCTTTTCTGTCACCTCCCCCGCACACACCGGTGCACCTGCACACAGTGGAAATGAGCTGAGATTCCGGCATCGGACAAGGTTATTCACTGGATGATAATGATCGCTGCTCGCTGCAGCTGATGTCAGCCCAAAGCCCAGATCACCGCTTGTCATCGCCAGCCAGCATGGAGCTTGGGGAGGAGATGTCAGTGTGGTCTGTATTTTTTGTAAAAATATAATTTGGATATTTTGGGGAGGAGCACTGCTATTTTTTTTGTACAAAGAAAAAAAACTGACAGCTCAGGTCGGAGCCGTTGTACTAACAATCCGATGTTGGTACCGCAATCTCCCCTGCTGTTCTATTGTGTTCTGACAGGGGGGGAGCCCCCTTCCAGAACACTCCAGTCAGCGCTCTCAGCCATTGGTTGAGAGCGCTGATCGGGAGCTGGCCAGCAGATCTTTTTCGGTCAAGCCCCATCGAAAGAAGCTGTCTTCTGTCGGACCGGCTACAGTACACACGGGATGAATGTCGGACAGACATTTGGCCCATGTGTACAGGGCTTAAGTTAGGATTTAGATTTGTAACTTAATTTTTGTCAGTATGATAATAATTACTGTGAGCTATTTTCTGCTCCTTGCAGATGGTCTCTATGACAAACACAGGATTGAGCTGGACAAGAAGGCAATGGAATTACAAAGAATGGAAGAAAAAGCCAGACGTGATGTCTGTACTTTCACAAAGGAATTCAACAAAGCCCAGGTAAATATCACAAAAGCAGTAAAAAAAAAAAACAGTTGTTCTGTCTTCTTGCTTGGCCTCCTTTCCTCTGCGTCATTGTATATGGCGAGTTTACTAAATAAAAAGCTTGAGAAATCTGTGGTCCATTTCCGATTAGAGAGAGATTCAGCCTCAATGTAAGTACCCAACCGTGTGGACTTCTAAATTCTTATATGACATTGAACCTGCATGACTGGGCATATATTTATATTTTTTTCAGGCTTAACATGACCCTGCCAGGGGGTCAACAAAATTAGAAAGAGATTATCCTGAGAAGAAAGAAAAAGGGTTTATGCATGGAATATTTTTGTACATCAAATAATCTGTTTGTGACAGGAAATTCTAAAAAGTCCAGCCAGCTGCTGTATTCTGAATATTATGTATACAAAAGATACAGCGCTAAAACTTAATTGAACCTCCTTATAGTGCCCTTTTACCTTTACCCTGAATCATATACAGTTGTGCTCATAAGTTTACATACCCAAAAACTTTTCTTTCACTCATGGTTAGTGTTTGGCTGAAGCCATTTATTATCAATCAACTGTGTTTACTCTTTTTAAATCATAATGGCAACAGAAACTACCCAAATGACCCTGATCAAAAGATTTTGGCCTGATAACATGCACACAAAAGGTTTTGAGTGGCAATTAAATGTAACCATCCTCATCTGTTTTCTTGTAATTAGTGTGTGTGTATAAATAGTCAATGCTTTTCTGGACTCCTGACAGACCCTTGCATCTTTCATCCAGTGCTGCACTGATTTTTCTGTATTCTGAATCATGGGGAAAGCAAAAGAATTGTCAAATTGTCAAAGGATCTGTGGGAAAAATCAGTTGAACTGTATAAAACAGGAAAGGGATCTAAAAAGATATCCAAGGAATTGAGAATGCCAATCAGCAGTGTTCAAACTCTAATCAAGAAGTGGAAAATTTGGGGTTCTGTTGAAACCAAACCACGGTCAGGTAGACCAACTAAGGTTTCAGCCACAACTGCCAGGAAAATTGTATGGTATATACAAGTTGGACCAATGTAACTATGTAGTTATATATGTGTATCATGGCCGGAATTCATCTTTAAACTTTGCTCAGTAGCAGAGCTCCTGGAACTTATCGTAATCCACACTTCCAGGTGTGTGGATAAATATGGCCTCCACTCTCCAGATTGAATCTTCCCACCAACTGCTTTGTCCTGCAGTGACTATGGCAGTGATGGCGAACCTTGGCACCCCAGATGTTTTTGAACTACATTTCCCATGATGCTCAACTACACTGCAGAGTGCATGAGCATCATAGGAAATGTAGTTCCAAAACACCTGGAGTGCCAAGATTCATCACTGGACTAGGGGGTTAGCAGGAGGAGCCGCTACTCAACCAGCCCAAGTGTCACGTACCTTATAGCGGAGTCTGGATGCTGGGGGTGGCCTCGTGCACGGTTCCGGTCCCAACACCCCTGGTGGTGGGAACAGGGAGTGCTGGGGCACGAAAGGGCGCAAGTGCCTGCGGCTAGGAGACTGGTGCTTGGAGGTACCGGTTCTTCTGGAAGGCAGCTGTAGAGGGTAGTAAACAAGACTGTATCCAGTGATGGCCGAACAGGTGGAAGTAGGCACTGCGAAGTCAAGACAGGCAGGGGTCGGCAACTGGCTGGCAAACGAGGTACAAAAGCGGAAGGCAAGTTCGTGGTCAAGTGCAGGCAGAGGTTTGGCAACGGGCAGGTGATGAGGTACAAAATCAAAGAGCAGAGCCGTAGTCAAGGAATCCAAGCCGAGGTCAATTCAGTAGAGGTAGTCAATAAGCAGGGTTGATCCAGGAAGGTAATTAGGTAAGCCGGGTAAATCAGGAACAAGGTAGCAGGTAATTCAGGCAGGTATTCAGGACATAGACTGAAGACGATCCAGCACTGACACCATGTGAAGGCCCTGTTTATATAGGGCGCCTTGTGCTGGGATTGGTGGAGGTGAGCGTCCGTGCGCGATTGCGCACACACGTTCGCACTGACGTGCGAGTGCGTGCACCTGTTCGTATTGGAAGGCGAGGACACGCACACGTTCGCGTTGGTTCGCGGGTACGCCCGCACGTTCCAGAGCTCGTTCGGTTCCGTTGGGGAGACTGCGCATGGGTACTGGCACCCGCAGAGTGAGGATTCACTCCTGCTGAACGAAGACGGGCATGGGAAACGTGAGTTCTCTGAAACCAAGGCATTAAATCGGATCGGTGTCAGAAGGTCTGCTACAGAGTGATGTTTTTACAAACAGACTAGCAGAGAGTGCTGTATAAACCTGCTTTCTAATCTTGTTGACCATCTGATAGTTTTGCAGAGTTTTTGCCCTCTGCCCATTTAGATTATTATTATCTTGCTTGCCAGAGCAATCTTGAGGTGTGAAAAAAGGAGCACCAACGAGAATGAATTAATGAGGCATTTAGGTGCAAATGAAAATTTTTTTTAAATATAAGTTGATAAGGCAGCCAAACGTTTTTCGGTGAGTGCTACAAATATAAGCAAAAAAATGCCTTGACTTCCCCTATTAGGCAAAGCAGTGAAATAACTGTGCAAATCAAAAACATCCCCAATGTTGTTGCTTATGTCCCCACAGCCTGTATTTGGATAAATGCCATCTGAAATGTCATCAGCATAGAGACAGTTCACTACATAAAAAGATACCCAATAAAACAAACAGCATGCATTCCAAAGCCAATTGTGGTTTCCCTGCAGCACTTTATAAGATCAGAGTGTCGGAGGGCAGATAGTTCATGATGCTTCACTTTGCACACTTCATCTTCTATACACAGGAATATGGTGTTAGAACATTTAAAAGGCTTTGAAATTACTCAATCCGATGAGAGAAAGCAGGCAAGATCAGAATGCTCTGTGTTTTGGATCTTTTTCTTGAGAATGAGTAACTGATTTGTAATTAAAGAGAACTACAATTATGTCTGATGAGTCAACTCTAAACAAAAGATTTCAGAGTCTGAGACTGTCTCCTGAGCTTTGCAATCACCCCCTCCTCCCCTTCAGCTACTCTGATCTGTTGGTCCTCATAAACTTTAAATGTTTCAGTATGCCCATTATAAGCCCTGATAGCTGCAGTTGCAAAAGCCTGCTTTGCTTTTCCATGGAAACATTTGATAGCTATTCATCTCAGCTGCTTAAGATTGCTTGATCTGCTGCTGCGAGACTTGGCCAATTATTGTAATGTGGAGAATTTGTTTGTCAAGTGAGTTTACTTTTCCTTCTTGACGAATACCTCTAAGCACTGAAACCGCCATACAGAAATCCAAAGCTATTTCAGAAGGCTACACCCCTTTCTGTGAAAATGTATTCCCTCTCTCTAAAACTATATTCCTAAATATTAATACCACCCGGAGAATTTTAATATCAAGAAAACCTTTCTAAAAAATATAAACACTATCATTGATGATCTTCTTCTGTAAAATGCCAGTTGCCTAGCTGCCATGTTGAACCTCTTGCTTCAGTACTTTGAATGTTTGACCCCTTCCTTCTCACAATCTATATATTAACACTTCCCAGCACAATGTCCTGACACTTTGCACAGCGGATGGCTCTCAAGCCCAACTGTCACCGTTAGCTTCTGTTGCTGATCATTAAGCAGTCAAAGTTTTTCCTGATCATGTGACCTACCTGCAGAAATTAACAATAGTTAGGCCATAATTAATAGCCAAAAGACCTTTTGAGCAAAGGATCTTTCCTTAAACATGCAGGTTTATATGGGTCAAGTGAATGAATGAATGAATGAATAATTTGTATAGCGCTTCAACGCAAGTTGATATTGGAGTAGTCCTATGTAGAGGGAGTTTGCGTAGTCAAGTCGTGAATTAATGACTGTTCCAACTACCACTGCTTTGTCCTCCTTTGGAATGAAGGGGATGAGTCTGCGTAGCAGGCAGAGCAGATGGTGAGATCCGCTGACTACTGATCCTATTTGTGCATCCATTGACATTTCTGAGTCAAAAATGTCTCAGAGACTCTGTCCAAAGATGGTGGGTGGTGTCCAAGGGATCTTGGTTCAGGAATTTTGGTTTGCGTGTAGGATAAGAAGCTCTGTTTTCGATTCGTTGAGTTTAAGGGAGCTAGTGTTCATCCAGTCGTCTATCCAAAGTAAGGCATTTTTCTAGTTGCTGATGATGGTCTTTTTGACCGGTGATACGAGTGCATGGAGGAGAGAGGTAGATGTAGAACCAAATACCCCTGCCACTGGCTTTTGTCAAGGAAACCACTTTCAGCCTGGGAAAATCCAGTCTTCCAAAAACATAGCTTCTATTGCTCTTAACCTCCTTCAAATCTCCAATCTGCTATTGTGATATGACTTCCTGTTAGAGGATGGCTACCTTCATTCTCCAAGGTTCCACTGTATATGCAGCCTTTATCAACCTTTTTAACACAGAGGAACCCTTGAAATAGTTCTCCAGGCTGCTAAAAATTTGAAATCTACAACATTAGTCTGATGGTCAGTGGGAAGCATGGTCCTTACACTTGTGGTCATTGGGAAGAATTACCGCCTTACAGATAGCTAAAAAGATCAATGGTGTCGGTGGGAACTTATCCGAGAGGCATAAATGGCCCAATGCTGGAGGAACCCCTAGCACGGAACCCTGGTTGAGAATCACTGGTATATAGGAACGTATCCACCCTCTCTTGCTCTCTCTTGAGATTGACTACATACTATGGGATTTGTAGGGTGCATAGAGCAGTGCACATGATCTCAAACAATGTGCACTGCACATTCCAAAAGCAAATAAAAGGCAAAGGAGGGGTTTGGGAGCTTATGGACTTTACAAGGAGGCAGAAAACACTGTATTTAACATATATAGATATATAGATTACAGGGCCATTTATTAGTGGATATGTATGCATTATTTTTGGAGAATAGGGATATTGCTTAGTGTCACTTTAAAACAGTTAATTTTACTGTAGCCTTTACACTTTCCACTTGAGAGGAGCAGTTAATTTCTATAGTAGGCTTTTTAAACATACACAGTTTTCACATTATCTTTAAACGGGTTGACCTTATGTAGATATATTTGTTGTCATCTAGGCAGAAGAATCTTTAGCAAGAAGAAAGTTCGAGAAGCAACAGGAAGAGGAGGACAATTCTGTGGAAATCTTCAACCTCGTCGAAGGAGACCTCCTTTCTGAAAACCCCGCCCAAGCAATAAGTGCTTTTGGCCCACACCGCATAGTTACTGATCGCTGGAAAGGAATGAGACCAGAACAACTGGAGGAAGTTATTAATGTCCAGCAGCAACAGATACAGGAAAAGATGGTATGGGCATGTCTTGTATTTGTGAAAATAAGTGTGCCTTGCTGTAGTAAAATAGCCTTGTATGTCAAAGCCCAGCTCCCAACCTCAGAAAATCATTGAAGGGAATTTACCAGGACTGGATCAGACAGAATCTTAAGCAGCTGTCCATGGCAGCCAATCAACTTCCAGATTTCATTTTCCAAGCTTAAAGTGTTTGTTAGCCCAACATTTCAAATTCCTGATATGTGGCTGTTGTACCATGTACCTGTGTGAAAAAGCATCCTGTTCTATTTGTGCTTCTCCCTTTAGTGTGAATGTGAAATACCTGGTGATTCTGCCAGTCCCCCTGCATTCCTATTTCAAACTGACCATATTAGGCACAGAAGCACAGCCATCCCAGCATGGTCAGTTTTCCTGCTGAGCTGGATTCTAAGCCTACCTGTCCTTCAATAGCCAAGACTAACACCACCCCTCACAGCTATACTACTGTGCAAAAATTTTAGACATGGTCATGGGCGTCCGCAGAACTTTTTTCAGGGGGGGGCATAATTTTAGGGTCACCCATGCACAGCCCCTTTTCGACAATGTCATTATCACATTATTATGGTCAGAGTCTGCAGACGTATTACAGTCCCTAGGATAAGTAATGGCCAACAGGCTCTCTTACCAGACCCAGCGAAACTACAGCAGTGATCCCTCCGGCTGGACGATCGTTCACTCTGGGTTCCCCGGGGGTGACACTGGTCAGTAGTGTAGCATGTCTGTACCCTGGTAGTGGCTCAGTCTTTCTCTCTCTGGTGGTGCTGGCCAGTGTGGCTCTCTGTCTGGTGGTGCTGGACAGCATGACTCTCTTTTGTGGCCCTGGCAGGCTCTCTCTCTGGCTTCCGCCCAGCACACTCCTCGTCCTGTAGCACTCTCTCCCTCAGCTTCTTTCCAGGCTGAAGTCTCTCAATCTCTCTCTTGATCGAGCTGTAGCCTCCTCCCTGTGGAAAATGAAGCCGCCAATCTTTTGGGACTACCTGTCCCATGAAGCTTGCCTCTCCTAGTCGCCTTTGATTGGCCCTCAGTTATGGCCAATAGGGAAGGAACGGAGCAGGGCAGGAAGCTGGGTAGGGAACCTGGTTAGAGCTGCCGTCTCTTCTCCCTGACAGAAGAATGGGTGGGGCGAGGGGGGAGAAACCTCTGATAGCCCGCAGCTCGCCATTCTTCCGTCACAGCACCGCCAAGTTCTCTGCTGGACTGAGCAGGGAAAAGAGCCCAAAGTCACACTACACTTGACAGCACCTTAATGGTGTCACCCCACTGGTGGGTGGCACCCGGGTGCGGCACCTCGATAGAGACACAACTGTGCTGAATTTAAGATCTGATCCCTGATTCCAGGGGGGGGCACTTGACCCCCCTTGCTCCTACCTGCGGACGCCCATGGACATGGTGTGAAGTGTGAAAAAATGTTTTAAGTTAAAAATGCTTTCAGAAATCAAAGTGTTAATAGTTTATTTTTATCAATTAGCAAAATGGAAAGTAAATGAGCAGAAGAGAAATCCGAATCAAAATTTGGTATGGCCACCCTTTGCTTTCAAAACAGCATTAACTCTTTTAGTTATACCACACAGTTTTTAAGGAACTCGGCAAGATGTTCCAAATACCGTGGAGAACTAACCACAGATCTTCTGTGTATGTAGGCTGCATCTAATCCTTCTGTCTCCTCATGTAATTCCAGACAGACTCAATGATGTTGAGATCAGGGCTCTGTGGGGGAACAAACCATCACTTCCAGGACTCCTTGTTCTTTACACTGAAGTTCTTAATGAAATTGGCTGTATGTTTGGCGTCATTGGCCTGTTGCAAAATTAATTTGGGGCCAATCACACACCTCCCTGATGGCATGGTGGATAAGTATCTGCCTGTATCTCTAAACATTGAGGACACATATTTATCTCCAACTCTATTTGCAGAAATGCAGCCCCAAACTTGCAAGGAACCTCCACTATGCTTTACTGTTGCCTGCAGGTACTCATTATTGTACTGTTGTCTGGCCCTCCACGAACATACTTACCAAAAATATGTAGCAGAATACATATCGGCCTAAATTAATGAAGAGATTCGATTTTTTTTTTTACATTTCTTTATTGGATATGTTTTTAAAAAATGTAAAAAAAAAATTTGTTTTTTAACCGCTTCCCGACCGCCTCACGCAAATATACTGCGGCAGAATGGCACGCTCGCGACCTGGTCAGGAGCTCCGTGACCCCGGCCGCGGGACCAGCGGACCCGATCGCCGCTGGTGTCCCGCGATCGGGTCACAGAGCTAAAGAACGGGGAGAGGTTTGTGTAAACAAACCTCTCCCCGCGCTTCCTACTCTGCCTGTCATTGATCGGCTGTTCCCAGTCATCGGGAAAGCCGATCAATGACGTCAGACGTCAGCCCCGCCCACTAATGTGTAAAAACACACACACGTCACAGCCCATAACCCCTCCCCTCCCCCTAGTGGTTAACTCTTTCACTACAACTGTCATTTATACAGGAATCAATGCATTTAAATAGCATTGATTGCTGTATAAATGACAATGGTCCCAAAAATGTGTCAAAAATGTCCGATGTGTCCGCCATAATGTCGCAGTCACAATAACAATCGCTGATCGCCGCCATTACTAGTAAAAAAAAAATATTAATAAAAATGCTATAAAACTATCCCCTATTTTGTAAACGCTATAACTTTTGCGCAAACCAATCAATAATCGCTAATTGCGATTTTTTTTTTTACCAAAAATATGTAGAAGAATACGTATCGGCCTAAACTGAGGAAAAAAAATGTTTTTTTATATATTTTTGGGGGATATTTATTATAGCAAAAAGCAAAAAATATTGCATTGTTTTCAAAATTGTCGCTCTATTTTTGTTTATAGCACAAAAAATAAAAACCGCAGGGGCGATTAAATACCACCAAAAGAAAGCTCTATTTGTGGGAAAAAAAGGACGCCAAATTTGTTTGGGAGCCACGTCGCACGACCGCGCAATTGTCAGTTAAAGCGACGCAGTGCCGAATCGCAAAAAGGGGCCTGGTCCTTTGGCTGCCAATTGGTCCGGGGCTAAGTGGTTAAATTGTCATTCTTTTTTTTTGTTTATAGCGCAAAAAATAAAAATTGCAGAGGTGATCACATAACCACCAAAAGAAAGCTCTATTTGTGGGGAAAAAAGGACATACATTTTATATGGGTATATCATCGCACGAGCGCACAATTCTCAATTAAAATTACGCAGTGCTGTATTGCAAAAAATGGCCTGGTCAGGAAGGGGGTAAATCTTCCAGAGCTGAAGTGTGTGTGTGTGTGTGTGTAGATAGATAGATAGATATATATAATAATATCTATCTATCTATATACACTTTTATACATTTTCTTTGTCTTGCATTTCTATTTTTACTGTGTACAGCTGCTTCTGGTTTCGGTCTCCAGTTTTAGAAAATTCCCCCCATTATGTTTTAGTACATTTCCAGGGCAATGTTGCATTTCAATGTCTACATTGAAGAGGGTTAGCATGATGTAGATGGGCAGGGGGGTCCCCAGCAATCATAGACCCAGGATGTTTTTTTGTCTCCATCTTAAAAGCAGACCTCCTCTATGAACTTGCTCAGTTTGACTTAATCACTTCCTGGTCCTCTCCTATTCGACATCCTTCATACAAAAATATTGTCGGTACATATTGATAATATCATCAAATACTTTGCATGTCATTCTAAATTAGTTTGGTTCGTCTAGTTTTAAAATTTGATTTTGGAATGAATTAAATTTTCCGAATATAAACAACATTATAACAAAATAAACAACATTCACTGTTAGAATTTCACTCGTCCTGCTCCTTCAAATAGTTTTTTACTTTTCACTATTGTCGAAAACAATTGTTAATTTGACGACATTAACTGTTAAAATCAATCGAATTGATCAAAATATTTTCAAAAAAGATCTACTAGTGTAAAGTGGCCAAATTTAGACATTAATTGCTTGGGTTGTTATAATGTTCTCTGAAGCCACAGTTTACAGTGTAATGCCTTCCACTGATTTTTGGATGTATTATGGCCTGATCAGGTATACATTAATTGATCATAGATAGATTTGGCACCACAGTAGCTTTAAGCATGCTGACATTATAACAAAGCCTTTTTTTGACAGAGACTGAAGGAAGAAGAGAGACAAAGGCAGGCAGAATGGGACCGCAGGAGGGTACAAGAAGCCCGCGCCATGGTGCTACTTGAAAGACAACAAAAACGTCAGGAGAAGGAACTGCGCAAAGAACAGGATCACATCAACCTGCAGTTGGTACAGGCCCACATAGCCCAGTAAGTTATCACCATCAAAATTGAAGTGGACTAGACCTTGTGTGCAGATCAGGGGGGCCAAAACACACAGTGTTAGTTCCATTGACCCTATAAAGAATAATGTTTGTGGACATCTGACAATCACACCAATCTGAATGGCCTAAAGTATGTAGAGATCCCTTAAATTATCAAGTTCAGGTGTTTCCAGTGAGAGGTACAGTTTATGCTACAATGTACAAAGCCATTTTAGACAATTGTGCAATTTTAACCTTGTATTGACAGTTTGGAGAAGGCCCTTTTTGTTTCAGCATGACCATGCCCCTGTGTACAAAGCCAGCTACATAAATACATAGTTTGACCAGTTTAATGTGGAAGAACTTTACAGAGCCCTAACCTCAACCCTACTGAATACCTTTGTGATGAATTAAGAGCCAGGTCTTCTCATCCAGCATAAGTACCTGATCTCAAATGGGCACAAATTCCTACAGACACTTTAAAATCTTATGGAAAGCTTTCCCAGAAGAGTGGAGCCTGTTACAACGCCAAAATGAGGGAAATACTGCAGCTCCTTTTTAATACCTATGGTTTTGGAATGGATATCCAACAAGGTCAAGGAGTGTAAAGGTCAGGTATCCACAAACGTGCACTCTTAAACTGTCATGGATGAGCTATTCTCTGTAAATATTTAATATCAGACAATAATCTTATAGTTCTGCATATTACAGTTTTGTGGGGTCCAACCCATCACACCATAGATGGCCTCTTTTTCATGCAGTTTCTCTGCAGAAGCAAAATTCAGCCCAGCCATTACACTCTTATGAAGATTATACAATAAGTGGGGTTCCACTTTTCTGACAATGGAAATGGTAGTGTGAGTAATATGATTTCTATACATTAATCACCATCTTAGTCCTTCTTCCATGTCAGTACTAAACTGTTCCTGTACCTATTCAAACCTTTCAGCAGTTAATTTCCTTTAATTGAATGACAGAAACTCCTTATTGCTTAATAATATTTAACCGGGCGGGCGTGGCATGGTGGTGGAGCGAGCGGATGTGTAGAGACACCGCTCCGGCTCACGAACGCCATCCTGCAGTGATCCTGGGTCCCTTCTCCTCCGGACCAGCACCAAACTCTTCCCCACAGTCACAGCACACTTCAGGCTGGCGTCCATGATGAAATACGGGCCACCCGCGCTGACATCCACGGCGAGACAACTCGCCCATTTCAGATGGCAAGAGGGCATAGAGACACAGGCAGAGCTGCCTGACATGCTGCAGCCATCCTCCTTTCTCAAACAGCCTACAACTCTGGTGAGTGAATCCACCCCTGCTCTATTTGATACCCAGCCAGACTTCCTGCAGCCCCAGGACTCCCCCCTTAGATAACGAGGACTGCCAGGCCCTAGATCCCCCCTGCTGAGCCTACACTGGCCACTATTATGCTGGCTATACAGGACTGCAAGGCCTCCCTTTCTACCCAGATAACATCTATCCGCATGGAGTTTTCCCTATTGAAACAAGATGTGCAAAACTTGAGAAATAGAACAGGGGCTACTGAAGAACATATAAGCTCCCTGGAGGATGTTGTGTATCCCTTATCTGCCACCATGCAAGATCACACAGGTGAAATGGCGGCTCTCAGCACTAAAATTGATGACTTGGAAAATCGTTCGCGCACGAACAATCTTCGTTTTGTGAGGTTTCCTAAACTCACAGAGGGCTCTCAACCAGAAAAAATTCTTATACTCCTGGCTACAATACATTTTTGATACAGACGTACCCTCTTTCTCCTATGTTATCGAGCGTGCGCACCGTACCCCTCCACGTCCCCCTCCTGTAGGAACCCCCCCCACGATCCATGATTGCACGGATCCTTAACTTCCAGGATAAAGTTGCCATTCTACGCCTTGCCAGAGAGAAGGGTCCTCTAAAGTACAACAGCAATACCATCTCAGTCTATCCTGACATCCAATGACAACGCACATCCTTTGCGGCAGTTATGGCCCCCCTGCGCACAGAGGGTCTCTCATACGTTATGCTTTTCCCTGCTAAACTGCATGTTATCCATGATGGCAAAGCTTACTTCTACACCAACCCTAAAAAAGCCATTCCGTGGTTAAACGATCATTATGGAGTTTTACCGAGGCGCAGGGCTGACTAATTGAAGATGGCCAGTTCTCCCTACAAGCCCCCCTTATGCTCCCTAATTACAACTCCATTACATTTTGCCTGTATATACAGGTGACAGGTTTGCACACCTTGCCTTCAAATGTGGTATATGCTCCTCAGGATGACGGTTTCCCCTCCCCCTGATTTTTCGGGAGTGGTATCCTACTGTACCCAGCCTTCCCAGACTGGACCTCTTCATAATCCTCGTGGTCATGTCCCCCACATTGCGGAAGGCATGCTATCCTTTACACACCCTTCTAACTGTAACTGTCTGTAACTGTCTACTATCCTATAAATATATATATAGCATTTTTTTTCCCCTTTTTATGATGATCGAGAGCCAAGCCAGAATCCACACTACCCCCATACCAGTTGGTGGCGTGCCTCTATGACACTCACCCTGGTGAATGTTTATGTACCCCCTCCATTTTCTGCAGATGTGTAGTAAAACTGACACTTACGCTTTTATCTAATTATCTATTTTAACGCTGTAATGAACCCCTCTTGGATCGCTTGGGGGGTGGGGGTAGATCCTTCACTTCCACTACTGACTGGGCCCAGGTCCACGGACTCACTGAGTTATGGTGTTGGAAATACCCAGATATGTGTCAATACTCCTGCCATTCAGATTCTTTATAGACCATGTCTCACATAGACCTGGCATTTGGTACACGGGATATTCTATCTGTGGTTTCTGAAGTATCGTACCTACCCAGGGGTGTATCAGATCATGCCCCCTGTCTGTGGATCTCCTTCTTCTTCCAGGTTCTGGCCCGAGTATGAGGCGCCTGAACTCTCACTGGATGGAGGATGAGATAGTACAGGGGGAAAGTAGGAAGGGTATTGAATACTGAAATAAGAACTCTGGTACAGTGGACCCACTTACGGAATGGGAGGCCTTTAAGACCACGTTGTGGAATACTTTTATGTCCATTACTGGCATTTTACGTAAAAATACCCAACAACATACTGTGGAATTGGAGCTAGCCATGACCTCTGCTGAATCTGCCTATACTTATGACGCTACTCCAGCTAACAGTGACACCTGGTTGCAGTGCCGTAGGGGATATGAGCTCCACCTGCTGGACCTTACGCAAAAACACATGCTACATATAACCCAAAAATCATTTGATCATGGTAACCAGGCTGGACGCCTCTTGGCTTTCTCGACCTAGACCTCCCTTTAAACACTCCCCTATTCCTATTCCCTCGGATCTTGAATACACAGTGCCAGATTAGTGACGCTCCTACGAAAAGTCATGGAGACATTTCTGGACTTTTACAAGGACCTATACTCCTCCAGAGAAGATTACACTGACTCCCAACTAAATGACTACCTGGCCCAGATATCTCTCCCCTCTCTTTCGGGTTGAAAGGTGTGGGGAACAAGAGGCGCCTCTCTCTGTTGCAAAAAAACGCGGTGGCCATTTTGCAGGTGCCAGCACATAAGACACCATTTCAACATAAGACACCCAGTTTCAACACATAATGTGCCCATTTCTTTTGCATACTTATAAAAAGGCCTTAAACACTGGAATTCTCTCTCACTCTATGCGGGAAGCTTTGATTATCCTATTATTGAAGCCACGTAATGTTCTTTTTCAATGTTACTCATACCGCCCGATCTCTCTTATTAATGTGGATGTTAAAATCCTTGCCAAAGTCTTGGCCAACCGTCTGAGTGCTGTGGTTACAAAACTGGTCAGGAGCGATCAAGGAGGCTTCATACCTGGTAGATCTACGAGGATGAATATCCGTAGACTGTTCCACAATATTCAATATCCCCATGACTGCACCCCTACAAGGGCCATTGTATCTTTGGATACATGCAAGGCCTTTGACAGCGTGGAGTGGCCTTATCTTTTTCAAGTATTACAGCGGTATGGCTTCGTCCCCTGCATTATAGCTTGGATAAGACTACTCTATAACTCCCCACTGGCCTGTATACGAGTTAATTTCCATATTACAGATACTTTTCCCATTACTAGGGGCACTAGGCAAGGGTGTCCATTGTCACACCTCCTATTTGCCCTGGTTATGGAGCCTCTAGCTGTGCGCATTCGCAGCTGCCGGCTGATTAAGGGCCTCCCTATTGCCACCATAGTGGAGCGAGTTTCACTATATGCGGATGACACCTTGGTCTACCTGGCTGACACCCAGATAACGCCATTATCTGAGATTGACAATTTTGGTAACTACTGTGGGTTCCAGGTGAACTGGGACAAATCCAATCTTTTTCCTTTAGACCCTGATGCAACTCTGCAGATTCACCCAGACTACAGGTAGTGTCCTCTTTAAATACCTGGGGTTATAGTGCAGTTACCCTTATCCTCCTATATTGAAAATAACCTGTGTCCCCTATTGACCCAATTACAACTACAAACTAAGCAGTGGATGGACCTACCTCTAGAATTCATGGGAAGGGCCAATACCCTTAAAATGATCTATTTACCTAAGTTGTTATATATTCTAGCCAACTCCCCATGTAAAATCCCTAAGTTTATATTCAGGGGGATAGATGCAATCTGCATGGCGTTCTTGTGGAATGGTAGGAACCCCAGGGTGGCGATGGAGACGTTGAGGTTGCCGACACATCTGGCGGCCTTGGCGTTGGCCCTAACTTCTATTTATACTATTTGGCCTCCCAATTGGTCCACATCTATGACTGGCTACACCCAGTTGCGGTGACGCCTGTACATCCACTAAAGGAGCTATCGCCTCCTCTTTAGAGACCCTCCACAACATTATATACAGAGGGTGAGTTCCAGCCCGCCCAGGCACATCTATGCTAAGTACCTCACTCTACCTGTTTAAAATTATTGTCTCAAAATTTTCTACAGAGTCTTGGGCAGCCTCCCCAAACAACCCTCTGTGGTTCAATCCAAACTTGAAAGAACTATGCTCTATACCTGACCCACAGCGTTGGTACACTAAGGAAGTTAAATACTTGTGTCATCTTTATGACACAGAGATTTAAATCCTTTCAGCAGATGTGCATTGGTTTTGGCCTACCACGCTCATATATGTTCTTTTATTACCAACTCCGTCACGCTATTTGCGCTTAGTTTGGCTCTTTAGAAAATCCTGTCCACATACCTCAGTTAGAGAAAATACTAAGACACCCTGACCCTACTAAACTTATCACCACATACTATGCTGCCCTTATGACTGACTGTAACCCAGACAAAATGGGCCTCTATGGACATTACATTTTCAGAGGATGACTAGTCAGAATTCAGTGACACATACAAAACCTCCATAATATCTTTCAGGGATCGTATTATAAACATAAAAATATTTCACCTATCCCACCTTACTCCACCTTACTATGTGGTCAAGTGGCAGAATTTTTACACTGTTTTTGGACCTGTCCAGTAGTCCAGGACATCTGGGTGGAGATAGGGTCTTTCATATCATCGGCAGTAGGCCTCCCAAACATTCTCCACCCCAAAAAAGGCCTCCTAGGCAATTTTGGTGATCTTCACATTTCATCCCATAGTAGGAGACTTATTTGCATCCTACACTTCTACACGAAGAAAGTCATTTTATTGTTCTGGAAAGGATCACAGATACCTCTAAAATCCCTCTGGTTAAAATTGATTAACGACTCTTTACCTCTATACAAACTCACGTTTGAGGTTCGGAAAAGAAAATATGCGGCAGATAGCTGGCTAGCCCTCTAACCCTTTCTCCAGGATAGATACACTGCTGTATACTGTTCCTGATCGTGCAGTGCACCTCACCATGTTAACCCCCTGGCTGACTCATGAATGGATAATTGCCTGTTGGTCATTTCCCATAACCTTGCTGTTAATAATCACAAGAGACATCTAAATTGAAATATGTTTATTGAATGTTTAAGTGTATTACTGCAGATGCACTACTATGAATAACCAAAGTTTTTTTTCTTTTGTATGCTAGTTTATAAAGCTTAATAAAAAAATCTTAAAAAAAAAAAAAAAAAAAAATAATAATAATATTTAACCATCTTGCTTTCCTTTCTTTTTTATTTCCAGGAAAAATTACTTCAACAAAGAGGTCTTCACTAACCCACCAACAGATGCTTATTTTGACCAGTTTAATACAACTAGCCGATGATGATAGAATTAATTAATTACTGTTTATAATGACAAAAGGAATCTTCATTGAACTCTGTCAGTTTTACGGAACAATAGAATGGCTGCTGTGATATCATCTGTCTTGTAACTTCAAAATGAACAAAAGATGTGTGCTTGCTGTGGCTCCTATACATACAGTTTTGTGCTAAGCATCTGTTTTTCTCATATGTCTTTTATATATGTAAACCAACTACTGCAGATATCTCAACCGTGTGTGTGTATGAGAGATGATGTTTTCAAGACCGCTGCATTTACAAGTTCATACCTTGCATGTGTAATGAGAACAAGCAGTGTCATACCAGCCACCAGAGAGATGTCTGCCTTGTTTATTTCTAGTGTGATACATGACATGAGGTGTATGTTTTAGTGCTGTGATGTACATAATCTTGAGGGTGAAGTGAGGTATGTAGTGTGAGATTGGTGAAGTGAGGTCTGTGGTATCGGATAGGTAATTAGGTGGCATTGGATTGGTAAATTGAGATATGTAACGTAGTCAAAAAAGTATGGCGTGTGGGATATGGAAACTGAAAAGAAGCACATAATTTGGGTTATTAAAAGTGAGGGTGTGGAATGAGTGAGATGAGGTGCGTAACGAATGTAATAATAATGAATGTAATGCATAATGAATGATACGTGTAGAGAGGTATGTGTGATGAGTGAAGTGAAGCAGCATGGGGTAAGTGAAATACTTGGTGCCATGGGATCAAAGTTTTGATCTATTTAATGTAGGATGGTTATGGCTGTACATGATGTAATATGGCTGAAGCAGGGAACAATATGTGGGATGTGTGTGGAGAGATTTATGACGTGGGCTGAGCATTGTGGTCTGCGTGTCATTGGATGGGTGAGGTGGACATGCTTGACATAGGATGAGTGTATTGGACTGTGTGACATCGGATGGTTTAGTGAGTTGTAGGACTTAGGAAGAGTTATATAGGATTTTGACACTGAATGATTATGCTAAGGTGGGTGACATGGGATGGGTATAGTGAACTGCATAATATTGATTTGGTGCAGTGAGATGTCTGATCTGAGATGTGTATAGTGAACATCCAATTAGTGACATTGGATGGGTGTGGTAAGATACAGTAAAACCTTGGTCTACGAGTGTTTTGCAAGATGAGCAACATTTTTATAAAAAGTAGCATCGAGCAGTGCCATCTAAGTGTAATATGATCACAGTTTTAATGTAAAAAAAAAAGTGGAATGACACTCACAATGTTAAAACAATATCCAGTGTTAAGTAGGCTGGTGCTCAAGCCGCTGGTGTATTCCTGGAGAACTCTGACACTCCCAGCCGGGTGAGGCGGACGTATCGCATGTTCGGCAGACCTGGAAGTGACGTCAACAGTTTCCTAGTGTCTCGGAGTTCTCCAGGAAGCGCTAGGAGTCACCAGCGCCACCGGACCCCTGGCCACATATACACCAGCGGCTTTACACGGTTGAGCGCCAGACTCCTAATGCTGGATATTGTTTTTAACATTGTGAGTGTCATTCTACTTTTTTCACATTAAAACTGTGATCATACTACAGTACACTTAGATGGCGCTGCTCTCTTTGTGTCACCTAATTAGGACTCTTTATAGAAAGAACTCCAGCTGGAGTGCACCAATAACCTGTGTTTTTATGCCTCTAAGTGTAGCAATATGGTTACAAATGGTCGTGGAACTAATCAACTGAGTTTCCATTATTTCTTATGGGGAAATTTGCTTTGATATACAAGTGATTTGGATCACAAGTGAAATAGTGTGCGTGTGTGTGTGTGTGTGTTTAAAAGATGATGACTGAACATAATTAAGTGATGATGTAGAAACTAAAGAAGATTAAGTAAGGAATGATACGTTAGACCAGTGAAGTGACATGAAAGTTTTACAATGAATGATAACAATCCTCACAAATGTCAAGAGTGAAATTTGGTGATATAATATCTCATTGTTTATCATTGACCATTTTCATCTTGAACCTCCACTTCTAGTGTGTGTAAACCTTTATATTCACTTTAAGCATATAAGTTGGGCATGCAACAGTAAGCAATCTATCCATAAGTCTCAGATCATTTTTTTTTTTTTTTTTCTGGGATTGCTTGCTTTGCACCTTTGAAATTTGTGAAGGCGAAGTGTATACAGATTGACAGGTCCTGTCACACCTCAGGCCTCCATCAGCTGTCAATCAACTACCTAGCACCACCCTGTCAGGCTTTCTTGTCTGAGCCATGGGCAGCTAGAAGATACATACATAGAACAGGCTTTTAAATAGAGACAATGGGGACATGTGCACACTGGTAGAAATACGACATTGTCACTGGGAGCATGGAAGTATAATTAACTGGCAGGTATTATTTCTTTATTCGAATCATATTAGATAAACAAATTGCACACATAGTTAACCAATGTTCATAGGGAGTCTGTAAATATTTTTGGGGTTTTTCTTACACCAGGGGCGGCCCTTTGATAACAGGCACACGGGCGCCGCCCCCTCTCTCCAGCCACTCCCTCTATGTAGAATGCATAGATTCATGCATAGCATGAATTTATACATGGCCGTTGCCACCACCTATTCAGGCGTCCGGTTTGAAGCACCAGATTATAGCCATAGGCTCTAATAGGCTTCAAAGAAGGTTGACTTGGAGCGCAGAGCATTGCGCTCAGAGCCCACCCAGGTGTGTTAGAAAAGCAAATGAATATTTGCTTTTCTAACACTGAACCACCTCTCCACCAATCAAGTAGCGTGGGTCTGATACCCATCACCTGATTGGCTGAAAGGACAGGTGCGGCTATTGGATGCCTAGTAGGAAGCAGGAAGATGAGACACACGAAAATGGGGTAAGTGCCAGTCAGACAGTGGGCGGGCAGGGGTCACAGTGGCTGCATTTGATGGGGCACAATGGCAGCATTTGATGGGCACAGTGGCTGCATTTGATGACACAATGGCTGCGTTTTATGGGCACAGTGAAGCTGCAATTGATGTTTTTTTTTTCAGTTTGTTTGCACCCCCCAAAAAATAATTTTGAGCACCAACCGCCACTGACTTACACTTTAAGTTCCACAGAAGGACGAATTTGAAAGCATTAAAGTGTTTTCATTGTAATTAACTCACAGTCCAGCTTAATGAGTTGCTTAAGATATCACAAAAAGTATACAGTACACTGAGTGTTTATTATTTTTAAAGAACATCCACATAGACAGAGGAATAACATGATGTAGTATCACTACCAGCTATAAAGCAAATGCGAAGTGTAGATGTATATAAACATGCATACAGAGTGAAAAGGATCTCAGCTGAGGACTGCCAAGTTTCTATGGAATTTGATCCCAAGCAGAGCCATTGCGACTGCAACCTTCAGCTGCCCTGAAATTCAAAGATTTAATTTCCTTAGACAACAAAATGTAATTTTAAATACCTCCTCGATATAAAACACATTTTAGATTTGTAGTTTTATTCTGATTTTAGATTTTAAAATTGGCATGCAGTGCCTCCTCAACCTACAGATGGCACTGTTGCATATATTGACTACAAGAATTATGTTTCTCTATGCATATTATTGGGAATTATGGCACCTGTGTGCTAAAAGTCCAAGAAAAATTATTTTCTATAAAAAAATAACAATAGCTGCAATTGAAAAGCTTTAAGAGTTTCACAGAGAACCATCTTAAAGGAAACATGTATTTAGAGAAAGCTGTAGGCTGCCATTCTACTTTTTTGGGGAATTTTTGGGGAATTTTGACTCAGGTTCTATTATAAAAATAAATCACAATTTGAAAATATAACCTGTATTGCCCAAACAGCTTTCTGTAGCTGTGTTGTAGCCTGGTGTCAGGGCTACTTTCTAGCGGCATTAAGAAAATGGAGATCTGATATGACTGCCCATTGCTGCTGGTCCAAAGTGTGATCCTCAACATAGACCGAGTAGAACAGGCAGTACTCAATAGGGAGATTGTAGTCAGGTGTATATGAAGCCTGCAAAGGCTCCACTGCTGATTATGAATGTACCAGTGGCACTTGGTAAAAGTTGGGAAATGTCATAAAAAGGGTCTGAGCTCCATAGGCTACAAAGTACACTTTTTTTTTCTACACCCTTATGACTCAGCCCCATTGTGATCCATGCTCTCTACAATGCCAGGATACTCACAGGTGGTTGTTTTTGTCTCTGTGGCTTGCAGATTCTTGTCAATGTTCCATGTTCTTCTCACAAATCATCCCCCTCTATCGGGCCAGCAATCAGCAGGGGCTAATCGCAGCGAATTCACATGACAACTGGCAGGGCTCGGGTCTTTCATCCTCTGCAGGAAATTACACTCTGTACAGGATTACAGACATATTTCTCAGATAGAAACTGGGTCAGCAAATAACTTTATCCTTTTAGGATTTACTTAAGTCCTTTTACCAGAATAAATGATCATGCCTGCACAATAAGGAAGAGAGCAGTGACCCAAAAGTAACCAATCGGAATTAATCTTTCACTGATTTCACTCTAAAAAACAGAAATCTGACTGGCTGCTACAGGGAAATGCACATTGTATACCAGCATAAGGAACTGAACTCAAAAAGTGAAGTGCTATTTTATAGAAAAAGTCTACAAATGTTAATTGTGCCTAAGCAGTACCTGGAGAAATCGACCTTTTGTCTTGAATTTCTCTTTATAAACAGCAGTGCAGTTCCTGGTGTTTGAGGCTGGGTTCACACTATTGCGAATTCCCGCATACAATTCGCATGTCAGGAGCCTATAACTGTCTCTCAATGGAGCCGGTTCACAGAGCTCCGGGGCGGCTGCGGAGCGAATTGCACAGGAATCCTGTGCCTCTTCTGGTCAGTTACAGGTCCGAATTCAGCCCAAAATCGGACCTGAAATGGTGAACAGGGACGCACTGGACCCCTGCTGTGAGCTGCTCCCAGTGGCGGCTGGTGCTCAAAATTTTTGGGGGGGCGCAAACAAACAGCCTCACTGTGCCATCAAACGCTGCCACTGTGCCCATTAAACGCTGCCACTGTGCCCATCAAACGCTGCCACTGTGCCCATCAAACGCTGCCACTGTGCCCCAAGTGCTGCCACTGTGCCCCAAGTTCTGCCACTGTGCCCCAAGTTCTGCCACTGTGCCCCTTAAGTGCTGCCACTGTGCCCCAAGTTCTGCCACTGTGCCCCAAGTTCTGCCACTGTGCCCCTTAAGTGCTGCCACTGTGCCCCAAGTTCTGCCACTGTGCCCCTTAAGTGCTGCCACTGTGCCCCTTAAGTGCTGCCATTGTGCCCCTTAAGTGCTGCCATTGTGCCCCAAGTTCTGCCACTGTGCCCCTTAAGTGCTGCCATTGTGCCCCAAGTTCTGCCATTGTGCCTTAAGTGCTGCCATTGTGCCTTAAGTGCTGCCATTGTGCCCCAAGTTCTGCCACTGTGCCCCTTAAGTGCTGCCATTGTGCCCCAAGTTCTGCCATTGTGCCCCTTAAGTGCTGCCATTGTGCCCCTTAAGTGCTGCCATTGTGCCCCTTAAGTGCTGCCATTGTGCCCCAAGTGCTGCCATTGTGCCCCAAGTGCTGCCATTGTGCCCCTTAAGTGCTGCCATTGTGCCCCAAGTGCTGCCATTGTGCCCCAAGTGCTGCCATTGTGCCCCAAGTGCTGCCATTGTGCCCCTTAAGTGCTGCCATTGTGCCCCTTAAGTGCTGCCACTGTGCCCCCTGCCTGCCCTCTGCACTTACCTTGTCCTGGTGACGGCGTCAGGCGACGAGCGGTGTCTCCGTCGGATGTCTTCTCCCGCGCTCCTCCTGTCTTCTTCTGCTGTGATTGGACGCTAGGTGATTGGACGCCTAGCGTCCAATCACAGCGCCTGTGACTTCAGCCAATCAGGTGACAGGTAACAGACCTGGCAACCTGATTGGCTGAGAGGCGGGTCTGTGTTAGGGAAGCGATTTTTTCGCTTCCCTAACACAATACTGTGTAATCAGCGAACGCACAGCCGTGCGCCCGCTGTTTACACTTAGGGAAGCCTATTAGAGCACACCGCTCTAATAGGGTCCCCTATTAGAGCTTACAGCTCTAATAGGGGCGCTTCCAGCAACACCCCCCCCACTGTAATTCAGATGCCCGGCGCCCGATCAGGGGCCGGACACCTGAATAGGGGGCGGCAGCGGTGACAATAGATAGATTCATGCAATGCATGAATCTATCTATTAGTGATAGAGCGGTGCAGGAGAGGGGGGGCGGCGCTCCTGCGCCCTCTATGCACGCACCGCCACTGGCTGCTCCGCACGGAGATGTGAACCCAGCCTGAGTGTGCCTATGCACTCCTGTGCCTACAGTCTCATATTAGCCTTATATCTGCAGTGTGAGATCTTCTACGGAAGGATCGCTAGCCAGTGTGGGTCAGTTCTTGCCTTAAACTGACCCCTGGTTATTTCTCTCACTGACTTATGGGGCACTATTCCACCCATTGACACCAACAACTTCTTTCACTGACACAAACGATAGGGCATAATTCTTCCCACCTACACCACGGGTAAGTCACTATTTTTCCCACTGACACCATTGATGGGGCAGAATTCTTTCCACTGACACTAACAATGGGGCAATATTCCTCCTCCTGTTGACATAACGATGGAGCAGTATTCCTCCTCCCACTGATGCCAATGATGGAGCACGATTCCTGTCACTGATACCAACGATGGAGTACTATTCCTTCCATTGACCCCAATAATGGGGCATTATTCCTCTCACTGACACCAACGATTGAACACTATTACTCCCACTAACAATGGGGCACTATTTTATTGACACCAACAATGTTTCATTATTTCTCCTCCAACTGACAACAAGCACCAAGTCAATTTTTTACTCCAAATGACCACCAACCCAGGGTTATTTTTTTAACCTATTGACCACTGAGCCTGAGGCATTGTCTACTCTCACTGAACACTGATGCTGGGCATTTTCCTCTCTCACTGGTCACATTCTGGCTTCCATAAATCTGAAGGACAAACTGGCCCTTTGTTTAGAAAACTTGGAGACCCCTGATCTAAGGCACTGCTGCCTCTGACTGAAAAGATTTGGTGTGAGATTTGGTGATGTCACTAACATGCTGCTTACAGTTCTCCTTACTGGATAGGAAGCTGTACCTGAGAATCTGCAATGCAAGGATCTCTGTGCTTCTGTTTCATCCATTCTGTTTATCTGGGCTTCCCTCCCTCCTCCTGCTGCTTCCTAAATTCCCTCCAGCAGTTATCAGATCACCTGTCATCAGAGGACAGCCCTGATAGGAGAATGCAACACTGCTTCTCTACCAAGATGGCCACCCCACAATGAGGCACAATGGTAAGTCAGTAGCACAAGGCATGCTAAGTCAGTAAGGGGGAAAATAGTTGTGAGAAGCCAACAGGCAATACTGATGACTAGTCATGTGCCCTTATCTGCCTTTTTTGGGGGGGCACAGCATCCACAGTACAGGTAGCATATAAACTGTTCAAGCTGATTCAGCTTACCAGCTGAATGGCTAACATTTGTATTCTGGCATTCACCTAATTCAACAGACTAAAGCCTTGTACACATGGGCCAAAAATCATCCGGTTCAGCAGGAACTGGACGACTTTTAACCTATGTGTACAGCTGTCTGTTCCACAGAAACCAGTCTCACGACTGGCTTCTGTGAATCGGGCATGTGGGAAATCCAGCATCTGTCCCACATCCAATCAGCGCTGGCAGCCAATGGAGTCCCCCTGTCAGTATACAATAGCACAGCAGGGAACATTGCTTGTTTTAGTAGGGCAATCTCTCAGTTCTAGTGTGTACCCAGCTTTACTCACTCATTATACCCCTCTATGTACAGGTATGCTCTTGTTCTGAAAAGCCCTGAATGTGCACCTGCAGAAAATGTATTCTAGTTTGTTTCCTGGCTCCAACACTTCCTTGCCTCTGAGCACACAGCATTTCAGCTCATACCTATCCTAGTATGAGGGGGCGGTTGCACAGCCCACCAAGAGCACTTAAAGAGGAACTGCAGTCTGCTCACATAATTTGTAATAAAAACATCTTTGCCATTCTGAAGCTTCCCTCCAACCACTTTGCATATTATTTTATATATACTGCGATTCTGTGCTTGCCAAATATGCTGCAGAAATCTCCCTCCACTGAGTTTGGCTGCAACCATTTTAACTGTGGGCAGCTGAAGCCGCTGCCTGTTCACTTCCTGAATTTACACAGACACACAGAGGCACACCTCCAGCTCTGCAGCTCTCATTGGCCCTCTTATGACTCACCCCCCTCCCTTCCTGGCAAACTCTCACAAGAGTTAGAGAGAGAGTTGTGCAATTTGTCATAAGCCTAGGCTTTTTACCAGACAAGAAACAGGAAGTGGGCTGTATAAGTTATTTACTGGCAGAGAAATTTGTTTTACTATTCAAAGTTAAAACAACAAGGGCAGAAGATTTAATAGATGGAAAGATGAAAAAATTACTGAAGGCCCGATTTAATTTCGTTGATAAGATTATCCTCCATGTGGAAAAACATCAAAATGTCCTAATGGGATGTAAAAGTCTACTTTTTATCATTATTGTACATATCACACAAACATTTAAAACCATCTAAATGTATCAATTTATGTATTTATTACAGTTACTTGTATAGTGTTGACAATTTACACAGCGCTTTACATATATATTGTACATTCACATCAGTCCCTGCCCTCAAGGAGCTTACAATCTAAGGTCCCTAACTCACATTCCTACATACACACACTAGGGCCAATTTAGACAGGAGCCAATTACCTACCAGCATGTCTTTGGAGTGTGGGAGGAAACCGGAGTACTCAGAGGAAATCGGAGTTAGTAGCAGACATGTGCACAACAAAAAAATGTGTTTATTTTCGTTTCGTTTATTTTCGTTTCCATTGATTTGTAACGATTCGTAAGTCGTCGGTGTTCGTATTCGTAACGATTCGTACATTCGTAAGAGTTATTGTTCGTTGATTAGTTTTTTCGTTAGTTTAATTTTCGTTCATTCGTTTATTCGAAATTCGGACGCATTCGTAGTTATTCGTACATTCGTAACATTCGTAGATTCGTAATCGGAGCATAATTCATAATTTTATGTAATGTGTAAGCTATTATTACATTTTAATAATTTACGAATCGAAAAAAAAAAGTTCCGAATCGAAAAAAAAAGTTACGAATGTACGAATTTTTTCGTTCAATCTATTAGAAGCACGTTAAGCAGCACCATTGTAAGGGACACGAAAAATTAGCAATTCAACAAAAAAAAAAGTTACAAATGTACGAATTTTATCGTTCATTTTCGTTGTTCCTTTTTTCGTTTTTCGGATTTTCTTTATTCGTACATTCGTTGTTTCTAATTTGTTTTTTTTTGGATTTTCGTGGTTTTTCGGATTCGTTCGATTTTAACGATTCGTTAATCGGATTCGAACGATTCGTTATTCGGATTCGTTCGATTCGAACGATTCGTTCATTCGTACGAAAACGAACGAAAAAAAAAAAAAACGAAAAACGAAAAAAAAAACGAAACAAATTGCACATGTCTAGTTGGTAGTAGAACATATATGAGCGTGGTAAATCAAAGTGAGCCCGCATTTGTTGGAAGGATTTAAATCCCTGTGAGTCATAAAGATGACACAGGTACTTTACTCCTTTGGTGTACCACCGTTGAGGGTCAGGCAAGGAGTACAGTTCTTTATAGGTGGGGTTAAACCACAGAGGGTTATTAGGGGATTTCAACCATGTTCCCTTTGTAATATTAGAGACGATTGTTTTGAACAGAGATAGTGAGGTATTTAGCATAGTAGTGCCTGGGCAAGCTGGTGCCCGGCCTCTGTATATGATATTATGTAGTGTCTCCAATGAGGAAGCAATGGCTCCCTCAGTGGACGTGCAGGCGTCAGCTGCAGCAGGGTGTAGCCAGTCGGGGATATGCACCAGTTGGGAGGCTAAATAATATAGGTAGAAGTTAGGGAATGCTAATCCCGCCAGGTGTGCTGGTAGCAGTAGCGTTTCCAATGCCACTCTGGGGGACTTACCATTCCACTGAAATGCTGTGCATATGGTGTCAATCCGTTTAAAAATAGATCTAGGTATCCTACATGGTGTGTTTGCTAGTAATATAACAGTTTGAGTAAATAGATAATTTTTAGGACGTTAGCCCTTCCCATTAAATCTAAGGGGAGGTCCATCTATTGTTTAGTCTGTGCTAGAAGTTGGGTCAGCAAGGGACACAGGTTATTTTCAATATAGGTAGATAAATGTAGCTGCACTATGACCCCTAGGTATCTGCAAGAACACACCACTTGTAGTTTAGAGTTTGGGTGTATCTGCGTTGTTGCATCTGGGTCCAGGGGAGAAAGGTTAGACTGGTCCCAGTTCACCCTGAATCCAGCGTAATCACCAAATTTTTCTATTTCTAGTAACAGTGTCTTTAGTGAGTCCTGGGTGTCGGCTAGGTATACTAAAGTGTCATCCGCATACAGCGAGATCCGCTCTTCTATAGTTGCAATGGGAAGTCCTTTAATCTGTTGAGAGCAGCGAATGCGTACAGCCAGCAGTTCCATGGCCAGGGCAAATAGGAAGGGTGACAGTGGACACCCCTGCCTAGTGTCTCTGGTAGTGGAGAAAGTGTCTGTAGTGCAAGAGTTAACTCTAATGCGAGCCTGTGCTGAAGGGTAAAGGAGTCTTATCCAGGCAACAATACACGGGGGCTGAAGCCATACCGCTCCAGTACCTGAAAAAAATAGTGGCATTCCACGCTGTCAAAGGCTTTACATGTGTCTAGGGGTACAACAGCTTGGGTAGGTGTACAGTCGTGTTGATATTGAACATTTTGGAATAGTCTGCGAATGTATTCTTGTGGATCTGCCAGGTGTAAAGCCTCCTTGATAGCATCTGACCAATTTCGCAACTACGGCATTCAGACTGTTAGCCAGTATTTTGGCGAGGATCTTAACATCCACATTGATGAGAGAGATTGGACGGTATGAGTCGCATTTAAGTGGATCTTTACGTGGTTTCAGTAGTAAAATAATCAGGGCTTCCCTCATCGTGGGTGGAAGAATTTCAGCTGTTAGGGCTTTGTTATACGTTTTTAGAAGAGAGGGGCAAGTAGGTGCTGAAATTGGGAGTACCATTCAGCAGGGTGTTTTGGTGTGGTTTTGGTGATTTGTGTGCCGGCAGTTGCGAAATGGCCAGTGCGATTTCCTCAAGTAGGTGCTGAAATTGGGAGTACCATTCAGCAGGGTGTTTTGGTTTGGTTTTGGTGTTTTGTGTGCCGGCAGTTGCGAAATGGCCAGTGCGATTTCCTCAACAGAGAGGGGTGCCTCTAAATCTGTACTATCCTCTTCTGAGAGGGAAGGGAGTGATATTTGGTCCAGGTATTCACTTAGTTGGGAGTCTGTGTAATTTTCTCTCGATGAGTACAGGTTTTTATAAAAGGTCAGAAATGTCTCCATGATGTCTCTGGGGGCGTCACTAGTTAGGCCTTGTGCAGTCAGAATTCTGGGAATTGAGATGGGGGGAGCGTTCAGGTCTGGTCAAATAAGCTAAGAGGCCGCCAGCCTTGTTACCATGCTCAAATGATTTCTGTGTGGCATGTAGCATGCGTTTTTGTGTAAGGTCTAATAAACGGAGTTCATATTTTCTGCGGCACTGTAACCAAGTGTCTCTGTTAGTTGAGCTGGGATCAGAGGTATAGGTATTATTTTCTGCGCATGTCAATTCAGCCTCCAGTTCCACAGTATATTTCTGGTTACTTTTACATAGAACGCCAGTAATAGACATAAAGGTACCCCGCAATGTGGACGTAAAGGCCCCCCATTCAGTAAGTGGGTTCAATGTGCCAGTATTTTTGGCCCAGTAGTTCACTATACTCTTACCACATTCTCCTTGTACTATCTCGTCCTCCAACCAGTATGAGTTCAGGGGCCATACACTTGGGCCATTTCCTGGGAGGAGAAGGAGATCCACCGTCAAAGGAGCATGGTCTGACACTCCCCTAGGTAAATCAAAATAAACTGGTATGAAAAAATCGCTCGCCCTCCTACTATTCCACACCACCACTGCGCACAAAGAAAAATTTGTTAAACACCTATGTGTATAAAAAATAAACTAAGCAGCTACTTAAATAGATAAATAATGTAAAGTGATTTTAAATGAATAAAACAGTAGCGCTAATAATCACAGTGTCTGTGAATAAACTAAATATTTAACCTGTGTAAACAATACTGAAAAATATGTATAAACAGTGATAAAAAAAAAAAAAAAAAAAAAAAACAACAACACAATTAATCACCTATATACATAAAGTGAAAAATTAAAGTGAAGTGTGATTATATATTTTTTGCAGGTGTCCAAAAAAGGAAAACAAATCCAAACAAAAGTCCATAAACTGTTACTTGTAGTGATAATGTTTCAAAAAGTGACAAAAAAGTGAATGAAAAATCCTGAAGCAAATAAAGTTTTGAAGTGTCTTTAAACAAAATTCTTGAAGTGACTTGAAAAAATATAACTTCCACCACACCACCTGTGTTCAGTGCTACCGCACCCTAAGGAAACGCACTCACCAGCAGTGTATGCCTTGCACTCTCATGCTTGGCCAACTCGCTTAATAGCTCCACATGGGTCACAGATGGATCCAGACAGAATGTTAGATAATTGCACTCCACATATAAGGAAAAAAGAGATGCTTCCAATAGTGAAGTAGAGTAAACCATTTATTTCAACAGCAACAACAAACAACAAACAAAATTCCTCCAATGATTAAGCCACTTCGGTGAAACATGTCTGGGTATGGTTACATGGCAACTGTGAGGAGCATTTAACATTCAACGTTCCAGTTACTGGGTGTGCTGTGCCATGTGAAGTGAAAGAGAAAGGAGACAGCGTGGAGGGTGAGACATATTGGTATTAACGCCGGGTCCGCCGAGACCATAATATATATCGGGTCACCACTGCTGGGTCCTTGTTTCCTGTTGAAAAGATTATGCTGAAGTGCCTTATTTTTATATGAAGGATGTGAGTACAATGGTTGAGGAATTTTGTATGCTGTTGAAATAAATGGTTTACTCTACTTCACTATTGGAAGCATCTCTTTTTTCCTTATATGTGGAGTGCAGTTATCTAACATTCTGTCTGGATCCATCTGTGACCCATGTGGAGCTATTAAGCGAGTTGGCCAAGCATGAGAGTGCAAGGCATACACTGCTGGTGAGTGCGTTTCCTTAGGGTGCGGTAGCACTGAACACAGGTGGTGTGGTGGAAGTTATATTTTTTCAAGTCACTTCAAGAATTTTGTTTAAAGACACTTCAAAACTTTATTTGCTTCAGGATTTTTCATTCACTTTTTTGTCACTTTTTGAAACATTATCACTACAAGTAACAGTTTATGGACTTTTGTTTGGATTTGTTTTCCTTTTTTGGACACCTGCAAAAAAATATATAATCACACTTCACTTTAATTTTTCACTTTATGTATATAGGTGATTAATTGTGTTGTTGTTTTTTTTTTTTTTTTTTTTAGCACTGTTTATACATATTTTTCAGTATTGTTTACACAGGTTAAATATTTAGTTTATTCACAGACACTGTGATTATTAGCGCTCCTGTTTTATTCATTTAAAATCACTTTACACTCCCCTAGGTAAGTATGTTATGGCAGATACCACCGGGAGAGTATCCCGTGTGCCGAATGCCAGGTCTATTTGGGACATGGTGCGGAAAGAGTCCGAATGGCAGGAAAATTGGCACTCCTCCCGGTGTTTCCACCTCCATATCTCGGTAAGTCCATGTACCTGGGCCCAATCAGTAAAAGGAGTCATATGGACTATTTGGGGGGCGGGGGCAGATCCTATCACATTACTGCATTAAAGTTGCCTATAATATATATATATATATATATAACAGTGGGCCTGGAGGCCTAGACAATAGCATAAGTGACAGTTTTACCAACACATCTGCGGAAAATGGGGGAGGTACATAGACTGTTACCAAAGTAAAGGTTACTGAGGCAATCTGAATCATGAGGACTACATATCTACCTTCTGTGTCTGTTTTAATCTGTACAACCTCTGCATGCAGAGATTTAGCCTAAAAAACTGAGACCCCTCTGGAGTAAGGCATGTGAGTAGCATAACAAGATTGAACCAGCCAGGGCCGCTTGAGGGACCTTGTTTTAGAGTCAACCAAATGTGTTTGCTGGAGACAAATAATGTGGGGACATTGCTTTTTTAGGACCGAGAACACTAGGGAACACTTCTGAGGCAAGTTCAGTCCCCTAGTGTTCCAGGATATTATTTTTAGAGGTCTAGCCATGGCACAGTAATCAGTATAAAGTATATATCCCGAGGTCTAGTGGCACAGGTGTACCATTGCATGCCATGCCGTTCGGGGTATACACAACTAGAGACACACAATAACAGGCATAAGGCACAATTCAAGTTAGAGCAGCATAAATACATATGAAAAACCAAAGTGCAAAAATATAAAATGTTCATAAACCTGGCCAAAAATAAGGTCAGCCAAAAAAAGAAAAACCCTGTACCCCCCTCCCCGCTCGGCCATCCCAAACATAGCGAGCCTTGGATCCCTGAATATGGAAAAAAAGCCTCGCCACTAACTGGGTTTGTGGTGTTTTATTGTGGCTCCTGAACCACAAAACAAGAGGGGAGGAAAAAAATGCCTCAGCATTGAAGTCAACACTTGCTGTTGAGGGGATACAAGAAAGATATATTGACGTAGTAACATCTTCAGCAAAATAGATGTGGCTCCAGTAAATGAGAGTTTTTTTTTGGTCTGAACTGGTTCAACTTAAGCAGATTTGTAAACATTGGGGTTCCATTTCTGAAACTAATAGGGAAAAGGGGGTTGCACTGTTCTCCAGGATTAAAGTACAACTGTGGGAACATGGTGTGTGGGCCCCTTTTTTCCTCCCATATACATAGTAAGTGGTAAAACCATCATTCAGCAACTAGTAAAGATATGCCGGGAGCTCAGTGGTTTGTGTTCAAACTGCTCTGCGTCGTGGTAAATTACCATACCGGTCATTCAGCCACGCCATAACTTCTTTAGGATTGGTGTTAAAGTGGGCCTTGCCATCATGGATAATGTGCAACTTGGTTGGAAAAAGCATGGCATAGGGGAGGCCTTCTGTGCGTAAGCCATTTACTGCTGCAAAGGAGATGAGTTGTCGCTGAACATCAGCTGAAAAGTCAGGATATACTGAGATGGTGTTTCCATTATACTTAAAATTTTCTCTCTTGCAAGACGCAGAATGGCAACTTTGTCTTGAAAGTTAAGGATCCATGCAATTATGGAGCTCCAGAAGAAGGGGGACGCAGGGGTGGGGTGTGATTTGCACGTTCAATAACATAGGAGAAGGAGGGTGCCAGATCCACTACAGGCAAGGGGCGGACAGACCATTCAGCCACTCGGGCACTGCCCGAGGGCCCCGGGCCACTAGGGGGCCCCATCAGGGTTGCCAGCCTCAGTAAAACCAGGGACAGTATGTAAAATCTTTATTTTTTTTTTACATCTGTCTCTGGAATGTCCCTTACCGACATCCTTTTGGTCTAAAAATCCTGAGATTATAGCTGCCCCACCTCTCCAGGACCTTCTCTGCCTGTCTGTCCCAAAAATATCCCTCAGCCAGGTATACAGGAATTTTTTGGGGTGGGAGCCTTCTTCACGCTCTGGGAACCCCACAAAGCTGAGATTGTGCCTACGTGAACGATTTTCCAAATCGTCTATTTTTGCGCGGCGGCCCGCCAGTTCACCTGTTTGGTCTCTCACATTAACTTCTTGCTGACCGCCCACCGTCAAATGACGGCGGGACGGTGCAGCTCTTGTGGCGGGCCGCCGTCATATGACGGCACTCGCTTTTTGGCCACTAGGGGGCGCGCGCGCGCCACGGGAGGCGCGCGCGCATGTCCGCCGCGTAGCTGAGAAGCAGATGCGCGTGCCCGGCGGTCGCGATGACCGCCAGGCACCCGCGATTGCCCGGTAATCGAGCAGGACGTGGATCGGTGTGTGTAAACACACCGATCCACGTCCTGTCAGAGGAGAGGAGACCGATGGTGTGTCCCTTGCACATAGGGACACCGATCGGTCCCCTCCCCCAGTCAGTCCCCTCCCCCCACAGTTAGAATCACTCCCATAGGGTACATTTTAACCCCTGCAGCGCCCCCTAGTGTTAACCCCTTCCCTGCCAGTCACATTTATACAGTAATCAATGCATTTTTATAGCACGGATCGCTGTATAAATGTGAATGGTCCCAAAAATGTGTCAAAAGTGTCCGATATGTCCGCCGCAATGTCGCAGTCACGATAAAAATCGCAAATCGCCGCCATTACTAGTAAAAAAAAAATAATAATAAAAATGCTATAAATCTTTCCCCTATTTTGTAGACGCTATAACTTTTGCGCAAACCAATCAATAGACGCTTATTGCGATTTTTTTTTACCAAAAATATGTAGAAGAATACGTATCGGCCTAAACTGAGGAAAAAATTTGTTTAAAAAAAAAAAAAAATTGGATATTTATTATAATAAAAAGTAAAAAATATTATGTTTTTTCAAACTTGTCCCTCTTAATTTGTTTATAGCGCAAGAAATAAAAACCGCAGAGGTGATCAAATACCACCAAAATAAAGCTCTATTTGTGGGGAAAAAATGATTAAAATTTTATTTGGGTACAGCGTTGCATGACCGCGCAATTGTCATTCAAAATGCGACAGCGCTGAAAGCTGAAAAATGGCTTGGTCTGGAAGGGGGTGTTCGTGCCTGGTAGGCAAGTGGTTAACAGATAAGGGGTGCACTACATCTTCTATGGAAATGATGCGTTCCTCTGTAACGCCCATTCTGTCCCTCAGATTTTGCACATCTTGTTTCAGTAAAGAGAAATCCATGCGGACGGATGCAATTTGTGTAGTGAGGGAGGCCTTACAATCCTGTATAGCTAGCATTATGGTGGCAAGTGTAGGTTCTGTGGAGGGTGAACCGGGAGCTTGAGCTGTCTGTAGTATTCAGGGGGGGGGAGTCCTGTGCCTGTAGTCAGGGGCGGACTGACAACTCATGGGGCCCCCGGGAAATCAGAGATTATGGGGCCACACAGTATACACACACACACACACACAGTATACACAGACATGTTTCTATTGGCTGAGAAGGTCCTGGAGAGGTGGGGCAGCTATAATCTCAGGATTTTTAGACCAAAAGGATGTCGGTAAGGGACATTTCAGAGACAGATGTAAAAAAAAAATAAAGATTTTACATACTGTCCCTGGTTTTACTGAGGCTGGCAACCCTGATGGGGCCCCCTAGTGGCCCGGGGCCCTCGGGCAGTGCCCGAGTGGCTGAATGGTCTGTCCGCCCCTTGCCTGTAGTGGATCTGGCTGGGTATCAAACAAGGCAGGGACAGAGTCACTCACCGAAGCTGCAGGATGTCTGTGTGAAGCTGTGGTGGATGGCTGCAGCATGTCACACTGTTCTGCCTGTGTACCGGCGCCATCGTGCCATCTAAACCGGGCTAGCTGTCCCTCTGCGGATGGTGGTGCGGGTGGCCCGTATTTCACCATGTGCTCCAGCTTAAAGTGTTCCCACAACTGTGGGGAGTATTTTGGTGCCGGTCCAGAGAAAAACTGACTCAGGATGGCTTCAGGATTCGGTTTGGTAGCCGGAGCTGTGCCTCTACACGTCTGCTCTCTTCACCATCAAGCCACCCCCCCCCCCTCTTTTACCACTTCTTGATTAGAGTTTGACCACTGCTGATTGGCATTCTCAATTCCTTGGATATCTTTTTATATCCCATTCTTGTTTTATACAGTTCAACTACCTTTTCCCGCAGATCCTTTGACAATTATTTTGCTTTCCACATGACTAATGCCTTGTACACATGGTCGGACATTCCGACAAAAAAATCCATCAGATTTTTTTCTGACGGATTGTGTCTGAAACTTGTGTTGCACACACACGGTCGGACAAAGTTGTCGGAAAATCCGATCGTTCCGAACGAGCTGACGTACAACGCGTACGGGGGGACTACGTAGAGGCCAGTAGCCAATAGCTATTGTCTCCGAATGTCTTCTGAGCATGCGTTGCACTTTGTGCGTTGGAATTCTCTACACACGATCGGAAAAAGTCAGATTGGATTTTGTTGTCGGAAACTTCGGAAATTCCGATGGAAAAAGCCCGCTAGAGCCCACACACGATCGGATTTTCCGACAACATAATCCGATCGGACTTTTTCCATCGGAATATCCAACCGCGTGTACGGGGCATAAGAATTCAGAAACGTCAGTGCAGCACTGGATGAAAGATGCAAGGGTCTGTCAGGAGTCCAGAAACTCATTGACATTTTATACACACACACACACACACACACTAATTACAAGCAAACAGATCACAGGCGAGGATGGTTACCTTTAATAGCCATTCAAACCCCTTTGTGTCAACTTGTGTGAATGTTATCAGGCCAAAATCACCAGGGTATGTAAACTTTTGATCAGGGTCATTTGGGTAGTTTCTGTTGACATTATGATTTAAAAAGAGTAAACACAGTTGATTGATAATAAATGACTTCAGCCAAACACTAGCCATGAGTGAAATAAATGTTTTTGTGTTATCATTCATATCTCTGAAAAATGGCCAAGAAATCATAACTTATGAGCACAACTGTAGATATATATATATATATATATATATATACACATATATATACATACACACACACACACACACACACACACACACACACACACACATTTTATATATATAATTAAAAATTAAATGAGAGAGAGAACGACAGATGTTAATCTACGTAGATTATATACAAACATACATACCCACCACGTATATGAGGGATCTAGGACGGTGGCTGGACATAGAGAAGGCCTTCGCTACGGTCGAATGGCCTTTTCTTTGGGAAATATTAATAGAAGGATGGGATTTCCATTAATTTTTATTAAATTGATATAAACAATATATAAAAAACCCATGTCATCGGTAAAATTTGGAGGAAGGCTCTCGTCCCCATTTTAGCTGCATAGAGGCACAAGGCAGGGCTGCCATCTCTCTCCGGCACTCTTTGCGATTGCAATAGAGCCAGTGGCAGAGGCTCTTAGGACCTCGCCGAATATTCAGGGACTTCGGATTGGGTGGCTGTAGGAGAGGGTAGCCCTGTATGCCGATGATATGTTGCTGTTTTTGAGAGATGCAGGTCCTTCATTGAAAGGAGCTCTAGAACTACTGAATTCTCTATTGACAAAGGGGCACAAGACACAGCTCCCCCAGACCTATCGTTAAAATGGGTAACAGAATTTAAGTATCTAGGCGTAATAGTATCTCGACAGGTCAAAGACTTTAAAATGCTGAATTTAGATCCAGTAGTACAGGAGTTTAAGAAAAAGTTAAAGATCTGGGAGGCATTGCCCCTGTCGCTGCTAGGACGTATAAATTTAATAAAGATGAAGATTCTTCCTAAATTTCTGTATTTATTTAGAAATTCTCTGTAGTGGTTGCCTAAGAAGTTTTTTACACAGCTACACGGTATGTTTTCCACATTTATATGGAAAGGCAAACCAGCTAGAATTAAACTAAGTGTACTTATGCGTCCGGTGGTACCCCCCTTTCCCAGACTTCTATAAATATTATATGGCTACACAGTTGGTGACGATAGGGAGATGGCTGAATCCGGATGGATTTGACTCTGCCACAATGGTAGAGGCTGCAGTGGTCCAGTCAGTGGAGGCACTGCAGTCATTGCCATTCCGTGGATTAAAATATAGGCCAGATCTGACTCCCTCGATGATTACGACAGTAAAAATATGGAGAACAGCCATGGAAAAAGAGGACCATTTGAGAGGGGATTTATCCCCAAACACTCCACTATGGAGAAATCCAGAGCTCCCACATTTGGATTTCATCCAAGATCCAGGGGCATGGACTAGATTTGGGATTAAAAAAATATCACAAGTAGTACCCGAAGGGAGAATTATTTAATTTGCCGAAATAAGAAAATGTTGGAATATACCTGGGAACTACACTTTTAGATACATGCAGTTGGTCCATGCTTTATTGGCTCAGTTCCCGAAGGGGATACCACAACTGATAGAAACAGAATTAGAGCAAATGGTAAGGAAAAAGACCAAAAAAATGCAAATTTCAATTTTATATAGCTACTTATTAAAAACTAAATTTTCAGATATAAGCAAGTTATGTGAAAGCTGGACAAGAGATGTTCTAACATTAGTAGACAAAAACTGGGAGGAGATATGGAGATCTCCACTCCAAATACTAGTATCCCTGCAAGACAAATTAATACAATTTAAAATAACAGATAGAAGTTACTATACGCCATACAAATTATACAAAATATTTCCAGCAAACTCTCAAAACTGCTGGAGATGTGCAGGTATCCCAGGAAATTCCATCCACATATTCTGGTCTTGTCCAAAGATAGTGATATTCTGGAGGGAGGTTCTGAGAGTTATAACTATAGTAACATCAGTCTATTTAAATCAAGAGGCAGAGATCTGCCTATTAGGACTAGTAGGGAATAATATCATCCCTATAGGGAGGAGAATACAGGTGGGCCTGTTGCTTTTTTATGCTAGAAAGACAATAGTGCTGAGTTGGAAGAAGGTGGAAGCCCCAACGTTAACACAGTGGAAAAATTTAGTAAATAGTAATCTACCATTATATAGGGAGAAATATTGGAATAGAGGACATGGAGAGAAATACGAGAGAGTATGGGCAAGCTGGATAGAAAATTCCATAACGGCATCAGGATATAAAGGCATGGAGATAGGGCAAGCCACACCAAAAGGAAAAAAAAAAAAGGGGGTAAGAGGGATATGAATGTATATGTATAATTTTGTAGTATTTGAGGAAATGACTATGAATGGATTTTATGGAAGCTCATAAGAGAGCAATGAATGTAAATGGTGAAATGTATAATGGATATTTAAAAAAAAAATGAATAAAGAGATATTTTAAAAAAATAAAAAAAAAATAAATAAATAAAATAAGAAGAATTAAAAAAATCAAAAGCACCTGGGGGTGATGTCAAAAGAAAATAATGCAGATACTGATGTGATAAGTATTGGTCAGGGGGTCCTATATTATAACTTCTATATATTACGATATTACTAAGGTTACTTACGGGGACCACCCTCAAAGGACAAGGACATGGACCATGTGAGCCCAAGTATCCAAGAAGAAGAAGACCATAAGGGTCCACTGTGGGAAATTTTATGAAATCATGGTGAACACTATTTAAATGACAATAGACAAGATGCATTACATTAATAAGGTATCTAAATAGGTTTTAATATGGGTACAGGATGGACCTGTGACAGGGCAGAGAGGCCTAAAGGGTGGATATTTATAACAAGGTGTGTGTTTCTATTTCTTTGTTTAACCCACCTGGCACAAGGATATTAAAGGAGTAAATCCAGTAAGTTCCCTGTTGACATAAACATTTAAAACAAACGTTCTGCCACAAGGAATGTGTTGGGAATGGCCTCAATGATCCACACTTTGAGACCACTGGTGGATTTCTGGTGGTATTCCAGAAAATGTCTGGGAACACTATGTTTGTCTGCGCCCTTTTCGATAAATCTCCTGTGTTCACCGAAATGTTTCCGTAGAGACTTAATCGTACACCCAACGTAAAAAAAGACCATGGGGCAAGACAAAATATTTGGCGTCAACCAAGCACTTCCTCATGATCCGGAACCATCAACCTCACCTTATCTGAACAAAAGATAACTAGCTGGATAACCTAGCTCAAAACCATGACATTGTGATAAAATCTGACAATAAAGGTGAGGGTATAGTAGTATAAAAAAGAAAGGATTACATCCAAGAAGCCCTTAGATTACTATCAGACACTGATACATATATAAAATTACCTCGAGACCCCCTACCCAAATTTTCTGTAGAAACCGCTGAGCTCACCGAGAGGGCCTCATTATATATAGCAGTTGCCTGCATTACCACCCCAGTCCTTCAGAAGGAGCAGAGAGCTCAGAGTGCGTAGCCTGGTTTTCTCCAGCCACTTCTTCCTCTCCTGGTGAAGTCACGTCCATCGGAGCATTCCACGCTGGTTGGCGTGGACTTCCTATGCACCGCAATAATGTCCATTCCTCCTTTATCGTTTCCCAGGGAACTTCAACCCGGCGCACCATGCAGGATTGAGGAAACTGGTGGATGAGCCATTACATGATAAGCTTGTTTTTGTTATACCTCCTGTAAGTGTTTTTAACCATTGTTCTAATAAATCCCCTTGTGATACTGCACTTAGGTGGCGCATCCCCCCTCCTTCCTTCCTTGTAGGTTTAGGAGATATTTCTTGGACCTACAGGTAAGCCTTAATCTAGGCTTACCTGTAGGTCAAAGTGGTTTGTAAGGGTTTACAACCACTTTAAGACTTAGACTTTAGGACTTAGGTGAATGAATAAATAAAAACATTTAAAAAGAATGAAGAGAAAGAAACATAAGCTGCAGCACATTAGGTCTGCACTTTGACTGGGCCATTCTAACACATGAATATGCTTTGATCTAATTCTAAACCATTCCATTGTAGCTCTGGCTGTATGTTTAGGGTCGTTGTCCTGCTGGAAGGTGAACCTCGGTCCCAGTCTCAAGTCTTTTGCAGACTCTAACAGGTTTTCTTCTAAGATTGCCCTGTATTTGGCTCCATTCACTTTCCCATCAATTCTAACAAGCTTCCCTGTCCCTGCTGAAGAAAAGCGCTCCCACAACATGATGCTGCTACCACCATGTTTCACGGTGGGAATGGTGTGTTCAGTGTTAGTTTTCTGCCACAGAAAGCGTTTTGCTTTTAGACCAAAATGTTCAATCTAACCAGAGCACCTTCTTCCACATGTTTGCTGTGTCCCCCACATGGCTTCTCATAAGTTGCAAATGGGACTTCTTATGGCTTTCTTTCAACAATGGCTTTCTTCTTGCCACTCTTCCATAAAGGCCAGATTTGTGGGGTGCACGACTAATAGTTGTCCTGTGGACAGATTCTCTCCCCTGAGCTGTGGAACTCTGGATCTCCTCCATAGTTACCAAGGGCCTCTTGGCTGCTTCTCTGATTAATTCTCTCCTTGCCCGGCCTATAAGTCTTGGTAGGTTTGCAGTTGCACCATACTCTTTCCATTTTCGGATGATGGATTGAACAGTGCTCCATGAAATGTTCAAAGCTTGGGATATTTTTTTCTAACCTTAACCTGCTTTATACTTCTCCACAACTTTATACCTGACCTGTCTGATGTGTTCTTTGGCCTTCACGGTGCTGTATGTTCACTAAGGTTCTCTAACAAACCTCTGAGGGCTTCACGGAACAGCTGTATTTATACTGAGAATAAATTACACACAGGTAGACTCTATTTACTAATTAGGTGACTTCTGAAGGCAATTGGTTCCACTAGATTTTAGTTAGGGGTATCAGAGTAAAGGGGGCTGAATACAAATATACGCCACACTTTTCAGATATTTATTTGTAAAAAATGTTGAAAACCATCATTCCATTTCACAATTATGTGCCACTTTTTGGCACATATGATTAAGATTTAACATGGTTTCACTATGTACATACTGTATATTATTTTGTGCTTGACATTACATATTCTAATTGCACATTAAATTGCTCGGTAGTGTGGCACTTTTAGATATTGTAAGGCTTTGTCCATGTTTGCTTCTGTGTTGTCATCCTGTTACATGTGTTCCTGTTGGAGACTACAAGTGGCTGTACTGATGATCATTTCACAGGCATGATCCTTCTTTGTCACTATCAGAAAGCTGGTCCAGAACAATAATGTTCAACTGATGATGGAGCGAGGGTATGTAAACCGGAGTGGCTAAAAGAGACTGGAGGAGATTTGCAGCACTATTTAAAAAAAAATGTGAAAACAGTATTTTATAGAAAAAAATAGCAATAGGTTATGATACATAGTATTTAGTAAATTAAATGTTGTTCGGTTTGGGTTTACATCTCCAATAAAGAAAAATTCTATGTTGGCATCTAATCTGTGCTCATTTTTAGCAAGCTGTGTTACTACAAGTCACAGGATCATCTGCCGAAGCATACACTTCTGCCATATGGCATTCATTTAATTCTATGCTGCAATGAATATTTCCATCTGATAAAACAATGATACTCCATCTGATAAAACAAAAGACAAAACATTCCAGGAAAAATATAGAGTATACCAGTAGACTGTTCGATCTGATAGAAATTTGGCCTTTTCGAGCACGTCCTTCATGCTCTATTTTTTTTTTTTTTTCTTTTATTGCTGACTGATTTTTACTACTATAAATGGACATACCATAGCAGGCCAATGACGTCAGTCTGCTTTCAGCCCAGAAAAGTGTTCTCACTCTTGGCAAGGTGGACAGGATACAAGCATGTTACGTGTCATGGCAGATGTATATTACACTCTAAAAGAATCACACTGATTCATCAATCTCTGACCAGCACAACCAATGTAAATAAGCTGTAAGAAAATAAACACAATTCAATTAAATCTCCATCTCTAGGCGACATGCAAGATCAATCAGGCATTTGCTAATGCCATATGCAAAACTTTACAGCTGTTCTTAAGTTACAAATCGTTACAAAAATTACTATCTGTCTTAAAGTTTGGCTTAAAGTGAACCTGTGAAGCTAAACATATGGGATCTGGCAATGCTGAGAGTCAGTTCTTTTACCAAGTGGGTCTCACACGACCCCTTTATGTCTCTCATCGGTTGCCCCTCTACCACCCTACAACTCCTCTTAAAAAGCAGGGCAGGAAACATAACAGGGTGACTAGGTTCCTGTGATCATCCTTCTAAAGCCATATAACACTATAACATCTATTTTTTTTTTACCCTTTTGCTGCCAGGTCCGAATGTTGTACAGATATGACGGCGGGGGTTTCACATACAATCCAGTGGCTCAAGCCACCGGGATTGCTTGTAAATCTGACAGGCAGGCAGGCTCCTGCCTGTCATGTGGAAGCATCCTGCTGCGCTGCCTCCCAATTGCCCCCACACACACCTGGGAACTTGTCCTCCTACGGGCACGGGATCGACATGGCGGGTGGAGGGGAGGGAGAACAGTGGACACACGTCCGTTCTTTTCCCCTTCTTGTTGATGACTCGGAAAACGACATGTATGGCGTCACTTCTGGGTCACCCTGTCGCTTACCCCGGCTAGCATAGCCGGGAAGGGATGTATTGCAATGCAATGTGAATGGATGTCATCTGGTCCAGGTGCTTTATCCACCTTTATTCTGTCTAAATATTTCAGGACCATATTACTTTTGAGCCATTGTGGATCATTCAGGGTTGTGTCAATACCATTCCCATGGTGGACTTTAGCTCCACCATGCTTCTTTGTATACACAGAGCTGAGGAAGGTATTTAATAATTTTCCTTTTCTTTGTCCCCAGTCACCTACTCCAGATTATTTTGTAGGGACTACATGCTCAGACTTGACCTTTTTACTATTAATATATTTTATGATTTTTTGGGGGTTTGTCCTATCTTTTGCAATCTGTCATTTGTTTCAAATTTTTGCGTCCTTGATTTCCTTTTAACATATTCTGTTATACTTCTTGTAACATTTAAAACGATGATAGTGTTCCTTCATTTTATATTATTTAAAAGCTCTTTTCTTCTTGGCCCTTTAACTGTTCCAGCAGTGCCATTACTCCAGTCAATTTCCGGGTAGTTAAAATCCCCCATTATTATCACTGTCGCAGCCCTTGCAGCTCTTTCTATCTGTACAGAAATAACTCTGTGTGATGAACTAATCATACAAAGTCCAATGTGATGAACCAAGTGGTGTAAACACACTAGAAGTGAGAAAGTCCCAAAAACAATCAATCAATAGTGATATCAGGACATGGGTATCTGGAAAGATCTTCTCATGAACACTTTCTGGGATATAGTAATAACAGATGTGCGCTTACCAGAACCAATGGACCCCCTGTCAGCGACAGAGGGTCAAACAGGCATGGGAAGGCTAGAATAGCCGACAGCCTGGGCATTCACTGGACTTCTGAAGATGAGCTGGTAGAATCAGCAGGTCTTGTCTCGGTTCTCCCAAGGCCAATCAAATCGAACATGGCCAAAGTTTGGATGCAAACCACAACTCGACAGCTGGAACCGCAAACCCAAAAGGAGGAATCCACAGCAGGCAGGAAACTGAAACTGGTGTTCTATTACCACATCTAATGTGGTGAGAGCTCACACCAGATACTCCCCAGATATTTTTCAGCCATAAAAGAAAAAACAGTGGGCTCCAATGGTGCAGGTCAAAATAGGAGGGTTTTAATGATAAAAAACTGTCAAGATAACAAATAAAAGTGATCACAATTAATAAGAGAGCAATGTGGGAATAGGTATAACCCTGCCCAGTTATACCTAACCGGGCCAGGTTATACCTATTCCCACATTGCTCTCTTTTTAATTGTGATCACTTTTATTTGTTATTTGCTGGTCATGTGACCTGACCGGAGAACCCTGCATATAGGAAAAGTATACACATCTTTTCTCTACAGGGTAGTTAGAATAAAGGAGAGGGAGCCAATGTAAGATTAGATTTGCCCCAGTTGATGTACTCTCGTACGAAACATGTCGGGTACATATATATCAAAAGAGCACATAGGAACAGAAATTGACTTTCTAGGCACCAATAGTAAAAAAATATATACAAAATTTATTAAATACAAAAATTACAAAAGAAAATCACAATAGAACCTTTAACAGACATAATAAATGCATGTAGAATACTAACAATGTCATTAACCCAAAATAAGGCTAGTAATACAATATATTGCAATAACTATTGCAGTGTTAAATAATGTACAGTGGAACGCTTAGCTCGACTAGTTTCGCAAAAAATAGATGCTTCATCGGGAGATCAGAAAAGACATTACATAACTATTGATATATCAGAAGTATTCATATACAACAGAGGTATGGTAGTTTTTGAAAGCGTTTCAGTTTCAGCTTGTTTTAGCAGCACAGTGTCCTGAGGTCACCATAGCCAGGGCTCCCAAGATATCCACATGGATAGTGAGAGGGGTAGCATGAGTGTGTATCTAGTAGACATGACTAGAGCTAAACAAATCGTTTTGTAAAAGAAAGGGGAAGTAACCATATTGAGTTTCTTAATTAGATAGTGCATGCTAGTAGTCAGAATGAGAGGAATAGCATATAGAGGGGAGATAGAAAGAAGTGCCACTTCCATATAGATAGCAAAAGAAAGCATATAGGAAGCCTACCTTGTTACATCCAATAAATGCATACAAGCCTACTTGTAATAAGCCAAAAAGGGGTTAATAATACTAGGAAGTAAGATTTCATCCAGAATAAATAGGGCATCGTAAGGGAAGACAGAGCCCAGGCTATCAAGTTGCCTATAATATAATAATGACAGTATTAAAGTACTAAATTCACAGCATTGAATATTATTGAAAAGTTTTAGATAGGTCAGAGGCAATGTACCTTACCCAGATATTAGAAGACATAGTTACTTCATATAGATGGATCAGGAAATTTGCTGAGAAGGTAGTAAGTAGCGCAGATGTATAATAAAAGAGGATTTGTCAGTATTGACAAATCAATTCCATCGTTTAGTGTGTAAGGAAATCCGTCTACAATAAAGATACAAAGTCATAAGCCAGACTAGATGTTAGTGTAACTGACTGCAATGCATGCCAGAACATCATGCGCTGCAAGTGAACAGCATACACGCAAGCCTCAAATCCAGACATGCTTCTCAGTGATGACCACCATACTAAGGGGCTGGGTAAGCCACCTTATTATACACACTAGACAGGTGTGCTGCTAATCACCAGCACACCTGACTCGGCCAGAAAGATTAGTCCACCCATCAGAGCCACAGGGTCCGCCCATCAGGCTAGACGATGGGTAAAAAGGCCATATTGAAAGAACTGGCCTGTTGATTGAATAGGGACCAAGGGTATCTGAGCGCTCACGCCCCCTGGCGGTAAAAAACCCCACTGCATACTACATGGTCAAATTAAAAATAAAAGGTTGGAAAAATCCAATATGACAAGATGGAAGGGGTGAAAAACCCCCAAGGACAATTGTAGAGCAGGAAGAGTTAAAACCGGAGTGCGTCACTGCTGGTGGCAGCAGTATTGCAACAGGGGGGGGGGGGGGGGTGGTAAACCTAAATTGGAAAACCAAATAGGATACAGACGCATAGGTAACCCGCCGCATACACAAACACCCATAAGGTGTATCATGTGTTGCGGTTATCTGGCCGCACGCCAGCCATCTCAAAATATGGACCAGGAGGGATTAGACCATGTAGACCAAGGGACATAGGCTGCGGGCTTCTGAAACGAAAAAGCCACGAAAAGAAAATTAGAGGTAACATAATCTCATGTTAAAGAGACAGTACATTTATAGTTGAATCAGTAAATCAAAATATTTGTAACATATAATTACCATAGCTATGCATTGTTGAGCATATTCAGAAACATTCTAGAAAACATACAAGGAAAATACAGTAGGAGATGTACATAATTCAATAACCAGCAAAGAAACCTAAAGAATCAAGGGGAAAAAGTGTCACATAATAGGCAGGAAGTGGTAATGTGGAAGGGGGAGATGGGGACAGAACGGACACTGCGATCTCATAACAACAAAGAGAAGAAAGGGAGGCCCCCTAAATAGGGACAGGGATAGAAATAGGGTTTAAGCAAAAATAACCAATATTAATTGTAAATACAGTAAAAGTTAAGATCTAATTGGCAGAGAATAATTCTCATAGAAAGGACTTGTAAGTTTGCATTTCATTGATCCCAGGCCATCTTGTGGCATTGAGCCATTCTATCCATTTGGTTTCGATCTGCAGTAACCGCCTGTCCCAATCACCTCCTCTAGGATCCTGTGGGATCACTGCCAACACTATAAAGGAGGCCACCGTGAGGTCAAATTTATGGTAAAGGTCCAAATGTCTACCCAATCAGTAGACATTTGGACCTTTACCATAAATTTGACCTCACGGTGGCCTCCTTTATACAAAGAATGGTGGTGGCAGCACCCGAGAGCCGACTGAAAAATCAGCTGGGGTGTCGACATCGTGGAATCCCTAGACAGGTAAGTGTCCTAATATTAAAAGTCAGCCGCTACAGTATTTCATTTTTTGGTGGGGCGGCTGGAGCTCCGCTTTAATTTGTGTCTTTTATATTTGTCTAAAAGTCAGCCCTAAAGGTAAACAGATTGTGTAAGCTGGCAGCATTGTTGACTTCTTTTACTAAAAATGCTACTTAGATGACTATCACGGCTTATCCAATAGCTCCATTTTATTCTGACTTGGAGCACTATACTGACCCACATTCATGTATTTTTTTATTTTTTTTTAACAGAAGGAATATTTATTGAGATAATCAATCAGTTACAGGTTAATAACAGCAGGTGTTACAGTAAAGGACAAGGACAAGTTCCAGAAGGAGCAAAACAAAAAGCAGTACATGGATTAAATAGAACATACAGGGATTACACCCAGGAAGAGTGGGAGGGCAAGAGGTCATCCAGGATTCAGCCTGGGTAGACTTGACCACAGCGCATAGTACATATTACATTAGGACTAAACCAGAGAATGTAGATATTGGGAGCAATACATGCAGTCATTGAAAGCAAGGGAGGAGGGGGGGAGCAGGACATAGAAAATTGGAGGAGAGGTAAGGGAGGATGGGGGTCCACCACAGGGGGCTACAGCGTGAGACGTCTAGCCTCCGCCCATGCCAACCAGATTTTATAAAATTTCTTAGGACAATTGCGCCCCATGTATGTCAGCTTGTAGGAGGGGAGAGCAGCGTTCACTAGTTCCCTCCAGGGGGAGGTCCGAGGTGGCTCCGTTGCTTTCCATTGGAGCAAGATTGCTTTCCTAGCATAGAATGCAGTATAAAAATTTTTATATTTTTTTATGGGTAGTAGTGGGTAGATTGTCTGTGATGCCCAACAGCAGGACCAAGGGGTCAAGCCGAACGGTTATCCCACTAATTGAGCTCATGTCAGCCGCCACCGCCTGCCAAAACTCCTGCACTCGCGGGCAAAGCCATACCATATGTATGTAGTTTCCCACCTCTCTTTTACATTTGGGGCACTTGACATCAGAGGTATGGTACATTATTGCTAGCCTTTGTGGCGTGTAATAAACTCTATGGAGAAATTTTAACTGTATGAAGCGTTCTCTTGCTGAAATCATAAGAGGGATAAACTGCTGTAGGCCCTCAGACCAATCCTCCTCTGTTAGGGCTGGCAGATCACGTTGCCAGGCCGAGAAAGCCCTTTTAGCCCCAGAACTAGCCGCACAAGTGAGTCGGAGATAGATGGAGGATAATGTCTTATTCATGCATTTAAAAGGTCTGGAAAAACATCTGTACTGCAATAGCTGAAGTAAAAATTTGTGTTGGATTCAACTTCTGTGTCCTCTTGAGTTAAGCTGCCTGTGGATGGGGCCAAGTCAGTAGGTGACCATACTGTCTAGACAGACTGGGACTAAGGAGGTATGTAAATGCATAAAGCCCCGTTTGAAACAGAACAAACACGTATGCAGATCATGAGAGTTCTGATTATATTTGTTCTTTCTTATATGCATATTTTTTCACAGTGAGTGACTCAACGTACTGAAGCCTCAAACAGCCAGGCAGTGAGTATTTTCAGGTAGAGGATAGCACGGGTAGTAGTCATATGCTTCCCAATACATTTTACACAACTCTGATAAAGCAACAGTTCTCCCCCCTGCCCACTTCAGATGCTGGAATCTCTCCTCACTCACGCCATTAAAATAATGTAACCACAAGTCATTAACATGATGTTAAAGTAAAATAAACTTTTGCTGGGACTTAAAAATGGCTTAACCCATCTCAGATGACTCAATACCACACAGTTGTGAAATCCACTGTTGTTTAATTTTACAGCCAGACAAAATGACCATGAAATTGTATCCCCCTGCAGACAAGAGCTGCTAATATAATCACTCCATCATGATAAATATTCAGCTCAGTGCAGACTCGCTGGCCTTTGTAGGAGAAGTTTTCTGGAACTGGGGGTCGAAAGGGCCTTTATTGTTCAATCCAGTCTGTTTCTTAGAATTTGGTGGTAGCGCTTATGTAAGAGGGAGCTGAAAAGAGCTGTGGCATGTAGGCTTTATGAACGTAAGGAATCGTGTTTTTCAAAATACCAGCTCTAGCCAAAACCTTTCATTGATGGTTGCTAAATTGTATTTAAAGCTGAACTCTAAGCAAAATCCTAAATACACAGAAAAAATACATATATGAGAACTGTTTTACCTGACAAAATATTGGTATTTCTGTCTATCCAGCTTTGGAATTTACACATCTATGCAACATAGCACAACCAGAGCCGATCCGCCCTATACGGGGACTACTCAAGCTGCGTAGGGCCCCGACGCTGCACGGGGCCCCCAAGGGCGGATCGGCTCTGCTCAGGGACCCCCTGGGTTTAAAAACAAAGCCTTCCTATGTCCCCTCCGCAGCCTCTGACCTCCTGGGGCCCCCTGCAGCCTCTGACATACTGTCGCCCCCTGCAGCCTCTGACCTCCTGTACCCCCCCTGCAGCCTCTGACCTCCTGTCCCCCCCGCAGCCTCTGACCTCTCCTGTTGCCCCCCGCAGCCTCTGACCTCTCCTGTTGCCCCCCCCCCCCGCAGCCTCTGACCTCTCCTGTTGCCCCCCCCCCCCCCCCCCGCAGCCTCTGACCTCTCCTGTTGCCCCCCCCCCATGCAGCCTCTGACCTCCCCTGTACCATCAGCAGCCTCTAACCTCCCCTGTACCATCCGCAGCCTCTGAACACCCCTGTACCATCAGCAGCCTCTGACCTCCCCTGTACCATCCGCAGCCTCTGACCTCCCCTGTACCATCCGCAGCCTCTGACCTCCCCTGTATCATCCGCAGCCTCTGACCTCTCCTGTACCATCCGCAGCCTCTGACCTCTCCTGTACCATCCGCAGCCTCTGACCTCTCCTGTACCATCAGCAGCCTCTGACCTCTCCTGTACCATCAGCAGCCTCTGACCTCCCCTGTACCATCAGCAGCCTCTGACCTCCCCTGTACCATCCGCAGCCTCTGACCTCCCCTGTACCATCCGCAGCCTCTGACCTCTCCTGTACCATCCGCAGCCTCTGACCTCCCCTGTACCATCAACAGCCTCTGACCTCCCCTGTACCATCCGCAGCCTCTGACCTCCCCTGTACCATCCGCAGCCTCTGACCTCCCCTGTACCATCCGCAGCCTCTGACCTCCCCTGTACCATCCGCAGCCTCTGACCTCCCCTGTACCATCCGCAGCCTCTGACCTCTCCTGTACCATCCGCAGCCTCTGATCTCTCCTGTTCCATCCACAGCCTCTGACCTCTCCTGTACCATCAGCAGCCTCTGACCTCCCCTGTACCATCAGCAGCCTCTGACCTCCCCTGTACCATCCGCAGCCTCTGACCTCCCCTGTACCATCCGCAGCCTCTGACCTCCCCTGTACCATCCGCAGCCTCTGACCTCCCCTGTACCATCCGCAGCCTCTGACCTCCCCTGTACCCTCCGCAGCCTCTGACTTCCCCTGTACCATCCGCAGCCTCTGACCATCTCTTGGTCTTATATCACGTCTGGAGAGGAGTCAAGAGTGGGAGTGCCGCCAGGATGGGGGTCATGGGAGAAGTCGGACATGTATGGACTGCGGAGAGGAAACTATGGGATAAAACCAGAGCCAACACGCTGGAGCCGACTGACTGAGCCCTGCACGGTGCACCTGAGAGGAGGTCAGTGACAGCACCGCCAGTCCAGTCTAGGGGGAGTCAATACAATATTGTAAGGGGGCACTGATATATAAAGGTTTCCCTCTTATATCAGTAAACCCCCTTATCTTAGTGTTTTCTTTCTCTGGTCACCACAGTCCTCCCCACATTCCCAGAGTTCCCCTTTACATCATAGTCTGCAAAATTCCACCTTACTGTGCAAGGGGGAACTCTGATGTAAAGGGCAATGCTGCAGACCCTGATGTAAGTAGGGATGCTCTTTGAGGACACTGATGTAAGGGGGATGCTCTCTGGGGACCCTGATGTAAGGAGGGGCTTTATAGGGATGCTCTCTGGGGACCCTGATGTAAGGGGGGTGCTCTCTGGGGACCCTGATGTAAGTGGGGGATCCGCACTCAGATATGTAAAGATATATATATTATATACATGTCTGTTCTATATTGTTGTACTTATTCTTTGACTGTATTTTTGTTTAAAGGAGGGAGGATTGTATTGGGAGCACTGAAGTGTCAGGTGTGACTGTGTGGCAATGGCAAATGGTTTCCATAGCTCACGGCATCACGGTTCAGGTAGAGGGTCCCTTAGCAGAATTTTGCTTAGGGCCCCAGGGAGGTCAGGATTGGCACTGAGCACAACCCTGGCAAGGCAGTAAACCCTACTTTTCATTGCTGTGTCTAAGGCTGGCCACACACGGTTCGAATCTTGGCCAATTCAGCAGCAACTGCCCGAGATTTGAACCGTTAATCGGTTGGCTGAACGTACCAAGTTGATTGCTGTATAGCCACTAGAGATAATCGCTGCCTTCTTCTGGTGGGGATGGCTCCCCATGCTTGCAGGAAAGAAATTTGGCCGTGTATGGCTGGCTTGGGTAACACTACCAGATCTGTTATTAGCCCACCTGTGAATGGACAGTGAAAGGAGAAGAAGCAGACTGATAAGCTTATCTCTCTGTCACTCTGCTTTCTTCTGCTATCATCATACTCCTTGCTGCAGCCGAACTGACTGGCTCCTTGTGCCGATTCCTTCTCCCCCAGTCTTTTTTCTGCTGTAGAGGGACTACAAGAGGCTGATACCAAGCCAAATTCAGGTACTTACACTGCTTGCATTAAAGGGGTTGTAAACCCTCAAGGTTTTTCACCTTTAATGCATTCTATGCATTAAGGTGAAAAACCTTCTGTAGTATAGCAGCCCCCCTTTTACTTACCTGAACCCGATCGTTTCATCGATGGGGACGAGCACAGAGGCACCAGCCACTGTCTCGGGTCCTCATTGGATAGATTTATAGCAGCGCAGCCATTGGCTTCTGCGGCTGTTAATCAAATCCAGTGACAAGGGAGCTGGGGGCGGGGCCGAGTCCTGCTGTCTGTGTCAATGGACACAGCAGCAGGACTCGGGAGCGCGCCCGTACGGGTGTCCCCTTAGAAAGCAGGTGTCCAAGGGGGCACTCGATGCGGGGAGGAGCCAGGAGTGCCGCTGGGCGACCCCAGAAGAAGAGGACCAGGGCCACTCTGTGCAAAACCTTGGGGGTAAGTATACCATGTTTGTTTTAAAAAAAAAAAAAAAAATATATATATATATATATATATATATATATATATATATATATATATATATATATATATATATATATATATATATATATATATATATATATATATATATATATATATATATATAGTAATTTAATGTATACAAGAAGTTCTATGATAATATAATTTGCTTTCATTTTACAACATCAGCATTGTAATAATACAAACAGTTATTTTTGACAATCCAACATAATCTCACATGAAAAATCTCTTTTCAAGTTGTGAGTTCTGCCTGTCTGCTGGTCTCTTTTTACAACTTCCTGGATTCCCTGCATGGTTTGCAATTTATCCTCTGCTGTTTAAGTTCCATTTCTATGAACTATATATCCCATGGTACCTTGCTGCCTGTGTTTCATTAGATTAGATGACCCGTCAGATTTTGTAACGGAAGTGATGTTCCGTCGCCGCCATCTTGCTACACCCCGCACTCCTCGGCAGTAAGGATACAGTGAGAAAGCGGCAAGCGGACATCTTCTTACACCCACCGTAGTTATGCATTTCACGCTTATTTTTAACATTAAAGTGAGATTATATAGTATTTAAAAATTAAAAGCTGCAGCAAGCCTGCTGATCTCACAGGTTTGCTAATCTGACAGAACACCTCTGCTTTGAAAAATCAACATCAAAACAGTGTGACGAATTTCAAAATACTGAATTTCACTATATAAATTGAGTTTACTGTTAGACCCCTTTCACACTTAGGCATTTTTCAGGTGCTACAGCGCTAAAAATAGGCGCCTGTAAAGTGCCTGAAAAAAGCCTCAGCTGCAAACCCAGTGTGAAAGCCAGAGTGCTTTCACACTAGGGCACTGCGCTGGCAGGGCATCACAAAAAGTCCTGCCAGCAGCTTCTTTGCAGCGGTGGAGGAGCGGTGAATACACCGCTCCTCCCCATTGAAAACAATGGGGCACCGCTGCTATACCGCCAGCAAAGCACCACTGCAGCAGCGTTTTGCGGGCGGATTTAACCCCTTTTTGGCGTTGCGGGGGTTAAAACTGCCCCGCTAGTGGCCAAATAGCGTCGCTAAAACAACAGTAAATCGGCGCTAAAAATAGCGCCGCTTTACCGCTGACGCCTGGGGCGGCTCAGTGTGAAAAGGGTCTAAAATAAGTGTGAAATGCCAGACTCTGGTGGGTATCACAAGATGTGCACTTGCCGGCTTATCACTGTATCCTTACTTTGGACGAGTGCGGGGTGTAGCAAGATGGTGGCTAAGGAACGTCACTTCAGTTATAAAAACTCACGGCGCGCCTAATCTAACGAAACACCGGCCAGCTATGATTCCTGTACTGACTCCGCCTCCTGAAACTCCTCCTCTCAGCTCCTCGGTAGGTCAGAAGGCAGGCTCTGTGAAATGTGTGGCACAGCGGTGCCTATTTTACAGGGCATAATGAACACATATCACAGAATTCAAGGAAGGAAATGTGTGGGGATCTTCACAAAGTAAGTTTTCAAATGTCAAGATCATTCAGTTTATTGGCTATAAATCACTGAAATACAATGTGGAAATGAATATGATTTTTTTTTTTTAAATGATTTCTTTATTTTAGATACAGAAAGATACAGCATAGAAAATAAAGATATACATTCCTTTGTGTCTTTAATACCTGACTGAAATTCAGTTTTAAAAATATGGAAATCTCATAAAAACATGCAATACAAGGCATGCCATAAAATAATTACCCATACTACAGGCTCACTGACAGTGCGTTCCCCTCAATAGTTTTTATTGTAGCTTCAGACCCCGGGCCGCCATTCTCAATTTATTTGCTTAGTGAGTCGCTGATCCAAAACAACAAGTTGGTCCCATGATCTATTTGTTTCCTGGCTTCAGGTCGGTTGGGGTAGCTAGTAGTAGTTAAAGTGATTGTAAAGTCTTTTTTTTTTGTTTTACCACTGACTGCGCTATAGCCAAATGATGGCTACAGCGCGGATGACTAGTTCTGGGAAGTCGTTATATGACAGCCTCCCATGATCGCGCCCGCCCGCTGTGATCAGTGTCCAGAGGACAGCATGAAGAAAGGAGAAGAGAGCCGATAACCGACTTCTCTAAAATAAACTGATTATCAGTGTCCTGATTATCAGTGCTGCCAATGGGTGCCTGCCAGTGCTGCCAATGGGTGCCCATCAGTGCTGCCAGTGTCGCCTATCAGTGCCTCCCCATCAATGCCCACCAATGCTGCCTCATCAGTGCAGCCTATCATTGCCCATCAGTGCAACCTCATCAGTGCACATCAGTGAAGGAGAAAAATTAAGTGTGTCCAAAATGTTATAACAAACCATAAATACGTTTTTGTTTTTTAATTTAAGTCTTTTTTTGTTTATCTAGTAAAAAAAAAAAAAAAAAAAACACAAGTGGTGATGAAATACAACCAAAAGAAAGCTCTATTTGTGTGAAAAAAAAAATGTGTTTGGGTACAGTGTTGCATGACTGTGCACTTCAAAGTGCGACAGCGATGAAAATTGGCCTGGGCAGGAAGGGGGTAAAAGTGCCCTGTAGGCAAGTGGTTAAAAATAACAAACATGTCATACAAATCTGCTCTGTGCAGTGCTTTTGCACAGAGCAGCCCGGTTCCTCCTCTTTTCGGGTCCCTCGCCATCACTCCAGGCCCCTCTCTCCTGCCGAGTGCCCCCACAGCAAGCAACTTGCGTGTCCATTCAGACAAAAAGCCGTGGCTCGGCCTCGCCTCCTCTCTTTCCTTATTGGCTCACTGACTTTGATTGAGGGCAGCAGGAGCCAATGGCGCCCACTGCTGTCCCAGCCAATGAGGAGGGAGAGCTCAACTACGGGTTGCAGGAAAGAAAACCGTTCGATTCCCCCCATCAACACAGTCAGTGTAGCGGAGCTATTGTGTTCTCCCAGTGGGGGGGGGGGGATCTCTGTCGGGAGAACACAGTGATTACTGCTAGTGGCTATACCCACTGGCAATAATGGTATCAAAAAAATTCCAAAATGCTGGTTGTACCCAAGTCGATCGATGGACTTGGGTACAAGCAGCCTGCCTATACAGGGTTCGACTCTCAACCGGTCCCTGCTGAACCGACCCAGATTCCAGGTGTTTATGGCCAGCTTATAAAACATACTTATGTCTAGCAGCACTAGGGTTGTCGGTTCGAATCCTAACCACGGCACTATCTGCATGAAGTTTGCATGTTCTCCCTGTACCTGTTCCTCGCACACTCCAAAAACATGCTGGTAGGTTAATTGGCTCCTGTCTAAAGTGACCCTAGTATGTGTATGTATGAATGTGAGTTAGGGAACACCAGTCAACACCACTTGACCCACTTGGATGTGTGGTGAAATGTCCTTGAAACTTCAAAACAAGTCTAGTTAAATGTGACTAAATGCTACTTGCTCTTACTTACCCCCCAGAGACATAATTCTGCATAACCAACATAGACCTTGGCTAAGGGAAGCAAGAGTGCCAGGGGCAGCACACAAACCACCATATATATTGCTGACAGTCCCTACTTGTCTGGAACGTCTCCCTGCTGCTAATTACTATCCCTGACAGGTGGGTGACCTGTCCCTACCCTACCCACACACGAAATGAGTGATAATCCTGGGAGCCAGGGTTCTGGGGCCCCAGAATCCAATCGGATAGCTCCCCCAGTGACCAGTGAAAACCATAGATGAACCATGCTCCTCTTGACTTTCTCTCTCTCTGCAATGCCACTGTGGTTGAGCGCCACTTGCAGCGGAGAAAATAGACTGCACACTGGGTCACACTGGGTAGTGTTGTACATGTACTGAGAGTTGGCTGATTGTCCCTTGTGGCAATAAGCTGTGAAGGAGGATGCTGAAGTTTGTAGCTTCAGAAACAATAATTTTTTATCTGTACACAGTCTGCTGCATTGCCTCTTTGAACACCAAGTTAAATAAGTTAGGTGTTCGGCTTACGGTGGAGCGGTGTAAACTAAGATATAGATAATAGTCACTCCACAATAATTAAGTCCAGGGTTTTCCTGAAGTTCTACAAGCCACCAGTTTTGAGAACACAGGGGACCCTTCCTCAAAGTAACAGGCAAAACAATATCTAGGTTTTTATTGTTATCTATTGTCCCACTGCGGAAATTCACCTTTTCTGTTATTGCTGGTGACCATTTTTACCTAGACAGAAACTAATGGGAAAATCAAAAAGGTTGGGTTGTCATCTGAACAGGAATAGAGGGAAACATTTTCAGTCAGGGAACCTACTCCAGTGACAGCCCTCTAAGCGAAGATTTTTCTTACTTTGAGGAGATCTCTACACACTTCCGGTTGTGTCTTGAGGCAGAAAGTAAGGGCCAATCTCCTCAATGAGAGACAGCAAAAAAAAACTGGTTTGAGTTTTAGCCATTTCCTACTTTGTCCAAAACAAAAATAAATGGGCTTTAAATATACTTTAATTCAGTAATATTCAGCAGTAGGCCTGTAGCTCCCCAGGACTATGTGCCTAGTTTTGTTTTGCTGCGTCCCCCTTTCTACGGTTCTATCAGTAGCATTGTTTAACTTTACCCCAAAACAATTTTGAGTTCCTCACATCTTATCTGCATAAGGCGCACATCAGATGTTTCTGGTTGTATAATTTCATTGAGCAGTTCAAGCTGGGATTGTAGATTACACAATTGTTGGATCCGATCTGACGGGCTGATTAGCTGCTGGCTTAGGAAAGTTGTAAACACAGGCTAGACTGGACTTTTTTCTGAGCCAAGGAAAGTTCGGGAATAAATGATTTTCTGCGTGTGGATACAAATTAACTTCAGATTTGACTTTTACAATACAGTATGTTGTTGAAAGGCATAGAAGAGGCAATGATGTGATAGTTTGGTCAATAGAAACCACCTGTTATGATGACCACTTGTGGGTTGATTATTCATCAATAACTGGAAAGCCTCTAGTCATTTTCTGTTCCCCAAATGTTTTCTGAGCGACCACAGCTTCTGTGACTTCTTTCTTGGACTGTAACAGAGATATCCAGGCAATACAAAAAAATCTGTAATTAAAGAGGACCTCTCAACTGCTTTACTAGTCTGAGGATCAAATTGCTGACACATGACAATGTACAGCAGGGGGGTCTCCAAACTTTCAAAACAAAGGGACAATTTGCTACCTTTCAAAGTTTAGGGGGGCCAGACTGTGGCCAGTGGGAGTAGAAAAAGTGCCATAGGCTTGGTGGTCAGTGGGACTAAAAAAAAAAAAAATTACATCATTAGTGGGAGGAATAGTGCTCCATCTTTGGGGTCAGTGGGAGGAATAGTGGCCCATTATTGGTGTCAGTGGGAAAAATAGCGCCTCATTGTTGGTGTCAGTGGGAAAAATAGCGCCCCCTCAGTGTTGTAATTGGGAGAAATAGTGCCCATCAGTGATGTCAGTGGGAGGAATAGTGCCCCATAATTGGTTGCAGTGCGAGAATTAGTTCTCCATCTCTGGTGTCAGTGGGAGGAATAGTGTCCCATCTTTGGTGTTCAGTGGGCGGGAAAAAAGCCACATAACAGTGGAAGGAATAGTGCCCCAAGGGCCAGGTAAAGGCAAGCAAAGGGCCTCATCAGGCTCGCGGGACACTATTTTGAGGCCACTGATATACAGGACCACTATAACTTTTCAACAAAACACTACTTGTACTACTAAAAGCTGTACTTGATCCACAGTCCAGTGCCTTTTCTCAGGCTGAGATGATGACTTTAGTCTGCTGCAGGTTCTTTATCGGACATTTGTGAACACTGCCATGGAATGCACAGCCATCAGGATTTACATAAAATGTGCCATCTATGAGTTGGCATCTCAATCTAGGAAGAACAAAGTGACCTTAGATGATGACTGAACACAAATGGCTCCATCTTTCTCCAGACAAAATCAGATGATGGCATTGTCAGGGGGAGTCAGGGGCGGACTGACCATTCGGCCACTCGGGCACTTCCAGAGGGCCCGGGACCACTAGGGGGCCCCATCAGGGTTGCCAGCCTCAGTAAAACTAGGGACAGTATGTAAAAATCAGTATTTTTTTTACATCTGTTTCTGAAATGTCCCTTACCGACATCCTTTTGGTCTAAAAATGCAGAGATTATAGCTGCCCCGCCTCTCCTGTATCTTCTCAGCCAATAGAAACATGTCTGTGTATACTGTGTGTACATGTATGTGTATACTGTGTGTGTGTATACTGTGTGGCCTCATAATCTCTGATTGCCTGGGGGCCCCATAATCTTCTATTGCCCGGGGGCCCCATGAGTGGTCAGTCCGCCCCTGGGGGGAGTACTGCACTTTCTGTGAGAAGTAATAAATATCTGGAAGTGTCCCTGTATGCGCTTTACATAAAACAAAAAAAAATCTGATGCTAGGTCCACTTTAATAAGCTATAAGAATAGTTAGTTACCCTCATCAGTATTTTACTGATGCAAAGTTGAATGACAGCATTTTGCTTCCTCCACAATGTAACCAAATTACTTTGTACACCCAGATGCCAAAATCTAAAACTTGTTATGACTGTTGTGATATTGGGGTGTTTAGCTCAAGTGGATAGATGCATTTTTGGTTCAGCAAGTCCACATCAGACAGGCATTTATAGTTAAGTGCCTAGTAGCCCACGTTTATTAAAGGGAAAAAACAAAACAAAAGTCCATCCAGGGGTCTAAGCTTCAATTAAATACACAAAATCCAAATGAAAATGCTAGCCCACCTGGCTACTCTTCAACAGCACTGCTGTTATAGGTACAAGCTGCTTGGATGCACACAGTCTTAGGCTCCTTGGCCGCACACAGCTTTGGACTCCTTGGATGCACACAGCTTTAATCCCTTCAACGCACACAGCTTTGGACTCCTTGGATGCACACATCGTCAAGCCCTTCAACGCACACAGCTTCTGGCTCCTTGGACACACGCAGCTTTGAAGCCCTTCAACGCACACAGCTTTGGACTCCTTGGATGCACACATCGTCAAGCCCTTCAACGCACACAGCTTCTGGCTCCTTGGACGCACACAGCTTTGAAGCCCTTGGACGCACACAGCTTTGAACTTCTTAATGCACACAGCATCTATCCTCACACAGAGACTCTCACTAGCAGCCACTGCTCCACCTTCCTTTTCCCTTCTGCTCTAACCTGCCCCTCGTTATATAGGCTGTGTGCACCTGGGCACACACCCTGCTGGCTGTCCACAAGACCCGGACACAGGGTTAGAGATCCCGTCCCACCCAAGACTCTGAAGGATCTCCAAACTACAGAACCCCTTTCAGAAATAGCAAGATCTGGAGAAAACTGCCAGAGCAGTTTTCTCTGTTTCAAATGTATGCTCTGTAGCTCTGCAATCCGCCGATATGCAGACTCTGTGTCCACTTTAACCCCATTTTCATAGGGACAGAGCCTCACTCTGCCACACTCTGTAGGCATGGACAGAGACACAAACTGATGTGATTCAACCTACCAATGCCAATGGTCTTTAAAATAAACCAGTAATATTAGAATATGATGGCTGCCATAGCTGAGCTTTCTGCTATTTGCCAAGCTATCATGCTGATCCAATACCTTCAGAGTTAGAACCCAGAAACAAATATGGAGAACAAAAGCCATTATTTTAACTCAGACCTTTTAACTTGCATACTTGCTTCTCACCAGTGATTCACAAGTATTAAAATAAAAAATACTCATTCCCTGGCTCACACTGATCCTTTAGCCTCAGTTCTTTGAGTCACTAAGCCAGAGGATGTATACATTCAGGAATTAGAGTTTAGTTACTATCTATTCTCTGCGGGTCTCCGACTCTAATGTATTGAATCCAGAGACAGCTAGGCCTTTAGCATTTTCAGGAGGACCGTATTAGCCCAGTTGTCTTAGGGACTGAGTGATTGCAATGAAACACAAATTTCTATCTACGGGAAAAATCTACAACTCTTAGATTATTCAAGCATTTAAAGTAGAACTCCAGCCAAAATTAACTAGATAAAAAATAATAGCCCATTAAAAATAGCAGCTTTTGTTGCAAATTTCACTTTCAATGTGTAGTACTCTCCTGCAGTTTGTCTTTTCCACAACTAGATGTCCTCAGTCTAATGGCCAGCATTATTCCACCAACTTTTCTGAGCCCAGGTCACCTTGGACCCACCTTAGTAAGTGACTAGAGAGTGAAATGAGAAACAGAAGAATGATGAGCTCATCTCTACTCTCTCCTCTTATCAGCATGCTTCTTGTCAGCACATGAACTGTTTGGTTCTTTCTGCTGCTTCTTCCCCTCACAATCAAGACCCGCTGAACAGGGACTGCAAGAGGCTAATACCAAGTTAAATTCAGGTACTAACATTTCTTGTAATAAAAACTATTTAATGATGTACTAATGATTAGAGAGCTGTATTTATTAGTGTCTATTATATCTGCCTGGGGTTCAGCTTTAAAAATATGGAAATTTCACTTATGGTACATGCTCACTGACAGTATATTCCACTCAATAGTTTTTATTGCAGAGCTTTCCCGTAGCTTCTCAGAACGTATCAACTGAAAGCAGATCGGATCAACATCTTTCTGGTGAGCCTTGCCAACTCTACTCTCCCATTGCGGCCCCATCTTCACCGCCACTTTTTAAGCCAGTAGTTGACTCATAAATCTCTTTTGTTTTACAGCTTATTCAAAGCTCATCTTTTCTGGAAAACTCATATGAAGCACCACTATGCATAAGTCATCAAGCTCCTCTGACCATTGCACATGCTGAAGTGTACCAGGAAAAAAAACATAAGCACTAATAGGGCTGCTGATAAGGCAGTGCAACTGGTCCTGTTGTACTGGGTCCGGGCCTCATCAGCTAAACGGGGAGGGGGGGGGGGGCACAGGGCAGCTTTATTGTTCATTACTGCCTAAATTAATAAATTGATTTTACTAGACCACACCCCTGCTCCTACTTGCTTGCCAGGACTTAAATGACATTTCCCTGGGCCCCATCATTTCAACAGAGGGGCCCAGGAGGTGGGAGCAGAGGAGGGACTTTTTTTTCATTTTCGGGGGGGAAGGCAGATAAAGTCAGTGCCGCTGTTCCACTGCACCTCGTGGGGGTGGAGGTGGGGCTGGGGGGGCCCTGTCAGAAATTATGGGGCCCCATACAGCCTTCCTAACAGCAGGCCTAAGTACAAAACTGTTTTTCAGAATTGAGCAAAATGGTATTCCATAACCAATTTGTGACCCATATGGGTACCCATAACTCACCAGATAAATGGCTCTACTCAACTTCATTATAAAAATGATATTTAAAATCAAATTTCTTCATAAATTTAGACCAAAATGTATTCTGCTACATGTCGGAAGTGCTGGCAGCGATCAGGGTCTGGTGGCTGAACCTGCTAACACTACATTTTTGGGGGACACTATACTATTGCGGACACTATTATAGTTCTGACCATGATCAAGATACTGACAATATACTAGTAATGGTGGTGATCACCGGCTTATATTGGGGACAATTCACTAAGAGTTAAATAACAGCTAATAATATCCAATAAAATACTGCATGCGGAAACAATTGTGCAAGTATTCAATTCACTAAGAATTTGTAGTTAAATAGCGAATGCGGTATTTGTTCGATTTAGCGGTAATTACCACATTAGTTAATGCAGCAATCTACCACATTGAGCTGGTTGCTTAGGAACGGGGGTGGGAAGCCTTAACAACCAATGACTCAGCGGGCTTCCCCACTCACAGCTGATTGTAAAAAAAAAAAGCAGACGATTAAAAAGTATGAGAAAAAAAACCAGTGCCCCCCCCCCCCCTCAGTCCATACCAGGCCCTTCGGGTCTGCATGGATTTAAAAAAAAAAGCCAAAATGTAAAAAAAAAAACAATGGAGTGGTGTCCCCGCCCCCCAAAATCCATGCCAGACCCTTACCTGGGCATGGAGCCTGGCAGGTCAGGAAAGGGGGGGCGAGCGAGAGCCCCCCCTGAACCATACCAGGCCACAGGCCCTCAACATAAGGGGGGACATGTTGATGGGACATGGGCCTCATCCCCATAACCGTGGCCAGTGGTTGTAGGGGTTTGTGGGCAGGGGGCTAATCGGAATCTAGAAGCCCCCTTTAAGAAGGGGGCCCCCAGATCCTGCCCTCCCATGTTAATGATTATCGGGCACGGAGCCTGGCAGGTCAGGAAGTTGCCTCCCTATATAACCGCTCCCACTACTGGGAGTATCTCAGTTTTGTAGCAAAGCAATACACGTGTATACTAGAAAGAGGGGCGGGACCTCTGTGTCCTGTGATGTGAGGATTTTACAGGTAAGCTGTTATAAAAATCCTATTTTCTTTAATCGTACATCACGGGACACAGGCCATAGGCCATAGGATTTATACTGCTGCCTACAGTACACTGCGACCAAAGGCGCCATCCTCATGTTTTTTTACATCCACCAGATAGAATCTGGTAAGCCCCCGTTCACACCTATGCGAATTAGATGTGGCTTACCACGCATCGAATTCGCAGGACATTTCAAAACACATCCATTTTAATGAGGCTGGTTCACATATCTGCGGTGCATTCGCACTGCGCATTGCAGAAAAAACATGTGCGTTTTTTGGGCAGTGCGGTCCGAGTCAGGCGCAAATTCAGGCCCATTATCTTCTATGGGCACGCATCTGATTCGCAGCTGTGTTGCGGTGTGAACAAAAATTCGCAACTCTAATTAGACTTCAATCCGACTTCTAGGCGACTTGTACCCATTGATTTCAATGGAAGTCGCCTCCAAGTCGGCTCTACATCTATATTGACGCGACAGTGTCGCCTTGAGGGGGAACTCCATGCCAAATTTTAAATAAAAAACCGGCATGGGTTCCCCCTCCCCCTCCAGGAGCTTAATAATTTTAAGGGGAACCCCCCTACGCCAAAAAAACGACGTGGGGGTCCCCTCAAAATCCATACCAGACCCTTATCCGAGCACGCAGCCTGGCCGGTCAGGAAAGGGGGTGGGGACGAGCGAGCGCCCCCTCCTGAACCGTACCAGGCAAGCCCCTGTTGATGACCACTAGGTCGAAACGCGTAGGGATTTTATCTGATACTTTACACATTGCCCTTTACTGTTTTTAGCTTGTATCTTTATAACTGGACTATTTTTTATTTGCACCATATGGAGCATTTTTTTCCTGTTTCTCACAATATGTCCCACTACATGTGATCTCGGATGAGCCGGAAGTACAATTTTCCTACTGTGTACCAACCATTTTTTGCGTTTACTGGATGATCCATCGTGTGTCTACCCCTGGAAGTTTTGGTGATGCCCTAAGGCTGCATGTCCATATCCACAAGGCGTATCCATAGGACCCGGAACCCCCTTTCAACATCCAAAGGGAGAAAAACACACCGTACGATATGTGCGTCCATCTCATCCAGTAAGAAGTACCTTATCCAGTATCAATATTTCCCTCGGATCGTATTCATATAATTTTTGGTGTATGCAGTACCTCTACAATACCAGTTTCACCCACGTTTGGAAAAATAAATTTCCATCCTTCCACCTCAGTAGTTTATTTTGAATAAGAGAGACTTTTTTCATCACTAGTGTTCTCATTATTATTATATTTTAGCACTGTCGCACAAATTTTTTGTACTTTTATGTTTTATATACATTTTTTATATTTATATCTATAATTTTACTGCATTTTTGCACAACTTTCAGTGTTTTAGCGCTTCACATATTTTTTCCACGTGATGGTAGGATCCATGGGTCCCCTACTGCCATCTTTATGATCTCTGCATACCAAGATTTCCTGGGCCCCGCTGTGGGCCACAAGAATCAATGACTTCCCTTCCTGCTTGATTCTGCGAAGAAGTCGTGGACGCAGGCAGAATAGGAGGGAATGCATAAATCAGTGAGAACCGATTGCACAAGTATAGAAAGGCATCTGTTCCGCATGCTAGAAGATCCTTTGTTCTTGACAGAAAGTTGTCGATTTCTTTGTTGAACCTGGACACAAACAGATCTATGTCTGGGATCCCCCATTTTTGACATATTGACAGGAAGATATCAGGGTGAAGGAACCATTCTCCCAGGAACAACTGCTGGCGACTCAAGTCGTCCGCCCGCCAATTTTCTATTCCTAGAATGAAGACTGCCGATAGGCAAAGTACAGTGTTTTCTGCCCAAGATAGGATATGATTCACCTTTCTCTGGGCCGCACAACTTCTTGTGCCCCCTTGGTGAATAATATAGGCCATTGCTGTGGCATTGTCGGATTGAATCCTGGCAGGACAATACCGTAAACTGAACGTTCAGGCCCTCAGGACCAAGAGCTCTGCCTGAATTTCTAAAATGTTAATGGGAAAGGCCATTTCTGATCTGGGCCACTTCTCTTGGACAGTTGCCTCTTCCAGGACTGTTCCCCAACCTAAACAAAAAAGGTTGGCACATGTTGTTACCACTTCCCAGGTAACCGAAGGAAGGATATTTTCCCTTAGTAGATTTTTGGATATTAACCATAAACGGAGGCTCCGGCGCACCCTAGCCTACAGCACCTGGTGTTTCCAGGTGGTCTCTCATCCGGGTACTAACCAGGCCCGACCCTGCTTAGCCTCCAAGATCAGACGAGATCGGATGCTATCAGGGTGATGTGGCCGTAGACTTTGGAGTCAGACACATTGGGAATGTAGAGCTTGAACCCTTTGTTCCAAGGAGATAGGATACTGTTTTACAGCAGTCTCAAATGAAACCGAGCATAAGGAACGGCCTTGAATGAAGCCACCATGTTTCCCAACAACCTCATGCAAAGTTGAATAGAAGAAATTCATCTTGCTTCGACCACCTAAATCAGTTCCTTTATGGCGCTGATCTTTGCCTGGGGTAAGAATACCCTTTTCTGGGTGTACCTATGATCGGACCCAAGTATTTTAGCCTTCTTCATGGTTTTAAAGAAGATTTATCCTAGGTTGAGAATGCGCCCTAGATATTCCAGGTAGTTGAATGTGGTGCCATACTTTGGTCTAAGCGGGCTACCAACTGGTTTATCAAGAACAGATCGACTAGGTAAACCATAATCGTTATACCTTGGGCCCTTAATCTGGCTAGAAGAGGGGCCAGAACCTTTGTAAACACTCAAGGTGCAGTAGCTGGACTGGAAAGCAGAGTTGCACACTGAAAATGAAGACTTTCCACCTTGAAAAGTAGATATTACTAGTGAGCAAGAAAAAGGGCATATGTAGGTATGCATCTTTGATGTCGATTGACGCCAGAAGTTCTCTTTCTTGTAGGATGGAGATAACTGATTTGGATTGACTCCATGCGAAAAAAGAGTGGTTATATTCAGGAATTTAATTTAGATTTTTGAGATCCAGAATGTCCATTCGGATTTGGCACCGTGAAAAAAAAGAGGTTTGAATCAAACCCCAACCTCTGTTCTTACATGGGAACCCCCATGATCACAGAAATGTGCCTTTTGTCTGGAACTTCTCTTAAAGTGTTTGTTACCAAAGTATTTCATATTCTGGATATGTGCCTGCTTTACCTTGTACTTGTATGAGAAAGTATCATGTTCTTTTTGTATTGCTTTCTGTGTGTGAAATCTCTGGTGTTTCTGCCAGTCTCTCTGCTTTCCTATTAAAAACTGACCAAACTAAGCAGGAGAACACACCGTGGTCAGTTTTCTAGCTAGGCTGGGAACTCAGCCTATTATCCTTCAATGATCAGACTTGTCCTGACACGTCCCTGCTGCACAGCCATTCACTGGAAAGTTCAGTGTTCTGTTTCTTATCCTCCCCCCAACTCTTATGCAGCTGAGAACAGAGGGAATGTGATCACTTCTAAAAAAAGGATTTACGTATAATGTTTTTTTTATATCTTTACACAAATGTTTTCCCTATAATTTCAATTTTAAACTGAATGAGTTGTTTTACAAGGTGATCGTTTACAATCTCTTTAAAAAATAGCAGTGCACTTCCTGTTCTTAGAAACCCCTCTGCCTACAGCTTCATAACTATACAGTGTATCTGCAGTGTGAGCTCTAAGGCACTGCTGCCTCTGATTGCTACCCCTAGGTGATTTGGAGTGAGATTTGGTGATGTCACTACTGTGCTGCTCACTGTTTTCCTTGTTGGAGCCTGACATGAGCAGACAAAAGCCTTGCCTCTACCAAGATGGCCACCTCCACACAGACAGTGCAGAGCAGTCAGCAGCAAGGTGGGTTCAGCTGCTAGAAGACCAGTGTCAATACTGGTGCTTAGTCCTTTGCCCTCTGCTTGTGTTTCTTGGGCACAGATTCCAGAGTTCAAGTTTTCACAAAGGGTAAAGTTACCATAGCACTTTGCAGACACTAAGGTACAATTAATATGGTCACCAGCCCAGTGTCTTTCCAATTTTATCAGCTCTGCAATTGTATTGCACGTTCTGTCTATTTTATCCACAGTCCTCAACCTTCCTACTCCCAATCCTAACCAATGTAAGACTTGTGTTTTTACGTGTTACATTCATTTTGGCAAGAAAATTGCTCTGGGCCTCTGAGATGTCCACATACACCCCCCCCCCCCTACACTTTTCCCGCCAGACTGAGCCCACAGAGATGTCGAAGGATAGCATTCATTACCTAGAAAAAGCTGTAAATGCCTCTTGTACAATAGAAGGCCTCTCAGCCTGTTTTTATCATTTAAGTGTTACCAGATGGCCAGCTTGTGTCTGTTGATGAAACCAGAGGCAGATTGTGCAATGTAAGGAGAGCGCTGCTCCTCTGCATAGGCTGCAGTCACTCTCTTGGTGCCATGCCTATGGAAGTTCTTTCATGTATGCAGTGATTTTATTGACTGTGGACATCAGAGCTGTTAGGGGGGCCTAAGCAATGAGATTACTCAAGTAGTTAATTATTGGCAGGAACAGGATTTTATTTTAATTGGAACCGACTCAAATATTTAGGATGCTTGAATGAATTCCTGTAAGGAATTTTTTGCATATATGGAAAAGTATTACATGAGTAAAATAAAATGATACAAATTCCACTAGCTGTTTGCCAGAATTACAGAGGAAAAATATTTGGGGGTTCTTATTTCAATTGATTTTGAAATTAGCAAATAATGTGGCATAGCAGTGGGGAAAGCAAATAGAACCCTTAGGTACATCACTAGAGGGATCCCCAGCAGGATGAAGGAGACCTTGATTCCCCTATATAGATCTTTAATTATCACTAGAGCGATCAACTACAGGAGATAAATACCTTTGTCCAGAACTGTGTAATTTGTTTGAATTAACTTGTCCCTCAAGGAGATAACCAACTTACAACTATCGTCAGGACTCGCCTCCCTATCCAAATTAGGGATATCCGCCCTGCACTGTTCAGAGTCAATCCATTTTGCAGGACTCCACCTTAAAGAGGTACTGCAGTCTGCTCACATAATCTGTAATAAAAACATCTTTGCCATTCTGAATCTTCCCTCCAACCACTTTGCATATTAGTTTATATATACTGTGATTCTGTACTTGCCAAATATGCTACAGAAATCTCCTTCCACTGAGTCTGGCTGCAACCATTTTAACTGTGGGCAGCTGAAGCTGCTGCCTGTTCACTTCCTGGATTTACACAGACACACAGAGGAACACCTCCAGCTCTGCAGCTCTCATTGGCCCTCTTATGACTCACCCCCCCCCCTCTCTTCCTGGCAAACTCTCATGAGTGAGAGAGATAGCTGTGCATGATGTCATAAGCCTAGGCTTTTTATCAGACAAGAATCAGGCTGTATAAGATATTTACTGGCAGAAAAAAAAATGTTTTACTATCCAAAGTTAAAACAGCAAGGGCAGAGGATTTAGGAAATTAGAAAAAATTACTGAAGTTACACTTTAAGCAATGCTAAATAGAGGTCGACCGATATGGGTTTTTCTCTGGCCGATGCCGATATTTAGAAATCGCGCCCGCCGATGGCCGATATATGATGCCAATATGTTAGGCTGACTTATTTTTTTTCCCCTTCACCTCATAAAATCTAACCGTTAGACCCCTTTCACATTGAGGCGTTTTTCAGGCGCTTTTGAGCTAAAAATAGCGCCTGTAAAGTGCCTGCAAAACGGCCCCCCTGCAGTCTCAGTGTGAAAGCCCATGTGCTTTCACACTGAGGCGATGCGCTGGCAGAATGTTAAAAAAAGTCCTTTGGAGCACCGCTCCTCCACTACTCCTGCCCATTGAAATGAATGGGCACCGCTGTCGAAGCGACTGCAAAACGATTTGGCAGCGTCGCCAGATGGGTGCATTTAACCCCTTCCTTGGCCGCTAGCTGAGTTATAAGCTCCCCGCTAGCAGCCGAATATCGCCGCTAAAATGACAGTAAAGCGCCGCTAAAACTAGCAGCGTTTTACCATCAACGCCTGCCTGTTCCAGTGTGAAAGCAGCCTTAAGTAATAAGTGATACAGAAAATTTCTTACATTTATTAAACAAAACAAACCTCCAATCAGTTCACTTGTATGTATAATTTAGATAACAAAAAAATATATATCTTAAATATTAAATACACAAAAACAGGTAATCAAAACTTGTGGATGAAAAAAAAATGGGCTAACTTTACTGTTTTTTATTTTTTTTTAATTCATTAGTGTATTTTTTCCAAAAAATTGAGTTTAAAAGACTGCTGCGCAAATACCTTGTGACATAAAATATTGCAACAACCGTATTTTACTCCCTTGGGTCTCTGCTAAAAAATATATAATATCATTTTTGGGGGTTCTCCAGAATTCGACCCTTCCTAACTAATGACACCACAAGGCAACTCATTCACTCTTTGATTATTTCCCGCCTTGACTACTGCAACTCTCTCCTTAATGGCCTACCCTTAAGCAGGCTATCCCTCCTTCAGTCTATTATGAATGCTGCTGCTAGACTAATACACCTCACTAATCGATCCGTGACTGCCACCCCTCTCTGCCAATCCCTTCACTGGCTTCCCCTACCCCACCGTGTAAAATTCAAAATGCTAACCATAACATACAAAGTCATCCACAACATCGCCCCATCTACATCACCAACCTCATCTGCAGATATTGCCCAAATCGTCCCCTCCGCTCCTCCCAGGACCTCCTGCTCTCTAGCTCCCTTGTTATCTCCTCTCATGCTTGCCTTCAGGACTTCTCCAGAGCCTCTCCCATCCTCTGCAACTCCCTGCCCCATTATGTCCGATCAGCCCCTACCCTGTCCACCTTTAAGAGATCCCTGAAAACTAATTTATTCAGGGAAGCCTATCCCACAACCACCTAACAACAACTGTCCCCGAGCCACCCCCATCAAATTATTCTATGCAGCTATTACCTTTTGTACCACCACCCGACCCTTTAGAATGTAAGCTCTATGAGCAGGGCCCTCCTGTATTGAACTGTACTGTACTTGTGTTGTCCCCAAATACATTGTAAAGCGCTGCGTAAACTGTTGGCGCTATATAAATCGTGTATAATAATATAATAATTTTCTAGCAGAAAATACCGGATTTTTACTTGTAAGCAACAAGTGTCAGAAAAGATTTAGGCTTTAAATGGTTAAACTGAGAACTCCTACACACAGAGTTCAGTTCATTGATAAGTAGAAACATTGCATCTCTTTGGTCTTTTTCTCACACTTGGCAAGCTGCCCAGACAAGTCGCTCCGGGAAAACTTCAGGCAACTTGCATTGACTTCTATCAGAAGTCCTTTGCAAGTGGCGCTGAAGTTTTAAAATCTGCCTTTTTTATCATCACAATCAGCCGATGCTGATTAATTAAAAAAAAAAAAAATATCGGCCGATATATCGGTCGACCTCTAATGCTAAATAGAGTGCTGAAAGGGAGATTCCTGTGAGAACAGGTCTTCCGTTGGGTCAGTCCCTAGATTAGGAGGATCAGGCAACTGGGTCGCATGATGTAACTGACAATAACGAAAATACATCCATCGAGGTAGACCAAATTTACTAGAGAGTTCCCGAAAGGACAAAAGCATACTGGTTGGATAATATCCCTGAGAGTGTTTAATTCCATAGCAGGCCCAAACCTGCAGGTCAGTAAGACGCCTATAGTGCGGTAGAGAGGGGTTGCCTCAAAGAGGGTGATATGGGGACCAAGGTTAGGCTGTCTAAAACACATTCTAGCCACATTCCAAACCTGAAGCATAACTCTAGTAGGGAGCGGGAGGGAAGAATAAGCCCGGGAACATCTATATACTAGATTGGCCTTTTCCACAAGAGATCCCAGTAGAGCAGCTTCTAAGCAAACCGCTGTGTTCTCGTAAACCACCATCGAACAGCGACTAATATAGCCGCCCAGTAGTATACCAGATAATTTGGTAGTGTCAAACCGTTAAACCCAACCGGGAGTTGAAGAGTGGATTTCACCAGGTGGGAAAGTGACCCCCCCAGAGAAAGGAGCCCACACAGCAATACATCTCCCTAAAAATGGAGCCCCTAATCCAAATGAGACTGTTTCCAAAGAAGTAATTTATTGTAGCGGTACCCTCAAAAGGCCTGCTGAGTGTTGTGGTCTGTCTGTCACCCTGTCCAGCCGGGCACACATTTTTAAGCATCCAGAGACATGAAATAGTCCTTGTACTTTTTTTTTGTATTTTTATTGAGGGGAATTAACTTGGATAGGGAAATCATGAGATGCCCAGTTGATTGAAAGTCAATGTTGGGACTGAACTATATACACTCACGGTATATACAATCTCCTCTCTTCCTCCAGCACATCACTTGCTTGCAGACTATCTCTGCTCAAAACCTCCAGCACATTACTTACTTGCTTCCCAGGCTAGCTAGCACTGATTTATAGGCCTGACACTGGCTCAGCCAGGCCTAAAGCAGATACCCTTTGCAGGCAGGGCCCTTAAGGTGTAGCAAAAATGTATAAAGTCTCAGTGCTAGCTGTCCACATGGCTACTGCTCCCAGCACCACCTCTTCAGGCACTGCCAGCCCTCCCCGCTGCAGCTGCTCCTCTCCACTGCCTGTGCCACCCCACAATCCTTCTGACTGGCTCTGAACCCATCCCAGACTGCTCATCCCAGTTCTCTCAGGCGTGCCTCCCCAGTCCTCCTGACTGTGTGTCACTTACCTGCCCTCTTGGCTGCCTCTGTGGAACTCCTGAAGACTTGCCTGGCAGTGTTCGCCTGCTGTCCTCTCTTGCTCCTCCTGTGCCTCCTGGTCAGGACACCTCTGTGGGTTGTAAGAGGGTTCCGTCCACACCCAAGCCCAGGCCCAAGTTCACCCCCCCCCCCAGATGTGGAGCTCCCTCAAAGACCCCGACAGTTTAACATTCCACCTTCATCTTACACCCGATCACCAACTCCCCCCCCCAGCTGGGCTGACCCTGGGTATTTAAAGAGGCCTGCCCCCTGCCAATTTAGGTTAGGGATTGGTCAGGGCTCCTCAAAACACCCCAAGCAGCTCCACCTCCACTCTACCCCTTCCTTTCCAGAATAATCTAGAAGGCTCTGGAAAGAAATGGGGGGGTCTGGGGGATGCTGCCTGTGAGTCACCAGCTCTGCTCTGAGCTACTCCCAACCCAGATCAAAACACACCCAGGCTTTACCTACACTCACAAAAACATAGCACTATATTTCTAGCACACTAGAGAGTGCTACATTCATTTGGGGAGAAAAATCATTTTAAAGAGGAACTGCAGTCTGCTCACATAATTTGTAATAAAAACATCTTTGCCATTCTGAAGCTTCCCTCCAACCAGTTTGCATATTATTTTATATATACTGTGATTCGGTCCTTGCCAAATATGCTGCATAAATCTCCCTCCACTGAGTCTGGCTGCAACCATTTTAACTGTGGGCAGCTGAAGCTGCTGCCTGTTCACTTTCTAGATTTACACAGACACACGGAGGCACACCTCCAGCTCTGTAGCCCTGCAGCTCTCATTGGCCCTCTTATGACTCATCCTCCATCCCTTCCTGGCAAACTCTCACAAAAGTGAGAGAGAGAGCTGTGCATGATATCATAAGCCTAGGCTTTTTACCAGACAAGAAACGGGAAGTGGGCTGTATAAGAGATTTACTGACAGAAAAAAAATGTTTTACTATCCAAAGTTAAAACAACAAGGGCAGAAGATTTAATAGATGGAAAGTTGAAAAAAATGACTGAAGTTCCACTAATGCCCAGGTATGTGAACTTGTCAGCCCATATGAGCAGGGTAAGGGCCGCAGACTCCCTCGCCTCAGAATCCAGGGGAAAAAGGACCGATTTGGACCAATTAATCCGGATGCCGTAAAAACATCCAAACTCATCGAAGACCGACAGGGCAGCCAGCAGTGAGGAGTTCACTGTAAGTATAGCAAAGTGTCATCTACGTAAAGTGATATTTTCTCCTCCAAGGGGCTGACCTGCCAACCCTCAGTGAGCTGGGAGCTCCACACCAAAATAGCCAAAGGCTCCAGGGCCAATGCAAAAAGGCTTGGAGATAAGGGAAACCCATGTCAAGTACCCCGACTCAAAGGGAATAACATACATAATAGTCATTAGTTCGGACTTGTGCATGGGAGGTAAGAGAGCACACCCAACCATTGAAGGAATTTGGGGCCAAATCCGAACCTACATAACACTTGCCAGAGATAAAGCCAATTGACTGAGTCTAATGCTTTTTCAGCATCCAACAAGGCCACCACTCTCGTGCCAGCATTGTCATGATGAGCAGATAGGTTAAGAAAGAGATGACTGATATTGAGACATTGATATCAGTGTCCTTCCCCGACATAAACCCTGCCTGAACAACATGTATGAGATTGTCTATTACCTTCGAGAGGTGATGGGACAGAATTTAGGCTAGAAGCTTAGCATCTGCATTAATTAAAGAGATATGCTTATAAGAGGCATGGTCTGCAGAGTGGGCACCAACAATAAGTACATTAGACATAGGATCTGACAAGGAATTGAGGGAGGTGAACTAGGCCAGCAGAGTTAGAATAAAATACATTTTGTACATATGATAAGTTAACTAAAGAAGGGATTCAATTGAATACATGAATATTCATCACTCTTGACCAATTTAACCCAAAAATATTCATAATTATCTGATTAAAATATATAACACCGGCATAATTAATGAAAAGATATAAAGAAACACGCTATATATTCTATTTTTCCATCCTTTTATTTAAACATTTTTTATTTTGTATTTTAGTGTTGGATGCACTGTGTTTAGAATTGAGAACTGTATAACTCTGTAAGACTGTATAGGAGATCTCCAATTCTTGTCCAGTTATGATAGCCATGGCTTAGCTCCATATTTTCCTATGACTTCTACTAGTTATGGTGTAACTCCCATATACATATATTGAGACTATGCCTTTCCCTGTGAAACAATACTAATACTAATCAAATCCTTCTTATATAAAATTGGCTGGACTCTTTAACTCACAAAAAAAGTAGTTTTACTGCCAACAACACCAATATTATGTATGATCTCTAGTACTGTATATGTTTATGAAGTGTCATACAATGACATAGAATCTTGGCAGGTGGCCCCTGTCTTATAAAATTGGTTATGTCAACCAAAGTATGCATGATGTTAGGTTTAGATTTTGCTGTAAAACATCAAATAAACCAATCTTAAAGTTTCAATGTCACCCGTATACAGTACAGGGGGTTCCCGGGTTACGACAATTACGGACACTTCCGATGTTCTGCGCATGCGCGGCAAATTACAGATATTTCCGATGTTCCGTCGAATGTCCTTCTGCGCATGCGCGGCAAATGGCGGACATTTCAGAAATTTTTCGTCATTTTCCGAGGCTCCGTCTGGTCGAGCATGCGCAGAACGACCGGTGTCTGCGCAGAACAGCAGAGGGTCCCTGCAGCGCCCGGTTCCTAAGTAGGAGTTGTTCGTAGGTCGGGCGTTCGTACGTCGGGGACCCCCTGTATCAAGGTTGCCAGCTCATCCCTTGAACTGGACCTTTCAGTAAGTTTGCAAGTCTGCATGTATACATTAATTTAATGTAACACTACACAGTAAAAGCATTATTTAAAAAAAAATAAAGTTGTACCTAATACAAATAAATAGCTTTCCAGTCCAGGGACTTCATAGGCTTAGGTGATGACATCAATCTTCTGCAGACAGTACTGGGACAAAAATCACCAAGCGCCCGGGGAGACAATGCCAAACTGTGCCCCCTTTTGCTGGGATATCATTCCCACAATGTGGCTGAAGTGCAGAAGAGGGGTTCAATGTGTTTGCAGCAGTTAAATTTTTAGAGCTGGTGACACATTGCTGTAAGCTGCCTGAACTGAGGTGTACTGACACAATTGCAGAGCTGTCAGCACATTCCATCAGGGAGCTTGCTAGCAGTAGACCCAATCAGCTAAATATCTTTGGGCACATAGAATAGATATCCCACAATTCAGCAGCACAGTGCAGGGGTTGGTAATACATCAGGCAGCCCTGGGATGGGGACCGACTCTGCTGCTTGTCCAGGCTGACCAGCGGAACTGATTAAAATTGCAAAAGTAGGTGGTTTACTTGCTGGCATCTAACATGAGGAGCGGGTTCAGCAGTATCCGAATGGGAGTTGGGATCACTAGTACCAGGCTCACATGTGCTGCTAGTAAAATACATGAATGTAATGAGGGTTCTGCTTGTCAACCTTTCATATGAAAACTGTGCTTGGGGCATGTGCCCCTCCTACAGACCCCCTCTTGTCGCAGCACCTCACTAAGACATATGTAAACATTGCTAAGGACTTCACAGACATTACAATTTAGGCTTCACGTACACTTGAGTTTAGGAGCTTTTGGCATTTTTTGCCCAAGCTCCTAAACTCAGCTCCATAAAGGCCTATATGACCATGTACAATTAAAGTGGTTGTAAACCCCATTCATGAAATCTGGCCTGGGCACATACTGTATATATATAGTATTTACTTATCTCTCTCCAAAGCCCTAAGGCCTGTGTCTTTCTGCTGCTCCATTCCTCTGTTATCAACATGATAACTTCTGACAAGTTCTCTGACACAGGAGATAAAAGCAGCTGGAAATTTGTGTCAGGGAGGTAACTTAGAGACAGATAAGCAGAGAGCATGTCTATTCACAGCACAGCTCTGCACGTTTCCTAATTTCTCTGCCTATGTGGAGGGGGAGGGGGTGCTTTTGCTCCAAAAGGCTTTCACACAGTATATGCCCAGACTCCCCTCCCACTGCTGAAACAGGAAGAAAAAGTTTCAACACAATGTGCACTTTATAAAGAATGTAGAAAGCTGAAGACAGCAGATATACAAGTAAAACTTTTGTAGGGAGATTTGTTTTATCTCTGTGTATCATCTGATCACTTCACTGGGTGTATGTGAGGGTTTACATCCACTTTAAGGCTTTAACCACTTTAGCCCTGGAAAGGATTTACTCCCTTAATTACCAGGCCATTTTTTTCTGCTTCGCTTTAACTGACAATTATGCGGTCATGCGACGCTGTACCCAAACAAAATTTATGTCCTTTTTGTTATACCTGAAGGGTTCCACATGTACTGTCACTTTAAGGCTGGCTCCACCCAGGAGTGATGACAAGGGTCAAGGGGCATAGTAGCCATCTTAGAGCACATGTAAGGAAGCATAATAAGATGTACTGTCCTTAGATGCATGTTGCAGTGTACAGTGAGTACTGAAATAAACATCCATTGTCCCAGACCAGAGTCTTGTGTCTCTCACAACTCAGAGGATATAACAGTGGCGACGAGGATGGGATTTACAAAGTGTCTATCAGTCTGAGAGAGAGACAAAGACAGTGTGGATTGTCACCTGGATAAAAGCAATCACAGATCCCAGCAAGACAATGGCATTAATCGGGACATTAAGTAAATTTGATGGAGAACAGACATCCTGGAGTTCCTGGGTTGAGAGACTGGAACAGTATTTCAGTGCAAATGCCATCCCAGATTACAGGCAAGTAGCAGTATTTCTGACAGTGGTTGGTGCTAAGACATATGACACTCTTAGAGATCTGCTTTCCCCTGTAAAACCAGCAACTAAGACCTTGGCAGAGCTCCTGACACTCTTAGAGGATCACTTCCAGCCTAAACCACTAGAGATTGCAGAAAGATTTCGGTTTTATCAGAGGCAGCAGCAGCCAGGTGAAGAAATTAAAGCTTATGTGCTCGCCCTCCGCAGACTAGCCTCTACCTGTTCTTTTGGGGAGTACCTACCTACTGCACTGAGAGATAAGTTTGTCATGGGACTGAACAGTGAGTCTAGCCAAAAGAGACTGCTAACAGAGAAAGACCTTACCCTAACAAAGGCAATTGAAATAGCTTCAGTGATGGAAATGGCTGTGAAAGATACAGAGGAATTGAACCCCCAGGCCAGAAGGGAAGAGGTGAAACAGGAAGTTTTCAGAACAGCAGTCAAGCCCACAGTCGCAAACTGGAAAAATAGACCCCCACCAAGTCGGGAGTCAGCTTGCTACCGTTGTGGGAATACAGACCATGATCATAAAGTCTGCCGGTTTAAGGATCAGACCTGTCATAATTGTGGTAAAACAGGCCATCTGAAACGAGTTTGCCATAGCAAGAAGGTGCGAGATAAACAACCTCTGAAGCCCAAGACAAAGACATATATGGTGGGAAGATATACATCTGAGTCAGAGGATGAGGAAGTGCTCCACAGATTAGACATACATCATATGCATTCAGCACCCTCCGCAATGACTGTAGAGGTAACCATTGAGGGAAAGAAACTCAAGATGGATGTAGACACAGGAGCAGCAGTTTCAGTTATCACTCAGAAACAATGGAGACAACTTCAGACCCGAACAACTGTCCGCCCAACACCAATCAAACTACAGATATACTCAAAGCAGATACTCCACCCACTGGGTTACGCGAAAGTACAGGTATTGTACAAGGGTCAGACAAAGAGACTGCCATTATATATCCTAGAAAATGGGGGACCCCCTCTCTTTGGGAGAGACTGGATTGCTCACTTTGGTATGCCAGACATCGCCATAAATCCCTGTAACACTGTTACAATTCCATTAGGAGATAATGAGAGATGGGTGGTGTCCCTGAAGCAGCGGTTCCCAAAGATCTTTGATGACCAGTTGGGGAAAATAAAGCATGACTGTGTGAGACTCAAGCTGAAACCCAACGCTCAGCCTAAGTTCTTCAAAGCTCGGACAGTACCTTTCGCACTCCGAGCAGGAGTGGAAGCAGAACTAAGTCGGCTGGAGGAACAAGGTGTCATCTCAAAGGTAGAGCACAGCGAGTGGGCATCACCGGTTGTACCAGTAAAGAAAGCGAATGGGGACTTACGCATTTGTGGCGATTTCCGCATGGCACTGAACTCCCAACTGGAAATAGACCAGTATCCTCTACCCAGAGTAGATGACATTTTTGCCTCTCTTGCAGGGGGTCAAAAGTTCACCAAGCTTGATCTCAAACAAGCATATTTACAGTTTGAGGTCCATCCTTCTTCCCGCAAGTTTCTGACCATCAACACCCACAAGGGGCTGTATGAGTACAATCGGATGGTGTTTGGTGTAGCCTCTGCCCCAGCCATTTGGCAACGAAAAATGGATGAGATTTTGGCGGACATTCCTTTCACGCAGTGCCTGCTAGATGACATGCTCATCACGGGACGGACGGACCAGGAACACAAGCGGAACGTGGAGCTTGTGTTGGCGAGACTCCAAGAGCAGGGTCTGAAAGTGAACTTGGCAAAATGCCAATTCATGGTGCCTAAATTGGAGTTTTGTGGCCACCTTGTGGATGCAGAGGGTATACACACCACGGAAGCCAAGGTTGATGCTTTAGTCAAAGCTCCTGCCCCAACCAACGTCCAGCAGCTGCGATCATACCTTGGCTTGCTGAACTATTACCACAAATTCCTGCCAGATCTGGCACACACCTTGTTTCCGTTGAACAAGCTTTTGGAGAAACACTCCAGATGGGACTGGTCAGTTGCATGCCAACGTGCTTTCGAAGTCTCTAAGCGGAAGCTGTTGGCGTCACGCATGCTCGTGCACTATGACCTCCAGAAGCCTCTCACCTTGGCTTGTGATGCCTCACCCTATGGTCTGGGGGCTGTACTATCTCACATCTTACCAGATGGGTCAGAAAAACCAGTGGCATTTGCCTCCAGGTCTTTGACAAAAGCAGAAAGCAATTACTCACACATTGACAAAGAGGCTCTTGCACTGATATGGGCAATTAAGAAGTTTCATCTTTACCTGTATGGTAGGGAATTCACCATACTGACAGACCATAAACCACTCCTTCAGATCTTTAGCCCTGACAAAGGCATCTCTCAGACTACTGCGGCCCGCCTCCAACGCTATGCCCTATTCTTGGGAGCATACAGCTACAAAATCCAGTATCGTGGTCATGATGCTAATGCTAATGCGGACGCAATGTCCCGACTGACAGGGAGGTCGATGGACTCTTCTCCACCGGTCAAGAGTTGTCGTTACACCAACCTGTCCTTCTTGTCTTCTGGGGAGATAGCAGCCCCTACAGCCAAGGATACCTTTCTGAAAACAATACTCTCCTGGGTACGGTCCGGTTGGCCTGCAACCGTCACACAGGATTATGAACCTTATTTCCGTAGGCGTATGGAATTAACTGTAGCTGGCAACTGTGTTTTATGGGGAGACCGAGTGATCATTCCACAGACACTCCGGAGACACATTCTGGACTTGCTACATACTGGTCATCCCGGGGGCACACGTATGAAACAAAAGGCCCGAGGCTATGTGTGGTGGCCAAACCTAGACTCAGATATCACGACATATGTGAATGCTTGTGCTGGATGTGCACAAACGGCAAAAGACCCTCCTCGAGGGTGCGTCCAGCCCTGGACTTGGCCCACGGTTCCTTGGTTTCGCCTACACTTGGACTTTGCAGGCCCGATCAGAGGACATACCTTCTTGATCATAGTGGACGCCCATTCAAAGTGGCCTGAGGTAATTCCTGTTACTCAGCCAACGACTAAGGCAACGGTTTCCATACTGTTACATCTCGCTGCTACGTTTGGATACCCCAGAGAAATCGTTACAGACAACGGTGCACAGTTCACCAGTCAGGAGTTTCAGCGTTTCCTGACTGCCCACAACATCAAGCACAAGTTGACCGCACCCTACCACCCGGCTACAAATGGTCAAGCAGAACGGTTTGTGCAGACTTTTAAACGCTATTTCAAAGCTACAGTGGCTGCAAGTAAACAACAGTCCCTGTCACCCCAGCAGCTGGACTCCTTCCTTTCTGCTTACAGAAACACACCACATGCAACCACCGGGAAAACTCCAGCAGAACTTCTTCTGGGTCGGCAGCCATGGACTGTTTTGGACATGCTCCGCCCTCAAACAGTCCAGGAACATGTACTGCAGTCCCAAGACAAGATGGTCAAACACCATGAGCTCCCCCGATTCACAGCCCAACAAACGGTATGGGCCCGATCTTATGGGGCTTCCAACACCCGTTGGCTTCCTGCTGTCATTGCAGAGACTTTGGGACCCAAGATGTATAGGGTCTGCCTGGAAGATGGTTCCATTTGCAGACGGCATGCGGACCAACTGCGTCCTCGGTTTCAACTGCCCGAATCCCTGACGCCGGCAGAACCACCAGTGTCGCAAGGAACTGCTCCCAGTGGATCAGAATGCACGGGGACTGATGATTGGGGGGACTCTGAACTTTTGCACTCGGCTCCAACAGAGCCCTCCAGCCCTGGTCCGGAGGTCTGTTCACCCACTGAGCTGGTGGATCCGTTCTTGGCCCCGCCGGGGCCGATTCCGGCCAGCCCTGTTTCCTCCGGTCCCGAGTCGCTGGGTGCCCACCCTCAACGACACTGTCGCCCTCCTGACCGGTTTCAGCTTCAAGACCCGTTACGAGACTTTCGACGGGGTCGCCGAAAGTGATCCGATGACATTGTATCCCCGCAACTGTCCCCGGTTCACATCTGGATGCAGGAATCTCCTGTGTTTGGAGGACTGTTATTGGACAGTTATTAGTTAATGTTTTGTGCCTTTTCTTGTTTTGTTGTAATTTGTTTTTTTTTAGGGATGGATGGAAGGTGTTATACCTGAAGGGTTCCACATGTACTGTCACTTTAAGGCTGGCTCCACCCAGGAGTGATGACAAGGGTCAAGGGGCATAGTAGCCATCTTAGAGCACATGTAAGGAAGCATAATAAGATGTACTGTCCTTAGATGCATGTTGCAGTGTACAGTGAGTACTGAAATAAACATCCATTGTTCCAGACCAGAGTCTTGTGTCTCTCACAACTCAGAGGATATAACACTTTTTTTGCCACAAATAGAGCTTTCTTCTTGTGGCATTTGATCACCTCTGCGACAATTTTGAAAAAAATATATATTTTTTTTACTTTCTGCTATAATACATATCCCCCCAAAAATATATATAAAAAAATATTCATTTATCAGTTTAGGCCAATATGTATTCTGCTACATATTTTTGGTAAAATAAAATCACAATAAGCGTATATTGATTGGTTTTCACAAAAGTTATAGCGTCTACAAAATAGGGGAAAGATTTAGGGACTTTTTTTTAAAGCTGTTTTTACTAGTAGTAATGGCTGGGATCATTGCGGCAGTTTTCCTGTTTAGTAAAGCATTGATACACTACAGAAGTCTAAGTCTAAGAACCTTAATAGATATAGACGCAAAGCAAAACACCCAGGTACCATGTGATCACTGGTGACCAATCACAGATCCCACACAGTGGTAAACAATGATGTCATGAATGAATTCCTTTCATGACTCTTTAGTATATTTAGAAAAATCACCGCTCTCCCAGTCCAGCTTAAGTTGTTAACATGTGTGAGATGGCTTTAGCCTTACACCACTCCACAAGCCACGCCCTCTGACATGTTTCACCCCACCCAATGGGGCTTAGTCATAGAGGTCCTGAGCAACAGTGGAACTATATATATATATATATATATATATATATATATATATATATATATATATATATATATATATCTTCCTTTTTTGCTTAGAGCGGCACTACAAAAATACATACAATACATATAGTATCTGGTCTGCCCGCAATGGGCCAATACAGTGTGCATGAGCTGGGTGACGTACTGGTACATCATGATGCTTGCTAGTGTTGCCAACTTCCCGCAGCAATTTTTACTGACAAAACATGCAAAATTTTCTGGCGGAGAACATTTTTTACTAACAACCCAAAAAATTACAGAACTCCTATTAAAAATTAAGACAATTAATATTTAACCACCTCAGTACAGGGCATTTTCACCCCTTCCTGACCAAGCCATTTTTCAGCTTTCAGCGCTGTCACACTTTGAATGACAATTGCGTAGTCATACAACACTGCACCCAAATTAAATTGTTATAATTTTTTCCCCACAAATAGAGCTTTCTTTTGGTGGTATTTGATCACCTCCGCATTTTTTATTTTTTGCGCAATAAACAAAAGAAGAGCGACAAATTTAAAAAAAAAACTATATTTTTTACTTTTTGCTATACTAAATATCCCCAAAAAATATATAAAAAAAAATTTTTTTTCCTCAGTTTAGGCCGATACATATTCTTCTACATATTTTTGGTAGAAAAAAATTGCAATTAGCGATTATTGATTATTGATTATCTGCCAAAAGTTTACACACACAGATCCACGGTCCCGCTGTGTTACCGGGCAATCGTGGGTGCCCAGCGGACATCGCGGCCGCTGGGCACGCGCATCGGGTGCCCAGTATGGTTGCCACCTCATCCCTTTAAACCCGAACACATATTAATTACACAGGTTCTGTGGCTGATTAAAGTTGTAATTAAACTCACTTGGTGCCTTATCTGCATTTAATTAGCCTCAGAACCTGTGTAATTCAAAGGTGTTCGGGTTTAAAGGGATGAGGTGGCAACTCTAGTGCCCAGTGACACGGCGAGCGCGCTCCCTGGAGTGCACTGAAGGGGAGGACGTCATATGACGCCCTCCCGCACTGAGAGCTGCGCCGCCTGGCCGTCAATTGACAGCCGGCGCTCGCAAGGTAGTTAAACACAATATAGAAAAACTGACATTACCCATTTCAAGAAATTTGCTTGGTTTAAAAAGTCAACATAGCATGACAAATTATAAGCCCCTTATATTTACAGACAGTTGTAAAAATCACAGATTTTTACAAACTGTCCGTAAATGTACGGACAGTTGGCAACCCTGGTGGCTGCTCAAGCCATTGGCTGGTCAGCAAGTGGTTAACAAATACAAACACTTCCTGTTTCCTTTCTGAAAAGAAATAGACTGCAATTGCAGTGAACAACCAATAGATGGCTCCCTGATCAACACAATAATAATATGATAAACAGTACAAAGTGACTGTGATTTCTATGCTGCTATATCAGACCAGAAAGAAGACAGTGATCCTGAATGATGCCTGAGCAAATATGGCTCCCTCCTTCTGGAGAGAAAATTCGATGAAGGCATTGTAAGGTGAGTGACTGTGATCTCTGTGATAATTACTTGGAAGTGTTACAATGACACATTACTTACACATTACTTACCCTGTGTGCCCTTACATGAAAACATATACTAAGCTAGGTCCATTTTAAATTACTTTAGAGAATACAGATCCTAAGAAAATGTAATCCCAGAACCTGGATAGATATGATATGTCAGTACTTAACCCAGAACTATTCTAACTGTATTATAACCAGATTTCAAAAACCAACAATGCTTTTTAAGCCAAAGAAGCCTTGCGCTATTTAGGGCAAGCATGTCCAAAGTCCGGCCCGTGTTCCGGTTTTATACGGCCCCACTGGTAATTTATATATATATATATATATATATATATATATATATATATATATGTATATATCTTTTGTGGCCCCCAACGAATCCCCGAGCGCCGCAGATATATACCGTATTTATCGTTCCTCAGAGGGGACGGGGGCAGGACGAGTGCCATCAGATTACATACAGGAGAATCTCTTGTTTACTCAGTGGCCTCTGTAATAGGAAGTCCTGTCTCCTGGGCCGGCATTGGACGACTGTTCTGTCTATCATAGGAGGCGGGACTTTGTATTAAAGAGGCCGCTGAGTAAACAGGAGATTCTCCTGTATGTATTCTGTTGGCGCTTGTCTCGCCCCCTTCCTGTCCCCTCCGAGGCTGCAGATGGGCATGGATCAGGCTGCACTGATGGCAATGGTGAGGCTGCATTTAGAGGCTGCATTCATGGCTATGGTGAGGCTGCATTCATGGCTATGGTGAGGCTGCATTCATAGCTATGGTGAGGCTGCATTCATGGCAATGGTGAGGCTGTAATCATGGCAATGGTGAGGCTGTAATCATGGCAATGGTGAGGCTGTAATCATGGCAATGGTGAGGCTGCAATCATGGCAATGGTGAGGCTGCAATCATGGCAATGGTGAGGCTGCATTCATGGCAATGGTGAGGCTACAGATGGGCAATGATTAGGCTTCAGATGGGCACCAATTAGGCTGCATTAATGGGCACTGACCCTTATTTTGCTTCACAGTTCTTTGTTTAAAAAAAATTTTTTTCCCTGAAACTTCCCTCTTGAATGTTTGTGTTATACCCCGATACACCGATAAATACGTTATATACAAATAACACGCCCAAGCTCATCCTTAGACTCTTCACTACACACACACTTCTTGTTGGGCAGTGCATTAGTTAATTTGCATTTTTTCTTTAATGGTTCAAAGAATGTCAGGCAAAATGGTCGGCCCTCACACATGTTCACTTTATCAAATCTGGACCTTTTTGAAAAAAGTTTGGACACCCCTGATTTAGGGAGTCTTAAAAGTTATAAACCAACAGAATAGTTATAAAAAAAAGGACCTTAGTCATTTATCTACCCTCAGTGTGTCACAGTTCATAAAGTCTAAAACAGCAGCAAAAAAAAGCATTCGATTTCCTTCCTCTGCGTCATGTGTTCATCATGAGGATGAAGTGGTGAAGATCCAGTTCTGTCTGCTTGAGACAGAAATGGATCAGGCGGCAGTCTTCCATGTTCACACACTGCACTCATCATCCTCCTGGACCTGAACTGACTACATATCGTTCTTCTATTATCAATTTTAAAGATGAAGTAAAGCGCTTCTTTTTTTTTTTTTCCTGACCTGCAAAGTAAAGCCATAATGTGCTAGTATGCACCGCATACTAGCACATTATGTGAAACTTATCTGCAAACGAAGCCCTTGTCACCGCTGGAGGCAGCATCCATCTTCACCCATCTTCCTTCCGGCTCCGCGGACTCTGGCTGTGTGACTGGCCGGAGCTTCGTGACGTCACTCTCGTGCATGCACGTGGGAGCCGCCGGTCACAGCACAGGGCTCTGAAGAAATGGCACGGGTGGGCCGTTCCTTCAGAGTGCATGTGCCGATGATGTCATTGGCTGCATATACAGTAAATATCTCCTAAACATTGCATGTTTAGGAGATATTTACAGTACCTATAGGTAAGCCTCATTATAGGCTTACCTATAGGTACAAACAATCAATGAAAGTTTACTTCCACTTTAAGGTGTCTTGTTTCTGTAGCACCCTGGGGTTTAGTCAGGGAGCTCCTCACAAATTTACTCACCAGGAGTAGTTGTCTTGGTCAATTGATAGAGATCTATTGATTTCTCCCTAAGTTTGGCCTTGTTGCACCTTTCTCTTCTACCACTAGGTGGCCAGGTACTTGGAGGTACTAGATATGAGAAGGACAACCCAAGGTCAGGTTATGGGTATATGGGGTATCTCAGCCAATGGGCAGGGGTTTTCTTGAATCCCCTGGCCTGCTGGGAGAACCTATATATTCGGGTGGAGTCAGGTGATCTATGTTCTGTGCCACTTGGACGGCTGTCGTGGTGGACGTGTGCCGTATGCCCCGGGCTGCTAGGCCGGAGATTGGGCCTAACAAGAAGTGACGGGTCTGTCGGCCGGAGAACCTGTCAGTTGTCGGAGGTAAAGGGGAAGCTGTCGCCACAAAGGGACCAGCCACCTTTACCAGGGACCACAGTGAGTAACTGAAGCAAGTACCGGAACCACATTCTCACCGAAAGGGCACGGTGGAGAATCGGGACACTTCAGGCGGTGATCAAGTCAGGGACCCAACCCGCAGAGGAGACGCTTGCAGAGCAGCCTTGTGAGTCAAGCCAGGGACCTCGCCGGTTAGCAGGGGTGAAGCTTAAGAAGTATCTGGAGTGCCAACCTAGGGACCCAGCAGGGAAGCATGGGTGACGCTTGAGGGGATACCACCGCAAACTTTGGAGGAGCTCAAGGGATTCAGAGTCAGTGAATCAGAGGGTCTAGTGAGAGACCAGGAGCTCAGTATTGAAGGACTACAATAGGCAGTTGTAGTGAAGCTGAATGGACTGTTACCATAGGACAGCAATCCTGCATGTGCAGTTGTGACTCCTTGCTGGGGCCTTCCCCTGCACAGCTGTTCTCCTATTGAAGTCTTGGAGTCTGCCAATTGAACTTGCAACTACCTAAGGGTCCAGTGTCCTGGCCCAAATCCTCTTTCCCGCAAAAATACAAAAAGGACTGTTAAAAGAAATAAAACCTCTTTTGCATCCAAGAAGTGTCTGGCGCCCAATGACTTTCACCATCTTTGCACCCACTATGCCTCACAACCCACCACATATTGAAGGATGTCAGCAATCTTTGGCCTTGGAGGTCCTCATTAGACTGGACAAGGCCAGAGACCTTGGTACATTTCTTTGTCTAGGCACAAATAACTGCAGCTCTGTAATCAATAATACACCATTAAATGTATTTTATAAATACACGTTATGCAAGCACATCAATGTGACCTGGTATCAACCTCTTGCAATCCCTGCACAGTGGGGCTGGATTGTAGGGAGGAAGCAGCACATGGAAGATAAGCTCTTCACTGTGCTGTTTCTTCTTTAAGGCTGGGTTCACACTGCTGTATATAGTGGCTCATAGGGGTCCCGTGCCCTGTTTACCGTTTCAGATCCGATTTTGGTCCCAATTTTTGGCTGAATTCGGACCTGAAACGGAGCAGGACTGTGTAATTTGCTCCGCAGCCGCCCCGGAGCTGTGCGAACCGGCTTCATTGAGAGCCCGTCACAGTCTCCTGACATGTGAATTTGATGTGGTATGTTGAAAGTGGGTTGAATAATGCTGACCATCAGGCCGAGGATATTTAGCGACTGAAAAATAAGAAATGCCATTTGGTGAATCTTACAGCAAAAGCTGTTTTTGTAGTATCTTTGAAATTGGTTATTCATTTTTATTTTGTGGCTGGAGTTCTGCATTAAATGCTCATTTAGTCAGGGGGGGGGGGGGGGAATTAACCACTTGCTTACTGGGCACTTAAACCCCCTTCCTGCCCAGACCAATTTTCAGCTTTCAGCGCTCTCACAATGACAATTGCGCAGTTATGCAACACTGCACCCAAATAAATGTTTTATCATTTTTTTTCCTTTTGGTGGTATTGAATCACTGCTAAGTTTTTTATTTTTTGCTAAAAGAAACGAAAAAAGACCAAAAATTTTGAAAAAAAGTATAGTTTGTTATAAAATTTTGAAAACAGGTAATTTTTCTCCTTCATTGATAGGCACTGGTAGGTGACACTGATAGGCAGCACTGATCTGTGGCACATCTCTCCCGCAGGCAGTTCACACTACCCTCTGCGAACCGCTGCAGGTGTCAAAACAAAGTTAATGACATCCCCAGATCGGTTCACTGAACTGTGAACTCGCACAGGAATCGGATCGCATTGGTGAGAACACCCATGCGATCCGATTTCAGTGCAGGGGAAAAAAGACTCTGCAATTTTTTCTGCAAATCTAATGCGAGTTCTGCCATACAACTGTATGGCTGACCTTGCATCGCACAGATGTCGCATGTGATCGGCACCTGCGGCACGGGTGCAAATCACATGCGATGTCTGAGATTGCATACGTGTGAACCATTCTTGAAGGTCTGCTTTCATAATTGGAATGTAAGAGAGTGCCTGCACCTGTGGGAGGGAGGCAATAGGTAAGTTCTCCTCAACTTTAAACCTACTATGACTTAAGCTGGCCATACAGTATACATAGATAAGTTGGCGCTTGCATCAAGGTTGGTGTTAGCACGCCAGTCTGTTGGACATCATGGGGGATGGGAATGGTCAAGAGAAGCTAAAATTTACTAATGAAAGTCCATATAGTTAATGCAATAGCGCCTGGAGAGGCAGCCCAGTGAAAAGTAAAAAGCAACTTCTGGAACAGCTTGGGATATTAGATTAAAATTTATTGCACAAATGGATGTAGGTACTTACAAAGGTGAAGTGACAATAGGCATTGGGCACAAAGTGCAGGGCATCCGCGGAGAGGGTACATCCGGAAGGCTTCTCGCTGAATGCTCAGAGTGGGCCACTCCGTGGCAGCCGACACTTCCTGGAATCTGGATTGCACAGGGAGTCGGGGATGACGTCAATTCCGGGACATGGTGAACCAATAGGTGTTTATGTGTTTATGATGAACCAGACGTCATCAGGGGCGTGGCGACGTATACAAGCCTTGCTAAAGCTTGTATACGCAGCCACTCTTGTATACGTGGCCACGCCCCTGATGATGTCTGGTTACAACGAAACTTAGTGTGAGGAGTTGGGTTACATGACGTTGCCAAGCTCGACAGCCGGTCATCACACTGGATGGAAACAGTGATCGTTTTTATTGGATTGAAATGCGCTTTTTACTGAATTGTTTGTGAGTATTCTGGCTTTTGCTGTACTCTTATTAAATGTACTTGTCAGTAATACTGCGCTATGAAGTTTTTGTTTTGCCGCGTACACACGTGCAGACTTTTCCCGGCGGACCTAGTCCAGCGGACAATCCGCCGGACTTTCCAGCTGGCTTCGCCGGACTTTGCCCACACACGCGCGGACTTGCCCACACACGCGCGGACTTCTCCGGCGGACAATCCGCCGGCCAAAGTCCGCGGGACTTTTGAAAATGAACGGACTTGCCCACACACGGAGCAGTCCGTTCATTTAGAACGTAACTTCAGGTTACGGAGCTAGCGTAGGCAGTAAATGCCGCCGCGCTAGCTCCGTAACCTGGCATGGATTTAAAGGGACTCCCCACGCCGAAAAACGGCGTGGGGGTTCCCCCCAAATCCATGTCAGACCCTTATCCGAGCACGCAGCTTGGCCGGCCAGGAAAGGGGTGGGGACGAACGAGCGCCCCCCCCTCCTGAGCCGTACCAGGCCGCGTGCCCTCAACATGGGGGGTGCCCTGGGGAAAGGGGGGCCGTGCGCCCCCCCCACCCCAAAGCACCTTGTCCCCATGTTGATGAGGACAAGGGTCTCTTCCCGACAACCCTGGCCGTTGGTTGTCGGGGTCTGCGGGCGGGGGGCTTATCGGAATCTGGGAGCCCCCTTTTATAAGAGGGCCCTCAGATCCCGGCCCCCCACCCTATGTGAATGAGTATGGGGTAAGATGTACCCCTACCCATTCACCTAAGGTGTAAAATGTAAAGTAAAAAAACACCCACACTTTTGAAAAAATAGTTTATTGCACTGCTCCGGGGGTCTTCTTCCGTCTTGGGGGTCTTCTCGCCGGACTCCTCCGCCATTTACCAAGCTCTTTTACCGAGCGGAGAAGTCCGGCTACCTTCTTCGTCGTCGCCGCCGTCGTCTGGGGGTCTCGATCCGCCTTCGGGGGTCTTCCGGGGGTCTCTTCTGTTCTTGCGGCGGTCGTCGTTTTCCGCGCCGCCGGCGCCGCCTTCTTCTTCTTGTTCTTGTTCTTGTTCTTCTTCCGATGTTGACACGTCGCTCTCTCTGGCCGGAATGGCAGAGCCGCGCTGTGCTGGGACTTATATAGGGACAAGGGGACAGGGTCACATGCTCATGTCACATGGTGACCCCGCCCCCTGTGATGTCACAGTCCCAGCATCCTCCGGGACTGTGACATCGCAAGGGGGCGGGGTCACCATGTGACATGAGCATGTGACTGTCACAGGTACTCACCCGGGCCGATATGCTGAGAGCTGCTCCCCTTGCGACTAGGTGCACGATGCCTCTGGAGTGGGTACAGAGGTCACCGGGCACAAAGATGCACGGGTTGCCAGCAGGTGTGTTGCAGGTGGTGTGAAGTAGCGACGTTGACCAGGAGAGGCTGATGCTGCACTGGAAGTAGACACCTGGCAGAGCTGTGGTCAGGCAGAGGTTATAGAGGTACCAGAACATATGCTGGAGGAGGACCCTCAGGAGCATGAGAGAACTGAAAGTCCAGAACACCGAGCAGGGGGTCAAGCACAAGGAACCAGAGATTGTCCAGTAAGCAGGCCGAGGGTCAAGCACAGGTGATCAGGCAGCAGAAGTATCCAGGAGGCAAGCCAGGGGTCAAACACAGGTAAGTAACTCAGAGAATGTCCAGTAGGCAGGCCGAGGGTCAAGCACAGGTGATCAGGCAGCAGAAGTATCCAGGAGGCAAGCCAGGGGTCAAACACAGGTAAGTAACTCAGAGAATGTCCAGTAGGCAGGCCGAGGGTCAAGCACAGGTGATCAGGCAGCAGAAGTATCCAGGAAGCAAGCCAGGGGTCAAACACAGGTAAGTAACGGCAGCTGTGGTCAGACAGATTCCGGGTCGGCACAGGTAGTCAAGCAGGTGCAGGGTATAGGGTACTGGATACAGGATACAGGATACAAGGACTGGAGCCAGGACTCAGGAAGAGACAACAAACCAGCAATTTGTGAGCAAACAAGGGAAGCCTTTTATAGGCCAGGTGAGTGGTCAGGTGGGATACCCGGACGAGTGCGCATGCGCACTCGTCTTCTGTCAGCGCCGCGCACAGCGGTGAGCCGCACTGGCTGGGCTGTGTCAGATACCCGAGTGCCACAGACCCGCGCATGCGCACCCGCTACCCGGCGTACCTGTACTAATCGTTGCGCTGCTGTACCGCGCGTGCGCCGCCCTGGAACCCGGCGGTGAGGCACGGTATTTCCCTGACAGTGCCCCCCTCCTAAGGGCAGCCTCCGGATGCCCACTTCAGGGTGTCTTTGGTGATATTCTCGTATTAAACGAGGGGCGTGGATGTTTTCTGATGGCTCCCAGGAGCAGTCTTCCGGGGGATAACCCTTCCATTTGACTAGGTACTGAACCTGTCCCCTTCTTTTTCGGAGATCCAGAATCTTTTCAACCTCGAATTCTTCCTCTCCTTGGATGGTGATGGGTGGAGGAAGTGGCATCTGCCTGTCAGGGAAAGAATTGGCAATTACAGGTTTCAGCAAAGAAGCATGGAATACTGGGTGGATCCTATAGGAACTGGGGAGATCTAGTTCAAAGGACACTGGGTTGATCACCCTCTTGACCTCAAAAGGGCTGATGAACCTGGGACCGAGTTTCCGAGAAGGACAGGGGAGTTTCAAATTAGCGGTTGACAACCAAACTTTCTCACCAATCTGGAAAGGTGGGCATTCTTTCCTGCCCCGATTGTACTGTACCTCGTACCCCCTTTGTGCTTCCTTCATGGCCTGCTGGATCCGGAGAAAGTTGTCCTGGATATGCCTGACTAATTCCTGTGCAGCTGGAGTAGGGACGTCTGGAATGGAATCTGGAAGAAAAGAGGGGTGATAGCCGTAGGTTAATGGCAGAATGCAAGGAATTATTATAGGCAAACTCCGCGTAGGGTAGCAGGCCTGACCAGTCATCTTGGGAGTATGAACAAAAACATCTCAGATACTGTTTGAGGGTCTGATTGGTGCGCTCAGTTTGGCCGTTGGTTTGTGGGTGGTATGCTGAAGACATGGAAGTCTTAATTTCAAGGGATCTGCAGAGGTCTCTCCAGAACCTGGAGGTGAACTGTACCCCCCGGTCTGAGGTGATGTTAGCTGGTACTCCATGTAATCTTATAACCTCTTTGATGAAGATGTCTGTAGTAGCGGAGGCCGAAGGGGTACCCTTCATGGGCAGGAAGTGGGCCATCTTTGAAAGGCGGTCTATCACAACCAGAATTGTGGTAAAGGAATCTGAGGGAGGTAAGTCTACAATGAAGTCCATAGAGATCTCCTTCCATGGACGTTCCGGGACGGGTAGAGGTCGTAACAGACCCCAGGACTTGATGTTGGACCCCTTGTTCCTCTGACAGGTGTTACAAGAAAGTACATAATCTTGGCAGTCCTTTTTCCAGCCCGGCCACCAGTAGGACCGACCTACCAAGTCCGCTGTTTTCTGTATTCCGAAATGGCCGGACATCTTGTGGTCGTGAAGGGTCTGCAGGACTTGGAGTCTGACGGGAGGAGGAACAAATATTCTGGCATGGGCCCAAAGTAAGTCCTGTTTCCTTTCAAGAAAAGGTAACGTAGGAGAGGAGAACTGGTTGGAGGCTTGTTTAAGGGCTGCGGTCAAGTCAGGTTGAATCGCATGGAGGAAATTGTGGGCGGACAGGATGGTAGCAGGTTCCTTAGAGGACTCAGTGTCCAGGAACATACGGGATAAGGCGTCCGCCTTGCCATTCTTGGAGCCGGGACGGTAAGTGATGTGGAAGTTAAATCGGGAAAAGAACAAGGCCCAGCGGGCCTGTCTGGGTCTAAGGCGTTTTGCTGCCCTGAGGTACTCCAAATTGCGATGATCTGTGAAGATAAGAATGGGTTGGGAGGCTCCCTCTAGCAGGTATCTCCATTCTTCAAGAGCGAACTTAATCGCAAGTAATTCCCGATCGCCTACGTCGTAATTCCTTTCAGGGGGACTCAACTTTCGGGAGGCAAAGGCGACCGGGTGGAGTAGGGCCTTTGGGCCACTTCTCTGCGATAGGATTGCTCCCATAGCAGAATCAGAAGCGTCCACTTCTAGGACGTAGGGAAGTTCAGGGTCAGGGTGCTGCAGGATGGGTGCGGAGGAAAAAAGTTCCTTGAGCTTCTCAAATGCGCCTTGCGCTTGGGGTGTCCATTGGAACTTGACTTTCTGACGGGTAAGTTGGGTGATTGGGGACACAATGGCAGAAAACCCCTGAATGAACCGTCTATAAAAGTTAGCAAAGCCGATAAAACGTTGGACTGACCTTTTGTCTGTGGGGGCAGGCCAATCCTGGATAGCCTTCACTTTTTGTGGGTCCATCAGTACTCCTCCGGTGGTAATGATAAAGCCCAGGAACTGGATGGTGTCTGTCTCGAACTCGCATTTCTCTCCTTTGACGTAGAGCCCGTGTTTACGTAGGATGAGGAGAACTTTCCGGACATGTTGACGGTGAGTTTCTAGAGAGTCAGAGAAAATCAGAATATCGTCAAGATATACAATGAGGAAGTAATCCAGATACTCACGGAAGATGTCGTTGACAAGGTGCTGGAAGGTAGCTGGGGCATTACAAAGTCCAAATGGCATGACCAGGTACTCGAAATGGCCGAATCTGGACCTAAAAGCCGTCTTCCACTCATCCCCAGAGCGTATTCTAACCAAGTTGTAGGCCCCACGGAGATCGAGCTTGGTGAAAACTTTGGCAGTCCTGAGCCGCTGGAAAAGTTCGGGGATGAGTGGGAGTGGGTACCTGTTCTTGATAGTAATTTTGTTGAGTTCCCTGTAATCCACACAGGGTCTGAGGGAACCGTCCTTCTTTTCAACAAAGAAAATCCCAGCCCCTGCTGGCGAAGAAGATGGTTGAATGAACCCTTTAGCGAGATTTTCATCAATATACACCCGTAGGGCTTCAAGCTCAGTTTCAGACAAGGGGAAGATCCTTCCGAAGGGGATCTCAGCCCCTGGTAGGAAATCAATCGGACAATCATATGAACGGTGAGGGGGAAGGACTTCGGCCTTTCTTTCATCAAAAATGTCCATGAAATCTCGATAGGGTGCTGGAACATGTTGCAGGTCCTTGGTACTGGGTTGCATGGCAAGATGGGTAAGAGGTCCTGCGGATTTATCCGGGAAGCAGTGCTGCAGGCAGTAAGGGGAGGAGAACACCACTTCTCTGTTGATCCAATCGATCCGAGGATTGTGGGCCAGTAACCAGGGATACCCCAGGATGATGGGGAACATAGGAGAGTGGATTACATCAAAACGTAAAAGTTCGTGGTGGCCCGACTTGGTGCAGGTCAGGATGGGAGCGGTTTCCTGGGTGACCGGTCCTGAGCAGGGTGGAGAGCCATCAGCCAGCTGGATTTGAAGAGGTTGCTTCTTGGTTATTAAAGAGAGGTTCAAGTGTCGTCCTAGGGTTAGGTCCATAAAGCAACTGCAGGCTCCGGAGTCAAGGATGGCTCCCAGCTGGAAGGACTCTCCCGCTACCTGTAGGGAGAGTGGAACAGTCAAGTGAAAATGCGGAATTCCAGCAGTGTGTGAGCTCGAGAGGGACCGAGAAGGGCACTTACTGGGTCTTACGGGGCATTTCTGTAAGTAGTGACCGGTGCCTCCGCAGTAGAGACAGAGGTTAGCTTGTCGACGGCGGAGCCTTTCTTCAGCAGATAGGGGGGACCGTGCCAGGCCCAACTGCATAGGCTCCCCATGAGGAGAAGAGCGGGAGTTCCAAGAAGGAGCAGGTTCCGGAGGAACCCGGGGCATCATCCAGGTGGGCCGGGGGCTCTGAAGTTTCTCTGCCCGTCGTTCCCGCAACCGACGATCAAGTTTAATGACAAGTTGGCAGAGGTCTGCAAAGGTGGTTGGGATCTCTCCTCGGGCCAGTTCATCCTTCAATACTTCGGATAGCCCCAAACGGAATTGGTACTTTAGAGCCGACTCATTCCAATCTGTATCTGCAGCCCATTTGCGAAAATCTACTATATAGTCCTCTACGGGCCTTCTACCCTGGGATAGAGTGTGCAGGGTAGATTCTGCCGTACCTGTGCGTTGGGAGTCCTCGTAGAGTGCTGCCATAGCGGAGAAAAAAGTCTCTACAGAGTTCAACTGTGGGCTCTTTTGTTCCATCAAATGATATGCCCAGGATTGAGGGTCATCCGAAAGCAAACAGATAATAAAACCCACCTTGGTGGATTCCAACTGGAAAGTCCTGGGTTGTAGGGCCAGGTGTAGTAAACAAGAATTTTTAAAAGAGCGAAATTTCCTTCAGTCCCCGGAAAAACGTTCTGGTGTGGGGACCCTGGGATCGGGATTAGACATGTCATAGGTAGGAAGAGCACCTCCAGGTGTTTGTGGGAGAGTGGAGGTGCTGGCTGCAGAGTCAAGTGCTGAAGACGTCCTTCGATCTGAAAGTACCCATCCTGGAGGCGTTGTACAGCCTGAGTAAGGGCTGTCACCTGCTGGCATAAGGCCTCAAGGGGTGAACCAGCTCTGTCGGCCTCGGACATTGGCTGGTTTGTACTGCCACAGGTACTCACCCGGGCCGATATGCTGAGAGCTGCTCCCCTTGCGACTAGGTGCACGATGCCTCTGGAGTGGGTACAGAGGTCACCGGGCACAAAGATGCACGGGTTGCCAGCAGGTGTGTTGCAGGTGGTGTGCAGTAGCGACGTTGACCAGGAGAGGCTGATGCTGCACTGGAAGTAGACACCTGGCAGAGCTGTGGTCAGGCAGAGGTTATAGAGGTACCAGAACATATGCTGGAGGAGGACCCTCAGGAGCATGAGAGAACTGAAAGTCCAGAACACCGAGCAGGGGGTCAAGCACAAGGAACCAGAGATTGTCCAGTAAGCAGGCCGAGGGTCAAGCACAGGTGATCAGGCAGAAGAAGTATCCAGGAAGCAAGCCAGGGGTCAAACACAGGTAAGTAACTCAGAGAATGTCCAGTAGGCAGGCCGAGGGTCAAGCACAGGTGATCAGGCAGCAGAAGTATCCAGGAAGCAAGCCAGGGGTCAAACACAGGTAAGTAACTCAGAGAATGTCCAGTAGGCAGGCCGAGGGTCAAGCACAGGTGATCAGGCAGCAGAAGTATCCAGGAAGCAAGCCAGGGGTCAAACACAGGTAAGTAACGGCAGCGGTGGTCAGACAGATTCCGGGTCGGCACAGGTAGTCAAGCAGGTGCAGGGTATAGGGTACTGGATACAGGATACAGGATACAGGATACAGGATACAAGGACTGGAGCCAGGACTCAGGAAGAGACAACAAACCAGCAATTTGTGAGCAAACAAGGGAAGCCTTTTATAGGCCAGGTGAGTGGTCAGGTGGGATACCCGGACGAGTGCGCATGCGCACTCGTCTTCTGTCAGCGCCGCGCACAGCGGTGAGCCGCACTGGCTGGGCTGTGTCAGATAACCGAGTGCCACGGACCCGCGCATGCGCACCCGCTACCCGGCGTACCTGTACTAATCGTTGCGCTGCTCTACCGCGCGTGCGCCGCCCTGGAACCCGGCGGTGAGGCACGGTATTTCCCTGACAGTGACCCTGTCCCCATGTCCCTATATAAGTCCCAGCACAGCGCGGCCCTGGCATTCCGGCCCGAGAGAGCGTCGGGTCAACATCGGAAGAAGAAGAAGAACAAGAAGAAGAAGAAGGCGCCGGCGGCGCGGAAAACGACAACCGCCGCAAGAACAGAAGAGACCCCCGGAAGACCCCCGAAGGCGGATCGAGACCCCCAGACGACGGCGGCGACGACGAAGAAGGTAGCCGGACTTTTCCGCTCGGTAAAAGAGCTTGGTAAATGGCAGAGGAGTCCGGCGAGAAGACCCCCAAGACGGAAGAAGACCCCCGGAGCAGTGCAATAAACTATTTTTTCAAAAGTGTGGGTGTTTTTTTACTTTACATTTTACACCTTAGGTGAATGGGTAGGGGTACATCGTACCCCATAATCATTCACATAGGGTGGGGGGCCGGGATCTGAGGGCCCCCCTTATAAAAGGGGGCTCCCAGATTCCGATAAGCCCCCCGCCCGCAGACCCCGACAACCAACGGCCAGGGTTGTCGGGAAGAGACCCTTGTCCTCATCAACATGAGGACAAGGTGCTTTGGGGTGGGGGGGCCGCACGGCCCCCCTTTCCCCAGGGCACCCCCCATGTTGAGGGCACGCGGCCTGGTACGGCTCAGGAGGGGGGGGCGCTCGTTCGTCCCCACCCCTTTCCTGGCCGGCCAGGCTGCGTGCTTGGATAAGGGTCTGACATGGATTTGGGGGGAACCCCCACGCCATTTTTCGGTGTGGGGAGTCCCTTTAAATCCATGCCAGGTCACGGAGCTAGCGCGGCGGCATTTACTGCCTACGCTAGCTACGTAACCTGAAGTCACGTGCTAAATGAACGGACTTGCCGATGAGCGGCAAGTCCGTTCATTTTCAAAAGTCCGGCGGACTAGCCTTCTAACGGCGGGATTGTCCGCCGGACTGCCAAGTCCAGCGTATAATTTTAAAACCAAACTTAAAACTTTGGTCCGCCGGACTTTGGCGCCAAAAAGTCCGCCGGCGCCCACACACGAGAGGATTATCCCCTGGACTTGAGTCCAGAGGATAATCCCGCGGGATAGTCCCTTCGTGTGTACGCCGCATTTGTTATACCTATTTACATGATGTCCTGATGTGATGAGAATCTGTCTAAGGAGGATCCTGTTAGAGAAATTAGATTCTTATTTTATGATCATTTATGTATTCTTACAAAAGATTGCTTAGAAGTAAAATAGATTCAAGTTGTTTTGAGTCCTTGAAATGCATATAAATCACAGAGATAAGATAGTTAATTTTTAGTTTACTAATGAGAAAATTAACTTTTGACAGCTACAGCCTGATAAGATAAGACCATCTAATACAGGTGGTTTAGAAATAATTATGTGGAATATGGGAAAGTTATGTTCAGTACATTAATTAAGTTTGACAGGGTCAAACAAAGGCCTGCTTGGGCCCTCATTAAAACTGTTAAAATACATTAATTAAGAAAACACTGATATGTATGTATATTTTATTAATTAGACAATATTGAAAAACGTAGTTGGCTTTGTGTATATATATATATATATATATATATATATATATATATATATATATATATATATATATATATATATATATATATATATATATGTGTATGTGCATATATATATATATATATGTGACGGACCTCGTACCCAAGATGTCCGCCGTAACTGCTTCCTCCGTCCGGTACCACACAATCCAAGACCCCCTTAGCTCACCCAGTCACCAGACAACACCAGTGTAGGCTACATCAGGAATTAATCTTTATTTGACATGTCACACTTATATACAGTTGACAGATGACTCAAGCCTAACCTAATTAGCATGAGCTAATTATCTTAATCAACACTGGGCTCCTTCATTCAATTGCAGGGTTAATTAGCACACACAACAATAGGTGAAACACTTCTACAAGCCAGACTATACTCAATTACATAACACAGGTGGCTGGAGTTCATGAGTCATGACATTAGCGTCTCTTGCTAATATGCCAAATACACATACAGATTCTATGTGTATTGGGGGGCCAGCATGGACCTGAATCCAAGTACCACCAGCTCAGGGGTCCCAGGCCTGCAGCTCAAAGAGCACTGTTCCCCCAAACTCAGTCCCCTCCAACAGCCTGTGTCTCGGCCAGGTCCGTCACATTTCTCCCCTTTCGGCAGGAGACTAACACAGGAGGAGACCCCAGACGGGTTGACTCCGAAGTTAGTCAGTGGTTCCAGTCCTCTAATGCCTGTACCCACACAGTACCCCAAACAAATTGTTTCAAACAGAGCACTCACCCAGCCAACCTCTGCCTCTCTCAAAGAACATATCTGCCGCTGGGGAGAGGCCTGGACTGGCCCTTCTCCCTGGAGTCTTTTCAGCCGCTGGAGAGAAGACAGGGTGACTGGGCTCACTCCATCATGCTGTTGGGGATCTGGGCCGACAGCCCAGCATCCCTGGGGTATACAGGTGGGGACTGCAGTCCCATCCCCCTTTACAGGAAATCTGTCCTGTTTTAGTTGCGGGCAGAGGCCAGCAGCGCTCTGTTCCGTTGCCAGCAGTTCAGCTGGGCGTAGGAGCTTCCCTACATCATCTCCTCCAGCTAACTGTTGGGGAGAGAGGCCGACTGCCCCAGCTCCCTGGAACTCCGCAGCTGTTGCTGGTGCTGGACAGAGGTGGGTAGCACTCTGCCCTGTTGCCAGCACTTCTGCTGGGGACCCCACACCCTCCGCTCTGGTTAACCGTTGGGGCAGGAGGCTGGCTTCCTCCACTCCCAACTTGTGTAGCTGCCATTGGGAAGGGGAGCCGGCTGCTTCCTTTTCCATTCCCTCATCTGGCTGCTGGGACAACATGTCTCTGGTACTGTCTCCCAGGTGCACAAATCTTTGCTGGGGAGGAAAGATCGCTTTCTCCACCCTGGCCAACTGTTGGGGAGGGACGACAAACACCTCCTCTCCCTTCTCCCCCTGTATCTGCTGCTGGGAAGTGATTGCCACCTTCTCACCCTGAGCCTCCATAACTGCCACCGGTGTGGGGCAGAGGTCTTGGACCCTCTGTCTGGTGACCTGCGCTTCAGCTGGAGAAGTTCCTTGTAACTCCACGGATACTACCGTTGGTGCTGGGCAGAGCTCAGTGAAGTTTGGCCCTAATACCAGCTCTTCTGATGGAGGCTCATGAGGTTGTTTTTCCTCAGCAGAAAAGTCTATTAAATCCCCAGTCTCTACAACTGATGGCTGGGGATAGAGGTTCACCACCTGTCCGTGGAACCTAGAAGATGCCATCGGTGCTGGGCACAGGTTAGCAGAGCTCTGCCCTGTTGTCAGCACTTCCTGCATCCGCCATAAGACCTCCGCGTCCATAGCTGCGGGGGCAGGTGGGCAAAGCACTCTGTTACTATGCCACATCGCCGACTCTTCAGCCAGGATTTCAGAGCTGTCTGCTGGTATTTCCTCATAGTCCCAGGCAAAGGGAGCCCCACCCTGCTGCTGAGCAGTGTCTAGCAGCTGTATGTAGGCGATCTCAAGCTCCCATTCCTGAGCGGCCAGGAACTCCAAATCTTCCTGTGCCCAGAGCACTTCCGAGACGTTCAATCTTTGCTCTCTGTGCTCCATTATTTCCTCCAAACGCCACTCCAGATCACTCCCAAAGTCGGGGTCCTCGGACAGCCTCCAGTACAACAATCCCAGGCCATTATAATCAAAGCCTTCCGTGGGCCTGTCATCCGCTGTCCACGGGCACACTTGGGCTACATACCACCGGAGAGCTCTGTAGCTCTCGTCCAAACGCATTTCTGCCCGGATCAGCCTGCTTAACTCAGCTGTCCACTCCTGCTTCGGTTGTTCCCCCAATAACAACATTCGTACTTCATACTGCGACCAGTACCTTACATGGATGGAGGGGAGAACTTTTCCCTGGTGTCGCTGCTCACAGGCTAGCGCTTCTTTCCAGAGTTGTAGGCGAACAGAATCATACCATCCCAGCAGGACCTGCACCGATACTGGTCCTCTGTGCTGTATCCGCATCTCTCGCAACCTCCTTCCGAATTCCTCTTCCATGATGACGTATCTGTACCTCTGCTATCCGGGCCTTGGATCCAGGTGATGGTTTGGATGTGTTCACGACAAGGAAGCACGATCCCACCGCTGCCAGCCAATTGTGACGGACCTCGTACCCAAGATGTCCGCCGTAACGGCTTCCTCCGTCCGGTACCACACAATCCAAGACCCCCTTAGCTCACCCAGTCACCAGACAACACCAGTGTAGGCTACATCAAGAATTAATCTTTATTTGACATGTCACACTTATATACAGTTGACAGATGACTCAAGCCTAACCTAATTAGCATGAGCTAATTATCTTAATCAACACTGGGCTCCTTCATTCAATTGCAGGGTTAATTAGCACACACAACAATAGGTGAAACACTTCTACAAGCCAGACTATACTCAATTACATAACACAGGTGGCTGGAGTTCATGAGTCATGACATTAGCGTCTCTTGCTAATATGCCAAATACACATACAGATTCTATGTGTATTGGGGGGCCAGCATGGACCTGAATCCAAGTACCACCAGCTCAGGGGTCCCAGGCCTGCAGCTCAAAGAGCACTGTTCCCCCAAATGCCAGGGCCCATAATCCCAAGGCAACAGGCTCGCACTCAGTCCCCTCCAACAGCCTGTGTCTCGGCCAGGTCCGTCACAATATATATATATATTGTAAGTGATAGAGTACCTTTTTGTAGAACCAATATATGAATACATACATATAGGATTATATTGTGAGACATATAACACATAAGGTGGGGTTATTGAAAGTTCATTCTTCCAAAGTCGTATAAATCTGTTATCCTTGAAGTTGGTTAAGTCTTATCAGGACGAGGAGGGTTTGATTTAACACAGCTGGGTGCCATAATGTCTCTACACAGGTGTTTTTAATTGGACAAAACCAGTTATAAATCACTTTACTAAACATATAGGAATTCTGGGAAATAATAAGTTTGTCTGGTTGTAGAACAGGTGTCAGATTTATGGTTAGTAGCACCCTGTACATAGCATCCTCCTGAGCCCTGCACTCTGTGCGTAGCATCCTCTTGAGCCCTGCACTCTGTACGTAGCATCCTCCTGAGCTCTGCACTCTGTACATAGCATCCTCCTGAATCCTGCACTATGTATGTAGCATCCTCCTGAACCCTGCAAGTAGCATCCTCCTGAACCCAGCACCCTGCATGTAGCATCCTCCTGAATCCTGCAATATATTAGTATCCTCCTCCTGAACCCTGCATGTAGCATCCTCCTGAACCCAGCACCCTGCACGTAGCATCCTCCTGAACCCTGAACGTAGCATCCTTCTGAACCCTGCACATAGCATCCTCCTGAACCCTGCACATAGCATCCTCCTGAACCCAGCACCCTGCACGTAACATCCTCCTGAACCCAGCACCCTGCATGTAGCATCCTCCTGAACCCTGCACATAGCATCCTCCTGCACCTAGTACCCTACACGTAGCATCCTCCTGAACCCTGCACATAGCATCCTTCTGAACCCTGCACATAGCATCCTCCTGAACCCTGCATGTAGCATCCTCCCGAACCCTGAATGTAGCATCATCCTGAACCCTGCACATAGCATCTTCCTGAACCTTGCACCCTGCACATAGCATCCTCGTGCACCCTGCACGTAGCATCCTTGTGCACCCTGCAAAATTTAAAATATGTAAATCAATTGTACATTTTATTATTATATATATATATTTGCACATGGCAGATCTGCAATACACCATCACAACTATGTTCTAATACACTGGTTAATTTGCATCTCTGTTATTATTTTTTTATGTAGGGGGTTTCACCTTTATTTGCACATTGAAGCGCTGCAATTTCTGAAAATATTTTTGCAGAGGATGTGACACCATCACTACTATATTGCATTACAATGGTTGATTTGCACTGGATATTCATTTATAGGTTTTACCATTGCACTTATAAGTCCATTTGTAGAATTGTATAAAGCAAGTGTAGGGTTGTACTGCATTTTTGGGCTTTTTATTGGTATACAGAGGCCAGGACATACTAATCACCATTGTAAGCCATGAAGAAACCGCCACGTGCTGACCATGCCCACTTGCTGGCCACACCCACAGGTGTTACGGTAGCGCACTTCGCGCCACATTAGCACCCTCACTTTTTACCTCAAGCACCACCATAGCACCCCCCAAAAAAATGTCTGGAGCTGTCCCTGCCCGGATTGGATTTGAATATCTTATCTTCTTAAAATTTGGTAGTCATATCCCAAAAAAATCTAGAAAGTATCTTTTTTTTTTTTTTTTTATCTCATGGACGAAATGTGAGAAATAATGTATATAACCTACAATCATTCCATAAACACATTCCACATACACTGCATATATAATTTAAGGAAAATATGCTTATAAAATAGTGTACCGTTTGCCAATAAAAAAAAAAATATGTCCTCGGATTTCATTTGAAAAATCTGGTCACCTTATAATATACTGTATATGTAAAGCACTGTGTAAATCGACAGTGCTATATAAATACCTGTAATAAATCTATGTATGACCTCAAAGCACATCATGCGCCTTATCGAAGACCCAGCAATCAACCCTGCAAGGCCAAGAGTGATACCCACTTTGCCACCTTGTTGCCCCATCCTGATTTTTGCATGCAGAGTATTTTCAACAGCGTACAAGTACACCTTTATAATAAATCCATCATATTTCCCAGGTGAGTGCTGTAAGAGCCGATTAAGGAATTTGCTGCATTTTTTCCTGTTTAGCAATAATGACAAGCTCCATACATCTGCTTCCCTCATTATTAACGCAGTGGGCTTCTCTCTACAAATCCTCAGCAATGATCTGACACTCACAGTCTCAGTCTCTCTGTCTGCTGCCAATTACAACCATATGGAGGCTGCATTGCCCCCTCTCAGTACAATGAACCTAGAGGTGCAGGCATTTAATTTAAAGAGGCAAGAGTAGGGCAGACATGCTAGAATAGTGTGCTACAACATTCTGCAGCTTTTATAGTGAGGGTCAGATTTCCCCAAAATGTCATCCAGAAGTGGGACCTTCTCACATATGGCATATTACACGACTTTTCCTTTTTGCTTTTATTATGCTATTCTGAAAGCTGGGGCTGTGTGAGAAATGTTTTCAACCTGGAATTATGTACATTTGCTGCTGTTTTTCCCCAGGCCATTTACTTTAAAGGAAAAGTATTGTATATATTGTATGTATCATGCCCATCTTTCCATTTATTTTTACATTGGTTACCTTAAAGAGTATGTCCAGGTTTTATGACAATTTACCCCCCAAACCTCCCTTTACAGCATGTACCAGTTGAGAATTCACCCCTAAAGAAACTGATGGAATATTACTTTCCTAATGGTGACCCACCCTGTAGCTGCACTCAACAACACACCGATCAAACAAAGTACAGACCCCCCCATAAACGTTTACTGTGCAAACTAAGGTCTGTTGGCATGGACCAAAGGGTGAGTACATGGATTGAAAACTGGCTACGGGGGCAAGTCCAGAGGGTGGTGATAAATGGGGAGTACTCGGAATGGTCTGGTGTGGAAAGTGGGGGCCCCCAGGGTTCTGTGCTGTGACCAATCCTATTTAATTTATTCATAAACGACCTGGAGGATGGGACGAACAACTCATTCTCTGTATTTGGGGATGATACTAAGCTAAGCAGGGCAATAACTTCTACGCAGGATGTGGTAACCTTGCAAGAAGATCTAAACAAATGAATGGGATGGGCAACTACATGGCAAATTAGGTTTAATGTTGAAAAATGTTAAATAATGCATTTGAAAATATGAATGCAATCTACTCACTAGGGGGAGAACCACTGGGGGAATCTAGAATGGAAAAGGACCTGGGGGTCCTAATAGATGATAGACTCAGCAAGAAGAGACGCTTGAGAGGGGATCTGATTTCAATGTACAAATACCGTACTGGTGACCCCACAATAGGGATAAAACTTCCGCGCAAGGGAATTTAAAAACACATGCGGCCATTCACTAAAATTAACAGAGAAGTGGTTTAGCCTTAAACTGCGTAGAGGGTTCTTTACGTTTAAGAGCGTTAAGGACGTGGAATTCTCTTCCACAAGCAGTGGTATCAGCGAGGAGCATCGATAATTTAAAAAAACTATTAGATAGGCACCTTAACGACCACAATATACAATGCAATATAAACATAAAGCACACACATAGGTTGGACCTGATGGACTTGTGTCTTTTTTCAACCTCACCAAATATGTAAATATAAAGGGGACTATCAGGCTCATTTCCTTTTATTTTTAAATGTTTCATTTACTCAATAACTTGTAAAAAGAGGGTTAGAAATCAAGAAAAAACAGCAAAACTTCCTAATGCTTTCTAGTAGTAAAAATGTGATGGCTGTAATATCTTCAGTAGGGCCTCCCAAAAATAATTTGGCTCTTGATAGAAGCAGCCACTTAAACAGGACTTAAAGGGGTTGTAAAGGTTTGTTTTTTATTTTCTAAATAGGTTCTTTTAAGCTAATGCATTGTTGGTTCACTTACCTTTTCCTCCAATTTCCCTTCTAAATGTTTTTTTTCTTTGTTTTCTTTGTCTGAATTTCTCACTTCCTCCTCAGTAAGCTGTTCAGTAAGCTGTTTTGGCTGACTAAACACCGCTCGGATGATGGTGTGAAGTTTACTGAGGAGAAACAGGAAGTGAGAAATTCAGACAAAGAAAAAAAAACATTTAAAAGGGAAAACGAAGGAAAAGGTAAGTAAACCAACAATGCACTAGCTTAAAGGAACCTATTTAGAAAATAAAAACGAACCTTTACAACCCCTTTAATCACTTTCCCTTAGCTTTTTTTTGTTCCCTCTTACCTTGCCCACTAGGTTGTCCCTGTAACGCTGAGCGCTCCGGGTGTCCCATCCATCCCGGAGCGCTCACGGCGTCCTCTGTCCTGCAGCGCCCGGTCAGCTCCTCTGACCGCAGGCGCTGCTCTGTCACCGGCGGGATGCGATCCACGCGGCGGCCCGGGTCCGCCCGGGGATCGCATCCCGTTCCTCTCACCTGTCCCCGCCTGCTCCTTCCCGCTCCCTAAGGCGTGCGCGCGCGACTCTGCTTTATCTTATAGGGCCAGCGCACCATTGATTGGTGCCTGGTCCAATTACTGGTGCACCAGAATCCCATAAAAACCCACTTCCCCTTCCTGTCCTCGCCGGATCTTGTGTTGCCTGTGTGCCCAGTGAAAGCGTTTAGTGTTTACCCTTGCCTGTGTATCCAGATCTCTGCTGTTGCCCCTGACTACGAACCATTGCCGCCTGCCTAGACCTTCTGCTACGTATGACCTCGCCTCTGCTTAATCCCTGTGTACCACGCCTGTCTCAGCTGCCAGTGAGGTCGAGTTGCTATTGGAGGACACGACCTGGTTGCTACCGCCACTGCAAGTCCATCCCGCTTTGCGGCGGGCTCTGGTGAAAATCAGTAGCAACATTAGAACCGGTCCTCCAATACAACCCGTGCTATCGCCTCACTGGCATAGGGGATCCACCTCCTGTGTCCCTGCATACCCGGATCGTGACAGTCCCCCACCACGCTGGGCACCTACTCCTATCTTTCCTTTTGTTTCACAAAAGGTTTATTGTGTTTTCTAGGTTTTATACAGTTTATGCTCACATGAAAATGCAAAAAATAAAAAAGACAATGAAACAGACGAAATTGCCAAAGAAATGTCAAAATGGGGATCATAAACAAAGAAAAGATACATAAAACTACAGGATCCCTAAGTTTCCACAGCCAAATCAGGGTTAGGGGTACTGGGTATGCTCCTATCTTCCCTTATGGTGGCATCAGAAGGCTGTCTGTCTCTTCTGGATTTTTGAAGCTGGACCCTGAGGATGCATTACAGTGCATGCACAGTGTGGCAGAGATTGCCCCTAAGCCTCTTGGGATTTGTGATGTTAGTATTCCAGGAGGCTTCAGGCAGTGGGGGAGTGGAAGTGCGGGGCCAGAACATGTTGAAAAGGTACTACAAAAACAAATCAACAAGAAGGTGCACGCACCTGGAAGGGGGTGTCCGCACTGCATGGCATTGTGTAGTTTTATGGCTATTTCTGGTATTTCTGGCTATTTCTTTTTTTTAACAAGAAAATTTCTGGCTATTTCTAATATCCATTTTTATATTGAATGAATGTCTTTCGGTAATGCATTAGGTGCGTGCGCCTTCTTGTTCGTTTTTTTTTTTTTTTGTAGTACCAGTTTGGATCACCCCTTCTGAGGAGGGCTGCATCCACCTAGCATCTGGAATTGCTGTTGTCCTTCCTGCATTTCATCACAGAGGACCTCATAGCGGCGGAAGTGATTGCTACCTTTTATGCTGAAAAGGTAATTCACTTCAAAAAGAATGTTTAACACTCCGATTTGGTAAAAGGATGAGGGGGAGAGGGGGAAAATGATGCCAAGTTACTTCAGAAGGTGAAGGTCCACTTTAAATTGCAGTGACTTATATCAGTAGAAATTGATAGACTGATAGACCCTTCTTCTTTAAATAAATCCCTGTCCCTTAAATCTATAGCATCCACCAGTAGTGTGCTAGATGTAGGATAGGTTCTGTAGTGTAGGCTTATTAGTGTAGGAAAATTCAGTTTAGCTCAGGGCTAGGCCTGAGCTGTAAATCTGGGTCAGAATTCAGTGAGTCAGTGCTGGATGACTCATCCTGACAACTCCTCTTGTGCCTCCCCCTGGTCTAGAAGGTTGTAGAAACTTATAGAGCTAGTGGGTGGAGGTTAGGAGGAGCTGCCTGGAATATTTATGAGGGTCTCAGCCAATCCCCAGTAAAGGACAGGCAGGGGTCAAGGCTTACCTTATAAATAGGTATGGGCCATGCCAGCAAGACATTCAGTGGAATATGGAGATATAGTGCTGTGGAGACTGTCAGTGGCCCTCTGTGGTACCCCCTAGTCTGGTGGGGGTGACTGTGGGCCAGGGCTCGGGTGCTGGAAGGATCCTGCCATAACACATGGAGGAAGCCCTTTCTGGAGGCATGGGAGCAAGTGAAAGAACAGTGTAAGTAGAGCAGCACTATTGGAAACTTACAAGGGTGGAGACACATGTAGCCACATGTAGCCATTTCTCCCTGAAGACCAAGGTGTGCTAAGTCTTCATCCCTTCCCTGGGAGATCTACTGCAGAGTCAGCCAGGTGGGCTGGTGTAAGTCCGTCTGGAGGACTGTGGAGGAAAGTTAGCCTGGAAGGCTAGTGAAAGGGGTAGCTGCAGCCAGGTGGGTTGGCAGGGCCTGAAGAGATAGTGCTGGTATCAGTAGCCACAGGAGGGAAAAAGCACAAGCTTATCACTGTGTTCTGCTACACAACAAGAGGCTTTGAGTTCCTGCCTGCAAAGGGCTATTGCTAAATCTGACTGTGCCTGTCAGATCCCAAACAGTGATCCAGCTGGAGACTACAAGCAAGTGAAGTGCAGGAGTATCAAGGAGACTGTATATAGATTGTATATAGGAGGATGTCCCTGAAGTTGATGTTGAAGTTTTGCTGCTGAAGTCAAGTGGGCATCCCATAACCTCCCATCCCCATCCAAGTTATTAACCCTCAATAAACCACAAAAAAACAAAGTCACAGACTGTTCTCTGTCTCTGTAGTGCCTGTGAAAATTTGGTGTGCCTGGCTGTGCAGAGTGGGTGATCCTAGTTCATCTGCAGCCCTTAAGGGGGTGCGCTACAACTCTGTATATCAACACAGTCATCGGTACTTTGAAAGGGTGAGCAGCGAAAATCCCCATGCAGCAGCTTCTCCCAGATGCTCTCTTTAGCTAGCCACCTTCCTGTTTTCTTATGTTTCTGCCACAGGCCAGCTTTCTTGGGTTCTTCTTTATGCCTCTGCCACTGGCCAGCTTTAGATTCCTTAGGCCCAGGTTCAGGACACCAAGAAGACAGCAACCCTTATTCAGTCTAATATCCACTCCAGGAAAAGGCCTGAGAGATAAATTAAGACCTCTATACTGATATCCTAACCAGGAGAAGCCTGGTAGGCAAGAACTGACTGTCTCAAGGTAACTTCCTTTCCAGGCAAAAGCATCTTCTAGAAAGTTGGTTTAAGAATTTATCATCTCCCTCAGCTCTTGTCACTGAAAAAACACTGTCAGTGATTGACAAGCTTGGTTGGGATTTCAGTACTGCAAAGGCATTATGTTATCAACCCAAACCCAGGAGCTCAATGAATTTATGGCATATCAACAGGTAGTTTTTTGCATTTGCAGCAAGTTTATAGGGTAAAAAAATTGGGAAATGTGTATACATTGCATAGATGTATTAAAGGCCAGATTTTGCCCTAGGCCACATAGGCAGTGGCCTTTGCCCTAGGCCACATAGGCAGTGGCCTAGGGTGCCAGAGCTTCCAAGAGCGAAGTCCAGTCACCAAAATCTATAACAAAATATTTCTCATAGAACCTAATATTTGTAGCCTGTCACTCATGCTATAGCAATCTATTGGACATTATTAGCGGGGTACAAATCAGTTATTTCCTCCCAGCCTTCTTATGCTCCTACCACCAGCCAGTGTGCTGTGCAACCATGGCATGCAGTGGGGTGTGCAGGGATGGCACTGGGCAGCGGCTTATGTGCTGCAGTGTGCTGACTGGTTGCATGCTGTACTGCCAATTTTACTGAATGAAACTGAACTGAACTGAATGAAACTGATTCATTCAATGTCTTATGTTGTGATCACATGGTACAGATGGTCTGTGATTGGCCCTGTCTGTACCATGTGATCCCTGTTACCAATCACAGCTAGCAACACAATTGTATACAATGGATGGCATGAAACAAAGCTATCCATTGTTTACAATTTCCATGTGATCTGCTGTGATTGGTCACAGCAGTCACATGATACTGGCAGTGGGCCGGTATAGTGATCAGTAATCGGCTGTGACACAGACAGATCCCGTTGCTGCATGGCCCCGTGGCTGTCCGAACGGCGCATTCTAGGAGGAAATTATATGACATCCACTTAGAAGGACGAACGTCCTGCCCGGCCATCAATCTGCTATCTGCTAGGTGGGTAGGTGTTAAAGGAGAAATACGGCCAAAGCTTGTTTGCCAATACTTTTTGCAGTATGTGGGTCACAGGAGTGTACTTAGTTCTGCACTCTTGTGACCCAGATTCACATCACAGAGCCGGTCCAGGCTCTGCAAGGATCCTAACCATATTGTCAGGATCCACCTAGATGCAGGCAGCTGGCTCAGTCTCTCAGCGCGCCATGCCTGAGCCAGCCGTTCCCACCCCTTCCACATCCCGGTGCTCCAGTGAGTGAGCAGAGTGAGAACCAGTGGCTGACAGTCATCTGCTTAGTGAAGACTTTCAACTGAGCGATCAACGGTCAAGTGATTGCTCAGTTCTCAGTCTTAGAGCCTGTGGGGGACAGCTGCAGCATCGGACTGAGGCTGCATCCTCATAGATGAGTATGATTGTTTGTTTTAATTCCACACTTTCTCTGTGTACAGTATGTGATTATATTTTCATAGGCATGTGGAAGAGAGGAATGGCAAAGTAGCTGGCCTAGGGGAAAATAAATGATAAATTCAGCCCTGTATCTACTATATAACTGCATCTACTATCTATAGTAATAAAGAAATAAAGCAAAATAACAATAACGGTTAAAAAAAGTAAAATAAACTCTGTAGAAAAAAGCAGCAAAGATGACTGAAGAATGGAAAATATGCTTTACCTATGTGCCGTCAGCTTCCTTTCTTATTTGAATAGCACCTAATAAAGAAATAAAAAACTGCTTTAAAAAACACTGATATTGTGGCTTCAGGGAACATTGCCCTATACCTAACTATGGGCTTATAGCTGTATCAAAACCAAGAGCAACCCATCAGTGCCCTTCAGTGCCGCCCATCAGTGCCACCCATCAGTGCCCATCAGTGGCGCCTCATCAGTGCCCACCAGTGCCACCTATCATTGCCCATCAGTGCTGCCTTATCAGTGCCTATCTGTGCAGCCTATTAGTGCCCATCAGTGCAACCTATCAGTGCCCGTCAGTGCTGCCTCATCAGCGCACATCAATGTAGGAGAAAAATTACCCGTTTTCCAAATTTTATAACAAACTATGAAACTGTTTGTTTTTTTGTTTTTTTTAGCAAAAAAAAACAGCAGTGATTAAATACTACCAAAAGAAGGCTCTATTTGTAGGGAAAAAAATATAAAAATGTCATATGGGTACAGTGTAGCATGACCCTGCAATTGTCATTCAAAGTGTGTGACTGAAAGCTGAAAATCGGCCCAGGCAAGAAGGGGGTTTAAGTGCCCAGTAAGCAAGTGGTTAATACCACTTTAAAAGTCAAATCCCTATTGGATCCTCTCCGGTGACCAGAGAACCTAGGGATCAAGGACAGCAGGTTTTTTGTCCAAGGGGATTTGCCAAGACAAACTGGTAAGTGGTCACTTTTTCAGGTCACTTGAGTGAATCAGATTCATGAGCAAAGCAAAATGCTGCTTCCCTACTTGGACTAAACCAACTGGATTTGGTGAATAGTGCAAATTGCTTTGCTTTTACTTTACAGGGGATCATGAATGCTAAATGACAATCTAGGAACCAGTTGAGGGTTATGTATAGTGAATTCCAGGCTGCCTTTCAGCCAAGGGCACTGCTGATGTCACACACATGGAAACAGCTTGAGTGAATTAAGTCCAGAATTCTGGCCAGGAGCCGGACTATTTGCACACTTCATCCTCACACAGAGACGATGCTCATTCCTTTTTTCAGGGTCACTAAGTATAACGAGGTAGCTGCCACCCGCGGAGACAGCAACAGCAAATCTGTGGATAATTGGGGTTTCAGCTCACAAGTTGCTTCCTCTATGCTGCTGCTTAAGCACATGATTAACACTGGCCCAACTTACGGCTTGAAGATAATTGTATTGCCGCGTACAGACAATCAGAATTTCTGACAACCAAACAGTGGATTTATTTCTGACGGATTTTGGCTGAAACTTGTCTTGCATACACACGGTCGCACAAATGTTTTCGGAAATTCCGATCGGCAAGAACGCGCTGATGTACAACACATACGACGGGACTAGAAAAGGAAGTTCAATAGCCAGTAAGGCTCTTCTGCTTGATTCTGAGCATGCATGGAATTTTGTGCATCGGAATTGTGTACACACAATCAGAATTTCCGACAACGGATTTTGTTGTCGGAAAATTTGAGATCCAGCTGTGAAATTTTTGTTGTCGGAAATTCCGACAGAAAATGTCTGATGGAGCCTACAAACAATCGGAATTTCTGACAACAAGCTCAAATCGAACATTTGCTGTCGGAAATTTCCGATCGTGTGTACGCGGCATTAGTGTGTTGTCCACAGCAGCCAGCGAGATTCCACCTTTCATTTGCTGCGTACTCTGAATAAAATGAAAAACAATTGGTCATATGCTTTTTCCACTGCTGTCACGCGTGAGCACTTTTGGCTTTATTTATCACATAATACAGTGCAAATAGCATGTTCAGGAAAATACGTTCATGCATGTAGCGTGTAATTGCAAGCAACAGTGTTTTATCATGTTTACGGTTGCACAGCGTATTTTGTAATATAGTAATTTAGAGAGAAATAGGCTCTATAAAAAGGATTTATGTCCGTGTGCAAGAGAAGTTTAATCTGGGACCCTTTCACTTCAAGGTTATAGTGTCAGCCGCCGAGGAGCCCATTTATAACAGAACTGGGCTAGACTATTCACTGGACACCGCTGGACTGCATACTACTGCAGTAAACACTCTGTGATAGGAGAGGCCGGTCTCATGACTTTGACGGGTCAGGTACCCCTGTACTTTTTTTTGTATCTCACCATATGTTGCCATAAATGGGGCATGCACTTCAGTCTCCATCAGACTCTTCAGCATTCAGTACTTCTGGGAATGTCAGATGCTTGTGTCCCCTGGCAAATCATGTGGCTCCATCCTCCAACCTCTAAGTGACTGCTGTGCCCTGTAGTGGCAAAGGCATTAGGAGGAAGGAACCACAGTGCACAGCTGGCAGAACAACAGATTCACCAGCAATGGCCCCACCAGCAGCACAGCTCGCCTTACCTTCTCTCTCCTAAAGATCTATTAGGGCCATCAAGAGTCACACCCTGTACTTCTAGGTATGAAGGAGCATGTGACTTTCCCCCCTTTTCTCCCACATTGCAGTGATGGTACTTGGTGACTGGCTACTTGGACACCCAATGCTGCTGAATAGGAGCAAGAAGAGAGTCTTTATTCTCGTTTAAAGCTAGCTATACATGAGGCTGCCCATAGACGTTTTTTTTTTCTATCAGCCAGCGGACTAATCAAAAAGAATCAAATGGATTCCCCCATCCACACAAGTGAGGTGAATGGAGGAATCCTAACCACCACTGTGCTAATGTATTGTGACTGCGGGCAGTGACGGGACAAGGTCACCTAGCGCCCAGGGCAAAGATGCCAAACTGCGCCCCCCTTTCCCTAAGGGTTAGGGTCAGGGTGCCCCCCCAACCCTGCAATAAACCATTGCGCCAGGGGCAGCCGCCCCTCCTGCCCACCCCTTGTCCCGGCCCTGACTGCGGGGACTCCTCCACTGTCAGAATACACTGATCAGTGCTTGAGCCTATTGGCTGCAGCCAGTGCCGGGATAATGTCATCTAGAGTCCAGGGCGAACATGCCAAATTGCACTCCCTCAAGATGTATGAGCATTATGTGTCAGCAAACGCCCTCCCCCAAAAAAAAAAAAAAATTGAGCACTAATCTGCATGCTTACCCCTGAGCATAAATTCCCCCTCCTCCCAATAAAAAATCTGACCCCTGCTGAAATCCCCTTCCCAGCACAAATCTTTGCCCCCCCGCTCAAATCCTCTTACCCCCCCCCCTCCTAGTACACATCCTCTACCCCTCAAATTTCCCCTCTGAGTACAAATCCTCTCCCCCTACTCCACATCCCCCTTCCCAGCACAAATTCTCCCCCATCCTAGCACAACACCCCCCCTCCAGATTTTCCCCTCCTATCACAATACCCCCTCTCATCCCTGTGAGCACAACCCCCCCCCCCCCAAAAAGGCACAAACCTCCCAAAATCCCCCCTCCTAGCACAATTCATCTTCCCCTCTTCCAACACAAATCCCCTCAAATCACCACTCCTAGCACACCTCCATAAATGTCCCCTCTCAACAAAAATCCCCTCCCCCTAACCTCCTAGGGGTGCCCCCCACCTCACATGATACTACAATGCCCAGGGCAGACACCCCTCCTGCCCACCCCTTGTCCTGGCTGCAGCCATAAATCCAATGAAAATTTTGCAACATTACCGTTTGACAGACGTTAGTTTTTAGATTGACTTCTGTCAAGTGGGAACAGCCGTAGATGGATCGAAATTCGGCCAATCCCTGCTGAACCTACACAAAAACAGATTCCCCCATCCTTGTTATTCAGTGCAAATGGACAAATCTCCAAATGCGGCCACTTTATTCTGACTGGCACCGGTGCAGTCTTCATTCACCCAACAGTTTTTTATTTGGCTCCTTCAAATTTTCAAAGGATGTGGGGTGGAAGGGTGGTGACAGAGCCAACCACATAGAGAAATGTGTATATAGAGTATAGCCAACTTTAGCCAAGAGGAGCAGCGGAGGAATAGAGGGAAGGTGAGCATATGCCGCTGGGTGGGCTTCCCTGTCTGGTCAAAGCACAGGTTCACTTTAATCTTCCCTTTGTCATGCCCATTTTGTTTTATATTTCATCAGTTTATATTTGCCATTGACTCAAATCCGAAGATCTGACAACTGAACTGTGGAAAGGTATTACCCAGAACGTTCCTCCTTGCCTAGACCCCCTCCTGACTGCTTTCAGAGACATTTGGAGAAGGGCAGTCCCCTCTTCTGCTGTTCTCTGGATTTCCCTGCCTCCTCTCCAAGGCATCCCTGCTGCTCCTCCTACACAGCCAAATTTCACTTCAGACTCTGCACTCTCCAGGTCCTCTGCTCTGTGTTTCACAATGAATCTTCCACCAAAGATGCTACTGCTGAGTCTGCTACCCCTTCTTCTACACAGAGGTGAGTGCTTAGGGGGGCCACAGGAGCTGGGCAGCTGCACGAGGGGCCCTCATTTCTGGGGGACGCAGAGATGCAAAAGCGTTATGGCACCTAGCCGTGGACTCTTTTGTGTGGGCACAGGATGCATTGCAAAGCTGCTGTCTGTATTCTTGGAGAAGTTTGCATCTGAAACTTTTCTTTCAACTTTTTGCTGCTGTGATTACATTCATTCTGCGAATCAATCACCAAAGCGATTGCAAAAGTATTAGACGGAAACAAAAGCTACTCACACAGCCTGATGTTTTGTAATGACTTCTAATTCAATTCCAGAGCTCAGAAATTGCATCAAAGAGTAGGAAAAAAGTGTCAAGAGAGAAAGATGAATTTACAAGTTGATAGTGAACAAAGATCATTTAGAGGTCCTTCAACCGAAAGGCTGTCCACGTGAGCTTACAGTTTAAAGAATATCGCAAGTTACATAGGGAATCCTAGGCTTTAATAATGGTTACCAAAATGTATAAAATTCTTGGGACACCTTTGCAGCTGAGGTTGTTCATCTAAACCAAGTTACTCATCCCAATGGAGGCACATTGACTACATTGGGTTATTAAAGATTTCCTATGAAATATAAATACCCAACTTTTAAAGTACAAATTAAATTGCCAAAGTATTATAATACAAATATAAATGTTCAGAAACAGGAGTTATTTTGATATGATCAGTGAAAAAACAAATCTATTGGGGGCTAAAAACGTGGAAATGCCCTCGAGGTTAGGGGCACTTTGTGATGTTTCTGGTGGAGAATGCTGTGACTTATAGTGTGGGTAAATGTAGTGAGCTGGTGGGTTAGCACATTAGCATTGCTGTATTTGCTAAAAAAAAAGTTTGATTGTAATTTAGGAATGAATTACTAAAATGCAGATAAAACATTATCAATGTGTACCTTGCTGTATAAAGTATAATGACTTGCGGCAAATCAGGCAGTCTGTAGCCTTCAGATGATGAAGAATAAGGATGACCATTCACAGCCTATATTTCTGCCAAATGGCCAATCATGTTTTTTCTGTATGTCCAGTGTATGTTTAGCCAAAACTTGTTTGTTTGGGATAGAGAGGCAAAGGATTTAAAACCAGGTTTTTACTGGTATCCAGGGTTCCACCATAACAGGGATAGGCAACCTTGGTACTCCGGCTGTGGTGAAACTTCAAATGCCACCAGGCCACTGCCTGTGGTAGCCAGAGGCTTGCAATGTTTTTTGGGACTTGTAGTTTCACCACAGCTGGAGTTCCAAGGTCGCCTACTCCTGCATTAGAAAGATTTCACATTATTTACTGTTCCAGTGACGATGGTTTCACCAGACAAGAAATGTGGGAAAATCACTATAACAAAATAAAAAATACTATATCAGTAAAAGGCTAAGGAAAGGGTAAGGCAGGCCAAAGATTATGCAATTTTCTTTCATGCAACTCGTGGAAGAATCGAAACTAAAGTCACTTGATTCCCCCATCAACAAGCTATTGTGTTCTCCCGGCGGGGAGTGTGAGAAGTCGTCCCTTCTGGGAGAACACAATGATTATTGTTAGGAGCTATAGCTGCTGGCAATAATTGCATGCTAGTAATTGAACATGCCTGCCCATTGATGGTTTGAATCTCGGCTGGTCCCTGCTGGCTTAAGACTAGAACTCCTGTTAGCTTTTTTTTATTGCTGTTGGTGTTCCTGTTGAAGATTTTCCCTCATTTCTTCTCTGAGGCAACCATTGTCACCGTTCGTGAATTTAAATTTCTCTGACAGAGCATTATCAAAGAGTAGAAAAGGCGCCACTCACCAACCCAGTGCATTAGTATGTCGATGAATGTGGCTTCAGCCAGCGCTGCTCCAGCCACGCCCCCCCCCGACATGGTTCACCCCGCTCACCAGGGCTTGGTCACTGTGGCAATGCGTGTGGGGAGGGGGGCGTGGCTGGAGCAGCGCTGGCAGAAGCCACATTCATCTACATACTAATGCACTGGGTTGGTGAGTGGCATCTTTCTTCTCTTTAATATTGCTCTTGCACCATTCAGAGGTGCAAGAGCAATATTAAAGAGAAGAAAGATGCCACTCACCAACCCAGTGCATTAGTATGTAGATGAATGTGGCTGATGCCAGCTCCCTTCACTGCAACAAACGGGGAGATATCAGTTTTGTGAAAAAAGCGACACTGCAAGTTTATTTTTCATTTCTGATGGAGCACTAGATAGAGGTAAAAACCCAACAGGAATTCTTATCCTTCAACACTCTATCCAAAACTAAATGGACTTGGCTGAAAATACACTTTAACTAGGCAGTGCTAATAAAATGTTCAGAGTGTCAGCACTGCTCCTGGTCACACACATACATCATCAGAAATGCTGGGAAATCCACAGTGTGTGCAAATGCTTTTTTTAAGAAGAAAAAGGAACAATCTCCTCGGAAGATGTACCACGGGGCAAGCTGGGTACATGGCCACAGATGATGAGTGAAGTCTTGCCTCAGAGAGACTGCTGCCTATGTATGATTCAACAAAATGTATTAACAATTGGATAGTGATCTGATGTGTGGGTGCAGTGTAACCGATAAACGACAGTTTTTCCGATATTTGTTACACTAACCTGCACATTGTTATTACCCAAGCATGCATGTTACTGTCTGGACACCCCAGGGTAGACGTTACCTGGAAGTAATATTGAGAGGCCTTAAAACTCCCTCATGGCTGATGTTCTGAGAATGATTGACTGAGGGTATCTTATCTGCTGCAACCCGTAGACACTGCCTGTTTTAACCCAAACTGGATAAATGAAAGCTGCAGATAAATGAAGGCAAACATGTAAATAAATGATGGAATACATATATGGGAGCTGGTTTACTTCTTTAAGAATTTGTAATCATGTGCCAGTCTTGTGATAAAGCTACCACTGCCATATAGTACAGTCAGGTCCTTAAACTTTACTGTAAAGCAGCAATACACCTTGGTCAAGGAGCAGCAAGACTAATGTGGTAACTTCTCTGCTCAACATATTCCTAAATCAGCATGTGTGCATGCAGAAGAGCACATCTGGCTATTAGTGCTGTCCTCCCTCTTGCAGTTGAAGGGAATATAGTAGATGCATAATCTAGTAAAAATTAATTTATTGATATTAAATATTCCTTAAATCCCAGCTCCAGGACATAAAAAACACCCTTTTATTATTATTATACAGAATTTATATAGCGCCAACAGTTTGCACATCGCTTTATAATATAAAGGGAGACAGTAGAGTTACAATCCAATAAAATACAAGACGATTAAGAGGGCTCTGCTCATAAGAGATTACAATTTAATAGGGTGGGGTAAGTGGTACAAAATTTAATAATTGTGGGGGATGGACTGATGGAAGAGTTAAACATTCAATAGTTAGTTGGAGAGATGAATTTTCAGGGATGGGCTAAAGGTGGCCAGAGTAGGAGATAGCTGGAAAGATTTAGGTAAAGAGTTCCAGAGGATGGGAGAGGCTCTGGAGAAATCCTGGAGACAAGCATGGGGAGAGGAGAAAGGAAGCTAGAAAGCTATAGGTCTTGGGAGGAGCAGAGAGGACGGTTTGTGTGATATTTGGAGACAGAATTGGTGATGTAGCTTGGGGCAGAGTTGTGAATGGCTTTGTATGTTGTTGTTTGTCACCCTTTCAATGATAACCCCCTCCTAACCTACATTGCAAGGGCTGCATTCTTGTTAATGTTAGAGGATGAGTAATCACTGGTAATACCTAACCTTTACCTCACTGGGCGGTTCATCGTCTTCCTCACACACAATTCAGGACTATTGGCCCTTCAATGTACATGATGACGTCATTGTGCAACCATGGCTCTTAGCATCTTACAGATGGGGACCAGTTATGGAGATGGAGGGAACCTGCCAGAGTGAGGGTTAATATAGTTAGTAAGTCTTTAACCCTTGTAGTGTGCAGCAGGGTGGGGTGGAGAGTTTTATGGTATTATTAGGGGTTAAGCTGGTAATGTAAGATTCGATTTTCATTTTAAGAAAAAAATCTTGTGGGAACATTCTTTCTTGCCATCATTAAGTCAGCTGATTTTATTTGAAAGGCCTTAAAATTTCATCCAGAGCTGCTATTTGAATGGAATCCCAGACACATTAAACAGGTTCCATTACAATATGTATGATTTTTCCCAAATGAAAGCCGCATTCACCGTTAGATATTCATTAGTTCAAGAAGAATGTTCTATCCTGCTCCTGTAAATTGTCACTATGGTAAAAAAATAAACGCTGATTTGACTCCACTAAACATTTGAAAATCAAACAAATGTTCCAAAAATGAAAATTATCCTGAGAATTTAATTTTTTTTGTTCTATAAAAATGTTATTGGAAAGATAAGTGTAATGCCCTGTACACACGGTCGGACATTCCGACGGAAAAAGTCAGATCGGATTATGTTGTCGGAAAATCCGATCGTGTGTGGGCTCTATTGGACTTTTTCCGTCTGAATTTCCGAAGGAAAAAGTTTGAGAGCTGGTTCTAAAATTTTCCGACAACAAAATCCGATTGTGTGTACAGAATTCTGATGCACAAAGTGCCACGCATGCTCAGAATAAATTTGGAGACGAAAGCTATTAGCTACTGGACTCTTCGTACTCCCATTGTCTGTTTTGTACGTCACCTCGTTCCGAACGATCGGAAATTCCGACAACTTTGTGCGACCGTGTGTATGCAAGACAAGTTTCGGACAAAATCTGTCGGAAAAAATCAGACGGATTTTGTCGTCGGAATGTCCGACCGTGTGTAAGGTGCATAACATGACTTAGTACAAGACAGTGTTTCATACATACAGTCTGTAAGGAAGGCCACAACATTTTTACCGATGTCTAGGCAGTACTGGACAAGTCATTAAGTCAACAACCAGAAAGTATGTATGGGAGTTACATTAATTACAACTGAATAATAACAAATCTCCAAGAAAGGAGTGGAGTATTGAAAACAAAAGAGTAGAGAAAGTGTAAAGGGAGGAAAGGACATGGAAAAAAGAAGTGAAGGGAGGGAGGGGAGTTAGGGTGCTCCTACTTTTAACTAATGAGAAATTAGACCTGAAATATAAAAGGGATCAATCAGGTATTTGAATACATAATCTCAGAATAGGCCGGAGTGAAAGTGAAGGCGAACCAGCAGGCCCATATTTTATGCATATGGGTGCTAAATCACTATGTTCAAGCGTAAAGGTCTTCCATATTTTAAATTCGGTTAACCTCTTGGAACCATTGTTGGATAGTGGGGACAGTAGGTTATTCCCAGTGACGGGGGATAAGTGATTTTGCAGCATATAGGAGGTGTGGAGTAATGGAGCACCTATATTGGGCTACTGGTTCGACTGTACAGCGGAAGAGGACTACCCATGGATCATTGGGTATGGGGAAACCTTGAATTATTTCAATCCAGTGTAAGATTGATGACCAGAACATTTTATATTAAAGGGCATTGCCACCAAATAAGGGCATGGGTGGCAAGTTCGACACAGGCCTTCCAACACATGGCAGTGGTGTCTGGGAAAATATGGTGAAGTTTAGCAGGGGGTGTGGTGCCACCTTGTGAGTATTTTATCATTTATTTACGCAGTCCTAGATTAAATGGATGAGATGTGGGTCAGTTGGAGAACAGTTTATCCGAGAGATGACGTTGTATTATCTTGAGAATTATGTATGCCCAGCTTTAGGATGAAGTGCGCAAGAATTAACATTTCAGATGTTTATTTCTGTTTGTGACTCTCCTGGGGGGATTTCCCCCCAATTCCTGTCTTCTGTGACAACAGAACAAGAAATAGGGGATATGATGGCACAGACAGCAATAAAAATATTGTTATCAGTTCTAGCTATACCCACTGACAAGAAGTGAAGGGAAATCTTCCTATTGAAGGCACCAATGATGAGAAACACCTGAAGCTGTCTGAAATTGAGGTTTAAAGGTTAAGCTGGCCATAGATTAATCAAAATTTAGAGGGGTTATTAGGGACTGGCTAAATTTTGATCTATGTGTGGCTGCTCCTGCTCAACAGAATTCAATCTAATGGTCGTCTTCTGTTGAACAGGCTTGTTGGAAAATCTTCCTCGATCAGCAGCCACAGCCAGTGGTCTGCAGCTGCTGATCAGTGTATTCTGACAGTGGAGGAGTACCCGCTGTCAGAAAACAAAAGCACAGTGGGAAGGATTCCTTCATCCACCTCGCTTGTGTAGATTGGGGAATCCATTTGTTTGACTGATTGGAAAAAAATGAGTAATCTATGGCCAACCTTAGGCCCCTTTCACATGGTCTTTCTGATCAGGTCTGCCTGCAGCCTTATGGACAGGCGGGTGTAAATGAACTTGTGTTTGTTTACACCCGCCTACCTCTGGGTTCCATCAGAAAAAAATGGAACAAGACGTAAGCATCTGGCTGCACATAGGGCTCAGCAGGGTATACCCATGTTTTCTCTGCAAGCACTGAGGAGGTACAGATATTAAATCTGTCCCACTCTTATCTGATCAGCAGGGGGTCAGCTCACAGATCCCCTGCTGATTGGAGTAGGCTTCTCTTAAAGTGGCCTTACGGATGAGGCAGAAGGTTAGATTTAGCTTAAGCATTGCAATTAGATTAAAACTGAACTCTAGGGTAAATAAGAGTGATTTGTCACTCTTATAAGAAGCCATATCTGAATATGATCTAGAAACACTGCCATCTTCTCTGGGTCAAAGCTCATTATAAATGGTCTGTTACAAAGTGGAAAACTGTTATATGGTCAGACGAATCGAAATTTGACATTCTTTTTGGCAACCATGGGAACCACGTCTTCTGTACTAAAGAGGAGAAGGGCCTTCCAGCTTGTTATCAGTGCTCAGTTCAAAAGCCTGCATTTCAAATGGTATGGGGGTGTATTCGTTTGTATGGAATGGGCAACTTCCACATCTGGAAAGGCACTATAAATGCCGGAAGATATATTCAGGTTTTAGAGCAGCATATGCTCCCATTCAGACAATGTCTTTTTCAGGGATGGCCTTGCATAATTAAGCAGGGCAATGCTAAATTACATACTGTATCAATGACAACAGCATTGCTTCATGGTAGAAGGGTCTGGGTGCTTAATTGGCCTACCTGAACCCCAGACCTTTCATCAATTGAAAATATTTGGCACGTATCTAAACTAAAAATAGGACAAAGAAGACCTAGGACTATAAGCAGTTAGAATCCTATATGAGGCAAGAATGGGATAACATTCCTCTCCTAAAACTCCAGAAACGAAGAGGTGGGGGGTCCCCTAAGGGTTTGGACTTTTAAGGCATGCTAAATATATAACCCCAGATAGAACATGAGATAGTGTATATTAGAAAAAACGTTTATTACAAAAAATTCTATAAAGAAAATAATTTTGACAATATAACAATGTAAAACTGTTGAAATATTTGAGCAATACTCAATTCATGAAGTACAATGTACATATGTAAGTTGTAGGCGTTAGCTCACATCTGACGCGTTTCGGAGGTTTTAAGATTTTCCTCCTTCTTCAGAGGTAGGAGCACAACATTCATAATATCTAGGAGATATTGTAATGAGGCAATTGTCAAAAGAATTGTTATTATCAATGATAGGTCTTAATACAAATGCTATAATATTTTTGTAACATCAAATAAGAATTGTGACTCCACCCCCACAACCTGATAGGACTGGTTACCTATAAGTTTTGAAGAGAAGTCCACCACAGCATTCTCTGTATCTATCACCTTAAATGGGTGGGCATCTGTGTGCTGCCATAGGATGCGCCAGGAAAGGAAAATTGCGGAAAGGTGAGTACAGTATACAATTTTCCGTTTTCCTGTCGCATCATGGCAGCACACACACTAGGAAATAACTCGCTATATTATTCTTATGTATGTATTTATATGCAAAAAAATTCTTATTTGATGTTACAAAAATATTATAGCATTTGTATTAAGACCTATCATTGATAATAACAATTCTTTTGACAATTGCCTCATTACAATATCTCCTAGATATTATGAATGTTGTGCTCCTACCTCTGAAGAAGGAGGAAAATCTTAAAACCTCCGAAACGCGTCAGGTGTGAGCTAACGCCTACAACTTACATATGTACATTGTACTTCATGAATTGAGTATTGCTCAAATATTTCAACAGTTTTACATTGTTATATTGTCAAAATTCTTTTCTTTATAGAATTTTTTGTAATAAACGTTTTTTCTAATATACACTATCTCATGTTCTATCTGGGGTTATATATTTAGCATGCCTTAAAAGTCCAAACCCTTAGGGGACCCCCCACCTCTTTCTTCTCTTTATAGGATGTGGCATGAAATTTAAAATTCCCCTTTCCCTTTCATATGTGCTCTCTACTAAGCCTACAACTGTCTAAAACTCCAGAAACTGTTCTCCTCAGTTCCCAGACGTTTACAGAGTGTTGTTAAAAGAAGAGGGAATTCTACACCGTGGTAATCATGGCCCCTTTCCAAATGTTTTGAGACCTGTTGCTGCCATCAATTTTAAAATTACCTTATTTCTTTTACTAAAATTGTACATTTTCTCAGTTTAAACATATGATATGTTTTCTATTTTCTATTGTGAAAAAATATGGGTTTATGAGATTTGCAAATCATTGCATTTTGTATGTAGATTTTACACAGTGTCCCAACTTTTTGGGAATTGGGATTGTACAATAAATGTTCTATAAAAGCATTTCTAGGTCCTTCTTCAAAGTAAATCACATATGTATGGATATTCACGTATATGTGATACCCCTTCACATTTCTTCACATGTTGTATAGTAGAGCCCTTTCACAGTCTCCAAACATATTGATCTAGTTTGCTGTAGTGAAGAAAAATGATTTTTGCTGAATTGCAAGAAAACTCATAGGCTTACCTGGAATATGAAAAAACACTATGGTGAATGTTATTTGTAATCCCAGCGGTATTAACAAAATGACAATGGATTGTATGCTGTACAGCCTGTAAATGTTCAACACAATAAATATTCATAAAACATTGGTTCCTTAGATACTATGTGTATCAAACACAAAACCAAGAAGTTGCCAAGATGATAATCTAGCAAAGTTTTGCCTTTAGTTATACTTTATATTTTAATGTTGCAAATGGGCTATGAGACGAATGTTCTTTGATGGTTTCCATTGTGAATACTATAGTCAGTCACCTCTCGTTTGGAGCTGCACATGGGTGTTTAACATCAGAGGATGTTTATTTGAATCACAAAGTTTTAGACAACCCATGAGATTGTAAAGAGGTTATAATATACAGCATGTGAATAAATGTAATGGGGGCACTAAAGTTTATGTATCACATATATTTGAAAAGCCATACATATGATGTAGCCCCGGCTGGCAGCCCTTATAATCAATGGGTGCCACACAGCCTAGGGCATCATCACCACTGCGCCACAGGACTTTTGCCCTTTTCCCCATCAACCTGTATTGACAGCCTGCCAGGAGAGAGGAGGGTGGAGCGCTGTGATTGGCGGCAGCTGTGGCCGAAAAACTTTAGTCGTGTCAACTTAACAGGGTGAATGAAGCTTGCCAGAAGTCAAAGACAGGTGGCCTAAGAGCACTAGGCACATCCAGAGCAGCCAGCAAGAAAAGGAAATAAGCAGGCTGGAGAGAGGAGACCCAAGATATATGGGTTGCCCTTTGGTTGATGCCCAGAGAAGTGCCAGCAGTACAAATACCAGCCAGGAACCATGCTGCCTATAATCTTTGTTTGCCTACCTCCAGCAGGAGGTACTGTGGCCTACCTTTCCCTTTATTTTAAAGTTTTTATTTTTACTGAGCACCAGGAGCATAGCTATTGCTGGAATCAGAAGAAAACTGACCGAAGATTTCAGTGGCCGGTAAAGGAGCACAGGGACACCACAGTGCTGCAGTGGAGGTGAGTATAATTCTGCTTTAAACTTAATGCACACCCCAAATTATTTTTAGTTTAGGATAGAATGTGAAAGAGTTAGACCCTCTGTCTTTTGTATTGTTGTCTTTGTCCCATCTAGGGAGAGTCACCCTCTCTATTTGTCCTTGTCTCCATTGGCATTGGGATGGAAAATATTCCACTAGGTTGTTCTGATGACAACTGTGTGTGAATGGATTTCCCCTCTTTTTGGAGAAATTTTTTATCATACAGCAGGGGTGTCCAACCTACCACCCAAGGGCTGCATGTAGCCCAAGACGGCTATGAATGCAATCCAACACAAAATCGTAAACTTAATTAAAAATGTTACATTTTGGGGAGGGGCATTTTTTGTAAAAATGCATTTACACTTAACTCAATATTGAACCCTACAGACTAACACATCCGGCCAAAGAAAAATTTGACAGTGTCTCTTTACTGGACTATAAGTTTACATTCGTCTGCATCCGACCTGGGCAAAAACAGATGGATGGGGATCCGATCTGATCGGGGAACAGTTGGATGGAAATGGACAGGTGGTCCGTTTCCATCCGACCACCCCTGTCATCTGCCTGCTCAGCGGGGATTAGCGGACAGATCCCCGCTGAGCAGGCGGATCCTCTTGACAAAGCCTGCCCTGCGTGAAAGGGGCCAAAGGGCAAAATTACAGCCAAAATATCTGATGAGTAACTGGAGAATTCATTAGGAATTGCTACTACTAGGGTGGGCCAACTCAATATTGAACCCTACAGACTAAGACTGGGATGCCATTAAAGTTCATGTGCGTGTAAAGGCAGTTGTCCCAATACTTTTGGTAATATAGTGTATGTGCAAACTGGATGCGACTTGCCTGCATCCAATTTGCATTACATGTGAGTGTGACTGCCTCTCAATGGAGCCGGTTCACACATATCCGTGGCGGCCGCAGTCCACATTCCAAAAGGGTCCTGTGCATCTTTGTGTCCAGTTCAGGTGCAAATTCAGGCAAAAATTGGGACCTGATTTGCACCTGAACCAATGAACAGGAACGCACCAGACCCAATGCTGGGAACTTGTGGCTGCACATATGTGAACCCGGCTTAAAAAGTAAGATGCTTGCTTTTGCTTTATTTTTATCCTTCGTTGTATCTTAGTGCTGCTTGTTTTATCTTAGCTTTTTTGTAGCTACTTAATGTCTACATGCATTCAAGCGATGGCTGCATGGCATTTCTAAGGGTGGGTATTCTGATAGTAACAATAGTAGATCATGCCTATATAATGTGTGTTGAAATGGCCTCTTGTAGCCTTGGGCCCCTTTGGTTGATCCATCTGGTGATCCCCTGCTGAGCTGAGCATATCGATTGGATGACAGATCCAGGTCCGCTATGCTTATTTAGTGCCAACATGGGCATAGCTCACTCTGCTCTATGGGTAGCCCGATGTAAATGGGCTGGCTCTCCATTTACACCCGACTGCCCTCCGATATGGCCAGCCAGAGGGGAATGGATCCCTTTCCTTTTTTGTTCTGCTGGATCAGATCAGGCCCGGAGGTAGCTGGGTGTAAATGGAGTTATGTTAGTTTATATCTGACTGCCCATATGGGAGAACTGAGGGTCCAATCAGGTCCGACTGAAAAATGGACAGACGGACTTGTGTGAAAGGGGCCTACATCAGAAGCCTGTGTTATAGGGTGACAACAGAGGAGCAAAATTTGGAGACGGGACAGAAAATTGTCACCCTAAAACAGGAAATGGCTGAACACGAACCTTCATGGCAGGATCACTTGGTTCATTGTTTATGATAGCTGCTGATATTAAATTATTAAAAATTACTTTTAAAACGACACGCACATGTTAAAGCTTATATGATATTGTAATGATCTGGTTTACATGCTTTAAGAAGTGTAACAATCGTATCCAAACATTCTACCGTGAAAAGGAGCATTTTACAACAATTGTAGTGGCATTTCTGTGTGTAATTAAGGACTATGTTGTATGCTTGTAATCTTGTCACACCAATTACATACATCAAAACCCGAACCAAAATGACAAACTTGTACTTTAATTAAACTGTGGCCGAGTCTGTCTTCTCCCCTTCATCATTGTTTGTTCCCATTAGTGTGTAATTACTATTAGTCACTGTGTATTCAGGGGAAGGGGGGTTGGGAAGGTGTAATGTGTGATAAGTGTCTCCTGCTGTCTATTCCTTAACATGCCTGGGACATCAATGTGGAAATCCACAGAGTGAAAATTAAAGGCAGGTTAAATGTCTGTTTGCTTCCTGTCCACACTTCAAAGCTCCTTTGATAGAGTGCGTAAAAGTGAGGAACACACAGATTTCTGAAGGCCCCCTTCACTGGGCCATTGTTACTCAGAGACGTGTCCCTCTGGCACTTCGAGGGCTTGATCAAAAAAACCTGGAGATGAAGTTACTTTATCTTCAAAGAAAAGTCGGAATTAGAGAGCCGCGATCCCCTCAGGGGCCTGATTAGAAGCGGCTTTCTTAAAGCATTTTATTACAATTCTATGTGCACGCATCAAGAATTTGGCTGTCAACGCTGATTATGCCTTTCCTTCTACAAAATATGGTTTTGGAGTAGGGAACCCAGGCCTCAGGGAAGATCAAGTCACAGAAGTGTCACAGGGAAGGGAACACAATTCTGCAAATAAAAATGATTGTTGAATTCTCATTGGTTGTTATGAATTGTGATGTCACAAGCATTTTATTCTAGTCATTCGTTGCAGCATTTTTCCATATACCAAGATTACCTACTTTATTACACAATGGAAACTTGGGGACTTTATTTTGATAATTTTCAACATTTGTTTTAGTTGCCTATATCAGTGGTTCTCAACCTCAGTCCTCAAGTACCCCCAACAGGCTATGTTTTCAGGTTTTCCTTTACTTTGTACAGCTGCTTTAAATCAATATCAATGACATGGTATTTTAAGAGCTATTTTATCTAAGGGAAGTTCCCAAAACATGGCCCGTTGGGGGTACTTGAGGAATGAGGTTGAAAACCAGTGGCCTATGTAGCGAGATCCCGGGGCCCCTGGGGTCTAATGGTGACCTCCAGAGTTGGGGACAGCTGACATCCTTCTGTGTAGAGTGGGTTACGAGGCATGGTGGGTATAATGCAAGATATAGTCATGGGTGCCAGACACTTCTTGAATGCAAAGAGATTTACTTTCTCTTGAACAGAACTGGGGGAGAGAGAGTTAGGGCCAGGACACCCTTTAGTAGTTGCAATATTGATTTGGCAGACTCCGAGACTTCTATAGGCAGACAGCCATGCAGGGAAAGGCATCCAGCAAGACACCACATCTGCATGAGTAGGACCGCTGTCTCTTATGGAATCAGTCTTATAACAGTTTATAACACAAGTTCTAACAAACTCCTTTACTTCTTCTACAATCTCCTCTTGTAGATCTTCACTCCACTGAGCTCCCAGTCTCTCTCACTAGACTTGCTGATCCACTGCCACTGGATCCCATGAGCTCTTCTAACCTTCACACGCAGTATCTTCCTCAAGCGTCACCCCCGCGTCTCTGCTGGGTCCCTAGCTTGGCGCTCACAGATACTCCTCAAGCGTCACCCCACTGGCCTGCTCTGCTCGGTCCCTGGCTTGGCACACAAAACTGCTCTGCAAGCATCACCTCCACTGGCTGGGTCCCTGGCTTGACATCTGCTGAAGTTTCCCAATTCGTCCCCAGTTGGTGAGAATACTGCTCTGGTACTTGCTTCACCTACTCACAGTGGTGACAGCTTCCCCGCTACCTCCGATCACAACAGGTTCTCCGGCCGGCAGAATGGTCACTTATGGCTGGACTGCAACCCAGCGCTGCTCTCTTGCTTCTGGATAGGCCCTCAGACAGCCTTGCAGACAGATGTCCCCAGGATAGGCCTCAGGCTCTGGTCTAGCAGCCCAGAGCAGTACAACACACGTCCACCCAGACAGCCGTCCATGTGGCACAGAACCCCGATCACCTGACTCCACCCAAATAAATAGGTTCTCCCAGCAGACCAAGGGATTCTAGAAAATCCCTGCCCATTGGCTGAAATACCCCATATACTCCTAATTTGTCCTTGCAATGCCCTTGTCTTATCTAATGTCGCCAGGTCCCCGGCCACCTAACGACAGAAGAGAGAAGTGCAGCAATTCCTGAATTAGGGCGAAGTCAGTTGACCCCCTAGCAATTGGCCAAGGCAACTATCACTTGGCAAATAAATTTAAGAGTAACCCTGCCTAAACATCAGGGTGCTACACTTATATAATGAAAGCCAAATGGCATGCTGGGAAATGTCAATTTTCATGAAAAGATGCAATATGTGTTTCATGATAAAGTAATTTTTTTCCAGTTTAAAGTTTTATATCAGGGGTGTCCAATTTGTGTCCCGTGGGCCACATGTGGCCCCACAGAGCTTAGCACGTTGCCCGAGCCTGTCTGGAGGGATGCCGGGGACGCAGTGTAAACATAGCAGCCACAGCAGTGTACATCGACAAGCCAGGCAAATGCACATCTTGAGAGTTGCTGGGGTTGCTATGTTTGCAATAGCACCAGCCTCAAGGAATGTAGGGGTGCCAAGTGAGTAAATCCTGCACGGCCGGATCTAGGGGGGTGCTGGGGTGGGCTGCAGATATCAATTGCACCCCCAAACCCCTCTGCCCACAACCCCCCCCCCCCCCCCCCACACACACACATAAATAGGCTACATTCCCACCAGCGATCATGGCCGGTTTGAATTGTAGCGGCAGTTCCTCCTACAGCTCTGAGTGGGCGGTCCGTTCATTATGACAGTTTGCCGACAGCTGCACCTATTTGCGGCTCTCTACACAGCCAGCGATTACCTGGGGTGATCACTGCTGGAAGCACTTTGTCTGCATCCAGCAGCGATCACTACAGGTAGCCTGGGAAAAGTGTGTGGGCCGCTCGGGCTCAGGGGGTAGTGCATGACAGGGGATGGAGCCCATCCTGGCTCCTGCAAAGGGTTAAGCACATCTGTGGTATCCTGCAGCAATAAATGAAGTGGCAACCTCAGCCTGGACCCCGAAAAGACCACGCTCCCAACGTGTTTTGCTCCACCCCCCGAAGCTTAGTCATGGGGATCACGACAAGTAATCGCTGATATTGCAGAGAGCTGCGAATAGGGGCAACTGAATTGTTATTATAGTGAACAGGCCTGGTGGCTGCACCTATCCCTATAAACCTAAAAACAAACAAATTTGCATGGTGTCGATGAAAGAGAATGCTTGCACTTTTCAATCCAATTGAAAAAAGTATTCAAGATTAAATAGTGTGCTTAAAGTGAATCTGTGCTTTACATATAAATGACAAAGCAACAGGCTCACTTAAAGCAGAGTTCCAGGCTAAAATGAAAGTAGGTCTTTAACAATAGAGCACCCCCACCACCCCTCGATTTTGGATATCGTTTTTTTTTTTTTTTTTTGTTGTTTTGTACCTTTTTTGTTTTTCTTTAGCTAGTCTTCCGCGAATTGCAACATTTCCACAATTGCATCGGCCCCTCCTCCTTCCCCCCCCCCCCGCTGCCTTCTGGGACCTGTGTGTGTCCCAGAAGACGACGGGACCATTCAGAAAGCACAGCGCAACTCACGCATGTGCAGTTTGGCTGTGCATGCGTGAAAGCTTCACTGACGGTTTCACTTACTTGCAATGCCAGCGCCTAAAAATCGGTTTCGGGGTGCTGACATTGCGGGATCCCTTGACAGGTAAGTATTCTTATATTAAAAGTCAGCAGCTACAGTATTTGTAGCTGCTGACTTTGACATTTTTTTTAGAGATTGGAACTCCGTGTTGACTTCCACCCCCGTTAGCTGCACATGGTTACCCTTATTTCATTCAACCACTACTCAATTTAGCTTCCGGGAGCAACCAGAGGAAGCCCGGTAAAAAGCTCCATATAAAGACCTTGAGCTTACACAGGGCTGAGGACTATCTCCCCACCCACATGTAATAGCACTGAGCCAATTACCAAGCACCAATGAGTCACATTTCCCCATACCTGGAAGTACAAAGTCCTTGTCTTTACTGGTAATTTTAATGGAGGTAAAGAAGAGTTTATGCTGGCATCAACATAGCTTGACACGTTTCGTGGATGACCTCCACTCATCAGGAGCAGATGCTTGATATATATCTATAATTAATAAGTTGTACACATTAATAATCAGTCTCAATGTAAGAGGACAGGGGATATTGTAATTATGGGTGGATATTTTCCATACTTTTTTGTTTTTCCTCCCCCTCCCCCGCCCTCTTACATTGAGAACGATTATTAATGTGTACAACTTATTAATTATAGATATATATCAAGCATCTGCTCCTGATAAGTGGAGGTCATCCACGAAACGCGTCAAGCTATGTTGATGCCACTATCATGTTTACAGTCAGGATCATTCCATCAATTTTATTCTGTTTTATTTCAATATGTTCACAAGAAAAAAAACAATCATGCACTTTTACTGTATATATGTATTTTGTGATACATGGGTTATGTGTCTGACGTTATTTTTTATTATTATTATGAATTATTATGCTATATTATTATGATGATTTGGTTGTACACACCATATAGGGAATACATTTTTATTCTATTATACTCTTTATGTGCATTATATTGAAATTTAGTGATTACAGTTATATAACAAACTGGTCAGACACAATTTGCATCATGGTCACCCCCCCCCCCCCCCCAGCTGCACGCTTCATACAAAGTTCCAAACCTCTCTCTTCGGTGAGTTTATGCTTAGGAGAGGAGAAAATCAGGCAGCTATAAAAGACACAGATGAATGCAGATTTGTAATCAATAATACATAATTAAATATATATATTTCTTTAATGCAAGCTGTGCAAGTACCTGAATTTGGCATGAAATCAGCATCTTGCACTACATGTACAGCAGAGCTCACGCTGAAAGAAAAAGAAGCAGCACACTGAGCCAGCCAGTTGTGTTGCAGTGCTCTTGTGCTAACAAGGAACATGCTGATAGGAGGGGAGAGCAGAGCGGCACAGAGATAATCTTGTCAGTACTGATAAGTATCAGTGTTTAAGGCCCCTTTCACACTGGGGCGGGAGCCGCGGTGACGGTAAAGCAGCGCTATATTTAGCGCTGCTTTACCGTCGTTGTGCCCGCGGGTTTCGGCCGCTTGCGGTGTGGTTTTACCCCCGCGAGCGGCCGAAAAAGGGTTAATATCCCCCACAGAGCGCAGCCGTAGCGGGACTTTTTTTGCTGTCCTGCTAGCGCACTGCTCCAGTGTGAAAGCCCTCCGGCTTTCACACTGGAGTGAATGGGGCCGGTTTTTTCAGGCGGTATACAGGCGATATTTTTAGCGCTGTACCGCCTGAAAACCGCCCCAGTGTGGACTGTGGCAGAGAAAAATCAGGTCTCTCAAAAATGTATAGCTGCCTCTATTAATATTGATTGATACAGACTTTACAAAAAAAGATCAATTCCCTTTAAAACTCTGTAAGGTCTAATTACAATACTTTAGTAGAGATTCATCTATTTTTGGTTTCATATTAGAAAGTATTTTCCGTAGCCATTCCTCTGGAAAGATGGGTGTAGCTCATTCAAAACATCTTCAGGAATTCACAATCGCTGTTCTTGTAGTTTAGAATAGAATTTTTATGTAAAATCTCTTTTTCTTCCCAATGCTCCCATAGCAGCTTCCTGGAGACCCTCTGACTTGGGACTTCAGGCATTTATAATGGTTATAACACTGATTTAAGGCCAACTCCAGCCAAATGCATTTTTTTAAATTCTGGATAGCATGGGGAAGAGGTAAATCTGGACCCTAGGCAGAAATAAAAGACACAAATCAATGCAGCTCCATATTTATTTATACAAACTTTTTTTTAACGAAAGCAGTGCATGTATCTGAATATGATTTGATATCAGCCTCTTGCAGTCCACTGTACAGCAAAGCTCAGACTGGGGGAGGAATAAATTGCATAAATAGCTAGTCAGTTGTGCTGCAGTGCAAGGAGCACACTAATAAGAGGAGAGTACAGAGTGACAGAGAAATGAGCCTATTAATCTGCTGCCTCTCCTTTCACTTTCTAGTCACAGGCTGAGGAAGGGACAAAAGCTCTAGGTATTACCTAACTACAGCAGAGAAAACTCAGGTTTCCTGCCCTGCCAGAAAGGGCTGTGCAGTGTGGCAGAGCTGTGCAACTCTAATGCCGCGTACACACGAGCGGAATTTCCGTCTGAAAAATCTTGGATGTTTTTTTTTCGACGGAATTCTGCTCAAGCTTGTCTTGCATACACACAGTCACACAAAAGTTCTCTGAACTTTCGACCGTCAAGAACGTGGTGACGTACAACACTACGACAAGCCGAGAAAATGAAGCTCAATGCTTCCGATCATGCGTCGAATTGTTTCCGAGCATGCGTAGGAATTTTGCGTGTCGGAATTGGTACAGAACTTTTTCCGACCGAAAAATTGAGAACATGCTCTCAATCTTTTGCTGGCTGGAATTCCGCCAGCAAAGGTCCGATGGAGCATACACACAGTCGCATTTTCGGACCAAAAGCTCTCATCTGACTTTTGCTGGTGGAATTCCCGCTCGTGTGTATGGGGCATTAGAACTGGATAGACAAAAATACAAATCTTTTTGGTAGGGGTATCTGAATCACATGACTGGCACTTTATGTGCACCCTTCGGGGTCCCTGCAGATAGTAGTCTGTGATTTTCTTACCTAGGTTACGTTGGCCAGTAAAGGACAAGTGTTTTTTTTTCTATCTGATAATGGATCATGCTGGGAAAAATATCAAATGTAGCATAATGTTTAAGGGGGCTGTAGGGAGCACAGATGTGAAAGCATAGATTTGTACAGGGTCAGTAACAGCAGTGATCTCTAGGAGTCTTATGTAATATGTTCCCAGTCCATAACTGTCTCCTGACTCATGTCCCTTTCTCGATCAACTGCTATGGTATATCTACTGTGTCTGACCATCTCCTGTAGCATATCTGCAGTCTCTGACTATCTCCTGTATTATTCCTGTAGTCTCTGACCATCGCCTGTAGTATGTCTGCAGTTATTGTCCATCTCCTTTAGTATGTCTGCAGTCTTTGACCATCTCCTGTAGTATGTCTGAAGTCCCTGACTATCTCCTGTAGTATGTCTGAAGTCTCTAACCATCCCTTGTAGTATGTCTGCAGTCTGTGTTCATCTCCTGTAATATGTCTGCAGTCTCTGACAAGGGCAGCCATCAGAAATTGTTCACATAGCTTTAGGCCTCCATCTCGTCCATCCTATGTCCTCCTCCCCCTTTCAGTCCCATCTCCATACTATATCCTCCTCCTCCATCCTATGTCCTCCTCCCCCTTTCAGTCCCATCTCCATACCATATCCTCCTCCTCCTACATCCCATGTCCTCCTCCTCCATTCCATGTCCTCCTCCAGTCCCATCTCCCTCATCCCATGTCCTCCTTCTCCTCCAGTCCCATCTTCTCCATCCCATGTCCTCCTCCAGTCCCATCTTCTCCATCCCATGTCCTCCTCCAGTCCCATCTCCTCCATCCCATGTACTCCTCCTCCATTCCATGTCCTCCTCCAGTCCTATCTCTTTCATCCCTTGTCCTCCTTCTCCTCCAGTCCCATCTCCTCCATCCCATGTCCCCCCCTCCTCCAGTCCCATCTCCTCTATCCCATGTCCTCCTCTTCCTCCAGTCCCATCCCCCCATCCCATGCCCACCTCCTCCTCCAGTCCTATCCCTCCTATGTTCTCTTTCAGTCTCATCTTTCCCATCCCACATCCTCCTCTTCCAGTCTCATGTCCTCCCTCTGTAGTCTTTCTTTACCTCCTGTGCCCTCAGTACAGCCCTGATCCAGGTGATATACCTCAGTGTACGGTCCCTCCTTGGTCCCAGGGCTCACCTCGCTCTCTCTGGACACACGGCTCCAATTGATCACACTTCCATATTTAAACTTCTCGCTGCAAATGTCTCCTCACGATAGAGTCTATTGGCCCGACTCATCAGATGGCACGCTATGCACCCACAATAGGACGGACTGCTGCGGGGGTGGAGAATTGTGGTGGGGGGAGATGTTGGAGAGGGCCAGAGAGAAGTAGGGGAAGTTGCAGCAGCTGTAAGAGAGAGCAGAAAGCTACCTGCAGCTCTTTTCTCCTTGACTCAGCACGTAACACAGCAGTCTCAGGACAGCTTAATGAAAATTGTGGCAACTATGCAGGCTCAAGGGGTAGCTGCTTTGGGCCTCACAACAATTACTGGGCCCAGGGCAGCTGCACCTTTTGCCCTGCTTTGAAGATGGCCCTGGTTAGGGCCCGAGCCCCTTAGGATGCCAAGGCCCCCTACATGTGTATGGGCTGTCGCCCCTGATGGCGGTCCTGTCTCTGACCATCTACTGTAGTGTGTCTGCAGTCTCTTACATTATCCTGTAGTATGTCTGCAGGCTCTGACCATCTCCTGTAATATGTCTGCAGTCTCTGACCATCTCCTGTAGTATGTCTGCAGTCTCTGACCATCTCCTGTAGTGTGTCTGCAGTCTCTGACCATCTCCTGTAGTGTGTCTGCAGTCTCTGACCATCTCCTGTAGTATGTCTGCAGTCTCTGACCATCTCCTGTAGTGTGTCTGCAGTCTCTGACCATCTCCTGTAGTGTGTCTGCAGTCTCTGACCATCTCCTGTAATATGTCTGCAGTCTCTGACCATCTCCTGTAGTATGTCTGCAGTCTCTGCCCATCTACTGTTGTATGTCTGCAGTGTCTGACATCTTTCTGTAGCATTATATTCACTAAAGAATATGTACGACCCTATGCTTGTGTCAGGGTTGTACTTAAGGCCCTTTATATTGCAAAAGTTGGCCACCACTGTTCTAATTCTTTCCTACTCTCTGTTTAAAAGTCATAAAAAAACAGAACACAATTAATTTTTGCAGATTTAAACATACACCATTGTATAGGGCATGCACACCTTTAAATAACTGTATGATATATTGCAGGTTAAATTTGGGCTAGAGTTGTGCTTGAAACAAGCCCCTATGGCCGTGGCATTGGGAATAGACTGTCCCTTGTCCAGAAAAATGATCCCACCTGTTAGCAAGTTTGGCAGATTTCACAGCCTCTTAAGCAAAGTTCTTTCCTGTGACAGAAATTTTAGTCCTCCGCGGTTCCGCCATTATCACAAGTGATCCTTTGAACTCAGAATAAGAGTGCCAAGAAGAGCAAATACACCTTAGAAGCTGGTAATTCCTTATTCACTCCAGGCTGTTATAGTAAACATTGTAGTCAAAGAAATAGTATTGCAGCGCTGACTGAACTCTAGGCAAACAGCTAAGTACACTGTTAAAATGCAAATATATGAACTGTCTTATCTGCCAAATGAAGTGTAATTCTATCCAGCCATTTATGTGATTTATACACCTCTGCCAGTTAGAAGAGTCAGTAAATTTTTTTTTTAAGGCCTCATGCACACAGACGTTTTAAAAAACGGGCTGTAAAGCTAGGTCGGACGCCTGGAAAAAGCAGCCTAAAAAAACTTGACTTTTACCACGTTTTGCATTGGCGTTTTTCAGAGCGTTTTTGCGCGTTTTTTAGCGTCAGCGTTAATTGGCGTTTTTTAAAGAAAAACACATCTCTAATTTTCTATACAGGGATTACAGTGTCCAATCAACTTTTTGCAGCAAAAAAACGCTGCAGCTCAAAAACGCTGGTGCGTGTTTTTGCGCGTCTTTGCGCGTTTTTGCGCAATTCGCGTTTTTAAAGCTCTAGCGTCGCGCCACGGAACGCACTGGTCCTGGGTTTTTTTTACAGCTTAAAAACGCCTATGCCATTTGCAGCTCAAAAACGCCTAGGTGGGCATGAAGCCATAGACTAACATGGACAGGCGTTTTTAAGCTGCAAAAAACGCTCAAAAACGCGGCTGCAAAAACGTCCGTGTGCATGAGGCCTAAGAGTTAAGGCTGGTACACATGACCCGAATATTGGCGGTTCAACAGGAACCAGCCAACATTCGGCCCGAGTGTACACCAACCTGTCTGGCAGAAGCTGACCTAACGTCTGGCTTCTGTCGAACGGAAATGCTGGAAAATCAGCAGCTGACCTGCATCCAATTAGAGCTCGCTGCCAATGGCTGCGTGCGCTGATTGGTGTGTTCTGGCGGGGGGTCAGTCCCCCCTCAGAACACAATAGCTCAGTGGGATGATCGCAGTACTAACATCGCTGGGTTGAATGGAAAAATCCTACTTGTGTGTTCTAGACTTTAGGCTCCATGCACATAGCGTTTTTCATAAGTACAAATAAAGCTAGAACAAAATACTGCATGAAAAATGCTGATAATAGCATTTTTGGCCCAGCTTATAGTAGCATTTTAGTAGCTAAAAAAAATAAAAACAAATAAAATGCTGCCCTATATTAGGATTACCAATTACCAATTACCGATTAGATACCAATGTGATATAACACATATAAAATGCATGAATATCTTAGTGCAAACCGTGCATGATTTTAAACATAATAACATATATTATATAAAATGTCCATTGTGCTGGCAAATTAAACAATAACAGATGAAAAGTGCCATACTATATTGAAGTAACCAATGTGATATGATACATATAAATAAAATGCATGAATGACTTGTGGAAGATGATAATATCAAACATATTTAACAATAAAATAAAAAATGTCCATTGTGCTGGCAAAGCAAAATTATGTGATGGTGCTCCAAAGTTGACAAGGTGACAACAAACTTGTGCCCCCCCCCCCCCCCGTGTGAATCTGCTCACCTCAGGGTGTTTGACCGCATACCTACCCACCCCTGGGTTCAATGTGAATGAAGCTCTTTGGGATCCTGAGATGTCCAGCAGTAAGCTCCTCCGTCCATGTATAAAAATAAAGCCTAAGGCCCCTTTCACACAGGCGGTCCGTTCAGGTCCGCCTGTCAGTTTTTTTAGGCGGACCTGAACAGACACTCCATAGACCTCTATAGAGAGTCGGATGTCAGTGGTGACATGTCCGTCGTCACCCGATCTCCCATAGGGGAGAGCGACGCTCTGTCAGGTCCGTCCCTGTGCAGTGTGCAGAGACGGACCTGTCATTTTCCTGCTCAGCGGAGATCGCTGAGCAAGCGAATATCCACGGAGCGGATCAGCACTGTGTGAAAGAGGCCTAAATCTATTGTTTAAAAACGTATTTTATTTATAAAACATCAATCTGGGTACTCACATCTTCCAGGTTCTAAAGTGCACCACTCTATAGCAGATAAAAGAAATAGGATAGCTTGTCCGTTCACAGCTTTCAAACCTGCTGCCTACTAAACTGTCCTGTCCCCTCCCCTATGCGTGTTTGACACAGGGATCAGTCACGTGTCTTCCTCAGGGGGAATCCTCGGTGTAGTAGGCAGCCAGTTTGAAAGCTGCGAACGAACAAGCTATTCCATAGTTTTTTTCTTTTATCTGCTATAGAGTGGTGCGCTTTAGCACCTGGAAGATGTGAGTAACCATATTTTTTTATAAATAAAATACGATTTCAAATGATAAAACACCATTTAGACTTTATTTTTATATATGGATGGAGGAACTTACTGCTGGACATCTCAGGTTCCCAAAGAGCTTCATTCACATATCGAACCCAGGGGTGGTTCACAGGCATTTTTTTGACCAAACGTAGGTGTGCAGTGAAACGTCTTTATGCATTTCAATTATATCAATGGGAAATGAATTAGGGTGAAAACATTGTACATTAAGTGTGTTGCATTTCCATTCATTTTGAAAGGTACCCCAACAAACATCCCTAACATACCACAACAGTCCTACGTTGTGGTACTCTAGGAAGAAAAAGGTTTAGGTGCCTTAAAAGGTCCATTTTGGTGCAGTGGCAGTCCATTCAAAATAAACGCCTGTCTTGCCACAATTCATGTTAATGTGCAACATAAAGCACGGTAAAGGTCTGTACCCAGCCTAATGGATTTAGTATGGTTCCACATGACACCAAGTGGGCTGGGAACTCTGCTGTAAAGATCTCAAACCAGAAGCCCTGAGAGATACACAAGGAGCCAGTGAATGATAAGCCTTCCAAGAGCCACGTAATGTATAGATGGCCTCTTTATAGTAGACGATTTCATATAGTAGTGTTATACAAAATATGTATTCTGTCAAACTTTGAACTTTGGATGTCACCAACAAAAAAATCGAATATCAACCCTAATACCGATATTATGTCATCATGACAAGCTCTTGGACGTTGTACATAAAGATCTGGAATACAAATTGTCTTTTAGGCAAAAGTTCAAGTTTTGAGTCCAAAAACACTTTTTAACAGTTTCATATAATATCACAGTTTTTTATTTGAATGATTTTATTGCAGGTGAACTCAGTGAAAACGAAATATACGTTTCTGAAATACAGAGCTGATGAAATTGGGGAATATAGCCTATTAAAGGGTCACTCCACCCAAAACTATTATTTCAGTGTTTGGTAGATGTTGGATAATTAAACCACCTAGCGGTTTCATTTCCAAGGTGGACAGAAACAAAGTTGGGAATTATGTTCGGAAGATCTCACTGTTGGGAGTATGCAAGCCACATAAGAAGACAGGGGCTGATGTAGCTTCACCTACAACTTAAATATCAGTTTTGTGTGAACTGCAAAGAAAAATACTTTCCCTTGAGCAAACTGAACTCTAATTTCTCTTTCGCGGTAGGTCATGCTATCAGTGCTGAGACATTGGCCACGCTGCCAAAGATCACTGTTATGCCGCAGACACACGACCGGACTTTCAGGCAGACTAGGCCCGACGGTCTTCCCGGCGGACTTTCGACCGTGTTCCGACGGATTTCCGAACAAACGGACTTGCCCACACATGAACGGACTAAAGCCCCATACACACGGTCGGATTTTCGCATGGATTCTGTCCGATCGGACAATGTTGTCGAAAAATCCGACCGTGTGTATGCACCATCGGACAGTGTACGTCGGATTGTCCGACGGACAAAGTCCTATCTCCTGCTGGATAGATTTTTGGACAACAAGGTCCGATCACACCAAATCCGATCGTGTGTATGGTAGTCCGACGGACAAAGTGCTACGCATGCTCAGATCACATTACAAGACCAAAGCTATTGGCTACTAGCCTCTACGTAGTCCCGTCGTAGGCAACAAACGTCACCACGTTCAGAATGATCGGATTTTCCGACAACTTTGTCCGACCGTGTGTACGCAAAACCAACATTGGACAAAGTACGACGGACATGATCCGACGGACCTGGTCCTCGGATAATCCGCGCGTGTGTATGGGGCTTTAGTCTGTTCGAAAGTCCGTTGGTTTTGAACGTGATGATGTAAGACGGGACTAAAAAAGGAAGTTCAATAGCCAGTAGCCAATAGCTGCCCTTGCATCGTATTTGGTCCATCGGACCAGCATACAGACGAACGGTTTTCCCGATAGGCATTGAGTCCGTCAGACAGATTTGAAACATGTTCTATTTCTAGTTCCGTCTGATTTTTTTTTTTTATAAAAACAATCGGATTATCCCACACACGATCGGAATGTCTGACGGACTGATCCCGTCGGACCTAGTCTGCCGGAATGTCCGGTCTTGTGTACGCGGCATTAAGGGGTTTTGCCTAAACATCAGTGCCCCAAGACTTTTGGGTAGAGATCATACCAAAACATAAAGCCTAAAATGCAATACCCCAAAGCCTTTACCATCAATAATATGGGGTCTGCAATAGCTGGATTTAACCTGATTGCCTGGCTTTGTTTGGCTTCAGTATGTATGAGTCATAGTTTCAGGGAAAACAGGCAGTAAATTTAAGACTGGAAAAAGTCAGAATTCTTTATCCCAATAATTGTTCCAGATCAGTGACTCAGATTTTACTGAAGCCAAAGCATCAGAACAGTAGCAGAGGATAACTACAATGCAGCCTACATATTTTTCTTATTACAGGTTTCCTTTAAAGTGAACCTACGCATACAGGTTTAGTTTTGGGGTTATGGGTGGTGTTAGGGTGAGAATTACAGGAAGGGTTAGCGCAGAAGAGGGCTATAAGGAGGATTAGTGTGAGGAGAAGGGTTAGAGGGAGGATTCCTGTTAGGGTAAAAGTTACAGCAAGAGTTAAGCTGGCCATAGACGGTTTGAATCTCAGCTGGTTCAGCAGCAACCGGCTGAGATTCGAACATACATGTATGGGCAGACTGAATGTACCAAGTTGATTGATCCATCAACTTGGGTACAACCAGCCTGCTGGATTTTACATGTGATTATCGCTAGTGGCTGGTATAGCCACCAGCAACAATCACAGTCTTCACTCGGCGGGGATGGCTTCCCCTGCCCCCCTCCCGCCAGGAGAATAAAATGGATTGGCGGGAGGGATATCCTTGTCAACACTGTCTGTGTTGATGGGGGAATCAAGCTAATTTCTTTCCTGCAACCCGTGGTTGTAGGAAAGAAATGCGCTCTGTGTATGGTCTGCCAAAGTGTTAAGGTGACAGAAAGTGTTAGGATGAAGGTTAAAGGGAGGGAAGGGTTAGAATAGGGTCAGTGTTAGGATCTGGGTTACAGAGAGGGGAAGTGTTAGGGTGAGCTATACAGGGAGTGTTGGAGTGAGGTTTACAGGGTGGTTATTGTTAGGGTAAGGGTTACAGGCAGGGCTGGTGTTAGTACTGGAGTACAGGGATGGTTAGTGTTAGGATAACAGGGCGTGTTAGGGTGGGGGTTACAGTGAGGGTCAATGTTAGAATGTTAGGGTTACAGTTAAGATGAGTATGACAGGGGGGTTAATGTTAGGGTTATGATTACAGGGAAGATAACTGTTAAGGAGAGGGTTAGTGTAATGCCACGTACACACGGTCAGATTTTCCGACAGGAAATGTTGGATGTGAGCATGTTGTCGGAAAGTTTGACCGTGTGTATGCTCCATCGAACATTTGCTGTCGGACTTTCCGCCAACAAATGTTTGATAGCAGGTTCTCAAATTTTCCGCCAACAAAACGTTGTTGTCGGAAAGTCTGATTGTGGGTACACAAGTCCATCGCACAAAAGTTTGCGCATGCTCGGAATCAAGCAGAAGGAGCCACACTGGCGATTGAACTTCCTTTTTCTCGGCTCATCTTACGTCTTGTACGTCACCGCGTTCCCACGTTCGTAATTGTTGGCCAACATTTGTGTGACCGTGTGTATGCAGAAAGTCCAATCATGTGTATGCGGCATTAGAGTTAGGGTTACAGGGAGGGTTAGTGTAGGGGGAGGATTACAGGAAAGGTGAGTGTTAGGCAGGGGCGGACTGACAACTCATGGGGCCCCTGGGCAATAGGAGATTATGGGGCCCCCAGGCAATCCGAGATTATGGGGCCACACAGTATACACACACACAGTATACAATCACACAGTATACACATACATGTACACACAGTATACACAGACAGGTTTCTATTGGCTGAGAAGGTACTGGAGAGGTGGAGCAGCTATAATCTCTGGATTTTTAGACCAAAAGGATGTCGGTAAGGGACATTTCAGAAACAGATGTAAAAAAAACACAGATTTTTACATACTGTCCCTGGTTTTACTGAGGCTGGCAACCCCGATGGGGCCCCCTAGTGGCCCGGGGCCCTCAGGAAGTGCCGAATGGTCAGTCCGCCCCTGGTGTTAGGGGGAGGGTTACAGGGAGGATCAATGTTGGAAGAGGGTTACAAAGAGGGTGAGCCTTATAACAAGGGTTAGTGTTAAGGTAACCAGGATTGTTAGGGCAAAGGTTAAAGGGAGTGTAAGTGTATGGTCAGTGTTAGGATTAGGGTTGAAGGAAGAGTTTGTGTTAGAGTGATGGTTACAGAGAAGGTTGGAGTGAGGGATTCAGGGGGATTTAGTGTTGAAACAAGAGTTACAGGGGGGTTATTGTAGACTAAAGTTACAGGGAGATTTAGTGTTAGCATTAGGAACACAGGGAGTGTTAGAGCTAGGGTTTCAGGGAAGATTAATGTTAAGGTTAAGGTTAGGGTGAGTTACAGGGAAGGTTAATGCGAAGGGAAACCTAGGGTATAGCTCTCTGCTTTGGGAGCTCTTTTACGAAAATAATCGAAACTTTCTCCAGACACTGAAGCCCAATGTATTAGGTTTTACGCCTTTTACATAAGCCTTTACATATCCTTTACCTTTATATAAAGTTGCTGCATGTTTTGGTTTCTCTCAAACAGTTGTTTGTCATCAGGAAAACTTGATTTGTATTTAAAATGTGGTTTCGCCATTCTGCATTTAGCGGGAAGGAGTCAAATTAGGCCTGGCTTTAAAAGGTGGGTCTGGTTGCAGCTGTTGTGTGACTTGCTATTTGGCTCCAGAGAATCTGTGATTATACAATATTGTTATTCTCTGTGTCTGATTGATTCCTTGACTGAAAACAGCTACAAAATGTATTTATTTTATTTGTCTGGAACAGGACAAGATTTTTTTTTTTTTAATCGGTCTCAGGGTTCACTGTTAAAGATTTTAAAATAGGACCACATGTCTAGCGCTACATAGGAGGTACCACTGCAAACATCAACCAGTGCCGTTCATGGAAAAACTATGATTAGCACTCATTGCTTTTTTAAGATAGTGTATGAAAATCAAAAAGTTTTGGCTATAGTAGGAAATAAATCCAAAATATATATTTTCCTCAGTATTCAGCATAATGCCTTAGTGCAGGGATTTTCAAAATCAAAGGTACGTTAACTGTCCTTGAGGCTTTAGAAGGGTCAGACTGTGGCCAGTGGGATTAGAAACCACCCTGGTGTCGGTGAGAGTAAACAGTGCCACACATTGGTTTTAAAGGAAGGAATAGTGCCTATTGTTTGTATCAGTAGGAGGAATGGTGCCCCATCATTGATGTCTGTGGGAGGAATGGTGTCCCATCATTGATGTCTGTGGGAGGAATGGTGTCCCATCATTGATGTCTGTGGAAGGAATGGTGTCCCATCATTGATGTCTGTGGGAGGAATAGTGTCCCATCATTGATGTCAGTTGATGGCATGGTCCCCTAAGGCCTGGATAAAGGCAAGCTAAGGGCCACATCGGGCTTACGGGCTTCAGTTTGAAGACCACTGCCTTAGTGCATATTGTTTCTTAAAGCGGTTCTGCACTCTGAAAAAAAATTTTTTTTTTTAGGATGTAATATAAAGTGTGCTTACCTTTATTAGGGGACTCACCTGTTCCATCTTCCATCTCGATCGCCGCCGGTTTTCGTCCGATGAAGTTCCTCGTCTTCTTCTTTAGTGCTGGGGGCCATCTTGCCTGTGGGCATGTGAAACACCCACAGGGACTTTAGATGGCCCAGCATGCACTGCCGTTACTCGCGCGTGCGCAGTAACGGCTCATCTGCCGAGATCTCACGAGATTTCAGCAGATGCGGCCGAAATCTCGGGAGATTTCGGAAGATGTGGCCGAAATCTCGCGAGATTTCGGAAGATGCCCGCACTGACTCCTGGGATCAATGACACCAGATCCCAGGAGACAGTGCGGCGTGACGACGATCGACGCAAGACCCCGCCCGCCGCCGCAGAGGGAGAAGACCGGAAGTCTTCAATTACAAGGTAAGTAAAAAAAAAAAAAAAAAAAAAAAACATTTCATTTAGTACTCTTTGCCTGATTTGGAAGGCAAAGAGATTTACTAAATGAAATGAGTGCAGAACCGCTTTAAGCAAATATTTTTGTTTTGTGAACATGTTACATAGTTACATAATTAGTTGGGTTGAAAAGAAGATACAAGTCTATATAGATCAATCAATAGACATAAAAATAAATAAATAGAATAAATAAATAGAAAACCTCCATATACAGTATCCTATACCCACAGTTCAGGAAGAAAAAAAAACACTTAAAGCGGTGTTCCGCTTAAAAAAAATATATATATTTAAGTCAGCAGCTACAAATACTGCAGCTTCTGACTTTTAAAAAATCAGACACTTACCTGTCCCAGGGTCCAGCGAAATGGGGGATCGAAGCCCCACTCATCTACCCCTCCGCTCAGCAGCGCCGGCATTGTAACTGTGGGCACCCGACTGTGGGAGCCCGGCCGTGATTGGCCGCGCAATCATCTGGGACCTGAGACGTGTCCCAGATTATTGACAAGAGGGAGGGGGCAGAGCTGATCTCCCTTCCTGTGCTGAGGGAAGTGACATCAAGAACCCAGGTGCTGAAGGAGGCAGACTACGAGGGACCCCCTAGCAACAGGCATTTAGAGGTCAGTAGAAAAAAAAAAAATTCTCCAAATGTTTTTCTTTTTTTCTTTTTATGCACATATATGAATTTTTTTTTTTTTTTTAGGGTGGAACTCCACTTTAAAAAGTAAAAATTGCTTTAGCAGAGGAAAAATTTATTCCTCAAAGGCATTTGGATATTCCCTGGATCAACAATCTCTGGTGTTATTACCCATTAATGTTTTTATCCAGTGAGGCCTGATTCACACCTATGTAGGTTGCAGTTTGCATATTGCAGGTGCATTTTGCGTTTTTCAATACACGCTTTTGATCCATTGAAGTCTGTGGAACCAAAAACCAGAAAAAAGTCCCTGGCCCTTTCCATAAAATACTACATCCATAGAAAACCATGTTAAATGGACTGTAGTGTGTTTCTGCAGAACTAAAAATGCACTAAAAAATGCATAAGTGTGAACCAGGCCTTATACTTTGTGTGTTTGGAAATGCATCCAGCTAATTTTTTAAACAATTTACTGAGCTGGTCAGACCTAGTTCTTGAGTAAGTCTATTCTATACTTGTACAGCTCTTATGCCCCGTACACACGGTCGGACATTCCGACGACAAAATCCGTCAGATTTTTTCCGACGGATTTTGGCCGAAACTTGTCTTGCATACAAACGGTCGCACAAAGTTGTCGGAAAATCTGATTGTTCGGAACGAGGTGACGTACAAAACATACGACGGGACTACGAAGAGGCCAGTAGCCAATAGCTTTCGTCTCCAAATTTATTCTGAGCATGCGTGGCACTTTGTGCGCCGGAATTCTGTACACAGGATGGAAAAATTCCGTTATCGGAAAATTTTAGATCCAGGTCTCAAACTTTTTCCGTCGGAAATTCTGATGAAAAAATTCCGATAGAGCCCACACACGATCGGATTTTCCGATAACATAATCCGATCGTACTTTTTCTGTCAGAATGTCCGACCGTGTGTACAGGGCATAACTGTGAAAAAGCCATTGTAGAGTGCTCCATTGTCATCTGTAATGACCTTCAAGTGAATAACTCTACACCAAGTTCACTATATGGCCTATTAATGAATTTATACATAGCGAGCATATCCACCCTCAACACCTTTTCTCAAGAGAGAATAAATTAAATTCAGTTCAGCTAAAATTTCCTCATAGCTGAGCTCCTTCATGCCTCTTATCGGTTTGGTTGTCCTTCTCTGCACTTTCTCGAGTTCCCTAATATCTTTTTATGAACTGATGACTAAAACTAACTAGCATTATCCAGATGAGGTCTTACTAATGCTTTGTACAGGGGAACATGTATGTCTCTCTCTCTGGAGTCTATACTTCTTTTTATAAAAATAAATAATGTGCTTGCTTAAGAAACTGCAGCTTGGCATTGCATGCTAATACTAAAGCGGAGCTCCACCCCTCCGCTGCCACATTTGGCAACTTTTGGGAGGGAGTGGGTACCTGGTTTTGACAGGTACCTGCTCCCACTTCCGGCTGAGTGTCTAGGATTTTTTGCACAGAATGCAGATTAACAAACTTGGTCTTTCATGAGTCCATGCTTACTATTACTTCTTCTATGTGGTATTTTATCAAACTATCCACCATCTTTCTGGCTATAGAAGTTAAAGCGTAACCACTTTTGTTGAGAAAAAAACATTCTCCCCTGGGTGATCTATGTACATTGCAAGACTTTGTTGCAGATTTCTCCCTTTTGTTATTCGGAAGAAATCCCTGTGTGTTTCTCTGTGTCTATGTGGGAAAGTGAGTGCAATGGAAGTGGTTTCATAGTTATCAATCAGCTGTGCACCTGCAGGGCACTAATGAGGAAATCTGCTGGGCCTGCATCCCATGGACGTATTCCTATTGGGAGTATCTTACCAAAAATTACATTTTTGTTGCAGGGGATGCCTGAAATCTGATGTGTATCTTAGTGCAGACTTCTGGGGAAGTCAGTGAGCCAATCACACAAGCAGGAAATTATGCTTCTGGGGGGCGTTCTGTATACATTCTCTGTACAGAACACCTACAGGTAGCCATTTTGCATTGCATTTTCAGAAAATTACAGCAGCTGCAGATTGAAAAGGAAAAGTAATTTTTAATAACATTCCATTACAATATGACTTGTGTCGCAATTGTAAACACTATATTATTTTTGGTTTATTTGCTATTTTTTTTCCCCCACGAAAGTGGAGATAACCTTTAAACGAATGGGTCTGTAGGTACTTGGTAAAGACTTTGATCCCTTTTTAATAAAGACATCACATTGGCCTTATGTCAATCCAGTGGTACTAAGCCAGTCAGAGGCTTAGCTTGAAGCTTGTGGGCCCCGATGCAAAAGCTGACCTGGCCCCCCCTGCGTTTACTGAATTACCTACATAAGGTGACACAGTGAGCACTTTTCCCCACTGACATGGTGTCATCAGGAGCAGACAACCTCTGCGGAGTGGAGACCTACCTGAATAATATGAAAGTCATCAAAGATCTCTGGGGGTTCAGCATCCTTATTTAAGAAATTAACCAGCAAGGCCAAACTTATCATTAGGGAAAACGTAGGCTACTTTCACACCGGGGCCTCTCCGCGTTAGCAGTAAAGCGCAGCTCGTTTTAGCGGCGCTTTACTGCTGTTTTAGCGGCGCTTTTCGGCTGCTAGCAGGGTGTTTTCAATCCCCAAGAAGGGGTTAAAAATGTCTGTGTTGCGGTGCATCCGAAGTGCTTTTCAGGCAATTTGGAAGCGCTGCCCGTTCAATGCAGTGGGCAGAGGCGGTTTGGGAGCACTGTATACACCGCTCCCAAACTGCCCCAAAGATGCTGCTTGCAGGACTTTTTTCACCGTCCTGCAAGCGCTCAGGCTTTCACACTGGGGAGGCATGAGAGGTAGTTTTCAGGAGCTTTACATGCACTATTTTTAGCGCTAAAACACCTGAAAACTGTCTTCAGTGTGAAAGGGGTCTGAGAGAAAGAATAAGACGCTGCAAAAATCTAAACTTAGCCCACCTTAGTGGAAATTGTCAGTCAGAAGAGCAATGGACAGAGTCCCCATTTCACATCAGAGTCCCCATTATCACATCAGAGCCCAGATTTCACATCAGAGTCCCCTCCTTTACACCAGAGCCCCCATTTCACATTAGAATCCACTCCATCACATCAGAGGCCCCATTATCACATCAGAGCCCCCTTCATCACATCAGCACCCCCTCCATCACATCAGAGCCCCCATTACCACATCAGAGCCCAGTTTTCACCTCAGAGACCCCTCCATTACATCAGAGCCCCCATTTCACATCAGAGTCCCCATTTCACATCAGAGTCCCCATTATCACATCAGAGCCCAGATTTCACATCAGAGTCCCCTCCATTGCACCAGATCCCCCATTAAACATTAGAGTCTCCATTTCACATCAAAGCCCCCTCCATCACATCAGAGCCCCCATTACCACATCAGAGTCCCCATTTCACATCAGAGTCCCCATTATCACATCAGAGCCCAGATTTCACATCAGAGTCCCCTCCATTGCACCAGATCCCCCATTAAACATTAGAGTCTCCATTTCACATCAAAGCCCCCTCCATCACATCAGAGCCCCCATTACCACATCAGAGTCTCCATTTCACATCAAAACACATTAATTTCAATGGGTGCCATCTTAATCGGTGCAACTCAAGTCACAGCGACAAAAAAAAGCACTCCTTTTCTGCTACTTTGGTGTGACTTGAGTGCCATAGACTGCAAAGTTAAATCACAAAAGTTGCAAGCAAGTTGCACGACTTTGGGATCACAGCAGTGTGAACCAATCCTAAATGCCATTCTTGAGGTCTAGTCTGTGAAATGTCGACTTTAAAAGGGAAAATTAACTGTATCTGAGCACCTCAAACTGAAAAAAAAAAACGATTTAATTATTTTTAATACTCAAAGCAAACTCACTCATCCATCCATGTCTGAATGCTTTATTTTGTTGAGAAATCACTTTGAAAAACACGGCCATCTTGAGTAAGGGCAGATGATTCATGTAGCATTTACTTACTGGAATCTATTTGCCATTTGCTTAGGCATACATGCAGGAGGGCGTGCGTAGCTGAGAAAGCCTCTCCTCCCCTCCTCCAGATGAAGGGGGAAAAAGCACATGAACACTCTCAGGAGGTATGACATCATTTGCCTAGGCCAGGAATCAGGAAGCAATTAACGAAATGTAAAAAAAAAAAGTTTAAAACAAGTAAATATAATATACCTTCCAGTCTATTTACTAACTCTAGCAGCATAGGAATTAAAAATAGTTAATGTTGATTGAGAGAGTTTAGTTCCACTTTAAGGTAGAGTAGAAGGCACTGCACTGGTGGATGAAAAGGACTTAGCAGACCCCCAGTCATTGGTAGAGGCTATCTACAATCGCTTCGAAGGAAAAAACACTTTGCTAGCAGCACACAGCAGCAGTGAGCACATGTGTGAAAACATCACTAGAATGACACATCTAGTAAAATTTCACATTGACAGACAATATTTACCTTCTCGCCAGAGATTCTGGGCAGCAGCACACTAATGTCATCACAGCTGGCTTTCCAATCTAATGCAAGGTGGATCCATTTACTCTGCGCCAAAAGAACCATTCTTTCGAATAGACCTTAAAGGGACGTACACCACTATGTACATGAAACAAAGTATAAAAGTAAGCAAACAAAACTACAATAATTTAAAATGGTATTAAACTCAAAAACAAAAATGTATTATATTGTAGCTAACCAGTTCTTAGATGTGATGGCTGCATTCATTTTCCCTTTTTAGGCTTTTTTTTCAATTTTTTTACCTGGTGATTTGGCCAGAAATTCTGTTGTTTTTTAACTTTCTTTTCAGACCAAGCTGGCCAGATGGAGGGTTGAGACAAACAAATTATCACTAACAGGGGCGCTTACAATGGCCAGATTTGATTAATTTACTGTATGTAAAACCTTTATCTCAAAAGGAAAACCCACAACAGTATAATCACTCTGTATATGCACTGTGGAACCTAAAGCCTCGTACACACGATCGGATTTTCAGAGGGATTTTCCGCGTACAAATGTTGGATGGCAGGCTTTAAAATTTTCCGCGGACAAATGTTGGATTTTTCAAAGTACAAACACGCATGCTCGGGAAGCAAAGACGAGCCAGAAGCGGTCGGTCTTGTAAACTAGCGTTTGTAATGGACAATTAACATTCCTGACGTGGCAAAATTATGAAATCTCAAAATGCAGCGCACAATTCTCTTTTTCTTTAATGGGATAATAATGAAGCTGCTTTGCTGGTGATACTGATGGGGTTATTGCAAACAAATTTTCAAAGGCTTTTTTTTTCTAGCGATGTCAAGAATAATATTATTATGCTATTTTTTTTTATTTGGGCAAGTTACCACAACACCATTATCCCGTAGTTTTTAAGATCAAAGATACAACTATGTTGGTGTCTCTTGTCAATTTTTCATTTTATTTTTTTAAATGTAACTGCCTACTCCCAAACTGTAATTTGAAGTAAAACACATAGCCAAGTATTATTCTTCACAATTTTTTTTTTTAATTGTGCATTAAAAAAAGAAAACAAATAAAATTAGACATGCTATCTGCCAATAGAACTTAACCAAAAAGTGCATTCTATGCATCCAAAAATATAGAAAATATAACAAATCAAATCATTTTTATTCAACCAAAAAATAAAATAGAAGTCTCATGCATGTGTTCTGCTTCTTAATATAGGGGGTCAACAATGCCAAGAGTTGGTGAAAGCAGGGGTCCGTTATCTGGAGATAATTCTGAAAAATCATCAGGATTATTCTCCTGGAGCTCCGGCAGCAAAGGCATATGACATAATTGGTCACGATTAATAAAGCAACCAATTTTTGGTCCAAGAAATCCTCCTCCTCCTGTTCCTGGACTGGACTTGGGTCAAAGCAATAACTCCAAGCAGATAATAAACAACACGTTATCTCCTCTGATTGCGCAACATGTCTGGTTGACATACGGCTGTTCAGAAACGAACTGAAAAGCACAAAATGAAAAGCGAGAAATGAAAAGCGCGAATCAACACTTACCAAACTTCTACTAACATGAAATTAGCAGAAGGAGCCCAAAGGGTAGTGCTAAAGAGCTGAAAAACCACGTAGTACGTCACTACGTTCATGTTTGTTGGCGTTCCTTGCCATTTGTATGCAAGACAAAATCCAGGCACATGCCTTCGGATAAAAGTCTGAGGTTTTGTCTGCAGAAAATCCGATCGAGTGTACGAGGCTTAAGGGATTAATTCTGTGCATTGTGTAAAAAGGTTGTTTGATCCCCTCTTCTCTGATCATCCCCTTCTTCCACTGTCTCCATTCTATCTGCTGATAGTACACAGCCTTGGGGGCAGTCTGCACATCCTAAGTTTGATGTGTATTGCTAGAGAAGTTTTTTCTTCTTTATCTTTTATTCTTTCTCTTTTATTGCTATCAGAAGAAATGAACAACATCCCTTGTGATAGCGTGGGCTGTGATAAATCTCTCCTCTTCCCTCCAAAGTATCTGATCCAATCAAGATTGGTTGAACAAATGATTGTTCAAGCTGGGAAGGACGTGTTTACATGAAACCGAAACCGGAAGTGACAACATTTTCAGTGCTTCCTGTTTCTGACATCGCTCATTGGGAGGTACAAGACCAGTTCCTGTGACTGTGTCCCAGGAACCAGATGTCGCTGGATGCTGCCAGTCGCATCCTTACCAGGCTCCACGGGAAAGCACGGTAAAGACTGCAGCAGGAGAGGGTGGGACCCTTTCCACATCCTGTAAAAGTAATCCAGCTGCTTCTCAGCTGCTAGGATTACTTTTACATTGATGGGTGTGACGGAAGTCACTTCGAGCGGTTATATTGTCTCATACTGTCTCATACTGTTGGGGACTCTTTGCTGGGTCATTTGGGGTGTTGCTGTATTCCATTGTTCTATTGTGTATGTCTGCCTTGGGTATTATGGGATGTGTATTTGCTGTGAGGAGGGAGGGGGAATTCCTCCAATAGCTCTCCCTGCTGATTGGACAGTCTACCCCACCCTGAATTCAAAGGGGGTGGGGGGGATTGTGTACCTGTGTTCCTGTGTACCTGTGTACCTGTGTTTCAATAAACAGTTCATGTTCTAGTTTGCAGCCAAACAAGTCCTGCCTTTAATATCTATATTCAGACTGGAGGAAGCGGTATATGATGAAAGCACTCAAGTGGAGTGTGGGATGTTTCGTTACAAAGGGAATCACCAGCCCTAATAAATGATATCTCGATCATTGCTGCAGTTGCAGCGATGACCGAGATATCACCCTTTCAGTCCAGCGGCATACCGATACATGGAACGGCAAAACTGCATTTTGCTAAATCAGCAGAGATTTCAGAAAAATCTCTGAAAAACCCAATCTAACTCATACCTGGTTTTAAGTAAACCAAGGTTTGGAGTGAAGGCCCATGTCACACTTATTGGTATCAACTCACCATTGTCTGAGTTGTTAGACAAGAGCTGAGAAACTGTTCACCTGTTTTCATGATATACTGTTGCTCCTTTGCTCCCATCTTCTGGAACTCCCTATCCCAATCTATCTCCTACTCTGTCCACCTTCAGAGGATCCCTGAAAATCTCTGTAGGGAAGCCTATCCCACCTCTACATACCAAATGGAATTTTACGGCCCTCCATGTACTTTGTATAGCATTGCTCAGTCTGTTATATAACTCTTGTATAATAAAGACTGAGCCTAATAAGCTGCATTTACTACTCTGCACAGTAACAAAATGTGTCTCATTTATAATGCAATGGCTGTGACACACCTTTATGGTGAATACTTTTCTTATGAAAATGATAATAATAAAATCTGGTATTGCTAATTATTTGACATACTGTAAGCTTAGTGTGTTTTATAGCAAAATTAGATTAGACGTTGGACACACTAAAAATTACCAATATTGCATTGGCAGTCACAGCCAAGTGTCAGCCTTTGCCACCATCCAGCTTCTCCTGTTCACACTTTTGTATTTGGTATCTGGAAAAGTCTCACAGGCTGCTGAAACTTTTATTTGTAAAGAGAAAAAAAAGTAACACTCAATGAAAGCCTACATTATGAGCAAGGCTACAGAATGAACTGAATTATGGAAGAGTTCTGGCCAAAATAATAACTGCCAGTAAATTTATATAATATCAGGTTACATGTTGCTCTAATATTTATTTTGTGCCTAGTAATTTTTTATATTTTAATACTTTTCTAATTTTAACAAGAAATGTAAGATTCTAACTTCACAGACCAAATATAAATTGAAATGAGAATCACACCAGAGCCTGTTTGGTGGCTTGAAACCACCAGTTTTAGGATGGATAGTTACTTATTATAACGCCGCACTGCCAGATCGCATTTTAATAAAGAGCTATATTGAGTATTTTTGTAGGCAGAAGCCCACTGTGCAGATGATCTTATGTGAATCAAGGTTTGATATATGTAATATATGCCTATAGGCAGTTAGTTCCTTGCATGAGGCAATTTGACAAGACAAGTGGATTGGGTGCATGCCATTCTGTTTTGAACTGAAGTTGTATCTTTTGCATACAAACTATGTGCTGAAAGGTGCCCTTCTTTCTTATTGGAGAAAGTTGGGAGAAACCATAATTCTAACGGGAAATTTTTTTTTTTCACCCCAGCTTCTGCGCAGATCACCGTAGATGCTTGCTGCACGAGTGGATATGAATGGGCAACACAGAAGCAAGTGTGCAAGAACCTCCCTGTTCTCACCGATTCCAAACAATGCAGGTAATTGGGATTTAACATGCAGTATATTGGACCATTTAAGCAGTTCCCAATGAACTCACCAAAGTTTGCTACATGGATGGTCCGTCAACTCCTTCCTGCCCAACGTCTGATTGAAAAATTAAAGGAGCCGGGTGGAAAATTGTTGGTGGGACAGCAGCTGCATCAGATGAATTTTCTCTTCTGGTATTCTGACAGACTCTGTTTGCAGATGTTAGAATACAATAGCCACAGTGGGAGATTCATTCACCTTTTTGTTTTGTTTTCAGCCTGGGGGATTATCTTATTAGTGTATTACCAGCTTTAGCTGATTCTCAAATAAAGCCTTGAGTGTGTATGAAAGTACGTACTCTGAATCCAATGTGGAACAACAGGGGTTGCAGCATCATAATGGAGACCAGGGCTCTTCCTGTCACTTCCTACTGCTAATCAGGGCTAGTGCACAAATTTTTGTCTACACAAGCGAAGGTGTATTTTGGTGCACTGCATCCTAGCATGTTATGACGCCTTACCTTAAAACAAAGCCCTCCAGCAGTGCACGAATGCCGGAGCTTCTGTCTTCACCCAGTCATCCTTCCGGGTTCATGGGCTTCGGCCATTTGAATGGGTGAGCCACAATGACATCACTCCTGCGCATGTGTGAGAGTCACAGCTGTGGCACGGCTGTATTCAGAAGAGCAGAATCCTGGGACCTGCTTTGTACTGGTCCATTGATCGCCCCTCCCATCCCATACAAAGCTTGCCACTCACTTACTTTTCTAAAGCCTCCACAGCCTCCACAGCAGTGATGAGAAAGGCAATCTGCCTGCTCACCACCCGCCCAATCGCCATCCCAGTTGCCAAGGTGAATGTATACTGGGGCCCCACCACCTCCACACATGGCCAGGCTCAACAGCATCCAACCCATATCCCGGGCTCCCATCACACCACTCAGCAGATCCCAGCTGACCCCATGCAGGTGCAGCAGACACAGGATTTCCGGCGCTAGGATGTGCAGATCGCTGGAGAGACTCCCTTTAAAAATCCAAATCAGATCTTACCGAGCCCCCCCATCCAGGTTGTGATCTGGTCCTTCAAAACATAGCAAGCAGATGTTCTCTTATCTGGAAGTAAAATGAAGCTCTGGCATACATTAGACAAATCCACTTTCTGTACATGACCTAACTTTGCCAAATCAGCCATAGCCATACCAGAATGTAAATATATGTTGTAAACTAAACTGCTGAATAAGTAGAAGCTTCACTGAACATGACTTTAAGCTGTTAAGGATTTATCCAGCTGGGTTTCCGAAGGTTGTCCACAGTTTGTCATTCATCTGGGGAGCATTTGTCTGTAAAACAGTTTTCAGAGTCCAGGGTTCAGGAAAAAGGGCAAGGCGGGTTGATTTCAAACAAGGTCAGACAGACAAAATTAGCAACAAGGACAGTCTAAAAACAAAAAAAATGTATCCATAAGCCAAATGCATACTGTGCTGGCCAACTCAACTCTCAGTTGTGCTTTATAAGAAAGTTGCTGCCAGTCAAACCTTGTGCTAAAGCGTGCCTGAGGACTTAAAGAATGTGTGGCTGTAGGTGCCAGGAAAGAACAGCAGCCGGCAAGCATGGAGACCTAGGAAAGGATGAAAGTGCAGCAAAGAAAGCCACAGGACAGAAGCATTGGAACCAATGGACCAGTATCCCTATAGACCATTTGAGAGATGATAGCTCCCCAGATGAAAGACCACAATGTGGAAGACCATCAGACACAGTAAACATTTTCTGTTTTTCTAACTGGGAATTTGCAACCAGCAAGGACATATATCTAGTAATCAAAGATTACTCAACCTTCATGTCCTTTTTGAGTATTTATTTTTAAAAGGCAATCTTTGCCGAACAATCTTTAAATCTGTCATCAGACTGTTAAAAAAACACTTGAAATCTTGTAACCTGAGATTTCTGTACAGTCATCACCTCCTGCAGATTAGGCGTCTGGAGTGTACTTTGTGTCTGACGAAAGGTTTATCTAACCAGGTGAAGAATTTCTTGGGCTGAAAAGATATGATGGTGGTCCAGCTACAGACTAAACTAACGTTGCTGCTTGGGCAGGTCTAGAAGTGTCTAATTTATCAGACAGAGCTGGAGGAGATATCTTTTTCAGCAATCACTGACCCTTACGCCTACTTTAGTCTGTACTTTAAACTGACGGTAATGTTGATGTAAGCAGCATGTGAAACCAGCAATGGGGACCTGGGTTCATTTCCCAATAGGATCCTTTCTGCATAGAGCTAGTGAATTTCGCTGTGCATTTTTGTGGACTTTGTCTAGGATAGTGCTATGTATTTTATGCAGTGCTCCTATCTGTGAGACCCCACGCTGGGTGACATGGCTTTGTTTATTAACAAAGCCATGAGGTAGCCATGAGAGTTCTGATATGAAATATACATAACTTTGTTTATAAATAAAGGGTTAGGGTTATTGTTAGGGTCATTATTGGAGTTAGAGGTATGGTTTAGGGTTAGCATTAGTGTTAGCATTTTTTGGTACAAGAATATGTCTAGGGTAGTTGACATACACTTTCTGTAACCCTAAAGAAACACAGAAAGCCCATTGCACCTTTCAATATCACCAAAAACACAATAATTTAATCTTCACCATTTAATCCAATGTCTTAATTATTGCAAACATTTAGCAAAAGTGAAAATGTGCTCATCCTTACAGAAGGGTTGCACAAGAGCAGGGAGAATGTCCTCTAAAAACAGCTTGGGGCTAAACACTAAATCAGAAAATCAGAAAATTTCACATGGTTTTATACATTTTATACTTTTTGTTATAGTGGTGAAGCTGACAATTTCCCAACCTAGGGGTCAGTATCATTTTCTATATTATTTGGCAAACATTACTGAACAATTAGGTAGTTGTATAAAAATTCATTAACCTTCAGACCTCAGATCAGCTCCAATGCATATATCTTCACACCCAAGATCAGCTCCAATTCATGCACCTTTACACTTCAAATTCGTCATAATGCATAGACTTTCAACCTCTGTGCAGCCCCAATGCATGTACAATATTTCCAACTTAGATTGTCCGTAAACGCTGCACCTTCAAACCTCAGATCAGTTTGAGTGTATGAACCTTCAGACCTCAGATCAGGGCCAGTTTCTGTACCTTCAGACCTCAGATCAGCCCGAGTTCCTGCACCTTCAGACCTCAGGTGTAGAGGCTGAGCTGAGGGGTTCCCTTGCACATCCCATCCAATACTCCCTGACGTAACAGGAAGTAGCTGGATGAGAAATAGCATGGGTGTCTGTTGTGGATCCAGACACATCAAATGATCTGAAGATAGTCTGAATAGTTTGGATACTGCTGGGATGCTCAGACCAGAATTTGCAGAATGCTGGCAACAGGTGGAATACAGGAACCCACAGGAGGAGAAAGCAAACCAAAGTCAAGATGAGCTAGAGTCAGCAACACCAAGGTAGCAGTGATACCAATTTCGAAGACAGGAGCAGGGTCAAAAGCTAGGCCAGTGTCTGTAGGGGATCGGAAGCAAAGGTACTAAATCAGCAGTCAGAAGATAGGTCAGGACAAAGTTAGGAATGAAATATCTGGAGAGTCAGTAGATATGCAAAGTCAGAGGCACAGCAGCAGAGCGCAGGTCAAGTCACAAGAGCTGATGACCACTAAGCAAATTCTCTCCAGTGTGTTTTGCTTTAAATAGGAAGATTGGCACCAAAGCTGGTGCACACCTATTCACACTAACCTGTATTAGCGTGAGTATGCTCATGTACTGTATACGCGCATTGCCATAACCCTGTGGATTGGACAACAGGCTGTATTATGTGCACGCTCAAATATGGAGGCATGGCCATACACTCGATTTTCGTGACATCAGGTCAGCCACCACACAAACCCTGCACTTTCAGACCTCTCAGACCAACTCCAAACCAATGCTCTCAGTGATGTCATTATTACCTATGGCAGCAACGCTTCAGGTGCCAGTGAAAAAGGCATCATATGCCTATATATTCTAACCCATTCCTGCAAGAACTAAAAAATACCTTTTGGGTGGAGATTTACTTCATGCTAAATAATATAAAATTAACAAAATCTAATAGATGAGGATGTTCAGAGCATCAATATCATGTATGGAGCAATAGAAGGGTCAAATAGATTACATGCATGTGCTAACATTTGAAGATAACCCCCAAAAAAATACATCTGTAGCTCAGACAAAAACATCCCTAGAAACAGGTTACATTGTAGTCCCTCCCACCCGGAGAACCCCTTCTACTTTTATGTTTGCCTGTCCCTGATTGCAGGAAAGAAAATTGCACCATCTATGGCTGACTTTAGTGAGATATCATTGACTGGATCCGTAAACTGCTTATCAAAATTTTCCTGGCTGGAACCATGCGTGCCCTCTGCAATCCATTTTTAAAGTGATTTAGTACACTTAGTACAACAAGCTTGGACAGCAGAACTTCCCCATTGTCTTGGGGTGAAGCAATGGTCAGATGACCACTTTTAAATAATTTGTAATTCAGTTGCTGATGCTGCCACTAGAAGGAACCTTGATGAGGACTAGTGTGTCCTTCTCTATGGGCTCTGCTGCCATCTTGGGGAAGAATGCCATATGTACAGAATTTGCATGAGATTGCAGTGGCCATTGTAGGTGGAAATGTGCTATACCAGCTGTCCCCAATCTTTTTGGTACCAGGGACCACTTTTGGTGTAGCCTGTGCTGTAAACGGGCAATGAGATATAAAGAGAATTGCACTGTAATGATGCCCTTTATGTCACAGTTCCCCCATCACAGTGCCCCTTTCCAACGATGCCCCCCCATCACAGTGCTCTATCTATTTATGGCCCCCCATCACAGTCCTCCTTGTAGTCATGGCCCCCCATCACAGTGCCCCTTGAAGTCATGGCCCCAATCACAGTCCTCCTTGCAGTTATGGCCCCCCATCGCAGTGCTCCTTGCAGTCATACCCCCCTCCCCCCATCACAGTCCTCCCTGCAGTAATTCCCCCCCTTTCCTCCTTAACAACACAGTGCCCCCTCTAATCTCTTCCTCCCCCTGCACAGTCTTACCTTCCGCAGGGCAGTTGCAGTTAGCAGCCTTTGTCTATTCTCCCAGGTCTCTTGTAACTGCAGGTCTGGATGGAGGGCGTGAGCTGCCAAACCTATGTTAACAAGCAAGTGATTACCTGCTTGTTATTATTAAAAGTCTGCTGCTCTCTGTCCCGATCTGCAGCTTCTCCTGCCCTCTGCCCTGCTGATAGGAGACCTGGGAGAATAGGCACAGGCTGCTAAATAGCATTGCTGTGGTCCATGACAGGACTGTCACGGAGCGTGGTCGCCACTCCCCTACTGCTGTGTGGCGCACCACTTACCAATAGGCCACGGACCAGTGCCGGTCCCCGGGGTCTGCACAACACATGTGCACCGTGTGGTAGTATTAGATAGGTACAGTACCCCAACACAGTGGGAAGAGGCTAGTCTAGGTTTTGTCTTTATGGAGATACATTTCTGGAAGAATCTAACAAAGGCCATATCCTTCTTAGCCATGTACTGCGGAGTCTGTACTAGGTGATTGGAATAAGCTCAAGATTAAACCGCTGACACTTCTTGAATATTACAACACCCAGTGAATACTTTGGCTTCTTAGCAACTCATCTGCTGTGGACTACACGAGGTGGAAAAATTGTCCAGATGAAGACCTCTGTGGGGTGTGATAGCCTGCCAGCTTCAGTTTAAAGCTAAACTCCAGTCAGCTTACAAAAATCATATATATTAATGCTTTTAATCTGGGGGACATATAATTGACAACATGACCTAAATTCTTTTCAGACCCTCAGGCTTTCTCACTGCCAGTTCCATTATATGACCAGGTGCCATGAAGTGGCTTCTGTTCTCCAGTCATGCAGATGTCTGCTTGCCAACATCATCACATACAATGCAGGACCTGCGGTCAGCATTGTATTCTGGAGCTAAAGTGGGAATGGAGAAAAGGGCAGCTGCCAAATGAACTTGTTATATTCTTCATAAACTAAGCAAGCATTCGATTTTCAATATACCGGGGGAACGAGGGGAGGGAAGTTTAAAATATTTTGTATACGCTGATCAAAGGTAAGCTTTAAGATAAGTTAACTTTTTCTGGTTTATTTGTGTTACATGGTGAAGTTTGTAACAAAAGACCTTCACTGTTTTTTATGTTACGCTGCTGATAAAAGACTCCTGCTGTCACTGAAACCTCCATATTTATGTAAAAGCATGCCACTTCATGCCCAATTTACCAAAATCCAATGGAAGGATATTCTACTGATCTGTATGTAATACAAAAAAGTGAAAGAAAAATAATTTCACTTAAAGCGGTTCTGCACACATTTCATTTAGTAAATCTCTTTGCCTTCCAAATCAGGCAAAGAGTACTAAATGAAGTGTGTGTTTTTTTTTTTTTTCCACTTACCTTGTAATCGCTGACTTCCTTTCCTCTGTCTCTGCGGCGGTGGGCGGGGTCTCTGCGTCGAACGTCGTCACACCGCACTGTCTCCTGGGATCTGGTGTCATTGATCCCAGGAGTCAGTGCGGACATCTTCCGAAATCTCGCGAGATTTCGGCCACATCTTCTGAAATCTCGCGAGATTTCGGCCACATCTTCCGAAATCTCGCGAGATGTCGGCAGATGTGCCGACATCTCGCGAGATTTCGGAGAACGTGAGCTGCACTTTGCCGTTACTGCGCACGCGCGAGCTCGGCGCAGTAACGGCGGTGCATGCTGGGCCATCTAAAGTGCCTGTGGGGTTTCACATGCCCACAGGCAAGATGGCACCCAGCAGGAAAGGGTTATATAAATTATTTTATAGGAGGAAAACTGGGAGCAATCAATTATGAAGATGGAACACGTGAGTCCCCCAATTTACCTCCTAATCCTTAGCATTGTATTCCAAAAAAAAAAAAAAAACACACAGTGCAGAACCGCTTTAAAGATAAACAAGTGACACAACATAGTGGAGCCCATAAATAAATAAATGAGGATACGCAGTCACCGAAAATTACTCATCGGAGATTTTCTGATTATATTTACATTCAGTCCTCAAGTCGAGTTACAAATGGAACCCTAGAAACTCAGTTTAATTTTCATCAGTTTATAATAAAAGGTTCATATTGGCTCCTAGTCATCTGCTACCCTGAGGTCTATTTGCTGACCCTCGTAAATCTTTCAGACATGTTATTACAATCTTAACATTAAAGTCCCGGATTTTAATAGAATCCTATCGGCCAGAGATATCTGAATAAGATGTGGGCACTCTGGCAATTCATAAAAAGAATCTTTTTACAGCCTTTGGCTAAACAAACCACATTTATAGGCCAAACAGGGAGGAAGTGAAGACTTCCCAGCAGAGCAGTTAAGGAAATTTTTCTTTATTTATTGGAGCTCCCACAGGAGTGAATGTCTGACATGAAAGAGGATACATGTGTTAGTGTGTGTGTGTGTGGGGGGGGGGGGGGGATTACGGCGGCCATGTGATCGCCAGACGCAGTGTCCGACCTTATGACTGTGAAAGCTTTTGAAGTGCTGGCAAAAAATTTAAATAGGAAAGACCAGCACTGCAGATTTCAATACTGAAGGTTTTTAGTGTTGTTTAGAAGGCATCCAAAGCTGGCCATAGAGGCATCAAAATTCATCCGGTTCAGCAGTGACTGGCTAAATTTTGTGACCATGTAATGATCGCCTTCTCTCGAAAAAGAAAGTTGGAAAACATTCATTGAATCTGCGTCTGCAGCCAACTGGCTGCAATGCTGATTGTGTATTCTGACAGCAGAGGAGTCCCCGCTGTCAGAAAACAATAGCTCAGCACCTTGCTTGTGTGGATGGGGGGAATCCATTTGTTCTTATCAATTAGCCCACCTGCTGTTTAAAAAAACAAAAAAATCTATGTAGGGCCAGACTTAACAAGACAGGTTTGACCATATAGGGCAAAATGATAGGGTCTGTTTTTAAGTCTACCTCCTGCCCCACTTATATTCAGAAGAAGAAATGGATGGCTGCACACCAATACCGTAAAGTCCCTTTATTCTTCAATCATAAAAACATGAAATAACACCACAGGATTATAGTAGAACAATAGTAGGTAGACGCGTTTCACACAGTGACTCTGTGCTTACTCATTACTCATTGGTAATGAGTAAGTACAGGGTCACTGTGTGAAACGCATCTACCTGCTATTGTTCTGCTATCACCCTTTGGTGTTATTTCATGTTTTTATGATTGAAGAATAAAGGGACTTTACGGTATTGGTTTGCAGTCATCTATTTCTTCTTCTTAGTATTGTGCACGGCTGGCGAGCCGAGGCATGCACCCATAGGAGGAGGCCTTTCCCCAGCTCAAATGCTCATCTGTTTCTCATCACTCACCTGGAGCAGAGTTTCCTTTTCCACTTATTTTCACCTTGCAACGCTTCCCCGCCACTTCTTTTTTTGTCTTGTCAATGGGCTAAATGACAAGGTCTCTTGGCAAGGTAAATGATAGTGTAGTTAATGTAGCTGCTGGGGAAATAGCTAAGGGATATACTATAGGGCAGCAAAATGCCCAAAAATTGTACAACCAACAGGTGGATCAAGCCTGCCTTTTAGTTACACAAAACCACAGGTTTTCATTGGGCACCATTACAACCTTCTAGCCACCGGTGTCCTAATAACCAGTTATGTCATCAATTGATAAGGTGGATCTCAGGTACCTGCACACCATCCATGTTCACCCCTTCCCTGCCCATCTCCATCAGCACTGAGGTTATATTACCTCTAAATTTAGGTGTCCTACATGTGTGTAGATATTCTTGCATATTATACAACTATTAATTTAGTTTTTACATTTTAAGAAGGAATGCCTTGAGATTGCGCATAATTTAAAAGGGTGACTTGACTGAAAAAAGTTTGAGAAACATTGCTCTAGAATGTAATTTCACTGGGTCTGCATGTTTTATTAAGATAATTTTAGGTCTACTTGTAAGTTCCCTTACAGCTTGATTATTCAGGGCAACATGACATGAATACTTTCTCCTAATGTATACAATGTCTTCCTTTTAAAGAGACCCTGTCTCCAGTATAAAAAAAATTGTAGATGAAAGCACATAAAAATCAAATGTTTAAAATTCTTGTTTGCAGTGTCTTTCCTTTTCATAAAATATTTTTTATTTGCTTGTAGTGTCCCTCTGAACTTGCTCGAAAATTTTACTATTCCAGAAAGAGTAAATTCCATATGTCAATTCTTGTATGTCAAAGCCCTCACCTCTAATGGGAGTGAATTATTACTATTTGTGCTGATCCGCTTTTCCATCCCCTACACAGTTGAGGAATTTTTAAAAATAGCCCCCAAAAAAAAACAAAAAACAAATAGCACACAAAGAAATAGCACACATTAAAGTATTGATGCTGAAGTTAATGATCTGGTTCCAAGGCAAGCACCTTCTACACCCCAGAGGATGTCCACGGTCCCCTTGGCTGTAGTATGAGTTACCAAAAGTAGAAAATGAAGCGCCACATCACTGCTAAGAGGTACAGATTCAACTTTATTACAGTAAAAGTCAGAGGGACAATCTACAAGGTATCCAATGCATTTTGGGGATCCAAAAGCACCCCCTTCATCAGGGCTTGACTGAAATCAATGTGAATAGACTAGAAGTGAACTGGACCTTCAAAGTGTTACTAAACCCACAACTGTAAAATCAGTCTGAATATTTACTAAAATAATTGCATTTCCATGTTCTGTGTACTGTGGGAGACCAGATATAGTAAATGAAGAGTCCTGGGTTTAGTAACACTTTAACCCTTTCACTGCTGGGTTTGTACGTTCTACACACCTGACAGCGGGGGGTATTAAACACAATCCGGTGGCGGGTTAACTCCATGGCGGGTGCCGGCGGCTGGCGGGGGAAGGAGAAGAGCGGACACACGTTCTCTCCCCTCCCCTTCTTCTTGTGACCCGGAAAGCGACATCTCTGACGTCACTTCCGGGTCAAGCTCTCTGTGTCCCCGGCTAGCTCAGCCAGGAAATTATGTTTTGCAATTCGATCTGCATTGCAAAACATTTAGTGGAGCACAAGGAGAGACCCCACATATCTCAATAAAAAGAACCTGTCACCTAAAAAACATCACAAAAGGTCCCTTTTGTCTCCTATGTGATGAAAAATAAAAGTTAAAAAAAATGTTTTTTTCTTGCAAAAAAATAAAGCTACACCCAAGCACAACCCCCCCCCCCCCCCAAAAAAAAAATGAGGCCCCCCACCCCCACATATACACACGCACGGACGTAAACACATGCACCTACGTGTGAAAACGTTAATTGCAGTACACACAGTACATATCATCACGAACGCCGGAGTGAGAGCAATAATTCTAACACAAGACCTCCTCAGTAACACTAAACTGATACCTATAGGGGGCTTTTGAAGCGTCGCCTATAGAAAATATAGGGTACTGAAGTTTGACGCCATTTCATGGGAGCACAAAAATGTAAGGCTTGGAATGTTGGGTATCTATTTACTCAGTGTGACCTCGTCTTTTATATTTTACTAAATTTGGGTAATTGATTTTAGAACATTTATAATATTTATGGGTTTTGTTTAATCTTCAGGCCTAAAATTATTTTTTAAACATGTGTGCAAAAAAAAGGTTCTGGCGAAAGGGTTAATGCTATTTTTTACAATGTGATTGCTACCAGGTTGTTGCCGAACCAGCTGCTGAAAAGACTTGTTTTTGCAAAAAAGTTAACAGTTAAGGTCTAATTCACTTCTAGTCTATTCACATTGTTATCAAGCAAGCCCTGATCATGGCCCCCCAAAACATGTTAGATACTTTTTGGACTGTCCCTGTGACTTTTATTGGAATAAAGTTGTATCTGGACTTCTTAGTAGTGGTATGGAACTTCAATTTCCATTTTTGTTACATTCAACTATCTACAGAGGCTCTAATAGGCTTCAAAATAGGGTGGGCTAGGGTCGCAGAGAGTGCGCTCCGATCCCTCCCAGGTGTGTTACAACAGTGAATGAATATTTGCTGTTGTAACACACCTGGGTGGGACCAACCAACAAACAGCGGGACCCAGCAGCAGTCTCAGGGCTTTTCTATGCAAGAGCGGTATACAACATGCATGAAATGCATTAAATGCACATATAATCCTATGGGAAGATTTCTGTTGAAATTAATAGATAGACAATCTCTTTTTGCTGCTTTCTCCTTAGGATAACCCAAGAGCAATGTTGTATTAATCAGCTGGAGGAACTGCACTGTACTACTGGCATAACCATCGCCAATGAGAAGGACTCCTGTGACATCAATGAGCAGGAAAATGCTACCTGTGAATCCAGGTTTGTGAAGGTGAGATGTTACCCGGGTTTCAGTTCTCTACAGCCTAAACAGTCCAGTCTATCTTTGTTTAAGGGATAACTTTTTGTATGTTTGTCCTTTAACATGGGCCTTGACGTTTCAGCCCACGGTGGACTCTGTAACTGTAACACACTCTCTTCCCACCATTGTACAATCCAGTGTTGCTATTGGCTGCTTATTCTCAATTGCTGTGGCTCTTTAGCTGGCTGTAACCTATTGTTGAGTAATTTTACAATTGTACAAAACTTGCAGCAATTTCCTTGTAAATGTTTTGTTATATCATAGTGCCCCCTAGTGGATATATAAAAGAACAAGCTGCAAGGCAGCTCATACTGTTCTCTAAGCAAATTAATGGATGCAGTATTTTATTACAGGTATTTATATAGTGCTGACAATATACACAGCAATTTACATACCGTATTCACATCAGTCCTTGCCCTCGAGGTACTTACAATCAATCAAAGGTCATTATCCCACATATGTATATACACATACTGGGGCCATTTTAGACAACAGCCAATTATTCTATCACTATGTCTTTGTAGTGCAGTCAGGGAAATCCTGTATTTGGCAAAAAGTCAAGCATGTGATCTGTGCCAAGACAGTGGTCACCAAGTCTGCTAGAGTATCATGGGAGACTAATATCAGGGGATTGACACAGAGCTGGCACTCTACACTGTCCATAGCCAGGGCATTGTAACAAGTGGAACCACTGATTAGCATATATTTTTTATATATTAAATCCTGGAAAGCATGATAATGTAAAATATGTTCATTACTGATAAAACACAATTAACAACAGCATACCATAGTAAAACACTAGGTTGATTGTATGAATCAATATGTTCATTAGAGTAGCTAAGCTTTGCCCTCATGTGTCTCTGTTAGCTGGGGTTTCACTAGCATCATCTTTTGTGCTGCAGATCTTGAGATTTACATGCCACCTAGGCGATATGGTTTCATTGGCTGGGTCAGAGAACCACTAACTTGTAACTGGTATGTTGGCATCTCACAGATTTTATACCAATATCCCACTGAAAACTAGCATATCAAGGTACCACTAATGATAAAAATGACTATGCATTTTTCCACTCCCTCTTAAGCCCCATACACACGCGCGGATTATCCGAGGACCAGGTCCGTCGGATCATGTCCGTCGTACTTTGTCCGATGTTGGTTTTGCGTACACACGGTCGGACAAAGTTGTCGTAAAATCCGATCATTCTGAACGTGGTGACGTTTGTTGCCTACGACGGGACTACGTAGAGGCTAGTAGCCAATAGCTTTGGTCTTGTAATGTGATCTGAGCATGCGTAGCACTTTGTCCGTCGGAATTCGCTACACACGATCGGATTTGGTGTGATCGGACTTTGTTGTCAAAAAATCTATCCAGCAGGAGATAGGACTTTGTCCGTCGGACAATCCGATGGAAACTGTCCGATGGTGCCTACACACGGTCGGAATTTCCGACAACATTGTCTGATAGGACAGAATCCATCGGAAAATCCGACCATGTGTATGGGGCTTTAGACTGGTTATACCAGGGACATGCAGTCAGGGGCCTCACCTGCCATGAACATTAAAGAAAAAAGAATCAAGCTTCGAGGGTTGTTCGAGGGTGGGGTATGGAGGGTATGGGGGGTATGTAGCCCTACCCCAACACTGGTAAATTAAATTGGGCTTCTATGACTATGGTTCCAGAGATATGGGGCTCCTTGCGCAGCCTGTCAGAATCTACATACAAAGTGGCCACTTTAAATACAAGCTGGCACACTCTGTTTGCAGCAGACTGAGAGGATGAGCTCACAGTGCCTCTCCTCACTTCTTGTCAGAAGCACTGAGCTCAATGGACAGCTTGGAGTCTTGGACCAATGGTAAAGTACCATTGGTCTCAGCTGTCCAATAAAAATGCTGTAGTGGAGGCACGCCTCTCACTGCAGTGTTCCTTCCAGCCCAACCCTCTCAACTTCAAGGAAAAAACATGTGTTTATGGGTATAAGATCTACCCACAATCCCATGTTTTTCTCACACAGTTAAGAGGGAGAAACTGATTCTGTTGAAAAGGTACTGTTATATTCAAGCTAAATCAAATATTTATATGCTATATGTTATAACATAATAATTTATTATTTATCTATTTACTGTGAAATTACTGGTTGGAAGTTATAACTTCAAACTTCAGTAATTTCAGTAATTTGTCCTTTAGGCCACCTTCTTAAGTACAGATTTTGAAAATATAGTAAATTACCTTAAAAACAATATATAATAATTATTTGTATATTACTTACTTATGGTAATTAACTCCTTGCCACCCAGGCCAATTCTGACACTTCTCTTCTACATGTAAAAATCATAATTTTTTGGCTCGAAAATTATTCAGAACCCCCAAACATTATATACAGTGGAACCTCGGATTACAAGCATAATCCATTCCAGGTGAATGCTGATAATCCAAAGTACTCGCATATCAAAGCGAGTTTCCCCATTGAAGTCAATAGAAACGAAAATAATTAATTCCGCATTGACTTCAATGGCATGTAATCCCGCATGTGGCCAGAGGTGGGGGGGCACCGGAGAGCCTCGGAAATGGCCGGAAAGGCCCAAGGACACTTCGGCTGACCTTGGCAAACCTTGGAAAGGCTCTGAAACTGAGTATTTCCGTGTCTTTCCGAGCATTGCCAAACAGCGCTGATCAGCTGTAATTGGCCTCGTTCGGCTCTCAGCTTCGGTGCCCCCATACCTCAGGCCAAATGTGGTACTGCAGGCCCTATTAGCTTGAATTCTGCTCATCTAATGAGACAACCCTTGCAAACCGAGTCAGAATTAAAAAAAAAAAGTTGCTTGTCTTTCAAAATGCTCGTTAACCGCGTTACTCGTAAACTGAGGTTCCACTGTATATTGTTTTAGCAGACACCCTAGGGAATAAAATGGTGGTCGTTGCAACTTTTTATGTAACACGTTATTTTCGCAGCAATAAATTTTTCATAAATAAGTTTCATAAATAAATAAAAAAAAAACTAATGTTAGCCCGATTTTTTTATATAATGTGAAAGATGATGTTTCGCAGAGTAAATAGATACTTACCATGTTTTAAAGGGTTTTAAAGCCATTTCTAATGCCGCGTACACACAATCGGAATTTAGGCCAGCAAAAGACCGATGAGAGCTTTTCATCGGAAAATGCGACCGTGTGTAGGCTCCATCGGAATTTTGCTGGCCGAATTCCCGCCAGCAAAAATTTGAGAGCATGTTCTTAATTTTTCTGACGGAAAAGGTTTCTATCGGAAATTCCGATCGTCTGTAGCAATTCCGACGAGCATAATTCCTACGCATGCTCGGATACTTGAACTTCATTTTTTTGCTCATCGTAGTGTTGTACGTCACCACGTTCTTTGACGGTCGGAATTTGGTGTGACCGTGTGTAGGCAAGACAGTTTGAGTGGAATTCCGTCGGAAAAACCATCAGAGCTTTTTCCAACGAGAATACCGATCGTGTGTACGGCGGTATAAGGCTTTGAAACTCCAGTAAACCACGGGGAGATTCATTATCCACAAATGGAGACAATTTGGAACAGTGGTGAACCTTCCCAGGAGTGGTCGGGCCTACAAAAATTACTCCAAGAGCATGACGAAGACTCATCCAGGAGCTCCTAAAAGAACCCAGAACAACATCTAAAGAACCGCAGGCCTCACTTGCCTCAGGTAAGATCAGTGTTCATGATTCAAAAATAAGAAAGAGACTGGGCAAAAATGGCATCCATGGGAGAGTTCCAAGGCCAAAGCCACTGCTGACCAAAAAGAACACAAAGGCTCATCTCACATTATCCAAAAAACATCTTTATTATCGCCAAGACTTTTAGGCAAATATTCTGTGGACTGATGAGACAAAAATGTAACTTTTTGAAAGGTGTGAGTCCCGTTACATCTGGCATAAAACGAATACATTATTTTGTAACAAGAACATCATACCAACAGTCAGACTTGGTGGTGCTAGCGTGATGGTCCGGGGCAGCATCAGGACCTGGACGACTTACCATGATTGATGGAACCATGAATTCTGAGCTCTACCAGAAAATCCTCAAGGAGAATGTCCAACCATCAGTTTGTGACTTTAAGCTTAAGTGCACTTGGGTTATGCAGCAGGACAATGATCCGACATACAACAGCAAGTCCACCTCCAAATGGTTCAAACAAAGCAAAATTTAGGTTTTGGAGTGGCCTAGTCAAATCCAGGATTTAAATCCAATTGAGATGCTGTATCATGACCTTACACAGGCCGTTCATGCTGGAAAACCCTCCAATGTGGCTGAATTAAAACTGCAAAGAAGAGTGGACCAAAATTGCTCCACAGCAATGTGAAAGACTCATTGCCAGTTATCGCAAACGCTTGATTGCAGTTGTTGCCGCCAAGGGTGGCACAACCAGTTATTAGGTTTAGGGGGCAATTACTTTTTCACACAAAGCCAGGCAGATTTGGACATCTTTTTTGCCTTAATAAATGAAACCATAATTTAAAAACTGCATTTTGTATTTACTCAGGTTATCTTTGTTTAATAATAAAACTTGTTTGATGATCTCATTTAAGCGTGACAAAAATGCTAAAAAATTAAAAATCAGAAAGGGGGTAAATACTTTTTCACACAACTGTATACTGTACTGACTTCTGAGGGAATGCATATGTGAACTAAAATGTATTTTCTGCCGGTGTACCAACCTAAAATAACGAGTCGTTACCACAGCTATTAAAGTTCATTCCTGTCTTGATTTGTTTCCTCAGAGATGCTGCAACTGCTGCTTGCTCGGCAGAATAGCCCATGTGCAGGGCAAGAGCTGTGAGCAGAGCTTATTCCTGGGTTACCAGTGCAGCCTTGTCTTCCGGGCATGCTGTGACAAAGGTCATGATGGACCCGATATGCCCTCCCCCAACCACGATGAAGGTAGAGTATTCCAACTACAGGACAATAATAAATGATAATTCAAAACCCAACTGGTTAGATTCTTTGTTATGGTACCCCCTGGAAGGTGATGCTGGCTCATCCAAGGTGTAGGGTCTAAGTAACAGTTGGTATTCACCAGAGCACCCTGCAAGGGATGATGGGCTGAAGATCCTTATGGTCATCAGTTTGCTTCTTTTCATTGCAGCCTGCCCTTGGAGGGGCGATCCTGAGGGCCACATCCTGGTACCAGTTTAAAGCCCTCAGGATCACCCATCCAAGGAGAGGCTGGAATGGGAAGGCTACAATACAGAGACTGTTTTTAAGGAGTCAGGGCAGGACAGTAATCAGATATGAGGGGAGGTTGAGGTACGCAGCAAGCAAGACATCAGTCAGGTCCAGGCAGGGTCTTGGCAGATGGCAAACAAGATATTAGTTAAGTAAACCCAGATCAAACAGGCATGTAAGTGCTTTTTGTGGTAATAAGACACAACACGAGCCACTTCAAAGGCTGAAGCTTAAATACCTGTCTGATCAGAAGACACGTCCAGCATCATTTCATAGAGTTCTAGATGTCCTGGAGATAGTCTGGATCCTAGGAATCCTGAACATCCTGGATGACCCAGCATGAATCATGTAGGTACTGGAGGTCCTAGGAATCCTGGATATTCTCAAAGACCATTCAGAGATATTGTGAGCACCGCAACACCCTTACTTTGTAGACATTTCCTTCCTTTTGCATCTCTGAGACAGGAACTGAAGGGAGAAATACCCAATGGGACCCAGACAGTAAAAATAAATGGACAGGGGTTTAAACTTCCCTACCTTATCCAAAACTAATAATGAGATTTGGCTATACATGTTGTACAGTTATTTATCACAATGCACTCACTGACAGTGCCATTGGAGATCCTGAAAGCTCCTATGCAAACAGCTTTCTGTTGGTTCTTTCTATTGGTCCTTTAATGCTATAGATAGCTTACTTGACTAATAGGGAAGCTCAGAAGACAGGGTGAAGATTGATATGAAAATGGTAACCCTTGTGTACAATGTCATCTACCATCATCTCTGTACCTATTGTTCATTTTGTGGTTTACTCTGAATACAAGCTATGCTTATGATTTTTTTTACAATATGCTTAGTATTAATTACCTAGATTTGTGACAAGTTTATTTTAAACTTTTAGCTCTGCCATGGCAGTTTACATACAGTATGGAAGAGTGAATTGTCTAATTCCCCAATCCTCCTGCTTCCTTACATTATTTTATTGACTAAATGACAAGTGAACATTCAGTCTTTGGGTTCACTTTTCATCTCCAAAGTTGATCCCACAAATCACAAATTTTCTCCTATTATTAATATGTTGCTTTGTACTGGGTGGAAAATAAGTATTTTTATGCATACCTTATATATAACAAACCAAGCTTGAGTCATGCTGTTTTATTTCCCTAGCTAACAACCCCTCGCTCCCACTTTCTGATACTGAAGACATCTTTATGGGTGATCGCTGCAGAGGTAAGAACAGAGCTTATATTGCAGAGGTTGTGAGAAGCCCCTACAATGACTTCAGCATCAACTGCCGATCTTCAGTGGAGAAGTCTTTTAAGTGTAGAAATGGTATATGTAATGCATAGTTCTTTGTCTTTCTTCCACCAGGGGGCGGACCTTGCAATCAACAGTGCCGTGACACTGTCAGCAGTGTGGTCTGTTCATGTTATGCTGGCTACCAACTTCAGCCAGATGGTGTCACATGTGAAGGTAACACATTTTACCCAGCTATTGGATATGTAATATATTTAAACTTTGACACTAAAAAAACAGAGCCAACAGCATAGCTTTCCAAAGAGAGGTCGCATCATCTCTTCCTCCCCCTTTCTCTCAAATTGTTTTCCCTTCATTTCCATTCCCTGTCTCCATTTGATGTTCCTTCCTCCCCCATTTATGTTTATTTTCTTTCCCTTCATTTCCATTTCTTTTTAACCTACATTTGTATTTCAATTTTTCTCTTTTTCTTTTCTCTTTTTTTTTCTTCTTCCTTTTCTGTCTTTTCTGTTTCCTCTCCTTTTCTGACCTTTCCTTCCTTTTCCTCCTCTTTATAGTCATTCTTCTCCTTGCTATTTTTTTCCCTTTCTTTTCTTTCCATTTTCTTTCCGTTTCCTATTTTGCCCTCTCTATTTCCTTTTTATTTAATTTCCTTTTGTATCCTTTCCATTTTCTTTCCTTTTCTATCCTTCTTTAATTTTATTATTTTCCATTACTTTCTTTCCTTTTCTATTCTTTTAATTTTATGTTTCGTCCCTTCTTTTGTTTTCTTTTCTTTTGTTTGATTTCCCTTTCTATTATTTGTCTTTCCTTTTCTATGCTTTCCATTTCCTTTTTCTTTTCTTCCGCTTTCATCTTCTTTTCCTTCTCCTTTCAGTTTTCATTCCTCTTTCCTTCTGTCATATTTTCCTTTTCTTTTCCTTTCTAACAGGAAAGTAAAAGTGGTTAAATATTTCAGCATCTAAGCATTTTGGCAACTCTTGATAACTGCCAGGGTTGTTGTATTATTATTTTTTTAGATATTAATGAATGTATCGTGGGAACCCACAACTGTAAGGTTGGGCAGAGCTGTATCAATCAGGTGGGATCTTTCCGCTGCCAGAGAGATATCAGTTGTGGCACAGGCTACGAACTTACAGAGGACAACAGCTGTAAAGGTATGATGAGCTCATGGACTCCATCTAGAGTGGGGCAGAAGGGTTCTGTTGTTTAGTAGCAAAATGTTTTGCAAAATGTAACTCCATATGTGACTTTGCCATTGTCCATGCTAACAACATCAGTCACTACTGAGAGAAGAAAATATTAAAGTGCATCTAAACCAAAAAAAACGTAATATACCGCATCTTGTCAGTCATTAGATATGGTAACTTCATTTTATTTATTTAGGGACCTTGCAAAAACCCAACTGAACCCATTTGACACAAATGACGGTGTCTTTCCCCTGCCAGTAAAATCCAGGATCAGTGTACAGCCTCCCAAAGACATGAATGGCTATGTGCTGCTGTACTCAGGTATGCACTAATGCTATCACAAGTATGAGTATAGGGTATGGATGCATACATAAAATAGAAAACTTTCTATTTTTTGCTTTTGCCTGTAGCCTATACTCATGTTTATGATAGCACCGGCATATACCCAATTACAGTGCACAGCCATTCATGTCTATGGGAGGCTGTATGCTGTTTTTGGATTTTCCTGGCAGTGAAAAGACAATGGCATTTACATTGAACGGGTTGTTCACTCTCTCCCAGGGGATTTTCGTGATACCACCATATACTCATTTGTTTGGGATGATGGTAGCTTGGATCCAGATCCACTATATTGGATAGACAGTCAGGCTTCTATTTGTGGCTTTTTTTGTGACTCAAGGATCTTCTCTGATCTGTACATAATGGTCTATGGCATATTCCATCTCCAATCTAATATCCCCTGTTCAATAAAGTTTTGATGATCAGCCCACAGGTGGCCTCTATGTGTTTTGTTTTGCCCCTGAGCTTTTCTGTATGTTTTTCCTTATTGGAAAAATTTTCTATCTAATCACTGATTGACTAATACGTATTTACGTGACCCTCTTGCAAGATAGTGAGATCCTTCTCTTCTTTGCAACTACTGAACCCCAAATGTATCCTGAAGAAGTGTACGAAACACGTAGAGGCATTAGGACTCACATCATGTATCGATTCTTATCTGTATATGTGATTTTTATTATTTCTTTCATGTCTCCGGTCTTTATACTTTATGTATTTTTCAATAAATAAGTCCGACCACAGATTTTCTTTGAAAACCTTTTTTTATTTAATTGAACGGGTTCAATCACCTGTGTGCTTATTTAGGCCCTTTCCTGTACTTTTGTCTGGTTATCCTGTCAGTAACACACTTCTTGTTCTAGAGTGACAACACTGTACTGCATCAATGATGAAAGAGTACTGTTGCAATAAGACAGGACTACAAAACACTCCCCCCCATTCCCTTTACAATAAAATAGGAAGGAGATGTTCTGTAAGGCTCAGAGAAAACTGGGAGCAACGTAGATTGTAATTGGTTGTCTTTGAGAGTTTGTGATCGTAACTGCGTGGTTTGTTCCAAGGCCTGCCTGATGGCTGCTCTGTGAACTAGAGTTGAGACAGGACCAAATACATAAATTAAATCTTTAATTATGCAATATGGCTGCCATCATATTGGAAATTAATATTATATTCTTATTTGCAGATATTGATGAATGTGCAACAGGAACTCACAACTGTCTCCCCACCTTCAACTGCCAAAACACACCTGGGTCCTTCCGCTGCAGACCCAAACTCCAGTGCAGCGCCGGCTTCATACAGGATGCACTTGGCAACTGCATTGGTAAGTCCCCAAACTTTTTTTGATACAACATAGTGGGGGAGATTTACTACATCAGAAACTGGTACAGCTGTGCATAGTAACCAATCAGCTTCCAGGTTTTATTGTCAAAGCTTAATTGAACAAGCTGAGGTTAGAAGCTGCTTGGTCCCGGTAGAGCAGCGGCTACCAAGTGTCCACTTTCTGACTGTTTTTTGTTTTTTTTAATACCAAGAAAGATTTTGTTATAAAATATTGCACTACAACTGCGAGCCAAGTGCTTGTCTCATGGTTGCAGTGCACCCCCATTGACTGTAATGGGCGTGCTTGACAGGCAGTGCCACCTTTCCAAACTGCAAGAAGTCGAGATAAACCTGCTGCAACTGTGGCAAGTGTACAGCCCCATCCAACTGCAATATTAGAGTTTAGCTGGCGCAGTCGGGAGGGGGGCTCAACCACCTGTTTTTACTGCCATCTGGTCATCCGTATGAAAGAGTCCTAACAGATGACATTGGGTTACATGTATAAATTGGAGTTCCCACTGATGGGAGCGTCATGCCAGTTTCTAAATTGTAGGATTACTTTTTTGAGTGAACTAATTCACAATAAAACTTTTTTTGTTCCAACGCAGATATCAATGAATGTTTGAGCATGAATGCTCCATGTCCTCCTGGCCAGACCTGTATTAATACTGAAGGCTCCTACACATGTCAGCGCCATGTGGTCAACTGCGGCCGGGGATACCACCTGAGTGCTGATGGGACAAAGTGTGAAGGTGAGTGCACTTCTATGATAATGTACTGGCTTTTTTTTTGTAACAATAAAGTATCTTCATTGTTTTACTTTTAACCGGTGTTTGAAAATGAATTCTACCAGGCTACTGGAAAACATACTTAAAACCAAGTGAATTACCAGTGTGATGCAGATCATAAGGCACTTATGTGTAAGGCAACAGAGCAAAAGAGGGTTTGTGGATAAATCATGCTTTAGAACCCATACGGAGGGGACACTCTGCAGTTCATGTATCATGCAGCCATCTGATTTTTCTCTGCAGACTCATGCCAGAAGATTCCAGTGGCAGTTCTGCATTTAAAGCAGAATACTTCCAGTTAGGCCGGAAAAAGAGCCACAAGCGTATATATATGGTCTACGTGATTGGGTTGGGGCGGTATTTATGGACAGAAAGATTTAAGGATTAGCAGTGCAGGGTATTGCGAGGGCTGGCACTTACCTTATTGGTTGATGGGTAGAGGGAAGTGAATCCTGGGGTCATTAAGAGGGTCAAGTTGATGCTGGACAAAGACTCCCACTCTGCTGCCCATTCACTTTGTGACTTGCTACAAAGTTACAATGTTAATAGAATAGAATAGAAAGTAAAATAAAATAGAAGACTGAGTAAATGCTTCCTCATCTTGCAGCAGAGTTACTGACTGGAGTCCAAGAATCTCTTTCTTTTATAACAGGTGAAGCTTTTTTTTAAAAATGATACTGGTGCTGTATATTGTGACACGTCAGAAATGTATTCACGCAGATTTTTTAAGTTATTAAAAGTCCCACATTTAAGGGATGGAGCCCTTTTGAAAGGGTATTATCATTTAGCAGCATGAAAGCTAATCATAGCCTTGGGTACAACTAAAATGGAGCAAGAAATCTATTCTGTATTCTCACACTTGGTGCTCATGAGCGCTGTGTTAACGCATGTGTGTTAAGGTGCATTTTTTTGTGGGTTGACGTGCATTTTGTTAACCCCAAATGAATGAGCTGCCAACACCCCAAAATGTTCAGAAAAATGGACATGCCCCATTTTGGAACCACAGTACACAACAATGCTTGGCAGTGTATTACCATGTTTTGTGGTTCCCTGCAACATGGAACCGTGTTGCTTAATTAGAGTGCCAAAGTGGAAAAATCAGGTTTCAGGTTTCTTTAAAAAAATTAATTGTCATAGATTTTTATTCCACAGTCAAGGTATTTTCCAGTTGCCACTTCACAGGACACCAAATTCTTGTGATCAATCAAACTTGTGGGTGAATTAATTCCTGGCGATTGCTTGAGATTGTACAGTATTTATGATTCCTGGTGGCTCAAAAAGGGTTTGAAAATTGACATATATAGCTAGCTTTGGCCATCCTTTTGCCTTTCAATCGGTTTGTATTTACCCTGTTGCATATAATCTGCTTTAACTCACAGATATAAATGAGTGTTCAAGCAGTCAGAATCCCTGCGGAGAGGGACACGCGTGTTTGAATGTTCCTGGATCTTATCGGTGTGACTGCCGGGCAGGATACCACTTTGACACCTTGAGCAGGACATGTGTTGGTGAGTTTATACTGACTACCCATAATCCAATACTCCATCATCATGTCCAGAAAAAATGTCCATTCATGTAGAAAAAATGTGCTTCATTTTTAGACAGGCAAGCCTACACTAACACACATTTGATGCAATTCTATTCAGCAATCCTTGTTTTTTTTGTAGTAATTAAGTCTTCTACATACCTATTTTTATTATTTATCTTTAGTGGTGACATGACCGCCAATATCTTGCCAGGGCGGCTGCCTTTCAGGGAAATAGGTGGGATTTACGCTTATGTCACCACTCTTCCATTGCTCACTTATCACTGTTTCTACTGACAACGCCTCTAGGATGGATGTGGTGACATGACATCACTGCATAGACAAATGGGGAGACATACATAAGAGGACTGGCAATGCTGTAAATTTGGCAATGCTAGCATAATGTTGTCGGCCCTCAACAAGTAATATGGGGATAACTACAGCACAGGCAGGATCAACAGGTAAATGCTTGGGAATGATGGGACTAGTCTTAATAGCAGTTTTATATGTTGTGTAATACAAGCATGATCCTTATCTCAGTAAATGTTGCATTTTGCCTTGAGTTTCACTGTAAAGCTAAACTATATGGTGCATCCCAAAAACTGGAGTTTTTAGACAGGCATCTGCCAGCCACATGGCACAGTTTCTGTTAAAGCTGAACTCCAGGCACACAGCTAAACTGACTGGCATCTTGTGCTGCTTCATCCTCTCCTAGTCTGAGCTATGCTGAACAGGGATTGCAAGAGGCTTATATGAGGTCATATTCATGATTTGCCCACATTTTCCTAAAGCCCATTTATATTATTTAAAAAAAAAAAATTGGAGTCTCTGTCAAGGTTTTAAAACCATCTGTGTCCCGCATTGGGAGAATTCCCCTCCTTTTTTGTCCCAGTGACAGCAAAATAAGAAATGAGGGTAGCAGGTATCACCAGAATAGGAAGTGATACACAGCAACAAACTTCTGACAGAAGTTTTTCTATTTCCCACTTACTTAAAAAAACTTTTTCCTATTTGTTGTCTCTGTTCCAACTGTAGAGATTTCCCATCATTTTTTGTCTCATTGACACTATGATGGCAGGATGGGAAGTGAAGGAAAATCTCCCCAGTAGGCCCATAATTCCCATGGGTTTGAACCCTTTCCTTCCCTTACTCAAAGTTGAAAAAAATATTTGGCTGGGGTTGGGCTTCATAGATCTAAGTCTAGATGTTTGAATTGGGGGTTACATTGAGATTAAATGTAATAAGTGACTTTTTTGGAAGTCCTACATTTTTACATTTTCAGGTGTGACAAATTCAATATCTGGATGTGGTGGGTGTGTAACACATCCAATAAAGCAATAGTGTGCCTAAATAACTAAAGCTTTCCTTTTTGAATGGGTGGAATTTTTTTTCTCTTTTCTGGAGGAACGTACACTATATGGCCAAATGTTTGGGGGCACCTGACTATTCACACCTATATGAACTTGTTGTACATTCCATTCCAAAACCATGGCCAATAAAATAGAGATTATCCCCTTTGTGGCTGTAACAGCCTCCATTCTTCGGGGGAAGACTTTTCACAAGTTTTGTGGTGTGTTTGTGGGAATTTGTGGGGTAAGGTACTGATGTTGCATGAGAATACCTGGCTCACAATTGTTCAAATTCATTCCAAAGGTGTTCAGTAGGGTTGAGGATAGGGCTGTGTGCAGGTCCTTATGGAGCTGACTTTTTGCACCTGAGTTCATTGATTTGGAGGAGGATTGCAAATTGAGTAATCATATTTTTTTTTTTTAAAACTGTGCAGTGTCCCTGGTGGAAACTGAACTAAGCCTTGCCAGGCAAGAGCTATTCACCATGTCACCTTGCTGTTCACTTCAGTGGTAGCTGCACATGTTCTGCAATTACAGTATGTTCATTGATCTTTTATCTCCAGATATTAATGAGTGTCGGGGCTACTCTGGCCGTATTTGTGCCCACAAGTGTGAAAACACCGCCGGCTCCTTCTATTGCAGCTGCACCACTGGATTTAGGCTGGCTATTGATGGCAGAAACTGTGAAGGTAAGACACTTGTACATTATAGGATTCATAACTGTCAATGAAGAGAAACTGATTATATCAGAAGTCAATGAGACATTATGGGTTCATAAAAAAGCAGAAGACTGGCTGTTTCCAGGAACTTTGATTGGCAGCAGTCGGAGACAATCATTATTGCAGACAGTGGCGGAACTACCGCCATAGCGACCCATGCATTTGCTATGGGGCCCGCAGCCAAGTAGGGCCCCATCCTAGTTGACAAACTTTTACTTTTTCCCTGCCGCCGCCGCTGCCGCCGCTAGAGGTCCGCGGCCGGCGGAGATATTGTCTCCGCCGGCCGCCATTTTCCCGAAGACCAGACGAGTTAGACAGGGAGCCTGCTCAGTTGCTACAGTAGAAATAGAGCTGTGGCGCCGCCCACCCCTCGCCCCCGGTCTGTCTGTCATCTGTGACCTGCTGTTGAAAGGGGTGGGGAGTGGGCGGTGCCGCAGCTCAATTTCTATTGTAGCCGGCCGGCTCCGCCTCTATTTTGTTCTCCCCTGGGAGACACTGCTGTGCTGTTGGGATATAGAAGGGCTTCAATGGGGGGGGGGGGCACCTGAAATGTAAGGAGGCACTCCGCTGCCTGGGGACACCTGAGATGTAAGGAGGCACTCCGCTGGCTGGGGACACCTGAGATGTAAGGAGGCACTCTGCTGCCTGGGGACACCTGAAATGTAAGGAGGCACTCTGCTGCCTGGGGACACCTGAAATGTAAGGAGGCACTCCGCTGGCTGGGGACACCTGAGATGTAAGGAGGCACTCCGCTGGCTGGGGACACCTGAGATGTAAGGAGGCACTCCGCTGGCTGGGGACACCTGAGATGTAAGGAGGCACTCCGCTGGCTGGGGACACCTGAAATGTAAGGAGGCACTCCGCTGCCTGGGGACACCTGAAATGTAAGGAGGCACTCTGCTGCCTGGGGACACCTGAAATGTAAGGAGGCACTCCGCTGGCTGGGGACACCTGAGATGTAAGGAGGCACTCTGCTGCCTGGGGACACCTGAGATGTAAGGAGGCACTCCGCTGGCTGGGGACCTGAGATGTAAGGAGGCACTCCGCTGGCTGGGGACCTGAGATGTAAGGAAGCACTCCGCTGGCTGGGGACACCTGAGATGTAAGGAAGCACTCCGCTGGCTGGGGACACCTGAGATGTAAGGAGGCACTCCGCTGGCTGGGGACACCTGAGATGTAAGGAGGCACTCCGCTGGCTGGGGACACCTGAAATGTAAGGAGGCACTCCGCTGCCTGGGGACACCTGAAATGTAAGGAGGCACTCTGCTGCCTGGGGACACCTGAGATGTATGGAGGCACTCCGCTGGCTGGGGACCTGAGATGTAAGGAGGCACTCCGCTGGCTGGGGACCTGAAATGTAAGGAGGCACTCCGCTGGCTGGGGACACCTGAGATGTAAGGAGGCACTCCGCTGCCTGCGGACACCTGAGATGTAAGGAGGCACTCCGCTGGCTGGGGACCTGAGATGTAAGGAGGCACTCCGCTGGCTGGGGACCTGAAATGTAAGGAGGCACTCCGCTGGCTGGGGACACCTGAGATGTAAGGAGGCACTCCGCTGGCTGGGGACCTGAGATGTAAGGAGGCACTCCGCTGGCTGGGGACAGTGACACCTGAGATGTAAGGAAGCACTCCACTGGCTGGGGACCTAAGATGTAAGGAGGCACTCCGCTGCCTGGGGACACCTGAGATGTAAGGTAGCACTCCGCTGGCTGGGGACACCTGAGATGTAAGGAAGCACTCCGCTGCCTGGGGACACCTGAGATGTAAGGAAGCACTCCGCTGGCTGGGGACACCTGAGATGTAAGGAGGCACTCCGCTGGCTGGGGACACCTGAGATGTAAGGAGGCACTCCGCTGCCTGGGGACACCTGAGATGTAAGGAGGCACTCCGCTGCCTGGGGACACCTGAAATGTAAGGAGGCACTCCGCTGGCTGGGGACACCTGAGATGTAAGGAGGCACTCCGCTGGCTGGGGACCTGAGATGTAAGGAGGCACTCCGCTGGCTGGGGACAGTGACACCTGAGATGTAAGGAAGCACTCCACTGGCTGGGGACCTAAGATGTAAGGAGGCACTCCGCTGCCTGGGGACACCTGAGATGTAAGGAGGCACTCCGCTGGCTGGGGACCTAAGATGTAAGGAGGCACTCCGCTGCCTGGGGACACCTGAGATGTAAGGAGGCACTCCGCTGCCTGGGGACACCTGAGATGTAAGGAGGCACTCCGCTGCCTGAGGACACCTGAGATGTAAGGAGGCACTCCGCTGGCTGGGGACCTGAGATGTAAGGAAGCACTCCGCTGGCTGGCAGAACGCTCGAGCGCACCTGTGAAGGGACATCGTTTTTGGCACATGAGGAGGCTCTGGAGTCTGAACAAGAGGTAGGGAGTGGGAGTCAGACTGTCATCTGTTTTGCACAGTTCAATTTTTTTTTTTTTTTGAGGGGGGGTGGGGCCCAAACAACATTTTGCTATGGGGCCCTGTGATTTCTAGTTACGCCCCTGATTGCAGAGGTAGATCTGCTGCTTGTTGGAAAATCTCTCCCTAAGTGGGCCTGATCCTTTAGGCCGGGTTCACACTATTGCAAATTGGATGCGGAATTCCTCGCATCCAATTCGCAATAACAGGACAATGTGAATGGATCTCTATGGTGTGAATGGATCTCTATGGACCCGGTTCACATATCTCTGATGCGGCTCCTGTGCAAATATGCACAGGAGCCCTGTGCGTCTTTTGGTTCGTTTCAGGCCCGAATTCAGACTAAAATGAAATCGAACCTGAAATGGTGAACCAGGAAGCACAGGAACCCTGCTGTGAGCCGCATCGGCATTAGGTGTGAACCAAGCCTTACACTTCTGTGTAGAAGGAGGATGTATCAAGAGGGTACTGATCTCAGCATTGTTAGAAAAATATGGCTTGTTCCAGTGATCCAACGTTTTTTTTAGGTATCTCCGCGTCACCAAGGAGACACCTGGCAGCCCTTGGCTACACTAAGGTTTGCCATACAACCTTATTGCACAATCCTTGTACAATCTACTTTATGGTGGTTATAACAGGAAGAATTTTCTACACAATCATATTTACTCTCTGAAAGGAAATACACTTGAAAGATCAAGTTTGATGCAGCATACATGTAACAATGATATCAAATTATCTACTTCCCTATAATTTTTTGTCTAAACTGATCAGAATAATTTTTATTAAACTGATCAGTTTTGCTCAAAGTCAATCAATGACACAGTGGGGTTGATTTACTAAAGGCAAATCCACTTTGCACTACAAGTGCACTTGGAAGCGCAGTCGCTGTAGATCTAAGGGGTAGATCTGAAATGAGGGGAAGCTCTGCTGATTTTATCATCCAATCATATACAAGCAAAAATGCTGTTTTTTATTTTCCTTGCATGTCCCCCTTAGATCTACAGTGACTGCACTTCCAAGTGCACTTGTAGTGCAAAGTGGATTTGCCTTTAGTAAATAAACCCCAATATTTGTCTTTTTAACAATTTATAGATCCAATCATATTATCTGATTCTGTGAGGAATCATTCAATCAGATAGTTACATGTTTAGTCACCATTCGATTTACCAAATCTGTGCAAGATGAGGACACACCCAAACAATCCAATCCATTATTTTTTTAAATTTTTACCAAATCAGACAGGCCCTTGCACTACATAGTTGATGGTAGATCTAAAGGAGATCATGCAGTCAGATTGTATAGTGTATGGTTAGTTTAAAAGATAGTCTGTTGAGTTGATAAATACAGAGCTGCAATAAAATGTGTATTTTGAATCTGCCTGGAGCCGCTTTTGAAAATAATTATTTATTTATCGAAAAATATCCAGGAAGGACTAATGCCGCGTACACACGATCGGAATTCTCGTCGGAAAAAACTCTGACGGTTTTTCCGACGGAATTCCGCTCAAGCTGTGTTGCCTACACACGATCACACCAAATTCCGACGGTCAATAACACAGCGGCATAAAACACGTTCGACAGCACTATAAAATGGAAGCTTAATGCTTCCGAGCATGCGTCAGAATTTTGCGTGTCGGAATTGCATACACACGATCGGAAAATCCGATAGAAAGGTTTTCCGTCTGAGAAATTGAGAACAGGTTCTCAATTCAAAGTCCGTCGGAAATTCCGACAGAAAAAGACCGTTGGGCATACACACGGTCGGAAAAACCGATGAAAGGCTCCCATCGGACTATTTCCATCGGAAATTCCGACCGTGTGTACGCCGCATTAGACTCATACAGTACATTTTTAAAATGACATCATGTCTCCTCAACTGTAACAAACTGTTATCTGTAGTAGTGAATCACCAGTCTGAAGTTCTTGATGATAATCAAATGGAAGCATTCTTTGGTGTCTGGTTAGCCTTCTGAGGAGTTTTCTGAAGTTCAGCTTGTAGTGTATATTACTTAATAACTCATGACCATTTGAATGCCACTTTTAAATGGTTTTGCAGGGTGACTGGATTACCGTTTTTCCAGCTAAGTTGTCTTTTGAAAGGGGTGTAAGTTATCCCAACATTGTGCAATGCACAGAGAGCTTTTCTTGATGACACTTTTCTAACTGGCTGCCTGGAACTCTTTATCTGTTTTAAAGTTTTTCAGCAAAGACAGCCAATCCCATTTTGCACTGCATTGTGGATGAAGTTGTTATGAGACATCCTGTGCATTTTTCAAAGGGCTGCTTAGCTTGAAACAAGGGAATGGATTGTGCAGTAAGATAAGTACAGTATATGTATGGAGTAAATGATGTTTTAACTAAGTGTCATTACCCTCTAGATGTGGACGAATGCTCCAGCAACCCTTGCAGTCAGGAATGTGCCAACGTCTACGGTTCATACCAGTGTTACTGCCGTCGGGGCTACCAATTGAGTGATGTGGATGGGATCACCTGTGAAGGTAAGATACTGAGTTGTAAGATGGGAGGAAGATTTAGGGAAGCCTTCCTGGAGAACTCTGGGAGGAAATGCTTCAGAACCTTACCTCGGTTTCTTTGTTCCCCTCTCATAAGTTGACACAATTTTTCATTTTACACCGGGCTTATAGAACCCCAGCTTTCTTGCATACCATTGGTTGAAACTCCCCAGAATGTGTTAGGCGTGGGGCTTCCCCAGGCAATCTGATTTACCTCTAGCAGTAATCCTTATGGTGTTTCCATTCCTAATCACCCACTTCCTTGTATATTTGGATACCCTGAACTTAATGCTTTTACCAATGTTGTGGGGCAATTATCATTATTTGCTGTACGTAGTATTATTGTACTTGATGGGTCACTACTGTTACTTCTACATAACGAGGCTGGATCACTAAACTCAATAAGCTAATAGTGATAGCATTTGATAAAATCACTTATGAACAGAGGGGCTTCCTTAAAAAATATAACCTAATTGGAGCCGCTGGCATGAGGCTGGGGGTGACCTAGGTTAACCTTCTGAGACCAGGAATGTACATACAAGAATGTGACACAAAGAGGTGTCTGGGTCTTTTTGGGGCTAGACGTGAAAGTTATGCACTTTGTTATCCTCTAGTGATTCGCTACCATTGTGTATTTTAAAATTGTAAAGTTTATTTTTTAAATAACAGCCATGTTATACTTACCTGCCCTGTGCAATAGAATTGCACAGAGAAGCTCTGATCCTCCTCTTTTGAAGTCCCCCTTCCGGCGCTCCTCCTCTTCTTGGTGTGCCACCTTAGGAAGCCTCTTCCTAGGGTGGCACGCCTGTGGGCTTTCGTACATAGACACAGACAGCGTGGCTCAGCTCCACCCACCACTCCTTGGCTGCTGCAAAGCCTGTGATAGTGGAGAGAGCCGCTGCAGAAGATAGCACAGTGCTGGATCGAGTGAGGGCTCAGGTAAGTGTAAGGAGGGGGAGGGTGATATTGCTACCTATTAATTTTTTACCTTAATGCAGGGAAAGCATTAAAGTAAAAAATGTTTAGCCTTTAGATACTGTCTATGCCTGCTCTCTGAGTGAATTTACTAAAGGCAAATAGACTGTGCACTCTGCAGGTGGAGTTGCACTCTTTTTTCTAGTAAATGTAAATACAGTAACATTTCACTTTGTAAAGAATACCCAATCATATGCAAGGGAAATTAAGAAACAGCATTTTTTCTTGCACGTGATTGGGTGATTGAAATCAGCAGAGCTTCTGCTCATTTACTAAACTCTGGAGCAACTCAGGAGCTGAGGGCTGTACAATAAGTATATCTAAAGCCAGTTTGTTTTGTTTTTTTTATTAATTTTGGACAGAGTGGTGAAGCATTAGAACCTCTGTCAGCTTTTTATTGCTGTCTGTGTCCCCACTGGGGAGATTCGCTCTCTTCTTGTGTCCTGATGACCATTGTCTCCAACATAACAGCCAAGCAAATAACAATTTCTGAAAATAATAGGCAATAGCAGCATCCTTCTCTTATGACAGGTTTTAGCCTAGAGTACCATGAGGCTGGTCCAGTATGTTATTTTAACCAATACACTATTTTCATTGTCATTCCAGACATTGATGAATGCGCTTTGCCAACTGGTGGCCACATTTGTTCATACCGCTGCAATAACGTTCCTGGCAGCTTCCGATGTACCTGCCCTCTCACCGGATACACGCTGGCGCCCAATGGTCGCAACTGTCAAGGTAAATCATTTTTTTCTGTATTACTAGCTGTGGCCACTAGATGGAGACTTGCTTACAGAGTTTGTGTTAAATTGTATAGAGCAGAAATGATGCTATAACAAAATACACAAAAACATACTTTTCTCTTTAATATGTAGTTATTTTATTTAAAACATAAGTTGGGGAATTAGGTTATAAAGTTGTGGTAGCAAAAAAAATGGTATCATACACTGTGTAAAACTGTTAGCTAGAGTTAACCTTTAATTCCTTTGTTGCTTACCTAAAGTCCGTCTAAAACTGTCCTTCTTTGACTACCCTGTCCCAAAAGGTGACAATGCTGTAATGATCCCACTCTGAACGATCAATAGATCTAATGCCTGGATCAACAAGATCAAACTAGGGGGACTCAGAAAAGCAAGAACTTCTATGTTAATGCAAGCATTTTTTTTTGACCGCTTTTGTTCCAGTTTAAGTTTAATTTTTAAATTAAATTATACACATGTAGAGAACTTGTGTGTATGTATACTGTACATGTTTTCATGTTGATATGCTTTCTCTGGCAGGCCAGGGAGCAAAGGAATCTTGTGTAGTCCGTTTGGGGTTGCTTTACTAAAACTGGAGAGTGCAAAATCTGGTGCAGCTCTGCATAGAAACCAATCGGTTTCCAGCTTTGCCAAAGCTTAATTGACAAAGCTGAAGTTAGAAGCTGATTGGCTACCATGGACAGCTGCATCAGATTTTGCACTTTCCAGTTATAGTAAGTACATTTTTAATTATTGACCTGAACGACTTGTGACAACTTCCTGTAATATTGTCTTTATTTCCCAGATGTGGATGAATGTGTGACAGGAACACACAACTGCAGCGGAACTGAGACCTGCTTCAACATTCAAGGAGCGTTCAAGTGCTTGTCATTTGAATGCCCCAAGAATTACCGCAAAGCCACTGAATCGTAAGTAAAGCGTAATTTATCTTCTTTACATTAAAATATATCCATAGCCAATATTAGTTTTCGTTTGAATGAAGCAGGGGATGTTAGAATACCTGTAAGCTTTATAGTGTTGTCCTTGTCCCCACTGGGGAGATTCACTCTCTCCATCTGTCCTGGTGACCACTGTCACTGAAAGAAAATGTGATGAGAATTACAATAATTTATAGCTGTAAACTGCAGAAGTCTAACTCTTCCTTACTCTATCCAAATTTTTTTTAATCCAAAAAGAGAAGCTTTCCCTACACTATATGTACATTTTAAAAGTAACTTGATATGAGAGGACTACCGTTACTGATTTAGTTTTTTACCTCTGGAATAGCGAGTGTTCTCTGCATCACTGTTTGGCAAACACACTGGAACTACAGGCTTTCAGTGAAGGCTGGGGCCCAGTGCTAAGACCAAGAGGTGTAACAATCAGCTCCTGGACCTTCCATAGCAGCAGCTTGTAGCAGGCATGGGACATCATGGTGGTCTGTAACAAGCATGTGATGTTATGGTGGTCTGCAGCTGGCATGTGACATCACAGTGGTCTGTGGCAGACATGTGACGTCATGGCAGTCTGTAGCATGCATGTAGTGTCACAGCACATACTTTTAGTATGGAGACCAGGAGAGAACTAATGAAGCAGAGAAAGCTTTCTTCTGCAGCAGTAGACCACTGCTTTAGTGATTCCATTGTTGGATCATTGCAGAAGCACTACCTAGAGAAAGAATATACTTAACATGTTAGCATGTTAATGTCTTAAAATGCCATTGCAAAGCTGCTCCCCACCCAGCGCACGCATTCCCCAGAATAAAAAGAAATGACTGCACACCACAGTAATGATCCAAGATCCGTTATTGGACATCCCAAGTAACACCACAGGACCAGAATGCCTGGTAGACGCGTTTCACACAGTTCAACTGTGCTTAATCATTACCGTAATGATTAAACACATTTGAACTGTGTGAAACGTGTCTACCAGGCATTCTGTTCCTGTGGTGTTACTTGGGATGTCCAATAAAGGATCTCGGATCATTACTGTGGTGTGCAGCCATTTCTTTTTATTCATTGTCTGCGGAGGCGAGTTGGGGCGGGCACCCACCAGTTCAATTAGGCTTCTAGATCTCACCTGGAGCGGCGAGTCTTCCTTGTTCAGTGCACGCATTCCCCAACTCAAATATTTGTTTTCCCCATCGCACACCGTGGTTCCTCTTGCCGACTCAAGCATCCTGTAGTGACGTATGAGACGGCAGGTGGAACCACTGTGTGCAGCAGGAGTTTTGAATTCTTGTGGCGACTGGGGAAAATTCTGGCGGTATTCAAATACATGAGCCACCAGCCACCATTGCGTATAACTGACCTCGTGGTGGCAGTTAATATTAATTAAATATTAATCATAGGATTCCTGGCCATATATTCATGGTTTCTTTACATGGCCAGTGAATTCAGAAGGTGAGTGAAAAGTGCTTATGTTCGGTTCAAACATCCAGTCATCTGAAGCAGATTATTATTATACAGGATTTATATAGCGCCAACAGTTTGTGCAGCCCCTTTACAACTGTTTTGATTTAATCCTTAACACACGATTGGATTTTTGACAAGTTGGTTTTCTTTTCTATTCAAATGCAATGCTGCTCAATTGCAAACATTTGAATGCAAGAAGCATCATTTGACAAAAAAAAAGCTGCATTGACCTTCTTTGCCTGCAATTAAAACTATTTATGACATTATTTGTATATTGTTGGTTGCAAAATATTTAAAAACCATTGCATAGCTTTTCCTATAAAAGAAAAGAAGACGTTTTGAACACTGAAACCATTTTCATCTTATCTATGAGAAAGTTTTAAGACTTTACTGCTTCCCAATGAACTGTGAGATTGCATCATTGGATAGAATGGTTTAACCAACAAAATGGTTTGGTTGCCTCAGTTTTCTGATATCTGTAATATAATATAAACATTCTTTGAAACGTTTTTTTCTTCTCCATGAGATGGTACAGTTTGAATCTAAAGTCCCAGACATGGTTTGGAGAACATTGTTGATCTGTTAGTCTGTTCGTCACCGAAGATGCCTCAGTGACATGGCTGCTGAACAATAAAATGGCTGCTGAATACCCTGTCAGGCCTGTGGATTTCTCAGTCATTTGGTAGTTCAGGAAGAGCTGATTTGCAGAATGCTGCCTATTACTGCGATATGTGTGGCATTCAAACGTATTTGTCTGGTTTGTTCATTTGTGCAGTGTGTTGGTGGTGTGTCTTCCGCATTAACATCCAATTGATCGTTCAGTTTTCAAGGCCTGCTGACAAGTCAGGTTATAGGGATATCTGAAAACATAATCAAATCTAATTTACGAATTAGCATAACTTTTATACATATCCCTATGATTTGGACTTGTAGAGCGCAAGTTGCCTATACACAGAAGCTGAGAGACATTTTATGGCTTGAGGTGATATTGGAGCCTGTCAGTTCACTAGTGACATCCCTGAGGTCCTTTAATTATTCAAAATGGCTTGTGAATCGCAACTTTTTAAAAGGTCTCAATTTTCCAAACTGGTTCAAGGTAAAAAATCTGATCAGTATCTGTTTTTATTTTTTGAAGGTAACAGCTACAGTTTGACTTCTTTTTTTTTCTTCAAATAAGACCCAGTGATGTCACTAGTTCCTAGCCAACTAGCTGGCTGCATTCTCTTTCAAAAAATTGACTACGGTCATTTTATTCAGGTGCCAGGTACTGCTTAAAGGGGAACTCGGGATAATAAGCACTTAAACCATGATGAATGATCTTCAAAGCCATCAATACAACTGAAAAAGATTCATCAGAAAAGTGTTAAAATGCAAGCCATAGGAGGGTAGTAGTTGGAACACTATGCAAGCTTGCCTGGCCAGAGGCAATAGGGAACTATGACAGCGCTGAGCTCCACTCTTTCCGGGTATTGCATTACAGGACACGGGGAACGTGTTTGAAGGAAGAAAACTCTTCATCATCAGCCTCAGACTGTGATTGTTCCCTGTTGCTGGCATTGGTAGTTTAATTTGATTGGTGACCTGACATGGTCTCTTTAACAAAATGTGTGTCAACCATTAACCAACAGTCTGAGTGGGTCCTAACACTTGACTAGTTGGTCTTGGTAACACCATTATCCTTTTCTTCAGCTTTCTAAAAATAATGGCAAAACCAACAGTGTTCCTCTAAATTTTTAGTTCAGGTTTTAAAATTACTTATCCAGAGTTTCCCATACAGACCACTCCTGAAGACTGGTTCTTCGCACCAACCAGTCTATTATCTCTCCTTCTTGGCTGACACGCTTGCTTCATGCGCACTAATTCTTTTCTGTTCTTGTCTCTCACTTTTCTTGCAGCCGCTGCGAGCGCATGCCTTGTTTTGACAGTGAATGCCAAAGCCAGCCCCTGAGAATAACATACCACCACCTATCCTTCCCCACCAACGTCCCTGTCCCCAGCGACATTTTCCGCATGGGCCCCTCCCATGTCATTGTGGGCGATAGCATTCAGCTGTCCATCACCAGCGGGAACGAGAAGGGTTATTTCCTCGCGAAAAACGACAACTCCCACAGCGGCCTTGTGGCCGTCCAACATCAAATCACAGAGCCCCAGGACTTCCTCCTCACTATCCAGATGAATCTGTTCCGCCATGGAACCTTGAACACGTTTCTAGCCAAACTACATGTTTTTGTCACATCGGAGCTATGATCGGTGGTTAGCCTCACCTTTGATACTGTTCTCTTTTTTACTGGTTTTATTTTTTATTAGATTTATTAAAGGTTACCTTAATGCATGCTGTTCTCAGTGTGACTTTGGGGATACAGGAAGGGCAGCTTTCAATGTTGTTATAAAAACTTTATTTGTATGCAAAAGCTTGTCAAAAAAATAAATACAGAGAAGTAGGTAGCAATAATGGCAACATCAAATTTGCATTTTTTTGTGTTATTGAAGCTTTATAATTGCAGACTGTGAATGACCAAAGGTTCGGACTGGCAGCCATTTTGCTACAGCAGTCATGTTTTGCTTGGGCCAAAGTTGTGTATAAACAGAAATAAGGGCCGTGTCAAACTAGTGATCCTGTGATTGGTGGCAACTTGCCAGCAACAGTATTGTTAAAAGAGGAGCATGAACACTCACCTGCTTCTACGACATTGCTCCCTTACTGGACAAACCAGTATAGAGATGCACTATTGTTGCTGGTAAGCAAGATTCAACAGCCATTCAAACAGCAAAGAAGCAACATATTAGGACCAGATGAATAGTCTCTTTAGTGATCCGGCTGCTGGCGAGATGCTTTACTGCATAGTGAGTCACTGATCTGAAATAAACATGCAAGCCAGGAGTTTTGAAGTACTTTAAATACTAGTTCCAGGTCAATAACTCACTGTGAAAAACAATAGAGCTGACATCTCTAAATGACTTATAACAAATAACCAATAGCTGTTCTTAAAGCCCAACTCCAGGCTATATATATTGGGCCCCTTTCACACATACAGACCGTTCGTCCGTTTTTCATCCACCCGTTGACGGATATAAAACATATCAATGCATTCCTATGGAAAAACGGATGATCATCTATTTTCATCCGCTTCCGTCAACAATCCGTTTTTTGGACGGATGAAAGCCCTATTTTTCATCCGTCAAAAAAACAAACGACGAAAAATAGATGCAAACTGAAAAATGCTCAGTTTTTCATCCGTTTTTGCATTGGTTATTAGGGGCAACCAGTCACTGTGGGGGGAAAGGGGGGGGGGGGCAGGAGAGGTGAAGAGATTTTTATATTTATATATATATATATATATATATATATATATATATATATATATATATATATATATATATATAATATATATATATATATATATATATATATATATATATATATATATATATATATATTATATATATATATATATATATATATATATATTAGTAAAAAATGGAAAATAACTGATAAACTGATGACTGGTGACTGAACTGATGAAACAAATGTGTGAAAGGGGCCTTATATATATTGTGCATCCGGAAAGTATTCACATCGCTTCACTTTTTCCACATTTTGTTATGTTACAGCCTTATTCCAAAATGGATTAAATTCATTATTTTCCTCAAAATTCTACACACAATACCCCACAATGACAATGTGAAAGAAGTTTGTTTTAAATCTTTGCAAATTTATTAAAAATAAAAGACGAAAACAATCTCATGTACATAAGTATTTACAGCCTTTGCTCAATACTTTATTGAAGCACCTTTGGCACCAATTACAGCCTCAAGTCTTTTTGAGTTTGATGCTATAAACTTGGCACACCTATTTTTGGGCAGTTTCTCCCATTCTTCTTTGCAGGACCTCTCAAGCTCCATCAGACTGGATGGGGAGTATTGGTGCACAGCCATTTTCAGAACTCTCCAGAGATGTTCAATCAGGTTCAAGTCTGGGCTCTGGCTGGGCCACTCAAGGACATTCACAGAGTTGTTCCATAGCCACTCCTTTGTTATTTTGTCTGTGTGCTTAGGGTCGTTGTCCTGTTGAAAGATGAATCTTAAAGCCCCAGTCTGAGGTCCAGAGGGCTCTGAAGCAGGTTTTCATCAAGGATGTCTCTGTACATTGCTGCATTCATCTTTACCTAGATCCTGACTAGTCTCCCAGTTCCTGCCGCTGAAAAACATCCCCACAGCATGTTGCTGCCACCACCATGCTTCGTTGTAGGGATGGTATTGGCCAGGTGATGAGCGTTGCCTGGTTTTCCCCAGACACAACTCTTGCCATTCAGGCCAAAGAGTTCAATCTTTGTTTCATTAGACCAGAGAATTTTGTTTTTTTGTGGTCTGAAAGTTCTTCAGGTGCCTTTTGGCAAACTCCAGGTGGGCTGTCATGTGCCTTTTTACTGAGGAGTGGCTTCCGTCTGGCCACTCTACCATACAGGCCAGATTGGTGCTGCAGAGATGGTTGTTCTTCTGGATGGTTCTCCTCTCTCGACAGAGAAATGCTGTAGCTCTGTCAGAGTGATCATTGGGCTCTTGGTCACCTCATTGACTAAGGCCCTTCTCCCCCGATCACTCAGTTTGCCCGGGCGGCCCGCTCTAGGAAGAGTCCTGGTGGTTCCAAACTTTTTCCATTTATGGATGATGGAGGCCACTGTGCTCATTGAAACCTTCAATGCTGCAGAAATGTTTCAGTACCCTTCCCCAGATCTTTGCCTCGATACAATCCGGTCTCTGATTTCTACAGACAATTCCTTGGACTTCATGGCTTGGTTTTTGCTCTGACATGCACTGTTAACTGTGGGACCTCATATAGACATGTGTGGCCTTTCCAAATCAGGTCCAATCAACTGAATTTACCACAGGTGGACTCCAATCAAGTTGTCGAAACATCTCAGGGAGGATCAGTGGAAAAAGGATGCACCTAGGCTCAATTTTGAGTGTCGCAGCAAAGGCTGTGAATACTTATGTGATTTTTTTTGTTTTTTATTTCTTTTTTAATCAGAAAAGTTTTTATTGTGTCACAAAAGCAGATGTACATTGTAAACAGATACATCGTAGTATGGTATACATTACACATTATACATATAAATAGCAACAGTATTATATTCAGTTGTTGTTCTAAAGCATGGAACTTAGTCATGACATTTCTAACAATATACTTATATCAGGTATGTTCCGTCACTGCTTTTAACTCCATATATTTCTCTAGTAGGTTGGTAACAATGTACCTGACACACTGATAGTCCTAAACAAAAAGGGGAACTCGTTTTTTATTTTTAATAAATTTGCAAAGATTTCAAACAAAGGTCTTTCACGTTGTCATTATGGGGTATTGTTTGTAGAATTTTGAGGAAAATAATAAATTTAATCCTTTTGGAGTAAGGCTGTAACATAACAAAATGTGGAAAGAGTGAAGCGCTGTGAATACTTTCTGGATGCACAGTATATATATTTTTAAAAAAGGTGTGTGTGTGTGTATGTGTGTATATATATATATATACACACACACACACACACACACACACACACACACACGTGCGCTTTTTTCAGAATGTCTTTAATTAAGAGCTACCCAACGCAGTACCTCTTCTCTACCACAAAATGTCCTCAGTCTTCTAAATTGAATGAGGTCCAGCATCACTCAGCCTGGAAGACAGAGGACATACTGTGAGTGCAGGGCTTTGTCATGGTGCTAAGTATACACTGTGGAATAGTGCAAAGAGCAGCTCTGATGTCATCACATCAGCACCACTCTGCATTGTTAAAGCGGAGTTCCACCCTAAAGTGGAACTTCCGCTTATCGGATTCCTCCCCCCCTCCCGTGCCACAATTGGCACCTTTCAGGGGGGGTGCAGATACCTGTGTAATAGAGGTATCTGCACCCACTTCCGGGACGAGATAGCCGGAGCTGTCCCGCCCATATCCGAAGATGCCCCATTGTGTCTTGGGAAACACAGTTCCCAGGACACAACGGGGACCAATAGAGACGAGCAGCGCGACTCGCGCATGCGCAGTAGGGGCCCGGGCAGTGAAGCCGTTGCGTCTTCACTTCCTGATTCCCTGACAGAGGATGGCGGCGGGGCAGCCGAGAGACGAGCGATCGCTCGTCATCTTCTGCCGACACTGCTGGAACCTGGAACAGGTAAGTGTCTATTTATTAAAAGTCAGCAGCTGCAGTATTTGTAGCTGCTGACTTTTAATATTTTTGGTGCGGGTGGACCACCTCTTTAAAGACCTCTCAGCCCGAAGAAGAGGCATCATGTGATTGGCCTGAAGACATTGGAAAATGTGAGGAAAAAAAAAGAAAATAACATAAAACAAAGATTCCTTCCCTCCAGAATACATTGATCATTGGCTGCCGGAACTGATTGCATGCTGGTTTTCCAGCAGGACCGTTCGAGCGAAGCTGGCTGTACACATGAACCGAAAGTCAACCAGTTCCCCTGCTGAACCAGCCAATTTTCGGCCTCTGTGTACTGAGTTTAAAATGGATGTATGGGATTTTTTTTATCGCATTCAGGTAAATGCAGCATCGGTCCTCCACCCGCTCTAACACTGAGAACTGAGCGATCAAACATTACTGATCGCTCATTTCTCAGAGCTGCCTGAGCAGAGAGCTGGTGACTGTCAGTCGCTGCTTTCTGCTCTGCCCCCCCCCCCCCCCCCCCCCCTCACTGGGATGCTGGGCTGTGATGGGAAATCAAACATTTTAGGGCTGGAGTTGGGCTTTGAAGTGGAAGTAAACCCTCCTATCGTTTTCAGCCAAGGAAGCTGCCATCTTGGCCTCTGTTTGATCTTCAACTGCCATGATGCTGCACATCTGATCAGTTATGACACCAGCCATTGGATGGTTTGAAAGTTTGGTTGAGAGCACAACCAATGTGGCAGTTACATTCCCGGCATTGCCGGGCATGTAACGATTATATGAAACCGTTAAATTGATGGGTTTACTTCCGCTTTAAGGAATTACAGCACAGGAAGTCAGCTGTGTATTGGAGATATGGCTCAACTATAATATCTGCAATTCTGAACTGGTGCATATTTATAAAGTAGTAAATGTGACATTAGCCAAAAAATTACTGCAGGTATGAATCTTCATGATCAATGTGTTTAAATATACAGTGGATTATTCAATCACTGCCATTTAAAATATATGCACCTGAAAGATTTATTTGCAGTGAATGTTTGGTGACTGTCACATTCTTTATAAATATGCCCCTAAGTATGTTCAGCCATGAATGTCATTAAAACTCTTTTGCATAAACTGGTATACAATATAATACATTTTGTGTTTAGTGCTTTTGGATATTTTGCTGCATTTCTTGTGTATTACTTTTGTGTATTTAATTGACAGTCTCAATTGAAATTAAATCTCAGTGTATTGTTTACTTGTCTTTTGAAAATACATTTTACCAAAAAAGAAAACAGTTTCATTGTTAATATTCATTCCAGAACTAAAATTGATGGGGAAAGCAAGTTATTTTCTTTGTTTTTTCTTTTCTGAAATTTGATTGGCTCAGTTCTTGCATGTATTGGTTTAGTCTTGAAACACAAACTAAATATATCATCCTCCATATCACTCTTGGGTCGTATATGAGGCATCTGAAAATTTTAAATTGTATTCCGTAGTCATAAAAGACTTACATACAGACCCAGATATTGCCTTGTAAAAGTAGCAATGACATCATCACTGTCCTGTACATCAGTCTATGCAGAAAGCAGAGCTGTGGGAGGGACCCTGAAGGCCCCACCCACTACAGACTGCCTGCAGAAACTACAGGAGGGGGCAGAGACAAGACAAGTCACCCTGCACAAGGAGAGAGAGCAGCAGTGACTGGTCTTTATTACAGGGAGCTCCTGTACAGAGTCAAAGTTTCACACTGGATTACTGCACAAATCTGGAAGAAATACACAAAGCAGACCAAGATTCAAGCAAGAATACATATGACTCTTGGAATAGATAAGATTTTGTAATTATGGAGTTCAGCTTTAAGTGTTATATGTAAAGGTGATAAAGGGATCTTTTTATTGAGAAAATAATGTGTGGCTGTGGAGTAGCTTATTAACCACTTCCCACTCAGTATATTGTAATAATACTGCTGGGCAGGTGCTTTGTTTTCCTGGGTGGATGACGTCCTCTTGCTCTTGTGCCCTAGGGGCCATGCAGTAGCATGAAATGTAACCGCTGCATCCACCAGACACAGTGGATTGTTGTGCAAGGCCGCTGTGTGCGGCCCTGGTACTATTTGACCAATCACAGCAATCACATGCCATTTGAAAACAATGGCTGTCATTCATAGCCATTGTGTACTATTGTAATCTCTGTGATTTGTCACAGTAATCACATGGTACAGGGCCAATCATAGCGGACCTGTACCATGTGATAGATGTGGTCATTCACAATAGTACACAATGGCACATGATTAGATGCCATTCTCAGTGTAAAAATGATTGCAATCATAATGTAAAAAAAAAAAAAAAACAATCACCTCCCTAGAGCATTACAGTGTTACTGTGTTGACAATATACTGCTCTGGTGACAGTATGTAAAAAAAGAAAACAAATTGTAAAAAAAAAAGTTTTAAAGACTGTAAAAACGTTTTTAAATATGATTTTTTTTTTGTTACATACTGTCACCAGTGTCCCTGATCTCCACCACACCAGTCATATGGTGACACAGGACTGCTCTGGTGACAGTATGTAAAAAATATATAATTGATATTTCTTAATTTTTCAAAAAAGGGGACTATTTGTACTGTCCTGGCATTTTAGGGCCTCAAGAAATGAGACAGGCCATCAGTACAACAGGATTTATACATTGTCAAATATATATACCATAGTTTGTAGACTCTATTACTTTCACACAGACTAAATAATATACAGTACGCTGATTTTTATTATTTTATACCAAAGAAATGTAGCAGAATACATCTACGTAATTAGAATTACTCAGCTATGCAACATTGTACCTAAATAAATGTTGGTGGTATTTAATTAACAGTTTGTTTGTTTTCTTTTTGCTATATAAATGAAAAATTCAGAAAAAAAAAAACAAATTTTTCTTAGTTTCTGTCATAAAATTTTGCATATAAATGTCCTCTCTTCGTAAGAGGACATTTATATGCAAAATTTTATGACAGAAACTAAGAAAAATTTGTTTGTTTTTCTGAATTTTTCATTTATATAGCAAAAAGAAAAAGCAAATATACATTTATATAGCAAAAAGAAAACAAACAAACTGTTAATTAAATACCACCAACATTTATTTAGGTACAATGTTGCATAGCTGAGTAATTCTAATTCAAAATGTGAAAATTGGCCTGGGCAGGAATGAGGTGAAAAGTTAAAGTTTCCGATGGGTCTGTCAGTGTCTGATAATGATATGATGTAAGACAAGACCATATATATGAACTTAAAATACATTTCAGGCACATTCAAGTAAACCTGTGCCTTACTGAATTTGTGGAGATAGATAAAAAGTCAGATAAACACTGTACTAACAGCCTACGTTTCCATAGTCTTACAGTACCTCCGTATTTCTTTCTGTTTCAATACATTTTTATTAGGTTTTGACACATTACATAACAACGATTAATCACAGGGACAGTAAGAGGCTCCACCTTTCTTTCATAGCAGTATGCCATGTGTCAATGGGCTATTTTTTGCTTCAAGCAGGTTTTGTATAACAAGGGAATGGAAACTTGGAGCAGGTCAGGTGCAGGTCTAATGCACCCGTCAGTGAATTCTGAATGGCCTTAGTAGTGCCTCAAACTGATGGCATTGACACAAGCCCAAAGCCCGTGAACACAGGCCCTTAAATGGGATAGTCTAATAGTCACCAAGATCTGACCACGTTGCCCAGTGCTCTCCATAATCTAACAGACCTAGACAGACACGCCCCCCCTGGAGCACTGGAGTGGTAAGACATGAAGAGCATTTCCACTGAAAGAAGGAGGAAGTTAAAAGCATTTCCTAGTGTAAAGCAGTTAAAATTACGACATACAGCCGGACAGTTCTACAAGTGGAAATAAAGGCTTGACATTTCAAATAGGCTTGAGATCTAGTCATGACAATGGGGTGACCCTGTGTTGGGTCCTTGTTTGAAGTTTTCAAGGCTTTACTCCAATTTCTGAAGATAAAACTAGACACGTGCAATTCGTTCCTTTCTTAGCAACAGATGTCTCCATTAGCAACCGCAACTCACAGTAAAGTGCAGGACTTGGTTGGGTCTGTCTTTGATGCTTTCCCACCTGTGTCAGAGAGGCTTCAGGTACTCCATTTCAGGTTCCAATCAGCTCCTGCATGCACGCATACAGGCCCTTAATTGCAGAGCATGGACTACATGGCTAGGCCTTAGGCTTCAGGCCTACCCAGCACAGCGGTTCCTCCCAAACCCACCCCAGACCAAGGTCTGGGCAGGAGGACCCTGATCACTTGACCTCCCCGAATATTTATACTCTCCCAGCATGAACTAGTGGCCAGAAAACTCCTACTGATTGGCTAGAAGAAGTGTGCATATTTGTACTGCAGCTCATCATACTAATGCCAAAGGTACCAGTGACACCTACTGGCAAAAGGAAGGAACTACAGCTACAATGAACTTATGGGAAACCTCAAATGACCAGACTACAAATGAAAGAGGAACTGGAGTCTGCTCACATAATTTGTAATAAAAACATCTTTGCCATTCTGAAGCTTCCCTCCAACCACTTTGGATATTATTTTATATATAGTGTGATTCTGTACTTGCCAAATATGCTGCAGAAATCTCCCTCCACTAAGTCTGGCTGCATCCATTTTAACTGTGGAAAGCTGAAGCTGCTGCCTGTTCACTTCCTGGAGTTACACAGGAGGCACACCTCCAGCTCTGCAGCCCTGCGGCTCTCATTGGCCCTCTTTTGACTCATCCCCCCTCCCTTTCTGGCAAACTCTCACGAGAGGATAATGACCAGACAAAAAACAGGAAGTGGGCTGTATAAGGTAATTACTGGCGGAAAAAAATGCAAAAATTTGTAACTTTTTTATTTGTTTGTGTACCCAAAATTTTACAGTACAAGCCAAGCAGAAAAGAGCATAAAGGGGTACAGAGATAACCAATATGCAATATAATATGTGTACAATAAGGACTGCTCAGCTATAATAAGCATATAAATGTAAAACAAACATCAAATCAGTTCGCAGCCATCAGGTCTTAGAGATTGAACAAACTTGAAATCAGTTATCAGCCAACAAAACTACTAGCGTAGCTAGAGGCGACAGACAGCGCGTTCAACAAATGTAATAGTAAAAAATCCTGGGGTCACTTAGAGAGTCCCAGGGACCAAAAAAGTATCTTTGGGGCACTTAGTTACAAAAGAGAAAAAAGAGGGTAAAAAAAAAAAAGGGGATGACAAAGAAAGGGTGGAGGGGGAGAAAAAGAGGAAATTAATAGACGTAGTACCAGAAAAGCAGGATAGCAGGGTCGCTCGCCCAGGGGCAGAATTAGGCAAATCCCGGGAATTCATACGGGTTGCAAAGTCTCCCGTAGATAGGCATCCGCGTATACAAAGTGTTGCCATGGCCTCCAAGTGTCCCGAAAAGTCTCCTCCTAATTGTATAAGGTTGCCGTAAGATCCTCCATGTCCCTAAGTTCATTCATTTTGGAATGCCAAAGAGACTTCTAGGGCCAAGTCACAGAACTCAAGCACAGAGGAATACAGCATTCAACAGCTGGATCGTGAGAGAGGCCTTATATTTTTATAAGGCCGTGTTGTGAGGTGCAGCAGACATGCCGCCGGGTTTCCTGCTAGATCAACATTGGTCAGATCTTTGATGGTAGAGGCCATCTCCTGCCAAAACAGATAGATTTTTGGGCAGTCCCAGGAAATGTGGAACATTGTGGCCCAGTCAACGCGTATCTGATACCTGCGGAAAAATGCGGTGTAAAGTCATGGGCACCCTATACCACCTAGTCAAAATCTTGTAGCTGGTTTCTTGGACCTTAGTGACAATTGTAGATTTCTGAGCAAAATTAAGAATTTTCTCCTTTTGTGAATCAGTAAAATGCATAGTAAGATCTGATTCCCACTTAGAAAGGAAAGCCGGGGTAAAATCCTCCTTTGGTTGGATCAGAGCAGCATAGATAGTGGAAAGACAATGGGTTCCTCTCTATGGCAAATGCTCTCTAATTCCGTAAGTCGACAGGAAACACCCGAAGCACACTGGCGGAGAAAGTGTCTGAGCTGGAATCTTCCCCAGAAGTCTAAGGAGGATGCTAAGGTGTTCGTTAGGGCAGTAGATGAGAGCTTGCCGTGGGACCCCAAGAAGTCCCAAAGATGGAGATGACCACTGGACAAAAAACTTTGGAACTGCGGGTTGTGGAGACTGTGCTGGAACTCCAGATTCCCTAAAAAAGGGATCATGGGTGACGGCAGTGGGGAAATTGAAGAGTTTTGAAAAGTGTCCCTAGCAGCCATCAAAGTGCTACCTAGGGGAGGATGGGTACTGAGGCAAATGGTAGGTGATCCAGGGCCAGCTCTTCGCCGTGTCACTGGAGTCCTCCAGATTCATAGCCACCCAATGTTTTGCCTCAGCATGGCAGTGCCAGTCCACCAACCTGGTGAGATGAGTCACCCTATAATAAGCCAACTCCAGGGAGGCCAACTCCACCCTGGCGTTTAGGGAGATGGAGGAGTTGGAGACGGGGTTTTCCGATGGGACCACACAAATTCCCAAGTTCACTCGTTTGAAAAACAAGGGAGGTAGTCTAATGGGAAGGGCTTGTAGGAGGTAAGGATGGGCCCGGTGCTCGATGCGAACCCACGTTCGCATCGAGCACCGGGCGTTCGCTCGCTCTGCGAGCCCAGAACTATTTTGGCCGCTCGCATCACGTTCGTGTGATGCGAGCGGCCCCGCAATGCATTGCGGCCGGCGCGGCCGACGCAGTGCATTGCTGGCTGATGATTGGCCAAGCATGCACTGTGACCCCGCATGCTTGGCCAATCACAGCCCCGGAAAATCGAAGAGCCATAATTGGCTACAGGCAGGACGCCTGTAGCCAATTACAGCTCAGGGGCTGTAGTACACGCCCCCCCCCCCTATAAAACGCCGCCACGCCGTCTGCGCCGGTCACATGCTGTTCCGGCGCAGATTGAGCAGGCAGATTCTGTGACACTCTGCTGCATTGAGATAGTTAGATAGATTCACTTACAGAGATTGAGTTAGATAGATTCAGTTACAAAGATTGATTGACAAAGAGGGGCTTGTAGTGTGCTCGTGGCAGGCAGGCAGAGCTCCTATATTTTGTTACCAGAAGCACCTATAGGACTTGTAGTGTGTTCGTGGCAGGCAGGCAGAGCTCCTATATTTTGTTACCAGAAGCACCTATAGGACTTGTAGTGTGTTAGTGGCAGGCAGGCAGAGCTCCTATATTTTGTTACCAGAAGCACCTATAGGACTTGTAGTGTGTTCGTGGCAGGCAGGCAGAGCTCCTATATTTTGTTACCAGAAGCACCTATAGGACTTGTAGTGTGTTAGTGGCAGGCAGGCAGAGCTCCTATATTTTGTTACCAGAAGCACCTATAGGACTTGTAGTGTGTTCGTGGCAGGCAGGCAGAGCTCCTATATTTTGTTACCAGAAGCACCTATAGGACTTGTAGTGTGTTAGTGGCAGGCAGGCAGAGCTCCTATATTTTGTTACCAGAAGCACCTATAGGACTTGTAGTGTGTTAGTGGCAGGCAGGCAGAGCTCCTATATTTTGTTACCAGAAGCACCTATAGGACTTGTAGTGTGTTAGTGGCAGGCAGGCAGAGCTCCTATATTTTGTTACCAGAAGCACCTATAGGACTTGTAGTGTGTTCGTGGCAGGCAGGCAGAGCTCCTATATTTTGTTCCCAGAAGCACCTATAGGACTTGAAGTGTGTTAGTCCCATTACACACACAGAGCTATATTTTCTTCCCAGAAGCACCTATAGGACTTGAAGTGTGTTAGTCCCATTACACACACAGAGCTATATTTTCTTCCCAGAAGCACCTATAGGACTTGAAGTGTGTTAGTCCCATTACACACACAGAGCTATATTTTGTTCCCAGAAGCACCTATAGGACTTGAAGTGTGTTAGTCCCATTACACACACAGAGCTATATTTTCTTCCCAGAAGCACCTATAGGACTTGAAGTGTGTTAGTCCCATTACACACACAGAGCTATATTTTGTTCCCAGAAGCACCTATAGGACTTGAAGTGTGTTAGTCCCATTACACACACAGAGCTATATTTTGTTCCCAGAAGCACCTATAGGACTTGAAGTGTGTTAGTCCCATTACACACACAGAGCTATATTTTGTTCCCAGAAGCACCTATAGGACTTGAAGTGTGTTAGTCCCATTACACACAAAGAGCTATATTTTGTTCCCAGAAGCACCTATAGGACTTGAAGTGTGTTAGTCCCATTACACACAAAGAGCTATACTTTGTTCCCAGAAGCACCTATAGGACTTGAAGTGTGTTAGTCCCATTACACACACAGAGCTATATTTTGTTCCCAGAAGCACCTATAGGACTTGAAGTGTGTTAGTCCCATTACACACAAAGAGCTATACTTTGTTCCCAGAAGCACCTATAGGACTTGAAGTGTGTTAGTCCCATTACACACACAGAGCTATATTTTGTTCCCAGAAGCACCTATAGGACTTGAAGTGTGTTAGTCCCATTACACACAAAGAGCTATATTTTGTTCCCAGAAGCACCTATAGGACTTGAAGTGTGTTAGTCCCATTACACACACAGAGCTATATTTTGTTCCCAGAAGCACCTATAGGACTTGAAGTGTGTTAGTCCCATTACACACAAAGAGCTATATTTTGTTCCCAGAAGCACCTATAGGACTTGAAGTGTGTTAGTCCCATTACACACACAGAGCTATATTTTGTTCCCAGAAGCACCTATAGGACTTGAAGTGTGTTAGTCCCATTACACACACAGAGCTATATTTTGTTCCCAGAAGCACCTATAGGACTTGAAGTGTGTTAGTCCCATTACACACACAGAGCTATATTTTGTTCCCAGAAGCACCTATAGGACTTGAAGTGTGTTAGTCCCATTACACACAAAGAGCTATATTTTGTTCCCAGAAGCACCTATAGGACTTGAAGTGTGTTAGTCCCATTACACACACAGAGCTATATTTTGTTCCCAGAAGCACCTATAGGACTTGAAGTGTGTTAGTCCCATTACACACAAAGAGCTATATTTTGTTCCCAGAAGCACCTATAGGACTTGAAGTGTGTTAGTCCCATTACACACACAGAGCTATATTTTGTTCCCAGAAGCACCTATAGGACTTGAAGTGTGTTAGTCCCATTACACACACAGAGCTATATTTTGTTCCCAGAAGCACCTATAGGACTTGAAGTGTGTTAGTCCCATTACACACACAGAGCTATATTTTGTTCCCAGAAGCACCTATAGGACTTGAAGTGTGTTAGTCCCATTACACACAAAGAGCTATACTTTGTTCCCAGAAGCACCTATAGGACTTGAAGTGTGTTAGTCCCATTACACACACAGAGCTATATTTTGTTCCCAGAAGCACCTATAGGACTTGAAGTGTGTTAGTCCCATTACACACAAAGAGCTATATTTTGTTCCCAGAAGCACCTATAGGACTTGAAGTGTGTTAGTCCCATTACACACACAGAGCTATATTTTGTTCCCAGAAGCACCTATAGGACTTGAAGTGTGTTAGTCCCATTACACACACAGAGCTATATTTTGTTCCCAGAAGCACCTATAGGACTTGAAGTGTGTTAGTCCCATCACACAGAGCTCCTCTATTTTCTTTGCATAAGCACCCACAGGACTTCTAGTGTGTTAGTGGCACCACACAGAGCTCCTCTATTTTCTTTGCAGAAGCACCCACAGGACTTCTAGTGTGTTAGTGGCATCACACAGAGCTCCTCTATTTTCTTTGCAGAGGCACCCATAGGACTTCTAGTGTGTTAGTGGCATCACACAGAGCTCCTATATATTCTTCTCAGCAGCACCCACAGGACTTCTAGTGTGTTAGTGGCATCACACAGAGCTCCTCTATTTTCTTTGCAGAAGCACCCATAGGACTTCTAGTGTGTTAGTGGCATCACACAGAGCTCCTATATATTCTTTGCATAAGCACCCACAGGACTTCTAGTGTGTTAGTGGCACCACACAGAGCTCCTCTATTTTCTTTGCAGAAGCACCCACAGGACTTCTAGTGTGTTAGTGGCATCACACAGAGCTCCTCTATTTTCTTTGCAGAAGCACCCATAGGACTTCTAGTGTGTTAGTGGCATCACACAGAGCTCCTATATATTCTTTGCATAAGCACCCACAGGACTTCTAGTGTGTTAGTGGCACCACACAGAGCTCCTCTATTTTCTTTGCAGAAGCACCCACAGGACTTCTAGTGTGTTAGTGGCACCACACAGAGCTCCTCTATTTTCTTTGCAGAAGCACCCACAGGACTTCTAGTGTGTTAGTGGCATCACACAGAGCTCCTCTATTTTCTTTGCAGAGGCACCCATAGGACTTCTAGTGTGTTAGTGGCATCACACAGAGCTCCTATATATTCTTCTCAGCAGCACCCACAGGACTTCTAGTGTGTTAGTGGCATCACACAGAGCTCCTCTATTTTCTTTGCAGAAGCACCCATAGGACTTCTAGTGTGTTAGTGGCATCACACAGAGCTCCTATATATTCTTTGCATAAGCACCCACAGGACTTCTAGTGTGTTAGTGGCACCACACAGAGCTCCTCTATTTTCTTTGCAGAAGCACCCACAGGACTTCTAGTGTGTTAGTGGCATCACACAGAGCTCCTCTATTTTCTTTGCAGAAGCACCCATAGGACTTCTAGTGTGTTAGTGGCATCACACAGAGCTCCTATATATTCTTTGCATAAGCACCCACAGGACTTCTAGTGTGTTAGTGGCACCACACAGAGCTCCTCTATTTTCTTTGCAGAAGCACCCACAGGACTTCTAGTGTGTTAGTGGCATCACACAGAGCTCCTCTATTTTCTTTGCAGAAGCACCCATAGGACTTCTAGTGTGTTAGTGGCATCACACAGAGCTCCTCTATTTTCTTTGCATAAGCACCCACAGGACTTCTAGTGTGTTAGTGGCATCACACAGAGCTCCTCTATTTTCTTTGCAGAAGCACCCATAGGACTTCTAGTGTGTTAGTGGCATCACACAGAGCTCCTATATTTTCTTCTCAGCAGCACCCACAGGACTACCGACTACAATGGCTGGAAGACCGCCAAGGGGAGGCAGAGCGTGCAGAGCCAAGAACACAGGGCAGGCAGGCTCTGTTTCTAGTGGACGTGGCCGTGGACGTGGACGTGGTCGTGCATCGTCATCAGCACGTGGCCATGGGACACGCGCGTCTTTGTTTTCGGCAGCTGGACATGTGGAGCCGCATCATGCTGAAGGCTTGGTAGAATGGATGACCAAGCCCTCCTCATCCTCCTCATCCTCTCTCACCCAGGCTCAGGGTACTGACAGAGCATCATCAGCCACCCCTTCCCTAGACCCACCATGTCCTCCTGAGGAGTCCCCCGAACTCTTTGAGCACAGTGTTGGGTACATGCTCCAGGAGGATGCCCAACGATTCGAAGGCTCGGATGACGATACCCAGCTTGAGGAATCTGGCAGTACAGTTCCACCAGCTGCAGCTTACTGCCAGGTTTGCTCTAGTGGTGAAGAGGGAGGGGATGATGAGGTCACTGACTCCACGTGGGTGCCTCAAGGGAGAGAGGATGAGGAGGAGGACGAGGAGGAGGAGGATGCGGCGTCACATGTCCAACGAGGCAGGATGCCCCCTGGAGGCCAGGTAGAGGCCAGCACAGCAACTGTACAACACCGCAGAGCTCCGCCTGTGCAGGGCGCTGCCTCTGCACGTTATCAGAAAAGTTCTTTGGTGTGGGCCTTTTTTGAGACGAGTGCAGCAGATCGCACCACTGCTATTTGCAATATTTGTCTCAAGCGTATCTCGCGTGGCCAAAACATCAGCCGCTTGGGCACCACAAGCATGACCAGACATATGGCGACCTGCCATGCAGCTCGTTGGCAGGCACACATAAAAGACCCACACCAAAGAACTAAGCGGACCTCTCCTTGCTCCTCCTCAGCTGGGATCTCCATCCCCACTACACCTTCAGTCCTCTCTGAAAGCTGCTCTGAGAGGACTGAAGGTGTAGAATTCGGTGTGTCACAACCAAGTACTTGCAGTACACCGACGTCCGAATGCAGCAGGCAAATTTCCCTGCCCCAGCTGCTGGACCGTAGAAAGAAGTACACTCCCAGCCATCCACATGCCCAGCGGTTGAATGCTAGCCTTGCTAAATTGCTAGCACTTCAACTGCTGCCTTTTCAGTTGGTAGACTCGGCCCCCTTCCGTGAGTTTGTTCAATGTGCGGTTCCTCAGTGGCAGGTTCCCAAACGCCACTTTTTCTCGCGGAAGGCGATTCCGTCTCTCTACCGGCATGTGGAGGGCAATGTCCATGCCTCGCTGGACAGGGCGGTCAGCGGTAAGGTGCATATTACCGCTGACTCATGGTCCAGCAGGCATGGACAGGGACGGTACCTTTCTTTCACGGCCCATTGGGTCACTCTATTGGCAGCTGGGAGGGATGCAGGACAAGGTGCAGTAGTGTTGGAGGTTGTTCCGCCACCACGCCTCCAAAACGCGACTACTGCTACTGGTTGTGACACACCTCTCTCCTCCACCCCCTCCTCTTCTTCTTCCTCCAGTGCTCTGTCCTTAGAACCAGCGGTGCTCCGTAGGCGTACAAGGGGCTACGCAAGTACGCAGGCAAAAAGATGCCATGCCGTGCTTGCGCTGGTGTGTTTGGGGGACAGGAGCCACACTGGGCCAGAGGTTCTGGCAGCTCTGCAGGGGCAGGCCGAGAGGTGGTTGACGCCACGTCAGCTTAAGCCAGGAATGGTCGTTTCTGACAATGGCACCAACCTCCTCTCCGCCCTGCGACAGGGGCAGCTCACCCATGTGCCCTGCATGGCTCACGTCCTCAACCTGGTGGTGCAGCGGTTCTTGGGCAGGTTCCCAGGCTTACAGGATGTCCTGAGGCAGGCCAGGAAAGTCTGTGTGCATTTCCGCCGATCTTATAATGCCAGTGCTCGGCTGACTGAGCTGCAAAAGGAGCTGAACCTGCCCAAGAACCGCCTAATATCTGACATGCCCACCAGGTGGAACTCAACGTTGGCCATGCTGCAGCGACTGCACACGCAGCAGAGGGCCATCAATGAGTACCTTTGCGACTACGGCACCAGGACAGGGTCAGGGGAGCTTGGTTTTTTTTCCCCACGTCAGTGGAGCATGATCAGGGATGCATGCACTGTCCTCTCACCATTTGAGGAGGCCACGAGGATGGTGAGCAGTGACAGTGCATGCATCAGTGACACTGTCCCTCTTGTCCACCTGTTGGAGCATACGCTGCGTGGGATCATGGACAGGGCACTTGAGGCAGAACAGAGGCAGGAAGAGGAGGACTTCCTTGCCTCTCAAGGCCCCCTTTATCCGGACAGTGTTCCTTCTGTCCCACCCATCACACAGGAAGAGGATGAGGAGGAGGAGGAGGAGGAGGAGGAGGAGGATTGTGTGAGCATGGAGGTGGAGCCTGGCACTCAGCATCAGCAGCAGCAGTCTTTTAGGGATGATGTACAGTCCCAACAAGCCAGTGGACTTGTACGTGGCTGGGAGGAGGTGGCTGGCGATCATGTCATCCTCAGTGACCCAGAAGACTCCGGACCGAATGCCTCAGCTAACCTACGCTGCATGGCCTCCCTGATCCTGCAAAGCCTGCGGAAGGATCCTCGTGTTCTTCGGATCAAGGAGAGGGACCATTACTGGCTGGCCACTCTCCTTGATCCGCGGTACAAGGGTAAGGTTGCGGACCTTATCTTGCCGTCGCAGAGGGAGCAGAGGATGAGACATCTCAGGGAGGCCTTGCAGAAAGGTCTGTGCAACGCGTTCCCAGAAACTGGGAGGCTACAAACTCCTGGTCCTGGGCGACGAGTTGCTGAGGCTTCGGTCAGTGGCAGAAGGAGCGGTGGGGAAGGTGGACGTCTGACCGATGCGTTCAGACAATTTTTTAGTCCGCAGCCCCAAGGTATGATCGGTTCCAGCAACCATCGCCAGCGTCTGATATACATGGTGCAGGAATACCTTGGGGCAAGGTCAGACTTGGACACCTTTCCCACCGAAAATCCTCTGGCTTACTGGGTCCTGAGGATGGATCACTGGCCAGAGCTTGCACAGTATGCAATTGAGCTACTGGCCTGTCCTGCCTCCAGCGTTCTTTCCGAACGCACATTCAGTGCTGCTGGAGGATTTGTGACTGATCATAGGGTGCGCCTGTCCACCGCCTCGGTTGATCGACTGACCTTCATCAAAATGAATCAGTCTTGGATCACCACCAGCTACCAGGCACCTGAGGCGGATATAACCGAATAATTTTTAATGTCACATCCCTTCAAGACTGCCTATGCTGATGCTGAGTGACTGTCCTCTTATGTTCACTGACTATCCTCTTCCTCCTCCTCAATGATCCATGCCACCACACCAGTGCCTAAGGCACAATTTTTCAGCCCCTGTTTAACAGGGGCGTGTACTTACAATTTTTAAAAAAAATGCTTCGCAACACGTGTGACTGCTGTGCTCCAAGTACAGTCTCTGTGAGGGCCGTGTTGCAGTGTTGTGGCACCAGCACCAGTGCCTAAGGCACAATTTTTCAGCCCCTGTTTAACAGGGGCGTGTACTTACAATTTTTTTAAAAAATGCTTCGCAACACGTGTGACTGCTGTGCTCCAAGTACAGTCTCTGTGAGGGCCGTGTTGCAGTGTTGTGGCACCAGTGCCTAAGGCACAATTTTTCAGCCCCTGTTTAACAGGGGCGTGTACTTACAATTTTTTAAAAAAATGCTTCGCAACACGTGTGACTGCTGTGCTCCAAGTACAGTCTCTGTGAGGGCCGTGTTGCAGTGTTGTGGCACCAGTGCCTAAGGCACAATTTTTCAGCCCCTGTTTAACAGGGGCGTGTACTTACAATTTTTTAAAAAAATGCTTCGCAACACGTGTGACTGCTGTGCTCCAAGTACAGTATCTGTGAGGGCCGGGTTGCAGTGTTGTGGCACCAGCACCAGTGCCTAAGGCACAATTTTTCAGCCCCTGTTTAACAGGGGCGGGTAATTACAAATCTTGATCTAATAGTTCACAGCAGGGCCCATTCCTGCGCCCACCAAGAGTAACTATGAGGGCCTGCAGTCTTGTGGCAACACCGTCCACCACCACCGCCAAAGGCCCAATTTTTTCTGCCCTGTTCATCAGGTGCTTGCAATTACAAATCTTGATCTAATAACTCACAGCAGGGCCCATTCCTGCGCCCCACCAAGAGTAACTATGAGGGCCTACAGTCTTGTGGCAACACCGTCCACCACCACCGCCAAAGGCCCAATTTTTCTGCCCTGTTCAACAGGTGCTTGCAATTACAAATCTTGATCTATTAACTCACAGCAGGGCCCATTCCTGTGCCCACCAGTCTTGTGGCTACACCAACATCTAATAGGGCAAATTTCTGCAGAGTATATACGCCAGGCCCCTACTTTCAAACATCCAACTTACAAACGACTCCTACTTGAAAATGGAAAGAGAAAACAGGAAGTGAGAGGAAATCTACCCCTAGGAAGGGAAATTCTATCCTGTTAGATTTAATTTGGGAAAAAGGTATCTCCTCTCTACTGATACTTTATCACCAATCCTTGTTTCAATTAAAACCCCACTTTTTCCAAAAACATTTGTCATTGGGACGGAAAGTGAGGTGACATGTTCTGAACAGATGTGCAAAGACAGCAAATGTTACAGGGGTGATAACCCCTCCCTATGTTCTCCAAAAAGCTTAAAAATAGATTTTTTTGGGATGGAGCTACACTTCATAATGTACCTGTTCAGATTCTACTTAAGATCAAACCTAAAGCCGCAAGTGGTTTTAAATGGCTTCTTTTTTTCCTTTACAAATGTCATTTTGTGCAAGGACAGTTCTAAACACGGGAAACACATGCCACTTCACAGGCATACTTTGGACACCCCCCAGGTACCATATTTAAAGGAAAATGTCACTTTTTTTTTTTCACTTTATGCATCATTAAAATGACTGCTCCCGAAAAAACGTTAGTTTTTAAAAGTTCTTTTTGCATTGATATATGTCCCCTGGGGCAGGACCCGGGTCCCCAAACCTGTTTTATGACATTAACATGCATATTGGCCGTTGTAATTAGCACTTTTGATTTCGAACGTTCGCGTCCATTATAACGTATAGGGTTCGAAAATTCGCGCGAACTTTCGGTCCGTTCGAAGGTTCTGGTTCGAACCGAACCCGGGGGTGTTCGGCTCATCCCTAGTAGGAGGTAAAGAACCTTAGGCAATAATGTCATCTTGAGGGCGTTGCAACAGCCAAACCAGATCAACATGAGTGAGTGCCAGTGAAGTAAGTCAGCTCTCATGCTCAGAAGCAGTGGTTCAAAATTTGCCATATAGAGAGTAGCAGGGTCTGGCGTGATATGAATTCCCAAATAACGAGCAGGGTCAGTCTCTCAATGAAAGGGAAAAGAGGGACGGAGACATCTGATCACAGCCCGCACCACTGTGATGTTGAGAGTGGAGGATTTGGATAAATTAATTTGGAAATATGACAGGGTACCATACTCACGGAAGGAGTGAAGCAGATTCAGCAAGGACGTCAGCGGATCCGTCAGAAAATGTAATCGTCTGCAAAGGTGGCAACTTTGTGATTGCCAGAGGCTTTCTGGAGGCCCACAATGCTAGAATCCAATCTCACTGTACAGAGAAAGGGTTCCAGATCAGGGGTGAGAGTACCAGCAATGCTAAATGTAACTGGTAGCCCTTGTTCAGGACAGGGTGCTACATGTACAGTATAAAACATCAATATCTGATATTCTTCTATATTGCTTGTGGGAGACGAAATTATACATGTAATTTTTTATCTTGCCCATAGTTTTACAGTAGATATAAAAAGTCTACACACCCCTGTTAAAATGTCAGGTTTCTGTGATTTCAAAAATTGAAACAAAGATAAATAATTTCAGAACTTTTTCCACCTTTAATGTGATCTATAAACTGTACAACTCAGTTGAATAACAAACTGAAATCTTTTAGGTGGAGGAAAGTAAAAATGAAAAAAATAAAAAATAATATGATTGCATAAGTGTGCACACCCTTATGGCGCGTACACACGGTCGGACTTTCCGTCAGAAAAAGTCAGACGGAATCTTTTCATCTGATATTCTGATTGTGTGTGGACCTCATCTGACTTTTTTTTTTTCAAAAATTCTGACGGACCTCGAAATAGAACGTGTTTTAAATATTTCTGATCGGAAAAACCTGCTGGCCGGATTTACCACGCTTTTTTTTACTTGTTTGTACGCATCTTGAGTGATGTTCAGTACATTTTAAAAATTTTTTTTTAAATAAAACTTTTTATACCGGAGTTATCTGCTCTATGTGGAGGCCTTTCTTCTACATTTTTTCCCTATGAATTACTCTACTGGGTGGACGATCATACCTACCTCTTTTTTGGAGCTTGGATGGTGACCACTTTATATGGGATATGCTGGAAGCTGATGTTGCTGTGCAGTATCTGACCTTTGAGAATCCTGGCTGGAGGATCCATCGTAGAGGATTATTTTATGCTTGATCGACTCACCGCTGCCGGTGTGTGGGTCCACACCCTGGGGTAAGAGTACTTATTGCCTTTCTCGGATGTTTTGATATACACCTGTAACCATCCTATGTGAAGCCACTTTTCATTAACACCTTGGAAGAGGATTATATGCATTCACTATTCCATAAGGGACTTTATTGAGTTTCTTTATGAACCATCATAGTACCCTCATGATATGCTGAGCTATTGACGGTTCCTACCCTTATTGGGTTCACTCTTCAGGTGTTGTTTATATGACGGACTCCTATGCATATTTTTTTTCTATATATAGGACTGTGACATGTCCATATAAGATACCTTACTGTTTTATTTCACCCATTACTATTATGGTTTCACCTAATATGTTATGATATAACCTATTCACTTTCACATTGTGGAAATATTCTTCCCGGAGGTGCTCTCTGGGCGGTTAAATTCCTGTAGTGCTGCATTTTTTAATTTTTATTCCATTATATTGGCTTTTGGAATTTACAAATGCAGTAATTTAGAAATCAGATGAAAGGTTTAGCACTGGAATAATTAATTTAATAGATAAAATGTGCATTTTATATACATCTATATAGATCAGACCAAAATGAGGGACAAATAAGGAGGAATGAGGGACAGAGAGACATTGCTCCAAATCAGGGTCAGTCCCTTGAAATCAGGGACAGTTGGGAGCTATGTACATCCCCAGTTATAATAGGGTGTGCACACTTATGCAACAACATTATTTTATTTTTATTCCCCCCCCCCAAAAGATTTCAGTTTGTTTTTCAACTGAGTTGTACAGTTTATAGGTCACATTAAAAGGTGCAAAAAGTTCTGAAATTATTTATCTTTGTCTCATTTTTTTACATCACAGAAATCTGACATTTTAACAGGGGTGCGTAGACTTTTTGTATCCATTGTTGATTATGCATATATGTGCAGCTTTGGAGACCATGCACAATATCCTACAGCTGATTAAAGCATCTGTAGATCTTTAAAGAATATGTAAACTCTTACTTTGCAAAACAACCCAAATAGAAATAAAAGGCAAAACATTTATGTATACATATAAAAAAAACATAAATATATTTTTTTTCCTTTTTATGAGTGATCACATAAAATCTGTTCTCAGCTGCATAAGGAGCTCGGGGAGGTGAAACAGCAGTACACTAAACTCCCCAGTAAAAAGCAGTTGGGGGGAGGGGGTGTCAGCAGAAGTCTGATCATTAGAGGAGAGCACTGCTAGAGAACTGACCACGCTGTGCTCTCATGACATATAATCTGCATGTCCGTAATTTATATTCACCGACAGATGTAAAAATCTCAGACTATCCGTGAGATTAGGCTAGGTTCACACTACTGCTTGTGCAGGAATCGCAGCCGTTCCTGCACCAGCAACCAACCACAGCGCATTTTTTAGTTGTGCGAACTGCCATAAAATTGCATGGTGCAAAAGTACCATGCGATTTCCCAGCCGCTGCGGTTTAAAATTGATGAAGGAAACCTTTTCCTGCATAAAACGCAGGCACAGCAGCCTATTCAAATGAATGGGCTGCCGTGTCCGAGCAAATGTGGCCCAAAACAATTCCTCTTCTTCCAAGGTGTCCCAGGAAGGTCAAAAGGTTGGACACCCCTGCTTTAAAGGATCTGTCCACCCAACAATCAGAAGTGGAAAACCCAGATGTTGATGTTTGTCCATCACAGGTCCCATGAAATACACTTATGCAAATGGTACGTTGTTCACCCACCATCATCTATCCAATCTCACAATGTTAGTTTTCAGTTGGTCTAGACCAGTGATGGCAAACCTTTTTGAGCCTGAGTGCCCAAATTGAAATAAATACGTTGGTTTTGTGTTGCAAAGTGCCAACATGGCAATTTGCGAGAGAGGGGGGCTGAGCAAAAGAGAGGGGTTGTGTGAGAGAGAGGGGGGTATGAGAGAGAGGGGGGGCAGAGAGAGTGAGGGGTGTGAGAGAGATGCTGAGAAGGAGGGGGGCTGAGAGAGAGGGGGGCAGAGAGAGAGGGGTGTGAGAGATGCTGAGAGACAGGGGGAACAGAGAGAGGGAGAGGGGCTGAGAGAGAGAGGGGGTGTACAGAGAGAGAGAGGGGTGCGAGAGATATGCTGAGAGAGAGGGGGGACATAGAGAGGGAGGTGGGCTGAGAGAGAGAGAGGGGGTGGGGGACAGAGAGAGGGAGAGGGGTGTGAGAGAAATGCTGAGAGAGAGGAGGAACAGAGAGAGTGAGGGGGGACAGAGAGAGAGAGATGGGGGACAGAGAGAGAGAGAGGGTGTGAGAGAGATGCTGAGAGAGGGGGGGGACAGAGAGATGGGGGGCTGAGAGAGAGGGAGGGGGGCTGAGAGAGAGAGAGAGACCTCTAGCTCTGTCTTGGACCCTCTCGTGTGCCCACAGAGATGGCTCTGCTTGCCATAGGTTAGCCATCACTGGTCTAGACTATATGGTTTACATATAGAAGAGCCAATTCAATGCAGTTATGTATTCATCAATTATTGAATGCATTGGATTTTTTTTATGTAAGTATTTTTTTTTTTTTTTATGTATGTAATTTTGTTTTATATAAGTACCTAAATTTGACCAAATATCAGCCTCTTGCAGTGTCTGTGCAGCAAAAGTCAGTCTGGGAGAGGCAGAAGCAGCACACAGAACCATCAGTTCTGCTGTAGTGCTCATCTGTTAACAATGAGCATGCGGATGGGAGGAGAGAGCAGAGTGACAGAGAAATTAGCTCATCAGTCTGCAATTTCTCTTATCAATATCCAATCACAGGCTGGAGGAGGAACAGCGACCTTAGGTGGTATTTAACTGCAGCAGAGAAAAAACAGATCTCATGGCCTAGCAGACAGGACTGTGTTGTGTGGCAGATCTGTGTAAATCTCAGGACTGGATGGACAGACATACAAATCGTTAAACAGGTAAAGCTGCTCCCATGTGTTTTATTTGTGTTTATAGCTACTTGCTGGACTCCAGGTTTATAATAACCCATACCACATGGCTGGCAGATGTTTTTTATAGAAGACTCTGGCCTTTGTGACAGACTTCAGTGTAGCGTAAAATGTCAAATGTGTTTTGGATTTCCTGTCAATATTTTCCAGGCTCTTCCTAGAAAATATTTGTCTATAAAGTTTCTTTGAAGTCAACAAACAGTACAATTTATTATACATGTCTACTACGGTGCCTTGAAAAAGTATTCATACCCCTAGTGATGATTCCTAAATATGGTCTTCCTTAGCAATGTCATTTATAGCCTGAATACATACAGTGTCTTGAAAAAGTATTCATACCCCTTGACATTTTCCAAATTTTTGTCATGTTACAACCAAAAAATGTAAATGTATTTTATTGGGATTTTATGTGATAAACCAACACAAAGTGGCACATAATTGTGAAGTGGAAGGAAAATGATAAATGGTTTTCAATTTTTTTTTTTTACAAATAAATATGTGAAAAGTGTGGCGTGCATTTGTATTCAGCCCCCTTTACTCCGATACCCCTAACTAATATATAGTGGAACCAATTGCCTTCAGAAATCACCTAATTACTAAATAGAGTCCACCTGTGTGTAAATTAATCTCAGTATAAATACAGCTGTTCTGTGAAGCCCTTAGGTTTGTTAGAGAACCTTAGTAAACAAACAGCATCACGAAGGCCAAGGAACACACCAGACAGGTCAGGTATAAAGTTGTGGAGAAGTTTAAAGCAGGGTCAGGTTAAAAAAAAAAAATATCCCAAGCTTTGAACATCTCACGGAGCACTGTTCAATCCATCATCTGAAAATGAAAATAGTATGACACAAATGCAAACCTACCAAGACATTAATCAGAGAAGCTGCCAAGAGGCCCATGGTAACTCTGGAGGAGCTGCAGAGATCCACAGCTCAGGTGGGAAAATCTGTCCACAGCACAACTATTAGTCATGCACTCCAAAAAATCTGAACTTTATGGAAGAGTGGCAAGAAGAAAGCCATTGTTGAAAGAAATCCTGTTTGCATTTTAGGAGAAGCCATGTGGGGGACACAGCAAACATGTGGAAGAAGGTGCTCTGGTCAGATGAGACCAAAATTTAACTTTTTGGCCTAAAAGCAAAACGCTTTGTGTGGCGAAAAACTAACACTGAACATCACCCTGAACACACCATCCCCACTGTGAAACATGGTGGTGGCAGCATCATGTTGTGGGGATTATTTTGTTCAGCAGGGACAGGGAAGCTGGTCAGAGTTGATGGGAAGATGGATGGAGCCAAATACAGGGCAAGCTTAGAAGAAAACCTGTTAGAGTCTGCAAAAGACTTCAGACTGGGGCAGAGGTTCACCTTCCAGCCGGAAAACGACCCTAAACATACAGCCAGAGCTACAATGGAATGGTTTCGATGAAATCATATTTATGTGATAGAATGGCCCAGTCCAAGTCCAGACCTAAAACCAATTGAGAATCTGTGGCAAGACTTGAAAGTTGCTGTTCACAGATGCTCTCCATCCAATCTGACAGAGCTTGAGCTATTTTGCAAAGAAGAATGGGCAAAAATTTCACTCTCTAGATGTGCAAATCTGGTAGAGACATCCCCAAAAAGACTTGCAGCTGTAATTGCAGCGAAAGGTGGTTCTACAAAGTATTGACTCAGGAGGGCTGAATACAAATACACACCACACTTTTCACATATTTATTTGTAAAAAAAATTGAAAACCCATTTATCATTTTTCTTCCACTTCACAATTATGTGCCACTTTGTGTTGGTCTATCACATAAAATCCAAATAAAATACATTTACGTTTTTGGTTGTAACATGACAAAAATTTGGAAAATGTCAAGGGGTATGAATACTTTTTCAAGACACTGTATGTATTCAGGCTATAAATTACCATATATTAAAGACCATATTTAGGAATCATCACTGCCAAAGTCCTTTCAAACAGATGCCACAATTTTTGTAACCTACTGCAATGTGTAATGGTTAGCACAAAAATAAGAAGAAACGTGCCATCTACTTTCTATGTAGAGTTACCACTGGGCTCTATATTATTCCACTCATTGGATGGCTATACATTTACTTCAAGGAGAAATATGGCCAAAGCTCTTTTAGCCATACTTCTCATGTGGGTTACAGGAGTGCACTTATCTCTGCATCACAAACCCCGTCCAGGCTCTGCAGGAATCCAAACAATAATGTCGGGATCCACCCAGATGCCTGAGTGGCAGCTGGCTTAAGCATCCCATAGATGATTTGATTTTCTTTCCTTCCACCACCACACAGCCAGTGTTGATGGGGGAATGCCTGCCGCAGCGCTATTGTTGATCCATGTATGGCTGGCTTTGGCCTCTCAGCACCACCTGAGCCAGCTGCTCCTGCCCCCTCCACAGCTTGGTGCTCCAGTGAGTGCTGGAGGGGTAGAGCAAAGACCCGGCGACAGACAGCCACCTCTATCTGCTCAGTTGAGACCAAGAACTGAATGATCAGCAGTCATGTGATCACTTGACTTTCTGTCTTAGATCTGGCGAGGAACAGTTGCAGCATCGGACCAATGCTGCAGCCATATAGGTAACTATGTTTGTTTGTTTCTTTGAAATCCCTCACTTCTCTTTTAGCCCGGGTTCACACTGCCGCGACTTCCACGTGATTTCATTGTGGCTTGCATACGACTTCTTTAACAGAAGTCAATGCAAGTCATATTGAAGTTGCACCAAAAATAATATAGGAACATTTTTCTAAGTCGGAGCGACTTAAGTCACACCGATTAGAGCAGTTCCATTGCATTTAATGGGGCGCGACTTGTCCTGCAACTTTGAACTCTCAAGTCGCATGACAAGTCGCGGCAGTGTGAACCGGGGCTAAAGCTACAGAGAGTCTTGTGACTCCTCTAGCCCTCACCTTCCACACACACACTTTTGGGGAGATTTAGACCCCTTTCACACTGAGGCGTTATGCAGGCGCTACAGGGCTAAAAATAGGGCCTGAAAAGCGCCCTGAAAGAGCCGCTCCTCACACTCCAGTGGAGCGGTGCCGTGGAAGGACGGTAAAAAAAGTCCTGCTAGCAGCATCTTGGTGAAGTGGTGAAGGAGCGGTGTGTATACCGCTCCTGCCCATTAAAAAGAATGGGACAGCGCAGCTATACCGCCGGCAAAGGGCCGATGAAGGGGGTAAAACTTCCCCGCTAGCAGCCAAATACCGCAGCTAAAACAACGGTAAAGCGGCGCTAAAAATAGCGCAGTTTTACCGCCGGCACCTGCACCACCCCAGTGTGAAAGGGGCCTTACTAAGGGCTCTTTCACACGGACGGTCCGTATGTCCGTTTTGCATCCTTCCGTTTTCGGATGCAAAACAGACATACATGTATCCCTATGGTTCATCCGCTGACACCCGATCTCGTCCGTGCCCGCTATGGTCCGTTTCTGCAGACGGAGGAAAACCCTATTTTTTCATCCGTCTGCAGAGCGGATCGGATGACGACAGACTCTACGGTCCGTCGTCACCCGATCTACCATAGGGGAGAGCGGCGCTCTGACAGGTCCGTCCCTGCACAGAGTGCAGAGACGAACCTGTCATCTTCCTGCACAGCGGAGATCGCTCCGGCGATCCCCGCTGAGCAAGCGGGTATCCACGGGGCGGATCTGCACTGATCCGCCCCGTGTGAAAGAGCCCTAAAACTGATGCACACAGAATCTGGTGCAGCTGTGCATAGTAAGCAATCAGCTTTTAGGTTGTCAAAGCTTAAGGGCTCTTTCACACGGGGCGGATCAGTGCAGATCCGCCCCGTGGATAGCCGCTTGCTCAGTGGGGATCGCCGGAGCGATCTCCGCTGAGCAGGAAGATGACAGGTCCGTCTCTGCACTCTGTGCAGGGACGGACCTGTCAGAGCGCCACTCTCCCCTATGGGGGATCGCGTGACGACGGACCGTAGAGTCCGTCGTCATCCGATCCGCTCTGCAGACAGATGAAAAAATGGGGTTTTCCTCCGTCTGCAGAAACGGAGCATAGCGTGCACGGACGAGAGCGGGTGTCAGCGGATGCTCATCCGCTGACACCCGCTATCCCATAGGGATACATGTATGTCCGTTTTTCATCCGAAAACGGATGGATGAAAAACGGACATACGGTCCGTCCGTGTGAAAGAGCCCTTAGTTAGAATCTGCTTGGTTACTATGTACAGCTGCACCAGATTCTGTGTGCACCAGTTTTAATAAATCTCCCCCCCTGGCAAAAGATGGGCAAAACAGGTGTAGCGATACCCCCAATTAAGAGGGCCGCAAGTTTGTTTTGGGTCCCTGAGTACAGCTCCACCAACCCCCCGGCAATTTGCTCTACCCGCTCTGGCACAGTTAATCAAGGGGTATGTATCTATGCACATATAAATATCACTTATACTTTAAGTGTAATGGACTCAAACTCACAAGCAGACTGCTGAGATAAGAATAACTGGCTTTACTTTGGCAGTATGAAAAGAAATAGTAACATGCATCAAACATTTGACTTACAGCACATTAGCAGGTCCCTGCAATATGCACTTTAACATGTACACATATATGTATCAAAATAGCAATGGGGAACGGAGCGCCACGTGTGCGACCGTCTACTATGCACCTCTGAGGTGCAACAAATCTAACTGCGACTATCTAATGGATCAGGCCTGATCCCTAGCAATAGAGCTCAGTCCTTGAGAAAATACAGTATTCTTCACCGGCAAGAGAACTGTAGAGGTGGTGCACATGTAGATTTAAATGGTGTGTTTGTAATCCACAGAAAGAAACAATCTGCTGCTCTGAGGTAATTGTGCCTTGGCAGTTCAATAGGCATAGAAGTGAAAATGACAATGTATGATGAGCCTTTCAGCTCGCTCACCACTCCTGGGTACCGTCCTCAGCTCCGGGACCTCCACTGGCGGCGTCCGGCCTCCTCCGTCACAGCCCCTGCGCTCCGGTCCTCTCTCTGTCCGACCGTGTGTAGGCAAAAGTCTCCGCTCCGCTGCTGCTGACAATGAGGAGTGAGAGTCTCTCTCCGCCTGCTGCAAGGCCCAGGCTTCAGGCCTTCAGCAGTCCCGGTCCACACAGGTGTCTCCTCACTCAGAAGTGTCTGCGTCACCAGCCCAGTCAGAAGAGGAAGAGGCGGTCTCTCCTCTTCCCTTTTATCTCCTCCCCCAGCAGCCTCTCGGGCGGAAACAAACATCCTCCCGAGAGCCTGGGGAATTATGGGGACTGTAGTCTTCTCCCCTAAAAGGGGAACGACCCCGCTACACACTCCCCCCACTTTGAATCTTTGGTCCCCAAAGACATTGTTCAATCTACAAGCTTTCTTTGAAACAACACGTTCACATAATTCAGACAGAGGAGCTTCCCACCAATTAGCATAGGATGGGGAGCTGTCCTGTCTACAGGTCACTTCAGTGTGGGCGACCTGTCTAACTGTGCCAGAGAGTGAGCTGGGGTTTCCCTCCACCAAATGAACAGTGGATGGGCCAGGGCGTTCAGCACTTCTCCTTGCTGTGGTAACAGAGTCCTCTGAACTTTTTCCCATTTGGGGGTAATTTAACCTCTTGGGAGGCCTCACAACTCTGCGAGCTCTCTGTTCTCTTGGGACTTCTTTAGGAACACATTCTGGCAACATCTCTGGTTCTGGAACATCTACTTCTTCTTCTTCTGAGTAGAGACCAGGGATATCTTCCCAGCACTCGGGCACAACACTGAATGGAACAAACTCTGTAGCTTCTGGGTTCAATGTTTTATCTTCCACATCCTCAGTAAGTGGAAGATCTATGGCGGAATTTCCTAGAGTTGAGGAAGGCCATAGCCATTCAAGTTCTCCTCTTTCTTCTTCTGCTGATTGTGGGTCCTGTCCACCCCTAGCTCGGGAGGTCTGGGACCGAGTGTTAGGCCTGGGGGTATCCAGAATGGAAACAGATTCAGGTAAGTCTCTTGCTGGAGGTATTCTGACTGCTTCAGTGAGTGGGAGCAAGTGATTCCTATGCCAGGTCTTCAAAGGCCCCACTCTTCCTTCTGGCTTCAACTTGTAGACAGGCAATCCTGGAAGTTTTCTACAGATGATATATGGCTCTGATCTCCATCTATCAGCAATCTTGTGTTTTCCAGGGATCCCTAGATTGCGTAACAGTACACGGTCCCCAGGCTGTAGGTCCTGTACTCGAACCTTCAAGTCAAAGTTCCTCTTATTTCGGGCCCCCCTCTGGTCAGAGGCCGCCTGAGCTTTTTCATAAGCTATCTTCAAACTGTGCCTCAGTCTGTCCACATTTCCTTTGTGGGAGGCAGCAGAGGCATGGTCTAAGGAAATGCCAAAGGCCAGATCTACGGGCAATCTTGCTTCTCTCCCAAACATAAGTCGGTAGGGAGAGAAACCTGTCACATCACTTGTGGTGCAGTTGTAGGCATGCACCAGAGCTGATATGTGTTGACTCCAATGTTGCTTCTTCTCTGTTTCTAAAGTTCCCAACATGTTCAATAGGGTCCTGTTAAACCTTTCAGGCTGGGCATCACCTTGAGGGTGATATGGTGTGGTTCTAGTCTTCTCTACTCCCAGAGAATCTAGTAGCTTCCTGATCAGGCGACTCTCAAAGTCCCTTCCTTGGTCTGAATGGATTCTCTGTGGTAGTCCATAATGAACAAAGTACTTCTCCAAAAGTACCTTAGCTACTGTAGAGGCCTTCTGGTCCTTGGTTGGGAAAGCCTGAGCATAACAGCAGTGAAATGGTCGGTTACCACCAGAACATTTCCCAATCCACTCAAATCGGGTTCGAGGCAGAGAAAATCAATGCATACCAGATCCATTGGGCCTTGACTCTGTAGATGGCCCATTGGGGCAGCTTGATGGGGTAAAGTCTTCCTCTGAATGCATCTTGCACAGGAATGGCAATACTCCTCCACTTCGGTCCTCATGCAGGGCCAATAAAACCGGTCTCTGACAAGTTGGAAGGTTCTCTCTGCTCCCAGGTGACCATGCTGGTCATGTAAGGCAATCAGCACAGTCTCCCGATGCTTCTCTGGGAGAAACAACTGCCACTTATCTTCTGAGCTATCAGAGGGTCCCCTTCGGTAGACCACTCCCTGATGCACCTGTAACTTGTCCAACTCTCTCCTCAGTAGGCGAGCTTCTTTGGAAGGGTGAAGTCGAAGTCCCTCTGGACTCTTGTCTTCCAGTGCCTCCAGGACCAATTTCCCCATGGGGTCTTCCAATTGGTCACACCTTAACTCTTTCTTGGACAGCTTCGGTAGGCACTCTTCTTCTAGTTGAGTTACCCTACAGTAACACTTTGGGACTCCCACTGTGGTAACTCCTATCTCTTCGGCTCTGGATCCTCCTCTGGCTTGGAGTTCAGCCCCTTGACAAAGGGCTCGCACTCCTTCTGGTGCCACTTGGGTCCAGTCTTCCCAGTCATCGACCATGACATGGGACCTTCGGGACAGGGCATCTGCATCTCTATTTCCAGCCCCTGGTCTGTACTTGAGGCTGAAATTGAATCCAGACAACGCCGCCAACCATCTGTGTCCAGTTGCATCCAGCTTGGCGGTGGTGAATAGGTAGGTCAAGGGGTTGTTATCTGTCTTTACAGTGAATTCGGCCCCATAAAGATAGTCTTTCAACTTGTCAACTACTGCCCATTTGAGGGCTAAGAACTCCAACTTGTGAGTGGGGTAGTTCTTCTCGGAGGGGGTCAGGCTCCGGCTCACATAGGCCACTGGTCGTAGCTGGCCTTCATACTCCTGGTAGAGTACTCCACCTAGGCCCTCATGGCTGGCATCAACATGTAGCTCATATGGTCTAGTGGGGTCAGCATAGGCCAAAACTGGGGCTGTGGTGAGACTTCTCTTCAAGGTTCTGAAAGCCTCTTCACACCTTGAGTTCCATTGGTCTTGAACCAACTCACCGGGCCTCCTAGGCCCCAATCCATCTTCCTCTCCTTCTGTCTTGAGCAGTTCGTTTAGGGGTTTTGCAATGCGGGCAAACCCATCCACAAACCTGCGGTAGTAGGAGCAGAACCCCAAGAAAGATCGAAGTTCGGTGACTGTTGTGGGTCTCGGCCACGAAGTAACTGCCTCCAACTTCTCGGGGTCTGTAGCCACCCCTTTTTCAGACACTATGTGTCCATGATAGTTCACAGAGGACTGATAGAACCGACACTTCTCGGGGGAAAGTTTGAGTCCCTCTTCACTGAGCATCTTCAATACTTTCTCCAATCTGGCTTCATGTTCTTCCAAAGTCTTTCCAAAGACAATGACATCGTCCAGGTACACAAGGACTTCTATGAGGTTCATGTCTCCAACTGTCCTTTCCATAAGGCGTTGAAATGTAGCAGGAGCTCCAGATAGGCCTTGAGGCATCCTGTTGAACTCAAAGAACCCTACTGGGGTTATGAAGGCAGTCTTTTCTCTATCTTCTGGATGCATTGGGATTTGATAGTACCCACTCTTGAGGTCCATCACACTGAACCACTTAGCTCCAGATAAACTCTGTAAGGCATCCTCTATCCTTGGCGTGGTGTACTGGTCAGGAATGGTCCTCCTATTGAGAGTTCTGTAGTCAATGCAGAGCCTCAATGACCCATTCTTCTTCCTGACCACCACTATTGGGGAGGCATAGGGGCTTCTGGACTCCCTAATCACTCCCGTCTTCTTCAGTTCCGCAAGCTGCTCTCTCAGATCCTCCAGATCTGCTAGCGGGACTCGCCTTACTCTTTCTCTGAATGGCTTGTCCTCTTGCATGCGGATTCGGTGGGTGGCACTCCTCGCACACCCCACATCAAACTCATCTTTAGAGAAAATCTTCTCCCATCTGGTCAGCTGGGCCTTGGCTCTCTCTTTCCAAGCTCCAGGTAGGTTTGGGTTTTCCATGGAGAGTTTCTTCCAAACATCTTCTCCTTCACCCGTCCCCTTCTGACCAGCCAACTGGGACAGCAGGACTCACCTGTCCCAGAAGCATCCTGGCAGGGATCTCCACGGGCCGCTCCGTGGGGTTCCTCACACTGACAGGAACTCTTCCTCTGGCCTTCTTCAGGGCCTTCAATGAGATCACTTCTGGTATCACTTCCAGACCTGAGTGACCCTCCATTGGGTCGGGTTCCAACATTACAAAGGGGCCAGGCTGCTCCCAATTAAGTTTCACCGTGGCCCTCAGGCAGGTCACCTCTCCAGGCTGTAACACCGCTCCTTCTCTTCCAAGCCTCCATACCCTTCCTATACCCTCACTTGGGGTCTTCTGCTCAAGGACCAACCGCTGGTAGGCCGCCTTCAGCATGGGATGGATCTTGGGAGCCGAAAGATTCTGCTTCTGTACAAGGGGGCTCAGGAGCCATCTGACTAGATCCATGTTCGTCCCTATGATCAGGGAGGTCTTGCTGGTTCCAGGCGGGCGAGGGCACACCACTGCCAGGGTGTCAAACACTTCAGTCTTCCCAGCTACGGATGGGTCAAAGGTCAATCGTATGGGTAGGTATCCATCATAGGGGAAACTCTGAGTTCCCAGCCCCCATATCTCCAACTCTTATATCTTCTGTATGGGCAGATGACTCAGGTATCTGTCATAGAAGTCCCTGTACAATAGGGTCACTTGTGCTCCAGTGTCTAGGAGGGCCTGTGTGTACACTCCTTCCACTTGGATGGGTACAGTAGGGGATGGACCAACCAACTCTTCTGGGTAGGGCCGAGTTGATGCTGTCCTCTTCTTTGGACTCTTTTCTTTACAAGCACTGGATTTGCGCTTGATTCTTTCCTGAGCCTGGTATGCATTAATTTTCTCCCTCTTAGTGGGAGTGTGAACCCGTTGAGGGACATTGTTATCTCTCACTTTTAAAGGTTCTCGCTTGGGAGTGCTGTGTCTCTTCGGAGGGGTCTTGCCCCCTTTCTCTGGAGTGTACCTTGGTTGAGGATCCCTGGGTTCCTTCCGAGGGGTTTGATCTCCTCGCTTTCTTTTCCCGTTATACTTCTTGGAGCTCACTGAAGGTGATGGGCACCCGGTTGACTCCTTCACCGGGGCCCTTTGGCGTTTCCCGCCGGCTGGCGGCTATCTGTTTTCTTCTTCTTGGGACTGGAGCATACAGCTGCAATATGGCCCACTCCCCCGCAGTTAAAACAGATCATCTCTCCGTAGTCAGGTGGGGATGCTGGTGCTGAAACAGTTGGAAACAATTCCCTCCTGCTTGATTCTTTCTTGGGACTGGGCGTCTCTTTCGCCACTAGAGACGTCAGTATCTCCATCATCTGGGACATCTGCAACTTCAGGGCATCTACTTCTGTCTCTCTTTCAGGGGTTAAGGCCGACCTGACCGTGGCCACTGGAAGTTTTGTAGACCCCATCACTTGCTTTTCCCGTTTCTCTTCCAACATGGCCTCTTCTTCTCTGACCATTCGAATGAGATCGGGGTAGTCCAGGCTCTTCCCATCCTGTCGGGTGCGTAGTACTAGTGCGACAGGGTCTAGGGGTTGAGCTCCCCTCATCACTTGCTGAGCACGGGCTTCATCTACCTTCCCCGGATCTACCCCCTTCTTCAGGATAATCCTATGCAGGATCTTGTCTATACGTCCCATGTACTCCGATAACTTCTCCCCTGTCTTCTGGTAACAGTGTTCCAGTTGATAGGTAAGCTCTGTGACTTTTCCTGTCCCACCAAACACACTTTCCAGGATGTCTATGTAATCCTGGGCAGTGCAATCCTTTTTGCTTGTCTTCAGATTGCGTATGGCCTCTAAGGCAGGCCCCTTCAAGCTCTCAACAATCCTTTGCTTCTTTCTACCTTCTGGGACTTCCCATTCTTCTAAGGCCTGCGTGGCACCATCTAACCACTCTTCAAATCCCTCTTCCCCCGAGGGTACAGGTTTCCTCCCTGAAAACATCCGGAGTTTCCTGTATCCCGACATCGGGTAGTCCCCGGGGTCTCTTCTGCACTGAGTCACAATCTCCCCTAGGACCGCGCACAGTTCTGCACTAAGAGTGGTCTGTGCGGGTGCGGGACTTTCCGCGCCCTTCTGCTCTTCCTTCTTTGGGGATAGCATAGTTTTCACTGGAGAACCGTCTCCCTTGCGCGGCAGCGCATGCAGCAATTGATAGGTCTGACCATCCAGTGCTCGTATGCTTTGGCTCCTGGACTGCTCTGGAGTCTCACTTCTCCATTCTGCTAGGGCGTATGTATACCCGGCATCATTTCTCATATCCATTATCCGTGACTTGTGGCCTGGGGATAATGACATTATGAGCTGCTTGACTGCCTCTTCCTGCCATATCCCTGGCAGTTCAATGACTGCTGCTGCGGCTGGATCAGTGCCCCATAGTGTGTACCACCATCCCACTTCTATCGGGTCCATGCCGGTACCTTCTGGCGGCCTTTCCCGCTGTCTCAGGATCCCGGACGAGCCCCCACGTGTAGCGATACCCCCAATTAAGAGGGCCGCAAGTTTGTTTTGGGTCCCTGAGTACAGCTCCACCAACCCCGCGGCAATTTGCTCTACCCGCTCTGGCACAGTTAATCAAGGGGTATGTATCTATGCACATATAAATATCACTTATACTTTAAGTGTAATGGACTCAAACTCACAAGCAGACTGCTGAGATAAGAATAACTGGCTTTACTTTGGCAGTATGAAAAGAAATAGTAACATGCATCAAACATTTGACTTACAACACATTAGCAGGTCCCTGCAATATGCACTTTAACATGTACACATATATGTATCAAAATAGCAATGGGGAACGGAGCGCCACGTGTGCGACCGTCTACTATGCACCTCTGAGGTGCAACAAATCTAACTGCGACTATCTAATGGATCAGGCCTGATCCCTAGCAATAGATCTCAGTCCTTGAGAAAATACAGTGTTCTTCACCGGCAAGAGAACTGTAGAGGTGGTGCACATGTAGATTTAAATGGTGTGTTTGTAATCCACAGAAAGAAACAATCTGCTGCTCTGAGGTAATTGTGCCTTGGCAGTTCAATAGGCATAGAAGTGAAAATGACAATGTATGATGAGCCTTTCAGCTCGCTCACCACTCCTGGGTACCGTCCTCAGCTCCGGGACCTCCACTGGCGGCGTCCGGCCTCCTCCGTCACAGCCCCTGCGCTCCGGTCCTCTCTCTGTCCGACCGTGTGTAGGCAAAAGTCTCTGCTCCGCTGCTGCTGACAATGAGGAGTGAGAGTCTCTCTCCGCCTGCTGCAAGGCCCAGGCTTCAGGCCTTTAGCAGTCCCGGTCCGCACAGGTGTCTCCTCACTCAGAAGTGTCTGCGTCACCAGCCCAGTCAGAAGAGGAAGAGGCGGTCTCTCCTCTTCCCTTTTATCTCCTCCCCCAGCAGCCTCTCGGGCGGAAACAAACATCCTCCCGGGAGCCTGGGGAATTATGGGGACTGTAGTCTTCTCCCCTAAAAGGGGAACGACCCCACTACACAGGTATCAATAAAAGAGGGAACCACAAACAGTAAATTTAGTACATACTTCCAACAAAGGCTAATATGGACTTAAAGCATGTGCCAAAGTTAAAATTTCAGGATATGGGAGCTGCTAGAGCTGGTTTGTTTTTAAAAATGCAAGGTATCATTCTTGGGGCTATCATTAATAACCTTGCTTTGCTATTTAGTGAATCAGTGTCCTTGAACAAGCATGCAGCAAGTGAAATCAGAACCCTTATGTGTGTTGTGTGTTGTTTCGATAAACAGTAAAGCAAGGGTTGGCACCTTTAAGAACAATTTGGTAGCCTTCATATTTCTCTCCTGACAAAGCCCCTTTCAAGAAACAGTTGATCAGTGAGAATTTGTTTTAGTTATTTGGTCTTCTGTAGGTGATAATGGGAAAATATAAGAAGAATCTGATTGGATGTCATGGGTATCATGGATTGTCTAATGCCGCGTACACACAATCGGAATTTTGGCCAGCAAAAGACAGATGAGAGCTTTTCGTTGGAAAATGTGACCATGTGTATGCTCCATCGGACTTTTGCTACCTGAATTTCCATCAGCAAAAGTTTGAGAGCATGTTCTCAATTTTTTGGTCGGAAAAAGTCCTGATCGGAAATTCCGATCGTCTGTAGCAATTCCGACGCGCAAAATTCCTACGCATGCTCGGAAACAAAGAAACAACTTCCCTTTTCCTTATGTTTGGGGATTCATATGCCGCAATCCTTCTATTTGGATCTGATAAGAGGCAAAGAAAACCTTCCAAATAGAAGGATTGCGGCATATGAATCCCCAAACATAAGGAAAAGGGAAGTGGTTTCTTTGTTTCATTTTCTAGATACTTGCTATAAATATTTAAAGGCTGAATATAATCTAATGTATTACCTGCAGAAAACCTTCTTTTATTGTACACATTTTTGCTAGTGGATCCCATTAGGAGGAGAGCGTGGTTTGCCATTGTCCTTGATTTCAAACACCTGACCAATCAATTTAGGAAGATTGGCCAGTGTATGTGGACTGAGCAACACGGTAACAGAATATCAGTATATTTATTCACGTATTTAACATATTTATTTAGCCTATCGGCTCAATCACTTGTTTATATTTTAGAGGTTTTTTATGGACACATATCCGGATTGATTTATTTATTCATTTACTTATATATATATAATTTTCTCACGGCATAAGTAAAGAATATATCCTTAGGGAAAAAGATATGTTCCAGGAAACACATTGCATTTTATTAATTTAATTAATTATCAACACAGGATAATTCACAACAAGGTCTATTATTTATTTATTTTAAGGTTGATCAAGCGCACTAATTGTTTACAGCATTGTACACTTTATGTCATGGAATTTTAAGTGTGGGAGCACTTTAATATTGGTTGCAGCTACATCATTTGGTTATCTTAAATATTTTATTTTATTTTATTTGTTCTGGATTTTAAATTCCTATCAGCGCTTTAGTAATTTTATTTCACATGCAGCCATAGGACACACCCCTTACCACGCCCCCTTAAAGGAGAATTGTACAAAAAAACAAGATTGGTTAAACCCACAAGTTTTTTTACCACTACTATTCCTTTATATTGGCTTTTGGAATTTACAAATGCAGCAATTTAGAAATTGGATAAAAGGTTTAGCAAACTGGTGCACACAGAATCTGCTGCAGCTCTACATAGTAACCAAACACTTTTTGATAGATAATAGGTGCATTTTATATACAACTATATAGATCAGACCAAAATGAGGGAGAAATGAGGAGGAAAGAGGGACAGAGGGACATTGCTCCAAATCAGGGACAGTCCCTCGAAATCAGGGACAGTTGGGAGCTATGCAAAGGCCATTAGAAGGAGATCAGTTGCAGGTTGGAGGAAGGTCAAAGGCATGCTGATTTTACCCAAACAATTTTATGGAGGGGTATCAGCCAAATGTAATTAAAAGTCAACTGTTTAAATGCAAGATAAGTTGATAATGTCAATAACACGGATATGTAACAAGCATTATTCGACATGCAAACAGGGAAACTGCTGTAGTGCAGGGTTGCCTAGTGGTAGTTCCCTAAATGGCCACAAGGAGGCAGTACAATACAGGATAACTATCTAAGACAGGGGTGTCAAACTCAATTTCATTGCACGCCGCATGAGCATTATGGTTGCCCTCAAAGAGTCAGTTGTATCTGTAAGACTATATAAATCTATATATACTCTTTATCATATTAAATAATTGTCTTTCTATTAAATGTATTACTGGTTTTAGTAATAAGTTAAAACTTAAGCTGGGAAGGGCAGGTGCAGACTGGCACAAAGCCTACTTACGCTCCTATAACAGATAATGCAAGTCTGAAAAGGAGGGTCACACCACTGGTATCATCCACAAGAAACTTTATTGGAGACTGCCCATAAAGGACATGGATCTGCCACGGTGTTCTGTCTGAGCAGTCTCCAATAAAGTTTCTTGTGGATTATACCAGTGGTGTGTGACCCTCCTTTTCAGCTGGCATGGAGTTTTATTCTCATAATAATTATAAGCTGATGTCCCCCTTACATCAGATGTCAAGAGCCACCCCATCATCAGAAGTCAAGAATCCCCCACCCTCCCTTATATCAGAGTGCATCCCTCTTACTTTGTGCTGCTGCCGGGAAGAAGCTGGGAATCGTTTTTCTAATATCATACTTCAAGCAGTCTTGCTTTTTGTTCCACAAGCAGATATGAAAGATCAGATACAAGCCGCTGCATCAAATCCTGTTGGCCGAATGACATGAGCTGCATTATGGATCTGGTACACACAATATCCAACACGGTCGTCTCCCTGCCCACCTTCCGCGAATTCAACCAAGCACAAGGTAAGCTTAGTGAAATGATCAGAATGTACAATTCTTTAAGGACTATTTAAAATTATAAATGACACCAGAGCCAATGTGAAGTTGGGTTACCCTTAGTTATCAGATGATCTGTTTTATTGGAAAGGTAAAACATCAATGGTTGTTAAAGACATAACTTTGACTCCAGTTTTCATAAACCATCCTTGTAGTAAAGTGTTACTAAACCCACAACAGTAAAATCAGTCTGTATATGCAGTAAAGCATGCTTGTTATACTCACTGTGGAACCTAAGGAGTTAATCCTCCTCATTGTGTAAAAAGACTGTTTGATCCTGTCTTCTCTGATCCTCCCCTTCTTCCATTGTCCCCAATCCATCTCTTGATAGAACAGAGCCTTTTGAGTCACTTTGCACATACTCAGTTTTGTGTGTATTGCTAGAGCGTTAGAGAGAGGGAGAGTTTTCTTTTTTTTTCTTGGGAGGGTGCATGTGATCAGCACAGGGCCAATCGACACTGTCAAGACAGAGGGTCAGGGGTCCTGCAGCCTTATAGGACAGTCTAGAGTAGAATGAATACTCCTCCTACAAGCTTTAACCATACACTGATAGAAGTCACGAGACTGCTATATACTGCGGGTGAGAAAATGTATTTAGCAGTTTATATTTACTAAAATAATTGCATTTCCATGTACTGTGTACAGTGGGAGACCAGATATAGTGAATACAGGTCCTGGGTTTAGGAACACTTTAAATTTTAAAAGATTTTCCCAGAAAAAATTATTTATAATCAGTAATACCAGGTGTTAAGCCTAGTCATGTCCATTATGTAACATGGGTTTTCGTAATCTTAAAGCTAAACTCCAGGCAACACCTACATTTTGGTGAGGTTGAGCAAGTTGTACATACTATTAATTCACCGGGGACTGTATAACAAATCAAATTCAGGTATTTACACTGCTTACTTAAAAAACTTCATTAAAGTCCTAAGACTAAATAAAAAAATAAATAAAAGTCCTCTCTTTCAGTGGGGCTACGTGTTAAAGTGTCACTAAACCCACATCATAAAATACTATCAATAAATGGTGTATCACATGCTGTTTATACTCACTCAACCACTATGAGATTCATTTCTGCATTCTGCAAAAAACCTGGTTAGTCCTGCTGCTCACTGGCTCCACCTTCTGTTCTAGGGGTTTTGCAGCTGTGGTGGCAACTCTGCACATGCTCAGTTTTCAGTGAGTTTCTGTGTTGAGTATTTCCTCCCTATCAAATCTGAGCAGCCCATGTGACTATAGAGTCACACATGTGAAAGTAAACACAGTGCTAAATGACTGCCCACTCCTTCCCTCCTCCTCCATGCCCACTAACCAGCTAAACACAATGGTGGCAGTATATTACATGTAGATTAATGGTGGCTTCACCTCCCTCCTATTCTAAGACACAGGCTGAAGGGGCATGAAAAATCTGCCCACACCATGTTATTGCCAAAAAATAATAAAGATTTGATTTCAAATATATACAGTGCCTTGAAAAAGTATCCATACCCCTAGAAATTTTCCAATTTTGTCATGTTACAACTAAAAACGTAAATGCATTTTATTGGGATTTTATGTGATAGACCAACACAGAGTGGCACATATGTGTGAAGTGGAAGGAAAATGATAAATGTGTTTTAATTTTTTTTTACAAATAAATATGTAAAAAGTGTGGAGTGCAATTGTATTCAGCCCCCCTGAGTCAATACTTTGTAGAACCACCTTTTGCTGCAATTACAGCTGTAAGTCTTTTTTGGGATGTCTCTACCAGCTTTGCTACAGAGTGACATTTTTGCCCATTCTTCTTTGCAAAACAACTCAAGCTCTGACAGATTGGATGGAGAGTGTCTGTGAACAGCAATTTTCAAGTCTTGCCACAGATTCTCAATTGGATTTAGATCTGGACTTTGACTGGGCCATTCTAACACATGAATATGCTTTGATCAAAGCCATTCCACTGTAGCTCTGGCTGTATGTTTAGGGTCTTTGTCCTGCTGGAAGGTGGGCCTCCACCCCAGTTTCAAGTCTTTTGCAGACTCTAATGTCTTGCACACACACAGTCGCACAAAGTTGTCGGAAAATCCGATCATTCGGAACGAGGTGACGTACAAAACATACGACGAGTCTACATAGAGGCCAGTAGCCAATAGCTTTCGTCTACATATTTTTTTTAAGCATGCGTGGCACTTTGTGCATCAGAATTCTCGACGATTGGAAAAAGTCTGATCGGATTTTGTTGTCGGAATATTTTAGCTCCAGCTCTCAAACTTTTTCCGTCCGAAATTCTGACAAAAAAAGTCCGATAGAGCCCACACACGATTGGATTTTCCAACAACATGATCCGATCTGACTTTTTCCATCGGAATTTCCGACCGTGTGTACAGGGCATGTGTACAGGTTTTCTTCTAAGATTGTCCTGTATTTGGCTCCATCCATCTTCACATCAACTCTGGCCATCTTTCCTGTCCCTGCTGAAGAAAATCATTCCCACAACATGATGCTGCCACCACCACGTTTCAAGGTGGGGATGGTGTGTTGAGGGTGATGTGCAGTGTTATTTTTCCGCCACACAAAGCGTTTTGCTTTTAGGCCAAAAAGTTGAATTTTGGCCTCATCTGACCAGAGCACCTTCTTCCACATGTTAACGTGTTTCACACGTCAATGTAGTGCTTAGTCATAGCTTTGACTAAGCACTACATTGAAGTGTAAAACGTGTTAGCTCCTGTCTGTTTCTGCTGTGGCTTGTATTTTTGTTTATCATTTTTGAATAAAAGGCAAAAACCTTTTTTTTTGGAGTGCGGCTGTCCAGATCTTCTTCCTGTTTTAATTGCTATATGCATTGCCGTCACCTGGGCTTCCAAGCCGGATGAGAGGTTTTCCACTTCTGTTTGACCTACCTGGAGCAGTGATATTTCTCTCCCTTCTCCTAAAATGCAAATGGGATTTCTTATGGCTTTCTTTTAACAATGGCTTTCTTCTCGCCACTTTTCCATAAAGTCCAGATTTGTGGAGTGCGCAACTAATAGTTGTCCTGTGGACAGATTCTACCATCTGAGCTGTGGATCTCTGCAGCTCCTCCAGAGTTGCCATGGGCCTCTTGGCTGCTTCCCTGATTAATGCTCTCTTTGCCCGGCCTGTCAGTTTAGGTGGACGGCCATTTATTGGTAGGGTTGCAGTTGTGCCATACTCTTTCTTTTTTTTGGATGATGGATTGAACAGTGCTCCATGAGATGTTCAAACCTTGGGATATTTTTTTTCTAACCCAACCCTGCTTTAAACTTCTCCACAACTTTTTTCCTGACCTGTCTGGTGTGTTCTTTGGCCTTCATGATGCTGTTTGTTCTCTAAGGTTCTCTAACAAACCTCTGAGGGCTTCACAGAACAGTTGTGTTTATACTGAGATTAAATTACACACAGGTGGACTATTTACTAATTGGGTGACTTCTGAAGGCCATTGGTTCTAGTAGATTTTAGTTAGGGGTATCAAAGTAAAGGGGGCTGAATACAAATGCACACCACACTTTTCACATATTTATTTGTAAAACAATTTGAAAACCATTTATCATTTTCCTTCCACTTCACAATTATGTGCCACTTTGTGTTGGTCTATCACATAAAATCCCAATAAAATACATTTAAGTTTTAGGTTGTAACATGACAAAATGTGGAACATTTCAAGTGGTATGAATAAAAAATCCCTTCCATGCACCCCTTAAAGGATAATTATACAAAACAATTGGTTAGTTAAACCCACAAGTGCTTTTTTTTTACCACTACTGTTCCTTTATACTGGCTTTTAAAATATACAAATGCAGCAATTAAAAAAATGGATAAAAGGTTTAGCCCCAGGAAACACTTTTGAAAGATAAAAAGTGTATGTTATATACAACTATGTAGATCAGACCAAATATGAGGAGGAAAGAGGAACAGAGGAACTTTGTTCCAAATCAGGGACAGTCCCTCAAACACAGGGACAGTTGGAAGCTATTCTGTAATGTAAATGAAACAGTGTGTGTGTTTAGTATCACTTTAACTTCTTGTTTCTGTCTGGGGGACAGAAAAAACAGTTTTACTTAGGCCCATTTCACATAGGGGCGGGAGCGGCGTCGGCGGTAAAGCAGCGATATTTTTAGCGCTGCTTTACCGTCGTTTACCGTCGTTTTAACGGCGTTAAAACCGCCCGCAGAGCGGCGCTGCAGCGGTGCTTTGCCGGCGGTATAGCTGCGCTGCCCCATTGATTTCAATGGGTAGGAGCGGTGAATACACCGCTCCTTCACTGCTCCACTTTTTTTTACCGTCCTGCTAGCGCACCGCTCCAGTGTGAAAGCCCTCCGGCTTTCACACTGGAGTGAATGGGCCGTTTTTTTCAGGCGCTATACAGGCGCTATTTTTAGCGCTGTAGCACCTGAAAAATGCCCCAGTGTGAAAGGGGCCTTTACAGATCTTCTGTTCCCAAGCAGACGGCTCTCCCCTACACTCTGGCAGTGGACTGTCGCATGGTGTCCTCACATTACCTAGCAGCAGTCGCTTTTTTACTCCCATTCTGCAGTCCCACCTTGTGATGAAGTTGGAGGGGTGGCAATAAAAAGTATCGGGTTTGTGTGACCAGTTGTACATAAGGGATTAGACCTGTGGAAATGAGGAATACTTACCCCTTAGCCTAAGTAAGCATACCCTTACTATGCAGGGGAGGGCTTCAACATACTGATCCTTTATTGCTAAATGGATATCAGTTTTAAAGCAAACCCTATCATTTTTACTGCCAAATGTGTACTGTTACACCTATAAACAACTCAGTGACGCATGATCGGTGAACAAAAACTCCAGTCTGATCCCCACCAAGGCCCAGTTATTTCCCCAATGGGACCACCAATCCTCTTGCCTGTTGTGCAACACACTCATGGCAAAACCAAGCCATCAATCACAAAGCTTCCTGTGACGGTAATGTGTCATTGCTCTCAGCAGGGTGGTCAATATATGTCAGCAGGCTGGAGGAGTGATTAGAGATTGAGATGAGGTGTTAGCTACTAAACTCTGACAGAAAGCCTAAATGGGCGAATGAGTAATGGCATGTATTTTTTCTTCTTGGGCTGTACATTTTGGAGAAAGAAGACATGAAACATCTGATGGAAAGGATTACAAAAGTACTACTTTGCATGATCAGGGAATGGAAAGGCTCTTTTTGATGACATTTATGACGCCTTTTTATCTGGTTGTGACGGCATTGATGCTTTATATGTGGTGAAAATGGGGAGTAAGAAACCTATGTCATTGCTGATCAATAAACTTATGTTCCTGCAGATATCATCTTCCTTCGAGCTATAACTCCAGCATATTCAGTAGGACCCAAGCCAGACATTCAGTTTGCTATAACAGAGGGCAATCTGAGAGATTCCTTTGACATTCAAAAACGCTGGATGGATGGAAAGATTGTAGGTAGGTAACGATTTATGTACATTTCTGCTATGCGATCAGTAAACAGAGGCAGGGGAAGGCATGGTTATTAAAATAACTCTAAGCAGGTGTTTACAAAAGAGCCATCAAAGAAGTTCTGCCTTCAGCAGAGAGGCTGAGGTGCACTACAGAACACTTACCATCCAAACTCAAACTTCTTTTTTGGCCCTTGTGAAGACATCCCTTGGAAGGTTACCTCTTTGCATAACACTGGAAGTGAGACGGCGCCTACTCACCCAGCACACGGGGTACCTTTCTTGTGTACACACTCACTAATGCCCAGGACCAGGCTAGGCTGAATTCATGTGAACTCAACATTAGGGCAGAACCCTGGTTTAGAAGTGAACTGTACACCTTATGCAGCTGTGTAAGATTTCTCCTGTGAAAAGTTTTGTCCCTTAGCACTGCTCACCTTGACTTCCAGAATGTAGCATTTAGAGGGAGACTCTACTGAGCTGGGTTAGATCCTGAATGCTTTCAGGGAACTGACTGCTAGGGAGGGAGTCAGAGCACCGAACCCCTCGCTACCAGAGGAACCATCACCCACGCCTGGTACCACCTTCACACTGTCTGGCTGCTTTTACATTGCTACAAGTTCATGGTTACCCGTAGCAAACACTCCTTCTTGCCAGCTACGATGGTGAGTTAACTCCTTGTGATGGCCTTCCATTCCTTAACCTTCACCCTGTGTGTGCTTACAGGCCCTGTTCTTTTAGATACACTATGTACCTTCACGCACCCCTTAGAGTAAGTTCAGACCAGGCATAAAACAGTTAATATTGTTAATATAAAAGATTTTACTGAACATCTTGGCAATACAGTCCAGCAAGATAATTAACATTCTACAATGTCTCTCCCTAACTCTGTAATGGCAGGCTGGCCAGTGCATACTTTCCCCAGGTAAGAGTCCTTAAAGTCAGTGACCTGGCAGAGTCCTGGTTCTAGATGTACTCTCTAGGTGTACTGGAGAGGGCTCCACAGGGTACTGTGTTTTACATTTTGCTTCTGGTTGCATTTCTCATCCAAGTGCCTGAGCAGAGCCCAGAAATGCCCAGAAAAATGCTGAGCCAAATCTAACCCCTTCCCTGCTGGGCAGCCTGAGGAATCATCTAACTCTCTACAACCAACTTGTAAGCATCTGCTTACACCCTTCTCCAGTAGCAATACCCCTTTCACACAGGGCGGATCTGTCCGAGCGGAATCCGACTGCTCAGCCGGTGATCTCTCCACTGATCCCCGTTGAGCAGGCGGATGACAGGTCCTGTCCACTCTGCATAGCAAGGACAGAGCCCGCTCACCTCTATGGGTCAGTTTCATGCGGTCCGTTTCCATCCGATCCGGACGGATGGCAAACGTATTGCCATACGTCTGTTTTCAGCGGATTTAGTCGTATTGAATGCTAGGCGGGTGTCAGTGGACACGTCTGCTGACACCTGCCTCCCAATTTATGACAATAGGTGGCTTGATTGGGTCTGCCTAAAAAACAGACAGGCGGACCTGTTCGGTCTGATTGTGTGAAAGGGGCCTTAGACCGAAGATTAGGACAGGGAAAACCTTGAAAAGGATGATTGCAGATCTCCTGTTGCTGTAGCCCTTCAAGGATACACATAGGTCCCAACAGATTCTCAAAATTAGATTAGATTTTTGTTGTTATCTAGATCCAATTGGGGAAGTTTCCCTTCACTTTTTGTCCTGTAGACACAACATGAAGTGAGAGAAATCCCTTTTTAAACAACTGTCACTTGAACAAGTGTCCTCATTGGAAGATTTCGGCTTTATTTCTGTTTCAATGACAATGGACACCAGGACAAATAAAGAAAGTAAATATCCCCAGCTGGGACATAGACTAATGTAGCAAGGTCCCAGGCCTCCTTTGGTCTAATGAGAACCTCCAGGGCCAGAGATAGCTGACATCCTTCTTCATGTGGGGGGTTGCAAGGCATAGTGGGTGTAATGCAAGGTAGATTCATTGGGCGCCAGACACTTGAACGCAAAGAGATTTTTTTTCTCTTAACAGAACTTTGGAAGAGAGGGTTAGGGCCAGGACACCCTTAGGTAGTTGCAATGTTAATTGTCAGACTCCGAGACTTCAACAGGATGACAGCCATGCAGGGAAAGGCTTCCAGCAAGACGCCACATATGCATGTGTAGGAATGCTGTCTCCTATGGCACCAGTTTTTAATGGTTTCTAACACAAGTTGTAACAGTTCCTTCGCTTCCACTACAATCACTTTTCGTAGTTCTTCAGCCCACTGAGCTCACAGTCTCTCACTAGACTAGATGATTCACTGTCACTGAATCCCATGAGCTTCTCCAATGTTCACTGTAGTATCTTCCTCAAGCGCCTCTGGGTCCCTAATTTGGCACTCCAGATACTTCTCAAGCTTCACCCCACTGGCCTGCTTGGTCCCTGGCTTGACACACAAGGCTGCTCTGCAAGCATCACCTCCGCTGGCTGGGTCCCTGGCTTGATACCCGCTGAAGTTTCCTGATTCTTCACCGTCCCCAGTTGGTGAGAATACTGCTCCGGTACTTGCTTCAGCTAATCACTGTGATCCCTGGCTCCCGAGTGCCGCTTTTCTGAACTTCCAGATGGGAAAGCAGCACTCATAACATCACCCATTACATATATCTGGATAATATGTTCATCCTTTGCTTTACTGCAAATGCTACCTGTCGTGCATGGGAACACTGCCTATGCACACAAGCACCTGCTGCCTGGACTATGTACACAAGCCACTCTCTCTGCTCCTTCTCCAAGGGAGGTGATTGACTGTGGTCCCAAGGCAGAGCCTTGGATGCTGTTTGTCCATCACTTCCCCTGGATTAGGAGCATGTTTTGTGAGTCTTCTTAGGCCGCCTGTGCATAGTAGTGCAGGCAGTACCATCTTGTCACTGAGAGGTTGGATCCCATGAGCGTGCATGAAAGGGTGGCTCCATAGGACCCCTGCAGTAAAGCCATACTAGTGCAAGGGGACAATCTGATTAAGGAGGAAATGAGGACTTCAGTAAAACACACAGCAGCATCCATAGGCCTCATTCGCAATGTTCTCTAAATGCATATAAACACAGGTGCCAATGTGAATGGTGAGTGGTACTTGCATTTAGGTCCCAATGTGTTTCAGGATTAATGCCTGGTATTCTGTGTTCTGGGCATTCATTCCTGAACGCATAAGGTCCTAAATGTGAGTGCCACTTGGTACAATGTTCAGCCCTGTCCAGCCGCAGAGTACTTCACCCTGCCATAGACTTTGATAGGTTTCAAGCAGCACGGGTGGACACTGTACCTGTGCCTCCTTGACACACTAAGATGCCGGGATTGCACATACAGGAGCAAGTATTTTTAAAACCTGCTAGTAGAGGTACCAAAAATCAATCTATACATTAGTTTCCTTTCACACTAATGCCGCATACACACGAGCAGACTTTTCGACGGACTAGGTCCGCTGGTCTTCTCGACGGACTTTCGGCGGAGTTCCGACAGACTTTCCGAATGAACGGACTTGGCCACACACAATCACACCAAAGTTCGACGGATTCGAATGTGATGACATACGACCGGACTAGAATAAGGAAGTTCATAGCCATTAGCCAATAGCTGCCCTAGAGTCGGTTTTTGTCCGTCGGACTAGCGTACAGACGAGCGGATTTTTCGACCGGGCTCGAGTCTGTCGGAAAAATTTGAAACATGTTCTATTTCGAAAGTCCGTCAGAATTTTGGACAGCAAAGGTCCGATGGAGCCCACACACGATTGAATTGTCCGAGGGATTTGTCCTGTCGGACCTTTGCTTTCGAAAAGTCCGCTCGTGCGTACTCGGCATTAAGATGTAGACTAATGCCCCGTACACACGGTCGGAAAATCCGACCACAAAAACCATCAGATTTTTTCCTCTACGGATTTTGTCCGACACTGGTGTTGCATACACACGGTCGGACAAAGTTGTCAGAAAATCCGATCATTCTGAACGTGGTGACATTTGTTGCCTACGACGGGACTACGTAGAGGCTAGTAGCCAATAGCTTTGGTCTTGTATTGTGATCTGAGCATGCGTGGCACTTTGTCCGTCGGAATTCGCTACACACGATCGGAAAAAGTCCGATAGGACTTTGTTGTCGGAAAATTTGAGAGCAGGAGAAAAAAAAGTCCGATGGAGCCTACACACGGTCGGAATTTCCGACAACATTGTCCGATAGGACATTTTCCGTCGGAAAATCCAACCGTGTGTATGGGGCATAAGAGTAGGAGGGTTATCAGGGGTCTCTCAATCAGGCTTTTTTTACATTGCACTTGGGAAGGGGGGAAGACATAGGGCTAACATCAGTGTTATGCTGTTCCTTTACTATCCAATCTACAGGCAGGGAGATGAAAAAAAAATATATTTTGCAAGCTAAAATATTGAGTTTTTAAAAAACCTTTCTGGATGCATGCTACACGAAGTAAACGTGTTATTCTAAGCTCCCTGACCTTTGCTCCCAGCCATTCTTCCATAAAAACTGTCATTACATCTGACTGGCCCACACAGAGGGGTTGCTGTCTTTAGTACAAACTTCAATTGACCTAATGGTTTCCACCAGATAGAGTTCATGTTTTGGCTACACGGAAGTCTTTCTTCTCAGCAAATACAGAACGATCCCCTTTTAAGTACAGCCAAGTGTTGACAGCAGCCTATTAAGAAGCAATACAGGTCAGTGTCAATACCATCATTCATACTGAATGGTGGCATCAAGTCATCCAGTTTTATTTTCTCTACATATCATTACTCAGAAATGACTTTAGGTCCACCACTCCCTCATTCTGCTCCCACTAAAAATGCTTAGTTGTTTCTTGGAATGCCCTTACTATGGGCTGAGTTGTACCTGATTTTTGTAGTTCTCCACTGCTGCCGTGGGTAGGTTCTGAGCATCCAACCAGCTCCTCTGCCACACTTATAATCTGCCCACAACCATGATGGTGGTATGGAAGTCTCAGAGGAGCATCAGGTGCCTTACTCAGCAAAGATGTAAATATTTGGGGGTTGTAGCTTTTTGATGGGAGCAGCAGGAGGGAGCTGTAGAAAAGGAGCAGTAAAGTGAATTTTGGACTATTTCTGGTCCCTTTATATAACATTCATGTCTGACTGTTTTGAACATATGCTACTCTTAGCAAGGTGCATATGTCTATGTATTCATTCTTCTTTTGGTAACGTGTATGTAAACCCTAACAAACATCTCCTATATGCCCTCTTTTGGTCTGTTTTATTCCATTGAAAATGTTTTGTTATATCTGTTATTGCTAAAAAATCTTATGAGCTGATGAATTCCTGTGCTCTTTACCTCTGCTGACTGTTATCAATTACTCTGTTCCGAGTCCTCTCTTTAGATTACAGAACACCTTCTATGTTATGGAGAAGAGGCGAGGGGAAAGTGTTCTGTAGTACACTCTTATGGTGATAGTGCTGCTTCTCCATAAATAATGTACACTAATGCCGCGTACACACGATCGGAATTCTCGTCGGAAAAAGCTCTGATGGTTTTCCCGACGGAATTCCGCTCACACTGTCTTGCCTACACACGGTCACACCAAATTCCAACCGTCAAGAACGCGGTGATGTACAACACTACGACGAGCCGAGAAAAAACGAAGTTTAATGCTTCCGAACATGCGTCAAATTGTTTCTGAGCATGCGTAGGAATTTTGCGCGTCGGAATTGCTACAGGTGATCGGAATTTCCGATAGAAACCTTTTCCGTCGGAAAAATTGAGAACATGCTCTCAAATTTTTGCTAGCGGGAATTCGGCCAGCAAAATTCCGATGGAGCCTACACACGGTGGCATTTTCAGATGAAAATCTATCATCAGTCTTTGACTGGCCAAAATTCCGATCGTGTGTACGCGGCATAAGGCTCCATTTGCACTGCCACAACTTGGGATCCCATTTTAGTCAATGAGAGCTGTCTTAATTAGCATTACTGAAGTCGCTCCGACTTTAGAAAAGGTTCCTGTACTACTTCAAGGTGACTTCTATCCTCATCTTAATTAATGTGATTTTGATCCGACATTACAGGAAGATTACCCAGGCATTCCCTGAAGTTGCTTCAAAGTTGCTTCAAAGGCGAATCAAGTGGCACTCAAGTCACCCGTCAAAGTTGCACTTAAGTCGCGGCAGTGTGAACCGAGCCTTATGCTGCGTACACACAATCGGGAATTCGGCCAGCAAAAGACCGATGAGAGCTTTTGGTATGAAATTGCGACCGTGTGTATGCTCCATCGGACTTTTGCTGGCCAAATTCCAGCCAGCAAAAGATTGAGAGCATGTTTTCAATTTTTCGGTCTCAAAAAGTTCCGATCGTAAATTCCAATCGTCTGTAGCAATTCCGACGCGCAAAATTCCTACGCATGCTCGGAAACAATACGACGCATGCTCGGAAGCATTGAACTTAATTTTCTCGACTCGTCGTAGTGTTGTACGTCACCGTGTTCATGACGGTCGAAAGTTCAGCAAACTTTTGTGTGACCGTGTGTATGCAAGCCAAGCTTGAGCGGAATTCCGTCGGAAAAACCATCCAAGATTTTTCTGACAGAAAATCCGCTCGTGTGTACACAGCATTAGTGAGTGTTGTCACCCTAGGACAGGAAATGTGTTCAAGATCAACAGGTGAAAATAAAGGGCAAAAAAGTCAATGCAGCCACCACATCCAAGGACTGGTATGCTGCAACTTTTTTTGTTTTGTTAATGGGTTTAGATACATTTTAACATGTTTTTATTGATAAAATGTGGGCTAACCTTAGCTTGTACAGTGGCGTTAGGTCCAAAGATCAGACAGCCCCACAAATTCCTGCTTGCATCCACAGACTATCTTCAAAGCACCCGAAAACCCAAAAACCCGGGACACTCTGTTTTGAAAATATCAACTATAGCTTATTATGTTGAAATCTAGCCTAATTCTTTCCACCCCAAAATGTTTCTTGAGCATGGGCGGTGACAGCCAATCCTAAGGCTTTTGCAATTTCACCAGACAAGGAGGAAGAAGTTGAACTTTTGTAAGGTATCCAAAATTGAGCTTGCAGGATTTTAAGACTTCTGGCTTCAATGAAGGAACAAAGAAGTGGGGAGTTAGGGATCACTGGGTGGTGGATTTTGCCCTTAGTGGGCAAAGTAACAAAGTGAAAAAAGTAACCAAATTATCAGAAAAGTGTATGTAGCGCTACCCCCACAGGGGCCACTGAAAGTTGCTTCTCCCCAGTGGTTGCCCTGACCTGCAAGCCCTCCGGTACCTCTGACACTCTGGGTTCCTACATACTTCAAGCAGAATATACAAATGCAAAAGACACACATAATCAATAGGATTTTTAAGTTAACACTTAACTGCAAAAGTAAAGCCAACAAGACTATAAAAACCATGGGTATGACCCAGTTTGAATAATATTACAGTAATCAAAACCAAAAGGATACACAGTGAAATAACAATAGCAGTAGGTCAAATGGCTGTTATAAACAAACTTTAAACAGATTTATGACCCCAGAAAAAAGAAGGGGAAGAGAAGACTTTTCACCAGTCAGCTCCCTCTAAGCCCTGCCATAAGGAATATGAAGAAATAATCTATGCCATTTATGTAAGAGTTCCCCTTTAATCAAACGGTTATAACTCTATAAGGGGGTTTTAATCTGCTACAGATTATACAGGCACGGTCCTATGATGAAAAGAGTTCTTGTAGTATGGGTGTCCGTAGTCTTCAGCGAGCTATGGTGGGGCCCAGAGATGTTACTGTGCAATAGCAGACAAATTAAGCTGAATGGAATAGAAGTTGTACACAGCAAAGGCCTCCCAGCTGATCAGGTGTAAAGCTGGCTACACATTATACAATTTTCTTGTACAATTTTACTTTAGATTTACCAAAACCATATAATATGAGGTCAAACCTAAATGCTTTTAAATTGTATGCAATCGGGTAGGCTCTTACACTACATAGTGTAGCCAGTTTAAAGGTGTCTGCATGCAGTATTTTTAAGTAAAGTGTCAGAGATAAGATGGGATTCCACCCACTCCCCAATCCTGCAGATACATGGGTCCATGGAGACAGGATGTCCCTGCACAGGGTCTTGAATGTCACCAACCAGATGTGAGGTGCCTGACTGGCAACCTGTAGGCTCAGGCACTCAGCAATGTCTGCGTGGGCGTGAGGTGAAGGAAGCCCCAATCAGCAACGCAGTGGATGCAGTGCCTGTGACAGCAATTCTGCACATAGCGATGTAGTTCCCTGGGTGAGAGGATCCCAGCTCTGCCTAGGCCACAATGTCTGCCAAAACAGTACCACGGAGTGACAGACTCTCACTCTTGCTGCTCTGAATCCTGTGTCCCAAGAGCGCAAGCACGTTCAGGCCAGTTTAATTTATTTGGTATTAGGTCTATTATAAATCCAGGTGACCGGAGTACATGTCCCATAATCCTCTGCTGTAAGTGGCTTCTCCTCTGCAGTCAGGAAGTGATGTGATTATTCTCCATGTTGGGCACTAGGGGGAAGACGCTTCATGCATAAAGGAGTGAATGTAACAATATAGCCAGCACTTGGCTACATGTACAAAACATCAAGTCATCAAAAAGTCTATGAAATACAATCCCTTTCAAAGAAAAGGTCCCATTAAGCAGCACCCGTGTTCAGTGCACAGATGAACTGAGTTCACACTTGCAAAGTGTACAGTGCAAAATCCTTCACACCGAGTTCCAATCTCACTCACGACTAATATTGCATCTCATAAGTATGATTGGAAAAAAGTACTCAGGGTCACAGCCAGAAAGGCTCCTCATAATCCGCTTTTAATAAGCAAGAAAAAGACCTCTGATACTATAGCACTATCTAGCTAGACCTTAGGTAACCAGGAAGTAGGGATGAGCCGACACCCCCGGGTTCGGTTCGCACCAGAACCTTCGAACCGACCGAAAGTTCGCGCAAATTTTCGAACCCTATACGTTATAATGGACGCGAACGTTCGAAATCAAAAGTGCTAATTACAACGGCCAATATGCATGTTAATGTCATAAAACAGGTTTGGGGACCCGGGTCCTGCCCCAGGGGACATATATCAATGCAAAAAGAACTTTTAAAAACTAACGTTTTTTCGGGAGCAGTCATTTTAATGATGCATAAAGTGAAAAAAAAAAAAGTGAAATTTTCCTTTAAATATGGTACCTGGGGGGTGTCTAAAGTATGCCTGTGAAGTGGCATGTGTTTCCCATGTTTAGAACTGTCCTTGCACAAAATGTCATTTGTAAAGGAAAAAAAGAAGCCATTTAAAACCACTTGCGGCTTTAGGTTTGTTCTTAAGTAGAATCTGAACAGGTACATTATGAAGTGTAGCTCCATCCCAAAAAAAATCAATTTTTAAGCTTTTTGGAGAACATAGGGAGGGGTTATCACCCCTGTAACATTTGCTGTCTTTGCACATCTGTTCAGAACATGTCACCTCACTTTCCGTCCCAATGACAAATGTTTTTGGAAAAGTGGGGTTTTAATTGAAACAAGGATTGGTGATAAAGTATCAGTAGAGAGGAGATACCTTTTTCCCAAATTAAATCTAACAGGATAGAATTTCCCTTCCTAGGGGTAGATTTCCTCTCACTTCCTGTTTTCTCTTTCCATTTGCAAGTAGGAGTCGTTTGTAAGTTGGATGTTTGAAAGTAGGGGCCTGGCGTATATACTCTGCAGAAATTTGCCCTATTAGATGTTGGTGTAGCCACAAGACTGGTGGGCACAGGAATGGGCCCTGCTGTGAGTTAATAGATCAAGATTTGTACTTGCATGCACCTGTTGAACCGGGCAGAAAAATTGGCGGTGGTGGTGGTGGTGGTGGACGGTGTTGCCACAAGACTGTAAGCTCTCACAGTTACTCTTGGTGGGCGCAGGAATGGGCCCTGCTGTGAGTTATTAGATCAAGATTTGTAATTGCATGCACCTGTTGAACAGGGCAGAAAAATTGGGGGTGGTGGTGGTGGTGGTGGACGGTGTTGCCACAAGACTGTAAGCTCTCACAGTTACTCTTGGTGGGCGCAGGAATGGGCCCTGCTGTGAGTTATTAGATCAAGATTTGTAATTGCATGCACCTGTTGAACAGGGCAGAAAAATTGGGCCTTTGGCGGTGGTGGTGGTGGTGGTGGTGTGGTGGTGGTGGACGGTGTTGCCACAAGACTATAAGCTCTCACAGTTACTCTTGGTGGGCGCAGGAATGGGCCCTGCTGTGAGTTATTAGATCAAGATTTGTAATTGCAAGCACCTGATGAACAGGGCAGAAAAATTGGGCCTTTGGCGGTGGTGGTGGACGGTGTTGCCACAAGACTGTAGGCCCTCATAGTTACTCTTGGTGGGCGCAGGAATGGGCCCTGCTGTGAACTATTAGATCAAGATTTGTAATTACCCGCCCCTGTTAAACAGGGGCTGAAAAATTGTGCCTTAGGCACTGGTGCTGGTGCCACAACACTGCAACCCCTCACAGATACTGTACTTGGAGCACAGCAGTCACACGTGTTGCGAAGCATTTTTTTTAAAAATTGTAAGTACACGCCCCTGTTAAACAGGGGCTGAAAAATTGTGCCTTAGGCACTGGTGCTGGTGCCACAACACTGCAACCCCTCACAGATACTGTACTTGGAGCACAGCAGTCACACGTGTTGCGAAGCATTTTTTAAAAAAATTGTAAGTACACGCTACTGTTAAACAGGGGCTGAAAAATTGTGCCTTAGGCACTGGTGCTGGTGCCACAACACTGCAACCCCTCACAGATACTGTACTTGGAGCACAGCAGTCACACGTGTTGCGAAGCATTTTTTTAAAAAATTGTAAGTACACGCCCCTGTTAAACAGGGGCTGAAAAATTGTGCCTTAGGCACTGGTGCTGGTGCCACAACACTGCAACCCCTCACAGATACTGTACTTGGAGCACAGCAGTCACACGTGTTGCGAAGCATTTTTTAAAAAAATTGTAAGTACACGCCCCTGTTAAACAGGGGCTGAAAAATTGTGCCTTAGGCACTGGTGTGGTGGCATGGATCATTGAGGAGGAGGAAGAGGATAGTCAGTGAACATAAGAGGACAGTCACTCAGCATCAGCATAGGCAGTCTTGAAGGGATGTGACATTATAAATTATTCCGTTATATCCGCTTCAGGTGCCTGGTAGCTGGGGGTGATCCAAGACTGATTCATTTTGATGAAGGTCAGTCGATCAACCGAGGCGGTGGACAGGCGCACCCTATGATCGGTGACAAATCCTCCAGCAGCACTGAATGTGCGTTCGGAAAGAACGCTGGAGGCAGGACAGGCCAGTAGCTCAATTGCATACTGTGCAAGCTCTGGCCAGTGATCCATCCTCAGGACCCAGTAAGCCAGAGGATTTTCGGTGGGAAAGGTGTCCAAGTCTGACCTTGCCCCAAGGTATTCCTGCACCATGTATATCAGACGCTGGCGATGGTTGCTGGAACCGATCATACCTTGGGGCTGCGGACTAAAAAATTGTCTGAACGCATCGGTCAGACGTCCACCTTCCCCACCGCTCCTTCTGCTACTGACCGAAGCCTCAGCAACTCGTCGCCCAGGACCAGGAGTTTGTAACCTCCCAGTTTCTGGGAACACGTTGCACAGACCTTTCTGCAAGGCCTCCCTGAGATGTCTCATCCTCTGCTCCCTCTGCGATGGCAAGATAAGGTCCGCAACCTTACCCTTGTACCGTGGATCAAGGAGAGTGGCCAGCCAGTAATGGTCCCTCTCCTTGATCCGAAGAACACGAGGATCCTTCCGCAGGCTTTGCAGGATCAGGGAGGCCATGCAGCGTAGGTTAGCTGAGGCATTCGGTCCGGAGTCTTCTGGGTCACTGAGGATGACATGATCGCCAGCCACCTCCTCCCAGCCACGTACAAGTCCACTGGTTTGTTGGGACTGTACATCATCCCTAAAAGACTGCTGCTGCTGATGCTGAGTGCCAGGCTCCACCTCCATGCTCACACAATCCTCCTCCTCCTCCTCCTCCTCCTCATCCTCTTCCTGTGTGATGGGTGGGACAGAAGGAACACTGTCCGGATAAAGGGGGCCTTGAGAGGCAAGGAAGTCCTCCTCTTCCTGCCTCTGTTCTGCCTCAAGTGCCCTGTCCATTATCCCATGCAGCGTATGCTCCAACAGGTGGACAAGAGGTACAGTGTCACTGATGCATGCACTGTCACTGCTCACCATCCTCGTGGCCTCCTCAAATGGTGAGAGGACAGTGCATGCATCCCTGATCATGCTCCACTGACGTGGGGAAAAAAAACCAAGCTCCCCTGACCCTGTCCTGGTGCCGTAGTCGCAAAGGTACTCATTGATGGCCCTCTGCTGCGTGTGCAGTCGCTGCAGCATGGCCAACGTTGAGTTCCACCTGGTGGGCATGTCACATATTAGGCGGTTCTTGGGCAGGTTCAGCTCCTTTTGCAGCTCAGTCAGCCGAGCACTGGCATTATAAGATCGGCAGAAATGCACACAGACTTTCCTGGCCTGCCTCAGGACATCCTGTAAGCCTGGGAACCTGCCCAAGAACCGCTGCACCACCAGGTTGAGGACGTGAGCCATGCAGGGCACATGGGTGAGCTGCCCCTGTCGCAGGGCGGAGAGGAGGTTGGTGCCATTGTCAGAAACGACCATTCCTGGCTTAAGCTGACGTGGCGTCAACCACCTCTCGGCCTGCCCCTGCAGAGCTGCCAGAACCTCTGGCCCAGTGTGGCTCCTGTCCCCCAAACACACCAGCGCAAGCACGGCATGGCATCTTTTTGCCTGCGTACTTGCGTAGCCCCTTGTACGCCTACGGAGCACCGCTGGTTCCAAGGACAGAGCACTGGAGGAAGAAGAAGAGGAGGGGGTGGAGGAGAGAGGTGTGTCACAACCAGTAGCAGTAGTAGCGTTTTGGAGGCGTGGTGGCGGAACAACCTCCAACACTACTGCACCTTGTCCTGCATCCCTCCCAGCTGCCAATAGAGTGACCCAATGGGCCGTGAAAGAAAGGTACCGTCCCTGTCCATGCCTGCTGGACCATGAGTCAGCGGTAATATGCACCTTACCGCTGACCGCCCTGTCCAGCGAGGCATGGACATTGCCTTCCACATGCCGGTAGAGAGACGGAATCGCCTTCCGTGAGAAAAAGTGGCGTTTGGGAACCTGCCACTGAGGAACCGCACATTGAACAAACTCACGGAAGGGGGCCGAGTCTACCAACTGAAAAGGCAGCAGTTGAAGTGCTAGCAATTTAGCCAAGCTAGCATTCAACCGCTGGGCATGTGGATGGCTGGGAGTGTACTTCTTTCGACGGTCCAGCAGCTGGGGCAGGGAAATTTGCCTGCTACAATCGGACGTCGGTGTACTGCAAGTACTTGGTTGTGACACACCTAATTCTACATCTTCAGTCCTCTCAGAGCAGCTTTCAGAGAGGACTGAAGATGTAGTGGGGATGGAGATCCCAGCTGATGAGGAGCAAGGAGAGGTCCGCTTAGTTCATTGGTGTGGGTCTTTTATGTGTGCCTGCCAACGAGCTGCATGGCAGGTCGACATATGTCTGGTCATGCTTGTGGTGCCCAAGCGGCTGATGTTTTGGCCACGCGAGATACGCTTGAGACAAATATTGCAAATAGCAGTGGTGCGATCTGATGCACTCGTCTCAAAAAAGGCCCACACCAAAGAACTTTTCTGATAACGTGCAGAGGCAGCGCCCTGCACAGGCGGAGCTCTGCGGTGTTGTACAGTTGCTGTGCTGGCCTCTAGCTGGCCTCCAGGGGGCATCCTGCCTCGTTGGACATGTGACGCTGCATCCTCCTCCTCCTCGTCCTCCTCCTCATCCTCTCTCCCTTCAGGCACCCACGTGGAGTCAGTGACCTCATCATCCCCTCCCTCTTCACCACTAGAGCAAACCTGGCAGTAAGCTGCAGCTGGTGGAACAGTACTGCCAGATTCCTCAAGCTGGGTATCATCATCCGAGCCTTCGAATCGTTGGGCATCCTCCTGGAGCATGTACCCAACACTGTGCTCAAAGAGTTCGGGGGACTCCTCAGGAGGACATGGTGGGTCTAGGGAAGGGGTGGCTGATGATGCCATTGAGTACGCGTTGGCAGCTGCTCTGCCAGTACCCTGAGCCTGGGTGAGAGAGGATGAGGAGGATGAGGAGGGCTTGGTCATCCATTCTACCAAGCCTTCAGCATGATGCGGCTCCACATGTCCAGCTGCCGAAAACAAAGACGCGCGTGTCCCATGGCCACGTGCTGATGACGATGCACGACCACGTCCACGTCCACGGCCACGTCCACTAGAAACAGAGCCTGCCTGCCCTGTGTTCTTGGCTCTGCACGCTCTGCCTCCCCTTGGCGGTCTTCCAGCCATTGTAGCCGGTAGTCCTGTGGGTGCTGCTGAGAAGAATATATAGGAGCTCTGTGTGATGCCACTAACACACTAGAAGTCCTGTGGGTGCTGCTGAGAAGAAAATATAGGAGCTCTGTGTGATGCCACTAACACACTAGAAGTCCTATGGGTGCTTCTGCAAAGAAAATAGAGGATCTCTGTGTGATGGGACTAACACACTTCAAGTCCTATAGGTGCTTCTGGGAACAAAATATAGGATCTCTGTGTGATGGACTAACACACTTCAAGTCCTATGGGTGCTTCTGGGAAGAAAATATAGCTCTGTGTGATGGGACTAACACACTTCAAGTCCTATAGGTGCTTCTGGGAACAAAATATAGGATCTCTGTGTGATGGGACTAACACACTTCAAGTCCTATAGGTGCTTCTGGGAACAAAATATAGGATCTCTGTGTGATGGGACTAACACACTACAAGTCCTATGGGTGCTTCTGGGAAGAAAATATAGGTCTGTGTGATGGGACTAACACACTTCAAGTCCTATAGGTGCTTCTGGGAACAAAATATAGGATCTCTGTGTGATGGGACTAACACACTACAAGTCCTATGGGTGCTTCTGGGAAGAAAATATAGGTTTGTGTGATGGAACTAACACACTTCAAGTCCTATAGGTGCTTCTGGGAACAAAATATAGGATCTCTGTGTGATGGGACTAACACACTACAAGTCCTATGGGTGCTTCTGGGAAGAAAATATAGCTCTGTGTGATGGGACTAACACACTTCAAGTCCTATAGGTGCTTCTGGGAACAAAATATAGGATCTCTGTGTGATGGGACTAACACACTTCAAGTCCTATAGGTGCTTCTGGGAACAAAATATAGGATCTATGTGTGATGGGACTAACACACTTCAAGTCCTATGGGTGCTTCTGGGAAGAAAATATAGCTCTGTGTGATGGGACTAACACACTTCAAGTCCTATAGGTGCTTCTGGGAACAAAATATAGGATCTCTGTGTGATGGGACTAACACACTACAAGTCCTATGGGTGCTTCTGGGAAGAAAATATAGCTCTGTGTGATGGGACTAACACACTTCAAGTCCTATAGGTGCTTCTGGGAACAAAATATAGGATCTCTGTGTGATGGGACTAACACACTACAAGTCCTATGGGTGCTTCTGGGAAGAAAATATAGGTCTGTGTGATGGGACTAACACACTTCAAGTCCTATAGGTGCTTCTGGGAACAAAATATAGGATCTCTGTGTGATGGGACTAACACACTACAAGTCCTATGGGTGCTTCTGGGAAGAAAATATAGCTCTGTGTGATGGGACTAACACACTTCAAGTCCTATAGGTGCTTCTGGGAACAAAATATAGGATCTCTGTGTGATGGGACTAACACACTTCAAGTCCTATAGGTGCTTCTGGGAACAAAATATAGGATCTCTGTGTGATGGGACTAACATACTTCAAGTCCTATGGGTGCTTCTGGGAAGAAAATATAGCTCTGTGTGATGGGACTAACACACTTCAAGTCCTATAGGTGCTTCTGGGAACAAAATATAGGCTCTCTGTGTGATGGGACTAACACACTTCAAGTCCTATAGGTGCTTCTGGGAACAAAATATAGGATCTCTGTGTGATGGGACTAAACACACTACAAGTCCTATGGGTGCTTCTGGGAAGAAAATATAGGTCTGTGTGATGGGACTAACACACTTCAAGTCCTATAGGTGCTTCTGGGAACAAAATATAGGATCTCTGTGTGATGGGACTAACACACTACAAGTCCTATGGGTGCTTCTGGGAAGAAAATATAGCTCTGTGTGATGGGACTAACACACTTCAAGTCCTATAGGTGCTTCTGGGAACAAAATATAGGATCTCTGTGTGATGGGACTAACACACTTTAAGTCCTATAGGTGCTTCTGGGAACAAAATATAGGATCTCTGTGTGATGGGACTAACACACTTCAAGTCCTATGGGTGCTTCTGGGAAGAAAATATAGCTCTGTGTGATGGGACTAACACACTTCAAGTCCTATGGGTGCTTCTGGGAACAAAATATAGGATCTCTGTGTGATGGGACTAACACACTACAAGTCCTATGGGTGCTTCTGGGAAGAAAATATAGCTCTGTGTGATGGGACTAACACACTTCAAGTCCTATAGGTGCTTCTGGGAACAAAATATAGGATCTCTGTGTGATGGGACTAACACACTACAAGTCCTATGGGTGCTTCTGGGAAGAAAATATAGGTCTGTGTGATGGGACTAACACACTTCAAGTCCTATAGGTGCTTCTGGGAACAAAATATAGGATCTCTGTGTGATGGGACTAACACACTACAAGTCCTATGGGTGCTTCTGGGAAGAAAATATAGCTCTGTGTGATGGGACTAACACACTTCAAGTCCTATAGGTGCTTCTGGGAACAAAATATAGGATCTCTGTGTGATGGGACTAACACACTTCAAGTCCTATAGGTGCTTCTGGGAAGAAAATATAGGTCTGTGTGATGGGACTAACACACTTCAAGTCCTATAGGTGCTTCTGGGAACAAAATATAGGATCTCTGTGTGATGGGACTAACACACTACAAGTCCTATGGGTGCTTCTGGGAAGAAAATATAGCTCTGTGTGATGGGACTAACACACTTCAAGTCCTATAGGTGCTTCTGGGAACAAAATATAGGATCTCTGTGTGATGGGACTAACACACTTCAAGTCCTATAGGTGCTTCTGGGAAGAAAATATAGGTCTGTGTGATGGGACTAACACACTTCAAGTCCTATAGGTGCTTCTGGGAACAAAATATAGGATCTCTGTGTGATGGGACTAACACACTTCAAGTCCTATGGGTGCTTCTGTGAATAAAATATAGGATCTCTGTGTGATGGGACTAACACACTACAAGTCCTATAGGTGCTTCTGGGAAGAAAATATAGGTCTGTGTGATGGGACTAACACACTACAAGTCCTATAGGTGCTTCTGGGAACAAAATATATGATCTCTGTGTGATGGGACTAACACACTGCAAGTCCTATGGGTGCTTCTGGGAAGAAAATATAGCTCTGTGTGATGGGACTAACACACTTCAAGTCCTATAGGTGCTTCTGGGAACAAAATATAGGATCTCTGTGTGATGGGACTAACACACTTCAAGTCCTATAGGTGCTTCTGGGAAGAAAATATAGCTCTGTGTGATGGGACTAACACACTTCAAGTCCTATAGGTGCTTCTGGGAACAAAATATAGGATCTCTGTGTGATGGGACTAACACACTACAAGTCCTATAGGTGCTTCTGGGAAGAAAATATAGCTCTGTGTGATGGGACTAACACACTTCAAGTCCTATAGGTGCTTCTGGGAACAAAATATAGGAGCTCTGTTTGCTGCCAGTGCCTGCCACGAACACACTACAAGTCCTATAGGTGCTTCTGGGAACAAAATATAGGAGCTCTGTTTGCTGCCAGTGCCTGCCTGCCACGAACACACTACAAGTCCTATAGGTGCTTCTGGGAACAAAATATAGGAGCTCTGTTTGCTGCCAGTGCCTGCCTGCCACGAACACACTACAAGCCCCTCTTTCTAAATGAATCTTTCTAACTGAATCTTTCTAAATGAATCTTTCTAACTAAATCTTTCTAAATGAATCTAGCAGAGTGACACAGAATGAGCCTGCTCTCTCTAACGCCGGAACGCATGTGACCGGCGCCGACGGCGTGGCAGCCTTTTATAAGAGGGGGCGTGTACTAAAGCCCCTGAGCTGTAATTGGCTACAGGCGTCCTGCCTGTAGCCAATTATGGCTCTCCGAGTTTCCGGCGCTGTGATTGGCCAAGCATGCGGGGTCACAGTGCATGCTTGGCCAATCATCAGCCAGCAATGCACTGCGCCGGCCGCGCCGGCCGCAATGCATTGCGGGGCCGCTCGCATCACACGAACGTGATGCGAGCGGCAAAAATAGTTCTGGGCTCGCCGAGCGAGCGAACACCCGGTGCTCGATGCGAACATGGGTTCGCATCGAGCACCGGGCCCATCCCTACCAGGAAGTGACATCGGAGCCATCCTGGAAGTGACATGCCAGAGCTCATGGGCTGGGGAACCAGGTGAGACGCTGAGTGCCTAGCCATGTGGCAGGAATGAGGCAGCTGACGATGTTATGCTGATGCAGTGCACTATGATGGCCATTTTTAACTTTTGTTTGTGAGTATTTTTACTTTTTTTATTCTTTATTTATACGTTTTTACGTCATACAGGGATTATTGGGGCCTACAGGCTCCCACAAACAACAAGCAGCAACAAGGGCAAAAAGCAGGGTACACATACAAAAAAAAAACAAATGTAGAATTACTGCAGATAGATCAGCAGATATAAAGTCTATCAAAACAGCAGCTGTGTAGCTTACTTCCCCCAAGGACCCCTGACGAGCTTATGACTCGTATAACTTTTTAAGGAAAAGGCGGAAAAAGACTACAAAGAGAAAGAAAGGAAAAGTAAGGAGGAAGAAAAGAGCCATAGAAGAGGAAGGGAAAAAAAGGGGGGAGGGGAGGAGAGTGGGGGTTTATGGAAAAGAAAGTGAGTGCGCTGCCCGAGTAGAGCTGGCTCAAGGAACTCTGTTGAGGTCAAAAGCATCACCTCCAAAAGAAGGGGCAAGCGTGACTAGATTGAGAGCCTGGAATATCCCGATATTCAGATGTGAAAGTAAATTCTGTCCAATAAGACCACGTTTTATGAACCTGTTCCTCTCCATGGTTTGCCGCAGCCATGAGATCTTCCATTAGTTGAACTTCATTGATCTTGGCAAACCAAGTCCTAATGGAAAGGGGTGTGTTTTTTTTTTGCAGCGTTCAGTAAAGAAGTAAGAGAGAGCACTTGTAACATTTCAAAGATATGGGGGTCAAATCCAACAGAAAAGCAGCTGCATCATTCGGCATCTGGATATCAGTAAACCTCTGAATCCAGTGTTTGATTTGTGACCAGAAATCTTTACCAACCTCACAGGACCAGAAAATGTGGAGCATGGAGCCCTCCTCCCTTTGACATCTCCATCATAACGAAGAGCTTTGGGGGAATAAATGATGTAAGGTTTTGGGGACTCTATACCATCTAGTTAGGATTTGGTATCCAGTTTCTTGGATCTTACTAGAGATGGAGGCCTTGTGAGTCATCGGTATAATTCTGTCCCTCTGCTATTCAGTAAAAGTAATGCCCAAATCATGTTCCCATTTAAGAAGGTACTCCGGAGGCAAAAAGATGTGATAATTGGGAGTATTTTTAACTGGGTTGAAATTTAGAAAGATTTTACAACTTTTCTGCCCTTTCGAAGGGGTGTAGGGAAGAGAAGACTGCGGATAAACAAGTAAAACCTATGTAGGAGGATTTGTTTCATCTCTGTGTATCATCTAAGGCTGTTCACTTCACTGGGTATATGTGAGGGTTTACAACCATTTTAAAGGAGGACCATTCCTGAGAAGCCTTTCTAGCTACGACCCTGAGTGCTTTTTGCTAATCATATTTATGAGAGGCAATATTAGTCGGTGAGTAAGATTGGAACCTGGTGTGAGGGATTTTGCACTGTGGTGAAGATAGAAGAGAGAAGTCATTGGGTTTAGGCTAATTAAAGTTCATCTGTGCACAACGCGGTGCTACTTGGGACTTTTTCTTTGAATGGGACTGTGCTTCATAGAATTTTTTGATGACTTGATGTTTTGTACACGTTTCTGATAAGTTGGTTACTTTTTACATATTTAGACTGATTTTGGTAAATCACTGAACAGCCTCACATATATATGTGATTGTGGTGTAAGGATTTGTACATTTTAGGAAAAGGCAACGCAGTGAGATTTTGTAAAATAATTTTTAAACAAGTGTGATCAGTTACATATATTTTTGGATTGTTCACTGGTTTTGAGCACTTATTCACGTGGTTACTCTGTGGCGCGGTAAGTGCTGTAAATGTATTTTGCAACACTAGGATAAAGTAACAAAGTCCCTTTAAAGTGATATTAAAGGCTGAGTTTATTTTTCCTTTAAATTTAACAAACATGTCATTAACCACTTCAGCCCCGAACCAATTGGCAGCCAAAGGACCAGGCCCCTTTTGCGATTCGGCACTGCGTCGCTTTAACTGACAATTGCGCGGTCGTGCGACGTGGCTCCCAAACAAAATTGGCGTCCTTTTTTTACCACAAATAGAGCTTTCTTTTGGTGGTTTTTGATCGCCCCTGCGGTTTTTATTTTTTGCGCTATAAACAAAAATAGAGCGACAATTTTGAAAAAATGCTATATTTTTTACTTTTTGCTATAATAACTATCCCCAAAAAATATATAAAAAAACATTTTTTTTCCTCAGTTTAGGCCGATACGTATTCTTCTACATATTTTTGGTAAAAAAAATCGCAATTAGCGATTATTGATTAGTTTGCGCAAAAGTTATAGCGTTTACAAAATAGGGATAGTTTTATAGCATTTTTATTAATATTTTTTTTTTTTTTACTAGTAATGGCGGCGATCAGCGATTTTTATTGTGACTGCGACATTATGGCGGACACATCGGACATTTTTGACACATTTTTGGGAAATTTGTTATTCATACAGAAATCAGTGCTATTTAAATAGCACTGATTCCTATGTAAATGACAGTTGTAGTGAAAGAGTTAACCACTAGGGGGCGGGGAGGAGTCAGTGTGACGTGTTGTGTTTTTTTTACAGTAGGGGGCGTGGCTGTATGTCTGACGTCATTGATCGGCTTTCCCGATGACAGGGAACAGCTGATCAATGACAGGCAGTGTAGGAAGCGCGGGGAGAGGTTTGTTTACACAAACCTCTCCCCGTTCTTCAGCTCCGTAACCCAATCGCGGGATACCAGCGGCGATCGGGTCCGCTGGTCCCGCGGCCGTGGTCATGGAGCTCCCGGCCGGGTCGCGAGCGTGCCGCTGGCGGCGCGCGCGCGCGACCCACGGGCAGGCAATTTAAAGGGGACGTACCCGTACGTGCTTTTGCCTGCCCGTGCCGTTCTGTAGACGTATATCTACATGAGGCGGTCGGGAAGCGGTTAACTATATTACAAAAAGTATTGGGATGCCTGCCTTTTCATGCACATGAACTTTAATGGCATCCCAGTCTTAGTCTGTAGGGTTGAATATTGAGCTGTCCCACCCTTTGCAGCTATAACAGCTTCAATCTCTTCTGGAAAGGCTGCCCACAAGGTTTAGGAGTGCGTCTATGGGAATGTTTGACCATTCTTCCTTAAGCGCATTTGTGAGGTCAGGCACTGATGTTGGACAAGAAGACCTGGCTCCCAGTCTCCACTTTAATTCATCCCAAAGGTGTTCTATTGGGTTGAGGTCAGGACTTGGTGCTGGCCAGTCAAGTTCCTCCACCCCAAACTCGCTTATCCATGTCTTTACAGACCTTGCTTTGTGCACTGGTGAGCAGTTGTGTTGGAACAGGAAGGGGCAATCCCCAAACTGTTTCCACAAAGTTGGGAGCATGAAATTGACCAAAATGTCTTGGTATGCTGATGCCTTAAGAGTTCCCTTCAATGGAACTAAGGGGCCAAACCCAACCCCTGAAAAACAACCCCACACCATAATTCCCCCTCCACCAAATGATTTGAACCAGTGCACAAAGCAAGGTCCATAAAGACATTGATGAGCGAATTTGCAGAGAAACTTGTGATGCCTCCTCCTACTACCTACTTTGCCCCTTTCCGTTAGGTTGTAATATTTACCATAAACGTTACAAAGGTAGGCATGCAAGACAAAAAATAAAGAATCTTGTTAAATAACTAATGGCCAAAGAGGTCTTCGTGATGAAATACCAAAATATTCCCCAGGAGTGATATTGGGACACAGGAGAGCTATTAAATATTATAGGCCATCTCCTTCTAAATTCTCATATATTTAATTGCAACCTGCAGACAAAATGGCTGTTTGTACATTTATCATCCCATGCCTGGAAAGCTACAAAAGAGACAGTGGCCGCAGAGCACAGCCAGATGTTTGATTCCGAAAGCATTAATGCCAAATGTTGTTAGGCCTGTTTAAGAATGAGTGATTCCAGAGAGCTGGCTTTTTTGTCAGTTTAAAGAACTTTGGGTTTGCCGAGGGGCCAAAAGCAGGCTCATTTTGAAGCCATTTTGCTCATGCCAAACCCCAAAGATAAGTATACTCCTTCTGAGGTCAGTGCTAGCCCTCATTCTGATCATAATGCTTGTACTGAGCCCAAACCTCACTCAAATTCAAGCTATTTCTTTTTCTTTTCTTGTTTTGTTATTTCAATCGAACTTCTGTATGCGGAATCTGCTGCCTATAAACTCACGACTTATTGCAAACCGAAAATATCATTAAGGTTTTCTTTCAACTGTGTCACATAGACAAGAAAAATACCCAGGAGTTATTAGCAGCGTGTAAATACGGACGGGCGTCTGACACTGTGAATTAGTCAGGCTGGATGCGCCAATGTGATTAAGGAGTTTGTGTTCTGCAAAGCTGAACGGGCTGTTGGCGGGACAGTGTAACTGGAGATAATTGGGGGGAAGGGGGTGTGAGGCAAGTTGGAGAAGCACATTTCCTAGAATTGAATGCTTGTATTTGTAACTGCAAGTTCCAGCATGCTCCTTTATGACCAAATGGGTGGACAATGAGAGCTAATTGATTGGTGGACTTTTTTTTTACCTCTTTTGGACTTCAGCAGCGAGGTCTACACTACAGAGTTTATAAATCTGCTCACACTTCTTAAACTTGAGCCCATTTTTTCATTTTGGATAGAGTAGGGAATTATTAGAACTCATTTATTGCTGTCTGTGTCCCGATTAGAGGAATATAACCTTACTGCCTGAGCTGGAGACAACCTCTCACACCCTCATACAATGGATGTCATAAGACCTTCACAGCAGGGCAAAAACTTCTACGCAGGATGTGAAAACCTTGCAAAAAGATCTGAACAAATGAATGGTGTGGGCAAGTACATGGCAAATGAGGTTTAATGTTGAAAAATGTAAAATAATGCATTTGGGTGGCAAAAATATGAATTAAATCTATACACTGGGGGGAGAACGTCTGGGGGAATCTAGGATGGAAAAGGACCAGGGGGTCCTAGTAGATGATAGGCTCAGCAATGGCATGCAATGCCAAGCTGCTACTAACAAATAAAACAGAATATTGGCATGCATTAAAAAGGGGATCAACTCCAGAGATAAAACGATAATTCTCCCGCTCTACAAGACTCTGGTTCGGTCGTACCTAGAGTATGCTGTCCAGTTATGGGCACCAGTCCTCAGGAAGGATGAACTGGAAATGTAACTATGTAAGATATCAAGTATTGCTGTCCGTGTGCACACTGGGGAGATTCACCCTCTTTTTTTTTACCCTGCCATTATTGTCACAGTGGGGCAAAATCCAAATTTTTTAAAGCTGACTCTGAAACAAGATAAGAGGAAATCATCAACTAGGAGGAGATTTCCTCTCTGTATGGAGAGCTTTTCTTTAATTTCATGTTGTATCTCTGGGATAGGTTGTGATGGGTAATCTTCTCATCAAGATACACATGGCAGGGAAAAAAAACCTGATAGCAGTTCTTCTCTACTCTATCCAAAATAAGAAAGAAAGAAAGAAAAAGAAAGAAAGAAAAACATTTACCTGCAAACAAAAAAGAAATGAATGAACATTCATTCGAGGTATACGTGTAGGCAATTTTGGCATATTTAGTTTTTTTCCCCAGAAAGGTAAATCTTCCAATGGGCACACTAGTTATAACCACACTTTGAAAAGTATTTCCTCTCACTTCCCATTTTGGCTATGGGGCAGGAAGTGAAATGAATCTCCCCAATGGGATGCAGATGGTAAAAAGAAACGGACAGGGTTTATAAATCTTCCTTAATCTCGGTATACACACACTATAATTTGACGGGCTTCTGACAAACAATCATGCTGGTGTAGTGCTACCTCAGTAGGGGCTGCTGGTAATAGCTGGTTCCTCCCTAATAGTACAGGGGCTGCCTATCACCACAAGAACTAGTCCATATACTCCGGCTCCAAAAACTTAGTCTAGGGGATGCCTTTTTAAAATGTAATGCTTGCAGAACTCTAAACAGGAGAGGAGTTAGGGCCTGGGATACTCCAAAATGCTGCACAGCAACAGGGGACACTGTTCTATATGCTACCTCTCCAGGATTCTTCTGAGGATGGGGGAATGGCCAGTATTCTAAGACCCGTGAGAGCTGTCTCAGTTCACAGCTACCTCTGGCACATCCTATTACATCCCAAAAGCACACAGTCACCCAGGGATCACAATTCAGGGCCAGTATTCACAAGTCCCCAGGACAGCTGCACACCTTCCAGCTTCCTCAGACATGGTCTGGTAAAAGAAAAAATCCTTCTGCAGACCAGATCACTTATGGTGAAGTCACACAGCCAGCTCCTCAGAAGATCAGTCTAGGTCCTCAGCTTTGCCACAGCCAAGACATAAAAGAACAGCAGAACAGTCCACAGTCTGCCTCAGGAGGAAGCAGTCCCAGAGGCATTGGAAACGCTTTCTGCTGAGGAAAGAACATTCTCTCCAGTGCTTCAGACTATTTATCACCTCGCTAGCCACCTTCTGGACACTCCACTCCAAGGACTTGTCAGGCCATGATAAATATTCAGGTTGGTCATTTGAATCTCCCTCCCTATGCTCTGAGAGATTTGGGGCAGGAGGAAGCAATCAAACTCCCAGCCTGTGAATCTCTGAACAGACCAAAGCAAATGATCACTGCTCCCTTGACTACAGAAGGAGCCAAAGGCAAAATTTGCCTAGCATCCTATGCTAGGTGGGTGCTTCACTAGAAAACCAGAATTCCATCAGTGCTTCCAGCCAATGATCTGTGTATTCTGATGGGGGAGTCCCCATTGTCAGAATACAATAGTGCAACAGGGGAGATCCCTGCATCAACATCACTTGTGTAGATCACTTCTGTAAATAGCCACCCTTCACACAGTCAAAAAAAAATGGTTAATAAAGAAGGAGATTCTACATAACTCTAGTGCCTGGTTTCAAGGAACTCGTCCTGTTATCTCTGCCAGGGGACTGACATTCAGACAGAGAATCTCTGGCTAAATTGTTCTCATTGGTGGAGACTGCCTCTTCAGTGCCTTGACATTAGTCATGTGAACAGGCACTGGAGGAATATGAAAAATGAACATTTCATGTATGTCATTTATTAATGTTTGATGAAAGCATGGAAGGTCATTTACAGCTTTCATATTCTATCCTCGACAAGATAAATCACAGCTGCAACCTGACTGGAAGGCTTTGGGAATTCTTCCACTTGTCTTTGCACTAAGACCTTCTTCTTCATCAGTATTAAAACTGCAGTTTGGTACAACTTAGTAGTCATTCCTTTTAACCTTACTATGTTACTAGTTTTTATAACTAAACCCTGCTATATCTTTTACAATTTCTTAATTCTAACCAATGCTGCTCTTTTTCCAGGTGTGGTTCGTCAGATTAAACCCATTGTGGGCCCCTTCCACGCCACCCTGAAACTGGAGATGAACTATGTGGTTGGCGGAGTCTTGTCTCATCGTAACATCGTCAATGTCCACATTTTTGTTTCTGAATTTTGGTTCTGAGGGGCTGTACATCAGAATTGCTATTTTTACATTAACACCAGTTACCTTACTCTGATTTGTCCTAATTAACAAATCATTTTCCAAGTGTTAATAACATTTCATCTTCTTATGAAGATGCTAGTGAGGGATGCTGTACAATGTCAAAGAGCATCTGTAGTGTTGGAGAAAACAAAGGAGGAGGGTAGGAAAGATAGACACGGGGGTAATTTAGAAGTGTGATGTTAAGTCCTACCCCCTTTTCTTATGAGCCCCATAGCTTTTGATAGCTAAGCCCCACTTCCATTTTGATAAGCTCAATTAATTTTTTATACGGCAGCTGTAAAAGATTTGGATTGTGGTAGAGTTTGGTGTCACATAAGATGACAACCAGACACAATGGGTCTTGATTTACTAAAACTGGTGAGTACAAAATCGAGTGCAGCTCTGCATCGAAACCAATCAGCTTCCAAGTTTTTTTGTCAAACCTTAATTGAACAAGTTGAACTTAGAAGCTGACTGGCTACCATGCAGATCTACACCAGATTTTGCACTTTCCAGTTTTAGTAAATTAACCCCAATGCCTCCATAGGGCAAACTGTTAAACCAACCTGTAATCCATTTTAAACTTCTAAAAGTGGAAGCCACAAGATGTTATTATCTTTGTTAACCAAAAAAGATTCCGTGCCCCTCACTGATTTTATTTCACTCTGTTACTGGGGTCTGACTTCTCTAAATTCATGACTCCATTTAATACCATTCCATTGTCCATTATCCAGTAAGCATGCCCTTGCTGACCACTGAGCTTTTCAAATTGGACAGGGGAGTATTAGTTGGTGAAGCATGGCCATAATGTCAGGTTCCAGTTAGGACCTGTGTTGACAGGCTTTTGTTCGCTTCAGGTGGATTTTGTCTTCTCATACAAGTCTATGCAGATCAGAAGGTGGCCAAAAGGTGGTCATGTGCACCCGTCAATGCAACGAATGACCGCAGAAGGGTCTCAAACAGATGTCAAATTGATGCCATCAACACAAGCCCAAAACCCATACACACAGCCCCTAATACTATTCCAAGTAACAATTACATTGTCTGCTCATAGGCAATGCATTTACTTTTAAAAGTTTAAAATAGACTACAGGTTCACTTTAAGGCTGATAAAAGGTAAACAAAATCGAGGCATGAATGTCCAAAGCAACCCTTAAAGAGCAACTATCACAAATAAATATATATAATCACACTCCTGCCCTGCAGCAATGGGGTCCATGGTTTGAAATCCAACCAGGACACTATCTGCATGGAGTTTGCATGTTCTCCCTGTGCTTGCATGGGTTTCCCCTGGGTACTCTAGTTTCCTCTTGCACTCCAAATAAATGCTTGTAGGTTAAACTGGTCCTAATATGTATATGTTTGTGTGCATGTTAGATAGGGACGCTAGGTTGTAAGCTCCTTAAGGGCAGGGACTGATGTGAATGTACAATTTGTAAAGCACTGTGTGTTATCAGAACTAAATAAATGCCTGTAAAAAATAAAAAAGACATAAATAAATATTATACCCATTCACCATACAGTACATGTTCTAACGATAGTAAATCAGTATAGTTTTAAAAAAAAAAGTACCATCTGACACAGATATCTTCAGATTTAGGTATGCATGTACCAGGTTCAAAAAAGTGATGAAGAGGCTGCAACGATTGCCATATTAATATTGGATCACTCCCTGGTTCCCAACCTGAAAGATTTGCCTATATTTTTTAAACAGCCAAGCTGTGCTTGCCCAACCCCACCTTTCTAGGTGGACAGACGCTGATTAGTTCTTCTGTATGGGTTTGATTCCCAGTATGAATCCCAGAGGAAAAGCTGTTAGTGTGGGGCTGCTGTGCCACAATCCGATTATACACAAGAAAGTGTCTCTTTATACAAGGCTTGATCATTCAAATAGAATTTTTTTATTATTTTTTAAAAAATCATACTTACCTAGGTGGATGCAGCATCAGTCCGCCGCCGGTCCTAAGATTGAGAACTGAGCAATGGCTGAGAGGCTGAGCCATGTGCCGATCCAGGCTTCTGGGTGGATCCCAACCATGTGGTCATGATTGTTCCCCAGCCTGAACTGGCACTGTGACATCAACTGACAGCAGGCCTCAGCCCACTGTCAGCTGAAAACAAGTCACAGGAGTGCAGAACGAACTGCACTCTTATGATCCACAGGAGAAGTACAGCCAAACAAGCTTTACCTTTCAGAGATCTAGGTTCCTTCCTTCCAGTTAGAAGGAAGGATCTGGGAGTAATATGGGACTGTGGATGCAGTAAGGGGGGACAGCTACTCTATTAACTATTGCAACAAAAAATTAAGCTTTTAATTGAAAGTGGACACAGCATTAGATATAATTTTGCTAGTGCATGCATATGTAATGTGTACATGTATATATTATCTCTCACAGAGGCCAAAGTATTCCCCTTGACAATGCGTTTCTCTTCATCTTTGGGCATTATCCAGAGTCACCATCTCTTTCCTGGAATAAACGGTCAGTGCGACGATGACACATTTGAGTAAATATAGGTGGCTGTGCAGTTCTTGGCTTTATTCACAAATTGTTTGACACAAATTAAACTTGGCTGTAGCCTCCCAGTATGTGACTTGCTACAAAGTTACAATATTGCAGTTTGATCACTGAGGGAGAGGTGACTGAGGAAATGCTTCCTCCTGCCTGCAGTTGAATGATGGCATCAATTTAGCCTAAGCAAAGTCTAGGCAGCATTTTTTATTGATACTGGTTTTGTATATTGTCACATGAAAGATATTCATGCAGACTATCATCAAGTAATTGAAAAGTCTAATTTAAGTGAACCTACAAACCCCCATCCTTCAACCGCCTCATCCCCTCCCACACACACCACAAAATGCTTCAATGGTTATCATCATCACTTTTTGTACCCTGGTACATGTTTTACAAATGTACCTTCAGAGAGTCATAATGGATTTATCTTTTAACAATAAAAAACAATGATAACTGTGTAGAAATGTATGTTGGAAATATTACAGTATGTAAAACACAGAAATTAATTATATCTGTTTGGTTTAAATATGACACTTCCAGAAAACCTTTTTACTGACTTTTTCAAAAACCGTGTTGACATACCCTCCTCCTTCATAGCATTTTTAAAATATTTTTTTTTTTACTGATTTTTTATTTTTTTTACAAAAGTACAAATGAGCTTTAAAGTAGAAGCCACTATTTTGCCGATTAAGGATTTTATTTTATTTTCGTGAGTATAATTTATGTTCATTAAATAACATTTTTGTAACGCTTCAGCATTGTGTTTTTCTAATACATAATTGTGTATTACTTTTGTATGTTATTTCACAGGATACTGTTGTAAATTGGATGTTTCTTTTTGGAAGTTGAGATATTCCAGTGATGGCATTAAATAAAGAACACCAGTTGTTTGATTACTGAATGTAGAGTCATAGCAATGCATTTACTCACAATAAAACAGATACATTTGTAGTGCTACCTCCATATGAGCTGCTGGATAGGACGGTTTATCTTGCTGGGAGGCAACTATCTAGACAGAGATTCTCTTCCTCTAACTCCCTCTGTGCTATAAGGAAGAACTTTCCTGGGCAGTTTAATATAAAACATCTCTCTACTCCTCCTACTGCACAGTAACTATTAGGATCTGTTGTGTAAGGAGTCTATTCATCCTCCTGGTCGGAGGAGAATGGTGCAGCATAACATCAATATCTCAGTAGAGGGTGAAAAGAATAAAAAAACAATGTCTCATTCTCCTATTGCTGTAGCCCAGCAGCTGACACCTGAGATCAACAAGAAAACCTCCCACCAATTGTTGGGGGGGTCGAAGTTATCCTGTTTGTTGGGCATTGATGTAGGAATGGCACACCTGGGCATGTCAGGGGGTGAGTGCAGGTCGCCCCCTACCAGATTTTGTGGTAAGGAGGGTAGGCGCATCATTAGTCCATCGCGTCATGTAGATGAACTCTTCTGAGCTTTCTCCCAAGGTTTCATATGTCAGTCTGTTTGGGAGCTGAATAGCTTGATTGGTTTGGGCTTCCTGCGATACACTAAGTTCAGCGTCATCTATTTCTGTTGTTACCTCTGTGTAGCCTTGATCAGTTTCTGCTGTTGGTGACATTATGAGGTCCTCTGAAGCCTCTAATACCTGACTTCAAGGCATGAGCTCTGGCATCTAAGATCTGGGTACCACCAAATCTGTTTCTTTGGTTAGAGCAGATGAAGTATTCTCTTCGGGTAGAGAGGGCCACAGCCAGTCTATGCTTATCTTTTGCTCCTCATTGTACTCTTCGTCTATGTTTAGAACAGTGTCTTGAGACTGAGTTAGTGGGTGGGGTCTGCAAGTAACCATCTAGAAGGGCTACCATCAGCTTGTGAGGACTCCCGAACTGCTTCTGTTATGGGCAAGAGATGATTCCAGCTTTTGTTACATTGACTTCAGGCATTGGAGGCCCCCATAGCTTTTTCATATGCTGTTTTTTCAAATTCTATCTTAAGCGATCTACACATCCTCAGTGAGCTGTTATTGACGTCTGATCTAACAAAATGCCAAAGGCTTGATCAACAGGTAGTCTTGACTTTGGAGATGACCCATGGGTATGGCTTTGGGTGGTAAAGCCTTGCACTGAATACACCTTAGGCAAGAGTGACAGTAGCTCTCAAATTCAGCTCAAATATAAGGCCAAAAGTAGCCTCTGTCTCTGACTAGCTTGAAAGTCCTCTTTGGGGCTAGGTGGCCACGGTCATCATGTAAAACTGTTAATACGATCTCTGTGTTTTTCTGGTAGATACCACTTTGGTAGACCACCCTGTCTCTCAACTGCAACTGATTCCACACTCTGTGGACTAATCGTGCTTCTTTCAGAGTATCTGTTAGTAGCAAGTCTGGGTTTTGACTCTCTCTAAAGTTTTCAGCGTTAGATTGCAGAGGATATCTTCTTGTTGGTCTTTCCGTAGATCCTTATTTGACAACCTGGGCAAGCATTCACCTTCTATTTGGGAAAGGTCACAGTAATTTTTGGGAACACCAGCTGTGGTAAAGTGGTAAAGACTTCAACTCCTGTCACCCCAGGAGTCTCATCGCTCTGCACAAAAGTTTATGGGCTTGCTTGGCATTAGCTCTCCCCCAGACAGCCCGAGGTGAATGGTGCAGAATAATATCAGTAGTATCTCAGCAGAGGGAGAGAAGAATAAAAGGCAGTGTCTCCTTCCCCATATTGCTGTTACCCAGCACCTGGCTACACATTATACCTTTAATTAGCTTTCTGACAGCCGCAATTACTCTCCTATAACAGTGTGGTCATTTTCATAGGGCATGTTGTCCTTTCCCATTTGCTGCCTCTTTCTTAGAAGAAGTCAACGAAAGGAGTGTCAAAGGGTCCTCTCAGGACTTCATCATCATTTATTGCTGATATCAATGTGAATGTAGCCTTTCTCTCCTATTGTTGTCTCCTTGATATCAGCAATAAATAATTATAACATAGTTACATACAGTAGCTACATAGGCAGGTTAAATAAAGACATGACGCTACAAATTCCTATATCCCCCTGTATATTGTGTTCACTGAAAGGAATGTCTCACTATTTTTGATGTTATCTACACCCTCTGCTGATACCACTAAAGGTGGCATACATGGATTATATTTTGGCTGGTTCAGCAGAGACTGGCCGAATTTTGATCCATAAATGGCCACTGTAGTTAAAAAGAATGTTCCGTCAGGCCGGGGGTGTATCCGGCGCCTGATTGGTTGTGACAGGAGGGTGACGTTGCGGTACAGAGAGCGGACGGAGGAGCACGGGCTGTGGAGGTGTCGCCTCGTCATTGTCCTCTTCTGAGCCGCCCGCTGGAGGTGTCTGTTCTGTCAGCAGATAGAGAGCGACTGGGACAGGTGAACATTCTGCATTGGATGAGCGGTATTATTTGAGGGGTGGAGAGAGGAGTGTGGGCTATCAGATCTGTACCCAGGAAGCTGTCCACTGAGAGAGAGGAGGAGTGTCCATAGACCTGAGGGAGAGAGATTCATACATGCCTCTTATGACGCTCTGTAGTGGGGTGTCATGGCGCTCTGGTAAGAGTTGAATTTATCTACACTGGTGGAGGATTATATGAGATCAAGCACTTGAGGACTCGTTCTGTGGATGGACTCTTTCCATCTGACCCATTTTTAATTTAATTTTTCACGGGTGTATATTAATTTATTATTGGATTTATGGACTCTCACTATACATGATGATTCATGAATTTAAATTTTTTATATTTTTTATGAGTTCATCACATCATGATTGTATTTATTATTGTTATATGATATGTATATGATTGATATTGGTTTATTTATTCACGTACACAGTTGGTGTTTTTTGCATACACCTATATGAGAAAAATCAATTGTGTTTTTTGTATTCTGGAACTTCTAAGTAAGATTAGGGGTCCAGTCTTATTCGCTTAGTCTCAGGTTTCGAATAATTTTATATTAATTTATCATACACTTCAGGTATACACACACTTTTATGGTTTTATTATTCACTTTTATAATATTACCACATCACTAGATTTATATTTATGTGTTTCTGTTAACAGGGCCCAGACAGTCAATTATCAGCCCCCGGTTTAGCGCAACTCTTTCGCTTTCCCATATATTTTTACTGTGTCTTTGTTAGCAGTAGAGTTGCAGCTTCCAACAGGTCAACTTACCAGATTTATTTTCCAATTATACATATTGGTATATTCCATAGCGCAGTTTCTTTTTTCCTTTTTTTATCTAGTTAAAAAGAAGTCAATCTACTGACAGACCACTTTTCAACCACCTTGTTGTAAAATTTCCGCTTGATCAGCGCTGCAGGTGCTGTAGTGCAGGGAGGTTTCCCCCATCCACATCGAATGCGTGGATGGGGAAATTAGGTCAGTATTTTTACTTATTTGCACTTCCCCTTTAGTAAGGTTCAGATACAAAATTGTTATTTACCATTGCTACTTTGTGCGGAGTGTTTCCATAAAACCTCTTTCTTTAACCTTGGTGTGTCAGAGGTGTGGCTATGTCAGAAGGATCGTTGTCATTTGGAATCAGGGAACCAATCCTTTAGTGGAGGTAAGCGCTACATAAGAATACATCCTTGAATAGCATTTATATATATAAAAAATATTTTTATATATAAAATATAAAAAAGTATGGTGTCAATTTAGGGCTCATTTACAATTGCTTTGGTTTCAACACATTAAAGTTCCTACTGCTTCAACAAGCTTTTATGATGTGTTTTTGATGCTTGGGTGGTGCTTTGATAAGGCTTTGGTAGTGTGTATCGATGAGGCTTCGGTGGTGCTCTTTTGAAGCTTTGTTTAAGCTTGGCAGATGCCCTGTGTGTGTGTTGATATCTCACACCTGCAATTTATCCAAAACAAAGCAAAGCTACAGCTGAATTAAAGCCTTTCAAAAGCCACAGGTGCTTAAAGCAAGCTTCAAACAAGCTTTGTCACAGAGCTCTATGGAGGCTTTGAAGACGCTTCGAAGCACCACTAAAGCTACATGGGGTATAATTTTTGAAGCAAAGCAAACACAAGGTGTAAACAGGACTGTAAGCTAACCATTTTATTTAGTGACATGAGCTTTGGCGTTAAGAGAGCTTCAAGGGCTCATTTACACTTGCTTCGGCTTCAACACACATTAACGGCTAGTTTAGACTTGCTTCAAACGATGGCTTCGGACAAGCTTTGTTAAAGCTCTCTGAACGCCAGTCAATGCTCCTGTCACTAAATAAAATGGTTAGCTTACAGTCCTGTTTACACCTTGCTTTTGCTTTGCTTCGGCTTTGCTTCAAAAATGATATCCAATGTCGTTTTAGCGGTGCTTCAAATTGTCTTCAAAGCCTCCACAGAAGTCTATGGCAAAGCTCGCTTGAAGCCCCACTGAAGCTCCACCGAAGCCTCATCCCAGCCCCACGAAGCCTCACCAAAGCCCCACCAAAGCTCCACCCATGGCTCTTTGAAGTCCTATCGAAGCTCCACCAAAGCCTCATTGAAGCCCCACTGAAGCCTCATCAAAGCACCAAGCAAAAGCAAGGTGTAAACAGGACTTTAAGCTAACCATTTTATTTAGTAACAGGGGTTTTTCCTGGCGTTCAGAGAGCTTTAACAAAGCCTGTCCGAAGCCTTGTTTTGAAGCAAATGTAAACTAGCCCTAACAAAACGTGTCCGAAGCCTTGTTTTGAAGCAAGTGTAAATTAGCCCTTAAGCACCTCTTCTTTAGGGATAATACATTTATTTTTGTAGTTGTTTCTTATAACTGAGGTTCTCCCACCCATTATTTAAATTGTTGCCCTTTGTCTGCACTCCAGTCCATCCTTTCTGAGGACTGGTGACCAAAACTGAATTGCATACTTAAGATAACCAAAGTTTTGTAAAAGAGTAAAAGTAGTTCACAACTAGGGATGAGCCGAACACCCCCGGGTTCGGTTCGCACCAGAACCCGCGAACGGACCTAAAGTTTGTGCGAACTTAAGAACCCTATTAATTACAAAGGACGCGAACGTTCAAAATCAAAAGTGCTAATTTTAAAGGCTAATATGCATGTCATTGTCATAAAAAGTGTTTGGGGACCTGGGTCCTGCCCCAGGGGACATGTATTTTTTATTTTTTTTTTCTTTTTTTCTTTTTTTCTTCATTCCACTTGGTGGGTGAGTGTCAGCTATGCCCGCATCTCCATCCCTCTATTTGTCTTAGCATCATTAGTGGATTGTTTCATTCTCCCCCCCCTTTTTTTTTTTTTCCCCCTGGAGTTGGGGGGGGGGGGGGGTAGGGGTCCTGAGTCGGGCATCCATTACGTTTACAAAGCCCAAAAATACATACATACATCTGAGATCCCACCCAGCTTCCACTCCCCCTCCGCTTCCTTTGTCCTAAGTCCCGTTCCATCTCTCTTCCAATTGACCTCCCTGGGGGTTTTTATTTTTATTTCCCCCCCCCTCCCCCCTGTAACCCCCGTCCCCCCGCCCTCCCCATCCCCGTCCGCTGTTTTTTTTGTTGTTGTATAGTGGCCCTTTCTCCCCAGTATCTTCTCCTGCCCTTAGGGTCTGCCTTTCCACTGCTGGGTCTCTTTTCGGCTTCGCCCCCCAGGGGTCATCAGTTGTCACGGCTGCACTCGCAAGGCCTCCCTGTAACTCCAAGACCTCTTGAATTTTCTCCAGCTCTCCCATCTAGCCCTCAAGGCCTCTCTGTCCTCCTCCCCGATGTACAACACACATTCCATCATGTAAGTGGATTCCACTGCGTCAACCCATTCCCATAAGGGTGGGTTTTCCTTGTCCTTCCACCTCCTTGGAATTACCTTTTTAGCCGCGTTAAGCAGATGGGGGATCAATGAGCCTTTATATTGTTTAATTTCCTTGGATGTGGCATGCATAAGTACCACCCAAGGGTCATTTTTTACCTCGATCGTTGTTATTTCTTTTATGTATTTTAGGATAGTCTCCCAAAATTTTTTGATTTTAGGACACCCCCACCATAAATGACCCATCGTGCCCCTTTGATCGCACCCCCTCCAGCAGTTCGCAGATGTATCCGCCTGGAAGTTGCTGACCCTGTCCGGGGTTCTATACCACCTAGCCATGCACTTAAAGTTTGTTTCTGCAGTTCTCGCATCTACCGCTGACCCATGTGCTAATTTTAAAATTTTCTTACTTGTGCCTATTTCTAATTGTGTTTCTAGTTCGCTTTCCCATTTGATAAGGTATGGCGGCATCTCCGGTCTACCTCTTTCTAATAACAGTTTATATATTCTGGATATTCTTTTTTTTGAGCATTCTGCCGTAAAGATTTTCTCTAATTTTGTTAGATCCTTAGCCTCCCTTAATGGGCTAGGGAGAGAGCCCACAAAGTGGGTTAGCTGGCGATGCCGCCATCCATCTATGGAAAAAGCCTCATTGTTCTGTAACTCGTGCAATGTCATAACCTTCCCCTTACTAATAACTTCCCCTAGTCTCGTGCAATCCTTTCTAATCCAATCACCTCCTATTTCCTTTAACCCTGGCGGGAAGAAAGGGTTTTCTTTAAGTGCTATAAGTGGCGAGTTATAATTTTTGTTGAATATTTTATATATTTTGTCCCATATTTTCAAAGTCGTGATGGTGATTATGTGTGTTTTTTCTCCTAGTGTCCGGCTTTTCGGAGGATTCCACACAATCCTCCCCAGCCTAACTTCACTCAGTGCTTCCTCCAAACTAACCCATCTTTTAGTGTTACCTGTTTTACCCCATTCTGCGATTCTCAATAGTGCTATAGCATGGTAGTAACTTTCTATGTCTGGGACCGCAAGACCGCCCTGATTTTTGTCTTGTTTTAGAACTTGGAGGGAGATTCTATGTTTTTTGTAATTCCATATGAAGTTCATTATAATAGCTCTTAGTTTACCGAGGTACTGTTTTGGGAGAGGGAGGGGAGCATCTGGAATTTATATGTGATGACTGGTAAGATCATCATTTTTACCGAATTAATCCTGCCTGTCCAGGATAGAATTTTTCCCTTCAGCTCTTGGCATTTTTTTTTTTATGTCTTCTAGGAGTGGGATATAATTTATTTTGTATAATTTCCTCGGGTTGTTGGCCAGTTCTATTCCTAAATATTTTATCCTTTTTTTCCAGACGAAACTGACTGTTTTTTGTAGGTTCTGTTTCTCTATTTTATTAAGGTTAATATTAAGGATAAATGTTTTTGACGCATTGATTCTAAAGTTTGTTAGTTCCCCATATTCCTTTAAGGTTTTAAGCAATATAGGGACTGACTTCTGGGGTGAGCTTATGTAAAAGAGGACGTCGTCCGCGAAGGCCGCAAGTTTGTGCTCTTCGCTGCCGACTTTACAGCCTTCCACCTCTGGGTTTCCGCGAATTGTAGCTAACAGCGGTTCCAGAGATAAAATAAAAAGGAGCGGGGAGAGTGGACAGCCCTGCCTAGTTCCGTTAAACAGCTCGAACTCGGCAGAGGTCGTTCCATTGACCTTGATGTTTGTTTTCGGGTGATTATATAGGGTTTTAATTTTTTGAATAATTCTGGGTCCAAAGCCCATCCTCTGTAGAGTGTTGAACATGAACCCCCAGTCTACCCTGTCAAATGCTTTTTCAGCGTCTATTGAGAGTAGTAGACTGGGGGTTCTCGTATCTCCCATCCTCTGTATGGCTAGCAGTGTCCGGATTCCATTGTCCCTCCCCTCTCTACCTGGAACAAACCTGACCTGGTCCGGATGGATCAGTGTGCCCAAGTGCCCCTTTATTCGATCCGCCAATATCTTGGCGTATAATTTTGTGTCAAAATTTAATAAGGAGATGGGTCTATAATTCGAGCACACCGATCCATCCTTCCCTTCCTTCCTCAAGAGGGTGATCGTAGCTTTTAGGGCCTCTGCACTCATATCATAGTCTATCCCTAGGCCATTCATGTATCGCAGCAATCTCGGTGTAAGAATCTCTTTATACGTTTTGTAATATAAGGCCGTGAAGCCATCCGGGCCCGGACTCTTTCCTGTTGGTGAGTTATTTATGGCTGCTAAAATCTCCTCCTCAGTTATTGGCCTCTCGAGCTCATCTCTCTCCTCCTCGCCTAGAGCCGTTAACCCTGCCCTCCCTAGGAACTCTGAGGTTTTCTGGCTGTTTCCAATGCTGTCGTTGTTTCCCTTGGTTTTCACCTCATAGAGTTCTTTGTAATAGTCTCTAAATGTGGAGGCAATTTCACCAGGGATAAACTTCATCTCCCCGTTTCTTGTTTGGATTTTTTCAATAAAATTTCTAGTTTTCTTTTTTTGTAGTTTCCTTGCTAAATATTTCCCTGGCTTATTGCCCCAGATATACTGTTCCCTCGCCAATTTATTGAACTTCTGTCTAACTTCCTGTTCCGCTAGGTCTTTTAATTCCTCTCTCTTATCTATAAGCTCTATGTATATACTCTGGCTACGTACCCCCCCAGATTTGTGCTTTTGCTCCAGGGTTTTGATCTCGGCCATTAAGGCCTGTGTTTTTCCCAGCCTCTCCTTTTTTTTTCCATGAGGCTTTAGCTATCAGGAGCCCCCTAATGAACGCTTTATGAGCATCCCACAGTTGGGCCTCTGAGACCTCCCCGTTGTCATTGGTTTGAAAGAACCATTCTAGCTCCTTTTTAATATAGTCCCTAATTCCTTTGTCATGTAGCAATTCTGGGTTTAGTTTCCATCCGCTAGAGGGCTGTTTATGTCCGGGGAACTTTAGCCTCATGGATACCGGCGCATGGTCCGAAAGGGAGGCTATTCCGATATCTGATTCTTTGACCCTTTCCAATATGCCATGGTCTATTAAAATATAGTCCAGGCGTGAGTACGTCTGGTGGACGGGGGAGAAGAACGAGTAGTCTCTTATCTGCGGGTGCTGGATCCTCCATACATCCAGCAGTTGATCCTCCGATAGTTTTTTTTTGATCCGTTTCAATTGGGTGTTACCCCTCCCCGTTCCACCAGACGTACTGTCCCTCGCGGGGTCCATCACAAAATTGAGATCCCCCATCAGGATCAGATATCCTTTCCTGAAGGATCTCAGCTTGCCCAGAATTACTTCAAGGAATGATATAGGTTTGATATTGGGGGCATAGACATTGGCCAGTGTTATTTCTACCCCTAAGAGGGAGCCCCTAAGAAACAGGTACCTCCCCTCGGGGTCCGTCATTCTCTCCTCCACCGTGAAGTCAATATCCCTCGCTATCCCGATGGCCACTCCTCTTGCCCTGCTTGAGATAGTATCTCCGTAGAACCAGTTTGGAAGAGCTGGAGAAAAAAGTCTAATATTTGAGTAATGCGCCAGGTGAGTCTCTTGCAGGAACACTATACCCGCGCCATATCTCTCTACTTCCTCCAGAATTTTAGAACGCTTGCCGGGAGAATTTAAACCTTTCACATTATAAGATAATAATTTAATCTCTATGTCCTTCATTTATTTTTTTTTTTGAGGTTTTGTTTTTTTTTTTTTTCCTTTTTTTTGTCCCCCTTTTTTTTCCTTCTTCCCTCTGGAGTATTTATGGTGGTAACGGCCCCACAGCGGACGGAGTTTCCCTCCCCCTTTCTCCCATCCCCTCCCCTCCCTTCCTCCCCTCCCCTCTCCCCTCCCCTCCTCCCCCCCCCCTCCCCCTCCCCCCCCTCTCTTACCCCAACTAGAGTCCCCGGGTCCTTGGGGGCCATCCTTTGTGGCTTCCCTTAGACTCCGGATTCCTGGTGAGGTGGAGTCTGTTTAGCCCTCCCCTCCCCCTCCGCGGCCCAGACTCGGGGCGCAGGGGGGGAGGGGCAGGGTCGATTTGAGCAGAATTATTTTACAGCTACCTGTGGGCATTCACCCCTCCTCCCCCCCCCCCCCCCCCCCCCCCAGGGTCCCCCAGGCCTTCCATTTCAATCCAACCCTGCAGATTCGGGACTGGGATCCCGAGTTTTGTACAAAATCCCTGTACTTCTTCCGGGTACCTCAACCTGGCCGTACACCCCTCTTTTGACCCTATTAAGCATGAGGGGAAACCCCAGTTATATCTGATATTTTCCCTTTTCAATATTTCCAGCAGGGGTTTCTGATGTCTCCGTCTTTCGAGGGTTCGGGCCGATAGGTCTGCGTACACTTGAATTTCAGCTTCCTTATGCGGTATAGGAGATTTATTTTTTATTTTAGCCCACAGGTCCTCTTTTTCTTTAAAGTCGCTGAATCTGACTATTATGTCCCGGGGCCGCTCTGCGCCCCCCCTTTCGGGTCTTCCTACTCGGTGTATCCTTTCTACGTGGGGAAAGTGATCTGAGTCCTTGCCGCTTATGGGGCCCAAGATTTCCCATAGTTTTCTTTCTAGATCTTCCCCTCTTTGTTCCGGGACGGCACGCAGCCTCAGATTTTGCCTCCTATCCCTATTTTCTTGGTCCTCTATTTTGTATAGGGTGTCTCTCTGAGTGAGGTAGGCGCCTTTTAATTGCGTTTTCAGCTTCGCGATTTCCAAATCTATAGAGTCCGCTCTCCCCTCCACCACCTCAACCCTGGACAACAGATGGCCCATATCCTCCCGTAGGGCGTTAATTTCAAGTTTGATTACATTTTCCAGGCGTAATAGCATCACCTCCATTTCATGTTTATTGGGGATGTGGGTTCCTGATTGTTGATCCTCCCCCCTACTAGGCTCAGTCTCAGTTTCCATTGTAAGGTCCGCTCTGGAATCGTTTATTTCTCCTTCCGCCCCGTCCCTACTCTCCGGGGAAACACCGGCCCGGGTTTCTTTTCCCGATGTTTTTGGACTTGCACCCTGTCTTAGGTAGTGTTTAATTGTGCTTGTCTCCCCTTTGCTGCCTTTGGTGGTAGCTTTCTTGGGCTGTTTGACTGGATCTTTACTCATGTTGGCCCTTTTAGTGGGTCTGATTCTCTTCCCCAGTCTTGTTGTAAACCTGGGCTTCCTGGGCCCTTTTCCACCTCCTGCCTTTTGATGAGATCCTTGCTTTAAGGCTGTATTTTGCCCCTCTGGGTGTCCCTCTGGTATATACAGTCGAGTTTGCCAATGACTGGGGGGGACTTTTTCTGTCTGTATGGTCTTTGGGTGGGGTACTCGATACTTATGCAGTGGCTGGAGCTGTTGTATTTTGAGTGGGGGGGTTTGTTCGCCCTCCCTGCTAGTTAACTTCCACAATAAACCGATTACACCTTTTCAGTGCCCTGCCAAGTAGCTCCACTGATAGAATCCGTAGATATTTATAAGATATTACAGGGGGTCACTGGTCTTAATAAAATGGGCAACATACAAACATGTGACTTTATATTTTAACCATAGTTCGTATTTGAAAAAAAAAACAAAAAAAAAAAAAAAAAACAAAGAAGACCTGAAGTTTAGATGGCCAGTAGGTTTTCGTAGATACCGATCGGAGTCAAACTTTCATTCCATAATGCAGCATTCAGTATATGGTAGTATATCTCCATGAACACCGATCAGAATCTTACTTTCATTCTATATTGCAGCTTTTAGTTGTGATAATCGGTCTTCCTACACGCCGATCAGAGTCACGCTTTCATACGGTAGTGCAGCTTTTAGAATGAGAAAAATAGAGCTTCATAGGCCTCAATCAGAGTCACGCTTACAGTCCCTGGTGCAGCTTTTAAAGTGTATAGTGTCTGTAAGGCAGATTCAAAAAGTTTTTGATTTCAGGCAATTTTCCACCCTTGGGGACTATGAAGTCCATAATCTACCCATAATCATGGGTTTTACGGCCAATATACACCTAAGAGGGTCTATGAAACTTCAGACAATCGCTTTAGAGCTCCAGTTATATCCGGGCTGCATTTGAAGGAAAGGGAACCATACCGCCTTATTGCAGGGTTTATCCGCTCTGGTGCTCGGTGCACACCCAGGTCTGCCTAATGCGGTTTAAGTACGCATACAGGTAAATTTTTCCGCTGCTGTATATATGCAAAGTGATCAGGGGGCACACTGGGCGCCAGTTGCTGCTCCCCTTTTGATATGGGGTCGGTTATATGGGGTCGGTTTGAGCCATTACTCTTCTATCCCCTCTTACAGGAGGGGAGGGGGATCGTGCCCCCCCGAGAGTAGGGGAGAGGGGGAGAGACAAGGGCGCCCAGAAAGATCAGTGAAACAAGGGACCAGCTCTGACCATTACTCACAAAAAACAAAAAAAAAGGAATGTTATTTGCACGTTCTCCTAGCATGTTTGTATAGTCCTACTCGTATCTTCAGCACTGTACAACAACTAGTGATTTTATTCTTACCTCCAGATGGACCAGGGTTCAATATGGGTATGAGGCACACTCGCGGTCGGGGTCCTCCCCACAGCGCTGACCGCATTTATTTGAGCTGCATCTGCTGAGGCGGGGTGGTGGGGGGGAGAGCCGAAGCCACACGTCCAGGTTCAAGCTGCTAGGTCTGCTGGTTACATTGGTTATTCCCTGTGCGATGGAACGCACGTGTCCTGTGCAGCTTTCCCTATGCTAAGGCATCCTTGCACTCAAAACAGACTTCCCAGTATAACACACTTTGCTATTGTCTTACCTCCGCAAGATAGGTGCTTCCAGTGATTGTATGGTATACTCACTGACCTTGCCTTCTCTGGGGCTTTATGATGTCCCGTACCGCTGTGCAGGAGGTGGTGGGTTGGCGGAGGTAGGGCGGGGTGGGGGGGACCAGTACCTGCGATCCCAGTCAAGGTCGCCGCTTCACCAGTCTGGCTGTTGACCGGAGGGGTCCATGCATCCAGCTATCCTTAGCCCGGAGAGTTTGTGCGGGCGTCCGCCGCGCCTCTCACACGGAGCGGTCCGCTCCCACATCCCCTCCGGCGTTCGCCCGCTCTCCTCGGCCCTCGGGCTCAGACTCCTCCCTCCGGGCGGACGCTACGTCCGCACGTCCATACTCCGGCTCTCAAAGGTGTAGGGGGACATGTATTAATGCAAATTTTTTTTTTTTAAAACTGCAGTTTTTTCAGGAGCAGTGATTTTAATAATGCTTAAAGTGAAACAATAAAAGTGTAATATTCCTTAAAATTTCGTACCTGGGGGTGTCTATAGTATGCCTGTGAAGGGGCGCATGTTTCCCGTGCTTAGAACTGTCCCTGCACAAAGTGTAATTTTTGCAGGAAAAAAAGCTATTTAAAATCACTCGCGGCTAATGAATTGTCAGCTCCCATAACACAGAGAACAGTCATTCATTGAAAGTCATTGATAAAAAAAAAGTCATTGATAAAAAAAAAAAAAAAAGCGTGGGGGTCCCCCCAAATTCAATTACCAGGCCCTTCAGGTCTGCCATTGATATTAAGGGGAACCCGGCCAAAAAAAAATGGCGTGGGGTCCCCCTCAAAATCCATACCAGACCCTTATCCGAGCACGCAACCTGGCAGGCCGCAGGAAGAGGGGGGACGAGAGCGCCCCCCCTCCCTCCTGAACCGTAGCAGGCCACATGCCCTCAACATTGGGAGGGTGCTTTGGGGTCCCCCCCAAAGCACCTTGTCCCCATGTTGATGAGGACAAGGGCCTCTTCCCCACAACCCTGGCCATTGGTTGTGGGGGTCTGTGGGCGGGGGGCTTATCGGAATCTGAAAGCCCCCTTTAACAAGGGGACCCCCAGATCCCGGCCCCCCCCTGTGTGAAATGGTAAGGGGGTACAAAAGTACCCCTACCATTTCATCAAAAAAGTGACAAAAATGGTAAAAATGACAGGAGATGGTCTTTGACAATTCCTTTATTAAAACCTTCTTTCATCATCTTTCTTCTGGTCTTCTTCCTTCTTCCTTTCTTCATCCTTCGGTTTCTTCATCTTCTCCTTCCGGCATCTTCTTCCATCTTCTTCTTCCATCTTCTTCTTCCTCCGATCCGCTTCTTTTTGCTCTGGTCTTCTCGTCCGGCATCTTCTTCCATGGCGTCGGCGTCTCTTCTTGGGCCGCTCCGCGCAATGAGAGGCTTCCGCTGTGTGAGGCTTCGATGCGTCTGACAGGTCTTTTATAACGGAGGACGGGGCCACCTGGTGACCCTGCCCCCTCTGACGTCATGGGGAAAGCCATAGGGAAGTCCCCATGACGTCCCCGTGCGTCAGAGGGGGCGGGGTCACCAGGTGGCCCCGCCCTCCGTTATAAAAGACCTGTCAGACGCAGCGAAGCCTCCCATTGCGCGGAGAGGCCCAACACAGAAGAAGAGACGCCGACGCCATGGAAGAAGATGCCAGACGAGAAGACCAGAGCAAGAAGAAGCGAAACGGAGGAAGAGGGTCTGGTATGGATTTTGAGGGGGACCCAACGCCATTTTTATTTTTATTTTTTGGCCGGGGTTCCCCTTAATATCCATAGCAGACCTGAAGGGCCTGGTAATTGAATTTGGGGGAACCCCACGTTTTTTTTTTTTATCAATGACTTTTTTTATCAATGACTTTCAATGAATGACTGTTCTCTGTGTTACGGGAGCCAGCAATTCATTAGCCGCAGATGGCTGCCTTAGATGACACAACAGGCCAGAAGGGTAAAGGTGTTTTAATGTGATACTGCAATGCTGTACTAACAGCACGCACACACTAATCCCCAGAATCACAGCACAGATAATGTCAGACTCAGCAGCACTGCAAAATGGATCACAGCAGATACTGTCACTGACACGGCGCGCAGCCTTTTATAGTGTGAGGCATGTACTAAACCCCCTGAGCTATAATTGGCCACAGGCATCCTGCCTGTGGCCAATTATGGCTCTCCTCGCCGCTGGCTTTATGATTGGCCAAGCATGCGGGGTCACAGTGCATGCTTGGCCAATCATCAGCCAGCAATGCACTGCGACTGGCGCAGTGCATTGCGGGCCGCTCGCATCACACGAATTTGATGCGATCGGCCCAAATAGTTCTGGGCTCGACGAGCGGTCGAACGCCCGATGTTCGATTCGAACATGGGTTCGAATCGAACACCGTGCTCATCCCTATTCACAACATGTCATTCGTATTGTACAGGTGCCATTATTTGCCATGGGGCTGTCACCCTTATCCTAGTTTTTCCTTTCTGTGGTTGTGTAAACATACATTCGGTTAAATGGGCAGATGTGGCTCACTACCTGCTTTTGTTTTTTTTTTTTCTGTTTTGTACTTTGAAACCTTTAAAAAAAATAATTTAAAAAAAGAAGTAAAGAAGTAAAATTATGGATTTATGCTGTCCGTAGCTCCATTAGAGAGAATTACCCGTACTTCCTGTTCTGCTTACAATTTTTTTTACCAGACATGAAGTTAGAGTAAATCTTTAACAGAATCACAAACAAAGTAGGGGAGGCTAGAACCCCTATTAGATGTTTATTTCTGTCTCTAAAACGTTTACAGGCATTCTACCTCCCCAGTGTATCCAAGACTAAAGAAAAAAGTTTTGGCTGGGTTACTTACTTCAAGTCCCCTTTCACACATACGCCTTTATTCTCTCTCAACAGGGGATTCATAGATGGATCCCCTGCTGTGTTGTATCAGAACGATTCTGTTCTGTTTTTTTTTCTCCATCACAAGAAACTGACCCATGTAAGCCATATGGGTGTCCAGGCAGGGCTGCTTTTAGAAATCATTGGGCCCTATACAGCCTACCTGACAGGGCCACCCAATTCCCAGCTGAAAGTGACTGAGGACATATATTTATCAGTCCCTTTCTTTGCAGCCTCAGCTGCACAGATGAATGAATATGAAATGCTCAGAGGCCTCCTGCGCATTTACAAATGGAAGCATAGTAAACACGGTTTACTATGCTTTAGTGATTAATGGAAACGGGAGTGATTGGTACCGATCGCTCACTGTGTTCATTCAGGAAAGGAAGAAGCCAGTAAATTACATATTTACCGACCTCTTCTCCAGCTCACTATCCTGAAACATCTTCCTTTGTGCCCCCAGCAGCTTCTGGTAGGAGAGGAGAGGAGGGAAAACGGAAGCACTGCGGGGCAAAAAGGGAACCTATACAGCAGATGGAAGGGATGTATGTGCTAGGACCACTCCCCCTGCAGTGAAATAAGAGGGAAAAAGAGAAATAGACTCTGGCAGCACTGCAGGGGGAGGCAGAAGAGGATCAGTGACTCCAATAATGCAGTACAGCCAGCCCTCCTGCACAGCAGGTGCCCAGACCCCCCTTTTGAACTGATGGGGCCCGGGCTCAGTACAGGAGGGCTGGCTGTACTGCCTTATCAGCGGCCCTGTGTCCAGGTGTATCTGGATGTGCATCCTATTATATCCATTTACACCTGATCAGGTCCACAAAATTAGATCTGCGCACACACACACGTAGTGCTTTCAGTCAGTCAAACTTGAATGGACCCAACTCAACATTGCAGTCTAATCACAGGTTAAAAGCAGACTGACAGAACGCCCATGTGAAAGGGGGCTAAATGCAGACATCCCAACCTGCAAAAACTCATTTTAGGGAGGTGGCAAGCTCATTTCAGGGAGGTCACACTCCATGCCGACAACCCCCCCCCCCCCCCATTCAAAATAAAATACTATATTAAAATAATACATTAAAGTATTAAATGCACCCTCACTGTGCCCATCTGCACCCTCACTGTGCTCATCTGCAGCCTCGTCAGTGCCCATCAATTCAGCCTCACTGTGCCCATCAATGCAGCCTCACTGTGCCCATCAATGCAGCCTCACTGAGCCATCAATGCAGCCTCACTGTGCCCATCTGCAGCTTCATCAGTGCCAACAATGCAGCCTCACTGTGCCCATCAATGCAGCCTCACTGAGCCATCAATGCAGCCTCACTGTGCCCATCTATCAGGAGAGCGGCGTCGGACGGACGGCCCGCTCTCTGGTGCGCATGCGCGGGGGCTCGGCGCTCCGGCGCATGCGCACTCGCGGCTCGGCGGTCCGGCGCCGGCGCATGCGCACTAGCACCCACCTGGCGGCGGTGACGCGCAATTAGCGTCACTCGGGCGCCTATTTAAAGCTCCCTGACGCACAGGCACCTTGCTGGTCTGTCTCTCCAGCTAAGTGCCTGTGCGTCCTGTGTTACTGTGTTACTGAAGATCCCTGACTTGAACTTACTGTTGCCAACCCGGATTGTCTGACTTCTCCTGCTAATCTCCTGTGTTTGACCCCCTGGCTTGCCTACGGACTTCCTGCTTATCTCCTGTGTTTGACCCCCTGGCTTGCCTACGGACTTCCTGCTTATCTCCTGTGTTTGACCCCCTGGCTTGCCTACGGACTTCCTGCTTATCTCCTGTGTTTGACCCCCTGGCTTGCCTTACGGACTTCCTTGATATCTCCTGTGTTTGACCCCCTGGCTTGCTTTACGGACTTCCTTGATATCTCCTGTGCTTGACCCCCTGGCTTGCCTACGGACTTCCTTGATATCTCCTGTGGTTGACCCTCTGGCTTGTCCACCTGACCTCTACCAGATTCCCCAGTGTCAGCACCCCAGCCGGGCGTTTGGTCCTTGCCTCCCTACCCTGCCATCTGCCGGCCACCCGGGCCAGGTCTCCATCACCTCCAGGTGCCCCGCCAGTTCCTGCTTACATATCGGAGGTGGCCTGTGCCTCCTGGTGCCGTTCGCTCCCTGTTCCATCTCCAGGGGCTTCCTGCGCCGGGTCGCAAGGGTGAACCGCTCTCGGCATCTCGGCCTCGGTAAGTACAGCTCTGACAGTACAGACCAGCCATGTCCGAGGCCGACAGAGCGTGTTCTCCCCTTGAGATCCTGTGCCAGCAGATGGCAGCACTTACTGAGGCTGTCCAAAAGCTGCAAGTGGGGTACACCCAAATAGATAGCCGCTTGCAACAACTGACCGGGCCGTCTCTCCCCACAGCGGGTAACCTTGCCGCACCCAGTGGGCTACCCCCATCTGCAGCACCTACGAACCCCACAGTAGTCATGGCCACTCCGGAACCCAGGGTCCCTATACCGGAACGGTTCACTGGTGATCGCAAAAAATTCAGAGCATTCAAGAACGCCTGCTCCCTGTACCTAGCCCTCCAACCCAGAACCTTCTCTTCCGAAGTGGTGAAAGTGGGGTTCATTATTTCTCTGCTGGCTGAAGAACCCCAGGCCTGGGCCCATAGCCTAATGGAGCAAAGGAGCCCTATACTGAACGCTGTGGACACCTTCTTTGAAAGCATGGGCCAGCTCTACGATGACCCTCAAAAGGGGGCCACAGCTGAGACCACCCTACATAACCTTTCTCAAGGCCGGAGGCCGGTTGAGGACTATACAGCGGAATTCCGAAAATGGTCAGCCGACACCGGCTGGAACGAGCCAGCCCTCAAGTATCAATTCCGCCAAGGACTATCTGACACCCTTAAGGACGAGCTTGCCCGGATTGACGTCCCGGACGCCTTAGAGGATCTCATACAAGCCGTCACCAAAATTGACCGGCGCTTACGGGAACGTCGCGCTGAACGCTTTCAGTCCTCTCGCCCCAGTTGGATGCCACCCAAACCAGGTCCTGGTCCTGCCCAATCCTCTTTCCACGCTCCACCTGGGAACACCTCCGGAGTCGAGCCCATGCAGCTAGGTCTTGTCCGCGCTCCCCTGACCCCAGAAGAGCGTTTACGTAGGCGACAAGGCAACTTGTGCCTTTACTGCGGAAGCTCCGGTCACTTCCTCCGGTCCTGCCCCATTAGACCCAGTAAGTTCTCACATATCCCTAATTTCAGCCTCCAAGTCTCCGGATTCTCTCAAACTTACATTGTCCTTTTTATCTCCCTACAGTTGACGGAAAGGGCGGTCCGCCTCCCGGCCATAATTGATTCCGGGGCCTGCAGCTGCTTCTTGGATTCTGCCCTTGCCGCCAGGCTTCAGCTTCCCCTTGTCCCCAAGAAGCAATGCCTGCAGGTTCACTTAGCCGATGGGTCCCTGCCCCGTTCCGGCTTAATTACTCACGAGTCTGGCCTCATCTCGGTTACTACCGACTCGGGTCATCAAGAGCTCCTTTGTCTGGATGTTATCCCTTCTCCCATGTTCCCCATTATCTTGGGGCTCCCCTGGCTACAAACGCATGAACCCCTCATTAACTGGCGGACGAAGGAGGTCTCCTTCCCCTCTCACTACTGCACCCAGAACTGCCTTGCTCTCCACCCTGCTACTTGTTCAGCTCTAGTACCAGTGCCCGAGCACCTAGAACACGTCCCACCAGTCTACCTCGAGTTCAAGGACGTCTTTGACAAACAGCAGGCCGACTGCCTACCACCTCACCGGCCCTACGATTGCCCCATAGACCTCTTACCCGGGGCCGCGGTTCCTTTCGGCCGTATCTTTCCCCTATCTGAAACCGAGTTGAAGACTCTTAAGGCCTACATCGACGAAAACTTAGCCAAGGGATTCATCCGTCCCTCCTCTTCACCGGCTGGTGCTGGTATTTTCTTTGTCGAAAAAAAAGATGGCTCACTGAGGCCCTGTATCGATTACCGGGAGATTAACAAGATCACCATTAAAAATCGGTACCCGCTTCCTCTCATTCCTGAATTGTTCCAACGCTTCCGGTCAGCACGGGTCTTCTCCAAACTTGACCTCCGTGGGGCTTACAACCTTATAAGGATCAGAGCGGGTGATGAGTGGAAGACTGCTTTTAGATCGAGATTCGGGCACTACGAGTACCTAGTTATGCCATTTGGACTTTGCAATGCCCCGGCCACGTTCCAGCATCTGGTCAACGATATATTCCGTAGGTACCTAGATGACTTCTTAGTGGTCTATCTCGATGACATTCTCATCTTCTCCGCCACTCCTGAGCTCCACCAGACACACGTCAGACTGGTCCTCACCATCCTTAGGCAACACAAGCTCTACCTCAAAGCAGAAAAGTGTGAGTTCGAGAAGACCACCGTACAATTCTTGGGATTTATCATTTCCACCCACGGAGTCGCAATGGACCCACAAAAAGTTCAAGCCATTCAGGACTGGCCGGCCCCCAAGGACAAGAAGGGAGTCCAGAGGTTCATTGGGTTTGCCAACTTTTACAGACGCTTCATCATTGGTTTCTCCTCCATTGTAGCTCCAATCACTCAGTTAACCCACCAACATAATCAGTTCCATTGGTCCCCTGAGGCCCAGGCGGCCTTTACCCAGTTAAAGACCCTGTTCTCATCTGCCCCAATCCTACGGCATCCGGATCCCGGACTACCCTTCGTGCTGGAGGTAGATGCCTCTGAGACAGCTCTCGGGGCTATCCTCTCTCAGCGGCAGGGCGCCAAGGCCCTCCTTCACCCAGTAGCCTTTGCTTCTCGGAAATTGAGCCCTCCAGAGAGGAACTATGATGTGGGAGACAGGGAGCTGCTGGCTATTAAATTTGCCCTTGAAGAATGGCGGTACCTCTTAGAAGGGGCATCTCACCCTGTCATGGTCTGGACCGACCATAGGAACCTGGAATATTTGAGAACAGCCAAACGCCTTTGGCCCAGGCAGGCCAGGTGGGCCCTCTTCTTCTCAAGGTTTAACTTCCTTATTGCATACCGACCGGGTTCCAAGAATGGGAAGGCAGATGCGCTCTCCCGCATGTTTTTGGACACCCCACGGGAAACGGAACCTAGCACCATTTTATCCCCCCAGAACTTTTGCCTAATCACAGAAGGGGATCTCGTAACTGCCATCAAGTCAGCTACCAGGCGCCGTCCGGTGCCCACCGACCTCTCCCTGGTTGAACATAACGACCTACTTTGGTCCAAGGAAAAAATTTTTGTCCCTCAAGAGACAAGGTCATTGGTTCTCAAAACCTTCCACGACCACAAACTGGCAGGCCACTTCGGGTCCACGAAGACTACTGAACTCGTCTCCCGTTCGTTCTGGTGGCCAGGTTGGAGACGAGATTGCAAGGACTATGTTGCCTCCTGTATTACGTGCCAGCGCAGTAAGGGCCCAAAGGCCAAGTCTTGGGGGCTGTTAAGACCACTACCTATCCCTGAACGCCCATGGGCAGAGATCTCCATGGATTTCATTGTAGAGTTACCCCCTTCAAAGGAATTCACCACCATCTTTGTTGTCATCGACCGGCTCTCTAAGATGGCCCACTTCATACCTTTGGTAGGTACTCCTTCTGCTTCCACCACGGCTGATGTGTTTTTTAAGGAAATTGTAAGGCTGCACGGGGTACCTAAAAGCATCACCTCAGACAGAGGCACGCAGTTCACGTCAAGATTCTGGAAAGAATTGTGCAAATCCTTGGAAATTAAGGTCTGCCTCTCTTCCGCGTATCACCCCCAAAGCAACGGGCAGACAGAGAGGACCAACCAGACCTTAGAACAATACCTCCGATGCTTCTGCTCTGACTCTCAAAGCGACTGGTCAACCTTGCTGCCATACGCCGAGTTTGCGTACAACAACTCCATCCACTCCGCCACCCAACAGACACCTTTCTGGGCAAACTTCGGCTTCCATCCCTCATTTCTCCCTGCATCACCCCCGGAAACCTCAGTCCCGGCAGCCCAGGACCGGGTGAATTCTCTACAAAGCAACTTTCAAAAACTTCAGGAACTAATGCAAAAGGCCCAGGAGGGGTACAGTAAATACTACAACAAGGGGAGGAAGGTGAATCCGGTTTTCGAGGTCGGCGAGAAGGTTTGGCTGTCTTCCTCCAATTTGAAGTTACCTGTTCCTTCCCACAAATTGGGGCCGAAGTTCATCGGCCCATTCAAGATAAAAAGGGTCGTGAACCCTGTGGCCTTTGAACTCGAGCTTCCCCAGAGCTATAGGATTCATCCGGTCTTCCACGTCTCCCTACTGAAACCCGTTACTCCCAGTCCTTTCCCTGGCAGGGAAGTACCACCGCCACCACCTATCCTAGTTGAGGGCGAAAGGGAGTTTGAGGTGGAGGAAATCTTGAACTGCATGAAAATGGGCAGACAGCTTCAGTACTTAATTAGGTGGAAGGGTTACCCCCCCGAGGACAATTCGTGGGAACCTTCTAGGAACCTGCACGCCCCACGCTTAATTCGGGCCTTTCACCAAGCTCACCCAGAACTGATGGCCAGCTTGGGTGTCCAGAGGCCACCCCTCGGGGGGGGCACTATCAGGAGAGCGGCGTCGGACGGACGGCCCGCTCTCTGGTGCGCATGCGCGGGGGCTCGGCGCTCCGGCGCATGCGCACTCGCGGCTCGGCGGTCCGGCGCATGCGCACTAGCACCCACCTGGCGGCGGTGACGCGCAATTAGCGTCACTCGGGCGCCTATTTAAAGCGCCCTGACGCACAGGCACCTTGCTGGTCTGTCTCTCCAGCTAAGTGCCTGTGCGTCCTGTGTTACTGTGTTACTGAAGATCCCTGACTTGAACTTACTGTTGCCAACCCGGATTGTCTGACTTCTCCTGCTAATCTCCTGTGTTTGACCCCCTGGCTTGCCTACGGACTTCCTGCTTATCTCCTGTGTTTGACCCCCTGGCTTGCCTACGGACTTCCTGCTTATCTCCTGTGTTTGACCCCCTGGCTTGCCTACGGACTTCCTGCTTATCTCCTGGGTTTGACCCCCTGGCTTGCCTTACGGACTTCCTTGATATCTCCTGTGTTTGACCCCCTGGCTTGTTTTACGGACTTCCTTGATATCTCCTGTGGTTGACCCTCTGGCTTGTCCACCTGACCTCTACCAGATTCCCCAGTGTCAGCACCCCAGCCGGGCATTTGGTCCTTGCCTCCCTACCCTGCCATCTGCCGGCCACCCGGGCCAGGTCTCCATCACCTCCAGGTGCCCCGCCAGTTCCTGCTTACATATCGGAGGTGGCCTGTGCCTCCTGGTGCCGTTCGCTCCCTGTTCCATCTCCAGGGGCTTCCTGCGCCGGGTCGCAAGGGTGAACCGCTCTCGGCATCTCGGCCTCGGTAAGTACAGCTCTGACACCATCTGCAGCCTCATCAATGCTAACAATGCAGCCTCACTGTGCCCATTTGCAGCCTCATCAGTGCCAAGACTGCAACCTCACTGTGCCCATCTGCAGCCTCACTGCGCAAACAATGCAGCCTTGTCAGTGCCCATTAATGCAGCCTCACTGAGCTATCAATGCAGCCTCACTGTGCCCATCTGCAGCCTCATTATTGTCAACAATGCAGCCTCACTGTGCCAGCAATGCAGCCTCACTGTGCCCATCTGTATCCTCATCAGTGCCCATCTGCTGCCTCACTGTGCCCATCTTCAGCCTCACTGTGCCCATCTGTATCCTCCTCAGTGCCCATCTGCAGCCTCACTGTGCCCATCTGCAGCCTCATTAGTGTCAACAATGCAGCCTCACTGTGCCAACAATGCAGCCTCACTGTGCCCATCTGTATCCTCATCAGTGCCTATCTGTAGCCTCACTGTGCCCATCTGCAGCCTCACTGTGCCCATCTGAATCCTCATCAATGCCCATCTGCAGCCTCACTGTGCCCATCTGCAGCCTCACTGTGCCCATAATGCAGCCTCACTGTGCCCATCTGTATCCTCATCAGTGCCCATGTGCAGCCTCGCCAGTACCTTGATTACACACAGACTGTGTCTTCCAGGTGTCATGCAGCTGCAGTCTTAACTGTTCGGCGGCCATCCACTGTAACAAAGCCCCGCCTCCTCATCCATGATAGACGGTCAACTAAACACTGATACAATGCTGGGAAATTGAATCAGTGTTCCGTCTAGGGTTGCCACTTTTTCTTCAAGTTAAACCCAAACACTTTAGCAATTTTTTTTTTTTTTTTAGCATACACTATAGGATTGTAACAGACCTGGAACACCTTTGGGCACTCCAAAGGGAATAGTAATGTGGCGTGCATAGTGTCCCCTCACCCTCCTGTCAGACCCTGTCTTCAGCCACATTCCTGTCTGAATATTGTGTCTGGGCTTGAGGTGGACTGAAACCCGGACACGTGATTCAGAACCCGGACTGTCCGGGTGAATTCTGGACAGGTGGCAACCCTAGTTCCATCTATCATGGATGAGGAGCTGCAGCGGGAGACACCCGCTGTTTGTGATTACTCCAGGCTGAGTGGCAGTGCAGGCTCAGCCGGGAGATCGTGCCGCACTCGCAGGTGTCCGCGAGCCCACCGTCAAATGCGGGAGTATCCTGTGAGTCCCGGGAGACTTAAGATGTCTGTAAATGTGCCATAGGCTTTAAACTAAACCTAATAGTTTGGGCTCATACAGGGGTTGATTTACTAAAATTTAAAATGACAAAATCTGGTGCAGCTCTGCATAGAAATCAATCAGTTTCATTTTTTTTTGCCAAAGCTTAACTGAACAAGCTGAAGTTAGAAACTGATTGGCTACCATGCACAGCTGCACGAGATTTTGCACTCTCCAATTTTAGTAAATCAACCCCTATCAGTCTGATTTACTAAAGGATCTGAGAATGTTCTCACAAAAAAATGTGTGAATGTTCACTTCAATAATCCAATCATGTGCAGATGAAATAAGTAAACCTGTGCGTCTCCCTTTGTTCAACAAACCATAAAGCCCAGAAGTCATACTTTGATATCCTGAGCTCCTTGGCTTTTCATTCTAAAGTACAACTAATGTCCTATAGATGGCACTGTTGCCCTGAATGGTGCTTGCATACATTTTTCTAAGACAATCCTGGTGACTGTAGTTGTATTCTTCTTTCATGAACAAAATTATAATTACTTTTTAAAGCACTCATTTATTATTTAAAAGAAAGTCTAGAAAAATAATGTTTTTTTCTGTTTCATAAAGCCTCACTTTTTCTAATGTAAAAAAATATTTCAGAATCAAAAGCTGATAGGACTGAATTTAACTTTTGCAACAAACTGAATCTTTTCACTGACTTTTATTGTTTCTAAAACTAAGAAAAAAATGTTTTAGTTAAAATGAGTGTGCTACTCATGAGAGCGCTTACAAAATGTAAATTGTGATCTTTTTGGTAAATCACCATATTGAATTTACTGTATTACTTACAATGGACCTTTCAGCAACTTTAAGTCTGCGTGAATATATTTCTGACATGCCATATTAGATATGAAAGCACTAAATAGAAAAAGATGTATCTGATGCTAAGTCCACTATAGGTTAGCCTTCAAATGCCTCTTTGGTTGCAATAGGTAAAGGAGTCCCAGCTCAACCCTACTGGATTCACATTCCATTACTATTTAAGAACTGCACAGGCACTGAGCCTCTACTGACAGAAATATGTAGGCTACTGTTGCTGGTATTCATTTAAAAATGCTAATTGCCTGGTAGCCATGCTGATCCAATGTCTCAGTCACTGATCTGGAACAAGTAAGTTACATGGTCCTCTATACCCATAAGAACCAGATATTTTTCCTCACTCGGCACCCAAGTGTAGCACCAGGCGAATTAAAGGAAGGTAAAAACAGCTGGTGGGACTGCCATAAAGGTGATGTTTTTTTTTGCCCTGTATTATAAGATGACTTAGTTGTTCTCCATGAGGAGAGTTCAATATTGGTTTTAATAGTTTTATGCTGTGTTGAGCCCTGATGAAGGAGGATTGATGTTGCCTCTGAAATGTGTTGGCTGCTTTATATGACTTTTTTTATCAACAATTAAAATGATCTTTTATCCGATTTTGGTCTGGTGGTCATTTCTGTTTTTTTTGCAGGCACAATCTGACTGTCTGTAGGCCGAATAAACACAGACCTATAAGCTCAGCAACCAACAGAGATCAGATTTCTTGCCCATCCCCAAACTTAAATCGCCTTCAGGCTGGTGGACCAGAGCTGTCTGAGAGTGCCGTAGACAAGAGATGGTCTCTGACCATTTTGACAAACGCTCATCTATCCTCTATGATTTCTCTAAGAACCAGTTTATGCAACTGTCAGCTTCAGGTGACCAATTAACAATACAAAACAGCTGACTATCACGGAAAACCAACATCTAGAGAAACTAGATGTAAGCGTTTGAATGCTTAAAATACTGCTGAGCCAATTTTCAGTCTAATATTCTAGAAGGCCAATTCCCGCTGCAACATGAACTGCTTATTAAAGAGTGCCAAACTTGCAGCGGTATACAAACTGGAAGTGTCTGTTTGAACATACTCAAGATTGTATAGACTCCGGAGATGTAGTCTCCTGTTTATCAGGCCATTGCTCTGGCCACAAACCTTCCTTCTTAAACCCCATTTAATGCCCAGTATATGCTTTGGATTTGTTCAAATGCGATGGACCCAATAAGCACCTCCCCTTTTCAGCACCTCGACCAGCCAAGCCACATAAATCCTAAGTACGATATTCCAGTGTGTTACCCATAAATCCCAGCTAGTGCCTTGGAGACCATTACAGTGTCTCTACGATGTCTGATTATTGTATGTCCCTGAACCAAATTTGACGATGTTTGGTTCGTTGACCTAGAAAGGAATGTGGACCAGGCTCTAGAGTTACAGGCTAATTGCCTATCATTAAGGAGAAATAAGCCCAAAATACGTTTGGATGAAGGTTGCACAGACTAAGATATTTCAACAACTTTGTTTATTTTTATGTTCTTAGAAAGACTCTTTCCTAGATTTTGGCTCATTGCCTGTTACGTCCACCATAACCTTGTTTAAAGATTTACTTATTTATTTCAATTATAGAATGCTGACTTTTCTACAGTGCCTTATGAAGTACATAGAACCATTCATATTAGTCCCTGCCGCCAAATGAGCATTTTATGTCCCTACTACAGGTATATGATCACTTACAGTCCCATTAACTTCTACCACGTTTCAAGCTCACACATTAAGATGCTGTCTAGGGTCAAATCCATGTTTCTGTGTTACTGAACCTTCAGCCTGAGCCTCAAACTCTCAAACAAACCTTTTTTTGACATATGAATCTGCAAATAACACAGTACCTCTGTGGCCTTGTGTATTAACAATCCTCAAACCTGCCCCGTGTCAATTATTTTTGAAACCCTTATGAAGCCTTTGGAAGCCTCATTCTAAATACAGGAAGTTACCAGTACATTGTATTGTTCTCCTGTGACCTCATCCTTGTTACCTAATTCCTGGATATTGCTTTACCTTGTTTCAGATATCTGCTGTTAAACGAGTTAATTCCTGCTTGCCACCATTGGCCTGTTAACCTATGGAACAGGCAATCATCTTCTCAATCAGCGCTGTACCTATCCCACCTATGTGGTAACTACCAGTAACCATCTTCTCAACCAGGGCTGTACATACCCTGCCAGTGAGGTATATCTAATGTCCAGCCTTACCAGTCATGCTCCAATGAGCTATCCACCCCTTGTTTATTAAACAGTGGCAAAATGATGCACCTGTAAGGGCCTTGTTGGCTTTGAGGCCTAAGTTGACAGCCCAATGCTATCCCTCATGCATTAGGGTGTGGGGTGTAAAATACTGCAAATTACATAAGGACAGCGATACATGACAAGCAATTCCACAGCTTTCTCAAAGGCCGTCACAATAACAGAGACAGGGTGAACAAATCCCCTGAGGGTCAGGAGGCCCGAGCATGAGAAAATATTTGTGAATGGGGCTGAGGCCTCTTCATCGTGTGAATGCCGAGGCTTAAAGATTAGTAGCTATCTCCAAACAAGAAGCTTGTAGCCCCAACAACAAGCGTATCATCTTTCTGTCAACAGCCGTCACTGCGATTTCCTTCTCCAGTCACCCTGAGCTGTGACCTCCGCTTTGTGAGGGTCATGCTCTGACAGGGATTAACACCGACTACTGAGCATTGGAGCAGACCAGACGAAATAAACAGTGGAGGGCATAGGACAAGGGAGACTAACTATTGCTGCAAGCTAAACAGCTCCAGTCAAATAGAATAGCAGCATATTGTTCTTCTTTACTGGTCAAAACTCTTATTTATACTGGAATGCCTCCTGCAGGACTAAATATGTTCATTTCTTCTTTTTTCAGCCTGGATATTTATGGTCTTATTCAGAGATTTATTTAGAAATTGCCATGCTAACATTTTGCTAAACCTCTGTGTATGAGCACTGCTTGGACTTGGAAGAAAGGTGGTGTACCCTAAAAGGTTTTCCTGAAAACTTAACTGTTAGTGCAACAATAAAAAGTAATGTAGGCAGTGCTCGATTGTGTTGGTGGCCTTATTCAGTAGAGCTCATAATCATAAAGTGCATTCCTAAGCTAACCTTTTTTGTGCATAGAGTAGGGAATAGTTAAAGAGTATGTATAGCCCATTATAGGTACAAGGGCCGTGGCTTCTTTGGATTTTGCCAAAGCTTTTGATTCCATAGACTAGAACTATATGCAGATGGTGTAGGAGCATAAAGGTTTTGGCTGTAATTTACAAAGATGGGTCTCTGTGCTTTATAGCCATCCCAAAATAGGCATTCAAATAGTGTGCACCCTTGCTACCTTTTTCACTATTGGTAGGGGGACTTGGCAAGGTGCACTCTCTTACTCTTTGTTCTCCCTTAAGCTTGAGCCCCTGGCAACTGCTCTTCAGTCTTCTCCTGAGGTGGTCAAAATGGGAAGAGGACATCCTGGATCTGCAGGGTGAGGGCTGGGAGGATATGTGGGATTATCCCTTCACCCATCTTGTATTGGCTAGGGATAGACTTATACATTTCATGTTTATGCAAAGGATTTACTTTACTCCAGCCAAACTGGCCACTATTTACCCTTCTGTCTTGGCGAGGTGCTGACAGTGCTTGAATGCCTCAGCTGCCTCTGGCCATATCTTCTAGCACTGCCAAGTGATCCATGAGTTCTGGTCGGTTGTATTACCGATGCTGTAGCATTGCCATTAACTTATATCCTTTGGGATTGGTGGAGGGGGTTGCTCTTGAAAGGGCTCTGAGGACCCTACTAAGTATTCTCCTGTTCTGTGCTCGCAAAGACATAATTCTCCACTGGGAAAAAGAAACCATATCCACTCTGAGCTTTTGGAAAAGTCTGCTGAATAAAATTAAACTATTTTACAAAGGGGCTTATTTAGGTAGAATTGCCCCAAAAACTTTGATAAGATTTGGCAGCATTGGCTTTCCACCCCTTCCATCAATGCCTAGTTATACCCATGTTTTTGATTACTGTCTGAATGCTGTTATATCCTAAATGTGAATGTTCTGGGTCCTTCTATATACCAGGACACTTCATAGACCTTATTTCGTTTTGTGGCCCCCTGCTGTCACCACCACATATTGTTTACATGTTCCTGCCATCCTGAAATTCTAAGATCTGGAATAAAAATGCAGTTATCTGGTGAACTTTGAGGGCCCGTTCAGATGTATTGATACCAGGATTTCATCCCTATTGTAATTGCCTTGCATGGGGTGCAGCTTGGGGGTGGGAGAGGGTGGAGGGGAACTGGGGCGACTGAATTTTGTTTTTGTATTTGTGTACTTTTTTGTGTTTTGGCTTTAACGTGTGAACCCTGCGTGGCTACAATTTTTCAAGTGTGGACTACAGGTATGTCACCGCTTGTAGGCTGTGTATGGCTAAACCTTTCAATGCTAACCTTATTTTCTTTATAGTGTTTTACACACCGAGCTTTGCTTGGCAGTCTAAGTGCAATATTTTGTGCTTTTCTATGCAAAATATGTCAATAACAAGAATTTATTTTTTAAAAAGAGTGTGTATAGCACAAACTTTTTTTATTTTTATTTTTTGGGAACTCTCGTTTTATGTTTTGATGTCTTTGTGTTGTTACGGAGACTTCTCTTTATTTCCTGTTTAAAATATACAAAAGGAGAGGAAACTCTACAAAAGGAGAGGACATGCTTCGTTGTTATTGGAATAGGTGTCCCCCTGCTTTTTTATATGAAAGACTGTTATGCGCCCACCTAAAAGTGTAAGCCCACCAAAAAAAGATTTCTAGAATCTCTTTCATGTTTTTATTGCTAATTCCCATTGAGGATATATATATTTTTTATTCCTCTCCTGTTGGCAAACTTGCCACCATTGAGATGGATGAAGAACTCCCCCCCCCCTGCCGCTGAGACATTGTATTCTTCTGCCGCTGTCAAAATACACTGGTCAGTGGCTGCAACTGATTGACTGATAGGATCAATGAAACATTTTTCAACATGGGGAAAAATGGGGAATGGGGAAGCGGGGAAACCCACACACTGATCAGCTAGATTTCCATCTAAGTATGGCCAGCTTTATAGAAATTCTTATTAGAAGTAACTCAATCAATTAACCAACCAGAATTCACTCTAAAACCAGACCAATGCAGCTTCTGATGGGTTACTGCGGTTAAGAATTTGCACTGAAGATATTTGTAAACTCTAACATTGAGCTTCCCTTTTTCGCTATTTTTTGTTCCAAATATAACATTGAACGCATCTTTGTTGTTTGTATCTATGGATGAGAAGCATTGTCATCCTAGGCTGCTTGCTCCTGATTTGGACTAGAGAACACTTCCCGCCTTTATCATCTTCATAACATACTGGAGGTCTATAGTCCACAGAGGTGAACTGGGCAGGACTGGTAACAGGGCTTGGGATTTCAGTGCAGCAGAGCCTGCCTTGTCAGCTCACTATAGTAAGTAAGAGGCGCAATGGATTTCTGGCAGATCAACTGGTATTTTCCATTCTTGCAGTGTTTTTAAGGGACAGAACAGAGGGAAAATGGCCATGCACTGCAGAGATGTACTATACCTATATATTGTACATGTTTTAACTATACCCAGACATACATTTTGACAAATTGATAAGCCTATTAATAAAAAGCTGTTCACCATCATATTAAAAGACAAAAAAGAAGACCATTATTTCCCATAATGTTGACTAGATTTCTCTTTTCAATTGAGTTCCTTCATCTAATCGCAAAAAATAACACAGACACCACAAATCCAAAGGATAATTTTAATGCTATATTTATAGTTGATCTTTGATTCGTCACATACCATGACAATGGAAACAAACTGTATATACTATGTGTACTGTACATAAAATGTATGTTTTATTTTTGCAACAATGACATTTTGAGTAAAATTCCAGGACGTCCTGAGGTTTTTTGCACAATATCTGCACATGGTTACATTTTATTCACAGCCAAGTTTAACAGTTTTTCTGTGGTTGAAGCAAAACAAGGCATAAATCTGAGCAAATCCTAGGATACAGTTTTATTAGATGCAAGTGAAATGTGTTAATGCCATCGACATCTTGAATTACAGATGCCGAGGACCACGCACTGTGTTGGTTCACAGTGACAGCCTGACGGTGAGGGTGGAAAGAAAACTGCGGTGGGCAGTGTATTCAACTTAGATTGCTGTGCTGGGAAGGCATCATTTTTTTTAAAACAGTTGTCCACCAATGGCAGACCCTCTGCACCAATGGCAGCCCCCTCAAATCCTAGCCAGTCCACATCATATTCTCTTTCTATGAGAATCATTGGTTGTTTCTGGTCATTAAAGACTGCAGATAGACAGTCTGTAGTATTCAGTCAAAAAAGCCTATCTGTGAACAAGGAGATTCCAAAACCAGAATCTCAGAAGAGCTCTGTAAATATTAGTACTGGATGGACAGAAATACAGATACTTTTGGCAGATCCCAAGTATGTACAGTGGTGTGAAAAAGTGTTTGCCCCCTTCCTCATTTCCTGTTCCTTTGCATGTTTGTCACACTTAAGTGTTTCGGAACATCAAACCAATTTAAACAATAGTCAAGGACAACACAAGTAAACACAAAATGCAATTTGTAAATGAAGGTGTTTATTATTAAAGGTGAAAAAAAATCCAAACCATCATGGCCCTGTGTGAAAAAGTGATTGCCCCCCTTGTTAAAACATACTATAACTGTGGTTGTCCACACCTGAGTTCAATTTCTCTAGCCACACCCAGGCCTGATTATTGCCACACCTGTTCACAATCAAGGCATCACTTAAATAGGAGCTGCTTGACACAGTAAGGTCCACCAGAAGATCCTTAAAAGCTACACATCATGCCGAGACCCAAAGAAATTCAGGAACAATTGAGAAAGAAAGTAATTGAGATCTATCAGTCTGGAAAGGGTTATAAAGCCATTTCCAAAGCTTTGGGAATCCAGCGAACCACAGTGAGAGCCATTATCCACAAATGGCGAAGACATGGAACAGTGGTGAACCTTCCCAGGAGTGGCCGGCCGCCCAAAATTACCCCAAGAGCGCAGCGACGACTCATCCAAGAGGTCACAAAAGACCCCACAACAACGTCCAAGGAACTGCAGGCCTCACTTGCCTCAGTTAAGGTCAGCGTTCATGCCTCCACCATCAGGAAAAGACTGGGCAAAAATGGCCTGCATGGCAGAGTTCCAAGGAGAAAACCACTGCTGAGCAAAAAGAACATCAAAGCTCGTCTCAATTTCTCCACAACACATCTTGATGATCCCCAAGACTTTTGGGACAACATTCTGTGGACCGATGAGACAAAAGTGGAACTCTTTGGAAGGTGTGTGTCCAAGTATATCTGGCGTAGAAGGAACACTGCATTTCAGAAAAAGAACATTATACCAACAGTAAAATATGGTGGTGGTAGTGTGATGGTCTGGGGCTGTTTTGCTGCTTCAGGACCTGGAAGACTTGCCGTGATAAAAGGAACTATGAATTCTGCTGTCTACCAAGAGATCCTGAAGGAGAATGTCCGACCATCTGTTCGTGTACTCAAGCTGAAACAAACTTGGGTTCTGCAGCAGGACAATGATCCTAAACACACCAGCAAGTCCACCACCGAATGGCTGAAGAAAAACAAAATGAAGACTTTGGAGTGGCCTAGTCAAAGTCCTGACCTGAATCCTATTGAGATGTTGTGGTATGACCTTAAAAAGGCCGTTCAAGCTCGAAAACCCTCTAATGTAACTGAATTAGGACAATTCTGCAAAGATGAGTGGGCCAAAATTCCTCCAGGACGCTGTAAAAGCCTCATTGCACGTTATCGCAAACGCTTGGTTGCAGTTGTTGCTGCTAAGGGTGGCCCAACCAGTTATTAGGTTTAGGGGGCAATCACTTTTTCACACAGGGCCATGATGGTTTGGATTTTTTTTCACCTTTAATAATAAACACCTTCATTTACAAATTGCATTTTGTGTTTACTTGTGTTGTCCTTGACTATTGTTTAAATTGGTTTGATGTTCCGAAACACTTAAGTGTGACAAACATGCAAAGGAACAGGAAATGAGGAAGGGGGCAAACACTTTTTCACACCACTGTATTTCAATTGTGGATTATTCAATTTGCCTCAATTTTTTTTCATTTAGGATCAAGCAGGAAGGGGTCAAAACTCCAAACTTTTTTAGCTATTGGTGGCACATTGAGAGATTTTAATTAACTTTGTGCTCTGTTGACACAACAGGAAGTGAGAGGAAATTTCTCCAAAGTGAAGAAGGTTGTCAATAGGACTGGTGTCCACATTGAAAAATGTATTCTCTATTCCTTTTATGGTGACATAGTTTGGATTTTGCTTTACTTCCATTTCTGGTGACAGTGGCCATCAGGAAAAGAGGGGGGGGGTACATCTCCCCAGCAGGGGTTCTAAAACCTTCCTACTCTGCCCAAGACACAAAAAAGGCTTTATTTATTTATTTATTTTCTATTTACGTAGCTCAGCGTTGCTTGTTGATGTCCTGTGAATAAAAAAATTAAACTATAAAAATGACAGCACACAAAGAAGTGCATGATGATATAGTGTGGTGCAACCTCTGAAGAGGAAGGGCCTAGGTCCCTAAACCCTCAGAGGGCAAGGCTCCTGACAGGGGCATGGCATTCTAGGCCACCTTGCTGAAACCCGGTGGACTCCAATCTTTAGGGACCAGCAAAAGTTGGTCCACCAAGCACTGGATGAGAGCTCACCCAAAGAGACCCCTCCAGTTGGGGAAAGGAAAAAAAACACAGATCCTCAGGCTAACTTCAGGGCAGGCCCTGTTTAAAAAAAAAAAAAAAACACATGCAGCGCAAGTGCTCATACATAAATAGCTAAAATAAAAAAATAAAAAAAAAACTGGCAAGTGCAGTGCACATAGCAGACCTTTCGGCCAGTATGACAATTGCTCCTTGCCAAAGGCCTGCCCAAGAAGCATAGTGCCAGAAAAGCAGCCGTCACATGACCTAGTGATAGTAAAATTCTGTGGAGTCCTAAAACCATAGTGTTTTTCTGGCACCCCTGGAACACCACCCCCAGGGCACATCACCAGGAGCTCTTTGCACTTCCCAGTCCCTAACCAGACAAATACAACCACATCCTTCTGTTTGAAGTTAGTGTTATTGAGTATGTTTAAGTAGTATTAAACTCTCTTTTTTCAATTAATCTTTCCCTCTAATTCCACATAGTTAGCAAAAGAATTTTGTTTTATTTTGGTCCCAACAGTGCAGTTTGCCTGCTGGTAACATACCGTATTTGACGCTGTGTCACTCTCCATGCAGCTACCCTGAACTTCCAGTTGGGGAGCATGAGCATGTTACAGAATAATCACAGTGCCAGAAGGGAAACTACTGTCAAAAGCTGGATACACATTATACAATTTTTGTTGTTCAATTTTCTTTAGATCGATCCTTCAACTATGTAGTGCAAAGGCCTGCCCGATTGCATACAATTTGAAAGTGCTTAGGTTTGACCTCATAATATATGGTTTTAAAGAAATCTAAAGGAAAGTTGTACAAGTAAATAGTAAAAAATATTTGTATAGTGTGTAGCCAGCTTAAGATTTGTGGGCGGAGAAAGGGTGTCGTTTACTGTGTTTGCCGCCTGTGTATGTGCGCTCATGGAGCTGTACATGTAAAGCTGTGGTCCCAGCTGGGAGCATGCATTTCAGAGTGGCTCCAGGGGGACTCTGCAAGGCGATCAAAACACCCTGTAAATGAAATGCGGCGTACACACGGTCGGAATTTCCGATGGAAATAGTCCCATAGGAGCTTTTCATCGGATTTTCCGACTGTGTGTATGCCCAACGGTCTTTTTCTGTCGGAATTTCCGACGGACTTTGAATTGAGAACCTGTTCTCAATTTTTCCGACGGAAAACCTTTCTATCGGATTTTCCGATCGTGTGTATGCAATTCCGACAAGCAAAATTCCGACGCATGCTCGGAAACAATTTGACGCATGCTCGGAAGCATTAAACTTCCCTTTTATAGTGCTGTCGAACGTGTTTTATGCCGCTGTGTTACAGACCGTTGGAATTTGGTGTGATCGTGTGTAGGCAAGACAGTTTGAGCGGAATTCCGTTGGAAAAACTGTCAGAGTTTTTTCCGACGAGAATTCCAATCCTGTGTATGCGGCATAAGTCTATTGGTCAAGTTCTTCTAGTTTGGCTTTTGCACAAAAGTAAGCATTGACAAGGAAACTAGTAAGCAATTTATCAACCCCATAAGTTATTACTGCTGAAAGGCCCCTTTCACACTGACGGACCAATCGGGTCTGCCTGCCAATTTTTCAGGTAGACATGATTGGACCATCCATAGCTCTCTATAGAGCAGCGGATCTCAACGAACATGTGTTCATTGACACCTGCTGATATCTGATCCTGTCTGCTAAAAACAGACAAATGGGGATCTGTTCCCCATCCGTCTTGCGGATCGGATGACAGTCAGATGGAAACGAAGAGTGGGCTGTGTCCCTGTCTGCTCTGCATGAGCAGAGGACCATCAGATGGGGACCATCAGCAAGATCCCCTGCTGATCAGTGTAAAAGGGCTCTTATGCTTTATAGATTAAGAGATTATTAATTCTGGGCTCTGTAATACATGCATATTTTCCCATGTCTGTCTCCTTAAAAATTCTGTAAATAAAGGAAAATACCCGTTGACCTGTCAAAAAATCCAGTGTGCTCCTAACTTCCTGGTTGCGCTGACAACTCTGCCCATCATGTGCTGAAATCCCATGTAGCTGGAGTTCTGCTGCATTACAGAATTCCTCCCCTTATCTAATCTCCATAACATAAGAGGTAGATATTTTGTAGTCCAGCAAATCAGAACTCAGCATGGCTGACTATGTTGCTTGGGAATTCAGTGCAGAAGAGTCACCATTGTCAGGTTACAACAGGAGGTTAGGAGCTCACTGAACTTCTGGAATCAAGAAAAAAACGATTTTATTTTTGTCTCAAAAGACCTCATAGAGGAACAGTATATTAAACCCATCACTCCATGGTGAGAATTGCTAAGCTTCAGGTCTAACACAAACTTTTCTCATGCAGGAATTTGAAGTACCCCTAATGTGAAGAAAATCATTGACTCGTGGTATTGTCTGTTGGGAGGTGTGCTGTTATCCCCCTCTTATAATGCATGGTTTATGTTTAAAGCATCTTTTATCAATGTAAAAAATATTATAATTTCAAATTTTTCTTTGTTTTACTCCTTCCCTTGCAGCCAGCGCTGAGGAAATCACACATCATTTTATATCCCAATCTTTCGGCTTCTATGTTCCAAATTGCAGTTCCCGCACACATACTTTCCTTCTATAATTGGCTTCCATAAAGCATGTACTGGCTGGTTTTACAGAAAGACTGAAGGCGAAATGACAATTCAGACAATTTCCTGCAGGCAGAAGCAGCCCATTGTCATTTCTATTACAAAATATGATCTATAGGAAAAAACACTGCAGCCCTTTCACATTTCTACAACCTTATGTAACTAAAAGAATTAAATGAAAACACTTTTTAAAAGAGGTATTACTTACACTGGTCATGATATACAGTACCCAATAGTGGTTAATCACATTTCAGTGGATTTGTTCTGTAATGTTGAAAATGTTTCACCACTAAACCAGTTGGCTTCCTGAGTTCCAGCGATGCAAGTACAGGAAAATACCTGGTAATCCTGCCAGAAATCCAAGAAACTCTGATCGTGTGTAGAGAATTCCGACGCACAAAGTTCCACGCATGCTCAGAAGAAATTTGGAGATGAAAGCTATTGGCTACTGGCCCGTCGTACGTTTTATATGTCACTGCGTTCTGAACAATCGGATTTTCCGACAACTTTGTGCGACCGTGTGTATGCAAGACAAGTTTCGGCCAAAATCCGTAGGATTTTGTGGTCGGAATGTCCGACCCTGTGTACAAGGCAGTACACCTAAAAACCTTCCCACATACTGTGTGTAGTGAAGTGGCTCTTGGGAGATGTAGCTCTAGTGGGTGTGCCTACATCAATAGGAACTGACCTCTTAGCACATGCCCTTGCAAGAATTTTACAAGCCTGTTTCTTGTTACAGATGCAAGACAAAGAGAAGTAATAATGGGACATGATTTAGAGGAGACAGAGGGAAGTTGAGGTTAAATGTGGGTAATGCCTGGGCACGCACTGCAACCCAATCACCATGGTTTCATGAAAGGCTATAGGGATGGATGAATTTACTGTTTGTATGAATTTGTGTTGGGTTCACTGAATCCTTCTTGAAACATGTGGTCTATGGGGTCGAATCTTGATACAAAATTCTGGCCATTTTCAAGCTTAATAGGCAAGGTATTGTCAAAAAGGTCATGATGAGTATAGCACTTCCATTGGGAACATTTATCAAAGGAAAACATTTTTAAAAAATACAGCACTGTTGGGAAATGGTCCTTTTATTGCAACAACTTCAGGACAATGCAAAAACACTAAACTTTCAAATTGCATGCTTGGAAGATACTGTTAAGCTGTAAATCATATTACATAACAGTATAATTATTAGAGACAGTGTCAGCGACATTGTATTCTGGCATCACATATTTTAGATGTATATTTGATTTAACCTTTACATTTAGCTTAGCTTAAATACAGATGAACCACCCCAATCAAGTTTAATAGTAATTGGCTGCCGTTTTAACTTGCAATAAAAATAAGAGCTCATTGTCTGAGTTACAATAGACACAAATATTGTTCAGTGGCTGGACAGTATATAAGCAGCTTGGTTAGGCCACAGTATAACAGGGAGAAACTGCCTGCCCTTCTTAAAACTTTGAAACTCAACTCAACCACCAGCCCACCATCATCATTAACAACCGTTCCATACAAGGTTTTTGCAGGAGCAGAGGAAAATAAATTCCCCCACATTTCCCACATGCCCAATGCCTTTATGCAGGCTTGGCACTTTAACTTCTTCCATACTAGCTGGTAAAATTAGCCCCCTTACTCTAGTTCAGGGCCTGACCAGTCCCACAATAACATTTCCCATCCAGCATTACTATTATTTTATTTAAAAAACACATTATTGACCTATTTTTATATTTTTCATTTTTTTTCCCTCGAAAGGCTGTCCCTGCCCTTGTGAGGCAAACAGGACAGGTACAGTAAGGCTTTAACTAAATTGCTTACAAGCGATCACATCCATGGATTTCTGAGTGCCAAGGATGTACTAGACATGTGCACTGCCAAAAAATGTGTTTGCTATCATTTCATTCGTTTTTTTTTTTTTTGTCTTTCGGGTCATTTGTTATGATCAAAATTCATTATTTCGAATAAATAAAAAAATCACAAAATTTGTAAATCACAAAATTTGTAAATCCAAAAATTTGTAAATCCAAAAATTTGGAAATCTGAAAATCTGAAAATAAGAAAGAAAATCCGAAAATAAGAACGAAAATCCAAAAATAAGAACGAAAATCAGAAAATACGAAAATACGAAAATCTGAAAATACGAAATAATAACTAACTAATAATAACTATTAAATTATAGATATTGGAATTTCCTTTTAAATTTGGCTGTTAGTGAATGTAATGCTTACAAATGCATACGAAGTTACGAATTATCCGAAATAACGAATGCCGCATCTAAACGGATGGAACGTAACAAATTAATAATAATAAATAATATGAATAAAACGTTTTTATTATTATTATTAATTTGTTACGCTCCATTCGTTTAGATGTGGCATTCGTTATTTCAGATAATTTGTAACTTCAGATAAATTCATATTTATTGCATTCACTAACAGCCAAATTTGAAAGGAAATTCCAATACCTATAATTTAATAGTTAGTAATAGTTATTATTAGTCAGTTAATATTTCAGATTTTCGATTTTTATGGGTTTTCTAGCTTTCGGATTTTAGTTTTAGATATTTAGATTTTTGAATTTTCGAATTTACGAATCTTCGAATTTCGAAAAAAAAAAAAAAAAATGGGTTAAACGGGTTTTTGTTAATTTGAGTATTTCTGAATTAACTAATTTGTCGAATTGAGTTGAAAAATGTATTTGTAACAAAACTAATTGCACATGTCTAGGATGTACCACTGGCTCAAGTTGGCCCAATATGGGCTCAATGTACTAACCTGAACTGCTGCACATGTCATGTTAGGAAGGGTCTTCACTGCAGTGAGGGGGGAGATTTGTGACTGAGAAGCTGACTTTTAATGAAAACAGATCAGACCTGGATCACGGAGGGCTACCAAACCCCAACTGCAGATTTTACTGATAAAACAATACATATATATATATACCGTATCAGTATATCGGCGTATAACATGCACCCCAAGTTTAGGAGGAAATTTTAAGGAAAAAAACTTTTTAAGGAAAAAAACTTACATTTACACGCCCATTAATGCAGCCTTATCAGTGTCCATCTGCAGCCTTGCACAGCGTCCATCTGCATGCTTGTCAGTGTCATTTGCAGTCTTGCAGCCTTCTCAGTGTCATTTGCAGCCTTGCATCCTTGTCGGTGTCATTTGCAGCCTTGCATCCTTGTCAGTGTCATTTGCAGCCTTGCATCCTTGTCAGTGTCATTTGCAGCCTTGCATCCTTGTCAGTGTCATTTGCAGCCTTGCAGCCTTCTTAGTGTCATTTGCAGCCTTGCAGCCTTCTTAGTGTCATTTGCAGCCTTGCAGCGTCCATCTGCAGCCTCCTCAGTGTCATTTGCAGCCTTGCCCAGGCTGCAGTTAAACTTCAGTGACATGTCAGTGTCACTGCAGTTTGAAAATTGGCGCCATTGGCCTTTCTCGGCAGCTTTTGGACGATCTCGGCAGCTTTCGCCTGTCTTCGGCCGCTCTCGGCCGCCTTCGGCCTTTCTAGGCAGCTTTCAGCCGACGAGAACGGCGGAAAGCTGCCGAGGACGGCCGAAAGCTGCCGAGAAAGGCCGAAAGCTGCCAAGAATGGCCAAAGGTGGCCGAAAGCTGCCGAGAACGGCCAAAAGCTGCCGAGAGAGGCCGAAGGCGGGCAAAAGCCACTTAGAAGGGCCGAAGACGGCTGAAAGCCGCCCAGAGGCTCACAAACGGCGGGGGATCGGCGTATAACACGCACCCCTGATTTCCCCCGATTTTAAGGGGAAAAAAGTATGTGTTATACGCCGATAAATACGGTATATATATATATATATATATATATATATATATATATAAAATCTCACAAAAGTGAGTACACTCCCTCACATTTTTGTAAATATTTTATTACGTCTTTTCATGTGACAACACTGAAGAAATTACACTTTGCTAAAATGAAAAGTAGTGAGTGTACAGCTTGTCTGACAGTGTAAATTTACTGTCCCCTCAAAATAACTCAACACACAGCAATAGATGTCTAAACCGCTGGCAACAAAAGTGAGTACACCCCTAAGTGAAAATTAGCAATTAGCCATTGTCCCTCCCCAGAGTCATGTGACTCGTTAGTGTTACAAGTTCTCAGGTGTGAATGGGGAGCAGGTGTGTTAAATTTGGTGTTATCACTCTCACTCTCTCATACTGGTCACTGGAAACTCAACATGGCACCTCAAGGCAACGAACTCTCTGAGGATCTGAAAAAAAAATTGTTGCAGCATGATGGCCAAGACCATACAGCGGTTTAACAGGACAGGTTCCACTCAGAACAGGCCTCGCCATGGTCGACCAAAGAAGTAGACTGCACATGCTCAGCGTCAAATACAGAGGTTTTCTTAGGGAAATAGACGTATGAGTGCTGCCAGAATTGCTGCAGAGGGTGAAGGGGTGGGGGTCAGTCTGTCAGTGCTCAGATCATACACCGTAGACTGCATCAAATTGGTAAACATAGCTGTCGTCCCAGAAGGAAGCCTCGATGATGCACAAGAAAGCCCGCAAACCGTTTGCTGAAGATAAGCAGACTAAGGACATGGATTACTGGAACCATGTCCTGTGGTCTGATGAGACCAAGATAAACGTATTTGGCTTAGATGGTGTCAAGTGTGTGTGGAGGCAACCAGGTAAGAAGTACAAAGACAAGTGTGTCTTGCCTACTGTCAAGCATGGTGGTGGGAGTATCATGGTCTGGGGCTGCATGAGTGCTGTTGGCACCGGGGAGCTACAGTTCATTGAGGGAACCATGAATGCCAACATGTACTGTCTGTGATATACTGAAGCAGAGCATTATCCCCCCCCCCCCCCCCCCTTCAGAGACTGGGCCACAGGGCAGTATTCCAACATGATAACGACCCCAAACACCCCTCCAAGATGACCACTGGCTTGCTAAAGAAGCTGAGGGTAAAGGTGATGGACTGGCCAAGCATGTCTACAGACCTAAACCCTATTGAGCATCTGTGGGGCATCCTCAAAGGGAAGGCGGAGGAGTGCAAGGTCTCTAACATCCACCAGCTCCGCAATGTCATCATGGAGAAGTGGAAGAGGACTCCAGTGGCAACCTATGAAGCTCTGGTGAACTCCATGCCCAAGAGGGTTAAGGCAGTGCTGGAAAATAATAATGGCCACACAAAATATTGACACTTTGGGCCCAGTTTGGACATTATCACTTAGAAGCAGTATGTAACGCTAAGATAGAATGAGAGTTAAGAAACCAGAAACCAATTTCTTATACATCATACCCTTCTCTATACTTTATTGACACTGGCTGCGATCACGCAGCTATGTTGCCCGGCGCGGGTAAGACAGTGCGCATGCGCCAAACTTTGTAGTGCGCATGCGCCGTCTTTCGTTCCCATTATGCATTCCCCATCTATATGCCTTCCTGTTTGCGCTCCAGCTTGGAGCGCAGGCGGACCGGCAGAACTCAATACCCGCGTCGGTGACGTCACAACGCTGTACGCGACTCCTCCCACTCTGGGCGTGCTCGCGCCAAGCGCCGCCCCGTCAGAGGTCCTATGGGGAACACAAACAGTGCGATTGGGCGCTTCTCCTTCTCTTCTAGCCAATCCCAGTCAGCTATTCCTACGCACCACGAGGCGTACACACACAGCTGACAGTAATTACTTCACTGCATTTAAACTGCCCGCCATGGAGGGCTTACATATGCTGTCTACTCGTTGGCGTTCACTGACAACCTCCCCAGACATTTTGAGACTCAGGTAACAAACTTTTATGCCATTTCTTTCATTTTTATGGCCGCCCATGCCATGCTACCATTTACTTATAAATCTATATCTCTCATTCTATCTTAGCATTACATACTGCTTGGCTATACGCCTACAAGACACGGGCCCACAGCCTCTCTCTTGTCTAGGACCTTGCAACTGCCTGAACCCATTGCAGCCTGCTGTCCAGCTATATGGCAACGTTTACTTTGCTTTTATCTCGCACAGAGACTATTCCAGTGCATATACCCATTGTCTGAGCCCATATTTTGGCCTCTCACCTCTTCTGGTACTTTCTTAAACAAATATTGCATGTGAGTACCATATCTATAATATTAATATACCATACCGCTCTATATGGCAAAAAAACAAACAGTATTTTGTTGCAAACTTTATACTAATGTACTAATCTTTGATTTATTCACACATTATAGATGTGAAACAAAAGGATATTAAACTGCCTTGAAAAAGGACTAAAGTCCGAAACATGTTGGCGTTTCTCCTGAAAATATACGCATAATGCAAGTTTTCCTTGTCTCAACATTTTATGTTCATGCTGTTACATGTCAGAAAAACTATATATGCTATTTTGTATGTCGTGATATTTGAACATTTTGTAATGTATATCATATGCATTGATATGTGTCTCTTTCAATAAATTCACACATTTTTTTTGAATTGCATATACCTCATCAGTGTCTATCTCTACCCTAAGCCTCCCCTAGGGGTATTTGGCTGTGTATATGCACACAAGGCCTGCAATATTTAGTTTCTCATGAAATTGGGATGCGATAGACCACTCATACTCTACCAAACTCTGCCCAACAATTTTTTCTTCCTTTGTAAATGCTTTTTTTCCTGTGTGTGAGTTTCAACTTTCTGTTCCTCCTCTAGAAGCTTGCCCCCATCATCCGAGCCGGTCTGACTGGGGGTTAGTCAGCGTGCTCGCCCCCTCCCTTGGGACTACATCCCTGCGGGGAGACGCTGTGTGCGCTCACAGGCACAGGAGGCAGGGGAGCCTTCCTTTAAAGCCGAAAACCCGGAAGTTGAGGAGAACATACAGAGAGGAAAGGAGGAAGTGCAGATAAAGCCTATTTATCTAACAGGTAAATATTTTTTTTCGGCAGAAATAACAGCTAGATTCATGATCTATATAGCATATAGATCAGATATTGCCAAAATATTTTTTAGCTTTACAACCCCTTTAAGTATATACATTTTTTTTTTACACAGGTTAGTCAGCATTGGTGGTAGGAGTGGGTAGGGAAAATGTTTAGTACTAGTTAGGTTTAGGCTGCAATTCTACTTTAACATGATAATATCAGTGGTAAAGCCTATGTTTATTTTGATTGCTAGTTTTTATGACAATAGCAGCTGGCTCTACTGATAGAAGGATCCTTGTGCAATTTGTCCTTGTCTCCCTCAATCTCCTACTTTAACATCATCTTGTTAAATGCTCTCCCAAAGAAACTGTTAGTTTGTTATGCACAGGCATATTTCACTGTAGTCAATTATTAAATATTATATTCTGTGAAAAAACAATTGCAATTAACAACAATGAAGAACTATGTCCTGTAAAAAAAATACACATGCATTCTGTTATTACTGTAGCGCATGTTGACGTGGACAAGCTATATAGAGACTGCAAGACATCAGCAGAATTTAGATGTAACAAAAGATGAAAAAAATTATAATTCTCCAAGATATAGAACATTTTGCTATCTACAGTACATGACATTTAGTGAAGGTGGACCTCTACTTTAAAAGACCTGCCAGTGCTCAAAAGCCTTAGGCTCTGTTCACACCTAGGTGATTTGAATTATGGTTGGAATCGCCACGATTCTGCCCCGCAATTCCAGAATTGCAGCAGAACGTGGGACACATTTGCAATGCCATTATTTCTTAATGGCAACCCAAATGTCATTCGATTTTGCCGCGATTGTCGAGCGACAAAACGTGCTACAATCGTGGCAAAAATATTACCGCCAAACACTTGGTACATGAGCTTCTTTGAAACATTTTTGAAGCGGAGGAAGGCTCATTCAAATGAATGGTGCTGCTCCAAAAACGCTCCACTAAAAAACACAAAAATGCTTAAAACACACACTGCAGCAGGTGTAAATGGAGCCTTACACTAATCTCTACTTAAGCGGTTTATCAGCAGCTTTCCCTATTGCAACAAAATCACATTGTCAATATGGCTACTATGATATTTTATAGTAAGTAATCTGGCTTATCCAAAAAAAAATGATGCCCCTTTCAGATGGGCGTTCTGATCAGTTCCGCCTATCAGTTTTTCAGGAGGACCTGATTGAAAGATCCATTCATCCCTATGGACAGGTGGGTGATAATGGTCTTGTGTTCATTTACACCTGCCTACCTCCAGGTCCGATCAGGCCCATTAAAATAAAAATGGGAGAGGATTCTGTCGGAGATAGCCAGGTGTAAATAGACAGTGGAGTTCGTTTACACTCAGACACTCATAGAGGAGAGCAGACTCTGCCCATGTCCATGTTGCAGATACTGGGCAGACAATCATCCGCCTGCTCTGCTCCAATCAGTAGGGGATCAGCTCACAGATCCCCTGCTGATCGCAAAGGAATCTGCCCCATGTGAAAGTGGCCTAAATCTTCTGCTAAGCCAGCTGACCTAAGTTCAAAGGCCAGGCAGTGCATTACTTCTTCTATGGTGAATTCCCCCATTATTTGGATGGGTCTGCGAACACCGAATGTAGAATTTGCTGCAAGATAGTAGTCCAAATTTACTTCAGTCAAATGGCAAAATTTCAATTAAATGTCCCAGCTTTCATCAGAGGAAAAGTTCCCAATTTTACTCATCCCTTTTTTTATAAACATAAAAAAAGTAAAATTGACCCCCAAACCATTTAGTTTCCTTTTAAAAAGACTAAAGCGGTTGGATTTCTGATACATCCTTTTCAAGCCTCTTCAAGGGTGAAGGGCACAGCTCTGCAGATCAGTGGATAAAGCCCTGGGTACAGTACCATCCTTGTTACTCAGAATTCTGTATTGTCTACCACCTCCTCTGTATCACACAGACATTCCTCAGCTGGTGCAGCTCTCTCACAGAACAGAGGGGGATTCGTGTGTTTCCGCGGCTGTACGAGGGCGTGGAGCATAACTGGATGGACCTATGTCTGTGAAAGGGGACCTTTGTGTTGTGCCTTGGTGTTACTTTACAAAGGATTCTATTACCAGGATGATTTTTTTTTATCGGTTGCAAAGATGGCTGATACAACGGCATTGTCTGGAATTACAACCATCTAGACAGCGATGATATCACAATGCACTGTCGGATAAGCTAAAATTCTCTATGATAGGTGAATATAACCTTTTAAGATGGAACAATGGTTTAATTAAAAAGAAAAGTATTGTTTCCAAGTCTAGAGATGGTAAAAGTGCATCCATGGGAAAATAAAAACTTGAAATATATGATGTAGTCTGTCACCAGCATTAACACAGCAGTTTTTGTCTTTGTTTCCCCCCTGTAAAATAGTTTTATATCCTGTTGCTCCTGCCAGCAAATCAGTTTTTCCCACTCCCTGTAATAGGCCAATCTGTCCAGCAGTAGTTTTTGTTACAGGGGTTGTGACAAACCATTTAAAATTATAGGGGTTGTTTGCAATGGTCAGCTGTTATTCATGTGGATTAAACATTTTTCCTTCCAAAAGAAAGCAAAATTTGTTGCTGTAACTGCTTGAAAAGTGTAAGCTAGGAACTTTGTGCTCAACTGGCGTCTGCGGCCGATCTATGGAAATCCCGCCCTAGCCCTACAAACAAAAAGGACGCCATTGCTGCAGAACTGGATCTATTGGCCTCTGAACGGTGTAACATGGGGGTGTTTTAACTCAAGTGAAAAGATGCATTTTTTAATGCAGTGAGTCCTCATCAGACAGGCATATATAGTTAAGGGCCTGGTAGCCCACGTTTATTGAAAAAACAAAAGTCCATCCAGAAGTCCCACGCAGGGGTTTAACTTCATTAAGCATTCATAAATGAAAAACATACCAAGCCACCTGGCTCTCTCTTGTCAGCAGTTCCTCTGCTTGCTCTCAACAGAGTTGATTCCTTCCAGTCCCCTGGACTCACTGGCTTCCTTAGTCTTCCAGACTACTCAAGGCTGTCCCTCCTTTCCCAGTCTCTGGGCAAAGAATATCCCTTACACAGGGATGACCCCTCCACAGGTCTGTCTTCATGCAGCAGCAAGCTGCTCACACTCCACCATCCTCCACTCATTAGCCCCTCATTATATGGTCTGTGTGCAGCTGGGCACACACCTTGTTTGCCATCCTCAAGACCCGGACACAGTTGGAGATCCCATCCAGGACTAGCAAAATCTGGAGAAAACTGACAGAGCAGTTTTCTCCATTTAAATTCTATAGTCTGCAGATATGCAAACTCTGGATCTCCTTTACCTCCAATTTCAAAGGGACAGAGCTTCGCTCTGCCACATATCCCCCCCCTTTGTTTCGATCCGGAGGGAGGAACACCAGCACCCGTCATGGTTGGGACACCTCTGTGCTGGCTGTCAGCCACGTAGGCCCAACCTTTTTTCCGGGTGCGCTTCCAGGCACGTCCCACCCTGGATCTTAACAGGGTCCTATATTTTCCCATCCTCAGCCTTCTTCTTGGGTCCCTGGGCTTAATCATTTTTTTGGGGGAAACTCTGCTTTCCCTGATCCCACCTTTAAACTCACTGACATCAGCTTTAACCTTCAATATACACCAGTACAACCTCCTCACTTTGGCATGACCATGCAAGCTGCCACCCACATGGGCCAAATCTTGTCCCATCAGGTGAATTTCTCCACGTCCCCTTGCTGCATCTACTTGGGCTTTACAAAGACACTCCCATGCTTTTTTACGAGTGCCCTTCCAAAAGCGAAGTTTTCCCACTTCTCTTGGGCCTACACTAGTCCTTTTACCAATCTTGGTACCTTTTTGCACATGAGGTTGATTTCTGAATTTTACGGATCCAGTACCATTAAGGTTATAAAGTGCTCCCTCAATTTCCACTAGACCACCCCTTTGCTCTTTACTTAATTTAGAAGGAACCACATTTTTAAACCCTGGTTTAATGATAAGTGGGGGCTCTTTTATTAGGGTGACACTGGTCCCTCTCTGTACTCCAAGTACGGGCACCCTCTTACTGTCCAAACTTAGCGTCACTTGTTTCCTCATGTACACTGCATGCTTATTTTTGTCAGTTTCATCACCAACATCCTCATATGACTGCAGCCTCGTCCTAGTCTCCCTCTGAAGGACATACTGACTGTCTTGCGACTTTAAACTTTTAAAGTCATGCGACACCTTGCTGAGCTTTGGGCCATTTTCCTGCAACCATTGTTTATAACGATCCTTCTCAGACCTTAGAAATTTCTCAGACCTCAGGAAACCTTCCCCAGAAATACCCTCCTGAACCTGTAGGGGGCCTAATTCTGCTGTATCTTTTACTTCTCCTGTGTCAATCATACCATTCCCTATCTCATTACAATTTTCAGGGTTTGCTACAACCAGATCAACTTAACCAAGATCTTCAGGTCTACCATTATTTTTGTGGTCACCCATGGTAACCAAACCCTTACAAATTGACAATGAGCTGCATGTTTCATCACGGTCAGAAATATCAATGCATTTGTCATATTTCATTTCACTCATGTTCGGCAGGGCAGTGTCTGAAGAGGAACTGCATCCAGCGGAGTGGTTGTCCACGGCAGCTTCACTATCCACCAACTCCACTGGCCTGAGATCCTCTGCCAACAACTGTCCTGACTCCTGACCATCTTCCCATAAAGCATTTGGACCTGTGACTACAATCACTTCATTTATTGCTGTGCCATCTGGCACTTCCACCAACACATTTGGCACGGCATTATCCATTATCACATCATTGGGCCCTTTGTGGATCACAGACATGACCTCTTCTGTGCGTTCGCCCTTACTTGGCGTTTCCATCTCATGAGCACCATCATCTGCAGTAGCAAGTGCATCCTTGCATACAAGTTGCTCTGCAGGTCCTTCATCATCTGGCACTGCAGAAGTCATGTCTGCTTCACTTTTACCAACAGAGGCCTTTTCCAACAAAGCCAACAGGCTTTTTGTCCACCTGTCCCAGTCTGTTATCTCTGTGCTCCCAGAGGTACCACGCAGTACCGCTCCTACTGCACAAGGAGACTCAGAGGGACAGAGTGGTTCAGCAACAGACACATTGCACATATCACTTTGGTTCAAATAAGATTTTGGCACTACATTTTTAACCATAGCAGACAGCAATACCACACCTTCACCACCTTGCTCTGGTGGCGCTTCATAAAACGCATTCGAGCTTTGATACCGGTCGTTGCTAGACTGCATTAACCCATTTCCACCATGAGTGTTTTCAAACATTTCAGTTTTAACATTTAACATCCTGTCATCACTATGTTCAGGTACCCTCTTATCCCTCAGAGCAGCACCAAAGTTGCCCCAGGCAACCTCCGGCTCCAAAACGCAGAGCTCCCTGGGGGTTTCTAGGGGCACCTCTATGGCCTTCTTCACAGTTGCTAGGGGAGATAGCACATCTTTAACCGCATTCACAGCAGGGTTATCTCTAGTGAGCTGCACTAGACCATTAGCAACTGGACCATTCACTTTAGCCAACACAATATTAGCAGTTTTACCCATCATATTGTCACATTCAAGTTTACCACTTGCCTCCCCACTGGACAGGGCACTGCAGCGAGGCAAGTCCTTTTCCAAACAGACAGTGGATCTCCCATTTGGGGTCACTTCCACTCCAGTGTGCACAGTCACATATTCAGTCTCTTCTATGCATTTACCAGCACCAGTCTTTTTCAACATCAACCCAGCGGTTCCAGCCATTATTTCATTAAAGACAGTCTTACCCACCGCAGTAGTAGGGGTCACCATCTTCATTTGAGTACGTTGTCTCACAAACCAGTCCTCTGCTGCACTTTTACTGGCCCACTCTCCCTGGTGGCCACCGGATGAAATTACAGCAGGCATCTCCAACTGTTTAGCACCCCCTGCCGACACAACAGGAAAATCCTCATTGCCAGGGGTGACTGCAAACATATTTGCACAGGAATCTGGGCCTGGAGATAACGACCTTTGCTCCTGGTAATTTTGAAATGCATACACATCTTTAGGTGGATGCTTAGCTACAGGGGCGTAACTAGAAATCACAGGGCCCCATAGCAAAATGTTGTTTGGGCCCCACCCCCCCTCAAAAAAAAAAAAAAATTGAACTGTGCAAAACAGATGACAGTCTGACTCCCACTCCCTACCTCTTGTTCAGACTCCAGAGCCTCCTCATGTGCCAAAAACGATGTCCCTTCACAGGTGCGCTCGAGCGTTCTGCCAGCCAGCGGAGTGCTTCCTTACATCTCAGGTCCCCAGCCAGCGGAGTGCCTCCTTACATCTCAGGTGTCCTCAGGCAGCGGAGTGCCTCCTTACATCTCAGGTGTCCCCAGGCAGCGGAGTGCCTCCTTACATCTCAGGTGTCCCCAGGCAGCGGAGTGCCTCCTTACATCTTAGGTCCCCAGCCAGCGGAGTGCCTCCTTACATCTCAGGTGTCCCCAGGCAGCGGAGTGCCTCCTTACATCTTAGGTCCCCAGCCAGTGGAGTGCTTCCTTACATCTCAGGTGTCACTGTCCCCAGCCAGCGGAGTGCCTCCTTACATCTCAGGTCCCCAGCCAGCGGAGTGCCTCCTTACATCTCAGGTGTCCCCAGCCAGCGGAGTGCCTCCTTACATTTCAGGTGTCCCCAGGCAGCGGAGTGCCTCCTTACATCTCAGGTGTCCCCAGGCAGCGGAGTGCCTCCTTACATCTCAGGTGTCCCCAGCCAGCGGAGTGCCTCCTTACATCTCAGGTGTCCCCAGCCAGCGGAGTGCTTCCTTACATCTCAGGTGTCCCCAGGCAGCGGAGTGCTTCCTTACATCTCAGGTGTCCCCAGCCAGCGGAGTGCTACCTTACATCTCAGGTGTCCCCAGGCAGCGGAGTGCCTCCTTACATCTTAGGTCCCCAGCCAGTGGAGTGCTTCCTTACATCTCAGGTGTCACTGTCCCCAGCCAGCGGAGTGCCTCCTTACATCTCAGGTCCCCAGCCAGCGGAGTGCCTCCTTACATCTCAGGTGTCCCCAGCCAGCGGAGTGCCTCCTTACATTTCAGGTCCCCAGCCAGCGGAGTGCCTCCTTACATCTCAGGTCCCCAGCCAGCGGAGTGCCTCCTTACATCTCAGGTGTCCTCAGGCAGCGGAGTGCCTCCTTACATCTCAGGTGTCCCCAGCCAGCGGAGTGCCTCCTTACATTTCAGGTCCCCAGCCAGCGGAGTGCCTCCTTACATCTCAGGTCCCCAGCCAGCGGAGTGCCTCCTTACATCTCAGGTGTCCCCAGGCAGCAGAGTGCCTCCTTACATTTCAGGTGTCCCCAGGCAGCGGAGTGCCTCCTTACATTTCAGGTGTCCCCAGCCAGCGGAGTGCCTCCTTACATCTCAGGTGTCCCCAGCCAGCGGAGTGCCTCCTTACATCTCAGGTGTCCCCAGCCAGCGGAGTGCTTCCTTACATCTCAGGTGTCCCCAGCCAGCGGAGTGCTTCCTTACATCTCAGGTCCCCAGCCAGCGGAGTGCCTCCTTACATCTCAGGTCCCCAGCCAGCGGAGTGCCTCCTTACATCTCAGGTGTCCCCAGGCAGCAGAGTGCCTCCTTACATCTCAGGTGTCCCCAGCCAGCGGAGTGCCTCCTTACATTTCAGGTGTCCCCAGGCAGCAGAGTGCCTCCTTACATTTCAGGTGTCCCCAGGCAGCGGAGTGCCTCCTTACATTTCAGGTGTCCCCAGCCAGCGGAGTGCCTCCTTACATCTCAGGTGTCCCCAGCCAGCGGAGTGCCTCCTTACATCTCAGGTGTCCCCAGCCAGCGGAGTGCCTCCTTACATCTCAGGTGTCCCCAGCCAGCGGAGTGCCTCCTTACATTTCAGGTGTCCCCAGGCAGCAGAGTGCCTCCTTACATTTCAGGTGTCCCCAGGCAGCAGAGTGCCTCCTTACATCTCAGGTGTCCCCAGCCAGCGGAGTGCCTCCTTACATCTCAGGTGTCCCCAGGCAGCGGAGTGCCTCCTTACATTTCAGGTGCCCCCCCCCCCATTGAAGCCCTTCTATATCCCAACAGCACAGCAGTGTCTCCCAGGGGAGAACAAAATAGAGGCGGAGCCGGCCGGCTACAATAGAAATTGAGCTGCGGCACCGCCCACTCCCCACCCCTTTCAACAGCAGGTCACAGATGACAGACAGACCGGGGGCGAGGGGTGGGCGGCGCCACAGCTCTATTTCTACTGTAGCAACTGAGCAGGCTCCCTGTCTAACTCGTCTGGTCTTCGGGAAAATGGCGGCCGGCGGAGACAATATCTCCGCCGGCCGCGGACCTCTAGCGGCGGCAGCGGCGGCGGCAGGGAAAAAGTAAAAGTTTGTCAACTAGGATGGGGCCCTACTTGGCTGCGGGCCCCATAGCAAATGCATGGGTCGCTATGGCGGTAGTTCCGCCACTGCTTAGCTACATATGCCCTGTAGCTCCTCCTTTCCTTTGGCAATCTTTCTCCCGTTGCCATGGGAAACCGCACTCTCCCAGCAGAGCTTTGCTGATTCTCCCAAACTCTTTGATGCATTGTGGCTTTCAACTTGCCACTACTCTCTGCAGGCAATACTTTTCTCATATGGTCTGCAGACTTGACATCACCACCGTTGCTATGGGCAACCACATACCTCTCCAACTTCCAGTCAGGCTTTCGGTCCATGATGCGATGGAACTCTCCTCTAAAAAGGATTTCCTCTTTAAACTTGCGGTAGTCATCCTGGTCCCCATCCATCAAATGGTAAACCGACTGGAACTCTATCCGTAATAAGGTTTGCAACAGTTTTGGCCACCAGTCCCTAGGCCATTTTCTCTTTACAGCAACTTTTTTCAAATCTTACAAGGAAGTCCCCAACCTCCTCTGTAGGCAGCATGGGTTGCATATAGTCAGAGGCCAAGATCTGAGCCCCTTGCACTGCACCACACTCTTTGCGATTCTGCTTGAACCATTCATTCACTGTCTCACACATCACTGGCCCCTTTTGACTGGCCCTCCAAGGCGGAGACATCTTCTCAGGCCACGCTGAGCTCACTTCACCTTTAACTTGATTTAACATGAACTTCTTGTGTTTTGACTGCCTCATCCTTGCAGTCACATGCACAGCAGCTTGTTACACAGTTCACAGCATAGAAAAAAAAAAAAAAAAAAATTCTCACAAGTGCACTACCTGCACACAATGCAACACAGTCAATTGAACTCCTGTGCAATGCAGTTTGCCTGGCTGCCACACACAGCTAGCAGCAGTTCCTGAAATGACTCACCACTGGCGCAGAGACCGGATTTCACCGTCTGTATGCCCGCATTCTCCACCACTTGTAACATGGGGGTGTTTAACTCAAGTGAAAAGATGCATTTTTTAATGCAGTGAGTCCTCATCAGACAGGCATATATAGTTAAGGGCCTGGTAGCCCACGTTTATTGAAAAAACAAAAGTCCATCCAGAATTCCCACGCAGGGGTTTAACTTCATTAAGCATTCATAAATGAAAAACATACCAAGCCACCTGGCTCTCTCTTGTCAGCAGTTCCTCTGCTTGCTCTCAACAGAGTTGATTCCTTCCAGTCCCCTGGACTCACTGGCTTCCTTAGTCTTCCAGACTACTCAAGGCTGTCCCTCCTTTCCCAGTCTCTGGGCAAAGAATATCCCTTACACAGGGATGACCCCTCCACAGGTCTGTCTTCATGCAGCAGCAAGCTGCTCACACTCCACCATCCTCCACTCATTAGCCCCTCATTATATGGTCTGTGTGCAGCTGGGCACACACCTTGTTTGCCATCCTCAAGACCCGGACACAGTTGGAGATCCCATCCAGGACTAGCAAAATCTGGAGAAAACTGACAGAGCAGTTTTCTCCATTTAAATTCTATAGTCTGCAGATATGCAAACTCTGGATCTCCTTTACCTCCAATTTCAAAGGGACAGAGCTTCGCTCTGCCACAACGGGCAGAGAAAGCCTTACGTTGGACCAAGCACAGGTACTATTCCTGTGCTAATAAACCGGGCACCATACTGTTTAGGAAGTTAAATACATTGGGTTGCCAAACCTATTCGCCTCCGCCCTACTAACGGAGACCTCACCTCTGACCTGTCTCAAATCTCTACGGCCTTCGACGACTTTTAAGCAATCATCTATAGAAAACCTACTCCCTTTCCTCTTGACTTAGCAAACAACTTTTTTTTGTGATCTCCACCTCCCTCCTTTATCCTCAGAGGCCCTTAATGCAGATGTTCCAGCCCTGGAGGTGGTCCAGGCCATTAAGAGCATCCGCCCATCGGTCCAGACAGTTTCTGGCTTGTATTACCGCAAATTATCATCTCTTCTGCTTCCCCATCTGATGGCGTACTTTAACTGCATGAAGCAGGGAGACTTGCCTTTCCCCCGACTCCCTACAAGCGCATATTTTCATTATACCCGAATCAAGTGAAGAAGCCCATGACCCCCAGGCATTCCGTCCAATTTCCTTACTGAATGAAGACATGAAAATCTTAGGGAAAATTCTGTGCTCCCGCATTAATAAATATTTGTGATCCCTCATCCATAGAGACCAGGTAGGCTTCGTGCCAGGATGTCAAGCTGGGGACAATGTTCGGAAAGTGGTCCATCTGATTTCTCTGATGCAACATCGCAAAATCTCTGATTTCTTCCTCTCACTTGACATATACAAAGCTTTCGACTCCCTTTCCTGGGATTACCTGCAATACGTATTACAATGTTGGGGCAGCTACTCGGGCTGCTTCTCTTCATCATTCTCTATACACAGGGGAATGAGGCAGGGCTGCCCCCTGTCCCCAGTCCTCTTTATCCTTGCCCTTGAACCCCTGGCGATTGCTCTGCGAGCAGACCCCAACATTAACAAAATTTTGTATGTGGGTGAATGTCTAAGTAAATTTGTTTGCTGATGACGCCCTCCTGACTCTTACCAACCTGATTGTTTCCCTGCCCAATTTGCAGGCCCTTCTAACCCTTTTCGCAGCCATGTCCAGGCTCCGAGTCAACCCACACAAAACGACCGCTCTGAACATCTCACTCCACAATTCCTTGGCCTCACACCTGCAATCGACTTTCCCATACCGGTGGGAGAGCTCTTTCCTGGATTACTTGGGCATTAAACTGACTCCCTTGTATCCCTCCCTTTTTGCCACCAACTTTTATCCCCTTCTTCGTTCCCTTACGACACTAATATTCTCTTGGCACTTCCCTACCATATCATGCATCCATGCAGTCAAGGTGACTATTCTTCCAAAGATCCTATACTATTTCCAGACTATACCGGTCTGGGTCCCTACGTTTTACCTACGCTTGCTCCAGAACAGACTCCTGTCTTTCATTTGGGCCAACAAATGCCCCAGAATTGCCCGTTCTACTTTGCATACCCATAGATTGCAAAGGGAGACTAGGCGTTCCAAAAATCGCAAAGTATTATTTGGCGGCGCAAATTGCTCCACTCTCCATGTGGCAGGCTACGACCGACATCCCCTTTGGGTCCTTCTGGAAATTCCATACTGTGCACCGGTACCGGTTTCCGCTCTACTGTGGCTTCCGCCTAAAATGCATCCCCCCTCAGTCAGTCCCTTACTGGCACATAGCCTAAACCTCTGGGATTCGGTACGGTACTCAGGCAGGCTCATGTCACCATTCCTCCCCCTTCTTCCACTCTTGCACAACCCTATGTTCCCCCCAGGACTTGAGCAATCCCACGCCTTCTCTCGTGGCCCGAACACAGGTTCTCGCAGGTTCGCCACTTTCTTGGTTCGCGTACCTTTCCTACGTGGTCCTCAAGCCATGAATCTCCAGAAGCCCCTTCAGTGGAATTGTTTCCGCTACATCCAATTGCAACACTGGATAAGCTCTCTTAGGAGCCATGACACCTTCCCATACCAGAAAACGGCATTTGAACATATGTGTATGTACTCACCAGGAGCCCCAGGCACTATCTCTATGTTGTATTCCTCCCTTAATTCCAGTGATGCCCCAGCCTCACCCTCCTATGTGTCCAAATGGGAACAAGACCTGTCCCCCATTGACCTAGCGGATTGTAACAAAGCCTGGTCCAGCATAGCCAAGTGTTCTTTCATTACAACCACTCTGGAGGCGGCCTACAAAGTTCACTTTTGCTGGTACTGTGTCCCGACCCGTATTGCCAATTTGAACCCATAATACAGTGTTAGATGTTTTCGGGGTTGTGGCCAATGAGGAGATGAAATCCATATTTGGTGGTCCTGCCCCCGCCTGGTGGGATTCTGGTCGAGGGTCTTCGGACTCTTGCATAATCTTTTTCATATACCTTTCCAAAAAGATGCCAAATTAGCACTGCTTCACTGTCCAATCCCGTGCCTGTTTTCCTACCAACAGAAAATGGCCAACTGCCTATTCATTGCTGCCAAGTGCGTGATTGCCAGGGCCTGGAAAAAACCTGCTGTCCCATTTACAGAGGTGAAGAGCATCCTGACGACCCTCATGATCAATGAGAAAATGACCAGTATCCTCCAGGAATCCCACACTAAATTTCTCAAGGTGTGGGCCCCGTGGTGGTCCTATGCTCTTCCAACCCTGCATCCGTCCAGCTTGGGCCTTCCCACCTGATGCCATCCACTCCCCACTAGTCCACACCCTGTTCCCATCCCCTGGACCTGAGGGCCCAGGCTCCCTGTGTTGGCCCCAGGCTTAGATTGGGAGGACATTCTAGTTTGCTATAATACACCCATGAGCACATTCTGTTTGTAGCTCTCCGTGGCTCTTAATCATGCTTACTGTTTGTATCCCCTGTGTGGGATTTCTATGGATGTATCTGTGTAGCACCCTGGGGTTTAGGCAGGGAGATCCTCGCAAATTTACTTGCCAGGGTAGTTACCCTGGTCAATTGTAAGAAATCCATTGATTTTTTTCCCTAAGCTTGGCCTGGTTGTACTTTTCTCTTCTACCACTGGGTGGCTGGGCACTTAGTGGTATTAGATATGAGAAGGACAACTCGAGGTCAGGTTATGGGTATATGGGGTATCTCAGCCAAAAGGCAGGGGTTTTCTTGAATCCCTTTGCCTGCTGGGAGAGCCTATATATTCGTGTGGAGTCAGGAGATTTATGTTCTGTGCCACCTGGACGGCTGTCTGGGTGGACATGTGTGGTGTGCCCCGGGCTGCTAGGCTGGAGATTGGGCCTATCCCAGAGGCATCTGGCCTGTGTGAGCGCCTATCCAGAAGCAAGAGAGCAGCGCGGGGATGGGATTGCGTCTTGCAGTCCAACCAGAAGTGACGGCTCTGCCGGCCAGAGAACCGGTCAGTGGTCGGAGGTAGAAGGAAAGCTGTCGCCACAAAGGGACTGACCACCTTATTACCAGGGACCACAGTGAGTAACTGAAGCAAGTACCGGAGCAGTATTCTCACTGAACGGGCACTTTGGAGAATCAGGCTTAGTGCCAGCGGCCGAGCTATCATGCAGAGACTCTTTTATACCCATTTCTATATGCATACAAAATATGTTCACCATGATTATTTCCAATGAGGCTTCCCTAAATCCCTAATGGGAACAGCCCTTTGGCTATTTCGCACAATATTCACCATGGTATTTCCTTTCTTTTCTTGTTTAGTTTGTTTGCATGTGATGTATATGTGATACATGCCCATTTGGGTTCGAGACTTTATTCAGATACAACTGTTGGACATGACATGTTAATTGTCTTCTATAAATAAAGATTATACAAAAAAAAATAAAAGGACTGTTAAGAGAAATAAAACCTCTTTTACATCCAAGAAGTGTCTGGCGCCCAATAACTTTGTCCACCTTGCACCCACTATGCCTCACAACCCACCACATACAGAAGGATGTCAGCTATCTTTGGCCTGGAAAGTTCTCATTAGACTGAACAAAGCCAGACACCTTGCTACATCTGTTTATTTGCCTTAATAAAATAAAAATATTGTACTGAAAAAGTGTAAGCTAGAGTTGGGCTTTAATTTGTTGTCATCTACTTAAAGCGGAGTTCCAGTCAAAAAAATTGTTTACATTACTCAGCTACAATAAATACAAATAACAACCTTTTTTTCAGGTCTGTTGCTATGGGGTCCCTCGTAATCTGCCTCTTCCTCTCCAAGGCGCCTGATGTAATTTCCCTGGCTTCGTTGCCATCACAACGGGGACGGGCACTTCCGACGCCGTGGCCCGTTGTGATGGCAACATCAAAAGTGTACCGCGCTGTGCCGTACATACTGCGCATGCGCGAGAATGCGCGAGAATGAGCGGTGCATGCTGGTCGCTCAGCTGCACCAGAGCCCGGTAGATAATGCTTGTGGGCTTCACATGCCCACAAGCACTATGGAAACTGCCATGAAAGAGGAATATAAGATATATTCCTCTATGAAATCGGCAATCGAGCGCGGATTAATCACACAAAAGTAAGTGCTCTAAATAAGCCTTATGCCACGTACACACGTCGGAAAAAACTCTGACGTTTTTTTCCGACGGAATTCCGCTCAAGCTGTGTTGCCTACACACGATCACACCAAATTCCGACGGTCAATAACACAGCGGCATAAAACACGTTCGACAGCACTATAAAAGGGAAGTTTAATGCTTCCGAGCATGCGTCAAATTGTTTTCGAGCATGCGTCGGAATTTTGCATACACACGATCGGAAAATCCGATAGAAAGGTTTTCCGTCTGAAAAATTGAGAACAGGTTCTCAATCCAAAGTCCGTCGGAAATTCCGACAGAAAAAGACCGTTGGGCATACACACGGTCGGAAAATCCGATGAAAAGCTCCCATCGGACTGTTTTCATCGGAAATTCCGACCGCGTGTACGGCGCATTAGAGAAAAAAAATATGCATCCTAAAAAAAAAAATTTTAACAGTGGGAACTCCGCTTTAAATTCCTTTTAAAACTACCCTGACTACAAGGTGACAATGCTGCTGTGCAATTTCACTGCAGAACAAGCAGGGCTGTCATTCTATTATAGGAAATGGAAATGACTCCACTGGAAGGATCAACAGTAATAAAAAGCAGTATATAGTGCTACACAGCCCCAGTCTTAAAATTGGCAACAATATTGGCATGGGAGAAGCAAAAGTGAAAAGAAGCAGTATGAAGTTCTCTTCCTATAATATTTGTGGAAATATTAGTAAAACAACTGGCAAAATCTACTGGGCCATAAGGCTTTGCTGGATTGCTTTTAATCTTGTTGGAATAGAGCAAATGCTAAAAAGATTAAATTGATAGTTTCACAAGCAGGTTTTACCTATAGATATCCACTAGAGGGCACACTACTGTATACTTATGATAAATGATAGTTAAAATATTGCACAGCTTTATGGAAAGGTATGAAATTCACATTAATAATTGCTTTTGTGGGGAAAAAAATAGCAAATATGAAAAAATAATATAGCGTATACAATTGCAAGTCATATTGTAATTGAATGTTATTAAAAATGACCTTTCTATTGCAATCTGCAGCTCTAATTTTCTGTAAAGTGCAATGTAATGTGGCTACCTGGAGGTGTTCTGTACACAGAATGTATACAGAATGTCCCCCAGAAACATCATTTTCTGTTTGTGTGATTGGCTTACTGATTTCCCCAGAAGTCTGCCCTAAGATACAAGTCAGATTTCAGGCATCCCCTGCAACAAAAATTTTATTTTTGGTGAGATACTCCCAATAGGAAATCACATCTAAAGGGATGCAGGCCCAGCAGCTTTCCTCATTAGTGCCCTGCAGGTGCACAGCTGATTGATAATTATGAAACCACTCCCATTAGATTCACTTTCCCACATGGACACAGACGAACACACAGGGATTTCTTCAGAATGACAAAAGAGAATCGCAATGTACATAGATCACTCAGAGGGGGGGGGGGGGGGGGGTGTTTCTCAACAAATGTGGAGTTACTATTTAATAGTTATAACAGTAGCTAAAAAAAAAAAAAAAAAACCCTACAAAACACATCACTTCCATTTAGAGGAATTCTGCCTTTGCAAGATGAAAATGATTAAAATGATTTTGCAGGGGACATGCTAAGTGAGGGGGTCATGTTTTTAGGGAAATAGTACAAAATAAGAAGCTTTATTGAAAACTTTATTTATGAAATGAGGCAGTGTACTTGTTATTAGGTATTCTAAAAACTGAACCCTGGACACAAAAACTTCCATTAAAACATACTCCTCAAATGCCTTTGCAAACCCAGATATTACCTTGTAAAAGTAGCTGTGATATCTTCACTGTGCTGTACATTGAAGGGGCTCGTCAGCTCCACCCACTACAGGCTGCCTGCAGAAAAGTACAGAAGGGGGTGGAAACAAGACCAGCCACCCTGCACAAGTAGAGAAAGCAACAGTGAGCGGTCTTTAATACAGGAAGCTCCTGCACAGAGGGAAAGTCTCACACTGGATTACTGCATCGATCTGGAAGAAATACACAAAGCACACCAAGATTCATATAGGAATACACACGCCTTTTGTACTTAGACAATATTTGCTTATCTTGGAGTTCAGCTTTAAAATTGAACTAAAGCAATTTTTATAGTTCTATGTAGAATGGGGGGAATATTCAGCTGTTTGTGACCCCATGAGGAATTTTGAATCGCTTCCACTGTGGTCACTTTGACAGGAAATAAGGGGAATCTATTCACATGAAAGCAATTAAATCACCTTTTTTAGGAAAAAAAATGAAAGGTTAGAACTTTTGCTGGCCTTGTTACTATCAGGCAATAAAAAAAAAAACCCGATGGAGGTTCTATCATTTTTTCACACACCAAAGCTAGAAAAAAAATATATCCGGAATTCCACTTTCAATTAAGTTTTTGTCCTATGGTTTTAAATAAGACACTCTATAGAGCCCTACCCCCCCCCCCCCCCCCCCCTCCCCCCCCCCCCCCCCCCCCCCCCCCCCCAGCATTTTATACTACAGTGGGTAGGGATGTACTCTGGGCCCTTCACCCAGATAATAATGATGTGATACATCATAGCCATAGGTGGCTAATAAGAAGCAACCAATAGAAATCCGCTGGCACGTTCAATGCATGTTTTCCTTGATGCTAACATAATGGGTGAGCATAATCCTATGCTTGCCAGATTACACCTGCCATGGGCAATAGGCAGCCAATGGTGACCTCCGCCTATGCCATCAATGTTGTATTCCTTGAGGCTGTCAAGGCAGATGAGTGCAATCCTGCTCTTTCTAAGTGACACCGTATCAGACCAGTGTGCACCTGCATGGACCATGCTATGTGAGCATTGATGACCTCAACAAGCAGAGCTGGATCATCCATGTGGCAACCTAGGCAGAAGCCTTTCTCATGCCTTATGCTGCAGAGAAGGATTCTAATGCCGTGTACACACGGTCGGAATTCTCGTCGGAAAAAGCTCTGATGGTTTTCCCAACGGAATTCCGACGGAATTTCGCTCAAACTGTCTTGCCTACACACGGTCACACCAAATTCCGACAGTCAGTAACACAGCGGCATAAAACACGTTCGACAGCACTATAACAGGGAAGTCTAATGCTTCCGAGCATGCGTAGAATTGTTTCCGAGCATGCGTCGAATTGTTTCCGAGCATGCGTCTGAATTTTGCGTGTCGAAATTGCCTACACACGATCGGAAAATCTGATAGAAAGGTTTTCCGTCGGAAAAATTGAGAACAGGTTCTCAATCCAAAGTCCGTCGGAAATTCCGACAGAAAAAGACCGTTGGGCATACACACGGTCGGAAAATCCGATGAAAAGCTCCCATCGAACTGTTTTCATCGGAAATTCCGACCGTGTGTACGCCGCATTACACACCTTGTGCTGAGTCAGAACTATAACTCGGCAATCAGCAAAGCTTATGCTTCCTGCTAATTGGAGAGATTTAGCCCTGACCCAGTAGGGGGTGTATCAGACCACTGCAGAGTGACCACTGCTTCTACACAGAGAGCAAGAGTCCTTCTCTGCAGCATGCTGGTGGGGGACAGACTCTGCTGCTTTCTAAAGAATACAAACTGTAATGCCCTGTACACACAATCGGACTTTCTGACAACAAAACCATGGAGTTTTGTTCGAAGGTTGTTGGCTCCAACTTGACTTGCGTACACACGGTCACACAAATGTTGGCCAACAATTACGAACTTAGTGACGTACAAGACGTACGGCGAGCCGAAAAAAGTTCAAATAGTCATGTGATATCTCCATTACGAACGTTTTACAAGACCGAGCGTGTCCGGCTCGTCCTTGATTCCGAGCATGCGTGTTTGTATTTTGAACTTTTGTCCGACGGACTTGTGTACACACGGTCGGAAAGTCCGACAACACACATTTGTTGGCGGAAAATTTGAGAACATGCTAGCCAACATTTGTTGGCGGAAAGACCGACCACAATAGCATACACACGGTCGGACTTTCCGCCAACAAGCTCACATCCAAGATTTCCCGTCGGAAAATCTGATCGTGTGTACGCGGCATAAGACTTTGCACACCTTTTGTCTTCATGCAGAAGAATGGATTTAGCTGATTTATATTGAACGTTAATTTGGGTTTTAACCATAATTTTACCCCCTTCATGACCAGAGCATTTTTTGCTATCTAGCACTGTGCTCCTTTAATTGGCAAAATCATGCAACACTGTACCTAAATGACATTTTTACAATTCTTTCACACAAATAGAGCTTTCTTTTGGTGGTATTTGACCGCCACTGTTTTATATTTTTTTTATATATAAACAAAAAATACAGAAATTAAAAAAAAAAAACAAAACTAAACATGTAGACAAGAGAACCCGCTCAAGGTGGCTGTTCCAAAATATCACCTCCCCTGCCAAATGAGGGTGCTGGCTCAGTGCAGGATATGTGAGCAAAAATAATCCGGATGGCCACACTCCAAGAAAGACATAGTCCACACAAATCAGAAAAAAATGCACAGCAGCTGACGTGTTTTACGCCACTCTTAAGCCCCATACACACGGTCGGACTTTTTCATGGATTCTGTCCGATCGGACAAGGTTGTTGAAAAATCAGACCGTGTGTATGCACCATCGGACAGTGTTCGTCGGTTTGACCGACGGACAAAGTCTTATCTCCTGCTGGAAAGATTTGCCGACAACACGGTCCGATCACACCAAATCCGAGCGTGTGTACGGTTGTCCGACCGGACAAAGTGCTACGCATGCTCAGATCACATTACAAGACCAAAGCTATTGGCTACTAGCCTCTACGTAGTCCCGTCGTAGGCAACAAACGTCACCACGTTCAGAATGATCGGATTTTCCGACAACTTTGTCCGACCGTGTGTACGCAAAACCAACATCGGACAAAGTATGACGGACATGGTCCGACAGACCTGGTCCGCGGATTGTACGACCGTGTGTATGGGGCTTTACTGGTGCTTAATCATAGCCAAAAAGCAAATGAACAACAATGACGTGTGTGTGTGTGTGTGTATATATATCAGGGATACTGTCAAGTGACAGAATGTAAAAAAAAAAAGTAATAATTTTTTTATGCAATTTTTCAAACTTTTTTCTTTTTTCAACTTTTTTATTTTTTACTATTTTTTTTACATCCTGTCATCAGATTAGTTCAGTGTCACCATAGTGGGTCGTGTTTTGAGAACATTAGAGAGCAATAATGCGGCGGCGAATGATGAGTGTGGCTAAATTGTGTTAACAGTGGGAAAGGCTTAAAGGGTGTGGTTAACAAAAACAGATGAGAGAGAACGTGCGTGTGGCCCCCTGTAACCTGGATAGGAGGAGTAGTGGGGGTGGCTGCATATAGAGGAATCATTCTCTCCATCTTCCTCCTGCAAGTCTCTGAATACCTGCGAGAGAGAGAGAGAGAGAGAGAGAGAGAGGAGAGGCAGGCATCCTGGGGGATCCATCAGGGTGGAGAGCGGTGAAGAGGCCGGTTAACATGTCATGGGCTGCTCAATTGAAAATGCCCGGGCCTATTTTTGTCCCAGTCCAGGCCTGGGCACTGGCAAACTTCATATTAAAGGAAGAATGAATGGAAAAAAATCACCAAGACAGCCTTGATAAAAATCTGCTGCCATCTACCAGGATGATGAAGATGAAACCAGTTTGGACATATTAGCAAGACAATCAGTGGTGGCCCGTCCATCAGGGGTGCAGGGCGCTGCCCCCCCCCCCAAATCCATGTGCCCCGGCCCCTAATCTCCAAGCAGGGCACCGGATGCATGAATTTGAATACTTTTTTTTTTTTTAAGCATGTGATTAGAGTCGGAAGCTCTAATTGGCTTAAAAAAAGGGTGGGCTTAGGGCGCAGAGTATAACATTAGTGAATTAATAGGCAGGTAGACGCAGGCAGTCAATCAGATTCCCCCAGACAAATAAGCATCTGGTGAAAGGAATCTATTGAACAGCAGATTTTTATTTTTTATTTCTGCATTCTGTAACAGCCCTGTAAATGCTGAGATTTCACTGGTCAAGTACAGGGCTGTTACAGAATGCAGAAATAAAAAATAAAAATTACACTGTGCTCTGTATAGCTACCAACAGCCCTGATTGTATTAAAACAAGTCCTTATGCTGGTTAAATTAGTAAACTATGAGAACTAATGAAAGTGTCATATTTAATCTATATAATAAAAGACTAGAACCTGAACCATTCTCTGATTATTTAGATTATATACAGCACCTTCATTAGTTCTCATAGTTTACTAATTTAACCAGCATAAGGACTTGTTTTAGCATTCAATCCACACATGTGCGGTATCGCCACAAACGTTAGAGCGAGAGCAATGCAATCTAGATCTCCTCTGTAACTCTAAACATATAACCTGTAAAAATTTAAAGCGTCGGCTATGGAGATTTTTTCCAGTACTGACGTTTAGCGACATTTGGATCCCCCAGAAGAGGGGAGGGGGGAACCCGGCAGAGGTGTGGGGGGGTTGGGGCGAGGGGGGATTAGGAAAGAGAATGGGGGGGTGGAGAGCACAAAGAGGAACCTTGAGAACATGGGGTGGGGTGAGAGCACAGGGGAGAGGCAGAGAGCATGGGGTTAGGTGGAGAGCAGAGGGGGGGCGACGGAGAGCATGGGGGAGCTGGAGAGCACAGGGGGGGGCGGCAGAGAGCACAGGGGGGCCACGGAGAGCATGGGGGGGAGCTGGAGAGCACAGGGGGGCGGCAGAGAGCATGGGGGGAGGTGGAGAGCATGGGGCGATGTGGAGAGCACAGGGGGGGGTGGCAGAGAGCATGGGGGGAGGTGGAGAGCACAGGTGGGCGGAGGAGAGCATGGGGGGAGGTGGAGATCACTGGGGAGGCTGAAGAGCATGGGGGGATGTGGAGAGCACAGAGGGTAGGCGGAAAGCATGGGGGGAGGTGGAGAGCACTGGGGAGCGGCGGAGAGCATGGGGGGAGGTGGAGAGCACTGGAGAGGCTGGACAGCATGGGAGAGAGGCAGAGAGCACAAGGGGGCAAAGAGTATGGGTGGAGTGGAGAGCACAGGGGGGGCAGCAGAAAGAAGCAGGATAGGAGGAGCAGTGGGGGCGGCTGCATATAGAAGAATCAGAATAACAGAGCAGATGAAATCAGGTGGATAGCCGAGATCAAACACAGAAGCAGGCAGAGTGTATCCGTAAGCCAAGCCGAGGTCGAAGACTGGAGCAAGCAGGAGACAGGTCAGGAAAAAGCTGGGCCGGTAATTAAGGATCACAGGAGCAAGGGAACACAGGTAACAAGCTGATGATCAAACAGCACTTCAGCCAAGGGCTGGCTTCCTTATAAAGGCCCATGTGACGTGCTGGTGGAGACACTCGGTCCTATAGCCCGTCTCCTGCCCTGACAGACGCTGGGTCATAGAGTCCTCCTCCTGCCCTGACAGTGTCTCCCCCCCCCCGCCCCCCTGACAGGCAGCCTCTGGATTTTTTCTGAGTATTTGGCCTGAAACTCTTGGGGGAGTCTGGGGGCATGTACATTGGCTTTCGGTTCCCAGGAGCTTTCTTCGGGTGGATACCCTTTCCATTTAACAGTATTGGATCTGCCTACCTTGCTTTCTGCTATCTAGAACAGATTCCACCTCGTATTCCGTTTCCCCTTCAACAGTTACTGGTGGAGGAAGTGGTTCCACTCTACCTGGGAAAGGATCCGTAATGGCAGGCTTGAGGAGAGAGGCATGAAAGTCCGGTTGAATCTTGTATGAATCAGGCAGAGATAATTCGAAGGCCACTGGGTTTATTTTACACCTAATTGGAAAAGGACCAATATATCTTGGCCCCATCTTCTTTGAAGGGCACAGCAGCTTCAGGTTGGCAGTTGATAGCCATACCTCTTCCCCGACCTTAAAGGATGGATTCCCCCTTTGTTTCTTATCAAAGAACCTCTTGTAGTTGGACTGCGCCTTCTGTATACATTCTTGGAGGGTTTAGTAGTTTTGTTGTATAAAGGCGAGTCTGTCCAGCACAGCAGGTATTGCTGATTTGGGTATGGTTTCTGGCTGGGCTGAAGGGTGGAATCCGTAGTTGGCCCAGAATGGGGACTGGTTGGTAGCAGAGTGTAATGAGTTGTTATAGGTGAACTCTGCCAATGGAAGCAGAGAAGCCCAATTGTCTTGGGAAAAAGCTGAGAAGCAACATAGGTACTGCTGCAGGGTTTGGTTTGTGCGCTCAGTTTGCCCATTGCTTTGGGGATGGTAGGTTGAAGAAAGTCAGAGTTCCACACTCAGGTTTTTACAGAGAGCTCTCCAAAACCTGGAAGTAAACTGTACCCCTCGATCCGAGACAAAGTTGTTGGGTAAACCATGGAGTCACACAATCTCTTTGATGAACACGTGGGCTGTTTTTGCAGTGGAGGGTTTTCCCTTCCACTTTGGAGGCTTTATTTGTCACTCCTCCTCTTTGTTGAAAAGAAGGACCACTCCCTCCGGACATGCATTGACTACAGGGAACTCAACAAAAGGACTATCAAATGACTATGGCTGGAGGCCAATGGAGATAGGGGTTCCCGTGCAGCTAAGTTCCGGACTCCCCTGGAGGTGAGACAGGTGGAGTCAGGCACAAAGTAGCACAGGTCACCTGCGGAGTTGCTTGCAGAAGGATTCAGGGATACTGCAGATGTAATGAGCAGAGGCTGCAGGCAGATGACGCCTGTGAGGTGTGGAAGGTCTGCAGAATCACAGTGTCAGAAGAATAGTCAGTACAAGCCAGGATCAGGAGCCAGGTGAATAACAGAGCAGACAAAGTCAGGTGGATAGCCAATATCAAACACAGAAGCAGGCAGAGTGTATCCGTAAGACAAACCTGGGTCGAAGACTGGAGCAAGCAGGAGACAGGTCAGGAACAAGCCGGGTCAGTAACTAAGGATCACAGGAGCAAGGGAACACAGGTAACAAGCTGATGATCAAACAGCACTTCAGCCAAGGGCTGGCTTCCTTATAAAGGCCCATGTGATGTGCTGGCGGAGACGCTGGGTCCTAGAGCCCGTCTTCTGCCCTGACAAATGCTGGGTCCTAGAGTCCTCCTCCTGCCCTGACACAGAGAAGCTGCAGTACACTGATCTTCCCAGTGAAGAGCTGTGCAGGTGGGCATATCGACAGGAGACAGAGAAACGGGGTAGTGTCAGCAGATGTCTGACCACTGGAGTACAGTTAGGCTGTGCTCCTAAGTTAAATACAAAGAATAAAACTGACCACTGTGAGATAGATGTGCTTCCATGCCCTGTTTTGGTCAATTTAAAATAGGAAAGCGGGTGTACTAACCGAATCACCAGGTATCCAGAGAACAGGATACTTTTTAATGAAAGTACATGATAATACAGACACATCAAAAATATGAAATATTGGGGTAACATACACTTTAATCTGTCTCTGAGGCTCTGGTGATAATAGCCATTGCCTGATGTGCCACATACCAATTTAGGGATAATAAAACTCAATTTCTTTTGTTACCTTGGAACTAATAAGCAGCATATCACAGCAGCCTCCATCAAAGCCTAAACATCCAGGTGACACCTTATTGCTTGAGTTCTAATCTGTGCTGCTCTAACCCTACACTAGATGTTACTGCAAAGTCTACGAGAGCTCCAGAAATTCCTTTTGATTTATTTACCCTTGAAGTATCTTTCTACTGGCTAAAGTGCCCGAGAGTGTTTTGTCAGGAGCATTTTTGGAATATCCCAGTGACTGTACATACTTCTTAATGTACTTTTCACAAGCGCAACACTTATGGTGTAGACAGGTATTCCCAGAAACGCTACAGGCCTGTCATCTTCTTGATGTAAAGTGGAGGAAGTGAGACATGTATCTAGTCATTAAACCCTCCAGGATGTAATGTAGAACTTGTGGGTGAGGATGAGTACAGCTGCTGGCTTCAAGAATTTCTCTCCGTCTGTTCACAACATGAATACTTGCTAACTTAAAGGGCAGCTCTGGCCAACTACTGTATGCAAAAGACCCTTTTACTTCAATTCACATTTTTTAAAAGTCATAAAAAACATATTAGTACTGCTGCTGTAATGACCCAAAACACACTTTACATGATATTGTCACAGGGCAGCTGAAACCTAAAATCAGACTTGCAGTGGGAGTGGCTAAAGAGAGGCAAACTCTTTTTTCTAAAGCAAACATTGAAAGGGAAACAATAGTGTTTTTTTATTGTTTCATTTTAGATATGTAAAAGCAGTTTAATCTATGTGTTTTAATACCTTATGTGCATAGTTTGTTAGTATATATGGACATATGGGCAGCCATATTACTGTGCTTTATTGCCTTTCTATCCCAGTGCAAGTCTAATGCCGCGTACACACGATCGGAATTCTCGTCGGAAAAAACTCTGACGGTTTTTCCGACGGAATTCCGCTCAAGCTGTGTTGCCTACACACAATCACACCAAATTCCGACGGTCAATAACACAGCGGCATAAAACACGTTCGACAGCACTATAAAAGGGAAGTTTAATGCTTCCGAGCATGCGTCGAATTGTTTCCGAGCATGCGTCGGAATTTTGCGTGTCGGAATTGCATACACACGATCGGAAAATCCGATAGAAAGGTTTTCCTTCGGAAAAATTGAGAACAGGTTCTCAATTCAAAGTCCGTCGGAAATTCCGACAGAAAAAGACCGTTGGGCATACACACGGTCGGAAAATCCGATGAAAAGCTCCCATCGGACTGTTTCCATCGGAAATTCCGACCGTGTGTACGCCGCATAAGGGTCTGACCTGACTGAAAAGAATAAACAGAGCTTATTGTAGCAGCCCTTAAAGCCAAACTCAAGGAGATGTGAAAATTCTCTCTTGCAGTGGGGGTGCACCTGGCTACAAGGGTTAACTTCTCATTTAGGTCTAGGGGGTCTGGAAAAGTAGATTTACTTACCCAATCCTCTATTCTTCTGAACTGCTAAACCAGTCCCCACAGCGTCTTCACTCCATGCTCTTGCAGTCTAAGGGTTTGACGTCATAAAAACCAATACAGGTTACAGGGTCCTGCACTGGACGTGAGAATGGTGAGGGACAGTCCGCTACCATCTGGTGGGAGAGTGGAGGATCGGGTAAGTAAAAGTGCTCTTAAAGTGACATTAAAGTAAATTTATTTTTTATTTTATAAATAACAAACATGTTATACTCACCTGCTCTGTGAAGTGTTTTTGCACAGAGCAGCCCAGATCCTCCTCTGCTTGTGTGCCCTGCCAGCGCTCCTGGCCTCTCCCTCCTGCCAAGTGCCCCCAGAGCAAGCAGCTTGCAATGGGGGTACCCAAGCATTTTACCTTCATGCATAGAATTCATGAAGGTAAAAACCTTTACAAACACTTTAAGCTGTCCATAAATGGATTAAAACTCAGTCAGTTCAGCAGGGACTTGCCAAATTTCAATCCATTTATGCCCATTCCCTTTAGAGAGAAGTCAATCTAAAGATCAGCTTCTTTTGAAAAGGAAGGTTAGAAAATTTTCATTTAATCAACACATGGAGCCAATCAGCTGCATCGCTGATCGGTGAATTCTGACAGTAGAGGAATGAGTCTCTGCTGTCAGAATACAATAGTACAACAAGCAGGATTCCTCCATCCACCTCGATTGTGTGTATGGGTGAAATCCTTTAGATTTTTTTGATCAATCAGCTAGCTGATCAAAAGAAAAAAAAGAAAACAATTGATCTTTGGCCACTTTAATTATCCACGAGACCTAAAGGAGTAGTTAGCCCTGGAGCGCAGGCACAGATCTACTGCAAGGGGAGAATTTTCTGATTTCCTGCAATTGGGCTTTAAAGTGCATGTAAATACTAACCATACATTTCTCCTATTTGTTCCCTATTGGTTTGTTAAATATACCATTGAATTGTTTTGTTAAACCTGTTTGATATATGCAAAAAAAAAATACTTACTGATCCTGCAAGTAATCTAGTTGGATGATAACTTGCCATGTACCCAGCCTCTGCTTGCACTTTTAGTAGATATAAGGCACTGGAACCCTGAAGAAGGATTCAATGTATGATTACTTTATATCTTTGTTATTATTATCAAGTATTGCTGTAAGTAGGGTTGCCACCTGTCCAGGGTTCACCCAGACAGTTTGGGTTTGGAATCATGCGTCCGGGTTTCAGACTGCCTGAAACCCGGACACATGACTCAGATTGAATTATGGGGGTTGCTGGCTGCAGTTGTCTAAGCTGAGAGTGTCTGTTACACTCTCTTTCACACTGCCCAAAGCCATCACTAACAACCCCCCCCCCCCCCACACACACACACAGATGGGAGAGGAGAGAAGGCTTGATCTGCACCTCTTCTCCCCACCCCTACCCCTCTGTGTCTGCCCACACTCCAATCCCCAGCGCTCTGCTTCAGAAAAGGAATGTGGAGGCCGGAAATTTGAAGTCCAGCAGCCTCAGATACATCTGGATGAGAGGTGCTGACTGCCAAGGGGTGAGTGAGCTCACCCTCCATCCCTGTCTGTGACTGAAGTCTCACCCCCTTCTCTCTCCTGCCTCTGAGTGAGTACACTAAGGCTGGCTTCACACTGGGGCGGTGCGGGGCGGCGACGGTAAAGCAGCGCTATATTTAGCGCTGCTTTACCATCGTTTTTCCCGCGGTATGCGGCCGCTAGCGGGGTGGTTTTAACCCCCGCTAGCGGCCGCAAAAGGGTTAAAAACCTCCGCAAAGCGCCGCTGCAGCGGCGGTTTGCGGGCGGTATCCCCGCGGTTTCCCATTGATTCCAATGGGAAGGAGCGGTATAGGAGCGGTGAACACACCGCTCCTTCACCGCTCCAAAGATGCTGCTAGCAGGACTTTTGTTGCGGTCCTGCTAGCGCACCGCTCCAGTGTGAAAGCCCGCCGGCTTTCACACTGGAGTGAATGGGGCTGGTTTTTTCAGGCGGTACACAGGCGCTATTTTTAGCGCCGTACCGCCTGAAAACCGCCCCAGTGTGAAAGGGGCCTAAGGTAAATCAGGGTTTTTAGAGCACCCCTTACATCAGAATTCCCCTTTACACCGGAGACCACAGTGTTCCCCCTTACATCAGAGTCCTCTCTGTACATCAGAGTTCTCAGTGTCCCCTCATAAATCAGGGTTCCCAGGGCATCCCTTATGTTAGAGTCCCCAGTGTTCTCCTTTACATCAGAGTCTGCAGTCTCCCCTTACAGTGAAAGGGAACTCTGTGAGTTCAAATGTAAAAGGGGAACTCTGTGGACTCTGATGTAAAGGGGCACTCTTGTTATTAACTTCATATGATTAGAAATTTTATTTAATAGCAAAATATATGTATAATTTATACTATAATTTATTTTTAGCTGTGTGCCGCTAAAGCAGGGCTCAAAATTTCAAGTCCTGAGCTACTAGCCAGGCCTCAAGGGTTACTCGCCACCAGTTGCCCCGCCCAACCCCTACCCTGCCCCGCCCCTAAACCCGCCCTCAAATTATCTCATTAAATGACACCTTTAATGTTTTATGCAATTAAGATATAAAAATATTAACAACTTTAATGTTAATGCAGCCTGTTTCCCTCCCCTCCCCCCATGTGCAGCCTGTGTCCCCCCCCCATGTGCAGCCTGTGCCCCCCCCCCATGTGCAGCCTGTGCCCCCCCCATGTGCAGCCTGTGCCCCCCCCCCATGTGCAGCCTGTGTCCCCCCCCATGTGCAGCCTGTGTCCCCCCCCCCCCATGTGCAGCCTGTGTCCCCCCCCATGTGCAGCCTGTGTCCCCCCCCATGTGCAGCCTGTGTCCCCCCCCCCCATGTGCAGCCTGTGTCCCCCCCCATGTGCAGCCTGTGTCCCCCCCTATGTGCAGCCTGTGTCCCCCCCCTATGTGCAGCCTGTGTCCCCCCCCCTATGTGCAGCCTGTGTCCCCCCCCTATGTGCAGCCTGTGTCCCCCCCTATGTGCAGCCTGTGTCCCCCCCCTATGTGCAGCCTGTGTCCCCCCCCTATGTGCAGCCTGTGTCCCCCCCCCCTATGTGCAGCCTGTGTCCCCCCCCCTATGTGCAGCCTGTGCCCCCCCCTATGTGCAGCCTGTGTCCCCCCCCCTATGTGCAGCCTGTGCCCCCCCTATGTGCAGCCTGTGTCCCCCCCTATGTGCAGCCTGTGTCCCCCCCCATCTGCTGCCTACCTGTGGAGAAGAGAGGAGAGCCGCCACTGGGAGATCACAGCAGGGAACATCACTGCTTTCGTTTCATCATAAGCTGTGTGTTCCCCCGCCGCGCGCCGTCACATAAGCCCCTCCCCTTGTCCGGGGAACTTTGATACATGTCACCCGTCCTAGGATTGGACGGGTGATCTGTCTATCAAAGTCCCGGAAAAGGGGAGGGGCTTATGTGACGGCGCGCGGCGGGGGAACACACAGCTTATGATGAAACGAAAGCAGTGATGTTCCCTGCTGTGATCTCCCAGTGGAGGCTCTCCTCTCTTCTCCTCGCCAGCCCTCAAAAATCACTCGCAAAATGCGAGTGTGCGAGTGTAATTTTTGAGGGCTGCGCTAAAGTGTTCGGGTTTGACTTAAAGAAAAGGTGGCAACCCTAGCTGTAAGTGTAGAGTATCTTAATATTAGGCTGACTGTTCCCAACACTGTAGGGCTTCCACAATCATTCTGGTAGGATGAGTAATTAGATACTAAAATACCACACAATAGTCAAGTCCAAACACAAGTTTATTCCAATGTTAAAATATTTTTCAATGTGTTCCAGCAGTTGTACCTCTAACCCCTCCATCAGGGCATCAAGAGCTAAAAAAAAATGAAAGGGACTTTACAGTCAAATAATTGTATACATTTCTTTGGTATGCTTGATCTGGTGATGCGTTTCGCTGACTTCTTCAAAAACCATACAAGCAAATATTATGTGTGACTTCAGTTCATGTGTGTAACTCACACCTGCATCCTTGTAGTAAAAACATAAAATTATGTAGATCGTATATACTGTACATGTATACATATGCTGCCGAGTTCCGGATCTTTATATATGCGCCTACTGGCGATGGGAGCACAGTACCAAAATAAAGTAAGGATAGGATATACTGTATGTCCGAGAGATCGTATTATAACTGTTGAGCTAAATGTTCCAGAGGCAATCTCAGAGTTGAATTCCCATGTCATTAGTATATGGCTCTACACGACCGCTGTCTACATCATACCAAAGATGACTAAAGCCCCATACACACGGTCGGAAAATCCGACCACCAAATCCATCTGATTTGGTCTGACGGATTTAGTCCGACACTGGTGTTGCATACACACGGTCGGACAAAGTTGTCGGAAAATCCGATCATTCTGAACGTGGTGACGTTTGTTGCCTACGACGGGACTACGTAGAGGCTAGTAGCCAATAGCTTTGGTCTTGTAATGTGATCTGAGCATGCGTGGCACTTTGTCTGTCGGAATTCGCTACACACGATCGGAATTGGTGTGATCGGACTTTGTTGTCGGAATATTTATAGAGCAGGAGATAGAACTTTGTCCGTCGGACAATCCGATGGAAACTGTCCGATGGTGCCTACACACGGTCAGAATTTCCGACAACATTGTCCGATAGGACAGAATCCATCGGAAAATCCGACCGTGTGTATGGGGGCTTTAGTCATGGTATGATGTAGACCAGTGTTTCTCAACTCCAGTCCTCAAGGCACCCCAACAGATCATGTTTTCAGGCTTTCCATTATTTTGCACTGGTGATTTGATCAGTTTCACTGCCTTAGTAATTACCACAGCCGTTTTATCTTAGGGTAATACTGAAAACATGACTTGTTGGGGCACCTTGAGAACTGGAGCTGAGAAACACTGGTCTACATCATACCATGACTTAGTCATGGAGCTGAGAAACACTGATGTAGACATCGGTCGTGATAGAGCAGTATTTATAATAGTATAGTATAATAGTCGTGTATAGCAGTAATTATAATAGGATTTCTTGGACATATATTCTCTCTTTACATTATTTTGGTGCTGTGCTCCAATGGGCCGGTAGGCGCATATATACAGATCTGGAACTCGGCAGCATATGTGTGTAGAACCCTCTAGTGTGCTAAAAGGATAGTGTATGATTTTTTTGTGAGAGTAGGTACATTTGGCTGGCAGCCAAGCCTGGGTGTGTTTTGATCTGGGTTGGGAGTGACGCAGAGCTGGGTGACTCTCAGGCAGCATCACCAAGACCTCCCACTTCTTTCCAGAACATTCTAGTGTTTTCTGGAAGGGAAGGAGGAGAGGAGAGGTGGTGCTGTCTGGGGTGTACTAAGGAGCCCTGAGCAATCCCCAATCCAGATTGACAGGGGGGCAGGCCTTATTAAATACCTACAGTCAGCCCAGCTGGGGAGGAGTTGTTCGGGTGGATGCTGGAGATGGAGTGTTAGGCTGTCGGGGCCTTTGAGGGAGCTCCCCAGTCTGGGGGGGGGGGGGGGGGGGGGGTGACCTTGGGCCTGGGGCACAGGTGTGGAGATGTCCTGGACAGGTGGCATGGGAGCAAGAGAGAACAGTGGGAGAGCACTGCCAAGCAAAGTCTCCAGGAGAGGAACATCAGGTCGCAGCCAAGAGGGCTGGTGAGTGACACAAAGTCGGGAGATCTGGGAGGCACACCTGAGAGGACTGGGAGATTGAAGTCTGAGATGGATGCAGAGCCAGAGAAGTGGACTGGGGTGTCACAGGCAGTGGAGAGAGGCAGCTGCAGCCATGAGGGCTGGCAGGGCCTGAAGATGTGGTACTGAGCTCAGTAGCTACATGGACAGCTATCACTGGGACTATCTACAATTTTGCTACACTAAAGGGGCCTGTGGTCCCTGCCTTCAAAGGGCATTCACCTTAGGCCTAGCTGAGCCAGTGTCAGGCCTACAAATCAGTGCTAGCTGGTCCAGGAAGTCTGCAAGTTGAGGAGAGATAGTCTGCAAGCAAGTGATGTGCTGGAGTTGAAGATTGGAGTTGTATATACCGGAGGTGTATATAATCGGTCCCATGTATATTTTTGGGCAATCAGTTTGGGCATCTCATGAATATCCCATCCTCATCCAAGTTTATTCCCCTCAATAAAAATATAAAACAAAGCTCAAGGACTGGTTTTCTGCCTGAGGGTGAATCAGAACTGTGTGCCTGGCTGGGTAGGGAGAGTGACAGATGGACTATAAAACTCAGCAGCCCCTACGGGGGTACCGCTACATGTATACATGTCATTTTATGTTTTTACTACAAGGATGCAGGTGTGAGTTACATACATGTACTGAAGTCACACATAATATTTGCTTGTAAGGTTTTAGAAGAAGTGGAAGTTGGCGAAACACATCACCACATCAAGCATACCAAAGAAATATATACAATTATGTGACTGTAAAGTTTGTACTATACACAACAATGTGATTTTGTTCTATCCAGTATTTTTTAGCAATGTATTAATTCAATAAAAATATATTTTTATTATAATTTTTTTTGGCATTCTATGTAAATATACAGTCCCGCACTGTATATTTGCAGTGTTTCTCTTCTTTCTTTCAAAAATAACTGACATTAATACTAGGCTATAATATGGCAGTTAAAGCGGTGTTCTGGCTGAAATGATACTTTTTAAATAAAAATACCCCTATAATACACAAGCTTAATGTATTCTAGTAAAGTTACTCTGTAAACTAAGGTTTGTTTTGTTAGTTTTTAGCAGTAGTTTGTTATTTTATAAACTTGCAGCAGGCCATGGCCATCTTAAGTGTGGGCATCTGAAGCCAGACTGTATTTCTTCCTGGATCTCATCCTTGCAGATCTCGTACATGCTCAGTGCAGCATAAGCAGTGTAATAGGTTTCAGGTCAGGTTTCCATAGCAACTGCAATTTGAGAGGAAGTTGCTGCCCCTTCCCAGGAGGCATTGCAAACAGGAAATGATGCGATGGGCCGCGGCCAGGGAGGAGGAAGTGAAAAATGGATACAGCAGATATACAGTCTGTGCTGAAAAAAAAATAAAAAAAATATCCAATTTGTTTACAGTGCACAGTTTAGTGAGGGATGCTGAAGAGTTGTAAAAGTGGGTGGAACTCCACTTTAAACCAATATTAATCACTTGCCTACTGGGCACTTTCACCCTCCTCCTGCCCAGGTCAATTTTTTTTTTTTGCTAAACAAATGAAAAAAGGCAGAGTTTTTAAAAAAAAACAACTTTTTCATAGTTTCTATTATAACATTTTGCAAATAAGTAATGTTTCTTCTTCACTGATGTGTGCTGATGAGGCTGCACTAATGGGCAGGCACTGATAGGCTGCACTGTTGGGCACTGATGAGGCTGCACTGATGGGAATTGATGAGGCTGCACTGATGGAAACTGATGAGGCTACACTGATAAGCTGCAGTGGTGGCCACTGATGAAGAGGCACTGATGAGGCTGCACTAATAGGGCGGCACTGATGGGCACTGATAAGCTGCACTGATGGGCACTGATGGGACTGCACTGATAATAAGGGAACTGGTGATCAGTGCACTGATTATCAGTGTAAATGTCCCCTGTCACAGGAAAGCACACACACCGACAGCACTGAGAAAAGGAAATGCTGATAACCGTCACTTGTTTCAATGTGATGAGCTGTGATTGGTAAAATGCCACTGTGATTGGCCCTTTACCTCAATCTGTGGTCAGTTGTGTCCGACAGTGCGGGGGGGGGGGGGGGGTTCATCTGGTGAGGACGTCAATAGATGCCATCTCAGAACTGGAGGACCGCACTATAGCCATCTTTCAGCTATAGCCCAATTCGAAAGTGGTTAAACCCAATATCCAAAACGTAATATATTGAAGCTCACCAATCATTACATTAGGTGGTTGTATTAGTTTTCTTTTTTAGCCTTTTTTTCCCTCTGTTTTCCCACACTCCTGTATTAGAGTGCCCCCACCTGAATGAAGGAGCACAGAAGCACCATTGACCAGCAGCATTGTCAGTCTCTCTCCCTCGGGCACTCGTGCGGTGCGCTCCGGTGTCCTGCTGCTTCGTTCATTGACACAGACAGCAGGACTTGGCCCCACCCCCAGCTCCAGCGTCATTGCATTTGATTGACAGCAGATGGAGCCAATGGCTGTGCTGCTATCAATCTATCCAGTTGGGACCGGAGACACCGGTTGGAGCTGGTGTACTCGTCCCCATCGATGGAAAGACCGGGTTCAGGTAAGTAAAAGGGTGGCTCTGGGGGGCTGCTGCATCACAGAAGGTTTTTCACCTTAATGCATAGAATGTATCAAGGTGAAAAACCTCAACGGTTTACAACTCCTTTAAGGGCTTGTGTTGACAGTCTTTGGGCTTGTGTCAATTTAAGATCGTTCAGAATTCACAATTACAATGTTTTTCATTATTTTTGTTATTATACAATTACAATTCATTTTCAGGTGCAGGTGACCTGCAGTTGTCCTTCTGACCTGCATTGGAACTACTTCAAGTAGGTTTTGCATTTCCATAGACTTGTACTGTAATGCAAAACCCAGGTGAAGTGAACCAAAGCCTGTCTGCACTGGCTCCTATGGTGCTGTGTCCGGTAGCAATGTGGAGGCCGACTAGAGGAACCACAGAGCACAGTCAGGGGCCAGGAGATCAACACTCCCAGTTTCTGAAGAGTCTTTGAGCGGAAATGTCTCTACCTTACAGCCGCATTTAGTGGCATAGGCATCAGCAGAGGAAAGAATTTTCTTTCTTCTTTGCAGGGGCTACATTTATTAGCAGTTTTGTTTTAGGGAAAGAGTCTCCTTAATGGATTAATATATTTTTCTCTTTTGTTCACTAAAAGTCTTTTACATTTTTTTACCGGCGCTGACATGACAAAAATGTAGGGCCAAAATCTGTGGGGATTTTCCCTGTGACTGCATCTCATTATCTCTCACCCCATCTCACCTTTAAAATAAAAAAACACCCTGCAATCATTTTAGATATTTTAGCAAAGTGCAATTAATCTCCGGAGGGCCTACAGTTGTGCGGGCTATTGATGGCAGTGGGAGAATGACTGACAGGCCTTCAGGCTGTTTCTGTAGCTCCTGTCAGTTATCTTTTGGTCGTTGTCCATATGTTTTAAGTTGGTTTACAAAGCAGGTTTTGAGTTACCAAACCCTATAATTTTCACACGTGAGGGGAAAATCTTACCATTCCTTTGTAAAGAAACTCTATAGTATCCTATAGTTGTAGTGTCTGCCTTACTTAGTAAAAATAAATTAATAAAAGACAACTTTACTTTTAATGATTTTTTTTTTTTTTTTTTCATTTATAGCTTTGACTGTCCCAACCACCATTTAATAAAAAATACTTTTTTTTGCAATACTTACCATTTGCCTGGAGCTGTCCCCTGCAGTAATACATTTTTTTCACTAGATGTCACCAATCTTCCAGGTTAAATGATGGGCAGCTTCATTCAACTCAGGCAATCATGGACTGGCACCCTGTGGGGGTGTCATCAAGCCAGTCTGGGTTTAGAATGCTAGTGCGCTGAACGGCACTCACACGTCCCTTGGAAGAAACGTATGTAAAAGTTCACATCAAACTAGAGTTTGGTTTTAAATACTTACCTTCAGCCCTGTCTGGAGATCTTCATTCACCTGCTACGTCGCCGCCCTTCGTTAAAGTGGTCCCCTCCTAATAAGCTGCCATGCTAAATAATGTACTTAAGGAAACAATCTGACAATTCATAGTTGCCAACATTCTCCAAAAAAATTTAGGGACACTTTTTTGTCTGTAGGTGGAGTATTATTTTAATTAGGGGTGGGGCATTCATTTATAGGTGTGGTCTAGTCAGAGTGGAAAAATTTGCCACATTAAAAAATGGGTGTGGTTATAGGAGCTGTAAAGGCAGAAGTTTTTTGCATTCTATGCATTAAGATAAAAAAAATCGGTGTTTAGCAGCCTCCCCAGCACCCCCTAATTACTTACCTGAGCCCCATCTCTCTCCAGCGATGTCCACGTGTGTCTAAGCCGTCTGGGATACTCCTCCTGATTGGCTGAGACACAGCAGCGGTGCCATTGGCTCGTGCGGCTGTCAGTCAAAGTCAGTCAGCCAATCAGGGGAGAGAGGGGTGGGGCCAGGTCGTGCTCCATGTCTGAATGGATACACGGATCTGTGACTGGGCTCGGGGGCCCCCATAAAGAGCTGCTTGCTGAGGGGGCACTCAATAGGAGGGAGGGGCCAGGAGCAGCAAAAAGGCACACGAGAAGAGAAGGATCCGGGCTGCTCTGTGGAAACACAACTGCAAAGAGGAGGTAAGTATAACATGTTTGTTATTTAAAAAAAAACAAGACTTTACAATAACTTTAAACTATGCTAAATATTGGGCGTGATTTAAAGGGTGTGTGGTTAAATAGAGTCTGAGATGAAAGATGGGTGGAGGGAGAAGGAAGAGAGGGATGGAAGGAGAAAGAAAGAAAGAACGAACAAACAAAAGAAAGAAAGAAGGAAAGAACAAACGAACGAAAGAAAAAGAAAGAAAGAAAGAAAGAGGGATGGAGGGACAGTAGGCCCAGATCCTATATATTATTATTGTTATATATATATTGCTGTCAGTCGCAGAACTTAGCAATCACAGCATACCCCATTATATTACAGGTTTGCTCTTACATTTGCATCTACAATAAATATGAATTATAATAAACTCAGATAAGTGAAGATGATAAATGATGATCACTTCTTCCAGGGACAGAGGATGGAGACATGGGAAGGTGAGTGCAGGTCATGGAAGTATGGGGTCAGGGAGAAGTGTAGAGACACCCTATGGATGAGGAGGGGGGGCACATCTGACACTCAGAAGAAGTTCAGACAGACAGCACACCGGATTATCACACGCACACACAGCAGAATAAAGAACTCTCAGAAGTCCCCCGGTCAGTGTATCTCCTACCCAACCGGCTGCTGTTGATGTGGCTGACTCTGTGGCTGGACTCCTGCAGGATCTGCTTCTAGGACTTGCTCTGCGGATACACTGCATACTGATCAGATCACGGAGATCCCCCAATCTTCCACTGTCACCCAAATACTGAGCAGAGTGATCCAGAGGGGTGACAGGGAGAGCCCGGACTGGGGGAGCGAGGACGAGTCAGGAGGAGGAGAGAAAGGTACTGTACACAGCACAAGGAAACTCAGCCAAACGGCCAAGCTAGGCTGAGCCCAAAGGGCCAAGCTAGAGCCCGAGCCTGAGCAGCGAAGTTTGAAAGTTGGCCCACGGCCATGTTTTTACAAGCGTAAGCCAAGCCCGGAACAAAGGCAATTTTCCGTGATTCTTCCTGGGACACGGTCAGACCAGGACATGGGTCTGAATTCCGTGAATGTCCTGGGAAAATCGGGACTGTTGGCAACTATGCGAATAGTCACATACTTGTTGTTTTGTTAGCTAGCCTTCTTTCCCATAGGCTCACTGAAGATGTTTATGCCTGACCTTGTGCATGCACATTACATGATCTGGCACAGCTTGCTATATTTAATGAGTTGCACCAGACCTCACACATGTGCTAAATCATCCGGGGCATGTGTTGTGCAAGATCTGACTTGGCTTGTTATTGTTCAGTAACATGTCTCACCAAATCTTGTACAGAGCACGCACCAGACCAGGCAAGTTCCCCTTGGAAGGCACTTGTGACAAAGCCTTCCCAGGGGGCATCTGTAAAGCCTTCCCAGGGGGCATCCGTGGGGCCCTGGCTATGTCACCAGTTCTTACTGGAAACCAAGAAGTGAAAAAAATGTAGTTGAAAGCGGAACTTCGCCAGAAAAGGTTAAGTTCCACTTATCCTCTGTCCCCCATCCCCTCTCCTCATTGTAAATTTTTTTTTTTCAGGGAGCAGTTTTTGATTCTACTGGTCTGTAGGGGTAATCTGTTCAAGCGAACTGTAAAGTTAAAGGGGGTGTAGGGCAGGGGAGGGCATGTGAATTTTGGCCTTGGAGGCAAATACCACCAAACTGGCCCTTTCCTAGTAGAGACAGTTTTCTGTGGGATAGAGAAAATTCAACACACAAAGTGTGTCAAGTGCCATTATAACAGTGGTCATTGTTTTCACCATGGCATTGTCTTACAGAACATGGTTCTGTTGTGTAGCCCTACCCCCATAGGAGCCACTAGGTAGATTGCCCAGATTCTTTTCCCAGTAGTTTCCTCGTAACAAACACACAGTTAACTTTTCTCACTTATTAATCACTTGTCTACAGGGCACTTTTGTTGTCAGAGTATTGAAATAATATAATATAATAATATGCTAGAAGCTTCTTGTATACAGCAATACGCTTTACTTTCATGGAGAATATTGATTATGTCTTTCAGCATGGAAACAGGAACAGGATACAAACAAGTACACAGTGAACATAGACAGAACATCCTGTGATTACATTACCATAGAACACACACTATAATACTGCAGTGGCATCTGCTGGTATAAACAGGTTTAATGCATACAGTATATAGTCAGTTTATAGACAGCCTAAAGCAGTGATGGTGAACCTTGGCACCCCAGACTGGACATGTAGTTACAAAACATCTGGGGTGCCAAGGTTCGCTATCACTGGTCTAGAGCTACAGTATCTCACAAAAGTAAGTACCCCCTAACATTTTTGTAAATATTTTATTATATAATTTCATGTGACAACACTGAAGAAATTACACTTTGCTATGATGTAAAGTAGTGAGTGTACAGCTTGTATAACAGTGTAAATTCGCTGTCCCCTCAAAATAACTCAACACACAGCCAGTAATGTCCAAACCGCTGGCAACAAAAGTGAATACACCCCTAAGTGAAAATGGCCAAATTGGGCCCAATTAGCCATTTTCCCTTCCCGGTTTCATGTGACTCGTTAGTGTTACAAGGTCTCAGGTGTGAATGGGTAGCAAGTGTGTTAAACTTGGTGTTATCGCTCTCCCTCTCTCATACTGGTCACTGGAAGTTCAACATGGCACCTCATGGGAAAGAACTCACTGAGGATCTGAAAAAAAGAATTGTTGCTCTACATAAAGATGGCCTAGGCTATAAGAAGATTGCCAAGACCCTGAAACTGAGCTGCAGCATGGTGGCCAAGACCATACAGCGGTTTAACAGGACAGGTTTCACTCAGAACAGGCCTCTCCATGGTCAACCAAAGAAGTTAAGTGGACGTGCTCAGCGTCATATCCAGCGGTTGTCTTTGGGAAATAGAGGTATAAGTGCTGCCAGCATTGCTGCAGAGGTTGAGGGGTGGGGGGTCAGCCTGTCAGTGCTCAGACCATACACCGCACACAGCATCAAATTGGTCTGCGTACTAAGACTATGCAGACTAAGGACATGGATTACTGGAGCCCTGTGTTCTAATGAGACCAAGATAAACTTATTTGGTTCAGAAGGTGTCAAGCGTGTGTGGCGGCAACCAGGTGAGGAGTGCAAAGACAAGTGTGTCTTGCCTACAGTCAAGCATGGTGGTGGGATTGTCATTGTCTGGGGCTGTATGAGTGCTGCCGTCACTGGGGAGCTACAGTTCATTGAGGGAACCATGAATGCCAACATGTCAGTGTTGCCAACCGTCCGTACTTTTACGGGCAGCCCGTAAAAACAGGCACTTTTTCAGGCGCCCGTAAATGTCCGTAGTTACGGGAACGTGCCAGTAAAAATATCGGTGACCGTTCCGGCATGGAACTGCGCATGCGCAGTTCCGGAGCTTGCCAAGCCGAGCAGATCCTCCTGTATTCGGCCGGCGGAAGGGTGGGTCTCAGAGGCTGTGCAGCGCGCTATGCTGACGAGTGGCGAGGCGAGTGATGAAATAGAACATCCCGCCACCGCCAGGAGCGCCAGTTTTTAAAACTCTCTATAACCAGTCCAGGAGCTGGTTGAGCAGCATGTGGATTCGGAACAGAGCCCTGCATCCATATTCCTGAGTCCACTCCAAGCAGAGTATTTCTGAGGCCGGGCATGGACGGAGTGACAGCTGAGCGGCTGAGCCCAGTGAGTCGACGATGATGACAGAAGGTGATGATGGCAGGCTGCTGGCGCAGGGGATGGATGGAGGCAGAGGGGGAAGATGGAGGCAGAGGGGGAAGATGGAGGCACAGGTGGGAGATGGAGGCAGAGGGGGATGATGGTGGCAGAGGGGGAAGATGGTGGCAGAGGGGGAAGATGGAGGCAGAGGGGGAAGATGGAGGCAGAGGGGGATGATGGTGGCAGAGGGGGATGATGGTGGCAGAGGGGGATGATGGTGGCAGAGGGGGAAGATGGAGGCAGAGGGGGAAGATAGAGGCAGAGGGGGGTGATGGTGGCAGAGGGGGAAGATGGAGGCAGAGGGGGGTGATGGTGGCAGAGGGGGGTGATGGTAGCAGAGGGGGAAGATGGAGGCAGAGGGGGATGATGGTGGCAGAGGGGGAAGATGGAGGCAGAGGGGGGTGATGATGGCAGAGGGCTAAGATAGAGGCAGAGGGGGAAGATAGAGGCAGAGGGGGGTGATGGTGGCAGAGGGGGATGATGGTGGCAGAGGGGGAAGATGGAGGCAGAGGGGGATGATGGTGGTAGAGGGGGAAGATGGAGGCAGAGGGGGAAGATGGAGGCAGAGGGGGATGATGGGGGCAGAGGGGGGTGATGGTGGCAGAGGGGGATGATGGTGGCAGAGGGGGATGATGGTGGCAGAGGGGGAAGATGGTGGCAGAGGGGGAAGATGGAGGCAGAGGGGGAAGATGGAGGCAGAGGGGGGTGATGGAGGCAGAGGGGGGATGATGGTGGCAGAGGGGGGTGATGGTGGCAGAGGGGGGTGATGGTGGCAGAGGGGGTGATGGTGGCAGAGGGGGATGATGGTGGCAGAGGGGGAAGATGGTGGCAGAGGGGGAAGATGGTGGCAGAGGGGGAAGATAGAGGCAGAGGGGGATGGTGGCAGAGGGGGGGGGGTGCAGAGGGGGGTGGGGGGTGATGGTGGCAGAGGGGGATGATGGAGACAGAGGGGGAAGATGGAGACAGAGGGGGAAGATGGAGACAGAGGGGGATGATGGAGACAGAGGGGGAAGATGGAGACAGAGGGGGAAGATGGAGACAGAGGGGAAGATGGTTGGTGGCAGAGGGGGAAGACGGTGGCAGAGGGGGAAGACAGTGGCAGAGGGGGAAGACGGTGGCAGAGGGGGAAGACGGAGGCAGAGGGGGATGACGGAGGCAGAGGGAGCTAGACGGAAGTAGCAAGGGATGTTGGAGGCAGGCTGCAGGGGGTGTTGGTGGCAGGGGGTGTTGGAGGCAGGCCGCAAGGGGTGATGGAGGCAGGCCGCAGGGGGTGATGGAGGCAGGCCGCAGGGGGTGATGGTGGCAGGCCGCAGGGGGTGATGGTGGCAGGGGGTGTTGGTGGCAAGCCGCAGGGGGTGATGGAGGCAAGCCGCAGGGGGTGATGGTGGCAGGAGGTAATTGGACTAAATAATCCGCCCTTATATCGAAAATAACAAAAATATGTTTTTTTACCTTAATATCTACCTTAAATCACATTGCTATTTGCCTAGCGTACTTGTTTGTAGCCTAGATACTCAAATTTGCACCTAAAAATGTAATTTTGTTACTTTTGTGAAATGCCAGTAAAAACGTGGCTGTGCCAGTAAATTTTGGGTGTAGTGCCAGTAAATTTCAATCTGGTAGGTTGGCAACGCTGCAACATGTACTGTGATATACTGAAGCAGAGCATGATCCACTCTCTTCAGAAACTGGGCCACAGGGCAGTATTCCAACATAATGACTCCAAACACACCTCCAAGACGACCACTGCCTTGCTAAAGAAGCTGAGGGTAAAGGTGATGGACTGGCCAAGCATGTCTCCAGACCTAAACCCTATTGAGCATCTGTGAGGCATCCTCAAATGAAAGGTGGATGAGGGCAAGGTCTCTAACATCCACCAGCTCCGTGATGTTGTCATGGAGGAGTGGAAGAGGACTCCAGTGGCAGCCTGTGAAGCTCTGGTAAACTCCATGCCTAAGAGGGTTAAGGCAGTGCTGGAAAATAATGGTGGCCACACAAAATATTGACACTTTGGGCTCAATTTGGACATTTTCACTTAGGGGTGTTCTCACTTTTGTTGCCAGCGAGTTAGATATTAATGGCTGTGTGTTGAGTTATTTTGAGGGGACAGCAAATTGACACTGTTAGGCTTTCCGACGGAAAATGTGCGATCTGAGCTTGTTGTCGGAAATTCTGACCGTGTGTAGGCTCCATCTGACAGTTTCCATTCGAATTTCCATTGCACAAAATTTGAGATCTGGTTCTAAAATTTTCCGACAACAAAATCCGTTTGTGCAAATTCCGATCGTGTGTACACAATTCCGACGCACAAAGTGCCACGCATGCTCAGAATCAAGCAGAAGAGCAGCACTGGCTATTGAACTTCATTTTTCTCGGCTCGTCGTATGTGTTGTATGTCACCACGTTCTTGACGTTCGGAATTTCCGACCAACTTTGTGTAACCGTGTGTATGCAAGTTTGAGCCAACATCCGTCGGAAAAAAAAATATGGGATTGTGTTGTCGGAATGTACGATCGTGTGTACAGGGCATAATACAAGCTGTACACTCACTATTTTACATTGTAGCAAAGTGTCATTTATTCAGTGTTGTCACATGAAAAGATGTAATAAAATATTTACAAAAATGTGAGCGGTGTACTCACTTTTGTGAGATACTGTATGTTTTTTTCTGATGCTTTATTGTAGAACTTGGATAGGTAGTAGGTAATGGTAGGGTACTCCAGTAACCATTGGCAACAATTTGAGGACACTTCGAAAAAATATATATATATGGTTTTCCCTGTGGGGTTTTCAGGCAAGGATGAAGACTGAATTTGTCTTCATCCTTGCCTGAAAACCCCACGGGGAAAACCATATATATATATTTTTTCGAAAACTATTCGGGGTGAGCAGACCGGCTCAAACAACCAGGGGTCAAGTCCTGGGGAAAAAAGTGTGGGAACTCCCACTTACGATCCACTCCCTCACCAAAAAAAATAAAATGATGGGACACTATTCCTCCCACTGCCACTCTATACACCTAAGCTAGCTGTGGGGACTATCTAACCAAAGAAACACGTGTGTGTGTGTGTGTGACTCCACTCAGCAGGGCCACCAAGTACTCACGAGTCTGCCGTTCCTGGCCGCCATAGTCGCCACCACATCAGTACAGGCTGGAGCAACTTCCAATCCGGTTCTCATGTCGCCACCTGGCTCTCTCTCTTCACAGCTCCGCTCCTTGCTATTTGAAGAGTGCACCAATGCTGGGACAAGATCACCCAGTGCCCAGGGCAAACTCCTCACCCCCATATGCCCCCTTCTAGCACAAATACCCCCCCCCAGCACAATTCCTCACTCCCCACATTCTCCCTACAACATAAATCCACAAATTCTCTTACCCCCAATCCCCTCTCTCAGCACAGACCCCCTCCATCTCCCCCTAGCAGCAAAAATCCCACTTTTCAGCACAAATCCTCACCCTCATATAACCCCTTCCAGTACTAACCCCCCTTCTCAGCACAAACCCTTCTTTCCTAGCACAAATCCTCCCCCATCTCTCCCTCCCAACACAAATCCTACCCCATCTCTCCCTCCCAACACAAATCCTACCCCATCTCTCCCTCCCAACACAAATCCTCTCTCATCTCCCCCTCCCAGCATATATCCCCTCTCTCAACAAAAATCATCCCCCCTCTCTGCAAAAAAAATCCCCCTCTCGGCAACCCCCCCCCCTCTCAAACCTGTGCCTCCTTCTCTCCCCTCCCAGTAAAAACCCTCCCCCATCTCCCCCTCCCAGCATATATTCCCCCCTCTCATCACAAATCCTCCCCCATCTCAAACCTGTCTCCTTCTCTACCCCTTCCAGTACAAATCCCCCTCCCAGCTCCTTCTCCTGTTCCGTAAGAGCAGCCTGATATGCTGGGACTTGTAGTGCCCTAGATTATAGGGGACTGAAGAATGGCAGCCTACTCTGCTGGGACTTTTAGTCCCCCCACAGTCTAGGGCACTACAAGTCCCAACATAGGAGGCTGCCATTCTTCAGTCCCCAACAGGGGGCACTACAAGTCCCAGCAGAGCGGGCTGCCACACAGCATGAGGAGACCGCACAGCCTTTCACCCCCATACACTCCTTCACACTCTCCCCTTAAAATAGTGTCTTCGGCTCCTGGCAGCCCCTCTCCAGAGTCTGGGTGGCATGTCACACTGCATGGTGGGGCAGTGGGCGGGATCATTTCTCCTTGTCAGACACGTCCCGGCTCCCAGACTCCGGCGCAGCACACGAGGCTGGAGATCACTCCGGCACTGCTCAGACACTTCAGTGTCTGTGGGCAGATGCGGCTGCCGACTTCCTTCCTGAAAAAAAATCATCATTATATCAGCGGGCGGCCTCCGCCGCCCGTTTTACATAGAAGTCCTTCACTATGTCCTTCACTATGCGGCGATGCTGGGCATCGTCGTTAGTGAAGGATCGGCTCGGGCGGCTCTAGTCCTGCAAAGGGAACGGCGTTCCTGCTGTGAAAAAAGTGCAGGGACGCCGTTCCCACGCGTTCCCGCAGGACTCGAGCCCTGCAAACAACTATATATTCTTGATAGTACACCATTTCTTTAACTTTGACAATTTGAGGACACTAAACTTTCTCTCACAGAACAATGAGCAAAGCCCATGTAGAATTAAAGAGTGAACTGGGCTTTGAAGTAGTGATTTGAAGAGATTTATTTTCCTCTGTGGACAGTCCAAGCAAAGTCCTTTCATTAGGAAAAAAAATAGACTGAGCTCTTCAGGACACTGGACACTATGTCCCTTTTAAACCTGCTGACTCTACCACACAAGGGGTAGCCTCAGCACACAGTTTCTAGGATCTCTCTCTCCAGTCTGTACTCACAAATGTCCTTGGAAAATTGGTTTTCTCCTTCCAATATCCTCCAGACACTTACACCCTGTGGTACCAGAATAAATCCTCAGACGACAGCCCCTCAGTCAGCTCTCAACAAAGCAGGCCTCCAGGTAAGACACGTGAGTCCTCAAAACTACACAGGTACTCGGCAGAATGTGATCTCCTTCTCAGGAAAAAGAACAGGCTGCTCTCTGTCTCAGAGTATTTATACAGACTCCCAGCTACCAGCTGGGCAACCCTCCACAGATATTGGCCATGGCTGTATGCATAGCTGCTGATTAGGCTTTTCATGCCTACTAACTTCCAGACCTTTCTGGAACAGCCTGGGGGAAGCAGTTAACTCTGCAGCCACTGAAACACAGAGCAGGCCAGAAAAATCAACACAGACACTAGTTACAGTGAGCCATAACTAAATGTACTTAATCCTAACATCTATTCACCTAATCCTAGAACCTATAAAGGAGGGTGCTACAGCTGATTGCCAGGTTGCAACGGATTTATATTTGTCCAACGGTGGTTTTAGTGTTCTTTAAAAACTACCGCTAGTAGCTCAAATTCTGCCCAGCAGAAAGGGAATTATTTTTTATTATGGAATTTGAGCCTTAAAGCAGTTGCAGATCATGATAAGGGTGGCTTAGGCAGTTGCTAAAGGCACATAGTTCTTATGAGGTCTATAGCTGCTCGGCAGTCCAGTAAATTTCTAATGCCGTGTACACACGAGTGAAATTTCCAACAGAAAAAGTCAGACGGGAACTTTTCATCGTATATTCCGATTGTGTGTATGCCCCATCAGACTTTTTACGTCGAAAATTCTGACGGACCTAGAAAGAGAACATGTTCTAAATTTTTCCGACAGAACCAATTTCTATTGGGAAAACCACTCGTCTGTATGCTGTTGCGACGTACCTAAAACGACGCATGCTCTGAAGCGAGTACGAGACGGAAACTATTGGTTACTGGCTATTGAACTTCCTTTTTCTAGTCCCGTCGTACGTGTTTTCTACGTCACCGCATTCTTGATGGTCGGACTTTGGTGTGACCGCGTGTATGCAAGACAGCAAGAATTTCGTTGGAGAGTTCATTCCGACGGAAAAAACGCTTGTGTGTACACGGCATTACACTGCTGTTTTAACTGTAACTTTTGTGCTGCATGAATGCCAACTTCCTCTTGCGCTGCAGAGAATATTTTATTTTATTTATTGCTATATTGGTATATCTACATACTGTATTTATTTTGATATCTACAACCCACTGTTCACACTAATGGCTCACAGGAGTGGTGACCTCCAAAGAGTGATCAGCAGTGGATCGTTTGTTAGAATGCATTTGACAGGCGGCAAGGAGGCGATATGTTGCCTTCTCACTGTCTGATTTAATAATATAAATGCTGCACTACTGCTCTGCAATTGCATGTATTGCACACGATTGCCAGGTGGTTTTGGTGTGGCCACATGGACCTGCCTTATTCACATTTGGTGGTGGCAAAGCCTGCCAAAAACGACAAGCAAAGCACCGCAGCGAGGCATGTGTACAGCCGTGATTGGCTGCATGTCAGTGTTCAGGTGGGTGGTCAGAGGGTAGTAAAGCCATGCCTCAACCACCTGGTTTTACTTCCCTCCAGCTACACATGTGTGAATGAAGCCTATCTAAGATCACAACATTGTTTCAAAGGGTTCCTCAAGGATAGAAAGTTTTAGAAACGTTGGTTTGTTGTAATACACCATTTCATATATAATACATATGCAAAAAAAGGGGGATTGTAAATAAAGAATTATGCTGTGAGCTAAATAAAGGCCTCCTGTTCCAGCTCTCCCTTGATATAGTGAATGTACAGAAGGGTCATAAAGCTCTTTATGGTTCAGAGAACGTGAAACCATCGCTCCTGTTTGGTGGTCTATATGGTTGAACGTAGCTCTGCATATACTGTGCAGTGCCTTGGGGTTTAGTCAGGGAGCTCCTCACCAAATTCCTTCTCATGGGTAGCTACCATAGGTAAATTGTTAGAGATCCATTGATTTCTCCCTAAGTTTGGCCTTGTACTTTTCTCTTCTACCACTAGGTGGCCAGCCACTAGGTGGTACTAGATATGAGAAGGACAACTCAAGGTCAGGTTATGGGTATATGGGATATCTCAGCCAATGGGCAGGGGTTTTCTTGTATCCCTTGGCCTGCTGGGAGAGCCTATATATTCAGGTGGAGTCAGGTGGTCTGTGTTCTGTGCCACCAGGACTGCTGTCTGTGTGGACGTGTGTCGTCTGCCCCAGGCTGCTAGGCCGGAGATTGGGCCTATCTCAGGGGCATCTGGCTGCCAGGCTGTGTGAGGGCCTATCCAGAAGTAAGAGGGTAGAGCAAGGTTGGGACTGCAGCTTGCAATTAAACCAAAAGTCACGGTTCTGCCGGCCAGAGAACCTGTCGTGGTTGGAGGTAGAAGGGAAGCTGTCGCCACTAAGGGGCCCAAGCACTTTTATCAGGGACCACAGTGAGTAACTGAAGCAAGTACCGGAGCACCATTCTCACCAAATGGGCACAGTTGAGAATTGGGAAACTTCAGGCAGTGATCAAGTCAGGGACCCAACCATCGAAGGTGACGCTTGCAGAGCAGCCTTGTGTGTCAAGCTAGGGACCGAGCCAGTCAGCAATGGTGAAGCTTGAAGGTATCCAAAGTGCCAAGCTAGGTACCCAGCAGGGAAGCGTAGGTGACGCTTAGGGGAGATACCACCACAAAAGCCTTGAGAATCTTACGGGATTCAGAGCTAGTGAATCCCGGACACCCGCAAGTGCTGCCCAATATCCCGGCTGCGGGGTTGATCCTGGATGGTCCCCTGGTTCACAGTCGGGATGATTGGTGCAGCAGGAGGGACAGCTGTGAAACACTGATCTCCCTGTATAGCTGACATCCGCTTCTCCTTCTCTCCCTCCCGCGGCTGTCAGAGCAGCCTTGTGTGTCAAGCTAGGGACCGAGCCAGTCAGCAATGGTGAAGCTTGAAGGCCTTCTCTCCCTCCCGCGGCTGTCGGCTACAAAGCTATACAGGGAGATCACTGATCACAGCTATCCCTCCTGCTGCACTGATCATCCCCGACTGTTCCACGTATCCTTCTCCTCCAGCCCCCCTCCATGTCCTTCTCCACCGTTCTTCTCCAGCCCCCCCCCGTGTCCTTCACCCCCCTTCTTCTCCGGCTCCCTGACCTCCTCCTCCGCCCCCTTTCGTCCCCCGCAGCTGGCTTCCCTCCTCTCCCGCTGGCTGTGAGGTTCTGTCAGGATGGAAAGCGGAGCAAGAGACCAGTCATTTACCGGCCCTTGCCTTTTCTGAATTGGACACAGTGAGTGAGATCGCTCCTGTGTCATGTGAAAACTGAGCAGGGTAACCTGTGTATTACTCTGCTCAGTTTACGAATGGGCAGGAGCTGCTGTCTTCTGTCTATTCATCTTCAATGCTGAGAAAGGGACTGGGGAATCAATGTCCTCAGTCCCACTCCCTGTCTCAAAGAGGAGATGTCAGGGGTCTGTTTAGCCCCCCCCCCCCCCCCCCCACCCCCAACAGGATTGATTTAAAAAAAAAATTAAATTGTAAACAAAAATTATAAAAAATTCAATGATAAAAAAATATATATAAAAAAAAAACTACTGACACCACCCCCCTGCCCTACCAACACTGTCCACTGCCCCAACCCCCTCCCCAGGAAAAAGCATTGTGAACAAAAAAAAAATGTAAAAGTAAATTGTAAAATAATTAAAAAAATACAATTGTAAAAAGATATTAATAAGAAAAAAGAACTACTGACACCGTCCACTGCCCTACTGACACCATCCTGCACATACATAAGTCATCTAAGACTCTATTAAACCACACCCTATTTAAGAAACGCCCAATATGTAGCACAGTTTAAGCCACGCCCACCTCCCTAAAATTCGTTTTTGCTAGTTGGGATGTCTGAGCGGGGGACCCGAGACAGAGGTTAGAAAGTATAGGGATGTTTGTTACTTAACCCCTTGCGGACCACCCACATACTGAGGCAGGGCGGCTGCCCTGTGCCAGGTCACATACCTAGTACGTGATCTGACACTTCCAGATCTGGGGCACTAGTACGCTGCCAGCAACCTGCTGTGATTGCACACAGCGGGAGCCCAGCGGCGGGTACCCACGGATTCGATGTCCGCCGGTACCCACTGATTAGACAATACACAAGCAGAACGACAATCTTTCTATGTAACCAAGGCAGATTGCCGTTATGTCAGAAGCAAAGGTATTGATCCTTTGTTCCTTTGTTTGTTTCGAAAGACGAACGTTCAGCCGTGGGTGCAAACGATGATGCCATCATGTAATGACCGATAAATAGTTCAGTGGACATAAATAAAGACATTTTTTGTTCGTTTTTTTACATATACCTAGTGCAAACAGTTCGGGCGGGAAACACATTAACCTTTCAATTTATCGTTCGTTCGGCAGAAAATTTCCAAACTTGTCCTTTTGTTTTTTCGGCTCAAAAACGTCCAAACGATTATGTGCCCATTAACTGTCTGAAAAACGAACAAAAAGGTCTAAATGAACGAATTTCAGGCGATCTTTCATATAGTGTATGGCCACAAAATCCGTCTGATTTTTTCAGACGGATTTTGTCCGACACTGGTGTTGCATACACACGGTCGGACAAAGTTGTCCGAAAATCCGATCATCCTGAACGTGGTGACGTTCGTTGCGTACGACGGGACTACGTAGAGGCTAGTAGCCAATAGCTTCGGTCTTGTAATGTGATCTGAGCATGCGTGGCACTTTGTCCGTCGGAATTCGCTACGCACGATCGGAAAAAGTCCGATAGGACTTTGTTGTCGGAAAATTTGAGAGCAGGAAAAAGTCCGATGGAGCCCACACACAGTCAGAATTTCCGACAACATGGTCCGATAGGACATTTTCCATCGGAAAATCCGACCGTGTGTACGGGGCATAAGTCACACAGTGAGAAAGCACAGGCTAGGATCATGGTTAACCCTTTGATCGCCCCTGATGTTAACCCCTTCCCAGCCAGTGTCATTAGACAGTGCATATTTTTTTAGCACTGATCACTGTATTAATCTCACTGGTCCCCAAAAATGGTCAAAAGTGTCAGTTGGGTGTCCGATTTCTCTGCTGCAATATCACAGTCCCACTTTAAGTTGCTGATCCCTGCCATTACTAGTAAACAATATAAAAAATAATTATCCCATAGTTTGTAGACACGATAACTTTTGCACAAACCAAATAATATACGCTGATTGGGATTCTTTTTACCCAAAACATGTAGCAGAATACATATGGGCCTAAATTGATGAGGAAATTAGATTTAGTTTTTTTAATTTTATTGAATATGTTTTAAAAAAAAAAAAAAATTGTTGGCCTTTTTTTGTTTATAGCGCAAAAAAAAACTAAACTAAACACAGAGGTGATCAAATACCACCAAAAGTAAGCTCTATTTGTGGGGGAAAAAAAGGTCAAAAATTGTATGTGGGTACAGTGTCACACGACCGCGCAATTGTCGTGGTGCCGTATCGCAAAAACAATTGACTGGTCATGAAGGGGGTAAATCTTCCAGAGGTCAAGTGGTTAAAAAAAAAATCCTTTACAATCACACAACTACTTTAACACCCCATCCCACCCATGCAATTGTGGTCAGTGGCAGTGAGAGATAATCCCCCCCCCCCCCCCATATTTGTGGTTATCGCACTGAAAGTTAACCCCCATCCTGCACATTGATGGTCACAGCAGAGAAAGGTCACCCCTTCCTCCCCATATTGGAGGGCATTGCAGTGAAAGTATTCCAAAGAAGACTGGCAGGAGGCAGGTAGGTTTCTTTTATTGCATTATTTACATATGATGTCTCTTCTGCAATATACCTGATGTTACTGTGACTTTACTTGCATTTTTTAAGGTATGAACAGGCTTAACTTCATACCATATCCCAAATATCAGTGAGTATTCCTGATTTTATATGAATTACTGGACAATGCTGTATTGTTGTGTTGGGTTTGCAGGGAGAAGGGACACAGAAAGCTCTTCTTGGATAGCAGAGACCGCGTCTAACCTAACACAGAACTCCCCACTCCTCCCTCACCCCATCTGATCTCTGTACATAACAATGGGACACATTGTAGATGCAACCAATCCAGCTGCTGTCACCGCACATAAACACAGCCACGTGCTCGCAGCTTGACAAGGAAGTCCGTCCTCCAATCAGAACACAGTGAGTTGGAGCTCGCGGCTGCCCAATCATATCCTCTCTCCGCATGCGCTGAACTCCAATAGCGTGTCAGATTGCGCCGTGTGGCTCCTGGTTGCCATAGCAGCATGCGAGGGCGGGCCTTTGGACAAGATGGCGGCCCCCATGGAGCATCTGACAGCCGTGTACAGGGAGCTGGAGGCATGGGAAATAGGCTGCATGGACGGGGTAGAGCCGGCTGTGGACAGGGTGAGGCGGGTCACCGAGCTCTTCAGGGAGGCTGAACACAGGTGAGCAGGGCCGTCTTTAATATTGATTGGACCCTGTGCAAACATCCCCCCCCCCCCCCCCCATGCAATTTCACTCTCCACCAGCTCTGAGACATACAATAAATAGCAGCTAGACTTAAAATCAGTTTACTGTATCAGATCAGGCTGCGATTGGTTGCCAGGGGTTACAGCATATCATTACCGCTTACTGACTGGTTGCTAGAGGTTACAGCACATGATTTCTGCTTGTTTGGTTGCTAGAGATTACTGTACGGTAATACTGCTCACTGGTTTCTATAAGTTACAGCGCATCTTCACCTCACAGCAGGGCCATGATATAAATATGAATGCTGCCTTTATTTATGCATCAATGCCACCGGCCTCAGCTATTTACATATGAATGCTGTCATTGTTTACATATGAATGACGGTTATTTACATGTAAACATAGGGTCTGCAGGTGCGTCATCTGTACACAGCAATAGGGCAGAGCTGGGAGGCATTAGTAGCAGCAATTCACACTGAGATATTGGGACACAGCACAGGACTAATACTTCAAGGCAGTCGCTTTGGGCCCCACAACAATGACAGGGCCCAGGGCAGCTGCCCCTTTTGCCCTGCCTTAAAGATGGCCCTGCAGGTGAGGCCTTTCTAGATAAGGCATATAATGGCAGGTTAGCTTTTAAGATTAATTGCAGGCAGCGCTATATTAGAGGCCTCTAGAGATCCGGTCTTCACAAATATTGCTTTGCTGCATTTCTGGTTATAGTGTGCTGTGTTCACAAACAACAAAGGAGCAGGTTCAGTTTAGACCCCCCTTCCCCCCCAGGAAGTGTATACTTATTCATCTCAATACTGGGCACTTTCACCCCCTTCCTGCCCAAGCCAATTTCCAGCGCTGTCGCACTTTGACTGACAATTGCGCGGTCATGCAACACTGTACCCAAATTAATTTTTAATCATTTTCTTCACACAAACCAAGTTTTCTTTTGGTGGTATTTAATCACTGCTGCTTTTTTTTTTTTAAAAAAAAGAAAAAAACCCGAAATTTTGGATAGTTTCTGTCAGTGAATTTTGTAACTGGGTAATATTTCTACTTCACTGATGTGCGCTGAGTAGGCCGCACTGATTAAGCGGCACTATTATGTTGCACTGATAGGTGGCACGGATAGGCAGCACTGATGGAAATTGATGAGCAGGCATTGCTGGGCAATAAAAGACAGCACTGACTGACACCAGTAATTGGCACTGATTGGTGGCACTTCTGGGGCTTTACTGTAATCAGGGCACCGATGATCAGTGACCTGTTTTCCCCTGTGAGGAAATGCTGCTGATCGGCTCTATTCGCCGCACACTTGGCCAGTGTGAGGCGATGAGGGACGATAAACGGCGCTTCCTGTATTTACATGTGACAGGCTGTGATTGGACACAGCCGATCACATGGTTAAAGAGCCGTGTCAGCAGCTCTTTACAGAGATCAGGGTCGCACCATGTCCTAGCAACACAGCGCGATCGCCGTCATATGGCGGCCACCCAGAACAAGAGCCGAACCGTCCCTCCGTCATTTGATGGTTAGCGAGCGGCAAGTAGTTAAAGTAGAACTAACCCCCTGTCCATTTTTTGCCATCTGTGTCCAATTGCAGAGATTTCCCTTCACTTCCTGTCCGTTAGCCAAAACAAGAAATCCCTCAAAAGTCAGGGAATCCCTGGTTGTCACCAGAACAAGCCTTTTTCTCCTTTATTTTCACTTCCTGTCCTAGGTGACAACACTCATTCGCTGTACTGTATCTGTGAAGGAGCATTGTTGTTTCTGTAAACCAGCCTTTCTCAACCTGGGTGCCTTGAGGCTTCTTCAGGGGTGCTTTGGCAAAATTCCTAAAAATTGATCAAAAATTGTATACAAGCCAGCAAGTGGATCAAGCCTGACTTTTAGTTGCACAAAGCCTAGGATTTCATTATGCACCGTTACGGCTTTCTAGACACTGGCATCCTAACAACCAATGACATCATCAGTTGATAAGGAGGATGTCGGTCACCTCCACAGCATCCTTGTTTGACCCTCCTCTGCTCCTCTCCTTCAGCACTGGGGTCCCATTAGCTGAGCGATGGAGAGGAATTGAGGGAGAAGAGAAACATTGTAATACTAGTCAGTACCAGTGTGCAAAAGTGTATTTTCTTTTTTTTTTTTAATAACAAGGTTGGACTTTATTGAGTAAACATAACAGTACAATTGGTAGTACGGCAAGAAAATGGTGACATACAAAATAGCATAAAGGAATGATAGCCAAAACTATACCATACAGTGCATGAAGTGTCGTTAACAGTCTCACTTTTATTATCTCCAGATATAGATAACTTGATCTGAACATTTCCCCATAAAGGGGGGGAGGGGGGGGGGTGAGCCCCCGCCCCCCAACTTTCATAGCAGTAGGATCTCACACAATTTCCCACAACCTAGCCGCTCAGAACTGCTCCAGCCAAGGTGTCCAAAGACGTTCCAACTTTTGCGGGCAGCCTCTATTAGTGTATGTTAGCTTATATAAGGGAAGTACTGCGCAAAAGTGTATTTGCTTTGGAAGAATTAATCACCTCTAGCATTGGTTGTCCTACATGTGGATGTTGCTGCATTGTTTAAAAGTATTGGAATAGATTTTTACATTTTAGAATGGGGGTGCCTCGAGACTCTCCATAATTTTAAAGGGTGCCTTAACTAAAAAAAAAAGGTTGAGAAACACTGCCTTAGACCAGCCTTTTTCTGGTACAATGTTTTTATTGAAATATAAAAAAAAGGAAGAACAGGTGACAAATTCCCACGCAGGGGATATGAACATAATAAGAAAGAGGTTCACTTAAAAGTGCAAAATAGAACATATGTTATGAGGGCATAGATTATAGACTGACACCGGCCCGCCAGCTGGAGCCGGGGGTCAGTGCGTTATGCCCGAGTCATGAGGCCAAGGGGCTAAGGCGGGCAAGGGGATGCAGGGTTGGCCACACGACGAGAGAGAGAAAAACAATGAAAAATAAAACAAAAAACAAAACTAAAAACAAAAAAAGACAACCGGTAAGAAGGGGGGGGGGGGGGAAGGGGAATGATAGATATAGAACAGAGCAGCGAGCAAGGGGCCCAGGGACAGGGAGAGAGTGGGAAAGAGAAAGGGGGGTTCCCCAGGCTGGAAGCGGGGGTCAATTTGAATCTAGAGACCTAGACTAGACAAATTTAGATTAGGGAGTGCAAAGGACCACCATGGGGCCCATACCGTAAGAAATTTTACATGGGAGTCGTGGAGGATGCTGGACCCTTCTTTGTGAATCGTAAGGGTCGTCGGGGTATTCTTTACCTCTGCAAAGGAGACAGAGGTTTTTTTTTCCAAGCCCTCGCTATTGTTCCCTTGGCTGCGATAAATACCGTATTTATCGGCGTATAACACGCACTTTTTCCCCCTTTAAAATCGGGGGAAAGTCGTGGGTGCGTGTTATACGCCGATACCCCCCCAAAAAAATGACAAAAATCGGTTGCGGCACCGAAAAAGGCCGAACCGCGGCCGAAAAAGGCCGGAAAAAGCCGAAGCGCGGCCGAAAAAGACCGAAGCCGGCTGTTCAGCTCCGCTCGTAGTCCCGCCTCCCGAAACAGCAGGGAGGCGGGACTCCGAGCGGAGCCGAACAGTCGGCTCGGTCTTTTTCGGCCGCGGTTCGGTCTTTTCGGCCGCGCATGCGCGGTATGTCTCGCGGCGGGAAATTTAAACGTCGGCAAGGCTGCAAATCACGCTGGCAAACTGCAAATGACACTAGCAAGCTGCAATTGACACTGGGCAAGCTACAAATGACGCTGGACAAGCTACAAATGACGCTGGGCAAGCTACAAAGACGCTGGGCAAGCTACAAATGACGCTGGGCAGGTTGCAAATGACGCTGGGAAAGGCTGCAAATGACACTGGGCAAGCTACAATGACGCTGGGCAAGCTACAAATGACGCTGGGCAAGCTACAAATGACCTGGGCAAGCTACAAATGACGCTGGGCAGGTTGCAAATGACGCTGGGCATGGTTGCAAATGACGCTGGGCAGGTTGCAAATGACGCTGGGCAAGGCTGCAAATGACGCTGGGCAAGGCTGCAAATGACGCTGGGCAAGGCTGCAAATGACGCTGGGCAAGGCAAATGACGCTGGGCAAGGCAAATGACGCTGGGAAAGGCTGCAAATGACGCTGGGCAAGGCTCAAATTTACGCTGGGAAAGGCTGCAAAGACGCTGGGAAAGGCTGCAAATGACGCTGGGAAAGGCTGCAAATGACGCTGGGCAATTTTTTTTTTTTCCTAAACTTCTCTCCTTAAACGTTTTTTCCTTAAAATTCCCTCCTAAACTTGGGGTGCGTGTTATACGCCGGTGCGTGTTATACGCCGATAAATACGGTAGGTATAGACCAGCCTTTTTCAAACGGAGTTTCTCCAGAGGTTGCTGCAATGAGCAATTTCTGTTTCTAATGCTGCGTACACACGGTCGGAATTCTCGTCGGAAAAAGCTCTGATGGTTTTCCCGTCGGAATTCCGAAGGAATTTCGCTCAAACTGTCTTGCCTACACACGGTCACACCAAATTCCGAAGGTCAATAACACCACAGCATACAACACGTTCGACTGCACTATAAAAGGGAAGTTTTAATATTTCTGAGCATGCGTCGGATTGTTTCTGAGCATGCGTCGGAATTTTGCGTGTCGGAATTGCATACACACGATCGGAAAATCCGATAGAAAGGTTTTCCGTCGGAAAAATTAAGAACAGGTTCTCAATCCAAAGTCCGTCGGAAATTCCGACAGAAAAAGACCGATGGGCATACACACGGTCGGAAAATCCGATGAAAAGCTCCCATCGGACTGTTTCCATCGGTAATTCCGACCGTGTGTACGCGGCATAAGATAAGTTGCTTCATGAGCTACTGTCCACGTTTGTTGCACTTAGGGCAGCGTATTGAAATCAATAGGCTGTCCTATGCGTGTCATGTGAAGAGTGTGTAAATAGGTCTAAGAAGCAGATTGTTCCCATTGACCACAAGTGTAAAGCATATTCTTCTCCTTGACCATTACACTACTGTACAGTGAACTGTAGATTAAGTTTTTTTTTTTTTTTTTTTAAGTGATTGCAGAATATGATTAAGTATTTTTTAACAGAAGTTCCATGAGACCAGACATTTTAAAGTGTTTGTAAACCCACGAAGAAAAACAAAAACCTGCAAGACAAAGGTATAACATAGCATAGCATACTAGCTCATTATTAAATACTCACCTTAGATTGAAGCCCCTGCAGCGGTCCCAGCACACTGTGCTGCCCGGCAACATGTCTCGCAGAGTTATTTTTCGGGTATTGCGAGCTCCGGCGCTGTGATTGGCCGGAGCTGCGATGACGTCACTTCCACACATGCGTGCGGAAGCCGCCGGTAGCATTACATCAGCTGAAGCAAGGCACGAATGAGCCCTTGCTTCAGTGCACATGTGCCGATGACGTTGGCACATGCTGATACAGGGGATATCTCTTAAACCGTTGTTTAGGAGCTATCCACGGTAGCTACAGGTAAGCCTTATTATAAGCTTACCTGTAGTAAAAAGTGGTCTGTAAGGGTTTACAACCACTTTAAGGGGTCCTCTGTATTAAAAAGGTTGAGAAAGGATGGCTCTAGATTGCTCAGTCTTTATTTGGACTACATTACACCTCTTCCCTCTTCTTGATAACATAGGAGAGTTGTTTTGTAGTCCACAATGGATAGTAACACACTTCCTGTCCTTTCATGGCACTGTATCTATGAAATAAATTCAGGCTTCATGCACACAGAACTTAAAAAACACTGCTTTTACAGATGTTGAGCGTTGTTTTGTTTTTCTTCGTCCTGTAGAAGCTCCTCTATGCAAGCCTATGTGTTCATGCACACAAAGGAGTGTGAAAAACCCAGAATTTATGCATTCAGGTGAGGTGCTTAAGAGCAGAAAAAATGCTATACGTGCCAAAATGTTTAAAAAATTCTAGGTGCGTAAATATTCTAACCGCTTCCCGCCCGCTGGCCTTCAAATGACGGCTGGGCGGCGCGGCTCTCGTTCTGGGTGGACATCATATGACGGCCCTCCAGAACGACCGCTCTCATGCGCCCATGGGGGCGTGCATCGCGGCGATCAGTGGTGCGGTGTATCAGTCTGACACACCGCTACATCGATCTCGGTAAAGAGCCTCTGTCGGAGGCGCTTTACCATGTGAGCAGCTGTGTCCAATCACAGCTGATCACAATGTAAACAGGAAGAGCCGTTGATTGGCTTTTCCTCACTCGCGTCTGACAGACGCGAGTAGAGGAGAGCCGATCGGCTGCTCTCCTGACAGGGGGGGGTCTGTGCGGATTGTTTATCAGTGCAGCCCCCCCTCGAATGCCTGCCCAGGATCACCAGGATGCCGCCAGGACCACCAGGGATGGCCCCCACACTGGACCACCAGGTATGCCACCCTAGACCACCAGGGAAATGCCAACCAGTGCCCAGGAAGCTGCCAATCAGTGCCCATCCCCAGTGCCTATAAGTGATGCCCAACAATGCCATCTATCAGTGCTGCATATCAGTGCCCAACAGTGCTGCCTACCAGTGCCGCCTATCAGTGCCACCCATAAGTACCCATCAGTGTCGACTATCAGTGCTCATTGGTGCCACCTTATGAGTGCCTGTCAGTGCCGCCTTATGAGTGCCCATCAGTGAAGGAGAAAACTTACTTATTTACAAAATTTTATAACAGAAACACAAAATAATTTTTTATTTTTTTATTTTCAAAATTTTAGGTCTTATTTTTTATTTGTTTAGCAGAAAATAAAAAAACACAGATGTGATCAAATACCACCAAAAGAAAGCTCTATTTGTGGGAACAAAATGATACAAATTCTGTTTGGGTACAGTGTAGCATGACCGTGCAATTGTCATTTAAACAGCGTCAGCACTGAAAGCTGAAAATTGGCTTGGGCAGGAAGGGGGTGTAAGTGCCCTGTATTGAAGTAGTTAATGCATTTAAATGGCAAGAATAAATAAATATTCTGGCCAATAGAATGCATTAACGTTCAAACGCTAGACACGCCTAAACGCGAGTGCATTACACGTTTTTTTTCAATAATAAAAAAAAAAGTATTTTTTCTGACAGGAGCTGTGAATGAGGCTTTAAAAGAAAGAGGAGAAAGGCAGAGTGACACTGGGCAAACAACCTAGAGTGCCATTATCTCACACCAATAAATACCTAGAACAAACTATAAAAACAGGGACTTTCTAGGACAAATGTCCTACTTTGCGGATCAGGAAGGGAGGTGGTTTCCCCCAATATTCAAACCTTATGACAAGACAACTAAAGGAGAAGTACAGCCAATACTCATTTGGCTGTACTTCTCCTGTGGATCACAGGCGTGTAGTTTGTTTTGCACTCCTGTGACCTGTTTTCAGCAGACAGCCCGCTGTCAGCTGACACCACAGAAGCCGGTCCGGCTTGGGAAGGATCGCGCCCATATGATCAGCATCTACCCACATGCCTGAGCTGGCACCCGGTGCAGCCTCTCAGCGGGTCGCTAAGAGGTTGAGCCGGCCGCTCTCACCCCCTCCACAGCCCAGAGCTCCAATGAGCGACGGCGGGGGGGGGGGGGGTCAGAGCAGAGACCCTGTGACTGACAGTCACCAGCATTCTGCTCACCGAGCTCCAAACTATTGGTGGCGTTTGATCACTCTCAATGTTAGAGCCGATGGGGGACAAGTGCAGCATCAGACCGATTCCGCATCCATGCTAAAGTCTAAATTTTTTTTGTTTAAAAACAAAAAACAAACATGTTATACTTACTTGCTCTGTGCAGTGGTTTGGCACAGACCAGCCCAGATCCTCCTCTTCACGGGTCCCTCGCCGGTGCTTCTGGCTCCTGCTCCTGCTGAGTGCCCCCACAGGCAAGCAGCTCGCTATGGGGGCACCCGAGCCGAGCTGCTGCTCTGGGTGTCCCCCTCTCTCGCCTCATTGGCTCACTCACTTTGATTGACAGCAGAAGAGCTGCTGTCAATCATAGCCAGAGAGGCGGGGGGCAGGGCTAAGCCACCCTCCCTGTGTCCTTTGAACACAGAGAGCCAAGAAGAGGAGGATCGGGGCTGCTTTGTGCAAAACCACTGCACAGAGCAGGTAAGTATGACATGTTACTTTTTTTAAACAAAAATGTTTCCTTTTACAATCACTTACAGCCCTGGTTCACATTGATGCGATTTGGCATGCGATGCGTAATTGAACTGTCTAAATCGGTGCAACGCCAACTTTGCCATGCCACACTGATTCCGAAAAGTAGTTTCTGTTTCAGGTAAGATTTCAATAGACAACTGTGCAGGAAACCCCACAGATGTCTCTGTAATCGTCGGACTGACATGCGGGAATGAAATCGTGCGAGTTCTTACGTATATTGCCTTAGAGCTGCACGATTAATCGTTAAAGAATCGAGATCACGATTCTCCCCCCTTACGATCTTAACACAGCATTTTTTCAATTCAGCGCAGAGTTCTCTGCTCAAGCCGACAGCTGTCAAAAACAAACAAACCAGGCAGCCTGCCAAGTTTATCACAAACATCTTAGACCCCTTTCACACTGGGGCGCTTTTCAGGTGTTTTAGCGCTAAAAATAGCCCCTTAAAGCCACCCCAGTGCTTTCAGGATGGTTGAAAAAGTCCCATTTAAAATGAATGTGCAGCCTTGCCGAAGCGATCTAAATACTTTGAAGTGCAAAGGAGGGATCGGGGGGGTAGACCCCCGATCCCTCCATAAAGAGTACCTGTCACCACCTATTACTGTCACAAGGGATGTTTACATTCCTTGTGACAGCAATAAGTGATCAAAAATTATAATTTTTTCTTTAAACACAATTTAATAATATAAAAGTAAATAAGAAAAAAAATAAAAATTTAAAGCGACCCCGTCCCTGCGAGCTCGCACAGTAAAGAAAACGCATACAGAAGTCGCGCCCGCATATGTAAACGGTGTTCAAATCACACATGTGAGGTATCGCCGCGATCGTCTGTAACTCTAACCTGGTAACCGAAATTTTTTTTTTTTTACAGTGTCACCTATGAAGATTTTTAGGTACCGTAGTTTGTTGCCATTCCATGAGTGCGTGCAATTATAAAGCATAACATGTTTGTTATCTATTTACTCGACGAAACATCATCTTTCACATTATACAAAAAAATTAGGCTAACTTTCCTGTTTAATTTTTTTTAAAATTTCATGAAAGTGTCCCTTTTCCCAAAAAGTTGCGTTCGAAACACTGCTGCACAATTACAATAGGGGCATGTATAATAGCATCTATAGCTAAAAAGATTTGCGATTTGGACCAACATGGTTCTCATAGGAGAATAAACAGAATGCAATTAGACCCTCACTAATGCTGCTTATGATACCAGTCGGCAGAATGATATATGTGTGTGTGTGGATATATACAAGTTCAACGTCAGGTCAAGATAATGGCTGGGGAAGAAAAGAGGTATATGCAGGCTAGAGTTTAAAGGCTCAGGGCCATGTGGGAAGTGGCCGGCTATGGAAACATGGTATGTGGGGGGCACCAGACACCAAAATTCTTGAAAAGTTCTGATGTCCATTTACAGGAAATGAGGATCCAGGGGCCAGTACAATTTATGGCATATTTTCATATTTCTCTTAAAGGCATGTTTAATAGCCACAGTCATACTAAATTCCTTCTGGTATGATAGACAATATAGACGGAACATTTTCAACATGTTAATGAGTTCAAACTCTTATCGTAACGTCATATGGTTATTATAGAACATAATTATCTGTAAAGTATTCAAATCAGGATTTGTTTATAAAAGCGTTGATGTCCCATTCTATATTCAGGCCATAAGGCGAATAACTCTTCAGGGAGTATATCCAAAAGGTCTCTAATTTGGACACACCCCTAATGTTTGACTCGCCCCTCCAGTTGGGGACAAATCTGTCGATAACCTGAAACTTTGTCCCTGTCGGATTCCTGTTGTGATATATCCGATAATGTTTGGGGACACTGTGGTCAGTACGGCCTTTTCTGATGCCTGCGATATGTTCATTGCACCTTACGGCAAACGTGCGAATAGTTCTACCCACATATTGCTTGCCGCAAGGGCACGTGATGAGATATACCACATATCGAGTTTGGGCATGTCAGGAAATGTTTCATTTTAAATTCTTGTCCAGTGGCACTCGATGTAAACGTTTCGGTTTTTTTTCCTTCCATAGACATTGTGTAAACACACACATTACATCTACGGCAGGGAAAAAAACCCTTCATGTCCTGAAAAAAAAGTGGGGATCATGGGGGGGTCAGATACACTGGGGGCTATCCGGCCTCCCAAGGAGGGGGCCCCTCTGTAGATCACCCCTGCTTTCTGTGTGTGTGGAACGGGGGGTTGAACAATGAGGGGTTAGAGAGACCTGTGTGACCCCACAGGGGTTTGTGTGTGTCTATAAAGGTAGTGGGGGTGCATATTTCAAACCTTTATTAAGATAATCGTTTACATCTCTGGTATATTTCTTTTGTTTCTTAATTTTCTGTTCTCTTTCTTCCTTTTCTAAATGGTTTTTTAGATTTGTTGATAGTGTGGCATATTCCGAAGTGGATTTGTGAGGTGCAAGTTTGTCCTTAATCTCTCTGATTTCTTTATCTATAGTGATCTTTCTGTTCTTTTTCTTTTCGGTAAGGAACCTCAGAAAAGCAATCCCTGCTTCATTGAAATAGTGAAACCATATTTCAGGTTCTGAGTCTCCTTGTTGTGGATATATATTCCACCTTAACCCTCTAGGTACCATGTTATCTTTGGCATATTGCTCTAAGAAGGCTATGTCCCATTCAAGATGTAACTCTGTTACCATAACACCCTCTCTTTCCTATAGTCTACCAGGACACCCTCTCTTTCCTATAGTCTATTTTAAAATCTGCGGACTCCTATAGTGTTACCAGGACACCCTCTCTTTCCTATAGTCTATTTTAAAATCTGCGGACTCCTCTGACGGTGGCAGCGCGCAAGCGCAATAGGCCATTCCAACTGACAGATACTTCCCATATGGGGCGTGTCTATCCCTCCCCTAGGTTACTTACGATTTCCTATGAACACCATGCTCGTTTACTCGCGCATGCGCGACCGAGCACACTGCCGAGTCTATGTGTATAGACCTTCCGGCCCCTCCTGATTTGCGTGCTGGTGCGCACGCGCACTCTAACGTGCGATAGGATTGGTGCCCTAATCCCAGCAACGCCCATAGGTTAGCAATCCCCTTTTCCTTTATGACGTTTGACCCATGGATTGGCGCAGTACTGTTAGCCACTCCTCTCTACATTTACCACAGACCATAGGCAGAATAACGTAAGCTGCTGCTGATAGGCCATACAGAAATCTGAAAACGAGGCTTGGCTCCTCGATACCTTTTGATGACATCACCCCGGCTTTAGACCAAGCCTGAGCGTGGAACGCACGCTAGCGATGCCGGAAGTGAGGACCCGGGAGCCATGAACCAGCTGTATGTCATTTGTTACTTTAATACTAAGGTATATATATAGTAGACATGGTGGCTGGTAGACATATACCCCAGTTGAAGCCTTCAGCAGGCGAAACATGTAGGGTTGGATGTCTACCAAAGCCACTTTTTAACCTTTTTTGCGCAAATGTTTTTTAAACTTTTTATCCAATAAATGCCAATTGGGAAATTGGTTTTACACTATGAGGAGTCGCCTCTTTCTCTCTGTTTTTCTCTCTACTTGAGTTGCTGTGGATAAGGATCCCCCTTGGAAGTTTTAACCAAATGTCAAGTAATTTTCTAGCAAAAACTACGGATTTTAACTTGTAAACACCAAATGTCAGAAATAGGCTTAGTCATGAAAGGGATGTGTATATATATAATATATATATATATATAAATTTTTAGCAGAGACCCTAGAGAATAAAATGCAGTTTTTTGGACACTGTATTTGCGCAGCAGTCTTTCAAATGCAGTATTTTTGAAAAAAATTCTTTAATGAATTAAAAAAAAAAAAAAACCTAAGCAATAAAGTTAGCCCAATTTTTTTGTATAATGTGAAAAATGATATTACGCCACGAGAACCGTGATTTTTATTCTCCACAAAAAAATTGTGATTCTCATTTTAACCAGAATCGTGCAGCTCTATATCGCCTATGAAAAATGTTTGGGTACCATAGTTTGTCACTATTTCATGGGCACGCAATTTTTAGTTTTGAAATGTTTGGCATCTAGTTACTCAATGCAACCCCATATTTTATATTGTACCTAAATTGGGTATTACTTTGTTTTAGTGTGCACTAAAATCGGGGTTGGTGCAAGGCTTCTTGACACCCTAGACGAAACCTAATTTTGCTGCCCCCCATTGGCCCCTGACTCCACCTATTCATTCAGCTGTGGTCCGCAGGCCTGCACCTGTACCTCTGGACCCTGCCTGAAAACAAGCAGTGGCTGCATCGGCTCGCTTCCTCACGCCATCCGTGGTCCGCGTGTATGTGGCCAGGCTAGGTTAGTATATGCAGCTCATTTTATCTGCGGACCAGGCCCTGGTGTCTGCGGCTTTAGACACCTGTACTGACATCAGGCTGTTGTGGTCTTCTCCAGCCCCTCCCCCTTCACGGTCAGTTGACATCTAGTTCCCACCCCTGGTTCTGATGGCCATTCAGTAAACTGAATTGACAGGCGGTTGCGGAGAGACCGGGTGAGCAGCACCAGCCCAGGGAGCTGCCACAGCTGCCTTGGGCCCCAGAAATGAATGCGGCCCTGGCCCACCGGGCAGATGCCTGTGGTGGCCCTGACTGATGTGCGCACTAGACCGGCGCCTAGCTTGCATATAGGTTGGGCTGACCTTGACTAAAATTCATTTTAGTGTAATCTTCTTCTTTTCTTTTTTTTTTTTTTTTTTTAACAGTAAAGATTTTAGTGTATTCTTACCTGTGCATTTGATAAATGGCTGTACAATTATTATGGGACACAAAGAATTTCAACGGCCACCATTTTATTCTCCAGGGCCTCTGCTTTCAGAAAATGTGTACTGTTTGGGGGTTCTGAGTAATTTGTCTAGTAAAAAGAAATATGATTTTAATGTTTGTGAAAAATAAAATATAAAAAAAAATTGCCCCAGACAACACTTATGTGTTGAATATGTGTCGTCTCACAAATTTCTGAATAAGGCAGTAATAGAGTAGGGGAAGGCTACAACCCCTGTAAGACTTTTATTTCTGTCCAAGTCTGTTGCAGACCTCATTTAAAACCAGGATATTGGTTTAAAACAAGTAGCTGTTGGAAGCGCTCGGTGCAGCATAATAAGGGCCAGTTAACCCAAAGTGATAGTTCAGTTATAGATGGAAGGAACTCAACATGCTATCTAATGAGTACTTGAGGGTTTTTTTATTTTTTTTTACAGCCCATTTGAAAGCTATTTGTAAAAAAAACAAAAAAACTTTTTGTAGTGGGACAAGGAAAAATTAGCTGTCTTTTCACACTAAAAATGTGAAAGCTGTATAGCCAAAATTTGGGGACTTGTTAAATGGTATCTAAAACAAAAACAAAATTGATTATAGATCTGTGCAATTCCTTTAGTTCCGAATTTGTTTTTTAACAAATTTAGACACATTTGTTAATTCGGAAATATTAACATTTTCGAATTTCAACATTTTTCCAAATATTCACAAATTTGGAAATTCGAAAATCTGAAAATTCCGAAATCCAAAAATAAGAATGAAAATTCAAAAACCCGAAAATTCGAAAATCAGAAATAACTAACTAATAATAACAAAACTATTACTAACTATTAAATTCTAGGTATTGGAATTTCCTTTCAAATTTGGCTGTTAGTGAATGTAACATACGAATTTATCCGAAGTTATGAATTCTCTATAACGAATGCCGTTTCTAAACGAATGGAATGTAACGAATTATTATTAATAATAATAATAATAATAAAATAATAATAAAAACTTTTTATAATTATTTTGTTCTGTTCTATTTGTTTAGATGCGGCATTTGTTATTTCGGATAATTCGGAACTTCAGATAAATTTTGTATTTGTTACGTTCACTAACAGCCAAATTTGAAAGGAAGTTCCAATACCTATAATTTAATAGTTGTTATTTTCAGATTTTTGAATTTACGAATTCTGAATTTTCGAAAAAAAAAAACAAATGAAACGAAAACTTACATTTTTTTCGGCAGTGCAAATGTCTGATTATATTTTAGCTTACAAGTCCTTAGATTTGGCTGCATTAGTGTTCTTTTGTCAGGCTGTTTTTCCTGTGTTTTTTTTTTTTTTTTTTACCCTTATGATCCTGCCAGTAACATACTTCCTGTCTTAGGATGACAACGCTCACTCACAGTGCTATATCTGTGGAGAAGGGGTGTGGCCACCCTTGGACTGCAGCATTGTCAACCTATGGAGAGAGTAATGTTAGATGGACTAGGAGATTTAGATGGACTTTACATTAATAACTAATAATTTAACCACTTCAAGTCCAGACTGTTTCACTACTTTCCAGTCGAGGCAATTTTTCAGTTTTCTGCACATTTTGTATGACTATTACTCAGTCATGCAACACTACCCAAATTAATTTTGTATCGTTTTTTTCAGACAGATAGAGCTTTCTTTTGGTAGCATTATATTTTACTATATAAAGGAAAAAATACAGAAAAACACCCATTTTTTTTTTTCTTGTTTATAAAAGTTTGCAAATACCTAATCTTTCTTCAAACATTTAGGCCAAAATGTATTTTGCTACATTTCTTTGATAAACAAAATAATAACGTGGTGTATATTGAGAGCCGGTTCACACAGGGGCAACACGACTTGGAGGCTGACTCTGTGAGGCGACCTGCACACGACTTCAGCGGCGACTTGCAAAACGACTTCTATATAGAAGTCAATGCAAGTCGCCCCCAAAGTAGTACAGGAACCTTTTTCTAAGTCGGAGCGACTTGAGTTGCGCCTATTAGAACAGTTCCATTGTACAGAACGGAGCGCGACTTGTCAGGCGGCTAAGTCCCCTGACAAGTCTCCCCTATGTGAACCGGCTCTTAGTCTGTGTGAAAGTTAGTCTACAAACTATGGTATGTATGTTTAAAGATTGATCACTTAAAATTCCAGGACAGTACATATACCAGGACAGTCCAAGGTATTTAGTAGGAGGCATGACAAGTTTTTTGAAGTTATAATTTTTTTTTTCATCATTTTTTGGAAAATTAACCAAATGACGGCCTGGTGGTGGCTTTCCTATCCTGACTGGACGTCATATGACGATTGCGGGGCCACACAGTTGTACGATCTGTCAATAACTGTGTCCAAAGGACACAGCCGATGACGGATCAGAGTACTGGCTCGCTGCCGGCGGGGGGACCCCAGAAGAGGATATTCAGGGCTGCGTTGTGCAATACTGTAGCACAGAGCAGGTAAGTATAATGTTTTTATTATACTTGGGTTTAAACCCCAGAACACTTTCGGCTACTCCTCCTGAGTATGGGGCTGCCACATCTGTGAGACGTTTTCACACCCTAGCCACATAGTCGAAATCCAGGGAGCACATTCAGGCATTCTAGGGGCATAATTTATGCATCTAATTTCCTGACTATCACATTTATGGACACTGACTGGTTCTAAAGGTTTTATTTTTTTCCTTTTTAAAGTAAAAAATAGGTTTATACCTGCTTGCTCTGTGCAATGGTATTAGCCGTCTCTTCCTCTTTTGGGGCACTTGCTGCTTCTAACCTCTTCCGTGTGCCCCCATAGCAAGCTTGCTGCTGTGGGGGCACACGTGAGCGCGATTCCGAGCTGGGCTGTGCGCATCCATAGACACATACAGCGTGGCTTGGCCATGCCCCTGCTCCCTTCTCGCAGGATTTGACTAACAGCATTAGGAACCAATGGCACAGCGTTGGACCAATAGAGGACTCTGGTAAGTGATTAGGGTCGGGGGGGGGGGTAGTTAGTGGAGTATTATTATTTTTTTTTTCTCTACAGTTTTAGTGAAGTATGTCCCATGTCATGCAGACAGCTGGATCCTTTTAAAATCTCTTCCGCTCGTCTGGGCTCCCGGGATAGATAAGTATAGTGCACTCCAACACATGTTTCCGCAATACTCCTTGCTCACACCACGACTTCATCATGGTATAGGTTTATTCACATAATGTTAATGGTCTTAACTCGAACTTCAGGAGGCACTTGTCACTGAGGAGCTTCAGAGATTCTGGGGCGGAGGTAATCTTTGTACAAGAAACACATTTTAATAAAAGAGGTACTTTTTTGATTCTTAGTGGCAAGTGGCAACAATCTGAAATAACTTTCTGTAACATTTATGCTCCAAATGCGAATCAGATGTCCTTTGTAACTAAGGTTTACAACCGCCTATTTAGAACTACACACTCTTTAGTCGTGGGAGGGGACTTCAATCTCCCGTTCTCCCCGACATTGGATAGAACATCCCTTTCTAAAAAAAAAAAAATTCTTCACCACGCCTCTCCAGATAGTCCCAACAGTGTTTTCTGATCACTCTCAAGTTCGATACATGGTGTGTGGCTCACTCAACAGAGCGTCAATACTCCCACCCATTTCGTACGCATGCGCGGTTTTATAAACACCCCCTCCCTGCGGGCACTCGCTAAAGTAGATATTCTACCCTTGTCCTTGTCGGACCATGCCCCGATCCTTCTGAAGCTTAAATTAGAAGCCTCCAGGGTCAAAGTTGCCACTGGTGGCTTAATTACTTTCTTCTGAAAGATGTTGCAACTAGGACGGAGTTAGATAATGCTTTAAAACTGTACTTTATAGAGAATGGTGCCCCAGAGATTTCCGTAGGAACCCAAGTCAGTAATACGTGGACAATGTATAGCTATCACAACTGCCTGGAAGAAGAACACCAAGCAACTGAGACGGCAAACTGCACAGAGACTTCGGGATTTAGAATCCAAGCTTACATCCTTGTCCTCAATTCGTCTCCTAAGAGAATTATGCGCCTACGTGCAGTCCTCAAGAGTATAGACATGGGCAAGGTTGAAAAAGCCCTTCAAAGATTATGTCAGATATACTATGATAAGGGCAATAAAGCCCACACCCCATTTAGCACGTGAACTCAGGGAACAAACTCATGCCCTCGGCCCCCCAGGCCTCGGACCCTTCACTCTCACCCAACCGTATTGCCCAATTATTTAGTGATTACCTTTCGGATCTCTACAATAACCCCTCCATACCGCACTTACCAACCAATGACCGTTTTACTGATTGTGTGTGAGCTTACATCATGAGCAGTGGGGTGGCCACCCTACCAGCAGTAGCTTTACAGTCTCTCAACTCCCGATCACTGCAGAGGAGATTTCCAAGACTTTGAAGCTCCTGCCAAACAGCAAGGCCCGACAGCCTTACTTATGAATATTATAAGACTTTTCTGGCCAGCCTATTCCCACATATGACTCGTTTATTTAACGGTTTCCTGGGCAGGGATGACATCCCACGGGACATGCAGACTTCTCATCTAACGCTCATACCCAAGCCTGATAAGGACCACTCGCTGTGTGGGAATTATAGACTTATAGCTTTATTGAATTCAGATCTAAAAATCTTTACGGAACTACTATCCCTCCGTTTTTAAATGTGGTCCTCCCCTCTTTGATCCATAAAGATCAGGTGGGTTTTGTTCCAGGACGCCAGGCAGGAGATAACACTAGAAGAGTCATCAATTTTAATAGATATCATCAACCGACAAAACACTGAAGTGCTCTTGCTCAGTTTAGACACTGAGAAAGCTTTCGATTAGGCTCAGCTGACAAGGGGAGTGTAGAGGTGGGCGGGGAGTCTACTGACATCACGACTCCACCCACTGAGCTCCAGACAACAGACCCACCCTTAGAATCTGCAGTTTTTTGGGTCTCATAACAGACAGAGGGGAGACATTTGACAGGTAAATATACATGCAGGAGGCGTGTATATCCTTATAGATAACCCCTATGGCAGTAGTTTAGAAAGGATGACCTTGGGGTCACATCCACTTTAAGGTCACTATAGCTGCAGAGAAAAAAATGTTTTGCTAAACTTTTTTTTTTTTTTAGCTTTAAATAACCATCCACGATAGATGCATAAGTGTTTAGTACATTGTACTTTTATATGCATTTTTAATTCTAGCAAATTGATATTATACCCTTATCCTTGACGTATTTTTAACCACTTAAGCCCTGGACCAATTTGCAGCCAAAGGACCAGGCCCCTTTTTGCGATTCGGCACTGCGTCACTTTAACTGACAGTTGCGTGGACTAGCGACGTGGCTCCCAAACAAAATTGACGTCCTTTTTTTTTTTTTTTTTTTCCCACAAATAGAGCTTTTTTTGGTGGTATTTGATCGCCCCTGCAGTTTTTTTTATTTTTTGCGCTATAAACAAAAATAGAGCGACAATTTTGAAAAAATGCAATATTTTTTACTTTTTGCTATAATAAATATCCCCAAAAAATATATAAAAAAAATTTTTTTTTCCTCAGTTTAGGCCGATACGTATTCTTCTACATATTTTTGGTAAAAAAAAAATCACAATTAGCGATTATTGATTGGTTTGCGCAAAAGTTATAGTGTTTACAAAATAGGGGATAGTTTTATAGCATTTTTATTAATATTTTATTTTTTTTTTTACTAGTAATGGCGGCGATCAGTGATTTTTTTTTTTTTTTTTTTTGTGACTGCGACATTATGGCGGACACATCAGACATTTTTGACACATTTCTGGGACCATTGTCATTTATATAGAAATCAGTGCTATTTAAATGCACTGATTCCTATGTAAATGACACTGGCAGTGAAGGAGTTAACCACTTGGGGGCGGGGAGGGGCTAAGTGTGACGTGTGTGTGTGTGTGTGTGTGTGTGTGTGTTTGTTTGTTTGTTTGTTTGTTTGTTTGTTTGTTTGTTTGTTTGTTTTTTTTTTACAGTAGGCGGCGTGGCTTTACGTCTGACGTCACTGATCGGCTTTCCCGATGACAGGGAACAGCCGATCAGTGACAGGCAGTATAGGAAGCACGGGGAGAGGTTTGTTTACACAGACCTCTCCCCGTTCTTCAGCTCTGTGACCCGATTGCGGGACACCAGCGGCGATCGGGTCCGCTGGTCCCGCGGCCGCGGAGCTCAGGACCAGGTCACGAGCGCGACCCGCGGCTGGGCTCTTAAAGGGCAACGTACCTGTACGTTGATTTGCCCAGCCGTGCCATTCTGCTGACGTAAATGTTCAGGAGGCAGTCCTTAAGTGGTTAATAATCTTTGTAGAATGCATAAAGTTATACATTTGTTTGATTAAAATAAATGCTATTAAAAAAAAAAGTGTTTTATTGGAGCCATTATAAAGGAGAATTTGTGTATAACCACTAAAGTTTGTCAAATCTTGATAGACCCATTTTATTGTGACAAATTAATATCTAGGCTGACCCCTACATCTTGGCACTTGCATTCTTTTGCTCTATATAAACTATATATTTCTCCTATGACAGCTTTATCCCCAGTGGAGGTTAAACCCAGATCTATAGTACAAGGCTAGTGTGTTAACCACAAAGCACCAGGCTGCCCTATTAAGAAAAATAACAAAATACATGGATGTGGTACCAGATCACCAGTTTGGTGGGTCCATGCTGTTTTAGCAGTAAGCTTTTTTTATAAAATATTCTAAAACAAACTTTGATCTGTCAGTGTTCTTGGCATTACTTGAGAAGCAATTAGCCTTTACTGCCTAGTAGCTGCTGCTTATTTTTATAAACTTTTTCATAGGGCAAAGTTTCCCTCTCCTGCTTTACTAATTTGAAATAATTGAGTGTTGCGTGCTGGGCAGTGGCAAACCACTAATGCCTTCAACGGAGTGTTTAAGCGCAGAAAGGAACAAAAGTGCTTCCAAAGTGTGTGATTTTGGGCTCGTGGCTCAGGTGGGAAAAAAATACCCATGACCTTACTTTTCCGATTTCGGAATGCACTTGAAATATATTTTTACTGCAGGCATTCTGTAAATAGGAATTAAACTGTGCCATGTGCTTTCTTCATCTCCTTTCACCATATACAATCCTGTCTAGATGATTGTGTGGTTGTTTTGTAGCTTGACTGCCCAACGTTGCATAGTTTCTGCATTACAGTGTCTTGTGACAAGGAATGCTTTTTAAAGTGGATCCATTAACTTCTTTCATATTAAAAGCAGCATTTCCTTCAATGGTTGTTACTGGGACTTTGCAATTCTGGATCCTGTGTTCAGTGGCTACCAGGGACATTATCTGTATGAAGTTTGTGTGGCTTCCCTCTGGATGTTGTGGACCTCCCAGGTCTAAAAACATACTGGTAGGTAAATTTAGTTCCCGCTCTTAAAGCTGATCTCTAGGCAGAAGGAGGGGGCCTAGACCTAAAGAGTTTGCTTTTCAGCTGTCAGCAAGGTCTGTTTTTAAGTGTATCTCTAGGTGAACCTTTTTTTTTTTTTATTATTTATTTATTTTTTGTTTCATTGAACAGAATAGGTGTGGGTTAAAGAAGTTGTTGTAAAGGCTGAAGTTTTTTTTTAATCTTAATGCATTCTATGCATTAAGCTAAAAAAAAACTTCTGTGTGTAGCAGCCTCCCCAGCACCCCCTAATACTTACCTGAGCCCCATCTCTACTTACCTGAGCCCCATATCTAAGCCATCTGGGACACTCCTCCTGATTGGTTGAGATACAGCAGCGGCGCCATTGGCTCCCGTGGATCAGTCAGTCAGTTAGCCGAGAGTGGGCGGAGCCGGGTCAGGGTACCGTGTCTGAATAGACACACGGAGCTTTACCTCGGCTCCAGTGTCCCCATAGGAAGCTGCTGACTGTGGGGGCACTCAATAGCAGGGAGGGGCCAGGAGCAGCAAAGAGGGATCTGAGAAAAGGAGGATTCGGGCTGCTCTGTGCAAAACCAACTGCACGGAGGAGGTAAGTATTATATCTTTGTTATTGAAAAAAAAAAAAGAAGAGAATTTACAATAACTTTAAGCAGGTAATCGATTATGTTAGGGCTCTACAAACCCCGGGCGCCAGATCGCATTGGCGACTAGAAAAAGCGACCTGGTGCCTGGGCTACACTGGGTCCGGTGTCTTGTCCCCATGTGGCCCCCGCCCGTGGGTGCGTGTACTAAGATGCCGCGCCGGACCTGTAATTGAGGCTGCAGCTTTGCGGCCTACATCGGGGAAACTGGCGCCCTCTTGTGGCTAAAATGCAAAACTCTGGTGGGTGTAACAACATGTCCACTTTCCCCCTTCTTAGTGTATACTTACCGTGGACGAGTGTGGGGTGTAGATGGCGGTGACGGAACATCACTTCCGTAGCAAACTGCGATAGGTCGCCGAATATGTCATTACATCGGGGCTCCCCATCTTCTTCCATCACACCAACTCTGCCCACTCCGCCATCTTCCCAGAGACAAACTCCGTCTCCCCATCTCGCCCACTCCACCATCTTCCCAGAGACCAACTCCGCCTCCCCATCTCCTTCCATCTAGCCCACACCGCCATCTTCCCGGAGACCAATTCCGCCTCCCCATCTCCTTCCATCACATCAACTACACCCACCTCAAGCTGCACTGATGTCATAAACATGAGACAGAACCAAAATCCATGTGCTGAGAAGTGACGGAAAGGAAACCAGGTATGTGATATCTGTATATATACATTCCTATTATATACCCTCCCCCACCCCATATATACCTTCCCTACTGAGCCGCTGCCCATCACACCATCACACCATCAAAGCTAGTACACATGGGCCGAATGCTGGGCAACATCGGTCGGTTTAATAAAAACTGGCTGCCATTCGGCCCATGTGTATGGCAGCCGGTCCGACAGAAGCCAGCCATTGGGCATGCTGGAAAAAAAAAACCTGGCTCCTAACTTTTCTAGCTGGCTCCTAGATTTCAAGCAAATTTGTCAAGCCCTGGGTTATGTGATTTACTTTTCTACAACCACGGGTTGCAGAAAAGAAAATACCTCAATTCCCCCATCAACACAGTCAGTGTTGTTGTTATTATTATTACACAGGATTTATATAGCACCAACAGTTTGTGCAGTGCTTTACAATATAAAGGGAGACAATACAGCAACAATACAATAAAATACCAGATGGTTAGGAGGGCCCTGCTCCTGCGAGCTTACAATCTAATAGAGAGGGGCTGCTGGAACAAAAGGTAAAACCTGTGAGGGATGAACTGATGGGAGAAATAGAAGATTTGGTTATTGAAGCCAGGATAGTCTTCCCTGTCCTAAAAATGGACAGAGTAGGAAATAGCAGGACAGATTGGGGTGGGGAGTTACAGAGAGGCTCTGGAGAAGTCCTGGAGGTTGAGCATTAAAGGAGGGGACAAGGGAACTAAAGAGCAGGAGGTCATGGAGTAGAGAGGATGGTTTGAGTAATATTTGTAGACAAGATTGGTGATTTAGCATGGGGCAGAGTTGTAAATGGCTTTGTATGTTATTGTTAGTGATTTAGAATTGTATTTGTTGGGCAATGGGAAGCCAGTGTAGGGATTAGCAGAGGGGTGGAGGACATTGAGCGGTTAGTAAGGTGAATGAGTCTGGCAGCAGCATTCATGATAGACTGAAGAGGGGATAGCCTGCACAGAGGTAGGCCATTGAGGAGGAAGTTACAATAGTCAAGGCGAGAGATAACAAGGGAGTAAATAAGTTGGTTTAGTGGTTTTTAACAGTTAAAAATGGGCATTATTTGGAGATGCATCAATTAAACCGTGAGACAAAGAGACTCGCTCTTTTACAGGGGAATCGGTGTGGGTCTGGTGTGTTGACGGTTAAGATTCCACTCTTTTAGTTCTTAGAGGTACTGGTTCCGTTCATCCTCTCCCTGTGGTAAGGAGTGCTTCAAGGGCCGTGGGTGGTGCATCCCTCGGTTAGTCCGATAAGCTGACTACATGACTGATGCAGTATCCCAACCTGGATAGAGGACAATTTACCACTCACTCCACCTTGGTGGTACTCATGGGCCCAGCGTGTGCTTATTTTAATTGATAATGTTTTTATTGTGGTGATAGGTGGAGGGTTGATGCATTTTACTGTGTTTTTTTTTTTTTTTTTTTTTTTTCCTAATGATGTTCTGAGTCCAATAAAACTTGATGCTTATTTCATACTGCATACGGTCTGGGGTCACTTTATAACAACTTCTTCGGGAAATTCTCTCACTGTTTCTTATACAGCGATTGGATTTGGGACTAAAAGGACAGGTTAGAGTCCAGGATTACACCTAGCACCCTGGCATGAGGAGAGGGACAGATTGGTTGTATTATTGATTTTGATCGAGAAGTCAGGGGAGGGGGGAGGGGGCATGGGCAGGGGGTAATATTATGAGCTCCATTTTATAAAGATTGAGTTAGAGGAAGTGGTGTGACATCCATGCTATGTCAGTTAGCAATGCGAGCGGAGGCTGAAGGAGTGAGGTGAGGAGTAGAGAGATGGATTTGGGTGTCATCAGCATAGAGATGGTACTGGAAGCCATGGGAGTTTTATCAAATGACCAAGGGAGTAGGTGTAGATGGAGAAGTGGAGGGGTCCGAGGACAGAACCTTGGGGGACACCTACAGAAAGAGGAAGTAGAGGGGGTGAGACAGAGTTAAAGGTTACACTAAAGGCATGCTGTGAAAGGTAGGAAAGGAAGAGAACCAGGAGAGAGTAGAGTCTTGAAGGCCAAGAGAGTGGAGTTTTTTTTTAATTTTTTTTGAGGAGGGGATTTTCAACATTATCAAAGGCTGCAGAGAGGTCTAGAAGTAAGAGTTTGAAGAAGTGGCCATTGGTTTTAGCAGTTAGTAAATCATTAGTGAGTTTTAGTAGCCAGATTGTAAGAAGTCAAGCAGGTTGTTGTCAGTGTTGATTGGGAATCCTTCCCACGGAGCTATTGTGTTCTTCCAGCAGGTAGAGTGTGTGGAGAGCTATCCCTGCTGGGAGAACACAGTGATTACTACTAGCAGCTATAGCCCCAGGCAATAATCGCATGCTAAATATTAGACATGCTTATTGTACCCAAGTCAATCAATGAATCGACTTGGGTAAAATCAGTCTGCCTGTAGATGGATCGAATCTTGGTTGGTCCCTGCTGAACTGGCGATGGCCAGCTTTAGGCTCTCAAGTTTTTATTACTGTCTGTGTCCCCTTGGGTGATTCACCACTATGTGTGTGCTGATAGCTATTGTCACTGAGCGAAATTCAAAATTTCAGAACAAATGGTAAGGGCAAAAATCTTGAAATGAGGACAAGTGTATAAGAGAGGAATTCCCCCCTCACTTTGACAGATTTTTACTTTTTCCTACGCTATCCAAAGCTTAAACCTTTTTAACTATACATTTACTTTATATGTTATATATATGTGGATAAACAGTTTTTCTTAATCGTACAGTACTGGAGACAGGCTCTTTTTTAAATCTTGGCCATTGATTCTAGGTGAGGAAACTGGCAAACAAAGTTGTTAGGAGAGCCCATATATTTCATCTTGCTCCAAGCGATCCTTCGTTTTTTTTTTTTTTTTCTAGTGTCCTTAGGAGATACTGTATAAATGATCTTTCTTTACTGAGAGCAGGTTTCTTGCTTATGATTCTGATTACACTTGAAGATTTAAGATTTGTTTGATATTTCACATGAAGAAATCCCCCCCCCCCCCCCCCCCCCCCCCCCCCCCCCCCCCCCCGCTGCATCAGTGCCACTGTGGCAGTAGGATTGTAGCGTCTCTGGATATGAAGTGCCTCAGCAGGCAGCTGTACCTTGACCCTGCTGTACAGAAGAAGCTGATCGGTCAGTGCCAATTTGGTCAGTTAGTTTCAGTTCCTAAATATCCTCTCCATGAAGGGGAAGGTATGCCTTTTTGCAATGTGCAAAGAGGTGAATTTTCACCTAGTGGTCTTTCCCTTGGGAAGGTACCTGTACCCTGGTGTGGTGGGTTTGGGGTGTTTGCCAATCCAGTGCCCCTCCAGCCTGGGGTCCTGCCTTGGGCACAAGCAGGTGGCTGACGAGACCACCTTAGGCCAAAATAGTGAGTACCAAGGTTGCTGCAACACTTTTTTAAATAGTCTATGTAGCCATGGTCTAACATGCGCTACTGTAATCTGTCTTTTTTCAGCCATAAACATACTGTGTTCCACTTTCCAGTCCGAACACACATTTTTGCCCAAACCCTGAGACAGTTTCTGATGCTCAGCGGTCTGTTCTGTGTGCATGGTCCCATCCTCTGTAGGAAGTATGCTGCCATCCCCTTGACCCTGGGTGCTACCTTCAGCACATTGCTCTGAGAAACTGCAGAGAGGGCACCCGTGAAGGTGTTCTCCTGAGCTGGACTTTGTGCATCCATAGACGCACACAGTGTGGCTTGGCCACGCCTCCCAGCTCACAGGATTTGACTGACAGCAGCAGGAACCAATGATTCCCACTGATCTCAGAGTCGCCTGTGAGACCAGGGAGAGGAAGCACCACTGCTGCAGTTTGGCACAGCACTGGATCTGTGGAGTAGTCAGGTAAGTGTTTATGTTGAGGGGGGTTTTGGTGGGGTACACGACAAGTAATGAGGACTTATTTTTTTTTTTTTTTTAACCATAATCCAGGACACTTCAGGTAAAAAAAAACTATTTGCTTTTAGAACCACTTTAAACTTCAACTTTATTTACATCCAGGAACAAACACTTTTTTTTTTTTTCTTTTTCTTCCAGAGAGAATGCTGATGAGGAGATTTTCACATTGCTATTAAAGATTCTGTCCAGAGCCTTGGGTGAAATTCAGGCTAAAAGTGCTACATCTGACTCTTCTCCAGAGTGTTGGCTTGATTTGTCAACGGAATGCTTCCGCTGTCTAAGGAATTCCTGTGTGCAATGTGCCCAAAATCAAAATACTATTGGGTAAATATGCTTATTGTAGCCATTGAATGTTATAATTCATAGTAGCATAAATGTTTACTTACTCCATGGCACTACAGACTATGAAATTCATATCATCCATCCAGATATCCTTTACCTTTTTTTTTTTTTTTTTAATAGAATTTAAGTAATTAACCCTGTGGAAGATCATTAGCACATACTAGAGAATATCTTTTAAAAGTTTTATTTTATTAAAACCCAAAACTTTTTTTCTTTTAATTCAGCTTCGGCTAGAATGTGGAAGGTTAGAAATTTGTCAGATTTTTTTTTTTTTTTTTCAAATAACAGTTTTATTAGTTATCTCAGCAGAGAAAAGAACAAAATCAGAACACAGTAAACTCTGAGTATTACTGAGACAGGTTTATGGCAAATACAGACAGTGTAGTGTAGTATTAAATGATGCAAAATCATTGCTGAGTTATATTATGTACTGTTCGACGGTAAATGAAGTTTGCCATAAGTTGAATGAGAACTTATAAGATATAAAAGAAAACATAAGAGAAGAGATGGAGGGGAAAGAAAGATATGAGGAAAAAGAATAGTAGCTGAACCTCCAGCTCAGGACAGGTCCTTCCGGAGATGCAATATACAAGTAAAGGCACTAGAACATTAAATGACCCACAATAAATAAAGTATATATAATGTATAGGTTAAAAACATTCTGATTTAGGAGATAACATAACAAGAGTCCATAGTCTTGTAATACGTTAAGTAGTCCAAGTAGACCATATGAAGTGATAATGAGGGGTCCCACACTCAGGGCTGCCATCGGGGGGGGGGGGGGGGGGGGGGTAGAAACCACACTGGAAAGACACAAGGAGAGAGGCGCCTCTGGGTGCAGATATAGAACAAGTTTTAATAACACTTAATACAGGAAACTCAAATTTAAGAAGTCATGAGTAGGCATAGATAAGTCCCAAACATGGGGGTAGTCTGGTCCTCAGTGTGTCATTCCATTCCTGCAAGGTGCTCTGCTCGGTACAAACACTGCTGGATGATGAAAAAGCCGGCCGCAGTGGACCGCTCTCAAAACGAGGCTTGGGGCGCAGTTGGTGTGCAAGCAAGGAGGGATGACGTCACTGGAAAGCGACGCGTTTCCTGAGCGTACAGGCTGTGAGTGACAGCCGCGCTCCTTCAAGCTAACAAATGTGACTCGGAAACCACAATATACAGTGTACAAAGGGGAGGGGAAGGGCCAGTATAAAGGATCCATAGTGATTCATAGTGATTGGCAGCACACCAAGTCAAATGGCTCAATTGCAGTCCACTATATTAAAGGCACTTTATAATGGCAAGTGATGATGGATACAAATGACATTAAGGGACAAACAAACAAATGGATCTTGCATGATTGAATATTAAATGGCTAAATAAATTCGAAAAAACTGGTATACACTCACAGACATGAGTTAAAAACAAAACAGCAGCAATAATAAACAAACGCCTTACATAAAGGGTAATGATGAGAATCGAAGTAAAAAATAAGAAAAAACGCGCTAATATTACATAATTGTTTTAAAAATATATAAAAAGCCTGTATTAATAATAAAGTATAAAAAACACATGCGTGTGTGTGTGTATGTATATATATATATATATATTATAATATATCACACACACACACTGTGTATGTATGTGTTTGTTTTTCTTCTTTTTCGCTTTCCAATGACGTCTTCCCTCCTTGCCTGCACATCAACTGTGCCCCAAGCCTCATTTTGAGATTTTGAGAACGAGCAGAGCGCCTTGCAGGAATGGAATGATGAACTGGTTGACCAGACTACCCCCATGTTTGGGACTTATCGATGCCTACTCATGACTTCGCAAATGTGGGTTGCCTGTATTAAGTGTTATTAAAACTTGTTCTATATCTGCACCCAGAGGCATTTCTCTCCTTGTGTCCTCCCGTAGATGCCTATGCTGTAATCTAGCTGTCATTTTTTTCCATTAGCTCCACATGCTTTATCCTGGCATACAGGGCATCCTGGGAAGGTGGGGAGCTCATGGGGATCGGCATCTTAAAAAGGCGGGCTAGTGAGTGCTGCGTTATAAGACAAAAGGGCGCTATCATGGGGCAGTAGATATGGTAAAGGGTACCTTTGTCCCCCCAACAACGCCAGCATCTATCTAAGCTAGATTGGTAGATGACGTGGAGGACGTCCAGCGTCAAGTACCAGAAATTGAGGATTTTATCGGCATTTTCCTTGTAGGGCTTGCAAAAAGAGCTCTTAACCGCCTGGGACCAAATCGTCCACCACGTCATCTCAGGGATCTACTCGCCCAATACCTTTGCCCAGTGGAGCATGTAGGCGTGTTTACCCTGTTTGGATATGGAGTAGGCATTAAGTAGTTTTATATATGTCGGAGATCAGGCCCCGACGTGCGGATTCCTCCAGGATTATGCTTTTAAAGGAGGATGGCGCTGAAAATTGTAGATTTGGAGCCAAAGTCTGGGCATAATGGTGAATTTACAGATATCCATAGAACACCTAGCCAGGTAACCCATATTTTTCCTGACGTTTGGTAAACGTCAGCAATTTACAGGATCTAGGGTCTACCAAGTGTCCAAAGTGGAAAAAAAACTCTGCGTTGCCCAGGGCGAGAACATCTGGTGAGTGTGGCTATCATGCATCTTGGGGTTGCCAAGGAAAGAGATCAACAGCGATTTTTCTCAAATCGCCTTTCAGGACAACCCTGGAGAGAGCGCAGCTCCGCCCACTTTTCAGGAAACACATGCTTGACCTTTAAAACCCCTCCTCTTCCACCATGGCCTCAGTTATTTGTGTTTCCTCCGCCATGTGGAAGCACTTGTGGGAACCAGCAGGGCTGCGATCTCTCCAGGGGGAGCTGAAAGGCCTTACCTCGGTGAGGTGCGATTCGCGGCAAAACGACCATCCCAGCACCTTCCTGGTACGTTCGGAGGGTGTTCCGGAGTCCCCAGCCTTGTCCAGCTTAGGGGAGCATGGCCGGGCAGGAGGTCGAGGCGTCTTGGACCCGGGAGCCCGAGTTTGAATCTCGCGCGCTGGCGCTGAGTTGGCTTCCGGGTCCCCTCTGGAGGGCGGATGACGCGGCGGCCAGTGACGCGGCTTCCTGTTTGGGCGGGGCGACGAGTGGTTCCGGTCGCCTGACAACGCAGGGGCTAGGGGGCGGGTCCTTAGACCGTGTGCAAGCTTCCGGCCAGCGTAATGACGCAACGCCCGGGAGTTTTAAAATCAGCTGTGTCAGATTCAGTCCCCGCTGCGCTCTCTGCATGATGGAAGAGAGATCGTCAGCGTCGGTGGAGGCAGGCACCACGAGCACCGGTCAGGCCCAGGTAAGAGGGGCACAACGGTGCTCTCGATTCTTACCCTTATGGGCTTATGTTTTTTCCTTGTGACTGTATTTCCCTCCCTCAGGGGAGCCTGCCCCTTCAGGTTTCTGAGGTTACTGTCACTCAGACCTGTGGGTTTATGGTGGCTGTGTCTTTTCCCCTTTGTTTGTCACAGTGGGGTGTTGTCCTTCTCCCTGTTGGTGGTCGGTGTGAGCACTGTTTGTTTTAGTGGGCCCTCTGCAGTAGCAGTAAGACATTCCTTTTTTGGTTTCTTTTAGGAGACTGTCTTGGGGAAAACTAAACGATCTAACCCTCCAGGCCAGAAGAAATGCCCTTCGTGCAAAGTACCATTGCGGGAATCTTGGCAAAAAGCCCTTTGCAAAGCTTGCATTAGGGAGCTGGTGGAGGAAGAGTCCTCCCAGCAGTACAGGGACCTCTTCTCCTCTGTTAAGGAGATTGCTAGTTCCCTGAGTTCTGTAAAAACCATGTTGGCTCAGAACCCAGCAGGTCAGAGCACTAGCCAGCAGCCACCTCTAAGTCCTAGACAATCCACCTCCAGACAGCTGGAGATCCTGGATTCCGAGGACGAGGGGACAAGCACTCTTCCTTCCCTCAGGGATTCAGAGGATGAGGGGGAAGAGGAGGATGAGGACCGTAGGTCTAGGTACAAACTTTCCCTAGAAGAAGTAGATGACCTACTTAAAGGTATATATACTACCTTAGACATTCAGGAAGAAAAGGTCCAACTGTCAGTCCATGACAGAATGTATCAGGGCCTGGATGACACCAAAACCAGGGTTTTTCCGGTCCATCGGGTACTTTCAGACACAGTCAAAAGGGAGTGGAAGGACCCTGAGAGAGGTCCTTTTCTCTCCAAAACCCTCAAACGGCGCTTCCCATTCGACGACAAAGAGTCGGAGGTTTGGAATAAAAAGCCGCGGGTGGATGCCGCTTTCTCCCAGGTCTCACGCCGCACTGATTTGGCATTTGAGGACATGGGGGTCCTCAAGGACACGATGGATAAGAGGGCTGATGGCCTGCTTAAAAAGGCATGGGATTCGGCGGCAGCTAGCCTCAAACCAGCCATGGCTTCCACGGTAGTAGCGAGGAACCTAGAATGCTGGGTGGAGAAACTTAAGAGTCATATTGAGGCAGGGACATCTCGGAAAGACCTCTTGGAATCTTTCCCTTTGATCCTGAAGGCAGTAAAATACATGGCCGACGCCTCTGCCGAGTCTATCAAGTTGGCAGCTAGGTCTTCTGCTTTAGTTAATTCAGCCCGTCGTGCTGTCTGGCTAAAGACTTGGTCGGGTGACACGGCCTCAAAGATTAGGCTATGTGGCCTTCCCTTTTCTGGGGACCTGCTTTTTGGGCCAGATCTGGAAACCATCTTGGACAGAACTGCTGATAAAAAGAAGGCCTTCCCTACTAAGAAGAAACAGGCACCGAAGAAAAATTTTCGTGCTGTTCAGCAGTCCCAAAAAAGTAGGGAAGATAACAGAAGCCGTTGGGCTCCCCAGAGGGGTAGAGGTAGGGGAGGAGTCCTGTTTAGAGCTCCCTCCGACCATACACCCAAAAGCAAATGACGGTCTGGTTCCAGTAGGAGGAAGGCTGTCAGCTTTCCTTCCGCAATGGAACAGGATGACTCCGAGCCCATTCGTGAGGAGTATTGTCGCCCAGGGTTACAACCTAGAGTTTCTAGAACCTCCTCCGAACAGGTTCTATGTCACGACCCTCCCAAGGGATCAAGACAAGGCCTCTGCCATGACGAACCTGCTGCAGGATCTGATACAGCAAGAGGTGGTTGTCGAGGTCCCAAAACATCAACAAGGGCAGGGGTTTTACTCCCACATTTTCCTAGTCAGAAAACCCTCAGGAAAATTTCGGTTGATCTTAAATCTAAAGATCCTAAACCGATCGATCCGGTACAAACATTTTCGTATGGACACCATCCACTCGATAACGAAATTGTTAATGCCGAATTGTTTCCTGGCATCCCTAGATCTAAGGGATGCTTACCTACACATTCCAATTGCCCAGACCTCCCAGCAATTTCTGCGGCTGGCAGTCAATCTGGGGGAGTCCGTTTTGGCACCTGCAATTCAGGGCTCTGCCCTTCGGACTCTCGTCCTCCCCCAGGATCTTCACGAAGATTTTGGCGGAAGCTCTGGAGCCCCTGAGGCTGAAGGGTATTCCCGTAGTACCCTATCTAGACGACCTTCTATTTTTTGCAGACTCCAAGGAGCAGGTAGCTGTGAATTTGCAGGTTGCTCAAATCCACCTCAGAAGCCTGGGATGGCTCCTCAACTTAGAGAAGTCAAGCCTGGTACCAAGTCAGGAAATAACTTTCCTGGGTTATGTAATCAACTCAGTCCTCCAGAGAGTTTTTCTCCCGCAGGCAAAGCGGGAAAAGGTCCAGGCGGCAGTGAAGCAGGTCCAAACGAACTGTGCAATCTCAGTTCGTTCTGCCATGAAGGTTCTGGGGCTTCTCACAGCCGCAATACCGGCAGTACCTTGGGCTCGGTTTCACGCCAGGCCTCTTCAGGCAAATATCCTGAAGTCCTGGTCGCATCAGGTTTCTCTAGAGAAACAAATCAGGCTCACGGTAAGAGTAAAAAGGGCTCTATGGTGGTGGAGGTGTCCGACCAACCTTTCCAGAGGTCTCCCGTGGGTCTTCCCGTTGGACAAGCGCCTCACAACAGACGCGAGTGCTTGGGGTTGGGGGGCTCATCTGGACGGTTTGACGACACAAGGGACCTGGACCAAAACAGAGTCGCGAAGATCGTCAAACTGGCGGGAGCTCAGGGCCATTCTCTTAGCCCTTCGAGTTTTTCGAGAGGAAGTGAGGGGTCATCATGTCCAGATCCTCTCGGACAATACGACCGCAGTGGCTTATGTACAGCGACAGGGAGGAACCAGGAGCAGTGCTCTTATGGTCCTAGCCGAGCAACTTTTCAGTTGGGCGGAACCATGGGTAGCCTCCCTCTCTGCAGTCCACCTGAAGGGTTCCTTAAACCTTTTCGCGGACATGCTCAGCAGGAAAAGACTGTTGGAGGCAGAATGGGCTCTGAATCAAGACGTCTTTCTTATGATCACCAAAGTGTGGGGGTCTCCTCAAATAGACCTTTTTGCCAATCGGCAGAACTGCAAGGTCCGCAGTTTCTTTTCCCTGCACAGGGAGGACGGAGCCGTGGGTCTGGATGCCCTGGCTCACCCATGGCACTACCACCTGTGCTATGCCTTTCCCCCCTTCCCTTTAATTCCGTTGGTACTGAGGAAGTTCAGGGAAGAGGGGATCGGTATGATCCTGATCACACCCTACTGGCCCAAAAGGCCCTGGTTTTCGGCTCTCCTAGGCTTAGCAGTGGAGCCTCCGTGGAGGCTGCCAGTCAGGGAGGACCTGCTGTTGCAGGGAACGGTGGTTCACCCAGAAGTAGGCAGACTTCAGCTAACGGCCTGGCTTCTGAAAAAGACCTCCTAAAAGCTAGAGGCCTGTCCGATAGAGTAGTCAGGACTCTCCTGTCCAGTAGAAAGGAGGTGACTAGGGCAATATACTTTAAAGTTTGGAAAAAATTTAATTCGTACTGTACCTCTAAGGGATTCCAGGTCAAAAGTGTAGTATCCGTTCTGGAATTTCTCCAAGAGGGGATGGAAAAAGGATTAGCAGCTAGCACCCTGAAAACGCAGGTAGCAGCTTTATCTGTTTATTTTGAAAAAACCCTGTCCAGGGAGACTTTAATTTCCAGATTTTTTAGAGCTCTGGCTCGAAATAGGCCAGTGGCTCCTACCTTTTTCCCTAGTTGGGATTTATCCATTGTCCTTCAGGGGCTTATGGTGGCACCTTTTGAACCCCTACAGGGGTCTTGTTTAAAAGATTTAGTCTTGAAAACTATTTTTTTGGTGGCTATTACGTCAGCAAGACGTATTAGTGAGCTGCAAGCTCTAGCAGTTACGGAACCTTTCCTTAGAATCTTCCCAGACAGAGTGGTTCTTCAAACAGACCCAGCGTTCCTGCCCAAGGTCTCCTCGAAGTTTCATCGCTCCCAGCAAATTGTTTTGCCTACCTTCTCTACAGCTCCTGCCAACGCAGGTGAGGAGGCGTTCCACACGCTAGATGTAAGGAGATGTCTTCTGCAGTTCCTTTTGGTCACTAAGGAGTTCAGGAAGTCTAATGCCCTCTTTGTGATCTTCTCAGGACCCCGCAAAGGGGAAAAAGCTTCGAAGAGCACCTTGGGCAGGTGGCTTAGGGGGGCTATTGCAGAGGCCTACAAGGCCAAAGGGGAAGTGCCCCCAGCGGGGATTGCTGCCCACTCCACAAGGGCAACAGCAGTTTCTTGGGCTGAAAGGGCCGGTGCTACGCCTGATCAGATCTGTAAGGCGGCCACGTGGTCAAGCTACTCGACCTTCCTTCGGCACTACAGGCTGGACTTACTGTCAGCTGCAGATCAGGCCTTTGGCAGGAAGGTACTGCAGGCAGTAGTCCCACCCTAGGTAAGCTTCTCGGTTATCCTCTCCAGGGTTGTCCTGAAAGGCGATTTGAGAAAGACTTAGTTAGACTTACCGGTGACGGTATTTCTAAGAGCCTTTCAGGACAACCCCTAGTTCCCTCCCTTGTGTTTCTGAATGCATAAAAAAGGATACAAGTATCTGTCATGGTTTTTTGTGTGGTTCTCTGTGCTTTGTTTTCCAGTATGCCGGAGGTCCCCAATAACTGAGGCCATGGTGGAAGAGGAGGGGTTTTAAAGGTCAAGCATGTGTTTCCTGAAAAGTGGGCGGAGCTGCGCTCTCTCCAGGGTTGTCCTGAAAGGCTCTTAGAAATACCGTCACCGGTAAGTCTAACTAAGTCTTTTTCTGAGTTGAGCTCGTGTTCGCGAGACAGTTTGCCCCAGAGCGGCCTAAATTGAGACATGGATCCCAAGAGCCTACCAGGGACCACCTCCGCATTCGCACTCCAAAGTAAACTATTTGGGTTTATAGACGCCAGCCATAGCTTTTCAATCTCCGTCCATTTATTATAAGAATATTGAGGGAATCGGGAGGTTAAAGTGCGCAATTGAGTCGCTTGGTAGTATTTTACAAGGTTAGTGAACGCTAATCCCCCATCAGAGGATGCCATTAATACGGAGTGGGAAAACCTATGCCTCTTGTAGTTCCAGACAAAACGTATCAAATCCGCTTGGAGTTTTTGGAAATGTGAGTAAGGGACGGGGATAGGCAGTATTTGAAATAAGTACAAGAATTTAGGGAGAATATTCCTCTTAAAAGGCCACACGTTCCATAAGGGAAATATGGTGAGTCTTTCATTTTTTGCAGTAATTCCCTTTTAGAGCGAAATGGGGGGAAGTTTGCTTGGTATAAGGTGGCGAAGCTCGGGGTAATATGGACCCCCAAGTATTTCATGGCTGAGGCCTTCCAATTATAGGGGAAACACATTTTGTAGATGGTGAACTTCATCTGCAGGAATGTTAAACGGAAGGGCATTCTGATTTAGTCGCTTTTATTTTATACCCGAGAGGGACCTATAGGTGTCAAGCTCGGCATGCAGATTGGGTAGGGAAATCCTGGGCTGGGTCAAGAGGAGTATGATATCGTCTTCAAACGGTGATAGCTTGAACTCCCTCCCCCTAACCGGTATACCTCGAATGTCCTAGATTTCTGCGAATGGATGCTGCCAGGGGTTCAACACATGTTGAAAACTGTGTAGCGGGGAAGCAGCCAGGACCTCTGGTGGGGTTCTTATAATGTGTATATTCATGTGAGACAGTCAATTCTAGAGTGTGTGTGTGTGTGTGTGTGTGTGTGTGTGTAATATATAACATATATTCTCAGGGCTCGACAATCCCCGGGCGCTAGGTCGCCTTGTCGACTAGAATTAGTGACCTGGCGCCCGGGGCAGCACATCTGGGGTATCCTGTCTCCTTGGGGACCCGTGCTTCTTGGACCTACAGGTAAGCCTTAATCTAGGCTTACCTGTAAGTAAAAGTGGTTTGTAAGGGTTTACAACCACTAAAGCAACTGTTTTGTTAAAGTCTACCTAGTAGGAGTAGAATGCCAGAAGGAGATGCAACATAATTTGCAATACTTCTCCTGGTACAATAAGAGGAGGCTAAGATAAGATCTCGCAAATCCAGGCAGAACAGGTATTTTTCCTACTGGCAAAGGGTGTACAGGGTAGCTATAAAGTGATATTCTGTATATCTTCCTTTTAATAAATTTAACGTGCCGGGATAAATTTTACCTAGGTAGAAGTTAAGGCTACAGACCTCTCCTTAGTAAAGCCCAGTCGGTCCATAGTTCCCACACTTTATTGAATTTTCTTGGACAGCTGCGAGAGAGGTACGTTGCTTTCTAAAGGGGGACAACAACTGAGTTTATCAGGGCTTTCTAATAGTTTAGGGTAGAGGCCTTGTCAGACTTCCATGTCAGCTTTCTTAGCGTAAAAGAGCAACAGTAGTTAAAGAATGGATAAATTGAGTGATCTCCCACCAAAAGTCATGTACCCGTGGGCATGTCCACGACGTGTAGAAAATCAGCAGAATTATTCGCGCATCTCTGCTTCATTGAAGTTTGCCAAAAAGTGTGTAGGTTAAGGGTCTAACAAAATTGTACATTTTAAGTGTCTTACTTATGGAATGTTTTAATTCAGTCTTATTGCCTGTATAAAAATCCCTTCTTGGAATATGGCATTTGGACTTGTCCTCCTGCCTTAGTCACAGCTAAAGCTCTGCAATCAGCAGCACGCATGCGAGTGTTGCTGGTTGCAGAAATGTTGTTGTGACTAAGGCAAGGGAGTATGTTGGACTACTGCTGACAGATCACTCATTACACACTACTATTGGCCCATAGGAATGATGGGCAGCCCCACTGACCAATAGGAATGTGCCAGAGACAGAAAGGGGTAGAAAACTTTCAACACCATCAAGAAGTGTCAAAGCTTTGCCACTAAGACAGACTTCTAAATGCCTGCACTTTTTTATCTGCACATAATTCTTTGTTTTATTTCTAAGTCCATTTAAAAGATTTTAGGACCTTTTGCTATGCAGGCTGATGTTCAATTTGCTGTCATGTTAGATTTAAGGAAGGGACAGAATTGTATTTGTATATTTTCTAATCTAGTCATCTTGGGAAAATTCTACGGATTAAAGCAGAGTTCCACCCAGAAATGGAACTTCTGCTTTAAGTGAAGGCGACCCTCTGACATGCCATATTTGGCATGTCATTTTTTGGGGGGAGCGGATACCCTCTTTTTTAGAGGCATCCAGCTCCCACTTCCTCCCGGGCGCCAGAAGGAAGTTCACTTCTCCCCCCTCCCTCCATGCAATCTTTTGGGACAAGTCGCAGGTCCCAGAAGATTGCCCGTGCCAATCACAGTGCGTAGTGGGTGCCCGGCTGTAAAGCCACAGCTGGGCACCCACAGTCAGAATGCCGGTGCCGCGGAGAGGAGCGGGGCTTCATTTGCCCGCATCGCTGGAGCGTGGATCAGGTGAGTGTCTGATTAATAAAAGTCAGCAGCTGCACTTTTTGTAGGTGCTGACTTTTACATGGGTGGAACTCCGCTTTAAGTATTTTTTTATTTGTGTGTTTGTTTTTCTTTATTTGTTATCATGCAGGCTTGCTCTTTAAGCTATGTAGCCTTTCGGACGTTTTACAGGTTAAAGCAAAGTCCTGAGTAAGCATGATCTCTTCTGCCAGGACCTTGGCATATAGAGCCCTGTGCCAAATACTTGTATGTTCTTGTGGTTTCACTGTGTGGGGCTGAAGTCTCTCCCTTTAATTATGTCCAGAAAACTTGCATAATGTTACCACAAAGCTTTGGGAGCTGCACAGCAGATGTCACTGCAAAGATTGGAGGGCCTCGTTCTGCGTATAGCCAGAAAACCTTCTGCTGTAAGCCGACATTGAAAAAAAGTACTCCGCCAAGCACTGTCCTAATGTATAGTGTCCACATAACGTAAACCCGTATGCAGTTTCAGAGGCAACCCTGTCAGTGAATGAAAAACTAAGGGTTGGAAAACATCTGCTTGACCTTGCACAAGGGTTCCTATGCTTGGTATCCATCTCTTTATTCAGCCATTGGCAATCATGGTGCACCTGTTGTCTAGGAGAGTGAATGGTTGATTTGGTATGAGGCCTCTACTATGTCAGAAATGATCTAGCTGTGCTCAAAATCAGGAGCATTGTTTAATTTAGGACCTGTTCTCTCTATTGAATTTCACAACTTTTCATTTTGCTGTGGTTGCAAAAAAACTAACAATTTAAAAAACAAGATTGTGATGGGTATGGGCATTTATCGCATGCAAGGAGGTGGGCCCTAAATCAGAATGTCTTTAGTGTTAGTGGGGTTCTGACGTTTGCTGACATTAAGGAACACTTGGAAGTATTCAAATATTTTCTTGCGTGTGTGGCTTACTCTCCTCTTCCCTAGCGTTTTGTATCAGTGGAAGCCACCATATTTCTCTCAATACCAACCATATTAAATAAAAGGGCTTCCAGGCTCCACAAGGTGCCTGTACTTTGGAAACATTCTTAGTTTCACCACGTTAATCGCCTGACAGGTTCTGAAAACTGTGCATATAGCGTTAGGTCTTTCTCACATGGGCAGCCAGGGGGCAGTAAAAACAACCGTTTTGCGTCTGCCTAAAAACGTTTGGCTCACAGTTGCAGTTCAGTAGTCCCATTGAAAATTTATGTTTAGCAGACAGGATCGCCTCCTAAATGCTTAGTGATTGTAAAGGCTCATTTTATTTTAATTTTTTTAAATAACAAACATGTTATCCTCTTTGCAGTTGGTTTTGCACAGAGCAGCCCGGATCCCCCTCTTCTCGGGTCCCTCTTTGCTGCTCCTAGCCCCTCTCTCTTTTGAGTGCCCCTCAGCCAGCAGCTTGCTACAGGGGACACCCAAGCTGAGTCACAGCTCTGTGTATCCATTTAGACACCGAGCCCCGACCTGGCCTCACCCCCTCTCTCCTCTGGCTGGCTGGCTGACTGACTTTGACAGCCACGGGAGCCAATGGCATCGAGGCTCTGTCTCAGCCAATCAGGATGAGTGTACTGGGTGGCTGAGGGGATAGTGGTCCATCGCTGGAGAGAGGAGCTCAGGTAGGTAATTGGGGGGGTGCTGGAGAGGCTGCTACACACAGGTTTTTTATCTTAATGCATAGAATGCATTAAGATAAAAAAACCTTCTGCCTTTACAACTCCTTTAACAGGGACTTGGCAGCATTCTGAAAAGCAATCCACTGTTGATTGCTTTTCAGAGATTAGGGTGAATTTAGCCCCACAGTAGGTTATACTGGTCATGCACTGATGGTGGTTTTGTTTTTTGTTCAGTCAGCAAACTGAAGGAAAACAAAAATGGCAGATTTCTCTATCCATACTGGATAATGCTCCTGCTGTGCATGTTGTATTGACTCTAATTGGATGCAGCCACTTTTTCCAACAATTTTCTGATCAGCTTTATCGTCTTTTTTTTCAGTTAAGGAATGTTGGGCAGGAAGCAGCTGACAAAGCCACCCACCAAGCAAATTGTATCTAGTTCCTCAGAAACCACCTGACATTTGTACAATGTATAGCCAGTTTTACAGGGAAAATTCGGTATAGCTTTTACAGATACTCCATGAATCTGAGTAGACTTGTGTTTGATAGACAGAACAATGTGGTAGGATGGTGGTGAAAAGTGTCCGGATCCTGAAATGAACAAGAATATTTTTTATCTATCAGATTAAGAGAGTCTTGTAATGGTTTTTGAAGTTTCTTGACCAAGCCATAGGAATTAAACCCTCTCCAAAATTCTAGGGGTGTGTTCACCCCATCTATTTCTTATTTCAAAAATATCAAGTACTTTGCTGCCTTTGGCAACATAATATAGTCACAGGGGACTCTGTGTTGGAAAGCTCTCTCATCCAGATATGGGGGAATTGGGATTTTGTAGTAGTGGACTGCGGAGAGAGTTCTGCTGCCAATTATGATGTTCATACCAAGTCCCAAATTCTAAGTGTAGTGGTAGTTGTGGGGGTAATGGGTGGACTGTCTGGGAAGTGTGACAGCCATTTGCTTTTGTCATGGAATAAATTGTTATTCATTTTGTAAAAGCTCTTTCTTTCTTTCCTTTTTTAAAATTTTTGTTTGTTTAACAGAAATGTGGGATTGATCGAGGAGACTGTCTCGCTTATCAAAGTGCTTAGTTCTTCAAGCAATTGTTCAGAGTCATTTTTAGTGGGTATGTACTTTGGAAATATTTTGGTTGTGGAAATATTAAAATGGCAGTAAACTCAGCCACCCAAATCCTGAAAATAATTATAACCAGTATATATTCTTTAAAAAAATCATAATTTTATTACATAATTTTTAAAACCTAGAAATACATTTAAAATATCACAGGGAATCTGCTATCTATATTAAGCTAATCACAACAACAAAGGCAACAAAAACCCATCCCAATGTGTAGTATAAGCGCCAAAAGTTTACAGTTGCCAGTATCCAAGCAGGCTTGGTGTGAGTTGATGTAGCCTATTCAAGTTCTACATGTTTCATGCCACAGCGCTTCCTCCAGAGCTTTTGGAAAGTTTTTTTTCTCTTTTGGATCTAAGGTGGTCTTAGTCAAACTTGAATTTATACATCAGATTTCTAGCAAATAAGTAAATGTCTTTGTATTGTATTTGTCTAGCCTCGTGGAAGGGCAGATACCCAAATTTCAGAACATCCAATTCTTGTTGGGAAAAATGGTAGGGAGTTAAGTACACCAAGTTCTAGGTCTGAGGTGGAAGTTCAGATACTCAGTTTCATTTATTTATGGCTTTCTGGTATGTTTTACTACACTGTGGTGGTGGGTTGCTGTATATGCACATGTCCCCATGTCCACTCGTTGTTCCTCCTGTACTGCTGTATGGCTTGGACCTTTGCACTAGCTAGAAAAATGTTAATAATGAGACCTTTGGATGTATGCTGTTTATTAGATGCTATGTATTACTATGTATTCTTACCTACTTGGAACATCTGCTTAAGCTCCTAAGGAAGTGGTGTGGCGTTAAATAAATTATAGTATCTGAACTTCTCCCTCTGATGTAGAACTCCATGTACTTAAAGGGGTTGTAAAGGCAGAAGGTTTTTTTTATCCTAATGCATTCTATGCATTAAGTTAAAAAAAAACTTCTGTGTGTAGCAGCCCCCCTAATACTTACCTGAGTTCCCTTTTTCTATCGAGCGATGTCCATAAATGTCTCAGCCGTCCGAGATTCTCCTTCCTGATTGGCTAAGACACCGCAGCGGCGCCATTGGCTCCCGCTGCTGTCAATCAAATTCAGCTAGCCAATCAGGGAAGAGAGCGGGGTGCGGATCGGGCTCTGTGTCTGAATGGACACACGGAGCTGGGACTCAGCTCGGGTGCCCCATAGCAAGCCACTTGCTGTGGGGCACTGAACAGGAGGGAGGGGCCAGGATCACAGAAGAGGAGGATCTGGGCTGCTCTGTGCAAATCCACTGCAGCAGAGCAGGTAAGCATAACATATATAATCACTTTAAATTAACTCCCTACCATTTTTTTACCAACGAGTTGGATCCCATGAAATTTGGGCTGAGTTTCTGCCCTTCGACTAAGCTAGCCAAATACGATACAATCAAAGATATTTACTTTTTTTTCTAGAAACCTGACGTGTAAAGTGTTTGACCAAGTCCGCCTTAGATCCCAACAGGAAAGAGCTTTACAAAAGCTCCTGAAGAAGCTCTGTGATGCGAAACATGTAGAGCTTGAACAAGCTACATTAACTCGCACCAAGCCTGCCTGGATACTGGCAGCTGTAACCTCCTGGCACTTATACTACACATTGGGATGGGTTTTTGGTGCCTTTGTTGGTGTGATTAGCTCAATTTCAGATTTACTGTCATATGTTAAATGTATTTCTACGTTTTAGAAATTTTGTAATAAAATTATGAATTTTTTAAGAATCTAGTGTATTTTGATGCCTAATAATAAAGTCCATGGTTTTTCAAGTATTTAATTTGGACTAATACAAGATGTGGTACTTTTCTACTGTTACATGCATACACGTACCATACTGTATTGATGCAAACATACCAAATTTTTACAACATTCTGCATTTATTAATTATCCCCCTCGGTTGTTTCTTAATTTTTTTTCTGGCTTACCGTATATACTCGAGTATAGGCCGACCCGAATATAAGCCGAGGCACCTAATTTTACCACAAACAACTGGGAAAACTTATTGACTCGAGTATAAGCCTAGGGTGAGAAATGCGCAGCTACTGTAAGTGGAAAAGAGGGTCAACTATGCCCATTTGCAGCCTCACTGTGCCCATGCAGATGGACACAGTTGACCGATTTGGGGCCCTGTATCTCAGGGTCACTTAGTGCTAGGAACCCCATCTTTAGATATGTTGTAGTGCTAATTCCACTGGGTTGGAATACAACATTTGGGGTTCCTAGCACCAAGTGTCCCCGAGATATGGGGCCCCAAATTCGGGTCAGAAAATCTCAAGCACTTTTCTGCAGCAGAGAATGACATTTTCTGAACCGACTTTGGGGCCCCGTATCTCGGGGCCACTTAGTGCTAGGAACCCCATCTTTGGATATGTTGTAGTGCTAATTCCACTGGGTTTGAATGCCAAATTTGGGGTTCCTAGCTCCAAGTGTCCCCGAGATATGGGGCCCCAAATTCGGGACAAAAAATGTCAAGCACTTTTCTGCAGCAGAGAATGACATTTTCCGAACCGACTTTGGGGCCCCGTATCTCGGGGCCACTTAGTGCTAGGAACCCCATATTGGATATGTTATAGTGCTGGGTCCACTGGGTTGGCACACCAAATTTGGGACTCCTAGACCCAAGTGGCCCCGAGATACGGGGCCCCAAAGTCGGGTCAGAATTTTTTTTTTTTTGCTGCAGAAAAGTGCTTGACTCGAGTATAAGCCGAGGGGGGCACTTTCAGCACAAAAAAAATGTGCTGAAAAACTCGGCTTATACTCGAGTATATACGGTATTTCCGTTTCATGCTTCCCAGCTGAAGCCTGCACCATTTTATCTATTGTCGTCTGCTGCTAAAGTGTATTTTACTTATGCCCTTTCTGTCAGTAATGGCCATAATCTCGTGCATTTGCATTAATCACATGGGGGGTTTCAGGAAGTTGTTTATGGGCCTGTACTATCTGGGGATTGTAATGCAGTGACTCTGAGAGGGGATGATGCGGGCACAGCATCTCCCTGAATGGACTGATGGCCCACAGAGCATTCCGTGGATCACCACAAATATATGCCAGTGACATCATTGAGGTGAATATTGCCAGATTTCTACAGAACGGCGAAGTTTAGACCTAAATGTAAATTTCGCACCATGTATATTGTTTCTGAATGATTTTAATGGAAGAAAGTAATAATGTGGCGTTTACTACCACTTTAAGCCAGTCCTGCACATGGCTTGATGGAGATCGAAAGTTAGATTCCATTATTTGCAGAAATGGAAAAGTATTTGCCTAAAATTATGGTTTTCCTCAACCTGAAGGAGATGGGTTCGACATTGCCCAATTTGTAGGTAGAAAAATCTGGTTTTGAAAAATTACCATATGTTTTGACTTGGTATTTCAATAAACTGTACTGTCCAGGTTCAACTTCATAATTTGCTGAATTCTGGTAGTTGACTGAACTTATGGGGGTATACTGCTTAGTTACTGGTGATCGCTTGCTATCATTTTTGAAATTTGCGGTGGATGTTAAGTGGTGGAAATTGACTGAAAATTGCCACGTGTATGTCCAAATTTAGTGCTAGGCTGCATGGGTAGTTTTATTCTTTTTCTACTATGAAATGTAGGCATGATGGCAGGAGGAGAGAGCAGGGTGACTGAAAGATGAGCTCATCAGTCTGTTGCTTCTACTTTCCCCATCCAGACACAGGTTAGAGGGAGGGACAAGACCAGTAAGTGTTGCTTAACGGCATCATAGAAAAATGTGGTCTTCTCTGCCAGATAGGACTGTGCTGCATGGCAGAGCAGTGTAATATTCAGAACTGGTATTTTGGCTGTAAAAACAAAATTGTGTGTGTGTGTGAATGTGTTTGTTTTTTCTGTCGTTTTTTTATTTATTTTTTTTGTTTTGTTTTGCACAAAACCACAACACTTTGTCTTTGAAATATGTACTTTTTTTTAATAGTCATTATTGTATATTGTGTCTTTCAAGTCCTTTTTTGTTCTTGTTTTTTTTTTTGTTTGTTTTTCTTTCTTTCTTTTTTATTCTTCAAGGAGTTTCAAAAATGTGCATTCACGTTATGTACAGTTACATCACTGGTGTGCATAATGTTCAGAAACAACTGCACAGTGTGTGTGTGTGTGTGTGTGTTATGCCCCAAAGTTTGCAGACTGATCATAGTAGTTTTCCTACTCTGTATCTCTCTCCCAGTAAATGGTTAGGTCAGGTGGTGTTCGGTGACTGCTACAACAAGTGATGAAATAGACTTTTTCCATCCCCCTGTGGACCGCTTATATTGCGGCCTTGTAATTACCAAAGGAAGTTCAGTATGTACCATAGGACGGAGGATGCTGGGAAGTGCTGTGTGCAGTCGTTGGCAATACATGTAGATCTGTGGTCACAAGCAAGTATATATTCCAGTCTTGGTCCTACTGAGGCGAGCAGCAGCATTATCATTAAAGAGGCAATGATTTATTAACTATAGAAAATTAAAACCAGCTTTTCACTGTTCCCCGGTCCTAATAGCTGTTTCTTTTAACTTAAATCTTTCTTTCCCCTTTCAAATACTGTTTAGTTTAGGCAGTGTCTGCAGAACAAAGACAAAATAAAAAAAAAATCCCGTAAAGCCAAATATTAGGCAAACCGCTAAATATACAGAATTAATACATATATAGGAGCTGTTTTACCTACCAAAGGATTTGTATTTATGTTCATCCAGTCCAGAGATATAAACATCTCTGCCACACAGTACTGCCCTCTCTGGCAGGAGGCTTGGTTTTTCTCTGCTGCAGTTTAGTAGCTCTTATGCCCCGTACACACGGTCGGACATTCTGACGGAAAAAGTGCGATCGGATTATGTTGTCGGAAAATCCAATCGTGTGTTAGTGGGCTCTTTTGGACTTTCCATCGGAATTTCCGATGGATAAAATTTGAGAGCAGGATCTAAAATTTTCTGACAACAAAATCCGATCTGACTTTTTCCGATCGTGTGTAGAGAATTCCGACGCACAAAGTGCCACACATGCTCACACTCCACGGCGGCCGACTAGACTGTATGTCGAAGCGCCTGAGATCATAAGACTGCAGATGGACACAGCGCCGGTACATAAGGCACGGATCGGGTAGGGAGATTGGCACATGCAGAGGGACAGTGAGACACAGTGAGGCTGCAGATGGGCACAGTGAGGCTGCAGATGGGCATTGTTGACCCTCTTTTCCACTTACAGTAGCTGCGCATTTCTCACCCTAGGCTTATACTCAAGTCAGTAAGTTTTCCCAGTTTTTTTATGGTTAAATTAGGTGCCTCGGCTTATATTCGGGTTGGCTTATACTCGAGTGTATACGGTATTTGATCCCCTATCAGTTAGCAAGATTTATGGTTCCCCGGTGTCTTCTATACAGGTAACTATGGAAAAGCACAGTGGAGTAAAGAGGCTGCACTCCCCGATGAATGGCAAAGAAAGGATAATTCCCCTAGGGGGTTTTTAGCAGCAAAATTATTGTAAATCACAATCCAATTTGTGTAAAAGATTTTTTTTTTTTTTAATTGTACAAATGTTAAAATACACAAGATTTAAAAAAAAAAAAAAAAAAGGGTACTGTCTGTGGCTGGATTATTGCACTAATTGAGTACATCCGCCCCTTTACATTATGTTCTATGATTTGCAACCAGAGCTCATATTTAAAAAAATCTTGTGTATTTTAACATTTGTACAATAAAAATTATTTTTTACACAAATTGATTGTGATTTACAATAATTTTGCTGCTAAAAAAACCCTAGGGGAATTATGCTTTCTTTGCCTCTATTTAGGTCACAAGCTGAGATTAAGAGTGCTCCTAATCGCAGCTAGTTACCTGTATAAAAGACAACTGTCCACAGAAGCAATTAATCAGATTCCAATCTCTCCACCGTGGCCGAGACCAAAGAGCTGCCCAAGGATATCAGGGACAAGATTGTAGACCTACACAAGGCTGGAATGGGTTTTAAAAGCATCGCCAAGCAGCTTGGTGAGAGAATGACAACAGTTGGTGCGATTATTCACAAATGGAAGAAACATAAAATAACTGACAATCTTCCCTCGGTCTGGGGCTCCATGCAAGATCTCACCTCGTGGAGTTTCAATGATCATGAGAACAGTGAGGAATCAGCCCAGAACTATACGGGAGAATCTTGTCAATGATCTCAAGGCAGCTGGGACCATTAGTTACCAAGAAAACAATTGGTAACACACTACGCCATTAAGGACTGAAATTTGCAGCGCCCGCAAGGTCCCCACTGCTCAAGAGAGCACATGTACAGGTCCGTCTGAAGTTTGCTAATGGGCGAAAGTGTTGTGGTCAGAACCTCCTTCCCTCATCCAGGGCATTGAAAATGGGTCATGGATGGGTATTCCAGCATGACAATGACCTAAAACACACGGCCAAGGCAACAACAGAGTGGCACAAGAAGAAGCACATTAGGGGCCTGAAGTGGCCTAGCCAGTCTCCAGACCTTAATCCCATAGAAAATATGTGGAGGGAGCTGAAGGTTCAAGTTACCAAACGTTGGCCTCAAAATTTGAATGACTTGGAGAGGATCTGCAAAGAGGAGTGGGACAAAATCCCTCCTGAGATGTGTGCAAAACTGGTGGCCAACTACAACAAACGTCATCTGACCTGTGATTGCCAACAAGGGTTTTGCCACCAAGTACTAAGTCATGTTTTGCGAAGGGGTCAAATACTTATTTTACTCATTAAAATGCAAATCAATTTTATAGCTTTTTTTACATGCTTTTTTTTGGATTTTTTTTTTTTTTGTTCTGTCTTTTACTGTTAAAATAATCCTACCATTAAAATTAAAGACTGATCATTTCTTCGTCAGTGGGGAAATGTACAAAATCAGCAGGGGGACAAATACCCTTTTCCCTCACTGTACTATTTTTTTTATTCATGGCTGTGTTCTTAGGCGAAATTGGCTGAGAAGTAACCCCACACATGAATGGTCTCAGGATTAGGGTTGCCACCTCGTCCCTTTAAACCCGAACACATTAATTACACAGGTTATGTGGCTAATTAAATGCAGGGAAGGCACTAAGTGAGTTTAATTACCACCTTTAATCAGCCACAGAACCTGTGTAATTAATGTGTTCGGGTTTAAAGGGATGAGGTGGCAACCCTACTCAGGATGCTTTAATGTTGGCATGACACATGACTTATGGTAGCACTCAACTTTTCTTCTCCAGACAAGGTTTTTTACGAATGCCCCAATGAATCGGAAAGGGGATTCGTCAGAGAAAATGACTATACCTCAGTCCTCAGCAGTCCAATCCCTGTACCTTTTGCAGAATATTAGTCTGTCCTTGATGTTTTTCCTGGAGGGAAGTGGCTTTTTTTGCTGTCTTTCTTGACACCAGGCCATCCTCCAAAAGTCTTCGCCTCACTGGGTGTGCAGATGCACTTTACATTTGCATGTTGCCATTCCTGAACAAGCTCTGCACTGGTGGTGCCCCGACCTTGCAGCTGAATCAACTGTAGAAGATGGTCCTGGTGCTTGCTAGACTTTCTTGGGCACCCTGAAGCCTTCTTCACAAGTGCAGTGGAAATGTTTTTTTATTGGATTAAGTAACTTTTCATGGCAAAGAGGGACTTTGCAATTAATTGCAATTCATCTGATCACTCTTCATAACATTCTAGAGCAGGGGTCTCAAACTGGTGGCCCTCCAGATGTTGCCAAACTACAAGTCCCATGAGGCATTGCAAGGCTGACAGTAACAATCATGACTCCCACAGGCAGAGGCATTATGGGACTTGTAGTTTTGCAACAGCAGGAGGGCCGCCAGTTTGAGACCCCTGTTCTAGAGTATATGCAAATTGCCATCATAAAAACTGGGGCAGCAGTCTTCTATTATATTTGTGTCATTCTCAAAACTTTTGGCCACGGCTGTATGTTGTGTAGGTGACTTTTCATTTTTTTTAATAACGTGTAAGCTCAAACTAATGGCCAAGAGTGCAAGAAAATTGTGACCTTCAAGACTGAGCCAAAGTGAAATGTATCTCCTGTGAAATTTTGACTTTGCGGGTTTTCAGCGCCATTCAAACTAGTTGTACTCCTGGTGAACTCACAATAGTTGATGTAAACTGGCGCTACTTCTAAAGGCTTAAGCCCCAAACTCGGCAACTTCTAAAGGTCCCATGCACTTGATCCAGTTTAACACGGTACAGTGGACAAACTCCCTGGTCTAATTTATCACAGGCCTCCACTTTGCCTTACCAGTTTGCCAAGAATAGGCAACAAGTTGAATTTCAGTCCTTTAAATCCATTTCCATATCGGAAAGCGTCCACAACCATTTTAATGTCCATTTCTCCATTTTTTTTTTTTTTTTTTTTTTATGAATCCTTTTTTATTATTATTTTTTTTTTTTTTTGCTTTAACTTTAGAATTGCTGTACAAGGAGCCAGGTCAGCTCCACTGTTTTAGAAGAGAAGGCTATAATTACTCTGTCAAAAGACTATTTATATTATTTTTTTAAGGAACAAAAATTATGGGAGTGTGACAAATATATTACACTCATCAAAATTTAATATAAGTCTAACCATTTTTTTTACTGTTTATTCTTTTGAGTTATTGATGTTGTTTTTGGCTTTTCAAATTGACTTGGCTATTTTACCTTTTCTAGTAGCTCGGAAAATAGAATTTTTTTTCGTTCTGTGTTCAAAGCCATGCTCCATTCAAGTGCAAAAATGTATTGTTTGAAGTTGAACTCTAACCTTACCTTTTTTTAGTTTTGCACAGTTATACAGGCTTCTCTCCTGTAGTTCGCATTAGAAGCTACACCAAGTCCAGATAGACCCTGCCTAATTTCCTGGCTGGAGGATGTCCAGAATCATTTAGACCCTTTTCTCTCCAACCTGAAGCAGTGATGCTTTCAGAGAATGATGTACAACATACTGCTGACCTCCCCCTACCAGCCACGATCTTTCTTATTAAACAGATATAACAAAAAAACTTCCAAGAAAACCTTGCCCTGCAAGCTTGCTGCCCAATCTGCTTCCTCAGTTACCACCTTAAGGCATTGAGCATAGATCTGTCATGCAGGAGCACCCTGACAAAATAATTAGATGCCTAAGGTGGGGCTGAATGTCCTCATTATATGAGTGGTCATTGTGACACTGAAGGAAAGAACATTTGATTGTACAAGTACAGTTGAAATCCACATGGAAAAAAACCCCATCGGTATTAGTCTCAGCACGGCACATTGCTAAGGCAAGGGACTAATTTAGGCCCAGCACCTTCTGCTCTGGGATGGTGGGTCGGCAAGCCCAGATTGCGGGTTGCCAACCCACCATCCCAGAGCATCAGAATGGATGGAGCCGGTGCCTTAGAAGCTCCTGTCCCTGTGCATTTGGTATCACTCCGCCTGGGACAGGAACCTTTCTAACAGTCTAGCGATGCCAGCAGAAGCTGAAAGACAAAAAGATCAGTTTATTAACCACTTGCCCACTGGGCACTTCCTAACCAGACCAATTTTCAGCTTTCAGTGCTCTCACACTTTGAATGACAATTAGTCATGCAACCCTGTACCCATATGAAAATGTTGTCCCTTTTTTCACACAACCAGAGCTTTCTTTTGGTGGTATTTAATCACTGCTGGTTTTTTTATTTTTTGCGCAATACATTTTTTATTTTTTTTGCAAATTAGTAATTTTTCTTCATAAATTTTGCCCAAAATTTATACTGCTGCATATCTTTGGTAAAAATAATCCAAATCGGTGTATTTGGTCTGTGTGAAAGTTAGTCCACAAGCTATGGTGCCAATCACTGAAAATTGATCACACCTGAAGTACTGATGGCCTATCTCATTTCTTGAGGCTCGGTTCACACTGGGACGACTTGTCAGTCGACTTAGCCGCCTGGCAAGTAGCGTCCCGTTCTGTACAATTGAACCGTTCTAATCGGGGAAACTCAAGTCACTCCGACGTAGAAAAAGGTTCCTGTATGACTTTGGGGGCGACTTGCATTGACTTCTATACAGAAGTCGTTTTGCAAGTCGCCGCCGCTGTCGTGTCCAGGTCGCCTGAGGCAGTCGCGCTGCAAGTCATCCTGCCTCAGTGTGAACCGACACTAACAAGCCAGGACAGTACAAATACCCCACAAGTTATCCCTTTTTGTAAAGTAGACATTCCAAGGTATTTAGTAAGAGGCATGGTGAGTTTTTTTTTTTTTCCCCCACAATTCTTTGCAAAATCAAGATTTTTTTTTTTTTTTTTTTTTTTTACAAAATTGTCATATTAGCAGGTTATTTCTCATACACAGCATATGCATACCACAAATTACACCCTAAAATACATTCTACTACTCCATCTGAGTATGACGATACCACATGTGTGAGACTCTTACACAGCCTGGCCACATACAGAGGCCCAACATGCAGGGAGCACTGTCAGGCGTTCTAGGAGCATAAATTACACATATAATTTCATGATTACCTCTTGCACTTTTGAAGGCCCTGGAGCACCAGGACAATGGAAACACCCAAAAAATTACCCCCTTTTGGAAAGAAAACACCCCTACATATAATCTGAGGCATAATGAGTCTTTTGAACATTTTTTTTCTACAAATTTTTGGAAATGGTGGATAGAAAATGAAAACAATTTTTTTTTTTTTTTTTTTTTTTTACACAAAGTTGTCCATTTTATACAATATTTCTAATGCATAGCATGTACATAGCAAAAATGACACCCCCAAAATAGATTCTCCTACTCCTCCTGAGTATGGTGATACCACATGTGTGAGACTTTTACACAGCCTGGCCACATACAGAGGCCCAACATGCAGGGAGCACCATCAGGTGTTCTAGGGGCATAAATTCCAAATATAATTTGACTACCTATTACACTTTTTGAGGCACTGATGGGCACTGTAGTTGCATGGATGAGCCGTAGATGGGGGTGGCTGAGCATGGATGTGCCATGAATGTGGATGGCTGAGTATGGCTGGGTGAGTATGGCTGGCTGAACATGGATGGATGGATGAGTATTGCTGGGCGCTACTGCACCCAATCTCTCCCCTCACACTGTATCGATTGGTACGGGGTGGGAGAGATGAACTGGACATGATGCCGGTTTGTTTACAAGTGATCGCTCCATCATTTGACGGAGCGATCACGTGTTAAGCGGCCGCTGTGAGTGGCCATTTACCAGGATCCGAATCCAGATATGCCCGTGTGTGCGCCCTAGTGGGGACGCAGGAGCAATGTTCTAGGAGGACGTCCATGGACGCCCTCCCAGAATAAGGTTTATTCGGCTGCTTTCACACTGATCTGAAGGTGCAGCACAGTTCACTTTTGGCTTTCCTACGGGTTATCTGGACTGAGCCATAGACTTGAGTGGTGCACAGAAATTAAAATTCTGGACCGAAACCGAAAATTCAGGCTGCACTTAGCCGAAAACCAAAATGGACAGTTCCTAAAAAAATACTATGTGTGTGTGTGTGTGTGTGTGTGTGTGTGTGTGTATATATATATATATATATGTATATATATATATATATGTATATATGTATATATATATATATATATATATGTATGTATATATATATATGTGTGTATGTGTGTGTATATATATATATATATATATATATATATATATATATATATATATATATATAGTATTCTATTCATCTTTTTAATAGTTTTTGAAGTGCTTTTGCATAAAAAAACCACAAGAAAAATGCACCCCTTTTAATTTCTATGTATGTCTTCACACTGGTCCATTGTGCTGTAATGCACCTCCCCATTGAAATGCATTAAAAACGCACCAGTGTTGCATTCTTGATGCGCTTTTTGAGTCACGTGTGCATTTTGGTGTGGCTGTTATCTGCGCCCCCTTTTTTTTTTTTATATCGGCAAAACGCAGGTAACATATTTTTTTTTTTTTTTTAATGTTTTTGTTGATTTTCATTGGCCGATTTATCTGTGCATTCCTAATTGACTTCTATGATATACTGTGGGTTTGAATGCAGTTTTGAGAGTGCACCACACCAGCAACATATAATAGAAGCCTATGGCAAAGCACATCTAACCTGCCAGAAAGCGGCAGGTGCACTGTGCTACACCCATGGTGCGGGTAAACTGCAATGGGTCAGTGTGAAAGCAGCCTTGTATGGGGCTCAGGACAGTAAGGGCTCATTTACTGTCCATAGTTGAGATGCGTTTTTACCACACTCCTAACCACTGGTGTAGCATGTGGCCTCCCTGTCGCATTCTGTTCTACATTTGTGGGCAGTGGGGGCGGCATATACAAGAACAGTTCCTCTCCTCCTCTCCCTCCCGCCAGCATTCAGCGGCTGCAAGAGGAAAATGTTTAAAATTGAGATTCTGAACCATTTAATTTTATTGTGGGCCATGGCCGGTTACCAAATCACTTAAGTGGCACTCGCTCTTCAAAAGGTTGAGCACCCCTTCCCTATGCAAAGCATAGATAACTGTAAGCTCATGAGGAGTGAAAGGGTCAGTTAAACAAAAATACAAGGTTTATTTTCAGGCAGCACCTTTCTTCACTGGTTCCTGTGACTGGTGAAGTATAATGCATATAACTAGTTTTCTTCATTGTTCATTAGGGGATACAAGGTTCATCCCCTTCCCACTCCCTTTAAGCTCCAGGTTTTGGTTGTGTCTTAGGAGAATGGAGGTCTTCTGTCTCTGAGAGAAACAAGCCCCTTTATAAGTGGCAGCCTCTACTTCTATCAATTTCAACTTGTTCTGTAATCTAGATTCTTAATTTACTGCAAAGCCAGAGCTCATTTATTCAGTTTTCTGGATTGGCTGATCCTGGACCTGCCTTGCCAAAGATGTGGGGCTGGCCTTTAATATGACCCTAAGGCATTGGGCTCAGCTGTGAGCATTCACCTGGTGTACTGTGTTAGTCAGACACAGAGTGCTTTACAGGTCCAGGGCCATGGTGCACCCATTAGCTAGTGGAACCCTGTGCCTGAATACTTCCCTTGGAGCATGCTTACTAAAGGGGCAAAGACTATCTAGATGGGGCTTGTTCCCCTTGATCCTGCCTGGCTCTCTCCGTCTTGACTGCAATGTAAGTTATACAGGGTGTCACAAAAGCTTACTGGGAGTAGAAGGGATTTTATCTGGCTGACAAACCGCTTTATTGCTAGTGTCCAATCTCCTGTAGTCAGAATAAAAACCCTGTTAACTTGCCCCAACCCACATCTGGAGATATTTACACGTGGAGTTGTTCCTTAAGAAAATTGCTTACTCGCCCCTGACTTGAAAAAGGTGATGAGCATGAAAGCCACAAACCCACTCATGCTGGGATTTAATAGTCAGGTTTAAGAAAGAATCCCCTAATCTGTGGAGTGGAAATGTTACAATGATTTCCAGCTCGGGATGGCCAGACTGCACACATAGAATGATTGTCCATTCCTTTTGGCTTTTATAATGTTTTAAAAATAAACTTTTTAGGTCACCCAAAAGAATCCTGTGGATCCAGACAAGATTGATTTACCAAATCCTAAACAACGGAGAGGCTCAAATACAGAATCTTCAAGATAGATGCCAAAATAAAAATTAAAGCCTTTCCATTTAGAAAACTGTTACAAAGGAAATTCGAAATGGAGCTGCAGTGAAATGCGAAAACAATCATTAGATCGAGATGTATAGGCAATTAAATGTATATGTAACCCTTGCTTTTCCTGTAAAGGTCAGGACTCTGTTGCATTGCAAATTGCATTGCAAAGTGCTGTAACCTTTACACTGATAGCTTGATTTAAGATTGCACAGTCGTTGGTGTGTGATGGGAGTAAACTGTGTCCTGAACTGTGTATCCTCAGCCCCAGGTTCATACGTGGGGTACAGACCTTCTGTTATGGGGCTGGAGAAGTCAATGGGCTACAAGTACTGTGATGTCACCACTGTGCTGGCGGCACAGTCCCTCTTTCATGGTTGCAGATGGGACTTGTAAATAGGTGATATGGCTGTTCAGGCAGAGCAACATACAGCAGTGCGGAAATGAAATACTATCATGGCCAAAAAATATTGTCACCCCTGCAGTTTTATCAGATAATGCACCATTTAGCCCAAAAAAGTATTACAATTAGAAATGTTTAGACATTCTTATATTTCTTTTGTTTGTATTGGTATGACACAAAGTGGAGAAATAAAAAGTCAAATCTGTCACATTCCACACAAAAGTTCAAAAATGGACTGGACAAAATTATTGACACTCTTAATTTAATATCTGGTAGCACACCCCTTGGAAAAAATGAAATCAATCACTTCCTGTAACGATCAATGACTTTCTTACACTTCTCTACTGGCATTTTGGACCACTCTTCTTTTGCCAACTGCCTCATGTTGGAAGGGTTCCTTTTCCAAACTGATGTTTTGAGATCTCGCCACAGGTGCTCCATGGGATTTGGATCTGGACTCATTGCTGGCCAGTTCAGTACTCTCCAGTGCTTTGTCTTAAACCATTTCTGGGTGCTTTTTTTGATGTGCGCTTTGGGTCAGTGTCCTGCTGTAAGACCCATGACCTCTGATGGAGACCTAACTTTCTGACACTGGGCCATATATGCACCCCAAAATTATTTGGTAGTCTTCAGATTTCATATTGTCATGCACACCGTCAAGACATCCAGTGCCTGAAGCAGCAAAGCAACCCCAAAACATCAGTGAAACTCCACCATGTTTGACTGTAGGAACTGTATTCTTTTCTTTAAAGACCTAATTTTTTTTTTCTGAAAACAGTAGAATGATGGACTTTACGAAAAAGCTGTAATTTTTGTTTCATCTGTCCCCAGCACATTCTCCCAAAAGGATTTTGGCTTCCTCAGGCAAGTTTTGGCAAACTCTTTGATCAATTTTTCTCTTTCATCCAGGGAGATTAGCTACAGTGCCATGGAATGTAAACTTCTTGACAATGTTGCACACGGTGGACACAGGAACATTACGATTTCTGGGAATGGACTTGTAACCTTCTGATTTGTCCATGCTTTTCCACAATTTTTGTTCTCAAATCCTCAGACATTTCTTTGCTGCTCTTTCGCTTCCATGCTCAGTGCGGCATATAGACACACAACTAAGAGATTGAGACAATTTTTTACCATTTTTAACTGGTTGCCAGTGTGATTTCTATATCGTCAGCACCTGTTAATTGATGCACATGAGTTTAATTACAAATTACAGGAGCGTCACAAATTTGGAACAAAATTATTCCTTACAATTTTGGGAATGTCACAATAATTTTGTCTAGTCCATCTTTGGAGTTTTGCGTGGAATGTGTCAGATTTTGGCTTTGTGTCTCCACTTTTTTGTGTCGTACCAATACAAACAAAAAGAAATAAACATGAGAATGCCTAAACATTTGGAATTGCAACAATTTTCTGGGAGAAGTGGTGCATTATCTGACAGAAATGCAGAGGTACCAGTATTTTTGGCGATGACTTTAACCTGGAGGAAGAAGCACCTTGCGATTCTGTTTTAGGGTGCTCGTGTTTGCAATAATGCTTCATGCCTTTAAGCATTTCTCCTTGGTTGAGAACTGACCATTGAACTACTGATTGGATAGTAAAAGTGCAGCAGCATACGGAAAATTACTGTTTTCCTTTTCTGTTCGCATGTTCACAATATTAGACTGACATTATTGTGCAAAGAAATAGAACCCTGGTTGGCTTAGACTTCTGTCCATTTCTCTCCAGTGTGATTGTTTCTGTGCATAGGAGAGCAGAAAGCTAATATAAAGGCCGATTCTGGCACTTTGATAGTTGTATTTAATGTTTTTTAAAATGTATTAAATTATGGATTGTTTAATTTGCCAGTAGTTCAGCTTCAAATTGAACTTTTTTTAATGTGTAAATTGCCTTTTATTCTGTTCATGGATGACTTTTTGAGTCTGTCCAGAAAGTTCACTGAAAAGTGATGTATCAGTTATTATTCCAGCACGTGGGTGGAAAACCACACATCGATCTAAAATCTCGAACATGCTGTCAAGGTATGGAAACCTCTCCATCTATTTATACATGTTGTAAAATTGAGGATTAGCCCAGCTACGGTAGTAATTTTCCTTTATGAGGCGTGATGGACAGCACAGTGGCTTCCTGTAAGTGGTGGTGTGGGTGGGATTAGCACAATTGATGGGTTCGCCATGCGGAAATCCTTCCTACTCCCCCGGAGTTCCATGCTGTGGGTCAGTCATACATTAATCTCAGAATTTTCCTAGTGGGTGGCAGCAAAGCCGATGGCGTTTTTCTCGGTGAACTGGCTGTATGCTTGTTATAGACAAATGATAGGACAAAAAAGCAGTTAAAATGGGGTAATGGGTTTGCTTTTTAACCATCAAAGACCCCTTACATTTTTCCACAATTGGTACGCAGCAGTGGTGTTTATTTTTAAAGACAACCCAACACACTTTCATTGCAGTACACTACTGTGCGTTGTGTTAAAAAATAAATAAAAAATACAGGTATGATTTTAGGTCCATTGTGGTGTCAAATGACTGGGCTCCTTTAAAAGAGAAGCATGGGAATGGAAAAATAAACATTCATATTCTCTTCCATGCTGCAGCATTGATGAGTTGCTGCAGCTGTCCTCTGCCAGAGAACTGAGCAATTTCATGACCACTAATCGCTCAGTTCTCGGTCCTTTCTGAGCAGAAAGCTTTGACTGTCAGTCAACGCTCTCTGCTTTGTTCCTCCAGCACTCAATGGAGCGCCAGGCTGGAGAGGGGGCGAGAGCAGGATGGCTCAGGCTCTGTGGTGCGCAGAGAACCAGAGCCAGTTACTGATAAGGCATCTGGGTGGATCCCAACAAGATGGTCAGGATTGTTCCAGAGCCTTAGCCCACTGTCAACTTATTCAGAGTACCAGGAGAGCAGAAGTAAGTACACTCCTGACGTAGACGTACTTCTCTTTTAATACCTAACAGAATAATGCAACAGCTGAAACTTGCTTGGAGTTGTGACTTGCATGGCCCCCTCATGACAGTGCTGCTTGCAGTACTGACATAAGGTTGTGAACTCATTCAGAATTCGGTATTGCTGTAATTGGCCTGTTTATTCTGGATCGAAATGGACAATAATAAAGGAAAACAATAACAACTCGGTGTCCATTCAAAATTAGAATGTTATATTGGTGCAGATATTTTTGTGTACACAATAAAAGAAACAAGTTGGGTTTTTTTTTTTTTTTTTTTCTGTTTGCAAAGTTTCTCTTTATTGGCTCACTTCAGTGTTTTAAATAGCAAGCTTTAGGTTCCCTTGTCATCCCCTCAAACTAACTACTACTGGTATAAAGAGGAAAAAAATTAAAACCTCTCCAGATGTCCATATTACTTTAATTTGGTTGTAAAGACAGAAGCTTTTTTATCTTAATGCATTCTGTGCATTAAGATAAAAAAAAACCTTCTGTGTGCAGCACCCCTAATACTTGCCTGAGCCCCATCTCTATCCAGTGATGTCCACGAGTGCCTCGGCCATCCGGGACTCTCCCTCCTGATTGGCTGAGACACCGCAGCAGCGCCATTGGCTCCCACTGCTGTCAATCAGTCAGTTGGTCAATCAGGAGAGAGAGGGGGCGGAGCCAATCCGGGGCTCTGTGTCTGAATGGCTCAGCTCAGCTAGGGTGCCCCTATAGCAAGCTGCTGGCTGTGGGGGCACTGGACAGAAGGGAGGGGCTAAGAGAGCCAAAAGGGGACCTGAGAAGAGAAGGATCTGGGCTGCCCTGTGCAAAACCACTGCACAGAGCAGATAAGTATAACATGTTTATTTTTATTAAAAAAATACAAGACTTTACAATCACGTAAACCAAAGCTATTGGTGGAGACAGCATTTACAGTGGTTGGAATCTCTCTGAGGCTCCAGAAGCAGGAGAACTCATTGGGGCGGTAATGGGACTGGTGCCCAATAAGCAGTTAAAAATGTCTGGTCCATATTAGCTTTGCCTATAGAGGAGACTGTGACTTTGATTCATTAAGTGTGTCACTCCCTTCCAATCAGGCCTCAGAGCTGTCAGCTGTGTGAAAACTTTCAGATCCCCACCCTCTGCTCCTTTCTTCAGTGTGTTTTCAGAAGGATCTACAGGAGAATTGGCTGCAGATACACAACTACAACTTATGAAGGAGGATTTGTTTCATTTCTGTGTATCGCCTAATGATAGTCACTTTACTGGGTACATGTGAGGGTTTACAACCGCTTTAGGACTGAGACGTAAGGAAGTTGATGCACAGTGCACCCTCTTAAAGTGGTTGTAAACCCTTTACAACCACTTTTTGCTACAGGCGAGCCTATAATAGGGCTTACCTGCATCTACCCCGGATATCTCCTAAACCTGCATGGTTTAGGAGAAATCCCCTGTATCAGCATGTGCCCATGTCATCGGCACATGTGCACTGAAGCAATGGCATGCCCGTGCCATTGCTTTAGCTAGTATGCCGTTACCGGCGGCTCCCGTTCGCATGCGCGGGAGTGACGTCATTGCGGCTCCAGCCAATCAGAGCCGGAGCCCACGATACCCAGAAGTAACTCCGGAAGCGATGTCGCCGGCTGGAGCGGTATGCGAGGACCGCAGCGGGGGCTTCAATCTAAGGTAAGTAATTCATAATGAGCTAGTATGCTATGCATACTAGCTCATTATGCCTTTGTCTTGTTTTTTTTTCTAAGTCGGTTTACAACCACTTTAATACTTAATACTTTTACCCCCCTTCCTGCCCAGGACATTTTTAACCTTTCAGCGTTGTCACACTTTGAATGACAATTACTCTGTCATGCAACAGAGAGGGGATAAGGGCGCTCTGGTGGAGGTGGATAGCTGGTCAGAGGGATGATAGTGATGAAATGGCAATTCTGGCAGCACTTTGGTTAGAGGAGAAGCAACTCTGAAGATATAAAAAGGACAAGAAATGCGCCTTTAAGTGCAGTATGCTTTTTAACACTCAACGATCTTGCTTTTAACCCTTTGTGCACTTTATTAAATTTTGCATACTGCACTTAGAGGCACCTTTCTTTTCATTTTTACTCAGTCATGCAACACTGTACCCACTTGAAATTTGTATAATTTTTTTCTTGAGACAGATGGACCTTTCTTTTGGTGATATTTAATCACCACTAGGTTTTTTATTTGTTACTATATAAAGGAAAAGATGCAAGTTTAAAGAAAAATTGTAAGGCCTGCGGTTTCTGTTTATAACATTTTGCAAATGATCCTTTCCTCAAATTTAGGCTATGATGTATTCTGGTAAATTTTTTAGTAAAAACAACCCAAATCTGTGTATATTTAGCATGTCTGAAAGTTGGAGTCTACAAAATATTGTGTGTGTGTGTGTGTATATCTGTATATATATATATATATATATATATATATATATATAATAAAAATTGTTCAAACAATTGATGGCCTTTCTCAAATGCCCCCCCATATTACCCCTAAACAATCCAATATATTTAGTAAGAGGCATGGGGAGTTTTTTTTTTTTTTTTTGTCGCAATTTATGAAGAAATTAAATAAAATTTACCTAACAAGGTATGTCTCACATGCAGCATAAGCATACCAATAATTACACCCTAAAACACATTCTACTATGCCTCCCGAGCATGGGGATGCTTTTTAACAGCCTAGATGCATAGAGGGGCCCAAAATCCAAGGAGCACCTTTTGGGCTTTCAAGAAGCATAAATGACATCTAATTTCCTGACTACCCATCACATTTTTGGAGGCCCCCGGAGCACATGGACAGTGTAAAGGTTAAAAAAAATTACCCCATTTTAGAAAGCAAACACACCAGGGTATTTTCTTTTGAAAATATAATTTTTTGCCAAAAGTTTTTGGAAAATGCAGGAAAGAAAATGAAAGGTGTGTGTTTGTTTTTTTTTTTTTCTACACAAAGTTGCCAATTAAGATATTTCTAACACACATCATAGGCCAAAACACATTCTGCTACCCATCCCGAGTGTAAGGATACCACATATGTGAGACTTTTTCACAGCCTAGCCATACAGAGGGGCCCAAAATCCAAGGAGCACCTTCATGCTTTCTAGGGGCATAAATTACACCTCTAATTTCCTGACCAACTATCACATCTTTGGAGGATCTGGTGCATCAGAACAGAGGACACATCTACAAAATTACCCCTTTATGGAAAACAAACACCCAAGATATTTTATTGTAGGCATGTTGAGTCTTTTGAAGACTTCATTTTTTTTTTTTGCCAAAAGTTTTTGAAAAATACGGAATGAAAGTGAAAATTCTTCTTTTTTTTTTTTTAAACACAAAGTTCTCAATTAAATAAGATGTTTCTCACATACAGCATCAAAATACTTAGAATTACAAACCAAAACACAGTCTACTACTCCTTCTGAATATAACGATTCCACGTGTGAGACCTTTTCACTGTTCAGACTGATTATATACCAGACATTATATCTTGTGTATTACACACATCAACCAATTGTACCAGAATCAATGTAATGGTGACCTCCATACGAGTGGCCATGGAATATAGCTTAGTGTAGCTTCACCTATTGCGGTCCGTGTTCCTAAAAGCCAAGCAAGCCTAGCCTACTCTCCCAGTAAGTACAGGTGCCTAAAGAAAGGAGGAACAAAAGAGTTCCTGTGGTTCCAGGAGTGCAGTTGTCTGCAGGCGATGGCAGGGACTTAATGTGCCGATGGGTCAGTTCATGTGCGGGCAGAGAAATGGTCAGCAAACAGGCAAAGGATTGGTCCAAGCAACAGGCAGAAATGTGGTCAATTAATAGACCAGGGTTAGTACAGGTGGCAGGCAGAGGCAACACTTCACTGGTGTGGCAGTGATCAGGGACACTGTTGCTGGCTGCACTGGTCTAGTGATAGTGGGACTTGTATAGCAGCGATCAGGAACATTGTTGCTTGCTTACACTGGTCTGGTGACACTGGGATTGGTGTCTTTGTGGTAAGAAAACCGTTGCTTGCTGCACTGGTAATAAAACCATGCAGTTGAGCCATGGTTTTACCACTCAACTGCTACACCCTTTAACTGCAGAGGCAGTGGCTGGGGGTGTACACACTCCACGGCTGCAATGCTTTGCTGTAGCAGGAATTATACCCCTTTTTGTATGCCCGCTGATCTTGAACCATTCAAATGAATGGGGTTGCTTGTCCGGGGTCCAATGGGTTAAAGCAGGTGCTGAGGTGGTATAATGCCTCCTCACTGCCTGTCAAATGCTCTCTGAAGAGCCATCCAAACATGGATGGCTCTTCAGAGAGCATTGTAAATGTGAATAAGCCCTTATGGGGATACTATGACTGCAGGGGCAGTGATCGGGTAGACTATGATAAGCAATTAGTGACACTTTAATTGGTGTGGCAGTGACCAGGGACTCTGTAACTGGTGTGGCGGTGAGCAAGGACACTGTAACTGGTGTGACGATGATCTGGGACACTGCGGCTGGTGCAATGGTGATTAGGGACACTGAGTGGGTGGCAGTTTTTTCTTTTTTGAATACTGTACCCAGAGTAGTGACACTTTACTACTCTGGGGTGGTGATCAGGATTTAAAAAAAATGTTTACACTGCGATTTGCTTGTTACAGTGATATTCACTTTAAAACCAATCATTTTAATTGTCATGATTGGCTTTCATTCATGGTTTATTGGTTACTGTTGTGATTGGCCACAGCTACTATATGGTACAGGGTCGCTGTGATTGGCCCTGCACCATGTGATCACTGTGACCAGTCACAAGTCACAGAGTTTGCATTAGTAAACCATGCTCTAGCCTCAGTAGAAAAGCCAACCATCCACCAGCATGCTGCAAAAAAGGACCCTTGCTTTCTTTGTGGAAGTGGTGGTCTCTCTTTGCAAAAAGACCATGCCTTCCACACAGAGCAAGGGCTCTTTTCTGCAGCATGTTGGCAGGGGACGGGCTTTTTTTCTCAGGAGATGGCTATTTTCTAAAAGAAAAAAAATAAATATTTGACTTTGCACAAATTTGTACTGTGATGCACCTGAAATAGATTTGACCCCCTGCTGATTTTGTACGTTTGTCCACTGACAAAGAAATGCCAGTCTATAATTTTAATGGTAGGTTTATTTTAACAGTGAGAGACAGATTAACAACCAAAAATCCAGAAAAACGCATTTCAAAAAGGTTTTACATTGATTTGCAGGATGTCAGGGACAAGATTGTAGACACAAGTCTGGATTGGGCTACAAGACCATCTCCAAGCAGCTTAGTGAGATGGTGACAACAGTTGGTGCGATTATTCACAAATTGAAGAAACACAAAATAACTGACAATCTCCCTCAGTCTGGGGCTCCATGCAAGATTTCACCTTGTGGCGTTTTTTAATGATCATGTGAATGGTGAGGAATCGGCCCAGAACTACGCGGGAGAATCTTGTCAATGATCTCAAGGCAGCAGGGACCTGGGACCATAGTCCCCAAGAAAACAATTGGTAACGCACTATTCCATGAGGGACTGAAATCCTGCAGCATCCGCAAGGTTCCCCCTGCTCAAGAAAGCACATGTACAGGCCCGTCTGAAGTTTGCTAATGAACATCTGAATGATTCAGAGGAGAATTAGGTGAAAGTGTTGTGGTCAGATAAGACCAAAATCAAGTTCTTTGGCATCAACTCCACTAGCTGTGTTTGGAGGGGGAGGAATGCTGCCTATGAACCCAAGAACACCATCCCCACCGTCAAACTTGAAGGTTGAATCATTATGCTTTGGGGGTGTTTTTCTGCTAAGTGGACAGGACAAATTCACTGCATTAAAGAGACGCTGGACGGGGACATGTACAATCTAATCTTGGGTGAGAACCTCCTTCCCTCCGTCAGGGCATTGAAAATGGGTCGTGGATGGGTATTCCAGCATGACAATGACCCAAAACACACAGCCAAGGCAACAAAGGAATGGCTCAAAAAGGTCCTTGAGTGGCCTAGCCACTCTCCAGACTATAGAAAATACATGGAGGGAGCTGAAGGTTCGAGTTACCAAACGTCGGCCTCAAAAGCTTAATGACTTGGAGAGGGTCTGCAAAGAGAAGTGGGGAAAAAAAAATCCCTCCTGAGATGTGTGGAAACCTGTTGGCCAACTACAAGAAACGTCTGACCTCTGTGATTGCCAACAAGGGTTTTGCCACCAAGTATGAAGTCATGTTTTGCGAAGGGGTCAAATACTTATTGCACTCAAAATGCAAATCAATTTCATAACTTTTTTGAAATTCGTATTTCTGAATTTTTATGTTGTTATTCTGTCTCTCACTGTTAAAATAAACCTACTTGCTGAGCCACTGACCCAGGACAAGCATGCAGATCAAGCGTTCAGACTTTGCTCCATCTTCACTTGTTCAATGCCCTGGATCAGCTACTTTACCGAAGCCATCGGATCAGCATGTTGTGTAATTAGCATTATTCTTAAAGCAGTTCTGCACTGCTTTTTTTTTTTTTTTTTTTTTGGGGAATATGCCAGGGATGATTAACTAAATTGGGGGACTCACCTGTTCCATCTTCCATCTCGATCGCCCTCCGTTTTCCTCCGGTAAGATTCTTTATATTCTTCTTTTCTGCTGGGGGCCATCTTGCCTGTGGGCATGTGAAACCCCACAGGCACTTTAGATGGCCCAGCATGCACCGCCGTTACTGTGCCGAGCTTGCGCGTGCGCAGTAACGGCAAAGTGCAGCTCACGTTCTCCGAAATCTCGCGAGATGTCGGCACATCTGCCGACATCTCGCGAGATTTCGGAAGATGTGTCCGAGATTTCGGAAGATGTGGCCGAAATCTCGCGAGATTTCGGAAGATGCCCGCACAGACTCCTGGGATCAATGACACCAGATCCCAGGAGACAGTGCGGCGTGACGAGGATCCCCGCACAGACCCCGCCCACCCCCGAAGAGACAGAAGACAGGAAGTCATCGATTACAAGGTAAGTGAAAAAAAAAAAAAAAAAACACATTTCATTTAGTACTCATTGCCTGATTTGGAAGGCAAAGAGATTTACTAAATGAAATGTGTGCCGAACCGCTTTAAGGTCCTCACCAGTGACAGCCAACCCTTTTCTCTCAGGACAGGATGGGTCAAATGCTTTTGTTCTAGAGCCAGGAATAAAACCCCACTTATGGACCTTTGTGTATAGCAAACTACATGTTAAGTCATGTGCATCATCGTTGGTGTGAAATTCAATCGTTTTGGGGGAAGCGGGTCATGTTGTTTTAATTTCAAATACAAGAAAATAAAAACTGTGTGTGGTAGATGCACCTAATTTTATCCTTCTGGTAAACCATGACCAAAATTATAGGATGACAGCAGAGAAAAAAAAGAGTATGTATTTAATGGACAATAATCCCATTAAAAACAGATTATACGCTTTAATGTAATTACAATGAAACAAAACAAAGTGCTGGACCTCAGGTCTCCCAATGCTTCAGACTGGCTGAAGTTTTTGTCTTTCAGGGGAAGATGATCTACAATAGTGCTGCCAACACATGTTTTTGCCATGTAATTAATGAGTACCATACCCCAGGGTACCCCGAGATCAACTTCAGTCTTCCTGTCAGTCTTGCACAGCTGTAAAAGATCCTCTCCTTTTCTGAAATTTTGCTTATCCTGATTTCACTGCACACCATGAGCTTCTCACAGCTCCCGAGCAGAGAGCTAATGACTGTCAGTCACAGCTCTCTGCTCCTCCTCGCTCACTGGACCGCCGGGCTGTGGAGGGGGCAGGAGCGGCCAGCTCAGGCTCACTGAGAGGCTGAGCCAGGTGTCTGTCCATGGATGTGGGCGGATCCCAACTCCATGGTCGCGATGACACGGAGCCTGGACCGACTCTGTGACGTCAGCAAAGAGCGGACTTCAGTCCGCTCACCTGCTGAAAACGGGTCACAGGAGGGCAAAACTAACTGCACTCCTGTGATCCAGGCTTTGGCTGTACTTCTCCTTTAACCACTTTCAGACCGGACCATTTTGCTGGCTTAAGACAAGACCACTTTTTGCGATTCGGCATTGCGTCGCTTTAACTGACAATTGCGCGGTCGTGCGACGTGGCTCCCAAACAACATTGACATCCTTTTTTCCCACAAATAGAGCTTTCTTTTGGTGGTATTTGTTCGCCCCTACGGTTTAAATTTTTTGCGCTATAAACAAAAAAAGAGCGACAATTTTGAAAAAAACACATTATTTTTAACTTATCCCCCAAAAATATATAAAAAAAACTTTTTTTGCCTCAGTTTAGACCGATACGTATTCTTCTACGTATTTTTGGTGTGCGCAGAAGTTATAGCGTTTACAAAATAGGGGATAGTTTTATAGCATTTTTATTTAATATTTTTTTTTTTTTTTACTGGTAATGGCGGCGATCAGCGATTTTTATTGTAACTGCGACATTATGGCGGACACATCAGACATTTTTGACACATTTTTGGGACCATTGTCATTTATACAGCAATCAGTGCTATTTAAATGCATTGATTCCTGTGTAAATGACACTGGCAGTGAAGGGGTTAACCACTAGGTGGCAGTGTAGGGGTTACATGTTCCTAGAGGCAAGCTGCTTGCTGTGGGGGCACTCAACAGGAGGGAGGGGCAAGGAGAGCCATAGAAGGACCCGAGAAGAGGAGGATCTGTGCTGCCCTGTGCAAAACCACTGCACAGAGCAGGTAAGTAAAATGCGTTTGTTATTTTTAAAGAAAAAAAAAAAGAGACTTTACAATCAATTTAAACGGCAACTACGGGCACAATAGACTTACTAGGGTTCGAGTAGTTATACATTGTTACCCCTAAAAAAATCTTCTTTAGATGGCAGAGGAAGAACATGGGGATCTGTACTTCCGTCCCATTCTGATGTAGGTGCTACAGGTCTCATAGACCTCAGCTCTATAGTTGTGTTTCCACCTCCCTCTCCCAGGCTTTGTTTTGTGAATGGCCAGGAGGAGAGGAAGCGGAGACACAAACGTAGCGCTGTGGTCTATGAGAGCCAGCCAAAAGGGAGCATTATTTGCCTTGGCCTATATACAGGCAGAATTGCCTAATGTAGAAGAAAGCCTGCATGTCGGTGGGGGAAGTTGCTTTTGGGGACAACCTGATTTATACTGTTACTGTTGAATATGTCACATTGCTTCTTGGTTATTCTTCTATTGTATTGCAATCAAAAGCGCATGTGCCGATATGCTCTGTATCTGTTGTCTTTAATGTCTGGTACTGTAACTGCATGAACTATGGTAAGTTTGTGCTTGGAGTGGGGCTTTTAAAGTTTTACTTCTGAGCAAATTACAGAAGCAGGAAATTACATTTCTGGGGGCATTCTGTACATCAGCAGAACACTTCCAGATTGGCATGTTGCATTTCATTTGTTTATATTACACAAAAATTACAGTGACTGTATATTGAAATAGAAACAGTCAAGTTTAACATTCAATTTCAAAATGGCTGATGGAGCAGTGTAAAGCGGAGCTCCACCCGAACGGGGAAGCTCCACTTGTTTGCCTCCTCCCCCCTCCTCCACTGCCACATTTGGCACCTTTTGTGGGGGGGGGGGGGGGCAGGTACCTGGTTTTGATAGGTACCCGCTCCCACTTCCGAATGACTCCCTCATCCTTCCCCCACCTGGCTATTCACATGCAAGTGCAGCGCGCTTCACGCATGCGCAGTAGGTAACCGGCTATGAAGCTGCAAGGCTTTACTGCCAGTTTCCCTTAGTCAAAATGGTGGAGGCAGCCCCCGCGAGCCAATTGAAAAATCAGCACGGGTGAAGACGCCACTAGATTCGTGGACAGGTAAATGTCCTAATATTAAAAGTCAGCAGCTACAGTATTTGTAGCTGCTGACTAATTTTTTCTGAAGGAGCCTGGAGCTCTGCTTTAAAGCGGAGTTCCACCCTAAAGTGGAACTTCCGCTTATCGGATTCCTACCCCCTCCGGTGCCACAATTGGCACCTTTCAGGGGGGAGGGGGGTGCAGATACCTGTATAATACAGGTATCTGCACCCACATCCATGACGAATTATCCGGGGCTGCCCCAGGACACAGTTCCCAGGACACAGCGGGGACCAATAGAGGCGCGCAGCACGACTCGCGCATGCGCGGTAGGGAACCGGGCAGTGAAGACGTTGCGTCTTCACTTCCTGATTCCCTGACAGAGGATGACGGCGAGGCAGCGAGAGACGAGCGGTCTCTCGTCACACCGCTGGAACCAGGAACAGGTAAGTGTCCATTTATTAAAAGTCAGCAGCTGCAGTATTTGTAGCTTCTGACTTTTAATATGTTTTGTGCGAGTGCAGCTCCGCTTTAAATGTATTTTTTTTTCTTTATTTTTTTTTATTTTCACAGAAGTGAAGTTTGCCTTTGAAAATAGAGTTTTTTATTTTACCAGTTTCCAATGAGCAAAATATATTTTTTTTCTTCATCCATTGATTTTAAAAGATTAGACCTATTATCGCAAATCCAATGGCGTCCAAGCTTTAAAGGCCTAAAAGTTTTGACTGCACTGCCTGAAAATTTCCCAAAGAAGCTTCTTGAAAACTGGTTCTTGGTGTGGGTGTGTAACTGTATCAGACTTTTTTTTATTCCCTTGTTTTAATGAAATAATTTGCCTGTTGCCTTTTCAGCATTCCGCTGTGGCCTTCAGTTCCTTGGCAATGTCGCAGGAGGGAACCAGGGTTCCCAGAATAGAATCTGGAATCACGCTTTTCCACAGCTCTTCCTGTAAGTCTGAACAAGCCCGTTTTCCATCTAGCGCACTAAATCCCTGTCTTATAATTAGCAATTTTGTGGCGGGCGCAACTTGTAATCCAAGTGTTCCTCTATTGATAAGATTTATTTGCTTTCTATGTTTGGAGGTGAGCCATAGAACAAGCACAAGTGATCTTGATAATAAGTATTATCTGTATCCTGCTGTGGTTCAATATGGGCAGACTAAACATTAGGCGTATGATATGAATAGACCAAGTATGATAAAATTCAAGAGAGAACTAGTTGTAACTGTGATAGCTGTGTATTTTATGAACTTTTTCTGTACCTGCCATGGTTTCTGCTTATGCTAATTAATGGGAAGTAAAGTGTATCTCAAACTAAACTTTATTTTTATTTATTTTTTATTGGTAAAGTAAAGTTTTTAGGATCCTTGTCAGGTTTTGTTTTTTGCTGTCCTATTGGGTAGATTTCCCCTAACTTCCTGTCCAAGAGATAGATCTGAAAGTAAGAAGAGCTCATTCCATAATAAAGAGTATCCTTAGAACAGGTATCCCAGTTGCAAGATTTCACCTTCTGTTCCAGTGACGGCTCAAAAATGTTGGATTTCAGATCATTTTTTGGACTGGAGGCAATGGTCACCATGACCAACAGAATGGTAAATCTCCCTAGTGGGATCAGAGAGTAATAAAAACCATACAGGTTCCAACCTTTTCCTTCCCACTCCATTTTAACTAACCTACAAAGAGTTTTGTCTTTACACACACTTTAAATGGGTCCTGGTTTTTAGATGTTTACATAAACTTGTTGCCCTTCTGGAGAAAATGTTACATCAGGCTACCCTCAGTTCTGGCTACAAGTCTGTAGGCCCAGACACTTGGGTATAGAATCTATGCTCATGGAGAAGATCATATAATCTGAACTCTGATCATATGCCGCCAATACCAATGGAAATTTGAAGTAGCATTTTTCCAGGAAAGGTTGTTCCTTTTTTTGTTACTCTTTGTCGATTCCAGCAAGACTGGTGTCATACACTTATGGTAGAGTAGACTTGTTACAAATCTGGCCATAATACTTAGACACCTACAACCTGTAAACTAACATTCTATTTTAGGTCTTGGTGTATGAGTCTAGTTCTAAGACGGTGTTGTCTACATAAGGCCCCTTTCACACGATCGGACCGTTCAGATCCGCCTGTCAGTTTTGACGGCGGATCTGAACGGGCGCTCCATGATGCGTCGAATGTCAGCGGAGACATGTCCACTGACATCCGACCCGGTCCGACCTGCCAAAAGCAGATGTATGGCTCTACGTCCAGATCCGTCGCTGGCGGATCGGATCAGGTGAGATCTGATGAAAATGGACACACTGTCCGTTTTCATCCGATCTCTCCATTGTGACCAGCAGCGCTCGCAAGCCCTTGTCATCCGCCGGTTCAGCGGAGATCAACGGAGAGATCTCCCGCTGAGCCGGCGGACAGAGGCGGACTCCCTGCAAGCGGAGTCCGCCTCGTGTGAAAGGGGCCTTAGCAGTCGGGAACCAATCAGTGTGGTTTCCAGTCCTGTGATCACCATGAAAGCCAACCATGCTGATTGCATGAGGTTTGTTTACAAACAGGCCTGTGGCTGCAGCTGTCGGAATGCCTCGCACAGTGGGTTAAGCTTAACCCTGTAGCCCTGGTTTACACTGGCACGATTTGTAATGTGATTTGACCGTTCAAAATTGCATTTCAATTCGCACCCCATTGCCAGCAATGGAACAATTCAAATCGTTGCGACTCAAGTTGCAGTGACTTTGAAAAAAGTTACATAGTTAGGTTGAAAAAAAAAAAACACAAGTCCATCAAGATCAACCAATAAAAAAACAAAAAACTAAATAAAAAAAATCATTCAATCCCATATACACAATCCTATACCCACAGTTGATCCAGAGGAAGGCGAAAACCCCCAGCAAAGCATGATCCAATTTGCTACAGCAGAGGAAAAAATTCCTTCCTGATCCCCCGGGAGGCAATCAGATATATTCCCTGGATCAACTTTCTCTATAAATGTTAGTACCCAGTTATATTGTTACAGGTTCCTGCACTACTTTTTGGGGATTTCATTTGCGACTTGCATAGACGACAGGGACTACAAATATTCATATAGGGCATAATGGAATTGATCTTTAATGTGATATTTATAGCTGCTCCTTTTTTTTTTTTTTTATTTCTGTTACAGAAGCTGCCTTACACATGAAGATGAGAAAGTTGCCACGTATGGTTCCATGGTGCTTTTCACTTGTATGGGGGAAGACAAAATGGCGGACCTTATGGTGTCTGCGAATCTCGGGGTTGCTGTTAACGTTATCACAGCCTACAACAAGTGGCCAAATGCTGAGTGGTTGTATGTGTTGCTTTCCTTACTTTTCATCCCTTTTAACTTAAACAGCTCCTTTACGTTCCAAAATCACTCTGTTATAACCCTTTTGTCCCCCTACACTATATGGGCAAAAGTATTTGGACAACCCTCCAAACTATTGGGTTTCTGAATGTTTCCATTGAAGGGTACTGTTCATGCTACAGCATACAAAGATATGTTAGACAATTGTACACCTCTTGGTAACAGTTTGGTGAAGGTCCTTTTCTGTTCCAGCATGACTGTGTCTCTTTTTACAAAGCCAGCTCCATAAAGTGGAGTTTGGTGTTTAGGAACCTGAGCAGCCTGCATAGAGCACCGATCTTAACCCTACTGAACACCTTTTTGGTGGTTCCTTCCTCTGACTTCCACGTCCCTATAGGACACAGAAATCTGTGTGGTGGGGGACTAGGAGAACAAGACTTCTGCAAGTGTCTTTTTCTGAACAGGTTTCAGCAGAGAATTTCTCTCATGGAGTTGCATTCAGCAACGCAGGTCGTGGTAGAGGAAACTATTTCATTTCTTCTTTCGTTCTTTTGCAGAGTCATAAAATTGGCTAAACCTTTGACGGGTTATTGAAAGTATGTAATTAGAATTTGGTGACCATTAACATTCCAGCTCAGGAATAATAGCTGCAAATAATATAATGCAGATAAGGAAAATCTGTTTTGATAAAGCAGCTGTATGGCCTAGATGCAAATCCAACCGTTGTTTCCCCTGTTACCGCTTCATGTTTTGTTTGGATAGCTTGCCGCAAAAGAATGTGACCCTAATCCCTTTTACGCCAGGGACCTCCACTTGGTCCTATGAAATGCCTCTACCAAGATTAAAAGGGAACGAGAAATTGCGTGCAAGCAGAGGTTTTATCTGAATGAATGGCTTGAAGAACAGCAAATCCTCCCACTTCAAAAACAAAAAAGAAAAGAGGGAAAGAAGGTTCTTGTTTCATGATCATTATAATCACAGCCATGGCCGGACGTCCAGATCCCACATCGTTTTCCTGGGAGCCAGAGCATGCCGGTCAATTCTGTGCACTTGGCGAGCTTGCCATACAGATGTACAACCCCGCTAACGCCTCTCAGCCATTTTTGAAGTTAAGGTGTGGACAATGGTGATATTGTACCAAACTGGATGCCGGCCTAAAAATCAAGTACTCGCATGCTCCGTGTAAGTGCAGACAATGAATCCTCTTAATCGTTCCTCTTCTCTTTTGGTCTTCATCAGAGGTCTCTTTAGTCTTTGCTTTCATCTGTATATGTGGAATGAGATTCACAGTAATTTAGCAGCTGCATTAAAGTGGAAGATATTTTTTTTTTTCATCTGTACCCCTAATTAATGTGCCTTACTTTTTAAGTTATTGCATGGAAGTTAGTCGTTTTGATATATCGGGTTCGAAATCTCAGCCCTGATTGGGGTAAAATTTCTTTGGGCTGTATTGCCAGCAGCGTAAAAATATTGTGTTGATTTTGCAGAAGCCAGCAGGTGTGTATTGGAGGTGGAATCTTCCAAAGACACCAGCTTCTCTTTCAGAAGACAATTTTATAATAATCTAATTTTATTTTTTAAATAAGTAATGGGTTAACATGAACTGGTGACTTTTCTCTTCTGAACCTTGTTTTTACACTGGTGCATTATACTTCTGCTTTAGAGGATAAATTGTGTAGTTTTTAAAATATTAGCCTTTCAAATATATACAGGGACGCCAAGCAAATAAATGGTAACCTCCTACTGTTTCCTTTCTATGTGCTGACCAGTGTATATATTGCTTTGCCTCCTTGCTTTAGGCTGGGTTCACACTGGTGCGATCAGACATCACATGTGATGTGCATCGTATTGCTGTGCAGATCACATGCGATGTCTGTGGGGCAGGACCCTTTTTTTGATCTGCACTGGAATCGGATCGCATGAGTGTTCACACCCAATGCGATCCAATTCCTGTACCATTTCATAGTTTGCAATGCAATCTGCAAACAGATTTGGGGGTGTTATTAACTTTTACATTACATTACAGATGTCGCTGTGAACCAGTGTGCAAATCAGGTGCAATGCGGGAACCCGCACTGGAATCGCAGGGTTTCCTGCATCACACCAGTGTGAACCGAGCCTTACTATAGCTACTTTAACCACTTCAGCCCCGGACCAATTGGCAGCCAAAGGACCAGGCCCCTTTTTGCGATTCGGCACTGCGCCGCTTTAACTGACAATTGCGCGGTCGTGCGACGTGGCTCCAAAACAAAATTGGCGTCCTTTTTTTCCCACAAATGGAGCTTTCTTTTGGTGGTATTTGATCGCCCCTGCGGTTTTTATTTTTTGCGCTATAAACAAAAATAGAGCGACAACTTTGAAAACAATGCAATATTTTTAGCTTTTTGCTATAATAAATATCCCCAAAAAAATATATATAAAAAACATTTTTTTTCCTCAGTTTAGGCCGATACGTATTCTTCTACATATTTTTGTAAAAAAAAAATCGCAATTAGCGATTATTGATTGGTTTGCGCAAAAGTTATAGCGTTTACAAAATAGGGGATAGTTTTATAGCATTTTTATTAATATTTTTTTTTTACTAGTAATGGCGGCGATCAGCGATTTTTATTGTGACTGCGACATTATGGCGGACACATCGGACATTTTTGACAAATTTTTGGGACCATTGTCATTTATACAGCAATCAATGCTATTTAAATGCATTGATTCCTGTATAAATGACAGTTGTAGTGAAAGAGTTAACCACTAGGGGGAGGGGAGGGGTTATGGGCTGTGACGTGTGTGTGTTTTTTTACATCAGGGGGCGGGGCTGACGTATGACGTCATTGATCGGCTTTCCCGATGACCGGGAACAGCCAATCAATGACGGGCAGGGTAGGAAGCGCGGGGAGAGGTTTGTTTACGCATACCTCTCCCCGTTCTTCAGCTCCGTTACCCGATCGCGGGACACCAGCGGCGATCGGGTCCGCTGGTCCCGCGGCCGGGGTCACGGAGCTCCCGACCGGGTCGCGCGCGACCCACGGCTAGGCAATTAAAGGGCAACGTACCTGTACGTGCTTTTGCCTAGCCGTGCCATTCTGCCGACGTATATGTGCAGGAGGCGGTCGGGAAGCGGTTAACCACTTCCCGCCCGGTCAATAGCAAATTGACGTCCGGGAAGTGGTTTCGTTATCCTGACTGGGCGTCATATGACGTCCTTCAGGATAACAGCCGCCGCGCGCCCGTGGGGGCGCGCATCGCGGCGATCGGTGGAGCGGTGTGTCAGTCTGACACACCGCTACACTGATCTCGGTAAAGAGCCTCCGGCGGAGGCTCTTTACCACGTGATCAGCCGTGTCCAATCACGGCTGATCACGATGTACACAGGAAGAGCCGTTGATCGGCTTTTCCTCACTCGCGTCTGATAGACGCGAGTAGAGGAGAGCCGATCGGCGGCTCTCCTGACAGGGGGGGTATGCGCTGATTGTTTATCAGCGCAGCCCCCCCTCAGATGCCCACACTAGACCATCAGGGAAGCCCCCAATACCACCAGGGAAGCCCCCAGCATGTGGATGGCCAGGTACATCCCCCATGGCCATCCACATGTTAAAAAAAATGCCAAAAATATGCCAATCAGTGCCCACAGATGGGCACTGATTGGCACATCATATTTAATAAAAAAAAAAGTTAAAAAAAGGGATGCAAAAAGGGATGCCCAGCAATGCCACCCATCAGTGTCATCAGTGCCACTCATCAGCATCCATCAGTGCCACCTATCAGTGCCCATCCATGCCCACCTATCAGTGCCCATCCATGCCACCTATCAGTGCCACCTATATGTGTGCATGAGTGCCCGTCAGTGCCGCCTATGAGTGCCCGTCAGTGCCGCCTATGAGTGCCCATCAGTGCCGCATACCAGTGCCACCTATCAATGCCCATCAGTGCCACCTATCAGTGCCCATCAGTGCCCATCATCAGTGCCAACTCATTGGTGCCACCTCATCGGTGCCCATCAGTGCCGCCTTATCAGTGCCCATTAGTGCCGCCTTATCAGTGCCCGTCATTGAAGAAGAAAACGCACTTATTTACAAAAAAAATTAACAGTGACAAAGAAAAACTTGTTTTTTTGCAAAATTTTCGGTCTTTTTTTGTTTGTTGCGCAAAAAATAAAAATCGCAGAGGTGATCAAATACCACCAAAAGAAAGCTCTATTTGTTGGAACAAAATGATAAAAAATTTGTTTGGGTACAGAGTAGCATGACCGCGCAATTGTCATTCAAATTGCGACATCGCTGAAAGCTGAAAATTGGCCTGGGCGGGAAGGTGTCTAAGTGTCTGGTATTGAAGTGGTTAAGGAACACAGGCTGCAAAAAAGAGGGTTTGAGAACAATTAAAAAAAATTAATACTGGGTGCTTCCATGATGCAATATTTTCAAAGAATCTTGGGCTTACTGATAAGTTAATAGGAAAAATGATGCCGCTTCCAAGTCCCATTTGGCTCGTACCTCCAGCGAAAAGAGGCAGTGGAGTTATATGTCTTTTCTTAAAGGGTAACTCCACTTTTGTGGGGGGAAAAAATGGCAAGTAAAGAAAAAATGATATAGTGCATATAATTGCGACACTAATCATTTTGTAATTGAATGTTATTAAAAATTACCTTTCCTTTTAAATCTGCAGCCAATGTAATTTTCTGAGAATACATTGCAATATGGCTCATAATGTGAACTGACCACTCACCAGAAACATAATTTCCTGCTTGTGATTGGCTCACTAATTTTCCCAGAAGTCTGCCTAAGATACAAGTCAGATTTCAGGCGTCCCTTGCAACAAAAACGTAATTTTTTTGAGAGATGCTTTCAATAGGAACACGTCTAAAGGGATGCAGGCCCAGCAGATTTCCTCATTAGTGCCCTGTAGCTCCACACCTGATAGTTAATTATGAAACCACTCCCATTAGACCCACTCGGTACAGGGGCACAGAGAAACACACAGGGATTTCTTTAGAATAACAAAAAGGTAGGAATCTGCAACAAAGTTTGTTACAATCCTACAATCCTTACAATGTACATAGATTACCCGGGGGGCGGGGATGTTTTTTTTTTTTCTCAACAAAAGTGGAGTTACACTTTAAGGTGGTATTAACCCAAAGGCAAACATTTTAGTATGTTGCCACTTACCAAATCTTATATGTGATGGTTGCGTTCATTTTCTTTTTTAGGCTTTCTTTTATATCCACCAGGTGATCCAGTCAAGAAGTATGTTTTTTAACAGAACGAGCTGTCCTGCAAATGTATCAGTTGGGGCTCTTTCACACGGGGCGGATCAGTGCAGATCCGCCCCGTGGATAGCCGCTTGCTCAGCGGGGATCGCCGGAGCGATCTCCGCTGAGCAGGAAGATGACAGGTCCGTCTCTGCACTCCGTGCAGGGACGGACCTGTCACAGCGCCGCTCTCCCCTATGGGGGATCGGGTGACGACGGACCGTAGAGTCCGTCGTCATCCGATCCGCTCTGCAGATGGATGAAAAGATGGGGTTTTCCTCCGTCTGCAGAAACGGAGCATAGCGGGCACGGACGAGATTGCGTGTCAGCGGATGCTCATCCGCTGACACCCGCTATCCCATAGGGATACATGTATGTCCGTTTTTCATCTGAAAACGGAAGGATGAAAAAACGGACATACGGTCCGTCCGTGTGAAAGAGCCCTTAAGAGTGTTGCGACAAATTACCGCTGACAGGGGGGCCTATAATGATCAGCTTTTAATTATGTAAAACCTTTATCCCAAATGGGAAAACAAACATTTGCTGTAACTGCAGTGGGAGTTTGGCTTCCGTTTTTTAGCGTATCTAAATCTGCTAGTCCTTTCTCCACTACCCTTCCCCCAGATTAACAATGCTGCTTTCTGCTGTGCTCCCTCTTCCAGAGTGGGGCACACTAATGCAGGAGGTGTGTTACTGGTCAGATCATCAGGTAAAAAAAGCCTAAAAGTAAAAATAAATGCCGCCACCACATCCAAGGGTTGGTAAGCTGCAGTATATTACAGCTTTGGTTTTGGGTTTGGTATCCCTTTAACATCTTCATGGTAACAGGGTGTCCTTATTTGACCATCATTCCACTTTAAACCACGTCACTGGTTAGGAAGATTTGATTCTGTGACGGGTTCTCTTTAGGGCTGCTTGCATAACTAAAGATTTATAGGACTTTCTTTTGTGCTCGTTACCGAAGTCCTCTACAGAATAGAGCAGCTTTTATTTTCATTATAATTTTCCATTAGTTGTTTATAGCCGAAACAGAGTTCAAAGCTTCCTGAAACCTCACAGGCGGCAGAACCTAGCATTTATCTATGAAAGAATATTAATCCTGGTGTATTAAATGGTAGATCAGAGCGGCTTATCTCCAGCTTCTGGACCACTTGTGCGTGTTTCCTCTGAGCCCCACCACAAGTGGCTTTTATATTCTAGTTACTTATTAAGCCACAAAATAAAATGTTGGCTTTGCAAACAATTCTGCTTCTTAGCTTCATATCGTTCCAGGACAATAAATCTGTATAAAGTGGCATAGTTAAATGAATGGGCTTTAAAATGAAGTGGCTTGTACACAGCAGGACAGATGTTTTGTGGACAGAATCGCTGGTGCCTTCACTCCGGTCCACACCTGTACACTTTTTCTGCAGTTTGGGGTTTTCGCTTTAACACAAGCAGTGATTGGTAGCTTTCAGTTTGGCGTACTTGGCATATGGCCTTTTGCTCTTGCTTTGATAGCTCTTCAGTTTCTGAATATAGTTACTATTAAAGCTAAACTTCTAAATACACAGTTAAAAAAACATACCGTACATACTCAAGTATAAGCCGACCCGAATATAAGCCGAGGCACCCAATTTTACCACAAAAAAATGGGAAAATTTATTGACTCAAGTATAAGCCTAGGGTGAGAAATGCGCAGCTACTGTAAGTGGAAAAGAGGGTCAACAATGCTCATTTGCAGCCTCACTGTGCCCATTTGCATGCCTCACTGTGCCCATTTGCAGCCATAGGTCCCCTCAACTTCAAACTTGGTAGTTAAGTGTTCTGAGCTGCAGCCAAAATGTGGGGTCTCTGGACCCAAAGGGTCCCGAAATTACATTGTTGCAGATGGACACAGTTGACCGAATTTGGGGCCCTGTATCTCTGGGCCACTTGGTGCTAGGAACCCCAAATATTGATATGTTGTAGTGTTGGCTCAAGTGTGTTTGCACACCAAATTTGCGGTTCCTAGCACCAAGTGGCCTCGAGATACGGTGCCCCAAATTCGGGTCGTAAAATGTAATTCTCTGTTGCAGAAAAGTGCTTGACTCCAGTATAAGCCGAGGACGGCACTTTCAGCGCAAAAAAATGTGCTGAAAAACTCGGCTTATACTCGAGTATATACGGTATATGGGCGCTGTTTTACCAGCCAAAGGATTTGTATTGCTGTCCATCCAGTCCTGGGATTCACACACCTCTGCTACACAGTAGAGACAAGTGAATGACACCACCTACAGTTAACAGGGAACATTCTTACATTGGGGGCAAACAGAGGGATAAGCTCATCGGTGGGTTGCTACTCAGTCATTGTCCTGTCCCAGTGAAGCTCACATCTAAAAATACCCCTTTAAGTGATTGTAAATTTAAAAGAACAAACGTAATACTTGCATGCCCTGTGCAATGGTTTTCCACAAAGCTGCCCCAATCCTCCTCTTCTCGGGTCCCCCCGTGGGTGCTCCTGGCTTTTTCCCCTGCTGCTTGCTATGGGGCACTTGTACATACTCGCTCTCAAGCTGGCTTTGTGTGTCCATTGACACACTGAGCACAGCTCAGCTCCACCCCTGCTTCCTCACTGGCTGTGATTGACAGCAGCGGTAGCCAATGGCTGCACAGTGGTTGTGCTTTACTGCTCTTTATCACAATGCGAATCTGGGAGTAAGCTGACTCAGTAATTGCAGTGTGCCATTGAAAGCTCCATCCTATGGCTGATTTATAAATGTATTTAACACAAAAAAAGCTAAATATGGAAGTGCAAGTTTGTAAAACTTAAGTCACAAAGGATAGTAAAAACAAAGGTAAACGCTGTAATAACTAAACTATGTAGTCTCTGAAAATATACTACAGTTTCTGTTCAGTGGTTACTGAAGACCTGATGACCCCTTTCACACTGCCAGCGTTTTTCAGGCACTATAGCACCTGTATAGCGCCTGAAAAAAGCGGCTCCATTCACTCCAGTGTGAAAGCACGAGGGCTTTCACACTGGAGCTGTGCGCTGGCAGGGCGTCACAAAAAGTCCTACCAGCAGCTTCTTTGGAGTGGTGAAGGAGCGGTGAATTCACTGCTGCTCCCCATTGAAATCAATGGGGCATTGCTGCAAAACGCCGCTCCTGCAGCGTTTTGCGGGTGGATTTAACCCCCTTTCGGCGGCTAGCGAGGGGTTAAAACCGCCAAAACAACGGTAAAGCGGCGCTAAAAATAGTGATGCTTTACCGCCGACACCCCCCTCGGCTCGTGTATAAGCCGTCTTAAAGTGGAAGTATGCAGATACTCAACGCCACCCTCAAGTGAGGCGATCACTGGATTCCTCAGCAGACACATGAGTTATTCTAGGTCCAGGCTTTTGGCATCTTGATTGGCTGGCAGGGTATGACTAAGGATGAGCTCCGGCGTGTTTGCATGCTCCACATGCAGAGCCCGCCAGGAAGTCGGCGCAGCGCTAATCAGGCTAACTCAGGCAGTGAGACATTGCCCCGATGCGCGGCTGCAGAGATCGGGCAATGTCTCACTGCCTGTGATTAGCGCTGCGCCGACTTCCTGGCTGGCTCTGCACGTGGAGCTCTAGGTATGACCGGATTTTCAGCGCATTCATTCCGGTACCACCCCAGTGTGACAAAAGTGTCCGATGAGCAGCACATTTGAAGCTGCGTGTACATTCAGCAGAAGGATGCAAACGGGCAGGAAAGTTTGTCTTATTGCAGAAGAAACCTTGCATGCCTCTTCTGCAATAAAGATGTGCCTGCTCACTTTTGTTTTCTTATTGTAGGCTTAAAACTATTTTAAGGATAAACTTTGTGCACAAAAACATTTGTTTTAAATGTATTCCTTCGCAGCCACAAGGGATAGAAAGCCACTTTGTGTGTACCACGTACATTTCCAAATCTGGATATTACCTTGTAAAAGGAGAAGTGACATCATCACTAGGCTGTATATAGCTTGTGCAGAGAGCAGAGTTGTGGATGGGACCCAGTAGCTCCTTCGATTACAGGCTGTCTATAATCAAAACTACAGCAGGCGGCGGATACAAGACTGGTCAAGCTGCACAAGTAAATAGTGAAGTACTTACTAGTATTTTTTACAGGAAGCTCCTGCACAGGGGCAACAGTGCAGAAATTATTTCAAACTATTACCGGAATGATATGAAAAAATATAGAAATGAACAGAAGATTAAGTAAAATTATGCATGCCTCTTGTATTTAGACAATATTTGTTTAGCCTGGATTTCAGCATACAACACAGATCTCACCACTGGAGACCATTACATTGCTAAACTCTTAAAGTCATTGCACAATTTTAAATGTTGTTTTAACTAGGTATTAGTGTAGTTATATTCCCTGTGTTGTTACCCTTAGCTTGTAATGACGAGCTCACATGTTGTGGATGAAGTTTTATAGTGCTATGGTTGATCAATCCCCCTATGTCCATGCATTACTTCAGCTTGCTTGTCCCTATTCACCAAGGAGAGAAGACAACTTCCTGTTCTGGGCCACACAGAATCCAGCGCATGCCTTGTCACCCCCCTTTGTGTTGCACCACAATTGTAGCAGTCATAAGGTGTTGAAACACATAAACTCAAGTGAACTCTCTGTATGTCTGTAAATGCTCAGTCTGCTTCTGTCCGTCAGATCTAATTACTGCGTAGCACTCACTTGCACCAGCGCTAGTTGAGAGACCCAGGGACTGTGGGATATGTAGTTTCTTTACAGGAAGTGTCAGGTCTCAGACTATAGAGGTCATGCATTAACCCGTTCACTTCCATGCTGCATGCCTCATGTTTCAACACAAACTGAAACTGCTGATATAGGAATGTGAAGATTTATTCTACTACAGAACAACAAATGACACCATAAAACTACATTAATTAATCGACATCGAATGTAGGATAAAAACACGAGGTGGCAGTAGGAATATTTCCCATGCCTTTAAGCATCTGGTAATTGCTGAAATATCCGTTTTGGTGGACTAGCTCTTATGTGTGTTTGCGATCTTTACCCCGAATGACATTATTCTTAAATGTCAATTATTTTGTTTTTCTTGCAGGCAGCTGATTGTTATGGACCGCTTCCTGAGGTACCCAGAGCTTCTAAAACAGATTTATGCCAGTCTGAGCCACTCTGACAGGTAACGCCATGCAAACCAGTGTAACATGATGCATGTATCCCACCACAATGTGCACCCTGTTTGCCTTCATTTAAAAATTGTGGTTTGAGAATTGGCACAAGTTCCCTAAGTACACACTTCTGTGCCTGTAATGGTTTTAAACTGGTTGCTAAACATTACATGTTGGCCACAAACTGGCATTGCTTTATGTGAGATTACAGGATCCAGGTTGGCGCCATTGCTGCATGTGAGGCTTAGCCGATTTAAAAGGCAACTCTAGCCCAATAGCTACTGTAAATGCAGAGTGAAGTCCAATATACTGGGAACTACACTTCTTTGTAAGATTTGGAGTGCCAAAACCAAACTTTTAGCTCCGTGCTCATGCATCTGAACAATTTGATCTGTGGGCATGGTTTTAAATCACAGTAGCTAGCCCATAGGCTATTGTGGGGCTGATATAGCACCTAAACTTAATTTTGACATACATGTGGAATTCTGAATATTCGATCAAATTTATTTATTTATATATATATATATATATATATATATATATATATATATATATATATATATATATATATATATATATATATATATATATATATATATATATATATAAAGAAAAGAATTAATAAATATTCCACTAATTTCAACCGACCACTGGAAATTATATTTGAAAAAACCTTGGTGGACTATCTATTTTCTATTACAGATTACTTGACTTTGTTCTTATTTTTGTTCAGTTTCTATCCTATTGAAATTATTCTTTTAATATCAAACCTAATTCAATCCATGAAAATTATTAAATTATTGATTAACTTCATTAATGGTAGGTTGCCTTTGTGTGTTAAATTGCTTTTTATCACTCTAGCAGTTTGCACATTTCTAGATGTATTATCAGCATTAAGCCACCTGAATCTAAACCAAAGTGTAAACCTCAGATGAAATGTACATTATTACAGTGACTGTAGCAGTGGTATTAGCAGGAATAATATTATTACACAGAAAATGTCATCCATTTTTGGAGAATGTTTTACAGTGCATGCTGTTATAAATGATGCAAAGTCTTCAAGAGAAATGCAATATTTCCCAGAAATACTTTAGACTGGACCCTCTAGTGTAGCCTTTATCAAGCAGGGTTCCGTTTAACTAGGTTGCTAAGGGTTCTTTGAACAGCCTAGGCACACTGGGTTGCCTTCAGGTGTCTTCAGGGGTGCCTTGGCAAAATGCCTAGAAACTGCACAAAAATTGAATACAAGCCAGCAGGTGGATCGAGCCTGCCTATTCCTTACATAAAGCCACAGGTTTTCTTTGTGCACCATTACAACCTTCTAGCCGCCAGTGTCCTAACAACCAATGACATCATCAGTTAATAAGGAGGGCATTGTTTGCCCCTGCCCCTCTCCATCAGCACTGGGGTCACAGCTGAATGAGGGATAGAAACTGAGGGAGAAGAGAAACATTAGAATACTAGTCAGTACCAGTGTGCAAAGGGGTTTCCTTTGGAAAAACAAATCACTGCTAATGTTGGGTGTCCTACGCATTTGGGTGTTTCCGCATTATGTAACATTATTAATTTTAGTTTTTTTACTTTTTAGAATGGGGTGCCTCGAGATTGTGCAGAATTGTAAAATGTGCCTTGACTTAAAGTTTGAGAAACACTGGTCTAGCTTGATAGACTTGGCAGAGTCAGAGTGGGACTAGTGGAGCCTCTCCTCTCATCTCTTGAGTAATTTATACATTGACACCCATGATTTGGGGACTTTTTGGCTCTTTGTAAGGGAGGCATTGTTCCCTTTGACCACAAATCTGTGAGGGCATTCTTCTTCCCACTGATCTCGATTGTAAAAGAGGCAGTCTTTCCATTAGCCATTAATGTGAGAGGGCACTTTGCCCACTAATGTAAGGGAACCCTTCTTCACTGACCTCCAAAGTATTGGTGGCCCTTTTTCACAAATAACCAATGTAGGGGGCCTTATTCACTGGCACAAAGTTAATGATAGAAGACCTAATCTTTTTTTGTAGGGTTGTCCTTCTAGAGCTGATAATGACAAAGGTGAGTGACAAGAGTCTGCTTAGTGTGGAAGAGTTGGCCAGCTTGCAGAAAATAGCGGAGTTCCTCTCTGAATGCTTCCAAAGTCAGTGCAGAGCTGTGCTGAAACTGGTCGGTCCCACACACTGTGATGAGCAGGTAATGCCGTTATTGTAGTATTTGTTCACATCTGCCTTCATTATTTCTGTGCTCAGATCGTAGTTCATGATTCTGTTTCTGCAGGAAGGTGTTGTTGTAGTCAGACTCCTGGATGTCCTCTGTGAAATGACCTCGGACAGTGAACACCTTACCTGTTTACAGAGCTCCCCAGGGTTACTGGACACAGTTGTCGGTATGGAAATACAATATATGAAATTTATAATGCAGCTCCCGATATTCTATATAAAACTGTATGATAAGTTAAACCGGATCTGTTTCTTGTATTGGTTTGTATATTGTCTAGGTCCTTTATCCAAGGCAGCTTTTCTTCTTTAAAGTTAAGCTATCTTGGCTAAAATAGTGTCTAAGGTAACAACAGTCCTAAAGTTCAGCACCTTGGGGGAGAGTTACTAAAACTGGTGCAGCTGTGCATAGTAACCAATCGGCTTTTAAATTCAGCTAGCTTGTTCAATTAAGCTTTGAAAATAAAATCAAGAAGCTAATTGGTTACTATACACAGCTGCGCTAGATTTAGTTTTTGCCACGCTCCACAATTTTAAACTAATGCCATGCAATGTTTTAAACAATATTGTGTATATAAAAGAAATAGTCCCAAAAGATCATCAGTATGTCATCAAAACAAAATGAAGTTACAAACACAGTCCACAGTGCTGCTATTCTTATGTTCCTCTTCAATAGCTGTCTTGAGAATGGTGTCTGTTTATGAAACTGTGATCAGCGGTGATCCCTAGGATCACCGCTGATCACAGCCCATTAACGGTTTATAAAACAGAGATGATCGGGGGAGAATATGTCAATCACCTCCACACACTGACTGTGATTGACTCACACAGAAATGGCCAGTTTATGAAGCTGCGATCTCGGCACTTCACTGGCGATTTGTATCAGAATTCGCACTCCCCGATTCACCAGCTCAGAGGTGGAAAATCGGGGAGTTAAGAAAGAATCCAGGGGGAAGGGAGGAAGATTTTTGACTTGGTGTAGGGGGTCAGATATTTTGTTAACTAGGTGGGCGGTCTCCTCCAGGAATGTCTGTGTGATAATTTATCACTGCTTAATAAACGGACATCTCTGTGTTTCAGTGAATTTCTGGTACTGTAATCTTGTGAAGTCTCATGAGATTCCAGTATCAGGGGCTGTTCTCCACTGTTCGAAGTGTTTGTAGATTGCTTCACTCCTCCAAAGGAGAAGCGCGCTACACCGCTTGATAAATTGGCATCCAGAGGAGAACGATCTCCTCTGTGAATGCCGGAGAATGGAGCAGTGAAAATTTTTTACAGCTTCATAAACCGACATCTTAATCCACCACTCAGTGCCAATGATACTTAGAGTGACACAGACACCCTCCACCAGATGTGCTCTCATCTGGGATATATGACCATACAGTTAAGTAAGGTCACTAAGCAATTGCGTCCCCCAATGTGGACTTAATAAAGCATTCCCAGATTCCTGGATCAATTGGACGTCCTAGGTACTTCTTTTTTTTTTTTTAACCATAGATTTTTTTATTGAAGTTCACAGTTTACATAGAAAATAAACGGGGATATTGTAAACATCAGAAATATGCATACAAAAGGGTTATAATGAACAATTGTACAAAATCACTGTGGTATAGTTCGTCTATGAGCTACTCATAGGTGAAAGTTAAACGGCCTCAAGTGAGGCAAAGCCAGTCACCCCTCTCGGGTACACACTGTGACAAGGCTCAGGTGTAAATAAGTCAATAAGAGAAGCTCCCAGTGGACCTTAATGAGGGTCCCTGGAGATATGATAAGGCATCAAAGATTAATAACATAACCAGCATTATGCAAACTTTGATAGTAGAGAAGTAAATCATCAAACAATGATATAACTGTGTTGCTGTTAGGTACAAGCTGAGTCTACTTCTAGGAACTGTTGTAGATAATAGATATCCTGCTCACTAGGGTACCATTCCTATTTGAACTTGTTCTAGCCACTGGATGTGCAGAGAATTTCAACATTTTATTTTAGTGGAGTAGTGTGTCATAAGTCACAAATGTGGAGAGGCATATTTAGAAGAGCTCCAGTTTTCCCAATGTCTTTGGAAAACTGAGGCTCTCCTTTCCTTGTATGCAAGTAATTTTTCCATGAGGTATTGATTATTGACTCTGGAGATTACCACATCAATCTGAGGAGGCGTAGGTGAGCGCCATTGTTTCGCTAGGGATATACGGGAGGCAAATAGGATATTTACTACCAAACTCCTATGTAGGGGAGGGAATTGTTCAATTCCGACACTTAGCAGTGCCAAAGCTGGTGTAAGTTGTACCTTGATATGAGTAATATTGGAGATCATAGATTCTACTTCTTTCCAGAAGTTTGCTATAACGCCACAGCTCCAAAGTATGTGTAGTAAACTGCCAGTAGATTGACAGTTTCTCCAACATAGTGAGGGTATGGACGGGTCCATTTTATGGAGCCGCAGGGGTGTAAGATACCATCTGTAGAGAATTTTTTGGGCATTGTCCCAGTGATCGATGCAAGCTGAGGATTTGCTGTTGCTTTTTACTGCTATATGCCATTGACTAAGCGAGAATTCAGTTTGAAGTTCCTTTTCCCATTTCAGCATATTGGGTAGTTTAGCGTTTATATATAATGGATTTGCGAGTCTATAAAATAAGGAGATTCCCTTCTTTTGCCCCGAGTTTTTGTTAAGTAGGAATTCCCATAGTGTCTGAGGTATTTCTAAGGAAGTACTTGGGTTTTTGTTGGAGTAGTGCTTTATCTGAAATAGTTTGAAGGCATCTAATGGTTCTTGTTGTGCAATAAGCGGCGAAAGAAAATGCTCCCCCCTTTTCTTCCAGTGTTGAGTCGACATGTGAGGGATTAGGTACTGATAGGACGCTAATGGTATTTGTAGCTTGTACATAGGTACGTCAGTGAAGTGTTGGTGTATGAGGAAAGACCAAGCCTCTACGGAAGCCTGAATAGCAGGATATGGCGGAGTGCTAGGTTTATGATGCATACAAAATGCCATAGCTAAAGCTGGTAGATCATGGCCTGGAGTGACAGTACATTCCATGTCTGACCATCTATTATCCGTTTGGCATGAAAACCAGTATTTCATTTGGTCTAATAGGGCCGCACGGTAATATGTTTGTGCATTGGGAAGCCCCAGTCCCCCTAGGTGCTTAGGTTTGTAAAGCTGAGTTAGTGCTATCCTGGGTTTCTTTCCTACCCATATGAATTTGTTTAGTTTATTTGACAGTAGGTTGAAGAATTTTTGGGGAATGCGAATAGGGAGCGTTCTGAAGAAATAGAGTAGTTTAGGAAATATTTGCATTTGGTATGCAGCTATCCGTCCTATCCAAGAGAGATGCAATTTAGCTATGAGGTTCATTTCTTCCTCAATCTTGTCCAATAATGGGGGGAAGTTGCAGGTGTATATGTTTGAGGAAGACGCGGTTAGCTGCACTCCAAGATAAGTGATTGAGGGGGGGTCCCAGGTGCATGGGAAAAGCTGTTGAAGAGTTCTACGTACCTCAGGTGTGGTATGTAGTGCCATAGCAAAGCATTTTGAGGTATTGATTTTGTAGAAGGACACCGTACTAAAGTCATGAAGTATTTGTTGTATAGCTGCAAGTGAGGACTCTGGATCAGTGACAGTCAGTATTATATCATCTGCAAAAAGTCCTAGTTTATGGGTCCCGGAACCAACTGTTATTCCATGAACGGCGTCAGAGGCTCTAATGCTTTCTGCTAGGGGTTCAATGGCTAGGGAGAAAATGATTGGGGAGAGAGGACATCCCTGACGAGTACCGTTCGACAGGTAGAAGGGGTCAGAAAGCAAACCAGATGTTAACACACGGGCTGAGGGTTGGGAGTAGAGGGCCATGATAGCTGAATGGATTGGGCCAGTTAGTCCGAATTTGAGTAGGGTCTTAGACAAATAGGTCCAGTGAACCCTATCAAAGGCCTTTTCTGCATCTAAGGCTATAAAAGCGCTAGGGAGATTGTTGAGTTCTGTAAATCTTAAAAGGTTAAGCATTCGTCTAGTTCCGTCAGGGGCTTGTCTACCTTTCACAAAACCTACCTGGTCTATACCTAAAAGAGATGGAGTAACTTCCATCAGTCTGTTTGCTATCACTTTAGCATAAATTTTTAGGTCGGAATTTAGGAGAGAGATTGGCCTAAAATTTTGGGGGCGGTCGGTGTCTTTACCAGGCTTTGGGATCGTAACAATGACTGCCTGTAATATTTCTGTTGGGAAAAACTGACTATCAGTAGCTGCATTGAAGACGTCAACTAACGTCGGCACCAGTAGGGAAGTAAATGCTTTATAGTATTCGGCCGAGAAGCCATCTGCTCCTGGCGATTTATGCATAGGTAGGGATTGAATAACAGTGGTGATTTCTGCGCTGGTGATAGGGGAATTTAATCTATAAGAGTATCAACCGTGGGCATATTAAGTCTTTGGAGAAATTCATCTATTTCAGAATCAGAGGGTTGATGAGTGTTTGGATCAGTATGGAGATTATAAAGGGTTTCATAGTAGTCTTTAAAGGCGTTCGCTATGTCTTTAGGGTTGCGGAGTGTGACATTGGATTTGTGGTGTTTGATGTGAGTCAGATTGGATTTGGCTTGTCTTTTTTTAAGTTGGGAGGCTAGGAGTTTACTAGCTTTGTCCTAGGTACTTCTTAATGCCTCTATATATAGATCTTGCTCCTCACAATGCCTCCACTCAGCTACACATGGAGAAAGAGATTAGAGGTGCACCAAAATTTTGGCAGCCGAAAAAGGTGCTTTTTCATTCGGCCGAAAGAAAAAACAGCCAATACCGAAAGGGGGCGGGTCCGCCCCTGGTGCCGCCCATTGCGGGAGTGTTACTCTGGCGCTCCCAGTCCTCCTCTCCCTCCTCCTCTCCTCGCCGCTATCTCCGCGTGTCATGGAGCTGAATTGTCCAGACCATAGTAACAATGTCCCGCCTCCTGTGATAGACGGCACACTGATCCAATGCCGGGACATTAAATCAGTGTGACGTGATCACAGGAAGCGGGACATTGTTACTGCAGCCCAGGAAATTCAAATCCAGCTCCGTGACACACTGAGATCGCCGCTCTGATCCAGGCACAGGCAAGCTGCATATGATGGGCACTGGTGAGGCTGCTGGGCACAGGCAGGCTGCATATGACGGGCACTGGTGAGGCTGCATATGACGGGCACTGGTGAGGCTGCATATGACGGGCACTGGTGAGGCTGCATATGACGGGCACTGGTGAGGCTGCATATGACGGGCACTGGGGAGGCTGCATATGACGGGCACTGGGGATGCTGCTGGGCACAGGCAGGCTGCATATGACGGGCACTGGTGAGGCTGCTGGGCACTGGTAGGCTGCTAGAGGTGCACCGAATGGAAATTTTGCTAATCCTATTAGCAATGTGTTTAAGTAAGGGATTACAGACATGATACAAGAGATAGTTAAAGATCTAAAAAGTTGATAATAATACAATTCTATATATAAATATTTTTAAAAAACATAATTTTCGGCTGAAGTGCACCAAACTGTAACAGCTCAGACAATCAGCTTTCCCGCGGGTATAGGTACCACGCTATCTCATTCACAGAGCATCGTGATATCATCCAGCCCCTCCCCTACATGTTACGCCACAGGGTCACATGGCTTTATCAGGGGGATACGATGAAGACGCGGTGCTCTCTATGTATACCTATTAGCAGGTACCATTTTCTTGTAGTCTCCTGTTTCCGTGGTGTGTAACTATACCTTCGGGAAAGCTGATTGCTGTTTGAAATGTTTATTCACTGAAATCATTAGTATGTGATGCGGGGGAGGGAGAAAGCAGTCAAGGCAAAATATAAGCCGATTGCACTTCAACTTTAAAAACTCAAGATGTTTTTTTTTTTTGTTTTGGAAACAGTTAAATTTCTGCCAGGTTTTGCTGTCTGTGACCTAACTGGGGAGATTTTCTCTCACTTCCTGTCCCTAATGCTTCTAAAAGGAAATGGGGGGGGGGGGGGTGTATTGCACACAACAGCTCTGAACCTTCTGGTGGCCCCCACTCACGCTGTCTTCTCCCCCTCTTCTCCATCTGCCCCCATAGCAAGCCACTTTCTATGAGGGCAGACCCTGCAGACTGTCTTTCGAGACACTCCTAGCCCGGCTTGGCCCAGCCCCTTGCTCCCTTCTCACTGGATTTGATTAACAGCAGCAGGAGCCAATGGCTCCCGCTGCTGCCTCCATGTCCAGTGAGAAGGGATTTTGATTTTGCCTGCCTTCTCTTTTGGAGAGATTTTCTATAATTTCCTGGCAGTTAGAACCTGACAGAGACTCAAATCTTTTCCCTGCTCAATATAAAACAAAAAAAACAAAAACAAAGCCTTGGACTCGAGCTGAACTTGGGGACTTTGAAACTTTTAAAATTTTGGCCCGGTAGCCTCAAAGACTATAGTGCAATTTGCATGCACCAAATGCCTTTGCAAACCCAGATATTACTTTGTAAGCATGACGGTGACATCATCACTGTGCTACACATAGTTTGTGCAGAAAGCAGAGCTGTGGTAGGGGCCCAGCAGCTCCACCCACTACAGACTGCCTGCAGGAAGCTACATAAGGGGCTGGAAACCAGACCAAGTCCCCCTGCACAAGGAAAGTGAGCAGCAGTGACCGGTCTTTATTACAGGAAGCTCCTATACAAAGGGAAAGATTCACACTTGATTACTGCACAGATCTGGAAGATGTACACAGTTCACACAGAGATTCAAGGAAGAATAAATATGCCTCTTGCATTTACACAATATTTACTTATAAGAGTTTAGCTTTAAAAAATATATTTTCCTTACGTTGCTAAAAATTGCCTTACAAATGCTGGATTGTTGGTGGTCTTTTGTATTCATTAGAAGTATCTTTTCCCAATATTCTTCTCTAAATATTGCTGGATTGTCTCTGCACTTCCACTAATATGTCTATATACATCTTCAGAATCTGTAAGCCAGCACATTGATTATTTGCAGGTTTATTTTGCTGTTAAGCACTTTTTGGTCTTCTGCAGAGACACTACGACTGACACATCTCGTTGGAAAACAAAGCAAGAACATCTTCACCTCTACTCATACTGCAAGCCTGGGCAGTGACCTCACTCATGCCGCTGTGGGCTTTAAAGCTCACCTTGTTCGTCTGATTGCAAACCTGTGTTATGGAAACAAAGATAACCAGGACAAGGTAGGAGGCTTCTGCTGTGGAGGTCTGTGGGAAACTGTCCTGATGCAAATCAATTGAGGGGTCATATCTTAAAAAAAAAAAAAAAAAAAAAATGAATTTGCATATTTTTTTGTCTTATTGGTACTACAGGCACTCCCAGGAAACATTTTTGATAGGGGTAGAAATGTCTATTGTGTGGATGGGTTTAAAAAAAAAAAAAACTGCTGGCTAGCCCGGAATAACCTTTTCCACTATCCGCACACCTCCGTTTTTTTTTTTTCTCTAGTTTCTTAGGAGTATGGACGGCTTTTCTACAGCACTGCTATTTATATAATTTATATAAATGTATTTTCTGCTGGTGTTTATTTTTGTGTTATCAAGTAGGACTGTTTTTGGATGTCTGTTGCCTGTTTCCTTCAATGGCCGACAAAGAAAATAGGATTTTTGTGCTCACCATAAAATCCATTGATAACCCAGGTCCACCCCTCTGTGTTTATCATCATGCTTTGTTCTTCTTGTGCTAATAAACTGAAGCATGCTGGTAGTAGAGATGGGAAAAAGGGGTTATCTTGTGCTGGCTTAGTTTATTTTTTGTTTGCCAGTGTCCAGTCCTCCAATGAGCAGCAGTAAAACCCAAGAGTTAAGACTTTCTAAAGAGAGTACAAAAAGCCTATTATTTGATAGGATGACAGGTCCGTGTCTACCCTACCCTGCTTATGCAGAGCAGACACGGCCCACTCTGCTCTATGGGCAGTCAGATGTTAATGGACCATCTGTACGTTTACACCCGACTGCCCTCTGATCCGATCCAGCCAAACGGAGGGGAACGGATCACTCTTCTGTTTGCTTTTGCCGAATCGGATCCGATCGGAGGTAGACGGGTGTAAACAGACGCTAGAGGGTCTGATCGCTTCCGCCTAAGACCTAATCAGACAGCCTGTGTGAAAGGGGCCAAAGTGTGTGCATTGTTTTCAATCAGTCTGACTTGTATTGTGTTTAAAAGGCGTAAAGCAGAATATTTGTGTGCCACTGCAATGCAGAAAGCAGTGTTTGCCTTTTTTTTTTTCCTCTCCTTTATTTTCTATGCATGTCTATGTACTGCAGCTTGCTGTAGCATGTTGGAATATGCTGTGTTCTTTTCTTTTCTCAGCACTTGCCAATGGAGCTCGTTGGTATGAGTTAAAGCCATAGTAGATATGGCATATTGCCTTGTTCTTGTGTTGAGACTGCAGTGGACAATGCAGTCTAACACTGGTAGTACGAGAGGGCTCTTACTAATGACATATGTGTTCTCCCTTATATTTTTAGTTTTGGATAAAATTTAAACGGGTTAGAACGCACGTCTGTTTTTTTTTTTTTTTTGTATTGCTGTCTGTGTCTCCGCTGGAGAGATCCATTCTCTTCATTTGTCCTGGTGGCCATTGTCACCTGAACAAAAAGTGATAGGAAATCCAAACTCTTAGCCTGGGTTCACACCTATGCGCATTGGATGTGGGTTTCGCCGCATCCAATTCGCATGGTAGGAGATTGACCGGCTGTCTGTGGAGCCGGTTCACATATCTCCGGTGTGAATTTGCACAGGGGTCCTGTGCGCCTTTTGGTCCGTTTTCAGGTCCGACTTGAGCCCAGAAATCTGACCTGAAACAGTGAACGGGGACGCACCGGACCCCTGCTGTGAGCCGCATGCAGCAATAGTGTGAACCCAGCCTTACAGTTTTCACTGGAACAAACTTTTCATTATGGACACCTGTTCCAGTGACAACTCTCTTGGACAGGAATTCACATTACTTTGAAGCTTCTTCTGCCCAAAACTGACCTTTGGTGTAACATGCAATTTTGCAAAAAATAAAATGGAAGCTCTGTCCTGTCCTTTTTAAAATTAAAAAAAAAATGAGTTTAAATAACATTTTTTATTTTTTTTTATTTTCACTGATGAATCAAAATGCCTTTAAAAAAACCTTAGGAACTTTTGCTAACAGGCACACGTCCAAGGTTCTGATACGGATCTTCCATTCCTGCTAGTGAGCTATTGGTTGGCTCCGTGCAGTGAAACCAGGGTCTGCTTTGTAGATGTTGACCTGCTGCTGATTGACGTAGTATTTTGGGTTCAGTATTTGGGCAACACCTGGAGAACCAGCACTGTGTCAGGTGTAGAGGAGGATGTATCTCACAGGTGCAGGTGGCTGATATAGTCTGTAATTTCGGGATGCATGCCAGCCTCACTGCAGGGTCACAAACCAAACTGACCTGAAAGCCTAATTCCCTGCGGAAGGCAAACACTGATTCAACGTTTACTCTCTACACAAAGCCTTTTTTGATGGCAATTTCATAATTGTTTGCTAGGGATTTATCACATCACATCCTCGTTTGTTGAATCGCAGCCTGCATCCGAATCTCCTTTCACCTCTGAAGGGTGCCTATCTCACTGCTGCACACTGCTCGAGGGGCAGGAAAGGATGGGTAAATACACTGAGTGCTCTCATTCATTGATCTTCACGTAGGCCTTCAGAGACTTTGGGGAAAGCAGAAGCCTAGCCCGATTAATCAAATAATTTACAATGAAGCAATAAGAAAGAATATTTGTACAATGGCATTTTTCCCTCACTTAAGTTATATAAACTTCCTGGTAGTTTTTTTTTTTGTGCCTGTGGCAATGGAATTGCAGCTTTTGTTGATTTTCCATCTTCCTTCATATTTCTGCACATCCTTTTGATAGCGCTGACATCATAGTAGTTCAGGTGGGTTTGATGCTCCCTGGGAGACTGACAACAGAGCTGTTGTAGGCTCATCCTGACTGAAGGAGGTCTTGGGGCACACCCAAAACACGCTAGAGGGATTATATCTTACTGGTGGCCTGGCATAGTTTTGGAATATCTCAATAAGGGTTGTGTGTATGATTTGTGGCCAGGCAAAGATAATTCTGAGCTGGCATGGTCAGCCTGATACCATGTGGCCTCCCTCAATCTAGGATAAGTGGTCTGAAGATGATCACGTGTAGATCTTTTTAAATTCAGTAACTGAAAGTAGGATATTATTTTTCAAGACGTTTTATTATTGGGTTTTTGAAAGAACTTGAATATTAATTCTTAAATTAAAATATGCAAGCCTAAAGTGAACCTGACCTGTTCAAAAATGTTATTAAGGTAACCCCAGTGCTGAAGGGCAGGAACCTTTAAATTGTATGTCCAGCTCCAATTTGTTTTTATTATTTTTAGGGGTAGGGGAGAGTTAGAATTCTTGTCAGGTTTATACTGCATTTTGGACTGCCGTTGGAAAGCTTTACCCTCACTTCCAGTCTTTGCAACAACAGTTTACCTGACAGGAAGTGAAGAGAAATCTAAGATGGCAATACCGATAGAAACAAAGGGACTTTTGAATTACCTGTAATATTTGTTGACTACAGTACAAGAAATAGGCTTGGTCTTTAATGACTGGGTTTTATGTTAACATAAGGTGACTGGACTAGTGCAAACAGAACTGTTAGGACCCCCCATACCCCCATTTAACCCCTCCCATTGACAGTTATCCTCAGTTTTTTTAGCAAGCTAAAAGAATTATTAGAGACAGAGGGGGAGGGTTATGGGTCCTGTGTTGTACTCTACAATAGGATTTTATAGGTGAGTCAAAAATCCATTTTTTTTTTATAGTACAGGAGACAGACAAAGTCTTAGATGACCGGGACATCAAAAAGCAATACATAAAAAAAAAAGAGGGGTGGATAAAAGAGCAAACAAGTGCCAAAAAACAAGGTATAAGAAGATGGTGTAGGAAGGTATAAGACCCTAATTGGACAGCTGCTAGTAGCACCTAGGCTTGAACATCCACCTGGTAAAACGTAGAAAACGTGTAAAGGACAAGGGGGAAGAGGGGGAAGGAAAGTGCAGAGAGAGAAAGGAAATAGGTGGAAGAAGGAGGATTACTGGGGAAATGACAGGGCGTAAAGAAGAAATAAAGAGTTACACCATCCGATCCAGCTCCCACAGTCCCCGCATTGCCTTGCGAGAAGTAGACTTCCTAGCAAGAAGTAGAGTTGGGATAAGCAAATCCAATAAGCCTCTGTCCCTCAGGACCTGGACTTTAACAGCTAGCAAATGAGAAGTAGGATGGTAGATTGGACCTTGAGACAGAAGATCTACACGATCTGGAAGAGGTCAAGGGGGATCTGCCAAAAGCCATAGTATGTCTAAGTACAAAACCCTCCTGTGCTAGTTTGGTGCCACAAGAATCGCTGGAATGCTCTCTGACACAATCCTGTGGAGGAGTTGAGGAAGGAGTTTTGGTGGAGAAAAAGCATAGATTAGGTGAAATTGATCCCACAGAGTCCCCAAAGCATCCACTGCAAAAGCTCAATGATCTCTGGACATGGCAATAAACATGTTAAGTTTATTGTTGATCTGGGATGCTAACAAGTCCACATATGGTGTCCCTCACCTGCAACAAAGGTCCTGAAAAACCTCCAGGGACCCTCTTCTTGGTCCAAAGGCTGAGGAAGTCGACGGGCCAATTTCCTACGATTGAAATGTGTACAGCTGTAAGTACTGGAATGTAGCTCTCCACCCAGGTTAGAATCCTTTCTGCTTCCTTCTCTGGTGTGGGGAAAATGTTTAAGTAGATATCTTAGAAAATTTCTGATTCAGAAGAAATACATTGCCCTTGAGGCCCAGCATAGGATGAAAATTGCCTTTTGGCTTTCATAATTGTAAACAGGTTGGAGTAAAAACACTGAAACCTCTCTCCTGCAGGCACTGGAGCAGAATGCTGCAAGGTGAGCAACTGTTGAAGAGCAGCATACAGGTCCTCCAACCTCTGTGGAGAAGGCACATTAAAAGATATGAATTTGGGATGAAGGAGAGAGCAAAACCAGCCTGTGCCTCCTGGGGACAACATGCCTGTCCCAGAGTTCCGGAAGGTCTCGAACCTCGAGATCCGAAAAAAGCCAGCAGACGTCCTCCCAACTTGGGGATCCCATTCCTGAGATGGAGGCTTGGAGTTGGGCTTAGTTTTCTTGGGATTCCAGGGCTGGTGGCGGAAGGAGGTGCAGGGCTTGGAAAGATCGATGAACTATAAGAGCGCTCACCGAATGCCCTCGCAGTTCACTGGGAACTTCAAGCTGTCTGCCACGCTGGAAGACGGTAGTTGTAGTTCATTCACGGCATATGACCTTAGATTCCAGTGCGCGCTCAGGAGTGTGAAATGCACAGGGTGCAGGGCTCTTTTCAGCAACCAGCCCGAATTCACTTTGCTGAAAGATGATCAGTATGAGATGGGTTCTGATTGGCTAATACTGGTATTACACTCGGTTTGCTTTTTGCAATGTTAAAATTACTTTTCCAGATGTCAAACAACTTTATTGACCACAGCAAATAGGTTCTCCGATGTTTTCAGTGTAACGTGGTAAACCAAAAGGAAGAACCTGGTTGCTATATGCAATAACAACTTCCCTTGATTCAGGCACTTTTAAGGCCTGAGGCCTTTTTTTTTTTTTTTTTTTTTTTTTTTAGAATGTTCCCTGCTCACCTGCAGAGACGTCATCCCCATCATGATGGATTGTGCACAGGTCACAAAATGTTCTCTTTGGGGGGGTAGAAACATTATTGATTGAGATGTGAGCATGTCTGCCAGCTTAACGGAGGCCCGGAAATAGTCCTGTCCTAGAGCGGTCTGTGTGTGCTGTGGTCGATTGTGAATCACGCCTTTTGTCTCCACGTTCCCTTTCGCTTCCTGCACTTCACACAGACTTTGTTATATAAAATAAAAGTTGGTTTTGCCAGTTTTGGAGGAGGTGGCGTGCAAGAATCAGCACGTTTCACTTTTCTTTATTTTTTGGAAGGTAATTGCATATTGTGATTTATAAACCAACCTCTGAGCATTTCATTGGTTGTCTCTATCAGATAATGAGAAGTAAAATTCTCTTGTAAAGTATGCCACTAAATTAAATCCTCTGGGTAACATTTTGTTGTATGTCAGGTCAAAAAAATAAACGCGCAGTAAAATCAGTTTTTTCAATACCTGTAGCATTTTTGAAGGGATAAAAGATGGAGAAATGTGCTAGTATAGAAAATACCAGTTGATCTTCCAGAAATCCAGTGGGTTCCTAACTTCCTGTTTGTGCTGGAAATACCGCGCCTTTGCTGGACTGAAATCCCAACAAGCATTGACAGCCCTGTGTTCAAAGCATACTGTATGTCAGCTGCCTACACTGTGGAAGCTGTATTGTTCAGCTTTATTTTCTACAATACTATACAAGGTAAACTGTTGAATCCCCACTATATTGATAATAGTCTTACCAAGGTAATATTTTTCTGTTTATGACAGCTACTAAACTGCAGAAGGAACACCAGAATATTTACCCAGCCTCCAGATATTTAAAACAGTCAGGTACCTGTAACCGAAGCTAGAGTTCCACCTCTCTGAAGGTCCAGTTATCCTACTTCCATTCTGTTTTAGCACTGCAGCCTCTAGAAGCCTCTTCAGTACTCAACACTTCCGGGAGTGTCAAATGCACATTTACCCCCCCCCCCCCCCTCTTCTGTCCTGTAATGGCATAAGAGTAGAAGAAAGGGACAATTGAATTCCATGGTTGACACATGCACCCAATGCTCAGAGAAACGCAATGCTGGAGAGGTTAGTATACTCTTTTATTGCAGTTCTAAATTTTCTGACACCTGACAGGGTCTCTTAGACCCCTATCACACTGGGGCGTTTTTCAGGTGCTTTAGCGTTAAAAAAAGCACCTGAAAAGCACCCCAGTGTAAAAGGGGTCTTGGTATCTGTAGGAGAGGATTTAATAAAACTTGGACAGAATCTGTAGCAGCTGTGCATTGTATACAATTGACTTCTATCATCTTGTTCAGTTAAGTTCTAAAAATAAAAGATACAGTGCCTTGAAAAAGTATTCATACCCCTTGTTACAACCAAAAATGTAAATGGATTTTACTGGGATTTTCTGTGATAGACCAACACAAAGTGGCACATAATTGTTAAGTGGAAGGATAATTATAAATGGGTTTTAATTATTATTTTTTTTTAAATATCTGAAAAGTGTTGCATGCATTTGTATTCAGCCCCCTTTACTCTGATACCCCTAACTAAAAGCTAGTGGACCCTTGGTATGTATGTGAGCCGCTCAGGCTGCTTGAAAGTGTAGTTCGTTGTCTGCTGCTGAGAGTGCTGGCTGGGAAGGAGCCCGCCCCATGCTCCAGACAATAAGGCTGCTTTCACACTGAGTCACTTTACTGGCGCTATATCGCTAAAAATAGCGCTGGTAAATCGCCTCTCCTGTCACTTCAGTGTGAAATCCCAAGAGCTTTCACACTGAAGCGTTGCGCTGGCAGGACGCTAAAAAAAATCCTGCAAGCAGCATCTTTGAGGCGCTTTAGGAGTGATGTATACACCGCTGCTAAAGCACCCATGCCCATTGAAATCGATGGGCAGCATCGGCAAACGCTGCTGCAGCGGCTTTTAACCCTTTTTCGGCCTTTAGCGAGAGGTAAAAAGCGCAGCAAAAATGACGGTAAAGCGTTTCTAAAAATAGCAGCGCTTTACCGCCAACGCCAGCCCGCCCCAGTGTGAAAGTCCCCTAACGGATGAGAGCTTAGGAGCCGCACATCCGAACAAGACCTGCTGTGTGTAGACAAGTGGCAGTCTTAGCCTGGACACCCGCCAGGCCATGCTTCCAACGCATTTCATTCCACCCACTGGAGCTTACTCATGGGGATGGGTGCTCCAATGTGTGGACAAATTTACCTACTTGGGTATAGTCATTTCTAGGCAGAGCTCAAATTATCTTGAACTTAACTTACAAGTTAACGTCCAAGTGTTGGCTGACATAAAATCCAAAATGAAGGCATGGAGCAAGCTCCCCCTTTCTTTGATTGGTCAAATTAACCTTTTAAAGATGAAAATTCTCCCTAAATTTACATACTTCTTTAGGAACACCCCGCAATGGCTCCCGTGCACCTTTTCCCTTAAAGTTGAAACGTTTATTTCTTTCATTCATCTGGGGATCCAAACTACCCAGGTATAAATCTACCACTCTTACCAGACCAGTTGACATAGGGGGCTTAACCATGCCAGACTGCTTTAAATATTTTTTAGCAACATATTGGCATTCATGATCTCACCACTTCTATGTGCACCACTCTTCGGGCTTGGAAAGTGGGAACTGCCCTAGAATCTCTTCCCCATACTACTTTGTCTCCACATACCCCTTTCTGGTTGAATCCCACTCTTCCACACTTTCATACTATTCCCGACCCTCAAGCCTGGGCCAAATACAAAATTAAGACACTGGAAAATTTTGCTGGGAACTCTGGTTTGCTCCCTTTTCATATTCTTAAATCTAAATTTACAGCGCCTTTAAAAGGTATTCATACCCCTTAAAGCGGAGTTCTACCCATTTTAAAGTCAGCAGCTACAAAAAGTAATAATCTGTCACTCACCTGTCGCACGGCCACGAGGAGCACAAAGCCTCGCTCCTCTCCCCCTCCTCTCCGCGGCGCCAGAATTCCAACTGGGACTTCGCAGCCAGGCACGCACTGCACTTGTGGGAGCCACGCTGTGAATGGCCGGTCAATCTTCTGGGATCTGTGATGTGTCCCAGAAGATTGGAGGGAGGGGGGGGGAGAGGTGAACTTCCTTCCGACTCCGCGGCGCCAGGGGAGAAAGTGGGAGCAAGTGGGAGCTGGGTGCCTGTACAAACTGGGTACCCGCTCCCCCCCCCCCCCCAAAAAAAAAACGACATGCCAAATGTGGCATGTCAGGGGGGTCACCAGCACTTAAAGTGGAAGTTCCATTTTTGGGTGGAACTCCGCTTTAAATGTTTTCCATATTTTGTAATTTTACAACCAAAAATTTAAATTTTACTTTATCAGGATTTTATATGATAGACCAACACAAAGTGACACATAACTAAAGTGGAAGGAAAATGATAAATGGTATTCAAAATTTTTTACATATAAATATCTGAAAAGTGCGGCATGTGGTATTGAGCCCCCTTTACTCTGATACCCCTAATTCAAATCTAGTGGAGCCAATTGCCTTCAGAAGTCACCCAATTAGTAAATAGAGTCCACCTGTGTGTAATTTAATCTCAGTATAAATACAGATGTTCTGTGAAGCCCTCAGAGGTTTGAACAGCATCATGAAAGCCAAGGAACACACCAGACAGGTGAAGGATTCCATGATTGGCCAAAGGCAGGGTGCACGCCCCACACTATATAAAAGTGTATATATAAAAGTCGCCCCACACTATATAAGACTGCTTACACGGTGGACGTGTATAGTGTTTATGAATGGAGAGAGATTAGGCAGGTTAGTTAATGGACTGAGCATGCAGTCATTGTAGTGTATATAATCATACAGTGTAGAATATATGCCATATATACTCGAGTACAAGCCGAGTTTTTCAGCACATTTTTTTGTGCTGAAAATGCCCCCCTCGGCTTATACTTGAGTCAAGCACTTTTCTGCAGCAGAGAATGACATTTTCCGACCCGACTTTTGGGCCCCGTATGTCGGGGCCACTTGGTGCTAGGAATTTTGTGTACAAACCCAGTCGATCTAGCACTACAACATATCCAAATATGGGGTTTCAATCACCAAGTGGCCCCGAGATACGGGGCCCCAAAGTCGGGTCGGAAAATGTCATTCTCTGCTGCAGAAAAGTGCTTGACGTTTTCCGAACCGACTTTGGGGCCCCGTATCTCCAGGCCACTTGGTGCTAGGAACCCCATCTTTGGGTATGTTGTAGTGCTAGGTCCACTTGGTTTACACACAATATTGTGGTCAACTGTGTCCATCTGCAGCAATGTAATTTCAGGACCCCTTGGCTGCAGCTAGGGGGCATCTAGGAACCCATAACTACCAAGTGTGTGTGTGTGTATGTGTATGTGTGTGTGTGTATGTGTGTGTGTGTGTGTGTATGTGTGTGTGTATGTGTATATATGTATATATATATATATATGTATATATATATATATATATATATATTATATTAAAATGCAGTGCAGAGTATATAATACAGTGTGTTGAAGTGGTTAAGAGGAACCCTATGACAGAATTAAGAAAAAAAACTGAATGGGGTCCCCTCCAAAATCCTGACCAGGCCCTTTGGGTCTGGTATAGATTTTAAGGGGGAACTCCATGTCAAACTTTAAAAAAAAAAAAAAAAAATTGTTGTGGGGGCCCCCCCGTCCCCAAAAAATCCATACCAGACCCTTATCCAAGCAGGCCAGGAAAGGGGGTGGGGGGGACGGACAAGTGAACGTTGAATGACATTTTTTCCTTTAAAAATGTTATTATTGCTGTGGCATGTTCTATACATTGCACAGATGTGCCACCCACTTTACAAGCAGACTAAGGGGACCCCCCAGGCACGATATTTAACCACTTCCCACCCGGCCAATGTAGATATACGGCCGGGTGGGAGCCGTCTACTTCTGATAGGACGTTCAGGAACGTCCTTCAGAAGTAGAGGGATCGCGCGTGCCCGCGCGTGCCCGCGCAGCGGCGCGATCCCGATGCGGCCGTGTCACCCGGACACGGCGCATCTCGAATCGGCAGGAGGGCACGGTGATTGGCCCTCCTGATCACATGACGGCCGTGACGAATCACGCCTGTCATGTGATGTAAACAAACAGCCGGTTGCTAGGCAATCGGCCCTCCTCTCCTCACACGGAAGTCGTCGGTGAGGAGAGGAGAGCGGATCGCTGCAGCCGGCTGGTGATCAGTGAGTATGAGATGTTTTTTTACTCACTGATCACCAGTCTAGGGTCCCCCATAGTAAAACACACGTCCCCACAGTAAAACACACATGTCCCCACAGTAAGACACACATGTCCCCACAGTAAAACACACATGTCCCCAAAACACACATGTCCCCAAAACACACATGTCCCTAAATAATAAAAACACATGTCCCTCACATATGTCCCACTAAAATCACATGTGCCAATGATTATCTGCACACATATGTCCGTGATCACCTGCACACCCCTTTTACATGATCATTTGCGTACATATGTCCGTGATCACGCGAACCAATTATTATACACTTAACGGAATTTTTTTTACAAAAAACATGTAGCAGAATACATTTTGGCTTAAATTTATGACAAAATTTGATTTTATTGGATTTCTTTTAAAAAAGAAAGGAGAAAATATTGTTTTTTTTCAAAATTTCCGCTATGTTTTCGCTTATATCGCAAAAAATAAAAAACGGAGTCGCGAATAAATACCACCAAACTAAAGCTCTATTTGTGCGAACAAAATGATAAAAAATTCATTTGGTTACAGCATTGCATGACCGCGCAATTGTCACTGAAAGTGCGCGAGCACTGAAAGCTGAAAATTGGTCTGGGCAGGAAGGGTGTTTAAGTGCACAGTAGGCAAGTGGTTAAAGGAATATTTCATTTTTATTGTTTAATTTTAAGCATAATTAAAATTGCTGCTCCTTTTAAAAACAATTGTTTTAAAAACTTTTATTTGCATTGATACATGTCCCCTAGGACAGTACCCGGGTCCCCATACACTTTAAAATTAGGACTTTTGATTTTTCATAAATCATTAAACTTTAATAGGGTTTGCATGTTCGCTAGCACTTTTTGCCTGTTTGAGGTATTCTGGTGCGAACTGAACCGGGGGTGTTCGGCCCATCCCTATTAGGTTATAAAAAAATATCCCAAGCTTTGAACATCTCACGGATCACTGTTCAATCCATCGTCGGAAAATGAAAAGAGTATGGCACAGCGGCAAACCTACCAAGACACGGCCGTCCACCTAAACTGACAGGCTGGGCAAGGAGACCATTAATCGGAGAACCATCCAAGAGGCCTATGGTAACTCTGGAGAAGCTGCAGCGATCCACAGCTCGGGTGGGAGAATCTGTCCACAGGACAACTATCAGTCGTGCACTCCACAAATCTGGCCTTTATGGAAGAGTGGCAAGAAGAAAGCCATAAGAAGTTTGTGAGAAGCCATGTGGGGGGGGGGGGGGGGGGGGGACACCAAACATGTGGAAGACGTCGGAAAAATTGAGAACATGCTCTCAATCTTTTGCTGGCCGACATTCCGCCAGCAAAAGTCTGATGGAGTCTAAACATGGTCGCATTTTCCGATGAAAAGCTCTCATCGGTCTTTTGCTGGCCGAAATTCTGATCGTGTGTACGTGGCAAAAGACTTTAGCCTGGGGCGGAGGTTCACCTTCCAACATACCCCAAAAGACTTGCAGCTGTAATTGCAGCGAAAGGTGGTTCTACGAATTATTGACTCAGGAGGGCAGAATACAAATGCACGCAACACTTTTCACATTTATTTGTAAAACATTTTGAAAACCATTTATCGTTTTCCTTCCACTTCACAATTATGTGCCACTTTGTGTTGGTCTATCACATAAAATCCCAATAAAATACATTTACATTTTTGATTATAACGACAAAATGTGGGAAATTTCAAGGGGTATGAAAACTTTTCAGGGCACTGTAGAAGCTGATTGGTTGCCATTCACAACTGCTTCAGATTCTGGTTACTACAGCTTTAGTAAATTCCCCACATAGAGAAGTACAGATTCATGAGTATTAATTGTGACAAAGTATCTTGAAAGCCTGCCCCCTCCAACTCACTTTTACTCCTCTTTGCCATGCTGCCTCGCTCCTCCATGAAAGCCTTTCCTGGTATGGAGGAGCATGTGACCTCCCAGAATGCAGAGCTAGGCTTTACGTTCCAATCGCCAGGCCCATACACAGTCATGCGGGAACACAGAAGACACTGTAAACCCTGTGGTAAACTGTCACCATCTGAATCTGAGCTGCTTAGGCAGCCCAGAGATGAATCAATTTTTTTATTTTTTTGTTCATCCAACAGAATAAACAAAAAACCTGACTTGATTACTCTGTCCACACGCTCAATGTGCATGGGGGGATCCTCCCCGTTGAGCTATTATATTCTGACAGCAGGTAGACTTCCCTGCCATCGGAATACACTCATCAGTGTTGCAGGCCTGCCGTGCTGATTAAGCGGGGAAAATCTGAGAGGGCGGTTGTACAGAAGTCGATTGGCACATCCATGGATAGAAACTTGGCCAGTCCCTTCTGAACTGGCCACATTTTGATCCAAATCTGGCTAGCTTAACACAAAGTTTGACTCCTGGGTCCGACAGAGAAATAAAACGGAAAGGGAGCACTGAAAACCCCTGCAGTACAGCAAATGTGAGCCCTCACACACCATCCAGAAGGATTTTTCTTTTTGGTTATCTTTTTTAATCCATTCTTGTAACTGTGGTAAGCTCTATAGTCAAGATCTAGCCAAGTACTTGAAAAAATGACTATACTTAACTGAGTCTTTTAAGGGGCTTACCTTGTATTAAGGTATTCAAATTCAGTGCAGTCCTGATGCTTTGTTCTTCAGCATTACAGCTTGGCTCTATTTAACCCTGTCAAGGCTTCTAGCACCAGAATTCTGGGCAGATGGTCATTCCAGCATAGTGATCAGTACCTTCAGGGTTAAAGTGATGATGATAAACCTTCAGTTTTTTTATCATTTTCAGCAGCTGATTTAAATGCTTACTAAGTATGCAGCTTCTTTATGTTCTGTGTTCCAGTTTAAAGTCTAAGTTCACCTGATGGGGAGAAAACAATAAATGCACATATTTTTGTAGGGGAAAAAAAAGTGCATTTATAGTTTTTCCCCTCAGGAGCCTGCAAAGCATTGCACCCGTGATCAGTGGATCAGGAATGCAATGTCAGGATCCTGCAGACAAGCCCTGCAGCTTTCAGACCTCCGATACGTGCTGACTTTTTACAAGCTTGCATGGCTTGTGAATCAACTATGAGAGTGCCTATCGGCGCCCTCGCAGTCCATTAAGATCTACAAGCCATCATTGAAGTTCTCTCGCTCACGGATCAATGCGACTGAATGGCACAGCCGTGTGGGCTGAGCCCTGCATGGCTGCACTATTTTTAAAATGCAGCGGGGGGAGGGTAGATCCCCAACCTGCTGTCATTGGGGAAGGTGGGGTGGGGGATCAGGGGTGCAGGGGGCAGTTCTGGACCATGTTACACCCAAATTATGGGTGTAACATGCTCTGAAATGTGAACTTATCCTTCAGGCTGGTTCTATGACCACTGGCCCAGGTTTCCGGTTTATTGGGAGCTCCTGTCTTTTGCAGCCTCTCATGGAGTCACCCTTGCCTGCAGGGACTAGGGTTGTGTGCATCAATAGAAACACACAACCCTGTAGCCTAGGATAGCAAGGCACTCCTTGCTCCTCCCTCTTCCTCCCAATCCATTCTCCAACAGATTGGCTTGAAACTACACTGTCCACTGTGAACTCATTCCTGTGAAGACTGCATGTTCGGGGGAAGAGGTCAGCACTTTAAATAGTTGTAAATTGCAAGCGCTGGGTAAGAATTTTAACACATAGCTTGCTGGGGAATGTTTTTATTTTTTGTGCTCAGGGTGTAAAACTGTGTTTAAGAAAAAACACAGAGGACTTAATACTACTTTAAGGAGACCTATTTTAAAAGAAAATGGCTGAAGCGTGGCTAAATCTGACTAAGGAGTGTCTGTACTTCAAAATGAAAAGCTTAATCCCCAGATTACCTGGTATTCAGGTGCACCTTTGAAAAAAATGAGAGGCAGACTGAAAGGCTCAAAAGTTTTTTTTTTTTTTTGTTTGTTTTTTTCCCTATCTGATACTCTAACAAAAAACACTGGCTTGTTAAAGTACAAGTTAATTATAATTTAAATAAATACATACAAATATATAAAATAAAAGATATCCATAGCACAGAAATTGGCTTACCATATGAAAAGTGACAGTATTCCCATTTAGATCTGTATTTATCTTCCTCAAACTGGAGCTGGGTTTTTTATTTTATTTTTTTTTATTTTTTTAAGGGACCCTGGAATATGGAAAATATGGCAATAGTATAAAAATCTCTTATTAAAAGCCTTAAAAATATTGCAGCAGCGCTTATTTTGTCTTTATTAGACCGAAGACATGACGGTAATAAATATACGAATATATGAACAGTTGTGGTCTGATGTTTGAAAGATAGATAGTCTCTTGTATAGCGTGTAGACAAGCTTCCACCAATTGCTTTTCACATGAATATCCACCACGTGCAGAGAAGACTCATCTATGGGGATGCACTCACCAGAGCTTCACTTTAAACATGCCCTTTAATCAATCCTTAGTGTCAGCTCTCCTCCACTGCCAGCCTCCTTACAGTAGTTCACACACAGATTCCCCTCATATAAGACAAATAAGGTGCTCATAGCGTAATACAGTTTGGATAATAAACATGCTTTATTAAATGATTAAAGTCCCCTCCCCCTAGTACAAAATGCATACCAATAGTATGTACAAATGAAGCATTAAAAGTGCACTGTGCCTGTTATTCGTCCGCAGCGTCCGCCGAAACTAGCGCCAAATCACTGCTGTATAGAACAGCATACGACTTCCTGGTGCCTGGTTCCGCTGGATCGCTCGATGGGGCGCAAACGTCACTTCCGGTAGTAGGTCACGACCCTGACGCGTTTCGCCACTTCCTGACTTCGTCTGAGGGCCGACACCGGACCCTGGAATATGTCCTCAAAAATTGCAGACAGAGGGCAAGGGACTAGTAAGCAGATTTGCCTTTGGTCTCCCTGCAGCTTATCTTTTCCCCCTTATTGACTTATCATGCCTTCATCTGCACTGTGTCTCTGTATGGAAACAGCCATCTTGGCAGAGATAGGGCTTTGCCTCCTCATATCAGAACCTCCAGCAAGGAGAACAGTGAGCATCTCTGTAGTGACATCACCAAATCTCACTCCAAAATTTGTCTTAATGTCTCTGCAGAGCAGAAACAAGTAATCTGGAGCCAAGTGTGCTAAAAAGTCCTTGAAGGTTATATATTGGAACTGGAGGGGATTTTATTTTACATCGTGCTAAAACTGGAGTTTTATGTAAAAGGATCAGGTTTGTTTCACATATGTAGTGAGCAAGCAAGGTACAGAATAACTTCCTGAGAGCAAATTCTTTCCCGTTTTTTTTCCTTTTGTCTGTTTTGCACATTTGTTGATTCACATGCTGCCAAGCACGTAAAGTGGAGCTGGCAGTAATTGAACGTTACCTGGATAAAATAGTATGTCTGCTTGTCTTTAGGGCATTCTCAGAATTGTGAGGAGTCATGTAGGTGCTCGCCTTGTTGCTGGGGGCCCCAGGGGAGCACGACACGGGGAGCCATGGCTTGCACACATCATTAAACATCCTTTTGGAGACAAATTATGTCTTGGCTTACTGTATAAATCACGAGAGGGAATGAAGAAAATGAATCTCTTGCACATCACACAGATTTTAATCTCTACAAACCGGTGGAAGATTTAGTACGACACACTTTTTTAGGAAGTTGGTCTTCCTTTTTCAAGCGTTATCGGCCAAGACAAAACAGTGCCTCACTTGATTGTAGTAGAATCTCATTTATCAGTGTTTTTAAGAGAAACTGTCTGTCATGTAGCAAGCAACTATGGGAATCCTTTCTTCCTCCTATTGCAGTTTAAAAAGTCGATTGGTAAAAAAATAGCCCATTGAACAATGGGTACCATGGTGCAGCAGAGTACAGTGTGTCAGTGGCGGGCGACTGTTGTAGAGCGTAGCTGCTTATCAGAGCAATGTTTAGTGCGCAGGTGGTGGGAGTAGAAACAGGTTAGGTTGAGTGATGAATTGTTTTGTGAGCAGATGGGTGGGGGGGGGGGGGGGCATTGTACTGTGAGGAGGTGAGGTGTCCAGGAAGGGAAGTGCTGGAGGGGGGGGGGGGTGTTATGTACTATGAGCAGGGGGGGGTGAGGTTGCCAGAGGGGTGATGTGTTGGGGTGGGGGACTGGGAAGGATGTACTGTGAGCAGGAGATGAGGTGGCCAGTGAGGAATGTACCATGAACAGGAATGGGGTGGCCAGGGAGAGATGTACTGTAAGCAGTGGTGAGAACAGGGAGGGTTGTACTATGAGCAGAGGGTAAGGTGAGTGGGGAGGGATGCAGGAGATGAGGTGGCCAGTGAGGAATGTACCGTGAACAGGATTGAGGTGGCCAGGGAGGGATGTACTTTGAGCAGGAGTTGAGATGACTAGGGAGAAATGTATTGTGAGCAGGAGGGAAGATGACCAGAGAGTGTACTTTTAATGTGGTTATAAACCTCCAACATGAAATATGAACAGCATATCCCTCTATAGTGTGTACTTGTCTCAATTGAGAGGCCTAAGTGTTACTTTGTCTACTGCTTTGTTCCTCTGCTATCAGTATGAATCACTTCTCACAAGTTTTCCTAACACCAAGACAAAAATAGTGACGGGGTGGTGGTTGGGGGGGATTCACAGCCTCAGCTCTGCTTCTGTGAGCTGTGTGTAAGGGGGTGTGTTTCTTTCTTCCAATCATCTCTCAGAGCCCTCAGCACTTAGCTCTGCAGCGTGTAATTTCAGCTCTGTGCCCCCCACCCCTTTTTTTTCTCTAAACTCTCAGACAAGCTTTAAAAATACTGCACTTTGAACGGATGTAGAGAAGACTACAGATAAACCGGTACAAATTATGTGGGAGGATTTTTTAAATCTCTGTGCATCACCTGAGGCTATATGAAAGGGCTTACAACCATCAGATTGCAGTGGCCCTCTGAGCGGAACTTGGGCCCTCCTTCCCCGAAGCCTTCTGGGACACATCACAGGTCCCAGAAGACTGAGGGACCAATCGCAAAGCACAGCACAGTTCGCGCATGTGGAGTTGGAAGCCGGCTGTGAAACCACAAGGCTTCACCGCCTGTTTCCCTTAGTGCAGATGCCGGCACCTGCACCTAAAGCCGACTGAAGAATCGGCTCAGGTAAGGACATGGCTGGATCCAGGGACAGGTAAGTGTCCTTATATTAAAAGTCAGCAGCTACAGTATTTACAAAATATTGGAGTATTTCTATCAGGATGTTTTTTCCCTATGAGTGCTCTGGAGATGATGGTGAAAATGCAATAAACTATATTCAAGTATTGAAAGAATGTCATCTGCATGGGGTCCTACCACAACACAACGTCACCTGCTTAAAGGATAAGATCACCTTTCTGAATATGTTACACCCTTATCTAGGGTGTAATATGTTTAGCACCAGACCCCTCTCTCCCTGGCCCCCCCCCCCCCCCTTGTGGCAGCGAGCTGAGGGGATCTTCTCCCTGTTCTCGCTGCCACAATTTAAAGAGAGCGCGGCCGTGCGGGGCTCCTCCAACGTGGTCACGTCATTGATTCAAAGAACTACAAGTACCAACATCCTTTGCAGCTGTCGGCTTGTAGTTCTCAATAAACCACCACGGTGCTGTGGTAGTTCATTGATTCTCCATGTCAGTGTAAAACTGCCTGCCCATACGTTGTGCGGGCAGACGGCTTTCACTGACAGTCTGCAGGAGTCCTGCATGGCATCAACGATCTGCTGATTGCTGGTACAATGATTTTCTTCCAGGCTCCTAAAACAAAAAATAGTAAATGCTAATTTTTTTTACCTGCAAAAAAATGTGCATTTATTATTTCTTGTTAAAACGTATCTGTGACGGAACGTCCCTACACTCCTCTTGAGTGCGTTCGTCATATATCACTTCCTCTCAGTCTGGATATAGGTATAAGATATTCCAACCGCTCCCAAGCACCAAACGAGACAACACTTGCTTGGTGCCAACATGGACTGAAGATTTATTACAAAGATGACATTTATATACAGTAGAAGAGGAGATCCCCCCTCCTGCTCATATTATTCTAACAATACACTTGTAACAACTTAACATAAACTAATTAGCTAATTCCTTTAAGCAGCTGATGTGACTCAGGATTTCACTACAAGTCAGACTTGTGGTCACCGAGCTAAACACAGTTGATTATAAATTATCATAATTACCACCACAAGACATCTCATCACAATAGCAGGAGACCACCAGTAACAGACGGAGCGTCTCCTGCATTGTGCAGAGGACAATGGGATCAACTAACTCAATTAACATCTTGAGTTCATGACACTAGCATCAGAGTGTATGTCCCAACAGCATAAGACCACACACATTATATATATATATACACATATATACAGCATTGAATGTTCTCCTTCACCCTGTGCCCCTTAAAATCCAGGGCCCATGATCGGTGGGCAGGAGGCTCGTAGTTAGTCCTCTCAAAAAGCCCGTGTCCTGGCTAGGTCTGTCACATTTCTCCCCTTTCGGCAGGAGACTAACACAGGAGGAGACCCCAGACGGGTTGACTCCGAAGTTAGTCCATAGTTCCAGTCCTCTAATGCCTGTACCCACACAGTACCCCAAACAAATTGTTTCAAACAGAGCACTCACCCAGCCAACCTCTGCCTCTCTCATAGAACATATCCGCCGCTGGGGAGAGGCCTGGACTGGCCCTTCTCCCTGGAGTCTTTTCAGCCGCTGGAGAGAAGACAGGGTGACTGGGCTCACTCCATCATACTGTTGGGGATCTGGGCCGACCGCCCTGCATCCCTGGGGTATACAAGTGGGGACTGAAGTCCCATCCACCGATATCAGCTCAAGCTGCAGTTGTGAAGTGCAGATTGCATCCTCTCCTTGGGTCCTGAGCTGCTGCTCGGGAGTGACCACCACCTCCTCACCCTGGGCCTCCAGAACTGCCACAAGTGTGGGGCAGAGGTCTTGGACCCTCTGTCCGGTTGCCAGCACTTTAGCTGGGTTGGTGTCATCATTCTGGGGCGCCGTCTGCTGCTGGACAGTGTGACCTATTGCCCCAGCTTCTTGAAGCTGTAGAGACACTGTAGGTGCTAGGCAGAGGCCAGCGGTGCTCTGCCCTGTTGCCAGTGATTCAGCTGGGAGTAGCAGCTTCACTACATCAGCTTGTCGCCGGAGAGAGGGGCCAACTACCCCGGCTTCCTGGAACTCCACAGATACTGCTGTTGGTGCTGGGCAGAGCTCAGTGAAGTTTGGCCCTAATACCAGCTCTTCTGCTGGAGGCTCATCAGGCTGTTTTTCCTCAGCAGAAAAGTCTATCAAATCCCCAGTCTCTGTAACTGGTGTCTGGGGATATAGGTTCACCATCTCCTGTCCATGGAACCCAGAAGATGCTATCAGTGCTGAGCAGAGGTTGGCAGAGCTCTGGCCGGTTGTCAGCACTTCAGTTTCTGGGGTGGCAATTTCCAGATTTTCCACTGCCGATTCCCTGGCATGCTGCTGGACAGGCACATTCCTCCATCCAAGATCATCCCATGCAGAAACAGGATCATCAAGGTCAGTCAGCACTTGCTGCATCCGCCATAAGACCTCCGCATCCATAGCTGCAGGGGCAGGTTGGCAAAGCACACTGTTACTCTGCCACATTGCCGACTCTTCAGCCAGACCAGAGTTGTCCACTGGTATTTCCTGATAGTCCCAGGCAAAGGGAGCCCAGCCCTGGCGCTGAGCAGAGTCTAGCAGCCGTCTGTAGGCGATCTCCAGCTCCCATTCCTGATCGGCCAGAAACTCCAAATCTTTCAGTGCCCAGTGCACTTCCGAGATGTTCAGTAGCCCTTTTCTGAAATCCATGATTTCATCCAACCGCCACTCCAAATCACTCCCAAAGTTAGAGTCCCCTGTCAGCTTCACATACAACAGTCCCAGGCCGCCGTAGCTTAAGCCTTCCGTTGGGCTGTCATCTGCTATCCAAGGACATGCTTGGGATACATGCCACCGGAGGGCTCTGTAACTTTCATCCAGCTTCATCTCTGCCCAGATCAGCCTGCTTAATTCAGCTGTCTGCTCCTTGTGCGGTTTCTCTCCCAAAAACAGCACCCGCAATCCATACTGCGACCAGTACCTTTCCTGGGTGGAGGGGAGAACTTTTCCCTGGTGACGCCGCTCACAGGCTAGCGCTTCCTTCCAGAGTTCGCAGCGAATAGAATCAAACCATTCCAGCAGGACCTGCTCTGATACTGGTCCTCTGTGCTTTAGCTGCATCTCTCGCAACCTCCTCCTGAATTCCTCTTCCATGGCGGCTGGTATCTGTACCTCTCCTCCTCTCCTGCTATCCGGACCTTGGATCCAGGTGGAGGTTTGGATGTCCCAGACTGCAGGAAGTATGGTCCCACTGCTTGCCAACAATGTGACGGAACGTCCCTACACTCCTCTTGAGTGCGTTCGTCATATATCACTTCCTCTCAGTCTGGATATAGGTATAAGATATTCCAACCGCTCCCAAGCACCAAACGAGACAACACTTGCTTGGTGCCAACATGGACTGAAGATTTATTACAAAGATGACATTTATATACAGTAGAAGAGGAGATCCCCCCCTCCTGCTCATATTATTCTAACAATACACTTGTAACAACTTAACATAAACTAATTAGCTAATTCCTTTAAGCAGCTGATGTGACTCAGGATTTCACTACAAGTCAGACTTGTGGTCACCGAGCTAAACACAGTTGATTATAAATTATCATAATTACCACCACAAGACATCTCATCACAATAGCAGGAGACCACCAGTAACAGACGGAGCGTCTCCTGCATTGTGCAGAGGACAATGGGATCAACTAACTCAATTAACATCTTGAGTTCATGACACTAGCATCAGAGTGTATGTCCCAACAGCATAAGACCACACACATTATATATATATACACATATATACAGCATTGAATGTTCTCCTTCACCCTGTGCCCCTTAAAATCCAGGGCCCATGATCGGTGGGCAGGAGGCTCGTAGTTAGTCCTCTCAAAAAGCCCGTGTCCTGGCTAGGTCTGTCACAGTATCCTTTAACCTTGTTTTATGTATTTTGTTAAACGACAAAGCACATGTTTAGCGCTGGTTGTGTATGTGGATATAATTAATATTATATTTAATTATAGCTGCTTTTCTTATTATATGGGTTTACAAAACAATGTTGATTTTTTTTTTTTGGGCTACCTGGTTGTAGGGGATATACTATTTTCAAAAGAACGTTTCATTTGTCCAGGAAAAGAGATGGATTCCTTTAACTCCTGAAAGTAAAGATGTGGGAGCAGCTACTTGCATAAATCACAAGATAGCCACTTCTGCTTAGACAGTCTTTAGGACCTGAGAGGTTCACTTTAATTTGACAAAAGTCAAGTCTTTAGATGTGGGTCTCAGAATCGCCAGTCCATTAAAAAGATCCAAGGGCAATTATTCACACTTTTTTCCACATTTTTTTTCCCCTACAAAACTGCAGGTTCTTTTTTAAAACACACCTGTTTTAAAAGAGACATTTTAAAGTGGAGCGGAAACTGCTTGATCAATTTCTAAATAAATAACCTCTTGCCTAATTTCGACTTCTAGTCTGCAATGGGCAACACATCACAGGAGAGTGAGATTCTTTTCATGTTTGCACTAGAGATTGACAGCACAGATCCTGATGGCTGCTACCTTTTGGAAAGCAAGTCTGTGCAGTGATGTGCTTTTGACTGTAAGAATGAATGTGCTTAATGCACCTAATGTAATCTTCTAAGCTGAACAGGTAATAAAAATATTTGTTCTTTATTATCAGAAGCATATTTTCATTGGTGGCACCTGCCCATTGCGCTCTCATGAGATGCTTGCTAACTGGGCTTTTCACATGAATGCGCACAGAAGCAGTGGCGTAGGCATGATTTAAGGTGATTGTGACGCTCACACCTGAATCTGCTGGTTAAAACAAAATTTAAGATTTCTTGGCTACTGGAGCAGGCTTTTTCAAACTTTACCTATAATTCCCCAGCAGAGTGACCAGCTTGGCAGGGTGGGGGGTATCATTTAAAGAGCTGTCATCAAATTTGGCTGTTGATGGCTGAGACAGGAAAAATTTCGACTTCTAAAGGGTCAGTTTACCAAAAACATATTCTTTACAAATGGGAAGACTTTTTTTTTTTCCTTGTATTTTTCAAATCCAGCCCTCCACTCCAGTCTCGCTCTTTGTGCAAAATATGGGCAGACACGGGAACCGAGTTGCAAAGATCTTACTGTCATGTTTGCCAAGGAATGTTGAATGCCATTCTGGTGATCCAGCTTGGTGCCATCTACTGAAACCTGAAATATCTAGTGTAGTCCTCTTTGGGGAGGGGAGGATTGAGAAATGGCCCCCAAACGGGGAACTACACTAAACTAAACCTGTAGGTAAATATTAGAGTCAGAACTTTTGCGAAGTGGAAGAACTGGGATTAATAATAAATGTGTAAATGCCTCCACCCAGGACAGGGCCTCTGAACAGGAGAAAATCAACCTGTAATTGGGAACAGAGGAACTATTTCAACCAGCATATAACGTTAGCCATACATAAATAGATGCACACCAGTAGGGAAATCATAGAAGTTATTTTAAGAAAAGATTAATAACAGTGCACACATCCAACTTGTATCATCAGAATAGAGTCCTGGTGGAATTGTGCACATATGCTGGGGTAAATAAAGTTAATAATCAAGTTGCCTCTAGATAAATGTTGCAGCAAAGTCCAATTGTTGGGGCCCTTGAATATGATCATGATGTGGTATCCGTCCTGGTGTCAGAAACCTGTAGGCAAGATCAGCAATGATGGGGAGATCCTCCAGATGTTGTCCAACCAGCCTGGAACATAGCGTCTCTCCAGCAGAAACCGACTATTAGGCATGGCCTTTGTATGCAAAAGTTTTCGCTAACCTAACCCTAAAAGTAGCAAAGGAATTACAGACCAGAAGGAGCAGGATTAACTAAAACAGGAGCTACATATAAACTCTTTTGCAATAAACGGGTCCACCTACTAATATACTGGAAGGGGACCTCTACACACTTCTGGCTCTGTGCATGTGAGATAATAACAATAGGATATTGATGCTTCTGTCACCAGTCTTTTAATATATACAGTAAACTGTATGTGTGTGTGTGTGTGTGTGTGTATATATATATATATATATATATATATATATATATATATATATATATATATATATATATATATATTATACACACAGTGTGTGTCTATAAATCGTATACAGTATCTCACAAAAGTGAGTTCCCACCTTCACATTTTTGTAAAAATTTTATGTGTGAAACCACGAAAGTAATGACACTTTGCTACAATGTACAAAGTAGTGAGTCTATAGCTTGTATAACAGTGTAAATTTTCTGTCCCCTCAAAATATCTCAACACACAGCCATTAATGTCTAAACCGCTGGCAACAAAAGTGAGTACACCCTAAGTGAAAATGTCCAAATTGGGTCCAATTAGCCATTTTCCCTCCCAGTGTCATTTGACTCATTAGTGTTACAAGCTCTCAGGTGTGAATGGGGAGCAGGTGTTTTAAATTTTGGTGTTATCACTCTCGCTCTCTCCTAATGGTCATTTGAAGTTCAATATGGCACCTCATGATAAAGAACTCTGAGGATCTGAAAAAAAGAATTGTTGCTCTACATAAGAATGGGCTAGGCCAGTGATGGTGAACCAATGGCACCCCAGATGTTTTGGAACTACATTTCCCATGATGCTCACTTAACTACACTGCAGAGTGCATGAGCATCGTGGGAAATGTAGTTTCAAAACATCTGGGGTGCCAGGGTTCGCCATCACTGGCCTAGGCTAAAAGAAGATTGCCAAGATCCTAAAACTGAGCTGAAGCATGGTGGCCAAGACCATACAGCGGTTTAACAGGACAGGTTCCACTCAGAACAGGCCTCACCATGGTCGACCAAAGAAGTTGAGTGCACGTGCTTGGCGTCATATATCCATATTTTGGCTTTGGGAAATAGACGTATGATTGCTGCAGAGGTTGACGGGGTGGGGGGGTCAGCCTGTCAGTGCTCAGACCATACGGCGCACACTGCATCAAATTTGTTTGCGTGGCTGTTGTCCCAGAAGGAAGCCTCTTCTAAAGATGATGCACAAGAAACCCCTCAAACAGTTTGCTGAAGACAAGCAGACTGAGGACAGGGATTACTGGAACCATGTCCTGTGGTTTGATGAGACCAAGATAAACTTATTTGGTTCAGATAGTGTTAAGCGTGTGGGGTGGCAACCAAGTGAGGAGTACAAAAACAAGTGTGTCTTGCCTACAGTCAAGCATGGTGGTGGGATTGTCATGGTCTGGGGCTGTATGAGTGCTGCCAGCGCTGGGGAGCTACAGTTTATTGAGAGAACCATGAATGCCAACATGTACTGTGACATACTGAAGCATAACATGATCCCCTCCCTTTGAAGACTGGGCCGCAGGGCAGTATTCCAACATAATGACCCTAAACACACCTCCAAGATGACCACTGCCTTGCTAAAGAAGCTGAGGGTAAAGGTGATAGACTGGCCAAGCATGTCTCCAGACCTAAACCCTATTAATCATCTGTGGGGCATCCTCAAACGGAAGGTGGAGGAGCGCAAGGTCCCTAACATTCACCAGCTCCGTGATGTCATCATGGAAGAGTGGAAGAGGACTCCAGTGGCAACCTGTGAAGCTCTGGTGAACTCCATGCCCAAGAGGGATAAGGCAGTGCTGGAAAATAACGGTGGCCACATAAACTATTGACACTTTGGGCCCAATTTGGACATTTTCACTTAGGGGTGTACTCACTCACTTTTGTTGCCAGTGGTTTCGACATCAATGGCTGTGTGTTGAGTTATTTTGAGGGGACAGCACCGGTATGCAAGCTGTACACTCACTACTTTACATTGTTGAAAAATGTAATTTCTTCAGTGTTGTCACATGAAAAGATATATATATATATATATATATATATATATATATATATATATATATATATATATATATATATATATATATATATATATATATATATATATATATATATATATATATATATATATATATATATATTGTGACGATCCGGGGTGATTAGCTACAAGTGGTGCATGCGATTTTTCAGAAACGTGCCACTCAAGACTTGTGTTTTAGGGCATGGCAGCCCATTTTTATTTAAAGGAAACGAAAAAAGTTCAAATCAACAGAAATCTTCCCTCGCAGGGGGTTTCCACCATCACTGCATAACCAAACGATAGCCTCCTGGCTTACTCATTGTCAGCTTCGTGCTGCTTTAGTCGCAGGCTACACCTGCCTGCTTCAGACTGCCACCTCCTGTCTTAGGCTCCTGTCTCTATCTCCTGGAACTCTCCCAACCTCCTGGCCAGACTTCCTGTCTGCTGGGCGGAGCCGTCTCCAGGTCTGAGCACTGACTGCATTTCCTGGGATGTTTTTGAACCCAGCCCACAGGTGTGCAATTAGCATCCCTGCCAAAATCAGGCATGTGCTGCTTATATGCACCTGTGAGATGGGGCGCATCTCCACAATATATATATATATAATTATATTTATTACACACGCACACAAGCACTTGCCTAGTCATATCTGTATTCTGGTCTGGGTTCAGCACTAGCTCTCCCATTGACACCATTCATTTCTGCTAAATGGCTGCTAAACAGCTCTGTCGTATTAAGAACAGAGCCATTTACAAATGCAAACAGTTTGTGAGACTTGAGAATTATCCAGGTTTTTTACCTATTTACCTTGTTTCTTTAACAAGTTCCTGAGCTCAGTTCCTGTTCACATAAGCGTTCCCCCAGAACTACATCTGCCAAGAGCACTTTTGCTACACATACTGTGTGGGCAGGCTTTTGAGAGTCAAGAAAGCAGCACTGCTTTGCTGGTAAAGAAATCAATGGATGTATGTTGAGTGGGATAGAGAGTTGTGGGGATATGCATAGTTCTGTATTTCAGCAGGCAGTGCTGTCAACACTTTTCAGATTTCAGTGTTGTGTGTTGCAATGTGTTGGCATCCTACTACAGGAAGTTAAGAGCACAACAGGTTATTTTTGTTGTACTTTCATCATTTTAAATGGGATAAAACATGGTGAATTGTACATGTACAAGATGCCATTAATAAATAAATATATATATATATATATATATATATATATAATATATATATATATATATATATATATATATATATATATAATATATATATATATATAATATATATATATATATCCCTGACCTAGTCCTAAGATTTATCGACTGGTGCGCTTTACTTCCAAGAAAAATTCCTGAAAAAAATGTCTTATACCCGCCCTGACCTTAGAGTGAACCAATGTTGATATTTTAATCCAGGGAGTGTTCCTTTGCTCAATTTTTAAAGAGTCTTGAAAGGCCAATAGTGCTGTAATTGGTGTGCACAATCTCCCAGCTAATTGAAAAGATGTGTAGCACTTCAAGCGCCTTCGACAAGGCCAGGATTGTTCGCTAGCAGAACATAGGGCGGAGGTGCCTTTCTTCATATAGCCCCCCACCCAACAGTACTTCACATTTTTGGTAGGGTGGCAGTCTTTTATTCAGGTATTTGGACAACACTTGAAAGTCACTTCCAAGCCTTCCAAAGGTAAATGTGATTCAAGCAGCTCTGCAGTGTGTCACTCTGCAGGGGGCGGCGTTAGATTGCTGGGTGTTCAGCGACACCAAAAGATGTCTCATTGACTCATCATGAGCTATGGTGCCTACCACTATCTGGGTGTACTGTGTTTATTCTAGCTGAACTTGATTGTTTGTTCATCGAAAGGTAATAGGTATCGCTGAGACTGCAAGTTTATTAAGATAGATCCAAACCCAGTCACATATTACTTATATTTTTTAACAGGTTATTGAAACTTCAAAAACAATTTACAATCATTTCAAGTCTGCAGCTTTCATTAACCAGTTCAGCCCTGGAAGGATTTACCCCCTTCCTGACTAGAGCTTTTTTTGCGATTCGGCACTGCGTCGCTTTAGCTGACAATTGCGCGGCCGTGCAACGTTTTACCCAAACAAAATTGACCTTTTTTTTTCCCCTCACAAATAGAGCTTTCTTTTGGTGGTATTTGATCACCTCTGCGGTTTTTATTTTTTGCGCTATAAACAAAAAATGACGACTATTTAAAAAAAAAAAAGCAATTTTTTTTATTTTTTTGCTATAATAAATATCCCCAAAAAAAATAAAAAAAAACTAATTTCTTCCACAGTTTAGGCTGATATGTATTCTTCTGCATATTTTTGGTAAAAAAATCAGTGTATATTAATTGGTTTGTGTGAAAGTTATAGCGTCTACAAAATAGGGGATATTTGTGGCATTTTTATTATTTTTTTTTTTTTTTTTTTTTTTTTTTTTTTTACTAGTAATGGCGACGATCTGCAATTTTTATTTTTATTTTTTCCGGACTGCGACATTATTGCGGACAGATCGGACACTTTTGACACTATTTTGGGACCATTGACATTTATACAACGATCAGAGCTACAAATAGCCACTGATTACTGTATAAATGACACTGGCAGGAAAGGGGTTAAACACTGCTCCTGATGACAGGATGCTAGGCAGAATAGGGAAATTCCTTGTTTACATAGGCATCTCCCAGTTCTGCCTCTCGTCGACGCAGATACGGGCCGCTGGCGAACATCGAGTTTGTGGGATCGTGCGGCGCGTTCCCGATAGGTGGCAAATTCAAAGGGATGTACGGGTACGCCCTTTTGCCTGCCCATGCCATTCTGCTGACGTAAATCGGCGTGCGGCGGTTTGCAAGTGTTCAAAAGCATTTATAGTGATTCTGCCATGAAGATCCTTGCTTAGGCACTTCCTGTTATAGGGTGACAGCCCTTTGTCCCTGCCTGTCCCTGCCTGGACTTATCCCCTGTGGCTTTTCCCTCCAATCCATTCATTTTCCATAAACTAAAAGAGTTCTATGGTTTACATTATTAACATGCTCTGTTGTGTTTTTTTTTTTTTTTACAGATCTATGAGTTGGATGGTATTCCACTTATTCTGGATAACTGCAGTATAGATGACAACAACCCCTGTATCCTTTCCAGAGAAGTGTATAGAATTACTTTTTTTTTTTTTTAATTTTGTGTTTTTTTTTTTTTTTATCAGCACAAGGGAGATTTCTTACAGTCAATGTGATATGTCCATTGTACTGCTGGCTGCAGATTTAGTTGAAATCTTCCATCCTTCAACCAAACCCCCTTCCCACTCCTTATAATCTTCTGGTGCCATGGTGGTTAATAGAGCCAAGGGATCTGTCATATGCAGTAATCAACAGTGCCGACTATGCCCGCCCTTTCTGTCCCACAACCCACCTATTCATAGAAGCTGTAATATAGCTTCTATGAATGAAAAACAATCTATGAAAGGAGGTTGGGTGGATGAATGAAAGATCCACTTCCATTAATGGTTGTTTTTAGCATGCAGACTCGCATGACAAGTTGCACCCCATTTGTGGCAATGGAACCTTTCAAATTGCTGCGACGCAGAAAAAGGTCCCTGCACTATTTCTGTGCAATTTCAGTGCAACTTGCATTGACCTCTGTTAAATGAAGGCGCCCAGATGTCAGTAAGCCACATATGAAACCACACTGATTTCAATCAGCTTTGAAGTCGTACTGAAGTAGCATGACTTCAAAGCCGCACTGATGTAAACCAGGGCTTACAACTGTTTAGATAACACATCAGCACACAGGAAGTCTTGGTATTGTTGGGTTGACCATCTCATAGACTTGCATTGTGAGAAGCCGCAGTAAAACAATTTGTGTTCCCAAAAAGCAGGAATCCAAGAACGTGTAATGACCAATGTTACTATGCAATGATAAAATCTGTTTATGAAAAAAAAAATAGCTTGATATTATTAAATATAAAAAAAAAATATGTGCCCTTTGTTGCCTCATTTGAGCTGTAAAAGTACCTACACTGAAGATTTGAGATCTGTACTGTGCAGCTGGGGCCAAGTTTATAATCAGCGCATTTTATAGTTGAGGGAGGAGCTACTGCTAGATGGCATCTCAACTGTTTACAGAGCTGCAGAGGCTGGCTCAAACTTTACTTGCCTTTTGAATTTGGCTGTTTATTACAAGAAGTTACTGCAGAGGCAATCATCGAGTCCTGTTGTTTAAAATACTAGACATAAATGATGAATTTGCATATTTCCTGATGCTCTATTCCACAATTCCCCCCCCCCCCCCCCCCCCCCCGTGAAACTCCCGAAAAGGCTGTGCGAGGTAGCTCTAGCATACTTCTGTCTGGCAGCTGCCCATATAATTGTGGCCTAGGAAAACCTCTGAACAAAGCAAACCCGAATCCAGTTGCTCTGCTTTGCTTTACAACAATGGCATTTTGTTTTTTTGCCATGCCAGGAAAGACAATATAAGAACCCATTTTATTTCTGCTGTCTGTTTTGGCACTAAGATTGCAGAGCAAAGCAGGAAAAGCTTGTTATGAAGAAAAGGGTAAAAAAAAATAATAAATTCAGAATATTTTATTTTTTCAAGATGGGAATCCCTACAATATTCTGATTCTCGATTCTGTACTGTTATTATACTATATGTTATGTTAAAGGATTACTTTTGCATACTGGGACCATTTAAGTGACCTGATATTCTGGGAACACCTAATCCCAAGGTAGTGACTCTAGCAAATAAGGACTCTAAGCTCTACCCAGGCACTGTAAATATGCTGATGGGGAAATGCAGAAACAGCAAGGCGCGGGCAATTTTTGTTTCTTTATTTAAGCCTCTGTTGGGTTTTTACGCCTTACTTATCAACAATTCTATGTTTTCTCCAGAATGGAGATACACCATTCAGAGGGGCATGCCACTATGCTGTTTTAAAATACAAAATAAGGAGTTAAATCGGTATTCTAAAAAAACAAAAATGTATTATATTGCAGCTTACCAACCCTTAGATGGCACTCCAGGACCTTAATGTGCTGCTTCTTGAGCCACTCCTTTGTTGCCTTGGCCATGTGTTTTGGCTCATTGTCATGCTGGAATATCCATCCCAGACCCATTTTCAATGCCCTGGCTGAGGGAAGGAGGTTCTCACCCAAGATTTGACGTTACAAGGCCCTGTCCATCGTCCCTTTGATGCAGTGAAGTTGTCCTGTCCCCAAAACATAATGTTTCCACCTTTTTATGTAGGACAGTAGGGATGGTGTTCCTGTAGTTATAGGCAGCATTCCTCCTCCTCCTCCAAACACGGCGAGTTGAGTTGATGCCAAAGAGCTAGATTTTGGTCTCATCTGACCACAACACTTTCACACGGTTTTTCTCTGAATCCTTCAGATGTTCATTAGAAAACTTCAGATGGGCTTTCTTGAGCAGGGACAGTGGCGGTGCATCCATAAAGGGCGCAGAGGATGCGCCACCCCCTCTCTCCTGTCACCTCTCTTTCCACATAGATTCATGCATTACATGAACCTATCTATGGTCGTCGCTAGGGTTGTCCCGATACCAAGCATTTGCCCGAGTACTTGTACTCAGGCAAGTGCTCCGATGCTTCACCTGATACCTGGACAGTCAGGGTGATCGGTGCGGAGGGGGAGTTACAAGCACCGATCACCCTGTATAGATTTCAATAAAGCCTGACAGACGTTTGTCTGCTTCTCTCTCCCCCCCCCCCCCCCTTCAGTTGCTTTAGTGAAATCTACACAGCGATGATCAGTGCCTGTAACTGCCCCCAAAGCCGCACCGATCACCACTGACTGTCCCTGTATCCTCCAGTCCCCCTCTGTTCTGCTGCTGTCCCCCTCTGTTTTTCTCCGTGTCCCCCTCCGTTCTGCTGTCCCCCTTTGTTCTCCTCCATGTACCCCTCCGTTCTGCTGTCCCCCTCGGTTCTCCGTGTCCCTCTCCGTTCTGCTGTCCCTCTCTGTTCTCTTCTGTGTCCCCCTCCATGTCCCCCTCTGTTCTCCTTCGTGTCCACCTCCATTCTGCTGTCTCCCTCTGTTCTCCTCTGTGTCCCCCTCCGTTCTGCTGTCCCCCTCTGTTCTGCTGTCCTCCTCTGTCCCCCTCCGTTCTGCTGTCCTCCTCTGTCCCCCTCCGTTCTGCTGTCCTCCTCTGTCCCCCTCCGTTCTGCTGTCCTCCTCTGTCCCCCTCCGTTCTGCTGTCCTCCTCTGTCCCCCTCCGTTCTGCTGTCCTCCTCTGTCCCCCTCCGTTCTGCTGTCCTCCTCTGTCCCCCTCCGTTCTGCTGTCCTCCTCTGTCCCCCTCCGTTCTGCTGTCCTCCTCTGTCCCCCTCCGTTCTGCTGTCCTCCTCTGTCCCCCTCCGTTCTGCTGTCCTCCTCTGTCCCCCTCCGTTCTGCTGTCCCCCTCTGTCCCCCTCCGTTCTCCTCCATGTCCCCTCGATATTTCAGGATGGAGAGCGGAGGTAGGAGCCAGTAAATCTGGCTCCTTCCTTTTCTGAATGAACAGTCAGTGATAACTGACTCTGTCCATTCACATAACTGAAACATCATAATCTGTGTTTACGATGCTTCAGTTTATGAATGGAGAGGAGCCTCTGTCTCCTCTCCATTCATTTTCAGTGCAGCTGAGGCTGCTGAGAAGGGGACTAGGAAACGTGTCCTCAGTCCCTTTCCCTGTCTCAAAGGGGAGATGTCAGGAGCCCCCCCCACCCCTTAAAAAAAAGAAAGCATTGTAAAAAAATACATATCAAAATAAATTGTAAAAAAAATTATTCAAAAAACTACTGACACGCGTGCAACTGTCACATGACATTAAAAAAAGTATCGGTAATCGGTATCGGCGAGTATTTGAACAGTATTGGTACTTGTGCTTGGTCTTAAAGTGGTATCTGGACAACCGTAGTTGCCGCTGCCGTCCCCTATTCAGGTGTCCGGCCCCTTGTTGGGGACCAGGCACCTGAATGACAGCAGCTGTTTTTTAACACTGACCTGCCTCTCAGCCAATCAGGTGCTCGGGTCTGGTTACCTGTCACCTGATTGGCTGAAACAGGCGCTGCGATTGGACACCTGATAAATAGGACTGGAGACATCGAGGAGCATGGACATGGAGGACGCCACCGTGACCCGCTACGAGACAGGTAAGTCCCGACTGCCGGGCGATGCACACTGGCAGCATTTGATGGGGCAAAGTAGCAGCAATTGATGGGGCACAGTAGCAGAAATTGATGGGCACACTGGCAGCAATTGATGGGGCACAGTAGCGACAATTGATGGGCACACTGGCGGCAATTGATGGCAACACTGGCAGCAATTGATGGGGCGCAGTAGAGGCAATTGATGGGCACAGTGGCAGCAATTGATGGGCACAGTAGCTGCGTTTGGCACAGTGGCAGCAATTTATGGGTACAGTGGCTGCGTTTTGATGGGCACAGTGGCTGCGTTTGATGTTTTTTTTTTTTTTTTTTTCAGTTTGTTTGCGCCCCCCCCCGCCCCCCCCCCCCCCCAAAAAAAATTTTGAGCACCAGCCACCACTGCTGCAGGATTTCAGTCCTTCGCGATGTAGTGTGTTTTCTTGGTGACTATGATCCCAGTTGTTTTCTTGGTGACTATGATCCCAGCTGCCTTGAGATCATTGACAAGAGTTTCCCATGTAATTCTGGGCTGATTCCTCACCATTCTCATGATCATTGAAACTCCACGAGGTGAGATCTTGCATGGAGCCCCAGACCGAGGGAGATTGTCAGTTATTTTATGTTTCTTCCATTTGTGAATAATCACACCAACTGTTGTCACCCTCTCACCAAGCTGCTTGGCGATTGGTTTTGTTGCCCATTCCAGCCTTGCATAGGTCTACAATCTTGTCCCTGACACCCTTGGACAGCTCTTTGGTCTTGGCCATGGTAGAGAGATTGGAATTGGAAAACATGTCGAATAAATGAATGATTTGTATAGCGCTGCAACTGCAAACTGAATCGCCTCAAGGCGCTTGTCTGCTCTTGTTGTGATGCCATGTTTAGAAGAGGTGGGTCTTGAGTTTTTTCCTGAAGGCCTAAAGGTTTTCTTCCAAGCGGATGTTGTTTGGTAGAGCATTCCATAGCCGAGGTCCCTGTACTGCGAATCTTCGTTCTCCCTTCGATTTGTAGCGGGCTTTGGGGATGCAAAGGCGATTTTGGTTTGTTGATCGAAGGCTGCGATTTTTGTATGTATTTTTCTATTTTCTCACAAAGGTATTGAGGCACATTTCCTTGTGTACATTTGTGGGTGAGGCAGAGGGTCTTCAATGTGATCCTGTCTTTTACCTTGAGCCAATGGAGGGTCCTTAGGGATGGGGAGATGTATTCCCAAAGTTTCTTTCCAGTGACTAATCTCGCTGCTGTGTTTTGGACAATTTGAAGGCGCGCAATCTGGTAATCCGGTAATCCTATGTAGAGGGAGTTTGCGTAGTCGAGACGCGAATTGATGATCGTTCCTACTACTACCGCTTTTTCCTTTTCCGGGATGAAGGGGATGAGTCTGCGTAGCAGGCGGAGGAGATGGTGGGATCCGCTGATTACGGATCTTATTTGTGCCTCCATGGTCATCTCTGAATTAAAGATTACTCCAAGGCTTTTGGCTTTGTTGCTTGGAAGGATGGTCTGTCCCAGGATGGTTGGTGGTGTCCAAGGGGTCTTCGTCTTTTTCCTTTGGTTTGCGTCGAGGAGCAGTAGTTCAGTTTTTGATCCATTTAGTTTGAGGGAGCTAGTGGTCATCCAGTCATCTATCAATGTGAGACATTTTCCTAGATGAGAGACAAAGAAGAAAGAGAAGTGAAGGGGGGAAATTAGGGAAGTAAACAAGAGGTTAAGCCAGAGGAGAGTGAGACGAGAAGAGAGCGAAAGAGAGCAGAAGAGGACAGACGAGGAAGAAAGAGGATGAGGGAAAAAACGAAACAAAGAAAGAAGAGAAGAAGAAGAATAAGGAAGGGCGAGCGAGCGAGAATGACTAGGCAAACAGGCGCAACCTGTAAAGACAAGCAGAGCTAGAAGGAAAAGGAGGAGGATAACAGCAGGTAGAAGAAACGAAAAAAAAAGAGCAGAAGACGAACAAGAAAGAAGAGATAGGAAAAACCAGGACGAAATAAGATGGATAGGCGAGAGAGAAAAGAAGCCAAGCTTAATTGCAGTAGAGTAAGAGAAATTGCGGACAAAGAGGGAAAGAGCACTGGAAGTAAGAAGGGAAAAGGGAATTGGAGGATAGTCGCGGCTAGACGAGCAGCATAAAGCGGAAGAACTAAAGAGAACAACGAAGAGAGTATGTAATATTGAGACGGGGATTAGAGAAAGCGGGGAAAAGGAGAGTTCCTGGTACTGGTCTTTTTGTCCAGTGATCCGGAAATACAGAGTTCCTGGTACTGGTCTTTTTGTCCAGTGATCCGGAAATACAGTTGAGTGTCGTCCGCGTATGAGTGGTAGCATAGATCCGATTTGTTAATAATTTTGAAGAGTGGCCGGATGTAAATGTTGAACAGTACTGGTGACAATGGTGATCCTTGAGGGACTCCATAAGTAATTGCCCGGGTTTCTGAAGTGAAGGCTCCTAGTTTCACTGTCTGTGACCGGTTTCCCAAGAAGGATGGGAACCATGGCAGATCTCCATCTGTAACTCCTGCCACTTCCTTGAGGCGGCTGAGAAGAGTGTTGTGGTCCACTGTGTCGAACGCTGCACTAAGGTCCAGCAATACCAGAAGACACGAATCTCCATCATCCGCTGCTTCTAGGGCGTCATCCCATATTTTCAGAAGTGCCGTTTCTGTGTCATGGCCTGGGCGGAAGCCTGACTGTAGTGGGTCCAAGAGCTTGTGTGTGTGAAGTTGAAGCTGTTGTACTACTGCTTTCGCCATGATCTTGGAAATGGTGTTCAGGCTTGTTACCGGTCTGCGATTGTTCGGATCTTTGGGGTCGAGGTTGGGTTTCTTTAGCAATGGTTTGATGATGCCTTGCTTGAGGGAATTCGGAACCAATCCTTCTTTGAACGACTGATTTACTAGGTGTGTAATAGCGGGGGCCAGAATGTCGGAGCATTCTTTCAAAAGTTTTGTGGGGATGATGTTGTTTGGCGATGTGCTGTCTCGGAGGCTCTTGATGACATTTTTGGTTTCATCCGTGGTGATCGGGGTAAGCGAAAAATGTGGTGCTTGTGCGCTGTGGATGTAAAATTCCTTACCTGGATTGGGTTGAGTAGAGTTGGTGTTTTTTTTTTTTGTTGAATTATTTTCTGAATGTTGTCTATTTTGTTAATGAAAAAATCGGATAACTTGTTGCAGTATTCTTGAGTTTCGTTTCCTAGAGGCTCAAGGCAGGTGGGGTTCATAGTCTGGGCGACTAGTTTGAAAAGTTTCCGTGGTCAGTTTAAGGCTTTATGCACACATGAAATCACAGCCTATTGCCGGCAACGGCATTGTCCCAACCGACTTTGCGGCACCGCACCGATTTTTCCAAAAGTAGTTTCTGTACTACTTTTGGCGACTTTGGGGGCGATTTTCAATAGACATCTGTGCATGAACTTGCACAGATGTCTTTCAAATCATCCCCGAACTTACACTGAAATGCGGGTTTGAAATTGTGCAAGCTCTGCTCAACTCGCACGATTTCACACCCGTGTTCAGTGTGAACATACCCTAATGGTCCGTACACACGATCCGAAAATCGGATTAAAAATACCACTTTCTACGCAATCGTACGATAATCGGATCGCTAGTACAGAGCCTTCGAGAGCCGATCACGACAGTTCATCCGATATTATCCGACCAGACAAACACAAAAAAAATTCTCGGACGATTTTCATTTAATCAGTACAGTTGTCTTCTGAAAATTCAATACAAATACACTACAACACATAACATAACTTCCGATTTTTTTTTTTTTTTTTTATTCTGTCGTACGAGAATTTTCGTTACTTTAGTAAACTCTTCAGGTTCGATATACGACTAGCATACAAAAAAAACGCACGATCTGTTGTCCAATTTTCCGATCGTGTGTATGGGGCATTGGAGAGTGCTCCTAATATCAGCTCATTACCTGTATAGAAGACACCTGGGAGCCAAAAATCTTGCTGACTGATGGGGGATCAAATACTTATTTCACTCATTAAAATGCAAATCAATTTATAACTTTTTTTAAATGTGTTTTTCTGGATATTTTTGTTGTTAATCTGTCTCTCCCTGTTAAAATAAACCTACCATTTAAAATTATAGAGTAGACTGATCATTTTTGTAGGGTTGCACCAATGCGAGTATATACTACTTATACTCGTGCAAATGCTCCGATGCTTGACCTGATACTTAGGGAGCCTCAGGGGTGATCAGTGCAGCGGTGGGGGGATTTTCAAGCACTGATCTCCCTGTTTAGCTTTTCTGACAGCAGCTTCTCCTCCTCTCCCTCCTGCGGGTGGTCCGCCCATGTCCTCCTTCGGTTTCCCCTGGATACTTCTTCGATCCCCCCTGTTCTCCTCCGGGTCCCCCTGTGTCCTCTCCGACTCCTGCACCGGTCTCCCCCTGCCCCGGATCTTTCAGGATGTATAGCGGAGGAAGGAGCCTGTAAATTTGTAATTTACCGGCTCCTTCCTTTTCCAAATGATCAGTCAGTGCTCACTGCCTCTGTCCATGCATCATAACTGAAACATCGTAACCTGTGTTTACAATGCTTCAGTTTATGAATGGAGAGGAGCCTCTGTTTCCTGTTCATTCATTTGCCGCAGAGAAAGGGGCTGTGTAATCTGTGCTCTCTGTCATTTTCCCTGTCTCAAAGGGGAGATAAAAAGGGCTGAAAAAAATAATAATATAAATATTTCAAAGTTAAATTGTAAAAAAAAAAAAAAACTCGCTCTTGCTCTCTCTCTCGTTAAGATAAAGTATTCCCTTACACTGCAATATATTACATGTTTGGTTTTAAGTTTAATAACGCTTTAACTCTGAATATCATACAATTTAAAGCATAGCAATATGCAGTGTGTCACTTTTGCATATGAGTTGACATTGGCATGCTGGGTAACGGTTTTAAATGTATGTGTGCAATACTGATTAAAGAGTCATGTTGTATTTCTGCATATAGTTTCATGGTGCTCTGCCTGGTGTATCCTCATTCTAGAAAGAATATAGATTTATTTATTTTTTGATCACTGTAATTATACGCTGTTCTGTACCATCTGTTCAAATTGTAATTTCTTCTGATCTTTTAGATGGAAACATTGCCCTTTTCTTTGCTGTAACTTCTTTTTGGATTTTGGAGCGTGCCTGAGGAAATGTGTGTCCATTTTTGAGGTCCGGTGCCTGTTTTTGGATAGGAAGACCTGACTCACAATTGGTCTTTCATTTCATCCCAATGGTGTTCAGTAGAGTTGAGGTCAGGGCTCTGTGCAGGACACCAGAGTTCCTCCACACCAAACGCATCTGACCATGTCTCTATGTAGCTTGCCTTGTACACAGGGGTACAATTGTGCTCAAACAAATAAGGGTCTTCCCCAGACAAGTTGAAGTGACAAGTTTTATCTAAAATGCCTTTGTAACCTGTAGCATTAAAGGCATCCTTTATTTGAGACACCTGACATTTGGAGGGGTTCTTTTGACCATATAATGCACAACTGACTGACTCTGAAGCCAAACTTAGGAGTGCTATTTCTCTTCCATTAAACTGTTGTCTTGCATATGGATTGCCTCATTTTGTGTATGTTCTGCATGATGGAGAATCTAGCTTTGCAGTTTTGTAGACTGGGGAATTCTTGTACACTCATCTGGCCACAGGAGTCTCTAAGAGAATTAGAAGATCCAATATCTGGTATGCCAACAGTCTTACAGAACTGACATTTTGGTTTAGAGAGGAGTTGGCATTTAACGTTTTTGGATCCAGTCTAGTGTCAGACTCACTTTCTTGAATAGATTATTTTGTCTGATCAGCCCATCTTCCAGAAGCCATAGAAGTTCTTGGTTGAAGCAGTAACCACACAGAGCGGCCACCTTCTAAGACCAGCGTGGGGACCTCTTTAGTTTGTTGGTTTATTAAATTTGCAAGCTCACTCTGTAAATCTGTGACTTACATACTGTATGTGTTATACAACATATAGATATCTTGCATCTGTGTGATGCCCACACAGAGGTTAGTCTGGCCTCCCCTTTGGGTGGTCTGGTCACCACATCTGCATGCTCTACATCACTATGGTATACCACATCAGAGGTGTACCGAGGCCTAATATGTATCATTTCTGTCACCACACTGTAAAAAAAAAAATGTAGGATGGGTCATTCAACTTAGCGGGAGATGACATCTGCAGCACTGTTCATTAACTCCTGCTTGGTACTTTCGAGAGCCGTATCCTGAATTCATCCTGAACATGTGAAAAGTTATTTTTACAATTGTATTTAAAGAACTGTTCCAACCAAAACATATTATTTTCATATTTCATAGTAATAGATCAGGCTTTAAATATGGCTGGAGCTTCAGTGCTGTTGGGGACCTCAGCGGGGAGATCTCACCCACTGGCCAGGTGGTTCTTCATTTATGGCAAATCTACTAGTGGATGCTTGTGGTGACAGCCTGCTGAGCTGAAACTCCACTACTAGCCTGTCGGGTCTGTTTTTGGGGCTGAGACTTTTGATTCCTTTTAAGCCACAAAACCATAACCTGTCTGGTTATACTTTCTTGTTGCTTCCGAAGCCCTACTTTTTATAAAGCTATGGTGTCAACGCACTGCACTGATAACCAGCAAGCCTGAAACGGCTGTATTCAGTTTGTAATGCATGGCTCTGTACTTTCTGGATGTATCGTTAGTCCAGAAGCAAAAAGGAACGATTTGCATGGCTCTATGCATTATTCTAAAATGAGGAATATACATCTTAGTGTTTGGATTTGTTATGGAAGGGAGACATGTAGATACCTTATTCTTTTCAAGAAGGTTTTACTGTGCTATGCAGTGATTTAGTGGGAGGCTTTTTGGATACTTTTAACCCACACCCCACCATAACTTAGTTATATTTTCTCACAAAAATAAAACTGGCATCCCCTGCTTCCCTAGAGATGTGAATCCAGACTTGTAATTAATACTGTAATGTCGCGTACACACGGTCGGAATTCTCGTCGGAAAAAGCTCTGATGGTTTTCCCGTCGGAATTCCGACAGAATTTCACACTCAAACTGTCTTGCCTACACACGGTCACACCAAATTCCCACGGTCTGTAACACGGCGGCATAAAACACGTTCGACAGCACTATAGAAGGGAAGTTTAATGCTTCCGAGCATGCGTCGGAATTTTACGTGTCGGAATTGCATACACACGATTGGAAAATCCGATAGAAAGGTTTTTCCGTCGGAAAAATTGAGAACCGGTTCTCAATCCAAAGTCCGTCGGAAATTCCGACAGAAAAAAAACGATGGGCATACACACGGTCGGAAAATCCGTTGAAAAGCTCCCATCGGACTGTTTCCATCGGAAATTCCGACCGTGTGTACGCCGCATAACAGTGCCAGATTTGTAATTATTAATACTGTAACCAAGGGTCATATTTTTTATTAAGACATCTATCTAACCAATGCCCACATTTTTTATTAATTGATTATTAATGTTCTATCTCTTAATTTCTCGTACACCGACATGTTAACCTGCGCCTGCGTGGTATACACTTCACTCCCAGCTGTTTAGCTTCTGCAAATTTCGGGAGATCCCTAGTCCTTTGTACTGCGCAAGTGCTGCGCCTGCGCAGTACAGGAGGGTCCTTATCCGCCGGGTGGACCTTTCTCGGCAGAACACCGGCATTCACATTACTAGCTTCCTTCCTAATGCCAGAAAAAAAGCCACACCTTGCTTGCCTTATTTTTCAAGTTGGCAGGTTTTCTGGGTAGCTCATTTGCAGAATGAGGACTTGGAGCTCAGGAGGCACAAACGTTTTCACTATGATATATTTGCACCTATTTACAGTATGGTCTTGCAAGTGTTTGTTGCTTTTTTTTTGGGCTGAATCGGGCATTGTTCTATCCAGATTGGCTTCTCTTTCCATTTATCCAGTGTTAAACTAAAAACCTACACCCTTGCCATGTACTGATTCGTATCATTCAATACAGCTTCTTTTGCAGCCCACTCTTAAAGCTGAACTCCCAGGATAAGCAAATTTTGTCTAAATTCAAGGGGTATTCTTACTTGCCTCTTAGCGTGCTTTGTGTATTTCTTCCAGATCTGTGCAGTAATCCAGTTTGAAACTTTCCCTCTGTGCAGGAGCTTCCTGTAATAAAGACCGGTCAGTGCTGCGCTCTTGTGCAGGGTGACTGGTCTTGTCTCCGCCCCCTATAGTGTTCTACAGGCAGCCTGTAGTAGGTGGAGTTTGGAGCCGCACCCACAGCTTTGCTTTCTGCACAGGTTATATACAGCACAGTGAAGATACCCCTACTACTTTTGCAAGGTAAAATCTGGGTGTGCACATGAAGTAGGTGCACACAATGGATTTGTATGCTTGGTGGCTTTTAAAGATATATATTCTATATTTCCTGCCCAGCGTTTAGCTTTAAAGAACAAAAATACAATGTTCTATGATATTTTCAATGAGTTTAATGGCATTTTCTGCCATGACTACAATTCTCCTTTAGTAACTGAAGCCCATTGTGTCTTGGGGCCTACCTGCAAAACAACCATTAGCTCTTTACAATAAATGCTTCTTCTCAAGTTTTCGCCTAAGATCAAGTGATGTGTCAGTTATGATTGGTGTGCAGCAGAAGAAACCTACTGTTCTTCCTACTTTATGGCAGGGAGTACAGGACTGGTATGATGTGCTTTCAATGGATTCCTCTCCAGAATAGGGGGGAATCCATAATATCCACCAAAAAATGTGGGAGAAGGGGAATACTGCTCAAGGTTCTGTGTACTTCCTGATAAGGATGTGGTTTTACCTGGGGTGGTCAGAGGCTGGGAAGGCAGAGAACCCATGGTGCTTCTGCCCAGTGGGTTGGCATCCCAGGGGCACTGGATGTCACTGCTTGTCGCTGCATTGCAGCACAACACACTGTGCTGCTGTGTGGAGACATACATGCAGTGTCCCTATGTGACACTTCAGATAAAGTTTCAGGACAAAATTAAGCAGCACGGTTCATGAATATGCACATTGCTCAAATTCCAGCCAAAGCTGACACTGACAGCTGCCCACATGGTGAAATGCTGCGATTTACCATGAGGGCTGGGGGAACCTAGCTTAAGTCAACAAAAACAGAGGGCACATGTTCTTTGGGCATGTCCAAAGGTTGGGGAGAGGCTCTGTAGCCTTCAGGTCTTTTTCCTCCCACAATGAGTCTCTCCTTCCAAGTACTTGGGGGATCAGGTTCAGCTGTTCCCTAAGGACTGGGGTCTGGAAGGCTTGAGTTTGGTGGACCAGAGTACCTTGCCCCCGTCCAAAGCCATGTGTCCTAAGGCTAATATATGAATTATGAGGCCCTTCCTCTTTTGAGGAGCAACACAGCACCCCTCGTGAAATATTTTGTGTTTGGTTTTCCAGCTTGTGCTTTTTTTTATTTAGTAGGGATAACCTCCAGGTAAGAGGCACCTGCTCTTTTTATGGAGAAGCTCTAACATTTTAAGAACCCTCAACAGAAAGCATTCAACATATTGTTAAATTACAGTCTCTGCTTTGGCCATACTGAAAATACAAACCTCTCGCTTTGCCAGATTATGTCTGGTATGTGTGTGATGTGGCTGGCCGTTCACTCTATTCTTTATGAGGCCACCAAATGACTTTCAAACTGAACCACAGCCTGGGCTGGAAGTCCTCAATGTACAGTTCTGGTTAGCTATTCATTAAACATTGTTTTCATCCCCAAATTGACTTTATTATAAGACAAAACCATAGAATGGGCTCTGCTCTCTCTCTGGATCTCCTGATCCTCTGTCATAAGGAATATTTATGTTGTCTTTTAGTCATTTGTGCCGTAGCTGTTTACCCAGGTTTTTTATGAAGTGCAGAGCAAGTCACTTCTGTGCCACTTTAGATACACGTGAATGCTTTCACAGACTGTTAAATGGAAAAAACGAAATCTGTGTTTCTGAGAAGTCTGAGTGTGCTAAAATAGATGTAAACCCTGACTAAATGACATTTACACAGATCAAGCATAACTTTATGAACATTCACCTATTATTGAGTAGGTCCCCCTTTTGCCACCAAAACAGCCCTGTCCAGCATGACATGGGTCCAGCTGGAACTCTGCTTTTAAATAAAATGCACGTGAATGGCAGGACGCAAGGTTTCCCAGCATAATATTACTCAAAGCATCGCACTGCCTCACACTTGCCCTAGTCTCATACTGCATCCTGGTAACATCTCTTCCCCATAAGGTAAAATAAAATGTGATTCATCAGACCAGACCATCTTACTATGTGGTCCAATTCTGATACTCACTTGCCATTGTAAGCGCAGCCCCATACGCAACAAACTGCAATGCCCATTTTTTTCTGTTTTTAACAGATCAACTTCAGGGGCAGCATGTTTACTTGCTTCCTAATATATCCCACCCAATTTCAGATGCCATTGTAACAAGATAATTAGTGTTATTATTTTAACCTGTCAGCCTTCAAAAAGTTATGGCTGATCGGTGCAGTTTGCTAGTGAATGTGTATCATAAGCAGTTGTCATTTTTTTTTTAATATACTTTGTTGCATATCAGTCCTGCTTATGTTATTATTATGTTGTTAATGTCATTTCATTGGCTATACGCATTGCATAGGCATTGGCAAATTGTCACCACTTGGAGACCTGCACTGAGAAGTCCTATGGGATGTAACTGCAATAAGTGAATGCAAAGAAACCACAGGAGATCATTAGCACTGAGATACAACAAAGGCTAAAAAAAAGTGAAACCGTGTTTTATTTAATTTTTTCACTAATAAATGTTTATGTGCCACTGTAATTCAAGAACAGGTACACAACGGCCAGTTCTACTTATAACCTACCCTCTTAGAATGTGATTTTGTATGCTTTTTAAGTGTCAGCTACTTTACTAAAATGTTGCTTTAGAGTATTCTTGGTACATATTAACTCATTAGTAATGCAGAGTTCTCCTCTAAATACTGTGTATCCCAGCTAGCTGGGGGTCCTCTGTCCCTCTCTTTTGTGAACTTGAGAGGCTACCCTGTTGAATTGTTGATCAGTATTAGTTACGGGTTCCATTCTTAGACTTCATCCCTTCGGCCTTTTTTAATTCATGTGAACAGATAAGACCTAGGCAGGCAACACAAAAAGCATTCAATCCTTTTGTAGAGTGGAGAGTCTCTGCTGAATACAGTCCAGTGTATAATCTCGAAGCTAAACTCGTTGTAATCCACTTGTTGTGGGACTTCAGGAACGTGAAGTGTCCTGGCGGAGAGGACTCTGTGTACACCGTTTGTTCTCCACTTGCAGATCTATTTGTGGGGAGTCACGCGTAACAATGGGCGAGGGTTTTGGTCCATCACCGATCGTCGACCAGCTTTGCGCTAAGTGTGCCAAAAGCCAAGAAACCTTTCTTTTTTTTCCCTTTTTTTTTTTTTTATGACAACAGTGAGGGATGGATGTGTGTTCGGATACAAGGGATGAGTGGTGTTAGGGAGGAATAGCTGTTTATTTTCAATTAATTCTCTTCTCACAGCCTGGGACTCGCTCACTTTCCATTTTCACCTATCAAGTGGCTTGTTTCTCTGCCTCAATGACTTGTTTGTTAAATTTTTCTTTTGCAAGCCTTTCTAGAAAACGTTTACAATGTCATTTCTTGCGCCTGATGAAACAAAAACGGTAATTTTGAGTACGTTTTGCGTTATTTGAGTATTTTTATATTTAGTGTGAAATTCCTGTCTTTACCTGCTTGCTGGTCCTCAGTGACACAACAAGAAATCTATCTGAAGTGAGGGGAAATCCCTTCTTAAGCTGGCTATAGATGGATCAAATCTCTGCCAGTTCAGCAGGGAACGGGCAAGATTCGATCCATCTATGGGCAGGCTGATTGGACAACTTGGGTACAATTATCATGTCATATTTATAGCATGCAGTTATTGCCAGTGGCTGCAGGAAAAAAAAAATCCCATAATCGATGGCCTGCTTTTAAACCCTGAGAGTTCAGTTAGCCTTATAAATAGTCTGATGTTAGTCAGATCTGAAATGGCCCTAACAAAGAGGGACAGTAAAGCAGTGCAGTTTTACAAATTTTGTAAGCAGAACCTCCCATATGTAAAAGCTCAAATATGGCTACCCCTAGGTTTGTTTTTAATATTATATACATTAAAGAAACTGGCAAACATGGGGCAAAAAGAGTAGTCACTAACATTGTACATAGGCTCCCTGCAGCTGAACTTTTCTCCATTATTGGCTTACTATACTTCCTTCTGAAGAGAAACCACAGTTTCCCAGCAGATTGCAAGGCTGCCACATGGGCTTCTGTTGACATGTTTAAGTTTTACCAGGCAGATATCCAAGCCTCCTCTGGTGCTAGTTTCAGGTGTAAGGTTTTTTCGCTTGCTGTGTTCCCCACCCTTCAGGTGGATTGCTTTTAGATGTCCTAGCAGTTAAAGAGTAACACTGTGTCCTGTGATGTAAGATTAAGGAAAATCGATTTTTGACATACCTGTAAAATCATTTTCTTGGAGTGCATCATGGGATTACAGGTCCCTCTCTGTTTTCTATGATTCACTTCTTAGGACTTGCTAACAAAACTGAGGCATGCTGGGTGTGGAAGGGGTTACACTAGGCTGTCCTTTAAAACTTTGTTTGCCAGTATCCAAATCATCTGAAGGTGGAAGTATAACCCAGTAGTCCAACACTAATTATGTGTCCTTTGATGTACCATTGTGAAAATCCATGAATTTACTAATAATTATAATTACATAGTTGGGTGTGCTGCATACACATGCGCTGAAGAGGAACATACTAAAAGGAGAAGAGAAGCAGAAGATGACCTTATCAGTCTTTTGATTCTCCTTCACTGTCCAATCATAGACTTGGGGCAGAGCTGTGTAAATCTCAGGACTTGATGGACATAAATACAAATACTTTGGAATGTTAAATTGCTCCCATAATTTTCTTTCCAACTGTTTGCCTAGAGTTCAGCTTTTAAGCAAACCTACTGTTATGGGTAAAAGGGGGAAGTATGTAGGTAGGCTTTCACTAGCCAGTCAGAAATGGGGAACGTAATGCTGTCTGCAGAATTGCAAACTTTGGATTACGTTTTCCGTCTCCTGATGCTATGCAGCTATATAGCACTGCAGGGGCTGATGGTTAACAAGAGGCTGTGCTTCTAGCAGCTAAAACATTTCCTTAATTATTTAATCTGTTTGTCTGCTTGGAGTTGCCTTTTACAAAAGGAGAACTTACAAGGTCAATGTGACTTTAAAAGTAGATGACATTAAGCTATGGAAAATAGGGGGGCTTAACCACAGGCTTCATCTGATGCATAGGACAAATCACACAATGTACCCACTCATAGGAAACATCAGGAGCCCGTCCACCACACAATAACAGGAGGCGTGCTTGTGAAGTGAGGAAAATATCCATTTTTATGAAGAGGCCGTATCCAACAATAACAAAATAAATAGACAAAATAATTAGAGGGAGAGGAAAACGTTCAGGCTGTATTTTTAGATCTTTGTTCTTCCAATATGTATATCAAATTTATGCGGCAGCTTCTAACCAACCTGAAATTAAAGGGAAACGCTTGTGCCCCCCGCTGGGCTGTTTTGTCTCTGTCAGGTCCCCATTAGGGGAAATGGTGCTGAATATTTTTAAAAGAAGGAAACAAGAACGGAGCCCATTTTGATGTGCGGGTTGAATTAGGATAAAGGGAAGCTATAGTATTTATCTAATATGCAATGCTCCAAATAAATTAAAGGAACACTTTTTAATCGGAGTATAGCATCAAATCCGTTAAACTCTTGGAATATTGATCTGGTCAGTTAAGTAGCAGAGGGGGTTGTTAATCAGTTTCAGCTGCTTTGGCGTTAATGAAATTAACATCGGGTGCACTAGATGGGCAACAATAAGATGACCTCCATAATAGGAATGTTTTTACAGGTGGAGGCCATGGACATTTTTTTCCCTACCCCTCATTTCTGACAGTTTTTCACTAGTTTTGCATTTGGCTAGGGTCAGTGTTTCTACTGGTAGCATGAGGCGATACCTGGACCCTATAGAGGTTGCACAGGCAGTCCAACTCCTCCAGGATGGCACATCAATATGTGCCATTGCCATTGCCAGAATGTTTGCTGTGTCTCCCAGCACAGTCTCGGAGAGCATGGAGGAGATTCCAGGAGACATGCAGTTACTCTAGGAGAGCTGGACAGGGCCGTTGATGGTCCTTAACCCATCAGCAGGAACGGTATCTGCTCCTTTGTGCAAGGAGGAACAGGATGAGCACTGCCAGAGCCCTATAAAATGACCTCCAGAAGGCCACTGGTGTGAATGTCTCTGACCAAACAATCAGAAACAGACCTCATGATGATGTGCTGAAGGCCCAACGTCCTCTAGTGGGCCCTGTGCTCACTGCCTGGCACAGTCGACCTCTATTGGCATCTGCCATTGAACACCCAGGAAAAGCACTGGAGCCCTGTGCTTTTCACAGAAGAGAGCAGGTTCACCCTGAGCACATGTGACAGACGTGAAAGGGCCTGGAGAAGCCGTGGAGAACGTTATGCTGCCTGTAGCATCGCTCAGTTTGTTTGGTGGTGGGTCAGTGATGGTCTAGGGAGCCATATCTATGGAGGGACGTACAGACCTGTACAGGCTAGACAATGGCACCCAGACTGCCATTAGGTATCGGGATAAAATCCTTGGACCCATTGTCGGACCCTACGCTGGTGCAGTGGGAACTGGGTTCCTCCTGGTGCCCGTCCCCTTGTGGCGAGAGTATGCAACCAGTTCCTGGAAGATGAAGGAATTGATACTATTAAATTCCCCCCACGCTCTCGCCTGATCTAAATCTGATGGTACACCTCTGGGACATTATGTTTTGGTCCATCCGACGCTGCAAGTTGTGCCTCAGTTTGTTCAGGAGCTCAGTGATGCCCTGGTCCAGATCTGGGAGGAAATACCCCAGGACACCATCTGTTGTCCCATTAGGAGCATGCCCCGATGTTGTCAGGCATGCATACAAGCACATGGGGCCATATAAAAATACTGAGTATCATTTTGAGTTGTAATGAAATTTCGGCAAAATAGGCTAGCCTGCTGCATCTTTTTTCATTTTGCTTTTCGGGGTGTCTTTGAATTCAGCCTCTGTAGGTTGATAATTTTAATTTCCATCAAACAATGTGGCATCCTTTTGTTCCTAACACATTATCCAGTCCATATCCGTATAGATATGTAGCTTGCTATTTTTCCCCATTGAGATCTGATGTGCTTTCAAAGTGTTTCTTTAATTTTTTTGAGCAGTGTATATCACAGTATAACAGCTTGTGGACACCTGACTATTGCACATAGTATATAGCCAAAAAGTATGTGGACACCCCTCCATGTAGTCGAGTCCAGCTGTTTCCAGTGAAGACTACAGCATACAAAGACATTTTAGACACTTGTGCACTTCCAACCTTGTGGTAAAGTTTTGTTTGAGGATGCCCCTGAGCACAAAACCAGCTTCATAAAGACATGGTTTGGCTGGTTCGGTGTGGACAAACTCGAGTGACCTGCACAGAGTCTTGACTTCAACCCTACTGAAAGCATATTCATTTGGCTAGTACCAATTGCTAGGCATGTTTCTTATCCAACATCGGTACCTGACCTCACCAATCTTCTTTTGGCTAAATGGGCACACATTTTTCACAGACTCGGAATAGATTTTCAACCAACTCAGGTCATCTGATGGAATAGAGGAGGTTTTTATAGCTGCAGAGGTGGGATGGGGTGAACTCTAGATTAAAGTGATTGTAAAGGCAGAAGGTTTTATTTTTTACCTTACTGCTTTGTATAGACACACAGAGCAGGGCTCGAGAGCAAGCATGCACAAGTGCCCCAATAGTAAGTGGCTTGCTATGGGGGCACTGAGCGGGGGGGTTGCGGAGCCAGGAGTGCTGGCGGGGGGGGGGGGGGGAGCTCAGAAGAGGAGGCTTGGGGCTGCTCTGCAAAACCATTGCACAGAGCAGGTAAGTATAACATGTTTGTTATTTTAATAACATAAAAAACAAAGCTTTAAAATTACTTTTAATGCTAATGGTTTTGGAATAGATCTCCAAAAAGCTCATACAGTGCCTTGAAAAAGTATTCATACCCCTTGAAATTTTCCACATTTTGTCATGTCGCAACCAAAAACGATTTTATGTGATAGACCAACACACAGTTATGCATAATTGTGAAGTGGAAGTAAAATGATATATGTTTTTTCAAATGTTTTACAAATATCTGAAAAGTGTTGCGTGCATTTGTATTCAGCCCCCTTTACTCTGATACCCCTAACTAAAATCTAGAGGATCCAAATGCCTTTAGAAGTTACCTAATTAGTAAATAGAGTCCACCTGTGTGTAATTTAATCTCAGTATAAATACAGCTGTTGTGTGAAGCCCTAAGAAGTTAGAGAACCTTGGTGAACAAACAGCATCATGAAGGCCAAGGAACACACCAGACAGGTCAGGGATAAAGTTGTGGAGAAGTTTAAAGCAGGGTTAGGTTATTAAAAAAACTGTTCAATCCATCATCCAAAAATGGAAAGAGTATGGTACAACTGCAAACCTACCAAGACATGGCAGTCCACCTAAACTGACTATTAGTTGTGCACTCCACAAATCTGGCCTTTATGGAAGAGTGGCAAGAAGAAAGCCATTGTAGAAAGAAAGCCATAAGAAGTCCCATTTGCAGTTTGCGAGAGGCCATGTGGGGGATACAGCAAACATGTGGAAAAGGGTGCTCTGGTCAGATGAGACCAAAATTGAACGTTTTGGCCTAAAAGCATAATGCTATGTGTGGCGGAAAACTAACACTGCACATTAACCTGAACACACCATCCCCACCATGAAACATGGTGGCCGCAGCATCATGTTGGGAGGATGCTTTTCTTTAGAAGGGACAGGGAAGCTTGTCAGAGTTGATGGGAAGAGGGATGGAGCCAAATACAGGGCAATCTTAGAAGAAAACCTGTTATTCTGCAAAAGACTTGAGACTGGGGTGGAGGTTCACCTTCCAGCAGGACAACGACCCTAAACGTACAGCAGGAGCTTCAATGGAATGGTTTTGATCAAAGCACATTCATGTGTTAGAATGGCCAGTCAAAGTCTAGACCTAAATCCAGTCGAGAATCTGTTGCAAGTGTGACAAGACTTGAAAATTGCTGTTGACAGATGTTCTCCATCCAATCTGACAGAGCTTGAGCTATTTTGCAAAGAAGAATGGGCAAAAATGTCACTCTCTAGATGTGCAAAGCTGGTAGAGACATCCTCAAAAAGGCTTGCAGCTGTTTGAAAGGTGGTTCTACAAAGTATTGACTCAGGGGGGCTGAACTCAAATGCACACCACACTTTTAACATTTATAAAAAAAAAAAATTGAAAACCATTTATTATTTTCCTTCCACAAATTTGAAAAACATTTATCATTTTCCTTCCACTTCACAATTATGTGCCACTTTGTGTTGGTCTATCACATAAAATCCCAATAAATTACATTTAGGTTTTTGGTTGTAACATGACAAAATGTGGAAAATTTCAAGGTGTATGAATACTTTTTCAAGGCACTGTAGGTATGAATATCCGATGTCCAGAGACTGGTAGTCCTATATTGCAGGTGAGAATAATGGGGCTGTTCTAGCCGGAAAGGGTGTGGGGGGCAAAATCTTTGTCATTCTCCCATGGTTAGACTGAGGAGTTACAAAACATTCCGTAGCTCAAATAGCATGAGGTCTTGTATGCCTGTAGACTCTTGATTGCTGAACACTGACAATGTGGGAAGTTCCTTACAAGCCGTACACATTTTTTCATAATAAACTTTTAATGAGATTTGTCCCAAAGGGTGGTGCCTTTAAGGAGGGGCTTTGTCATACACTTGTGCCTAGAAACAAGTGTATTCGGGCTTGGCCTGGCTGGTGTATATTTGGAAAGATGTTCGTAAATCTACCTGCACAAATTTTTTTTTTACTGATTACAAATCTCTGGATTACTGGTTTTAAAAAGCAGGTCCGCCATGACGGTACACTGTGGGTATACAGACAATTCAGGCACCTGTCTGTCATTTACAGCTTAATGAAGTTAAAATGCAGACATGTTTATAAACATTTAATCCTTTAACAATTCTGAACTTCTTACGACTACCAAAATACAGAAGCTCACCAGAAAGATCCCCTGCTCAGCAAAGCTTGCATTGTTTCGACATGTTGCTGTCTGTTCAAATTCACTAGAAAAATGGTTGTAATCTTAATAACGCATTATTACTCTCCCTTTTTTTCATAACCCCCTAGGGCCTGAAAAGTTTGTTCAGAAGTTTGACTTTTTCTTTTTTTTTTTTCGTATTTGAAAAAAAAAAAAAATATTGAGCTTACTATAAGGATTCATCTAATCCACTTGCTCTCTTAAATAAAGTGTTTCCTTTTTTATTTTAAAGGAAACCCCAATTTTGTTTTTAAAAACCTGTAGGCAATTTTTCTAGCTTTGGCTAGTGTGGAGGAGTTCTAATTCTGGTCATGTTTCTATTGCTGTCTTTGTCACCCTCTCTATTTCTCCAGGGAACCATTCCCTAAGGTCCCCCCAAAAATATTGTACAGATGCCACCAAAACAGGACCCTTCAAGGGGGACCCCTGTTCTGGTGATGACTAAGGGCGGGTTCACGCCAGAATCGCACAGGAATGCGGTCTGCATTCCTGTGTGTTCCCCCTGCAGTGTGATTGGGCAGCCTATTCATTTGAATTGGGCTGCAAATGGCACTTTGACGCACAAAAAGTAATGCATGTACTACTTTAGAAAAACGTACCCCACCAAATCACACGGCACTGCGGTATTGCGCAGTCTTGTTTCCGTAAACGCAATTTTTTTTTTGCTTTTGCAAAGGGGTGCCTTTATCAATGTATTGCCACCTGCAGTAGATCGCAAAGGCAATGGGGTTGATTTGAAAAATTAAAAAGAAACTCTGCTTGAGTCAGAAGATTAATAAAATCAGCAACTCTACTGTGAGATATTCAACACAGTGTATTCATAACACATTGAGCTGCACTAAATGGAAATCCAGTATTCAAATAAGTGAAATAATCTGCAACATATATATATAAAAAAAAGATTTAATTTAGTAAGTAAATATAAGAAAAAAAATTGTTTATAGATGCATGCGAGTCTCTATAAATAAAAAGTCCTCTTCTTAAGTGCTCAAATGGTCATATAAACATAGTGAATATTCATCACCAATGGCTGAAAATATCCGTGTGTGTGACCACCACACTTTTATAGAAGAAATACACGCTTACCAGCTACACATGAATCTCTATATAAAAGGTCATCAATCCTTAGAACGGAGCAACCCAGCTTTAGGTCATCAGAAGCGGCTCTAGATGTTCTCCCAAAGGGCAAGAGGTTGTATGATGATTCTCCACAAAACATCATCCCACAAAAGTTAGCATAGGGGCATGGAAACAAAACACCCCAATAGTGTAAAAACACTTACATCAAAGAAATGGACATAGCGCCATACAGTAAAACTCCTCGCTAGCCGAATACAAGCAAACCGCCCGCACGTCCAGGAACACAATGACATTAGCAGCTCTTCCCTACACGTTTCGTCACGTGACGTCCAGGGCATCTGGGGTTCAGTGGGGTTGATTTACTAAAACGAAAGTGCAAAATCTGGGTCAGCTGTGCATGGTAGCCAATCGGCTACTAACTTCAGCTTGTTCAATTAAGCTTTGACAGCAAAACCTGGAAGCTGTCTGGTTTCTACGCACAGCTGCAGCAGATTGTGTGCACTCCAGTTTTAATTAATCAACCCCAACTTTTGAACACGGTGCAGAATATGCGCATAGAACGCACCTTTCCTGCACCACGTTCTGGTGTTAACTAGCTACAAGAGTGGTCCACACCTGACTTCTTGTTTGTTTCTGGGATAGGAAGTGAAGGGATACTCTCCCAAACATAACAAACAACTATATCCGTAACTGACAAAAAAATAGACAATAGATCTGAAAAAACACTATAATTGCTGCACAAAACATTTCATAACTTTATTTGAAATAGTCTATCTGATTTTGGTGGTGTCAGACTGTAGTTTTGCCCGAAAAAAAGGGGGCCAAAAAAAGTGTGACAGCGCCAAAACAATTTAAACTGCAACCATGGCAACAGTCTGGGTATACAGGGTTTCCCAAAATCCCATCTGCTCTTGTAATTGGCTTAATGCATCTACTAGTAAGTCAGCACAAACCCTAAAAGAAACCTTATCAGATAAACATAGAGGCTGCCATTGTTGACTTCTTCATTCTGGAAATGATAGTTGGGTGGCTGTCAGTGCTGATCCTCCATTATTATATGAGTCATTATTGGAACAACTATGCATCTTTGGACTACAGACTTTACTTTGAAATTCTTGATCTGTCACGTGTTCTGAATCAGTGACTAAAACTTGCAAAGCTCATAGGTTGGCAAAATGGTCAGGTAGCTAACATTTTAAGATCGACCATGCCAGCCATCATATATTTTTCTTTTTTTTTTAAGGAAAGTTAAAAACTGTACAGCAGACCGACCTAAAATTAATTGAACTCTGTATATATTAAAGGGGAACTTAACTCAAAAGGGGAAGTCCGCTTGTCTGCCCGCTACCCCCCTCCTTCAAATTTTGGCACTTAGTTTTTAGTCTTTTTTCGTTTGTTTTTTTTTTTGTTTGTTTTTTAGGGGGAGCGGGTACCTGGTTTTAACAAGTACACTTTCAGTTGGACCGCTGTGGCAATCCTAGTAGAAGTTGGACCCCCCTTCCGCCTTCTGGGATACATCACAGGTACCAGAAAGCTGCAGGACCATTCACAAATCGCTGAACGACTCGTGCATACACAGTGGGAAGCTGGCTGTGAAGCCGCAAGCAGTCACAGCCCGCTTTCCAAAGTAAATATGTCAGTGCTTGAACCTGAAGATGGCCCAAGACCCAGCTCGTGTGAGGACAGCCCGGGATCCCTGGCCATCAAGTGTCCTATTATTAAAGTGTTACCAAACCCACAAGAGTAAAATCAGTCTGTATATGCAGCATAGCATGCTTGTTATACTCACTGTGGAACTTAAGGGCTTAATCCTGTGCATTGGGTAAAAAATGCTGTTTTATCCTGTATGCATAGATCCTTCCCTCCTGCACTGTCTATCTGGGGAAGGCCAGCTAACACAGGCAGAGTAGCCGACCTGCACATGCTCAGTTGTGTCTTTTATAATGGAGAGAACAGTTACTTGTTCTCAGAGATAGCCAGGTCACATGATATTGACATCACACATGTGGGCGTTTATACAGGCTGAAGTTGAAATCTCCTCCTTCCTGAACTTTCAGCACTGGAGAAACTGTGCAGTTTATCACTGACCGTGGTATACAGATCATTCAAAAAGGTATATAGTGGCAGTATTTTACTGTAAAAATAAGATTTATAAGCCGTGGGCACTGGGCAATGAACTATTTTCATATTACTGGGTTTAGTAACACTTTAAAAAGTCAGCATCTACAGTAAAATTATTATTTTTTTTTGGGTGAAGAACCGCTTTAAGTGTAGTTTGTGGATGCGAGCAGTGAGAATACCTTTAGTAATACTTTAACTGAAGCAGAGGAAAATCAGATCTCCTGCCCTACCAGGCAGGGCTGTGCAAATCTCAGAACTGGATAGACAAACAAGTAGACAAATAGCTAAATAACATAGCTGAACTCTATACAGTTTACCTGTTTGCCTGAAATTCAGTTTTAACTTTAAAAAGAAAATAGCAAGAAGTAGCATATTCACTAGAAGGAAGATGTATTGTAAGACGATTGCAGACAAAAGTTAGTCGCAAATCCTAACATATGGGGACTTTTTGAGGACCTCCTGAAGTCACACAATTATTTGCTCTTAATAGGTTTCCCCACTATTGCAAATAAAGTGAAAGTATCTTATATTCTCTTCCTTTGTGTATTTTATTCTTAACTCATTCACTATCAGTTCTGAACCAGTGGGCATTCTATGCCATTCGAAATCTCACCAAAAACAATGAGAGAAACCAAGGGATCATCGCCAACTTGGAACGCCAAGGGCTGGCTGATGCATCTGCGCTGGAGCGTATGGGCTTAGAAGTGGAGGAGCATGATGGCAAGCTGCTTCTGAGGTCCGTCAAGAAAAATTAAAACAATGGAGGCACATTGGCATGGTACAGGATTGGCTACAGTATATTGATCAAAGCAAGCAAACCACAAGAAGCCATTGCAATAACAAACACTTAGAACTGTCAGAAGCTGTATTTATGGAACAAAGATTTCCAGCATGTTGAAAATTGTTAAGTGGGTATCAGCATTCCCTTTCCCATGAAGAAAAGGGAGCACATTTTCCTGGCACCTGAACTATAGACATCCATGGATATGTAAGTTCCTGACAAGTGTCTTTGGAATCGGTAGATGTCTCCCTGCCTGGAGTTCTCATTAAATAAAGCTAAAGTTTCATTTGTTTACATTTTGCCTTCTCTGGTTCCTTATTACCCCTCATCAACATGTTAATGAAATGTTTAAATAAAACTTTTGTTATATTATTATTATAATACAGGATTTAGACCTGGTTCACACCTATGCGTTTTTTTAGTGCGTTTTTAGTTTTGAAGAAACACACTACAATCCATTTAACATGGTTTCCTATGGGTCACGTTCATATCTGTGCATTTTATGGAAAGGGCCAGGGACTTTTTTCTGGTTTTTGGTTCCTTTGACTTTAATGGATCAAAAACGTGTATTGAAAAATGCACCTGGAATATGCAAACTGCAACCTGCATAGGTGTGAACCAGGCCTTGTATAGCGCCAGCAGTTTGCGCAGCACTTTACAGTACAATACAAAATACACCTTATTTTAGACCTACCAGGGTCATCACTGGGTCGCTGCTTCTCTATCCGGGGCAGGCAGATCTTTGCTGGCAGGGTGCTCTATGTAGCTTTCTGGGTACATCGTAGCACCCTGTCTCAGTGCTCCTCTCAAGAGCTGTTGGCCATAATGCAACTACAGATACTTCTCGTTTAATGACTTGCCACCAGCTCTCCCCACCCGAACGACACGCTGTACATCATTGTATTGTACAGTACAACATTTTCCTTTGCATTTTGTACTTAAAATTAAAGCAACGTTATTGAGCTGGAGTTGTGTTTAGATCTTTTTTTCACAATACAGTACAGTACAGTAATTAACCACATCAATACTGGGCACTTTCACCCCCTTCCTTCCCAGACCAATTTTCAGCTTTCAGCGCTCTCGCACTTTCAGTAAGAAAGTACCCAAATTAAATTTTTATCATTTTGTTCACACAAATAGAGCTTTCTTTTGGTGGTATTTATTCATGACTCCGTTTTTTTTTTTTTTTTTTTTTTTTGCGATATAAGAGAAAAAAAGAGCGTAAATTTGGAAAAAAATATATATTTTCTTCTATTCTAAAAGAAATCCAATAAAATCTAATTTTGTCATAAATTTAAGCCAAAATGTATTCTGCTACATGTTTTTGGTAAAAAAAAAAACGCCTGTTAAGTGTATAATAATTGGTTGGCGTGATCACGGACATATGTACCCAAATGATCATGTACAGATGTGCGCAGGTGATCACGGACATATGTGTGCAAATGATCATTGGGGCATGCAATTTTACTGTTCTATATGTGGTGACGTGTTTTGGAGACGTGTGTGTTTACTTTGTGTGTTTTACTGTGGTGACACTACACTGGTGATCAGTGAGTAAAAAGCTGTAAAAAACAGCTCATACTCACTGATCACCAGCCGGCTGCAGAGATCCGCTCTCCTCAGCGACAACTTCCGCATGAGGAGAGGAGAGCCGATCGCCTAGCAACCGGCTGTTTGTTTACATCACATGACGGCCGTGATTGGACGAGCGCATCGGGATCGCACCGCTGCATGGGAACGCGCGCGATCCCGCTCCTTCTGAGGGACTTTCCTGAACCTCCACCCCGAAGAGCGCCCACATGTACATGTGCATGTACATGTGCAGTGGCCCGGTGGGAAGTGGTTAAGAATGCTTAAAATACTGATTACTTGTGGCTCCTTGTTTAACGACCTGGTTGCTGGAACAGAACCTGGTCGGTAAGTGAGGAGTACCTCCAGTGGGCTGGCTCTTACAAATATCAAAATGCCTTGATGGGTGGATGCCAGCCTTGAAGGAGTGGGTGTTCCTAGGCCGTAATGCCCACATGTTGACGTTGAGCCTCCACGATTGAACGAATTTACATCCAATGAATCAAAGAGGCTGGGTAGAACAGAGCTAGATAATGCTGGACAGTCTGTAGCCAGGAAATGTGGAAGGTTCTATCTGACCTACTGCAGCTTCTAATGTGAGAAGCTCACAGAGTGCAGTAAATTCAGTAAGCTATTTTACTACAGGTGAGGAGCCAGTACCGCTGTGCAAGATGGAAAGGAAGCCCAGAGTTCACCTTTAAAGCCCAACTTCAACCAAAAGTTTTGATTTGGAAACCTCACAGCTCTGTCGGGTTTTTATTGCAGTCTGTGTCCCTTTTTTAGGTAGATTTTCCATAACTTTCTCTCAGGACAGGAAATCATGAGAAATCTCTCCAACAGCCCACAGACCAAAAACATGGTTGAGCAGGGTAGGATTAGAACTAGTGAAAATGTTTTTTGTTTCTCTCTCTGTGCCTTTTTTTCCCAGGTGACAGCTGCACCCCGCAATTTTTTTTTTGTATGGGCATCATAAAGACAGGAAGTGAGGTCTGTATTGTGACTGTGCAGTAAGCATTCTGTGTGGGCATTAAAGCCTACCCTATTTGTTGCTGTACATATGCGTTACGTGGGCACAAGAGGTTAATGAACAACTGAAAACACAATGAAACATCACATTTGAAACACAATGAAACCTCACAGTTGCTGTAAAGGCTGCGTGCCATTTCACACCATAGAAACGCAGTCTGGATGTGTTCCGGATGCTTTTCTGCATGCGTGTTTTTTATGCGTTCCGGTGCATTTTTTCCCATTTTTTTTTTCACCTTAAATAAGGAGATTGTGTTTGGGTGCATTGATGCGTTTTACCGCATTACAGTCCAGTGCAGAAAAAAATGCAGCATGTTCTACTTTTTTTATTTATTTTTTATGGAACTGGAACGGACTCGCACTGGTGTGAACTATGCCATTGAAAACCATATACCCTAATATCCATGCGTTTTTGATGCAGAAAAAAACGCACTGGACTGCATGTGGTGTAAACTGACCCCAAAGTTTTTTTTTTTTTTTTTTTACTCTATGACCCCTTTCACACTCTGGCAGTGCGCGCATTAGCGGTAAAGTGCCACTAGTTTTAGTGTTGCTTTATTACTGTTATAGCAACGCTTTTCGGCTGCTAGCGGGGCACTTTTAACCCCTGCTAGCGGCCGAAGAAAGGGTTAATAGCGACCGTGTTGTGCTGCTGCTGAAGCGATTCTGCAGCGCTGCCCAGGCAGGGGCGGTGTATACAGCGCCCCCGCACCACCCCAAAGATGCTGCTTGCAGGACTTTTTTTCCGGTCCTGCAAGCGCACCGCCCCAGTGTGAAAGGACTCGGGCTTTCACACTGGGAAGACTTGAGAGGAGCTTTATAGGCGCTATTTTTAGCACTAAAACGCCCCAGTGTGAAAGGGGTCAGAAAGGAGTTGTAAAGGCAGAAGGTTTTTTTATCTTAATATATTCTATGCATTAAGATAAAAAAAACCTGTGTTGCAGCCTCCCCAGCACCCCCTAGTTACTTACCTAATCCCCCATCTCTCTCCAGTGATGTCCACGAGTGTTGGCCATCCGCGACTCTCCTGATTGGCTGAGACACAACAGCGGCACCATTGGCTCCCTGAGTGGGAGGGGCCAGGTCGAGGCTTCGTGTCTGAATGGATACACGGAGCTTCGGTGCCCCCATAGCAAGTTGCTTGCTGTGGGAGGAGCCAGGAGAGCCAAAGAGGGGCCAGAGAAGAGGAGGATCTGGGCTGCTCTGTGCAAAACCAACTGTACAGAGCAGGCAAGTAGAACATGTTATTTAAAAAAAAAGACTTTACAATCATTTAAAAAAAAAAATTATATTGCCCTTCCTCAGCCTCAACCAAATACATACCTGAGCCCAATCTTGATTCAGTGCTGTGCCCAAGAGCAGCAGTGCTGCTTTCTATCGCCCTCCTCCCTGGACTCAGTGGGAGCCATCGGCTCCTGCTGCTGTCAAATCAAGCTGCAAGGGGCGGGGCCGAGCTGCACTGTGTGTGTCAATGGACACACCAAGTGAGGCTAGGGATCGAGCCCACATGAGTCATCATATGAAGTGGCTTCCTATAGTGGCACACAGAGAAAAGGAGTAGCCCAGAGCACCAATGGGGGACCCTAGAAGAGGAGGATCGGGCTGCTCTGCAATCTAATACGCTCCTTCATCACTGAATTTGACAGCAGCTGGAGCCAATGGCTCCCACTGCTCTCACATACAGTAGTCCAGTGAGGAGGAAGAGAGCAGCGCCACTGCTCTTGTGTACTGCACTGGACAGAGATCTCAGGTAAGTACAAGGGAGGAGCTGGGGGGGAAGCTGCAACTAAAAGTTTTTTTTTTTTTTTTTTTTTTTACCCTAATGCAGGGAATGAAGTAATGATTAAAAAAAAAAAACTTTAGCCTTTAGAACCACTTTAAAGGTGCAGACTCCTGAGCTGCAAGCCATTGCTTCACTACTTGGCAAGAGGTTGGCCTAGGCGGGCAAGTACCTCCATATCGGATGTTCCGGGGGAATAAGCAAAAACAAGACAGCCCTGGAAGCTAATATTTTAATCGGTACTGGCTCCTGTGATGAGTTGGCTTTGAGCTTCCTCTCTGGTGCAGACGTCTCCCTGGCTTTTTCCTTGTTCAGGGTCTTTGGCCATCTTGATTGGTAATACCTACTATGGTCAAGCAAATCGGCTGCATTTTAATATACAGGCTGTTAAAACGGTAATTTATAGAGCCCGTTATTTTACAGGGTGTTCTTTGAGTACAAGTAAGCCTTTGGTGACAGTCACTTTAAATTTGATCCAGACCACAATAATACCACCGGCTGTAGACTTGCACTATAATCAGACAAGCTGAAGTCTGAGATTCACCAGCAGGTGGCACTGCAGGTGAATTCTGAAATCCTGGCCCCCAGAATAATAAAACGTGGTATATGTAAAGCAGCAGAGGCCCCACCAGGCGGGGGGGGGGGGGGGGTCCAAACCCTGTGAAATAAGATATTTTTTTTCTATTGTATTTTTTAAACTCACTAAATGTTAACATTCTAGGTGCATTACAGGACTTTTACAAAAAAATTCCATTAAAACAGTTTTGATTGTGTAATCCTAAATTCTAGAGGGAAAAAAAAGTGAAAAAGAAAACAGTCAGACAGACATGCCAATAGTGAAATTTAGCTTCTTCTTTTTTTTTTTTTTTTTTTTTTTTAAATAGGCTGCTCAACCTGTCTGGTCTTGTCTACTACACATTATCTTAATGTAAGTCATTTTCACTGTGATGAGAAATGTCTCCTTAAGGCATTATGTATTGGATTAATGAGTAAAAGATAATGCTGTTTTAAAAGATGAATGAAAAGGGGATTTATAAAATGTTAGATAAACAGTTATTTTATGCATTTCCCAGGCTGTCATGTCCCCTTAACGTGACCCTGTTGCTAGACCATTTTTTTAAAAATTACAATCTTCCCATTTGTGCATTTATCGTATTTTTTATGGATGTTATTTATCTGTAACAGCCTCCTTTGTGTGAACGTCCAAAAGTCGCGACACTGCTGCTGGGTGCTGCCATCTTGGATGCAATGTCAGCAGCCCCAGTAGACTCAGAGCTGCCACTCAAGTGATACTCTTTAGTATTCACCTTCATTTCTGCTTCTATAGCGTCATAAAAGCGAGGTATAGGGGAATGGTTGAGGAGCTGGGCCAGCACAGACAGTAAATAGACACTCCCAGAAGAGGAGAGTATTGTGATGTGCAAGAAGGGAGGGGACGGTGCCTTTACCTTCAATTTTTTTTAGTAAACCCGCTGACATATTTTTTATTTTTTATACACCTGTAAGGGAAAAGGCATAATGAGCTAGTATGCACCGCATACTAGCTCATTATGAAATACTTACCTTAGAACGAGGCGTCGGTAACTCACCTGGTCCACGCCGAGGTCGCTGACATGTTGCCTCGGCGTGTCTTCCGGGTATCGTGACTCCAGCGCTGTGAGTGGCTGGAGCCGCGATGTCGTCACTCCCGCGCATGCGCACGGGAGACTTCATCCCGGCAGGGTTCGGATTCTGCCGGCCTTTCGGCCGAGAATCCCCCGTGCGCATGCGCCGCTGCAGTCAGCGGCGCATTGCACGGGGAATATCTCCTAAACCGTACAGGTTTAGGAGATATTTTTTTTACCTACAGGTAAGCCTCATTATAGGCTTACCTGTAGGTGAAAGTCAAAAAATCGACTTTACTTCCACTTTAAGCTAATGGCAGGATCTCTAACCACTTCCCGCCCGCCCGCCGTATGCAAAATGATGGCTGCAGGGTGGTTGTGGTATCCTAACTGGGGGCCCTATGAGGGTGCGCAGAGCAGCGATTGGTGGTGCGGTGTGTCACTTTGACACACTGCATCTCCGATCTTGGTAAAGAGCCTATGACTGATGGCGAACCTTGGCACCCCAGATGTTTTGGAACTACATTTCCCATGATGTTCAACTACACTGCAGAGTGCATGAGCATCATGGGAAATGTAGTTCCAAAACATCTGGGGTGCCAAGGTTTGACATCACTGGCCTATGACGTAGGCTGTTTACCATGTGATCAGCTGTGTCCAATCACAGCTGGTCGCATTGTAACCAGGAAGTGGCATTTATCGGCTTTTCCTCTATTTGCGTTGACAAGGCGCGATCGGCGGCTCTCCTGACAGAGGGGGTCTGCACTGATAATCAGCGCATTGATTATCAGTGCAGACCCATCAAGAATGCCTACTAGAGCCCACCAGAGATGCCAATCAGGGCCCATTAGGGATTCCAATCAGTGCCCATCAGTAATGCCCGTCAGTGGCTCCTCATCAGTGCTGCATATCAGTGTTGCATATTAGTGCCTCATCATCAGTGCCTGTCGGTGAAGGAGAAAACTTGCTTATTTACAAAATGTTATAACAAAAACGAAGAAAATGTTTTTATTTGTTTAGCAAATAAAAAACCAAGTGATTATTAAATACCACCTAAAGAAAGCTCTATTTGTAGGGAAAAAATAATAAAAATTTTGTTTGTGTACAGTATTGCACGACCGTGCAATTGTCATTCAAAATACGACAGCACTAAAAGCTGGAATATTTTCCCAGGCAGGAAGGGGGTGAAAATGCCCAGTATTGAAGGGGTTAAAGAGCCAAGCCAGGCAACAAGTGAAACTAATGCTGCCCAGGGAACCCAGCAATTAGACTAAAGTTAAAGTCCTGCGGCCAGGTGTTTCTGTCTGTATTCCTGCTGGGGAGATTCACTCTGTTCTGGTGACTCTGGCACTAAAAGTAATGGGAAATAAAAAATTTTGAATTGTCACCAGACGGATCTATAAGAGACAAATGTTACTGCAACTCTATATCGAGTAACACATGTAACACATCTAATGCCACGTACACACGAGTGGAATTTCCATCTGAAAAATCTTGGATGTTTTTTCCGACGGAATCCCGCTCAAGCTTGTCTTGCATACACACGGTCACACAAAAGTTCTCTGAACTTTCGACCGTCAAGAACGCGGTGATGTACAACACTACGACGACCCGAGAAAATGAAGCTTCCGAACATGTGTAGGAATTTTGCGCGTCGGAATTGCTACAGACGAACGCATTTTCAGATAGGAACTTTTTCTGACCAAAAAATAGAGAACCTGCTCTCAATCTTTTGCTGGCGGGAATTCCGCCAGCAAAAGTCCGATGGAGCATACACATGGTCACATTTTCCGACCAAAAGCTCTCATCGGAGTTTTGCTGGCGGGATTTCCGATCGTCTGTACGTGGCAAGTACATGAATTTGACTTTGTTTCAGTTTCTTGCACTCCCTGTACAGCAGAACTCGCACTGTGAGAGGGGGGAGCAGCACAAGGAGCCAATCAGTTGAGCTGTAGTTCTCATGTGCTTACTAGGAAGATGCTGAGAGGAGAACAGAGCTCATCAGTGTGCTGCTTCTCTTTTCACTATCCAGTCACAGCTGAGTTAGTGTAACCTAACTGCAGCAAAGAAAAATCAGGTGGTCTGCCCTGCCAGGCAGAGCTGTGGTGTGTGGCAGAGCTGTGTCAATCATAGGACTGGATGGACAGAAATTGAATCCTTTGGCAGGTAAAACAATTAAAACCAACCTATTCAAGCACTTTGATATTTGCATATCTCCTCCCAAGAGCCAGCCCATTGCCTGCAGCAGGGCTCTTGGGATGTTTTCAGGAAGCTGTATATAGCGCCTTGCCAGCCCCTCCCACCAGCCATGATCTGACTGTATTGCATAGAGAAGCACAGCGACTCGGCAATGACATTAATAAGGTATATAAAATGGAAAAGTTCAAACTTCAGCTTTAAATGCCATTGCCTGGATCACCCCAATGGCTATGCAACTCAACCCTAGGGTGAGAACCACTGCCCTAGCATATATAAAGATCCCAAGCCATGGAAGGAAAAATTCATCATGGCCATAGAAACTGTTCTAGAACATTCTAGCTCCTACTAGGTCTATGTTAAAGTTTCTTAGACTCCGATATTGTTTCTTTTTTTTTTCCCCCCTTAAAGTTTCCCAGAAAATCACATTCAGGGCCCTGCCGGGTCGCTGAAGTGCTACTTTCTCACTGTGATTAATTCTCTGGGACCTTTTTTCTCTCTGCCTGCCTTCCAAAAACATTGACTAAACTCATTTCCAGTTCATTAATTCAAGAGACACTAAAGTATGGGGATCTCTTCAGTCTCCATATTGTTCGAGAGGCCGACATCTACGGAATGCAGCTCTGAATGAAGAGGGCATACGGAGGGGCGGCCGGGTGGGGTGTACATCCAAAAAAATCTCTATGTCTCTTTGGGCTTGTTTGATGTGAAATATACACTGGCTACCTCACCGGTCTCTATAATCTTCCTTTACTTCACGGGGATGAATAGGAAAATTAAAGTCAAAGGGGCTTTTTTGAATGCTACAAGTTTACACAGTTGTCATCGAGGATTTCGCAGATTCCAACAGGAGAAATATTTTCAACTTTAAACTCTGAACCTGACCAAAGGGAGAAATCTTAAAAATTCAGCATATATGTCATTTTTGTTTGAGCATTGATATGTCTGACACCAGCTTTCAAATACATGAAACAAATGTTGAAGCTGTGTTTTTTTTTTTTTTCTTTTTTTTTTGTTTTCTTTATTTTATTTTTTTTTAAGGTTCTTTTTTTGTGTTGTTCCAAACTGTCAACTCTCAGAAATAAATTATTGCAGCTGATGAAACCTCCTTGGTTTATCAAATGTGATTGTTCATAATAATGTTTCACAAATGCTTACATACTTTAGAGCAGGGGTCTCCAAACTTTTTAAACAAAGGGCCAGTTTATTGTCCTTCCAACTTTAGAGGGGCCGGACTGTGGCCAATGGGAGTTAGAAAATGTCCTGGCATCAGTGGGGGGTATACAATGCCCCATCAGGGGGAGGAATAGTGACCCGTTGTTGGTATCAATGCGAGTAACTGAACCACATCATTGGTATCAATGGGAGTAATAGTGCCCCATCGTTGGTATCAATGGGAGTAATTGTACAACATCGTTGGTATCAATGGGAGTAATTGTACAACATCGTTGGTATCAATGGGAGTAATTGTACCACATTGTTGACATCAGTGGGAGTATTAGTGCCCCATCATTGGTATCAATGGGAATAATAGTGCCCCGTCCTTAGTATCAATAGGAATAATTGTACCACATCAAATAAATATGTCAGAGAAATAAAATTCCAAAAACATTAGCAGCGCTATAAAATTGCAGATATCTAAAATACCATCAAAATTATTTGGTATAACAATGAATAATAAGATTAAATCCACTGTGAGTCAATATAATGATAATACAATAATCAATTCAAGTCCACAAACTTGCACTTTATGGACTTGAATTGATTATTGTATTATCATTATATTGACTCACAGTGGATTTAATCTTATTATTCATTGTTATACCAAATAATTTTGATGGTATTTTAGATATCTGCAATTTTATAGCGCTGCTAATGTTTTTGGAATTTTATTTCTCTGACATATTTATTTGATTATTTACATTTTATTATAGTAGCTGCTTTTAGTGTTTGCCCAAAGCAAACAATTGATCCGTGTGCGCTGAGGGAGATTTATTATTATTATTATTATTATTATTATTATTATTATTTTAGTATTTCTCATTTTTTTTTATAATTGTACCACATCATTGGTAATAATGGGAAGAATTGTGTCCCATCATTGGCGTCGGTGTAAGGAAAAATGCCCTGTTGTTGGTGTCAGTGGGAGGAATAGAGCCCCATCATTGGTGTCAGTGGGAGTAATAGTGCCCTATCAATGGGAGTAATAGTACCCCCATTGTTGGTTTCAATGGAAGTAATAGTGCCCCATTGTTGGTATCAATGGGAATAATTGTACCACATCATTGGTAATAATGAGAAGAATAGTGTCCCATCATTGGTGTCAGTGGGAGAAGTGCCCCATTGTTGGTGTCAGTGAGAGGAATAGAGCCCCATCATTGGTGTCTGTGGGAGTAATAGTGCCCCATCATTGGTGTCTGTGGGAGGGCTAGTGCCCCATTGTTGGTGTCAGTGCCCCATTATTGGTGTCAGTGTGATGAATAGTGCCCCGTCGTTGATATCAATGGGAGTAATAGAGCCCCATCATTGGTGTCAGTGGGAGAAGTGTCCCATTGTTGGTGTCAGTGGGAGGAATAGAGCCCCATCATTGGTGTCAGTGGGAGTAATAGTGCCCCACCATTGGTGTCTGTTGGCGGAATAGTGCCCCATTATTGGTGTCAGTGCGATGAATAGTGCCCCGTCGTTGATATCAATGGGGGTAATAGAGCCCCATCATTGGTGTCAGTGGGAGAAGTGCCCCATTGTTGCTGTCAGTGGGAGGCCCTGCCTCTTTGCAGGTTCATCAATGATAAGTGTATGACCAGCTTAAGGCTCATACCACACTGGTGATCTTGCATCTGGCAGCAAATTGCCAGCAACAGGATCACTAGAGAGGGCAAAGAAGACACTTACCTTCCTTTTTGGCTTTTGATATGGCTATTTTTACATGATCACATTAGACCAGCTTGGACCAATGTAAGTATGTATGTGCCATACCTGTCCAATTTCCGTGGTTGCTCACCACAGGCGTCATTCAGAAAATGCTTTGCATTTTCTCAATAAACTGGTGACTGGTAAAGAGGTGGGGCAATGACTTCAAGATGCAAGTTGGGCACCAGGGCCATAGAAGAAATGTATTCTTTGCCACGAGTGGGAGGATCGCCAGAGTGATATGGGCCTAATATAAGGTGACCAGATTTTAAAATGAAATCCGGAGACATATTTTTTTTTTTTACTAGTAATGGCAGCACTCAGCGACTCATAGCTGGACTGCGATATTGCGGTGGACAAATCAGAAACGAATGCTGCATACACACGACTGGTTTTCCCGTTTGGAATAAACTCTGAAGGTTTTTCCGCTGAAACTGTCTTGCCTACACACGATCACGCCAAAGTCCGACCATCTAGAATGCTGTGACGTACAACACTACTACGGGACGTACTACGGGACTATAAAAAGGAAGTTCAATAGCCAATAGCTGCTGTCTCGTGCTTCAGAGCATGCGTCGTTTTTGGTCTGTCGGAACAGCATACAGACGAACGGTTTTCCTGATAGAAATTGGTTCCGTCGGAAATATTTAGAACATGTTCTCTTTCTAGGTCTGTCAGAATTTTCGAAAAAAAAAAAAAAGACCGATGAGGCCCACACACGATCGGAATATCCGATGAAAAGATTCCATCAGACTTTTTCTGTTGGACATTCCGCTCGTGTGTACACGGCATTAGTGACACTTTTGAAACTTTGTGGGAACCAGTGACACTAATACAGTGATTAGTGCTAAAAATATGTACTGTCACTGTACTAATGACACTGGCTGGGAAGGGGATAACATTTAGGGCAATCAATGGGTTAAATGTGTGCCTAACAAGTGTTTCCTCACTGTGGGGCAGGTGATTTTACAAAGGGAAAACATAGATCCCTGTACCTGCTTTTCAGGAACACAGGATCAATGTCTTCCACACTGACAGAATGGCAAACTGCCTTGTTTACATAGGCAGACCACTAGACGAGTCCGCCGGATCTGCTGATTGGCTCTGATACCCAGAAATGCAGGATCACGTATATAAGTAAATCTGCTATCAGGCGATCAGCAACTGGTTAAGATCATCAACATTATGATAACTCACAGGCAGCAGGCACTCTATCATGCTCTGTCACAGTGTGTCACATAACATGGCTGCTGGGTGCTGATTTTGTTAACTTATGACCAATGTGTGCCTGCTGCCTGTGAGTTCTGATACCATCCATTATGCCAGAGGGACAGGCAGTGAAATGTAGTCTATTCACAGACACCCCCAAAGCACACCTGTGTTGAAGCCTTGAAGGCCCTGGCAGCCCCACGATTGGATCTGCTTCCCCTCTATTCCTGCTGCTGGACATCGTCAGCTGAACTCAGCTGCCTCTCTGCCCGTTGCCGCCTCCGCCTGTCTCACAGCCTCTCAGGTCTCACTCTCCGGGCCCCGGCTACTACTGGGTGGGGAGCGGAGGAAAATGACTCTGCTGGGGAAGGCAAGGAGATAAGCAGGCAGGCGGCTGGCCGGGATTTGAGCCAAGGCAGAAGAACATGTGAGCGGAGCTGAATGAGCATGTGCCGGAAACTGAAGAAATATTCCCTCTGCTCCGACCAGCACATCATCATCAGAAAGGGGCACAGATAATGGAAAAAAATACACCCCCCTAATCTAGTAGGAGCGGGGGGGTGTAATTTTTATTCTGCACTGACTTTCTTTTGAAAATTGCCCCAGCTCCTGTTGAAGTCAAAACCGGGGACAGACTTGGTCCGGGGACAGACTTGGTCCGGGGACAGTGTCCTCAATCCGGGGACTGTCCCCTGAAACCGGGGACATCTGGTCACCCTAGCCTAATAGAGTCATGCTTATCAGCATTTTAGTCCCAGTACTTGGCACAGTCACCCCCGCCCAAAGCCCACACTCAGATTTTTAGATTCAGGATACTCTAATCCCAAAGGGAAATTACTTAATCCCAAAGAGAAACTACAATATATGCCACTATTCTTAAATGACCTAATACTATTTTTGAGTTACTTTGCATGCTCTGTAACTCAAACGTGATGCTGTGATCTCAGGACACAACCCAGGACATAGCATCATGGGGACATAGATGTGGGACTGCCCCAGTAAATCTACATCTATGCAGAGGCTATACAGTCAAAAGTAACTAAAATTGAAGGGAACTTAAATTTCAGGGGGCATTAACCCCCTTAATGATAGAGGGTAAAACAAATTCCAACACCTAAACACAATTTTGCAACTTTGACATACGATAGTAAAACTGTACACGTCATCGCAACTACTTTTGTGTATCCAGGACAATTAAACCTTGTTTTTTTTCAGGACAAAATGGGCTTTCATTTGAAAGTAAATGGTAAATGATATATCCTATTTTTTTTTTTTTTATCATAGGAAAACTGGCCCAAAATAGTAAACATTTTTTTTTGTTTTTAATTTGACTATATTTTTCTTGCTACTACCATAACCTATTACCAAAGAACAACCCAAAATAAATTCTCCTGCTCCTGATGATTGCAGCCATACCAAATATGTGTATGTTATTTGTTGTTTGTACCCAAAGTAGGGCCTGAAAACAATGGTGTGCATTTTCCTTTTTTTTTAATCCTACCTAAAATACACTAATACTAAATTATTAACTGACACTGATACCATTTTTTTTTTTATACTACCTGGAACACACAGACACCGATACTAATTTATAAAAACCTAAAATATACTAACCTAAACCTTTGATATTGACCTTTGACTCTGTACCTGACATTGACCGTAACTAATCCTGACACTGACCTAGATCAAACCTTGATCTAGCTATTTTTTATTTTTATTTTTATTTTTTACACACAAAAGGAGAGAAAGGTGCAATGGGATTGATTTACCAAAGGCAAGTAGACTGTGCACTTTGTAAAGTGCAGTTGCTACAGAGCATAGTAAATGAGCAGAAGCTCTGCTGCTTTCTATCATTCAATCATGTATAAGCAAAGCTGAATATTTAAAAAAAAACATTTTTTTTTCATTTTCCTTGCACGTGATTGGGTACTCTTTACAAAGTGAAGCTTTACTTCATTTACTAAGCTCTCAAGCAACTGCACTTGCAGAGGGCACAGGTAGGCTGCAATGGGGACACAGGGGGGGGGGGGGGGGGGGGGGGGGGTCTGTACAGGTGACAGGCAGCTGCAGCTGCAGATGGGCATTGCTGACCCTCTTTTCCACTTACAGTAGCTGCTGCATTTTTGCCCCTCGGCTTATACACGGGTCAATGCATTTTTCCCATTTTTTTGTGGTGAATTAGGGGCCTCGGCTTATACTCGGGATGGCCTATACTCGAGTATATACGGTATTTGAAAAGTGTGGCGTGCTTTTGTATTCAGCCCCCTTTTCTCTGATACCCCTAACTAAAATCTAGTGGAACCAATTGCCTTCAGAAGTCATCTAATTAGTAAATAGAGTCCACTTGTGTGTAATTTAATCTCAGTATAAGACAGTAAACAAACAGCATAATGAAGGCCAAGGAACACACCAGCCAGGTCAGGGATAAATTGTGGAGAAGTTATAAAAAAAATATCCCAAGCTTTGAAAATCTCACAGAGCACTGTTCAATCCATCATCCGAAAATGGAAAGCGTATGACACAACTGCAAACCTACCAACACATGCCCGTCCACCTAAACTGACAGGCCGGGCAAGGAGAACATTAATCAGAGAAGCAGCCAAGAGGCCCATGGTAACTCTAGAGCAGCTGCAGAGATCCACAGCTCAGATGGGAGAATCTGTCCACAGGACAACCCTTATGCAGCGTACACACGGTCGGAATTACCGATGGAAACAGTCCGATGGGAGCTTTTCATCGGATTTTCCGACCATGTGTATGCCCATCTGTCTTTTTCTGTCGGAATTTCCGACGGACTTTGGATTGAGAACCTGTTCTTAATTTTTCCAACGAAAAACCTTTTCCGATCGTGTCTATGCAATTCTGACACGCAAAATTCCGACGCATGCTCGGAAACAATTCGACGCATGGTCGGAAGCATTAATCTTCCCTTTTATAGTGACGTTGAACGTGTTGTATGCCGCGGTGTTATTGACCGTCGGAATTTGGTGTGACCGTGTGTAGGCAAGACAGTTTGAGCGAAATTCCGTCGGAGTTCCGACGGGAAAACCATCAGAGCTTTTTCCGATGAGAATTCCGACCGTGTGTATGCGGGATTAGTCGTGCACTCCACGAATCTGGCCTTTATGGAAGAGTGGCAAGAAGAAAGCCATAAGAAGTTCTGCCATGTGGGGGACACAGCAAACGTGACAGAAGGTGCTCTGGTCAGATGAGACCAAAATGTAACTTTTTTGCCTAAAAGCAAAAAGCTATGTGTGGCGGAAAACTAACACTCCACTTTACCCTGAACACACCATCCGCACCGTGAAACATGGTGGTGGCAGCATCATGTTGTGTTGATGCTTTTCTTCAGCAGGGACAGGGAAGCTGGTCAGAGTTGAGGGAAGATGAATGGAGCCAAATACAGGGCAATCTTAGAAGAAAACCTGTTAAGAGTCTGCAAAAGGCTCGAGACTGGAGTGGAGGTTCACCTTCCGGCAGGACAACAACCCTAAACATACAGTCAGAGCTTCGATGGAATGGTTTAGATCAAAGCATAGTCATATGTTAGAATGGCCTAGTCAAGGTCCAGACCTAAATCCAAATGAGAATCTTTAGCAAGACATTGCTGTTCACAGACGCTCTCCATCCAATCTGACAGAGCTTGAGCTATTTTGCAAAGAAGAATGGGCAAAAAGGTTACTCTCTCTAGATGTGCAAAGCTGGTAGAGACTTACCAAAAAAGACTTGCAGCTGTAATTACAGTAAAAGGTGGTTCTACAAAGTATTGACTCGGGGAGGGGGGGGGGGGGGGGGGGGGGCTGAATACAAATGCACACCACACGTTTCAGATATTTATTTGTAAAAAAAAAATTAAAAAAAAATGTTTTCCTTCAACTTCACAATTATGTGCCTCTTTTGTGTTCTTCTATCACATAAAATACATTTACATTTTTGGTTGTAACATGACAAAATGTGGAAAATTTTAAGGGATATGAATACTTTTTCAAGGCACTGTATATGTGGCATATATGTGAACAGTCAGTGGGAAGGGGTTAAGTACAAATGTATTATTTGTGGCTATATAAATTTTCTATAGAGGGTCTGATGATCACAGTAAGGGCCTGTATGCTTTTGTTTGTGTCAGATGGGTTGTACATTCCCAAACAAGTCTATGGGAATACCAAACTTGCTTGAAGCAGGTCAAACGCAAGTTAGAGGACCACTGCAGCTCAAATGCAACTGTCAATTATTTCTACGTAATCTCAGATGTGCCTCAAACTGATATCAAACGGATGCCATTGCTACAAGCCCAAAGCCTGTTAGCACAGTTCCTAAATAAATATGATATCCCTATTTATGAAAATTTGTAGCTAGCCACAAATTATATCTAAGTTTCTTGTGGACTCGGACAAAAAGATTGAGCTAAAGCCAGTGTCATTTGTAGAGCTGTCCATGGTTCTGATCAGAAACCGGCCTCTAATTTATATTCACACCTACAGCATTCATTTATATTGTAGTGCATGATATCATTGCTTCTGATACATATTTATCAGTTGCTCTAGTTTATCTATTTCTGTTTTCGAAGACCAGTAATCGCATACAAAATAGCACAGAGGTCTGTCTTGCATCTCAGTGTTGTCCCGCAGTCTCTTTGTAGCTGCTTCCTGTCTACATCCACTCCAGCGGTAGCTGCATGTCATTCCTTAGGGTGGTTTCCTGATGGTGACAACAGTAGACCAAGCCTACATAATGTGTGTTAAATCAGGCATTTGTATTCTCCATCGGAAGCCCATGTGACAGGATGACAACATAGGGACAAAATTGTGAGACAGAGCGCTGTCACTCTATAACAGGAAGTGTCTGAACAAAGACCTTCATGGATCACCAGGTACAGTTTTAATGAAAGTTGCAAATTTAAAGTGATACTAAACCCTCACAGTAAATATAGTAGTGCTGCAGACCTCAGCACCTACCATGACTTCTGTGCATCTTTCTTACAAATACTATTGTTGCTTTGCCTTCCCCAACTGAAAATTCTCTCCTTTTGTGGTTGGTGGTTTTCAGGTGTCCCCTTTGCCTACAGCATTCCATAGGAGACACCTTTTGTGTGTGCGCTCCTGCTGGCAACCACGTGTGATTCTTCTGCCGCGTACACACGATCAGACATTCCGACAACAAAATCCTGTTTTTTTTCCGACGGTTGTTGGCTCAAACTTGTCTTGCATACACACGGTCGCACAAAGTTGGTCGGAAATTCTGAACGTCAAGAACGCAGTGACGTACAACACATACAACGAGCCGAGAAAAATTACGTTCAATAGCCAGTGCTGCTCTTCTGCTTGATTCTGAGCATGCATGGCACTTGGACACTGGGCGTCGGAATTGTCTACACACGATCGGAATTTACGCAAACGGATTTTGTTGTCGGAAAATTTGAGAATCTGATCTCAAATTTTGTGCGATGGAAATTCCAATGGAAACTGTCCGATGGAGCGTACACACGGTCGGAGTTTCCGATAACAAGCTCCCCTGCACATTTGCCGTCGGAAAGTCTGATCGTGTGTACAGGGCATAAGTGTTTTTAAACTGCAGCAGAGAAAAAAAAATCAGGCCTCCTGTACTACCAAACAGGGCTGTGTTGTGTGGCAGAGTTGTGTAAATCTATTAGAGGGACAGGAATACAAATCTTTTGGCAGAAAAAACAGCTGCCATATATGTATGTGTTCAAAATATTAGCAGTCCAACATCTAACACTAACCAGATCAATTACTGTTTTTGGTATAAATTATATTTCTACATAGCAAATAATGTTATTAGTAGATGTAGTAGCGTAATAGAAACAGTCATGACATGCATGCTGCTGATTCTGTGTAATTGAATCAATAATTGAAAGGGGTGTATTTAAAATAATAGCAGTGTGGGGTTCAATTAGTGAGGTCATTCAGTCAAAAACGGGTATCAAACAGGTGGCCCTTATGTAAGGACAAAGGCAGCAAATGTTGTACATGCTGGGTATAGAGCAGTGTTTCTCAACTCCAGTCCTCAAGGCGCCCCAACAGGTCATGTTTTCAGGAATTCTCTCAGATGAAACGGCTGTGGTAATTAGTAAGGCAGGGAAACTCAGTGAAAATCACCTGTGAAAAATAATGGAAAGCCTAAAAACATGACCTGTTGGGGCACCTTGAGGACTGGAGTTGAGAAACACTGGTATAGAGCATTTCTCTCTGAAAATCTGAGTAAAATGAATCGTTCCAGACATCATTCAGAAGAACACGATACCTCTTCCCCACTCCAAGGTGTGTTCAATCTTCCAGGTTCAATGATGAATTCAGGACTTAGGCCGGTTTCACACTGGGGCGGTGGGGGCGGCTGCGGTAAAGCAGCGCTATATTTAGCGCTGCTTTACCGTCGTTTTAGCCGCGGTATTCAGCCGCTAGCGGAGTGGTTTTAACCCCCGCTAGCGGCCAAAAAAGGGTTAAACCACCCCGCAAAGCGCGGCGTCCCATTAATTTCAATGGGTAGGAGCGGTGAATACACCGCTCCTTCACCGCTCCAAAGATGCTGCTAGCAGGACTTTTTTTTACCGTCCTGCTAGCGCACCACTCCAGTGTGAAAGCCCTCCGGCTTTCACACTGCAGTTAAAGGACCTGCTTTTTTCAGGTGCATTACAGGCGCTATATTTAGCGATGTAGCGCCTGCAAAAAAAAGGTGTGAAAGGGGCCTTAATGGACCAGTTCCAAAATGGGGCATCACTTTGCACATTATTATAATGCAGAGGACATCGTTGAGGGCCCACCATCCTGAGAAAGGTGAAGAAGAAGAGGGCTCCACTCGCTACGTGACCATCCTGAAGACATCTGGAAAGGGCACAAATAAAAAGAAAAAAAAATACACACAGGGGGTCCTGAAGTGTGGGTGCATGGACCTCCACAAGATGACAACGGTACAGTGATTTCACTACAAAAGAAAGAGCGTTGTCACTTTGCTGAAGGAATTTGAAAATCAGCAGATTTACTGGCAGGATCATCAGGTAATACAAATATGTCACATGAAGGACTCCGATAAACAATAAATGTGTGTAATTACTATTGACAGACTATACCTTCCTCTCCAGTCTACACAGTTACATAAAGCTGTACAGGGCTGGTAGTGAAACACTTCTCAGTCTTTCCATGCGGTTTCAGTAGCAGTGGCAGCTTACACTTCATTTATAAATTTAAAGTAACCGGGAATAAAATGAACAAGCCATCCCAACCCAAACCAGCTCCTTCCCCTCGGCTAAAGAAGTGGTTATGGAATGAGCAAAGAGCATAATAAGCTCAAGACGTTTCCCCTCCAAACCGGCAGCTGGTGTAACGCGAAGCGACCTTAGCGCATATTTATCGGGTATACCCAGAGGACTGCCATCATCACATCATAATGCGGCCACTGGATTCATCATTACTTATCATGAAAGACTGGCAGGTCCGCTCTCCAGATGTATCGCTTGGCAAACCCTAAAAACCACTTTTTGCTGGAGAAGCGCCATCCTCTTGCCATGCCGTGCGAGAGACCGGCGGGATAATGACATAAGTAAATTGCTGGTAATCGTCTGGTGGTCCCACCACAGACATTGGAATGCTAATATCTCTTTCCTCCATCGCCCACCTTGCTATGTCTGCCCTGCCGTCATTTCACATCCTATGCTGGCTGGGGACATCGATCAGGCTCTTTATCTGTTTGCTTGTCAGGTTATGTAGATAGACCTCCAGATCAGACAGGAATCTAGAATGAGCCTTTGTGATGGTTTCATGTAGGTCAGTGGATTGCATCTAATTCAGATTTTATTCCAAGTAACTGCCATGTTCCAAAAATTCATCTTTCTCTCACAAATATATTATTTGAATTTAATTAGGCCTTGTCTGTCCACCATTCAAATTTCTTCTTCTGATCATTCAGGTGTTTCCCCCATATGTCTACTATCCTATTAAAGTGTATATCCACTTTTGCAGTTGAATCTGAGAACCCCCTCCACTATGTTTTGTTATGCAAAATTGTTATAATCTTCTTCACACAAATAGAGGTTTTTTTTGGCGGTATTTATTCACCACTGTTTTTTTGTTTTTGTTTTTTGCAATATAAGCGAAAAAAGAGCGAACATTTTGAAAAAAAAAAAAAACAATATCTTTTCGTTCTTAAAGAAATCCAAAAATCTAATTGCCTCATAAATTTAGGCCAGAATGTATTCTGCTAAAAAATCCTGATAACTGTAGGATAATCAGTTTGTGTGAAAGTTAGAGTCTACAAGCTATGCTACGTATCATTGAAGATTGATCAATCCTGATGTACTGATGGCCTGTCTTATTTCTTGAGGCCTTAAAATGTCAGGACAGTACAGATACCCCCCAAATGACCCCTTTTTTGTAAAGATGACAGTCCAAGGTATTTAGTAAGAGGCATAGTGGGTTTTTTGAAGTTCACATTTTTTGCCCACAATAGTTTGGAAAATGCAGAATTATTATTTTGTTTCTTCACAAAATTGTCATATTAAGTTATTTCTCACACATGGCAAAGATAAACTTGCAATTTACACCCCAAAATATATTCTGCTACTCTTCCTGGTGATACCAAATGTGTGAGACTTTTACACAGCCTGGCCACATACAGAGGCCCAACATGCAGGGAGCGCCATCAGGTGTTCTAGGAGCATAAATTACACATTAGATAGTACCTATCACATTTTTGAAGGCCCTGGAACACCAGGACAATAGAAATGGTCACAAAATGACCCCATTTTGGAAAGAAAGCACCTTAATGTATATTCTAAAAAAATCAGGCAATTTACAAATACTGGCGGGTCAATAGAAATTATGAAAATAGAATACATGTCCGTCAAGCAGCGATAAGCAGACTGCTGTTGACAGTAGTTGTTAGTGTATCTAAATCTGTTAGTACATCTAACACTCCCCTCCCTCTAGACTGACAATGCTGCTTTACAAAGATGTGTCTTTACTCCTTCATCCAGAGTGAAGGCATTCTAATATAGGAGGTGTGTTACTGGCCAGATCACCAGGTGAAGATAGAGGGGAAAAAAGCATAAAAAAAGAAAACGAATGCAGCCACCACATCTATTGATTGGTAAGCTGCAACATATTACATTTTTGGTTTTGGGTTTAATACTGCTTTAACATTACATAGAAGGGGAAAGCCAAGTAGGTGTTTCAGGGAGAAAAACTCTATGCTATCTGAATGAGAGCATGTAACAAATAAAAAATAAGTGTTATCCCAATTTGGCTTCACAAATGGAAATAGACTTACAAGCAAAATTCTAAGCAGATACAGAAGACACAAATTAACACAGCTTTGTATTTATCATTAAAAAAGGATTCCAGGTATAAATATATTTCATACATAGTTACATTGTCCCAGCTCAGACCAATGTAACTGTATATACCATACCTGGCTGATGCCCCTGTAAGCTGGAAATCACTGAAGCAGACACCACTTCACCAATGATCTCCACTTGATTCTGTGCTGAGCGGCTGGCCTGATGCATTCTGAACACAGGAGGTTTGCAATTCACCATGAGCGCCATTCAGAGAATGCTTTGCATTTTCTGAATAAATACAAAGAGTTTTCTGATTGGACAAGGTGGAAAGGCAGGTTGGTGATGTTATGCTCTCCACCTTGTCCAAATAGAGCAGGGGTCTTCAAACTACGGCCCTCCAGTTGTTCAGGAACTACAATTCCCATCATGCCTAGTCATGTCTGTGAATGTCAGAGTTTTACAATGCCTCATGGGATGTGTAGTTCTACAACAGCTGGAGGGCCGTAGTTTGAGGATCCCTGAAATAGAGAATGCTTTGCATTCATTCAGAAGCGTCAAAGCATTCTCTGAATGGAACCCGTGCCAAAGTTCAGACCTCCTGTGTTCAGAATTCAGCAGGTCAGCTGCTCAGCATGGGGCCTGGAGGCAGGTGGAGATCACTGGAGTAGCAGTGTCTATTTTAGTGATTTTAGGCTTTCATGGACATTGGCCAGGCATGGTATATGCATATTTACATTGGTCCAAGCTGGACCAATGTTACTGATGTACAGGACGCTTAGGATGTTTCCCCATTATTTGGCTTGTGGTCCTATTTTTAAGTTCTCAGGGGTTCAAGGGTAGTCCGGTTGGAGAGGATAACAGTGCTCTTAGGTTTGGTAAGTCCTCATCTGGGACTCAGAATTTGGAGGCTCTGAGAGACTTTAGGTAGAAAAGAGCCCCCAAGCCCTGATTACAGGGAGTTTGATTTTCAAAGGTTTAACCCATCTGCAAGGGAGGCTTGAAAAGAAGAAGGAAGGAGTTAAAGCGCAGCTCCACCCAAAAATGGAACTTCTGCTTTAAGTGCAGATGACCCCCTGACATGCCACTTCCTCCTCTGGCTCCACGGCGCCGGAAGGAAGATCACCTCTCCCTCCATGCAATCTTCTGGGACACGTCACAGGTCCTAGAAGATTGCCCGGCCATTCATAGCTCGGCTCACGCATGCGCAGTGCGCACACGGCTGTGAAGCCACAGCCTGGCGCCCAGAGTTAGAATGTCGGTGCTTTAGAGAGGAGGGGGAGAGGAGCGAGGCTTCCTGCATCGCTGAACCGTGGGACAGGTGAGTGTCTGATTATTAAAAGTCTGCAGCTACACTTTTTATAGCGGCTGACTTTTAAATGGGTGGAACGCCACTTTAGTTTTAAATTCCTTTTTATTAGTTTTCCATAGAAAATACATTACATGACACATTACTTTCACATTCAACAAATTCTTCTTGAGTTTATATACCACAGATTTAAAATACCCCCCATATAACTTCCAAATTCTCTCCAACCAATCGCAAAGGGGAAAAAACAGACACAACAGCACACACACACACACACTCCCTTTATCAGACTCTTGGTACCAATGATAACTTAAAAAATTGTGGATCAGTAATTTTAAATATTTATTAAGTCATGAAGCCTGAGATAACTGTCTCCCAGTTTACACCCTTTCCCATATTCCCTAACTACCCAGATCCCCATTACAGTGCTCTTATCCTAGTGAAAAAAAAAAACCCACGACAAAACCAGAGCAAATCCTCCACTACCCCCTTTCTCCTTTATTTACCATCAAAATCCTTCTTATCTAAAGCTTCCCAGGTTCTCCATATTACACTATGTATAAAATATTCATATTCAAATTTCTCTTTAAATCATGAAATTCATTTTTTTTTTTTTTTTAGAGCAAACAGTCTATCTGAATTTGACCTGACATCAGCCTCTTGCAGGCCAGGTTACTGTCACCCTGATCCTCTGGTTCATTATCTTATGAACAGTATGCAGATGCAGTATGCAGAGCAAATATGCAGATCAAGAGTTCTGAATTCAATTGTTGCCTGCTTGTTCCAGACCAGCAATTCCCATATTACTCTTAATACAGGTTTCCGTTAAAGCTGAACTCTGGGGAAAAAGCAAAATACTCCCACAGTGCAAAGTTAAATACTGGTTTAGGTCAAGGGGACCAGAAAAAGCTTATTTGCCTACCCAATCCTCTGCTGTAGCAGGCTTCTCTGTGGTGCTAGACCAGTTCCGACGGCCTTTTCTCCTTTGCGCTTTGGCAATCAGAGGTCCTTTGACATCAATAACAGACCCCCATAGTTTTGCATTGGACATGAAGAAACAGAGACAGTCCCATAGGTGTGCGCACAGGGTGTGCCAGGGGTGCGTGGGCACATCCTAATCACCCTTTGTAGCGCAAGGTTCCTCCTGTGTAGACTCCTGATATTTCACCAAAGCCCCCTAACGGGGCTCCTAAAAAAAATTGTAAAAAAAATTATGTAAAAAATAAAATTGTAAAAACTACTAACACCATCCACTAGCCTACTAACACCAGTCTCTGCCCTGATGACACCATCCGCTGCTATACTGGCATCGTCCGTATATATACACATGCACACACATATGTGTTTGAGCTTTGGGGTGCACACCCTAATGCAATAGAGGGTTCCCCCCCTTTGGACAGTCCACTGCTGGAACCAGAGGAGCAGGGATCAGGTAAGGAAAACGGCTTTTCCATGTCCCCTAGATGACCATTTAGCTTTTGCAATGCAAAAAACACATACTAATGCAGTTAATAAAAAAAAATTTAAAAACATAATTTAAATCTTTTGGTAAGTAAAACAGCCCCTACTGATTTCAACTTTATATATATTAAACTAGCTAAATACACAGATACAATAAATATATCAGAGCTGTTTTACCTGCCAGAGGATTTGTATTTATTTCCAACCAGACCCGAGAGTTTAACTGGTTAGCTTCTTGCACTGCTTATCCCTCTCCTTTTCTAAACTCTGCTGTACAGGGATGGCAGGAGGCTTATACTAAGCCAAATTCAGGTATTAATGTGGGGTATAGCACAGAGGTGGCGAGTTGTAATTCCATCTTAAGCCACAAGATGTCTGTCATTAGTCAGGAGAGGCTCAGGAGTCGCAGAGTTAAATGCCAGGTTGCCCCTGCCAGTAGGGGCACTCTGAGAAATGGGACATATATATATATATACAGTGTTGGAAGAGATCCACTAATGGTCTCTGTGGGTGGACTGGACCTTATCTATTTAGCTTCCCAGGAAAGCCTGGAGTGGTGGAAGTGCTTACAACTGAGTGGTGTCACCTTTATGGGATGGCTGAAGTATGTAAATATCTTTGGTTCTATTAAATCAGTAAACTGTTAAAAGGCATTCCTGGTGTGGACTCCACCTTCCTGCGCACTGTCATTCAGAAAAACACAAGCCCACAACACTAACCAGCTACTATTTTAGTCTCTCTTGGACACCTGAGCCCGGACCCACCTGCCTGCTATTAATGGGAGAGAAACAACAGTAGTAGCTGCTGTGTGGTTGTGGGCTTGTGTTTTTGTGAGAGACAGTGCCCTTCTTCAGGGTGCCATTGTTTACTACAACAAAGGCCACCAGCTACTACTCTAGTCTCTCTCCCCTAAAAGGCTTGCAGGTGAGTCTGGGCTCAAGGCTGCAAGATAACACAGAAGAGCTGTAGATGTTCTGTCTTGGCAGCCTTCAGAGGGGCGAGGGTTGTGTGATCTTTCCTGTGTGCGCTGTTTGTCAGGCTCCCTCTACTTTTGTGCTGTTAATCAGAACCAATTCTATATTTGTCCCCCTGTGAATAGTGTGGTCGGACAGTGATGGAGGGAGGGGGGCAAACCTTTGACCATGCCAGCTCAAAAAACATTTCACAGATTTGAACGGGACCAAGTTCTACACTGACTGGATCCATGGGGGGTTTCCCATAGGGATTTACAACTTCTGCAATAACAAGTAAAAAAAAAAAAAAAAAAAAAATATGATTTTTTAAAGCATGGTGTGAATTGATTTCTATTTGCTTTGGTACCGTATATTTTGTAGTGTTCGCCCCCTCGTTCTTGTGTTGCATACTATTATTCTATTGCATACGGAAACCATCTCCACTGTGATCCTAGGTGGGATTAATCTATTGTTGGGCTGATTCTCTGGGCCCCAAATATCCCACTGAGATCTCTGTCCCATTGGCATCAGCCCTGCCGCTCCCCAGACATTGCTTTATTAGTTCCATGTACTGCGGAGGGCTCTTTTGTAAAGTGCATAATTTCCTGGTCAGATGGCTTGATACTCACCCAATTAAATCTAGACAATCTCTTTAATTATTGGTGGCTTTCCTGCAGTCTGCAATGCCAAAAATGTGCAGCTGCCTTTGTTCGTGAGCCTTTGAGTGACACTCCCGAAAGGCCCCGGCTCATTATCTGGGGGGTAACCAAGGGAGAGCTCAGACCACAAAACCTCCGCGGCAATTTTTTACAGGCAAGTGAAGAAGAATTTCCATAAGTGAACTCCAAGCAAAACACCAACTTCCGTGATAAATATCCTTTTGTGAATAGTTTCAAATGATGTTCAAGGGACGCCTGATCCATGAAATCAGTCTATGTGTGCAAGGCAGCAAAGGCAAAGCATCAAATTATACAGTGTGTATATATATATATATATATATATATATATATATATATATATATATAAAAAACAGCACTCCACTTTATCGTTCAATGAGTAAGCTTAATGTGTGCCAACATTTCAGAGCTCCCTTAGCCAAGGCAAGTGTAAACAAGAACATGCAACTTAACCTAACTTAACTAGGGAAAGTGATTATTCTAAGTGCATACTTAAAAGTGTCCTTTTTCTTACTGTTGGGGCATGTGCTCTGCGCACAATATCTATGATCCCACTGTCATTAGATAGCGGAGATCATAGGCTAAAGTCACAGAGCCAATCAGAATGGGTCTGTGCCTTGTGGTTGCAGTGCTACTACTTACATTTGAGAGCCTGCCCCTTCACAGTGCAGGAAGAAGACAAACGAGGATCAGTCCCTTATGACAGGGCTAAGTAAGATAAGTGCCACTGATCTCATGTTGTGAGATTGTTTTGGTGGAGGGGGATTCAAGTGTCAGCAACCACAAATGATGGGGGGTTAAAGTAGAACTAAAGGCAAAACTTTTTTACTTTTTATTTTATTTTGGATAGAGTAAGGAAGGGTTATAACCCCTTTCAGTTTTTTTGCCACCTGTGAACCATAGGGGAGATTTCACTTTACTCTCTGTCCCCTAGCCAAAACAGGAAGTGGGGGGGGGGGATCCCTCTAAAGCAGCCTTTTTCAACCAGGGTGCCCACACATCCTGGGGTGCTTTGAGGTTACTTCAGGGGTCCCTTGGCAAAATGTCTTAACAATTGCCCAAAAATTGTATACAAGCGGTGGGTGGATGAAGCCTGCCTTTTAGTTACAGAAAGCCACAGGTTTTCATTGTGCACCATTACCACCTTCTAGCTGCCAACCTTCTAAGGACCAATGACATCATCAGTTGATAAGGAGGATGTCAGTCGCCTGCATAGCATCCTTGTTTAACCCTCCCCTGCCCCTCTCCATCAGCTTTGGTGTCGCATTAGCTGAGTGATGGAGAAAAACTGAGGAAGTAAAGAAACATTGGAATACTAGTCATTACTAGTTTGCACCTCTAACGTTGGGTGTCCTACGTGTGTGGATGTTGCTGCATTATGTACAACTATTAGAATAGTTTTTACATTTTAGAATGGGGTGCCTCGAGATTGTCCATCTTTTTAAAGAAACACTGGTTTAAATGGACCCCGCAGTGTCACCAGAGCCCTATTGTCCCTATTGGAAGATTTCTCCTTTTATTACTGTTCTGATGTTAACCCAAAATTTGGGGATTTTGTTTTACTTTCAATGATAACAGAAAACCGGACAACTAGAGAGGGTGACTCTCTCATGATGGGGACACAAACAGCAATAAAAACTGACAGGTGTTCTAATCCATCTCCACTCTCTCCAAAACAAAAAAAAACAAAAAAAAAAAGTTTAGCCTTTAGTTACACTTTCAAATGCCTCTGACTACCAATGATTGTGGGATTGCTTTTAAGTGTTTAATATATTTACTGATCACCATTGTTGTGGAATGGTTTCGGAAGATTTGAAGTGCTGCTAGCCATTAGTGATCGGGAATTTTGAAATGTCAATGATCATCAATGATTGGGAGATTTTTTTGGGAATTGGTTTAAACTTTCCGACCACCTAAATGGGAAAATACGTCATTATTTTGACATTAAATACCGGGATTGTGACTGCAGCTAGATGCCATAATCCAGTATCAATTTTTCCCCTTAGGTGGCCATTTTTATCGCAAGGATGTTTTCGATTTTGTCGCAGCATGCTTGCGCACATGGTGCATGCATACATAGGTCACGCCCAGATATGTAAACGGTGTTTATACCACACATGTGAGGCATCACACTAGACCTTCTCTGTAACTCTAAACTGGTAACCTGTAAAAAAATTTATGGCGTCGCCTATTGAGATTTTTTCAAGTACTGTAGTTTGGCTCCATTCAACGACTGCGTGCAATTTAATAGCATGACATGTTGGGTATCTATTTACTCGGTGTAACATCATCTTTCATATTATTCAAAAAAAATTGTGGTATATATAATGTTTTGTTTTAAAGTCTATTTTAAAAATAAAATGTATTCTACAAGGTCTCTGCTAAAAAAATATATATGTTCGGGAATTCTAAGTCATTTTCTAGCAAAAAATACTGTTTAAAAAAAAGTGTCAGAAAAAGGCCTAGTCAGCCAGTGGTTTTAAAGCATCACTGGCCATCAACAATTGTGGAATTGTTTTGGTGGGTTTAAAGTGCTTTAGGTTTATCCATGACATCTACCTATGGCGCACAATACAATTTCAGCCTGCAGGGAACTTCCACTAATAATGGAAGACTTGCACTTGGCTTCAGTGGATGACTTTTAAAAGGTAAGCGCACCTTAATTTACTGTGTTACCACCTCAGTACCAGCATGTTTCTCCATTTATAAAGAATTGTATCACCTTCAGGTGTCTACTTTCCAAAAGGGGTATTTTTTGGGGTATACACACTTTATTGGCATTTTTATTTTATATGTTTTATTACAGAACGTAAGAGGTTGTTTTTTTTATTTTTTTCGTCTTTTTTTTTTTTTTATATAGTAAAAATAAAAACCCAGTGGCTATTAAATACAACCAAAAGACAGCTCTGTTTCCAAAAATTATATCAAAATTAATCTGGGTACAGTGTTGCACTTCCAAAGGTTAGACCCTCTGTCAAGTTTTTATTTGTGTGTGTGTCCCATCTGGAGATTTTTACCTCGGTTTGTCTGGTGACTATTGTCACTGAGACAAGAAGTGGGGGGAATTTCAAAATGTCACCAGTTTAAGAAATGAAGGTAAAGCATCCAATGAGGACACCTATTTTGGTGGCACCTGTCCAAGAAGGGAACTCTCCTGTATTTTGGGGAGATTTCCTCTCATTTGCTGTTAAGTCTTTAGGACAGGAAGAGAAGAGAAATTTCCAGTGCCTTGGGTCCAGCGCTGTATCCCTGCAGTCAGTTCTTTATACTACTGCGGGTCTCTGGTGCTGCCATTTTGAATATGGGAGCCTATTTTGACTTCCTAAGGAACCAGAGCTAGGTCCCACTGTGCGTGCATATTTTAGAGTTTGGTTTTACACACACCTTTCAATAAAAAGTAAATAAATTATTTTCTATGTTCTGACACTGCAGAGATAGGCTGTTCTATTTTAAATCTGTGTTTTCTGCTGTAGACAATACAAATATGTTGAGTCCATTGCACAGTACACTGTTGACCCCATCCTGGCATGAAACAAAGCCATGGATAAAACACAGATTTTTCATTTCTTTGGTACCAGATCTCAACAAGAAAAGGGTTGAAAGGTTTAACAAATCCCTGGGGAACCCATACCCCAAGAGTTTATAATTGTAGGGATTTTCGCATTAAATGTTGCATTTTAGGCAAGAGGTTTGGGAATAGGATTTCGCCCTGACCACAGAAGGCTTCAGTTCTTGGGGCTGAGCGCGCTCCCCAGTGACTTGTGATAATTACAGAAGCAAGATTTGGCTTCCACCCGAATTCTGATCACAATCTTCAGAAAGAGTTGTGGCTTGCTCTAATGACATGTCTGCTCTTTTGTGTTTATGTGCTACTATCTGTTGCAGGATGGAATCAAACTCCGCTAAATCAAACACACATGGCAGGTTTTACAAGTCTTTTTATTTTATTTTTTTAATACTGTTCTTTTCATTTGATTGTCAGACTGCAGAAAGCTATTGATCAGAATCATGCCTTGAATTTTTTTCTGTGTTCAGGCCTAAAACTAACATTTAAGACAAGCGGCACACTACGCAATGAATGATATCATTGCACTTCTGGGGTGGGAGAAGCAGCCACGTACAGCAGGGCAGCAGGTTTATACCTGGGTATTTGTAGCAATGGCACTCCACTAATAATGCCCAATCATACTATAAATGCAAGGGGCTAGGCCATGGCACTCTAATGCCGCGTACACACGGCCGGACTTTGCATCTGGCAAAACTCCGTCGGCATTTCCGACAGAAAAATTTAGAACAGGCTTTATATCTAAGTCCGTTGGAAATGCCGACAAAAAGTCCGATGGGGCATGCACACGGTCGGAATATGCGATGAAAAGCTCCCATCGGACTTTTTTCATCGGAAATTCCGGCCGTGTGTACGCGGCATTAGGGGCCATTCAGATGGGTGGCCACCAGTGTCAATCTTGCCAGCAGGGGAACTACCACCTTGCACACTGCATGAACAGCTGTGGCCACCAGTGGCTCAGCCACATTTCTACTCTCTTGGGAGCAGTTACATGTGATTAGTGGCTCTAACCGACCCCAGACAGGTTGCATCCAGGGTCAGCAGTCCTGGCTGCATACAAATTGGATGCAGCAAATCATCAAGTTTGTATGTGGCCATAGCACAAAGTGCTGCTGCGGATTTTAGCCACCTCTGAACACTGCAGTCTAGTGGCCTTCATTTGCTTGTCTGGATGAGGTCTAAAGTCAAGGCCTATGTGGCCTTGTTTCAATCTAGCACTGATGGAATTTTAATTAGATACAGATTTTAATCAGATACAGAAAGAGTCTGAAAGCAGACAGTTTCTACACTGCCCGTTCTTTAGATGTGTATCAAATATTTGTTTTTTAAATTAGAAAATAGATATCAAATGTAAGTTTAAAATTGTATAGTTTAAAAAAAAAATTGACAGGCTGACCCAAAACTACTATTGTTTTTAATCAAAAAAAGCAAATACAACTTTACATTTTTATAATTAAAGTGGGCCACTCATTAAAAGTCACACGTCACATGAATCAATATGGCATATGTCTTCACACCAAATAACAATGTTTTATTTAGTTTAAAAAGAAATACCTCTGTTTTGCTCTCCTGGTTCATCTCTGTCATAAATCGTATCGCTTACATCCTTGGCTCAGGCGGTCATATAGTTTCCAGCTACTAGGTGCCTTGTGGATGTTTGAAGTTATTAGAACTGCAGTCTACTGTTTTCAATCTGGCAGACCTTAGCATAAGTTAAAGAGGAGTATCCATAAAAAAAAATAATTTAAAGTCAGCAGCTACAAATACTGCAGCTGCTGACTTTTAATAATCGGACACTTACCTGTTCCAGGGTCCAGCGATGTGGGGGGTCGAAGCTCCGCTCGTCCCCCCATCCGCTCGGCGGCGCCGGCATTGCAACTGTGGGCACCCACTGCGCATGCGCAAGCGGCGCCGCGCGCCGTGGTTGGCTGTGCAGTCATTTGGGACCTGTCACGTGTCCCAGATGACGAAGAAGGGAGGGAGCCCTTCCTGCACCGAGGAGAAGTGATGTCACCAACCCAGGCACCTAAGGAGGCCTTCTACGAGGGACCCCCTAGCAACAGGCATTTAGAGGTGAGTTAAAAGGTGAGTTTTAAAAAAAAAAAAAAAAATAGGAATTTTAAGCATTTTTTTTTTTTTTTTTTTATGGCAACACTACTTTAAGAACACAGATGTCAGCCCCAGAGAACAGTTTATATGGTAATAAATGCCGCACTAACCCCTGAAGGAGCTGCTGGTTTGATGTGGGCTTACCGTTACCTTATGGACCTTGTGTGCATCTAGGGGTTTCCCGAGGTAGATGGCCCAAAGAACTGTAGAAACTGACACTGGATCCGCTTTGGGATTTTTATTTGCAAAAAGGGTAGACACAACACAGTCTCTAGATGAGGGCTAGAGGGTTTAGGTAGAAAGTTCTGGTACTCTTGGAACTGATTACGACTGAAAGTCTCTCACTATTAAATCTAGAGAATAGCCATTCACAACTGGATCCTCACAGCTATCGGATAAACCTCCTCTCACTAGGCCTAGCAGCCGATAGAGTGTTCAAATAGAGCAAAGTCTCTGCCACAGACTTGGTTGTAGAACTTGTGAATAAAGTCTCTGCTACAGACTTGGTTGTAACTGAAGGATGTAAAGAGCTCTCATACGGTACCAGTATCTTGCAGCCGGTGCGGCTATACCATACGAGTGTAGATTCACTTGGTGTCTTTCAACTAAGCTTCCAGGCTCTTACTAGGGAACCAGCCTTATGCATGGCCCTCTCCCGAAGGGTCCTCCCCTGGTTGCTTCCTCAGTTGCTGGGCCTCTCCACAAACGAGACGGCACCGGACCACCTTGGAATCCTCCTTCCAGTTACTTTGCCTCGGGCTAGCCAGCCCCGAGACTCGGAATTGGATGGATCCGCTCCCCAGGCCATGAGAGCCCTGGGGGCTGGTCACGAGGACCAGGACCAAGCAGACAGAAAAATCTTCTGGACCGGAACCCAGAAGCACGTGATCTCAGTACCTTAAGTACCCTCTCCCAGGAGGCACAATGCATGACGACACTCCCACTGGTTGGTTCCGAGAGAGATTGGCACCCAATGCGCCCAGCCAAACTGCGTTCTCATACTTGCCAGAAGTGACAGCGACACCTATGACCAAGTAGAACCCAGTGCAATCCAGCCAGACTGGTACTGAAACCATAATTTGGTATAATTAAGCCAAAAACCCAACTGTGGTTTTAGGAAAAAACACATAGCGTGTGCTCTTCAGGAGCCCGGCGCTACATAAAGAAGAGGCATATGCTGCAGCAAAAACTGGATGTGACCATACTGCTTAAAAGTGTAACATAAAGTGATTGTAAGACTGGGTTCACATATACGCAAATTTTTTAACTGCAATCAAATTCGCATAACATGTGAATGTGACCGGCTTTCAATGGAGCCGGTTCACACATGTGCAGGGCAGCCACGGTGCAGTTTTGAAAAGGGTCCTGTGTGTTTTTGGGTCCAGTTCAGGTGCGAATTTAGGTAAAAATTGCACCTGAACCGATGAACAGAAACGCACCGGACTCTGGACTGAAAACCGCAGCCGCATATGTGTGAACCCATAATTTTAGGATGCATCACTAGAGGGATCACCAGCAAGAGGAAGGAGGTCCTGATTGCCCTAGATAGATCTTTAATGAGACCTCATTTAGAATACTGTGTCCAGTTCTGGAGACCTCACTTACAAAAAGATATTGATAAAATAGAACAAGTGCAGGGACGGGTAACAAAAGTGGTGAAAAGCACCACCACCAAGTGATAAAGCATATCGAGAGTGACTTCAGAAACTTAAAGCAGAGTTCCAGCCTCTAAAAAAAATATATATTAAAAGTCAGCAGCTACAAATACTGTAGCTGCTAACTTTTAATATAAGGACACTTACCTGTGCAGGGATCCTGCGGTGTCTACACCCCAAGTTGATAGTCCATTGGCTTCGGGTGCAGGCGCCTGCATTGCAAGTGTCGTCTTCTGGGACGCACACAGGTCCCAGAAGGCAGCGGGGGAAGGAGGAGGGGCCAGACATGACGTAGATCGCTGTGCAGTGATCTTACTAGGAAGTGGGAGTGGGTACCTGTCAAAATCAGGTACCCGCTCCACCCCCCAAAAAAAGTGCAAAATGTGGCAGTGGAGAGGGAGAGGTTGCGAACAAGCGGAGCATCCCATTTTAGGTGGAGCTCTGCTTTAATATGTACAGTCTGCAAGACATAAAGGAAAGGGGAGACATGACTGAAACCTTTAAATACATGAAGAGGTGAAAAAGGTTGAGGAGGGCAGTTTTTTCAATATGAAACCAAAATCAAGAACACGGGGGACATGACCTCAAACTAACTGGAGGAAAGTTCAAAACTAAAAAATTGGATTCAAACATGCTTGGGGAAAAAAAGTTGATAAAACCCCCCCAAAAAATAAATAAAAAAATGGGCAGACTACTCTATTTTCTGCCGTCACTTTTCTGTGTTTCTAGGTACTGAGCAGTGTCTATATACACAGAATAGGAACAGATACCAAAAATTACACCCAGCATACAGGACAAGAAAAGTGGTACTGTGCAGAGTTTACACATACAGAATAAGAACAGATAATAAGAAATACATCCAACATACAAAACAAGAGTACTGAGAAGTGTCTATACATATAGAATAAGATCAGATATCAAGAATTACACCTAAAAAAATTTTTTCATGTTGTGAGTTCTGCCTGTCTGTTGGCCATCTATTTCCCCAACTCTCCGTATTCCCTGCATGCTTTGCAGCTTCTCCTCTGCTGTTTACTTTTAATTTCTAAGGACTACATATCCCATGGTACCTTGTTGCCTGCAAGCAGTGATTCCTGTACTGACTCCACCTCCTAAAACTCCTCTTTTTCAGCTCTGTAAAATGTGTGACACAGTAGTGTCTACTCACAGGGCATAGTGAATATGTGTCACAGAATTCAAGGACGTAAAATTGTAGAGATCGTTACAAAGTAAGTTTACAAACTTCAAGATCAAGATATTTTGGCATCACTAGCTTTACTGGTGGTCACACTAGTAATTATCCTTTTCATCTTATGTTCACTATTTTTTATTATTTTTTCTCACGTACACATGGTGTTTTGATTATGATGTTTGATATGTTTTGCTCATTATTTCACTGAACATTAGGTGGTGAAATTTGTTTAGTATAAGCTATTTATATATACTTTTTATAGTATATATATATAGAGCGCCACTGTTTATTCTAAATCTTTAATTTATAAGATATTGGTTTAAACTCATCACTCAAACTTCAAGATTGTTTAGATTTAAAGTTTTACTAAACCCAGGACCTTGAATTCACTATATCTAAACTTGAGCTTGCTCACAAAGTGCAGTAATATATATAAAAATATGTATCAACATATGTAACATTATGTAACCCATATACAGGAGGATCTCAATATGAAAAAATATATGTAAAGAAAAAATAAGTAAGTAAATACATCATACATTTCTTTGAAACCCTCACCCTCTCAAGCCCTACATCTCCCTCAAACAAATGAAGGAAAAAGGAGAAAAAATTCTCTTACCAAAACTTAATTTGTGGACCAAAAAATTTATATATATATATATATATATATATATATATATATATATATATATATATATATAAATATGTATCAACATATGCAACATTATGTATCCCATATAGGATCTCAATATGAAAAAATATATATAAAGAAAAATAAATAAATACATCTTTGAATATAATGCATGATATAATTACATGGGTGTATATACTGTATATGCTAATGTACCATGCACCTATGAGTTGTAATTATAACAAAGAGATCTTTATAAGAATATATTCAATACAAAACTATATTTAATTAAATTAAACTGAACCCCTTAATTTCCAGACACAATTTTATCATCAAAAACAAATTAGCTATATTAAAAAGAAACGCCAACACGGAGGAGAACAAGGATACCAAAAGGCATACATAAATACGGGTGGAAAGATCACACAAACAAACATCAGAAAAATTGTGGTTGAAATAGCCATTAAACCACTTGGAAAAAGTAGGAGGGAGATTCACGGATCTATTCATAATAATTCAAGATTAAGACTGATACATGAAGAGGATATAAGTCTGTAAATGAAAGATCCAGAACACCTCCCTCCTGCACAGGAGACAGAACAATTACCCCCCTCAAAACCCTCTCAATAACCTGTACAGCTTGACTGGGTGAGGGTTTCGAAGAAATGTATGATGCATTTATTTGTTTACTTAATCATTTTTTATTTAAATATATTTTTTTCATATTGAGATCCTATATGGGTTACATAATGAAGAATTTCTTCTCCCTTTTCCTTAATTTGTTTTTAATTGTATGTTTAGCGATGTTTACTGTACATATGTGTTATATTTATGCACTTAACTGCTTTTTTGGCTTGTATACCTTTTAAAGACTTTACATGTCTACAGTATATGGAACGAGAGGCACACATTGATTTCAGATGGTTCTTCAGAATTTATCTGATCCTGTGGGAGGTGGACTCCTGTTATGATTAAGCGCAGACTGTGTGAAACACGTTAACTTGGGCCGGCCTGGAGCGGTGAACAACGCATTTTTTTGCCTTCTTATAAAACCACGCCTATATAAAATAAATGTCCCTGTCCTATTTAACCACTTCTCCTTTCACACCTGTAAACCTCCTATGGACAAGCACAGTTTTTATGTTTTTGCTATGGAGCTGTTTATTCAGAAAAACATTGACTTTACTTAAAGGAGAGGTATGGCCAGCTCTTTTGGCCGTACTTCTCCTTTGGGTCACAGGAGTGGTCCAGTTCCAGTCCGATCCCAGCATTAGCTGTCAACGGCTGACAGTGGAAGCTCCATAGTAAGTCTACGGGTGACGTCACTTCCCAGCCATTTCCCAGCCATTGTCGGGCCTCTCCTGCACACAGCTTCTACCACTGGAGACAGGAACAGATTGGCTGCAGAATAGTTAAGTACAGCGACTTTTGCATTACAGGATTAGATAGATTGGTTTTACAATGTGGCATAGAGCAGGTTTAGAGTTAGTTTTTGTCATTGGTCAGGTATTCACAAATGTTTGGCCATGTAAGGCATCTCTTGGGTATTGCATGAGACACAGAGTGAATCTCAGCATTTCTGTAAATGCTACAGTATTACCATAGAGCCTCATTAATCTCTCTCATCATTGATCTGCTGTGCTATTTTCACTCTGACAACTATTATGATGTTTAAAAGTTTCTCTTTATGTGGCTTTTAAGAGGACATTACAAAAAACACACTTCAATCCATTTAGTTTAAAGTATTTAATCTTCCTGAACATAAGAAAGATGTAAAAGCATCCAGCCCTTTAATGAAAGACACTGGCAGATTGAAATAAAATTTCTGAAGCATGTGGTTACTAGGGAAACTTAAATATTTGTAAAGATTTACTTGTCTTGCTTCTGTCAACCACAGGTAAGTAGATGTAATAAACGAAGAAGGATGCTCATTAATTTTAGCTGCTTCAGTACATTATCCTCGACATATGAGGCAGACTGGTGGGGAGGGTGGGTCAGAAACAGGATACAGCGCAGAGATAAAACCTTACAGATTATACGAGGTGATTACTTTCCTTGTTCTCTGTGTAATGAGGGCACGGCCATGTTGGGGCATGGAGATAGCAGTAAAATTCATGCTCACAGATTTTATATTTAAGGACTAACTAATTCCAGGCTGGACAGATTCATGTGACAAGAGGTCTCAGTTCTGCCTGAAAGGCAACTTAATTTAAACTCTATGCAGATAGAAAAGCCCGGAGCTGAATGAGTTAAAATGAATGTAAGCACAGGACTGCATGACTGTGTTAACAGGGGCAGTCATTGGTGGATGTTAGGTAGTTTGGTATTGGCCAGGGAGGCAGCGGGGAGGGGTTAGAGTTAATGTAGGGGCGGACGCCGCCCCCCTCGGCAGCAGAACGTGGAGGAAAGTTCCCGCCCACATTTTACCTAATTTTATGGATTACTGGTACAGGTTTTGTTTTGTGTGTGTGTTTGTTTTTCTTTCATTGCAGGTCAGGAACAGTTGGATGTCGTGGCAGTGGCTGGTGTTAGTCTTTGCGGACGAAGGAAGAGATTTCGTAATGGAAGAGTTTAGGACCTGTTGGTTGTATGGGTCCTGATGGTGGTATCCCAGTTAACGGAGGTTATCTGGAAATTGGTTATGGGGTACTGCGGTAAGTGGGTGTTTCTGAGCCAGCCTGTCGGCTTGAGGCCTAATAACACACTTCAGAGGTACCACAGTGTCGTATTTTGGATGCAGATGGTTTTATGGTGGACCTGCAAAGACCAATGCTAGGAGGGACTGATGTTTTTTGTTCATAACAGATGTTTGTTCATGTTTATGTTAATTGGAATATATATTTATATATATTGGTTTAATAAATTAAGGCTGCTATGGCCTATTTTACTCCAGAAGTTGTATGGTTTTTATTAATAAAATTGGTAAGGTTGGAGTATAAGGTTGTTAGCATGCAGAGCACATCTGTTATACAATAGTCAAGAAAAACACCAATGAAGGAGTTTGCTGGCAAGGAATGTGCTGACAAGAGGAGAAAGCTAAGAGATGACCAATTAGTCTGCTGCTTCCCGTTTATTGTTTAATTACAGGTTGAGGGCAGGGAGGAGACCAAGCTGTGTTGCTGAAGAAAAGTCAAGTCACCATGTAGTAAGTCCTTGTTAGGATATGCAGACATTTGCTACTAAGCCCTTTTCTTTTGAAGACCAGCTAGGTGTGTTTAAAGTGCATGTAAACCCTTACATATACCCAGTGAAGTGAACAGCCTCAGATGATACACAGGGATGAAACAAATCTCCCTACATAACTTTTACATGTATATCTGCAGTCTTCATCTTCATATACTGTTTAGAAAGTGCACATCGTGTTAGGAGATTTTCTCTTCCTGGTTAGCACTGCAGTGAAGCCTGGGCATACAGCCAAGACAGCTGATTGGAGGAAAGGCACACACCCCCTCTCCTCATAGGTAGAGACTTTTAGAGATGTTTGTTGAATGGTTCAGCACTCTGCTAATCTATTTGTAGCATCCTCACTGGCACAAAACTCAGGCTGCTTTTATCTTAGTTGACAGAGAACTTGTCAGAAGTTATCAGTCTAATAACAGAAGAAGGGAGCAGGAGACAGCTACGGGATATAGTGCTTTGAAGAGAGATAAGAAAACACTGCAGAGAAATGTGCTCAGCTCAAATTTCATGAATCGGGTTTACACCCACTTTAACACCATTATAAGTTGTGTGCTGAGGAAGTAGGTGAGCAGTGCCTCCTGCTGTCTGTGTACCATTGGGGAAATGTATCTTAGTAGAAATCTTCCAAAGTGAAAAGGAAATCCCTTGTTAGACATTGTTGTGTGGTACAAGTGTCCTCTTTAGAGGAATTGAAGAGTGTCATTTAAGGGAAGAAGTGAAAGGCCCACATCCCTAATTAAGTACACAAAACTAGAAACACCCTCTGAATGGGACTTTTTAGGGCATCAATCACTACGGTAATATATAAAAGAGTATATTTTATTGAAAAAAGTTGAAAGTATATTACATAACAAAATGCAATAAAAGAAGAGATGCGGTTAACATGACAGATAATCATTTGATCAGTCAACACATTTGATGAAGACAGTAATATCCCAATGCGTTTCAAAATGTAACATTTTAGACTTTTCTTCTTCAGGGGCAATTAAATGTCAAAAGATAGTTATCTATAATACAAAAAACAGCATTAAAACCATGACTTTAACACAAGAAATATTGGATGAAAATATATAAGTATATCCACTGACCCTTTATTGTGGGAGGAATTGCATGTGGAACCGCATCAATACTTAAAAGGGAAAGCTTTTCCTTTGCTGCTGCAGGTCACAGGTGGAGCGGCATACAGAGGGGCGCGAGAACACCCACCCCCTCAGCAAATGGTCCCCTACCACGTGGCGCCTATTGTTTGTACAGGGTCAGCCCAATCTAGTAAAAACATATATATATCTGAGTGGGCTGAACTAGAGTGGAATTAAAACAAAAGTATTAATAGATGAACTTGAGTTTCCTAGAGATGTAGGTAGGCACAAGAATATCCTAATAAAAGGACAGCAAGCCCATTGGATTTTATAGCAGGATTCACTGGGGTAGAGATATTACATTTAGAGATGAAAAAGATGAAATATTGCGCTCAGAGTGCAAAACATATAAATGTACTCAGCAAAGGATTGATCTTAAATGATTTTACTTGGAAACCTATTGGAGTTTGAACCATTCATCCAGAAAATCTATCCTGATATTCAAGTGTCTGGAGAATAACAATCAGTGTCTCAAAAAACCCCAGTTGAAATACCTATGGGGACAAATCATAGAGGAGAATTGCAATCCAAGAAAAAGGTTCTCACAAATGAAGGAAGTATGTTATGTAATGAAAAAAGTTTTTTTTTTTTTTTTTTTTAGAGGATTTATTCTAGAGGGTGAATCTACCCAATGGGGGCTCAGCAGCAATACAAACATGACAGACAGTCTAACCCAGCAATTCACAAGCTTAATACCACATAAGAACCCTTGACATTTTTCAGGTCTCAGGGAACCCCAGCTAAAATTAATTAATTGGGGTCATTGGGAAGGGTGTCCCTTAAATTGATGGCCAGTAAGAAGAATGTCCCTTACATTGGTAGTCAATGGGAATAATAAACCTTATGATGGTGATCAGTGGGAAGAATGCTCCCCTTACAGACATAAAGATTATTGAGTTCATGCAACTTGCTTTGTCATGTGGCATTGGACCCAAATTTATGCAGAAACCATCAAATGAGAGGTCAGTCACCCACAGCTCAAAAAACCTAGCAACCTCCAAAGAAACCCTCATTAAGAAAGGCTGGTTTAACCCTTCCACACCCTATCAAAACAAAAAAAAATGGTGGTCAGTGAGAAGAATGTCTCGTACATTGGTGGTCAGTTGGAAAAATGTACCGTACATTGGCGGTCAGTGGGAAGAATGCTTCCTTTATAGACAGATCATTGAGTTCATGTAGCTTGCTTTGCCAAGTGGCATTGAACCCAGCATTATGTGAATAACATCAAGCAAGAGGTCAGTCCCCCAAAGCTTAAGATAAAACCTTAGCAACCTCCAAAGTAACCCTTTTTAAGAAAGGCTGTTTTACCTGTTCCCTACTCTATCTACCCTATCCAAAACGAAAAAAAAATTGCCTAGAGATACCCTTTAATACAACCATCAAATACCAAAAATTAACAACTCTCTGTAGCAAGAACTAGAAAGAAAGATACAAAAATTAGGCATCTAAAGTTGACCTGACAACATTCCTTCTTCCTTTTTTTTTTTTTAATTCCCAGAACTTCTGTACAGACTTGTCACTATAGAAAAACTACTGTGGAAAATTGTTTGCAAACATTTTGTAATCTTGATAATAACGTCTGGATTCCCCGTTCCTGCTCTGGTGGCTCTGACCTTTATGGGGGGATTCCTTAACAACAGTTATGATCTGTTTCAATGTGAGCATGGGGCGTGCAGAGCTCTGAATCACGATCCCACCATGGCGATTAGACTAATTAGGAGATGAATGGGGACAAAGCACCATTGGGGAGGTAGCGTAGTAGTCTTTCTATGTAAGAAGGAGGGGTGAAGAGCTGACCTGTGTCACTAGGCCTCTTAATTCCAGGTTAACTGTTTTGAAAAGGGGGGGAGAAAATCAGATGGCCCATCCACAAAGGATGCAGTAAGCACAGAATGAGGCCCTCCAATAAATATCGCAGCAAAGCTTGGAAATGCTAACTCCCATTGTACTGCATTCTCTTTAAACCCCCCTCTGGTTCCTTCTCCTGGCCTGTGTCTCAGCAAGGTCACCTCTTTGTCTTTATTACTTATTTACACCCGGCAATTGTTCAGTCACAACAGTTTTGACCTTTTGCACTTTAAGGCCTTTCTAATTTGCAGCTGGACATTGCAGATGTTTAATTGCATTAAACCAGCACTCAAAAAGTTGAGGCAGCAAATCTGGCAATGACATGGCATGACATTTCTTATTGTGGAAAGACTTATATAGTGGATAGTTAAGGATGTTAACTAAAGCAAGCCATCGATAATAGAGAACGGTTGGATGTACATCCACCATCCAAACATCTCACAGGGCCAACTAGAAAAAGTTGTTTTACCTCCCAAAAGCAATCGACTGATAGCTGATGCAGGATTTATGATTTGAGATTGACATCTGACTAAAAAAACTGAAGAGTTAGAGCTTATTTTATTTTATTTATTTATTTGATTTATTTATTACAGGAACCTATATAGCACCATCAATTTACACAGCGCTTTACATAAATACTGTATATTGTACATTCACATCAGTCCCTGCCCTCAAGGAGCTTACTATCTAAGGTCCCTAACTCACATTCATACATACACATACTAGAGACAATTTAGACAGGATCCAATTAACCTACCAGCATGTCTTTGGAGTGTGGGAGGAAATCAGAGTACCTGGAGGAAACCTATGCAGGCACAGAGAGAACATTGTTGGTGTTTTAAGACAGAATTCACACCATGCATTGTGATAACACTTGATATACTGCAACATTTACCATGTGTTGCCATAAAGCATGGATTTACAGTATTTATGTTGCCAAAAAAAACCTCATAAACCACTCCTACTGTACCACACCCTAGGCAATGTACAGTATAGACAAAAAATAGTGGAGACCACAGATGGTTGTAGTTTCACAATACATTTGTACTTGAGAGGTGCAACAATGGGCAAAGAAAACTCATTATACAATCTTACATTTTTATTTTTATCTTCTACAAAATCATCTGAAAAACCATTAAAAATGGTCATATATGAACATATATGATCAGATCCCTGCCAAATCTATATACAATGTTTTTACAGTCACTTTGTGAAAGGGTCTCCTTCCTGTTTATTATGTCAGTGCGTTTCATGGAAGATATTGCTTCTTCAGGAGAAAAAGTGTAAGATTTTATAATGAGTATTGTTTGTCCATTGTTGTACCTGAAAACTAAATAGTGTAGGACCCACTGAAAATTGGGTAATTTGACACAGTAGTGGGCTTAAGCACTGTATGGCCATATGGTGTGACCAAATCGCCATATTTTCTTATGTTCAGGTGCTTTAAATAGCCTTGTAGGATTTTAAATAAAATTTTTTGATGTGTGCGCCATAATCTTTTGTTCTGGTTGTACCTGAAAAGTCGAGTTTATTTTGAAACATTGAACTTCATTTTTTCGGTTTGTCGTAGTGTTGTACGTCACCGCCTTCTTGACGGTCGAAAGGTTCAGCAAACTTTTGTGTGAATGTGTGTATGCAACCCAAGATTGAGCAGAATTCCGTCTGAAAAACCATCCAAGATTTTTCCGACGGAAAATCCGCCCGTGTGTACACAGCATAAGTGTTACTGAACTGCAGGAAAGGGAAAACAGATTTCCTGCCCTGGCAGGCATGACTGCTGTGCAACAGAGCTGTGTAGGTCTCAGGACTGCTTGGAAATACAAATCCTTTAGTTGATGAAAGAGCTCCCATATATGTATTTCATCTGTGTATTTAGCTACTTGCCTGGAGTTCAGCTTTAAACTGTGTCCTAGTACCTGGGAACACAGACAGCAATAAAACTTGAAAGAGCTTCTAACTACTTCCCCACAAAGTGTTTTTGTGTTAACTGTTTCTCTGTTGGAGAGTTTCTTCTCTCTTCACTCTTCCTGCCCTATGGACCACACAGGAAGTGAGGGGAACTATAACAATACAAACATTGTATTAAAATAGAAAAAGGTGTTTGTTTTTTTTGCTTACAGTGCATTCATTGGATAATTTATGTTCACTTCCTGCCCTGTTGATCACACAGGAAGTTGTGAGAAATCTCCCAGGGGTCACTACAGAAATACAAAGCTGATAGAGGTTTTAGGCCCTACCCCCCAAAACTAAAAGGAGAAGGTTTGGAGTATAAGTGATACCTTTTCTTAACTAATTTGTGTTAATAAAGGTGCAAGCTCTTAACCACTTCAATACAGGGCTTTTAAACACCCTTCCTTACGCGCGCGCCCCCCCAGGCGGCCGGGAATCCGAGGACGTCATATGACGCCCACCCAGGATGGTAGATCCACCTTGTGGGCGTCATATGACTATGGAGCAGTGTTGAAGTGGTTAAGGGTAATTTAGATCCCTGCATTAATCAATGGTAACACGGAACAATAATCTACTACTACTTAGTTTGTAAATATCAGTTTGTTAATGGATAGAAAACAAGCTAAAATACAGAATTCAGAGAGTAGTGGTTAATGGTTCCTTCTCTGAATAGTCTAAGGTTATCAGTGGTGTACCCCAAAGTTCAGTGCTGGGACCCTTACTTTTTAATATCTTTATAAATGATATAGGGTCTGGGATCAAAAGTAACATTTCTGTCTTTGCAGATGACACCAAGCTATGCAGTGGAATAACGTCCTTACAGGAGGTCTCCAATTTACAAGCCAACCTCAATGCACTGTCTAATTGGGCGACTATGTGGCAGATGAGGTTTAATGTTGATAAATGTAAAGTTATGCACTTGGGGGCTAAGAATATGCATGCATCATACATACTAGGGGGAGTACAACTGGGGAAATCAATGGTGGAGAAGGATTTGGGGGTTTTGGTAGATCATAAGCTCAATAATAGCATGCAATGTCAAGCTGTGTTTTTCAAAGCAAGCAAAGTCCTTTCTTGTATTAAGAGAGGTATGGACTCCAGAGAGACATATATTTTATTTTGCCCCTGTACAAATCATTAGTAAGACCTCACCTGGAATATGCAGTTCAGTTTTGGGCACCAGTTCTCAAAAAGGATATCAGGGAACTGGAGAAAGTGCAGAGAAGGGCAACCAAACTGATAAGAGGCATGGAGGAGCTCAGCTATGAGGATAGATTAGAGGAACTGAATTTATTCACTCTTGAAAAGAGGAGATTAGTGGGGGATATGATCACCATGTATAAATATATAAGGGGTCCATATAGTGAACTTGGTGTTAAGTTATTCACTTTACGGTCAACACTGAGGACACTCTTTACGTCTAGAGGAAAAGAGATTTCATCTCCAAATATGGAAAGGTTTCTTCACAGTAAGAGCTGTGAAAATGTGGAATAGACCCCCTCCATAGGTGGTTCTGGCCAGCTCAGTAGATTGCTTTAAGAAAGGCCTGGATATAACTGGGTACTAACATTTATAGGTAAAGTTGATCCAGGGAAAATCTGATTGCCTCTCTGGGATCAGGAAGGATTTTTTTCCCCCTGCTGTAGCAAATTGGATCCTGCTTTTCTGGTTTTTTTTTTTTTTCGTGGGTATAGGATTGGGTATATGGGATTTTTTTTTTTTTTTTTTATAGTTGAACTAGATGGACTTGTGTCTTTTTTCAACCTGACTAACTATGTACCCAAAACAAACAAATGAAAAAAGCAGTTTGGCTATAGCAGTACCAGAACAAGGTCCAAGGCATCCAATGTAAAATATCAAAAGAGTTCCCCACATCCCCACCACCATGAGCTGGGAACTACTCCAGAAGCGTAGGTTGCAGGCCCTGCCACCTTTAGCCTGGCATTCCTCTTTAGATAATCACTTGGTGTGTTTTGTGAATTTTGTGAAATCTCTGCCAGCCAGCCCTCTGCCACCTTTCATTCTCTGTGAACACCTTTTTGGAGCAAACCTTTCAACCTCTCACATTGTACAGAAACATGTCTAAGTAGCTTGTCAACAAGGGTGTTTCTACCTTGGCACAAACTTTTATTTACCAAAGGGATAAACACTAAACAGATAAGAAGGTGCGGCGTTACGATGGCATGTTCCTGCAAGGACGGAAAAACACTCGACAAATAGCTTTACGATAACGCACAGGACACAAACACACACACAACACAGGCTGATTGGACCCATAACGGTGTAAAGGCAGCAAGTCATATTTCAACAGTCAGGGCCGGGGGATTAGCAGTCTTTTGTGATTGTGTGGAATACCTGGCAGTGAAGGATCATTCCACAGCACGGCTCGCCAACACAGCGAGAGCTCTCCTTCCAGAAAGCCGCATCCTCATTGTTGCCAAACAAAAGAGCGTGCATTTCCCTTGGGTAACAATACTGAGTCACAGAGAACTGTACCTACTGTACAATGAGCGGAATGCTTTGTATGAGAGGAATGCTTGGCATTAGGCTCGGCCTCTGCCAACCTAATGCCACCTTTCAAACAAGATTAAAAGGCAACTCCAGCCAAACAGCTAAATACACAGTTGAAATATTTATATAGAAGTTGTTATACGTGCCAAAAGATTTGTAAAAGAATGTTCTGTGACTGGGCCATCCTGCAGTGCTATATGGATATAGAAAGAGTAACAAGGGTGACACAGCATTTCAATTACTGCAGCCTCAGTGTCGCTGCCCCGCCTTTTGTTTCCTCTGGGATCCCGGTGAACATCCGCATGCTGGTGACACCCACTGTGAGCTAGGGTTGCCACCTTTTCTTCAAATCAAACCCGAACACTTTAGCGGCACACAGCATATTTTTTTTAATAGTATAAACTATACATATATTTTGCTATTAAATAACATTTCTAATCATACGGCGTTAATTATTATTATTATTATACAGGATTTATATAGCGCCAACAGTTTACGTGGGGGCTTTACAACTTGAGGGTAGACAGTACAAATACAATACACTTTAATACAGTAGGAATCAGAGGGCCCTGCTCCTTAGAGCTTACAATCTAAGAGATAACAAGAGTCCCCCTTTACATCAGAGTCCACAGAGTTCCCCTTTTACATCTGAATCCACAGAGTTCCCCTTTTACATCTGAACTCACAGAGTTCCATTTTACTGTAAGGGGGGACTCTACAGACTCTGATGTAGGGGATAACTCTGGGGACTCTAAGGGATGCTCTGGAAACCCTGATTTAAGGGGAACACTGAGCACTCTGATGTACGGAGAGGAATACTGTGACCTCTGGTGTAAAGGGGAACTCTGATGTAAGGGGTGCTCTGAGAACCCTGATTTGCCTTAGTGTACTCACTCAGAGACAGGAGAGAGAAGGGGGGAGACTTCAATCACAGACAGGGATGGAGGGTGAGCTCACTCACCCCTTGGCAGTCAGCACCTCTCATCCAGACGATTCTGAGGCTGCTAGACTTCCAATTTCCGACCCCCACTATCCTTTTCTGAGGCACAGCGCCGGGGAGTGTGGGCAGACACAGAGGGGTAGGGGTGGGAGAAAGAGGTGCAGATCGAGCCCTCTCTCCTCTCCCGTCAGTGTGGGGGGGCAGGGGGTGGGGAAATTGTTAGTATTGTTAGTGCTGGCTTTGGGCAGTGTCAAAAAGAGTGTAACAGACACTCTCAGCTTAGCCAACTGCAGCCAGAAAACCTGCTGGGAAGCCATAGTCCAGTCTGAATAATGTGTCCGGGTTTCAGGCAGTCTGAAACCCGGATGCATGATTCCAAACCCGAACTGTCCGGGTGAATCCTGGACAGGTGGCAATCCTACTGTGAGCCATCTGACACCCTGTTACACCACCTAAAAACTTCCCTGTCACAGTGTTCACAGCAGAAACTCCCAATGCAAGCCTAATTTCAACCCTTAGCTTTCATGTGGCAGCTCAGATTTGTAATTACACCAGCTGGGCTAAAAAAGCTATTTCATGACTAGGGAAAAACGTAAAACTTATTTAAACCCAAAACAAAAACTGATCGTATTGCAGCTTACCAGTCCTTAGATATGGTGGCTGAATTAGGTTTCATTTTTAACACTTTTCCCCTTTGGCCCTAATGCCATAGTTGGAAATTCCAGTTATGAGGTAGTGTGTATATCCGTGCCCTAAAAAGAGGGGGTAGGGAAAACCAACAAAGTGGAGGTGAGCAGATCGTAGACATAACGTAGTAAAGAATAACAAGTCAGCATGGTCACATGCCATGTAGGAAATGTCAAATGGTGGTCCACACGTGGTCAATGTATAATTTCCACTCAAACTGCTGTTTTTTTTAAGGTTTGGACGGTGGGGGGGCGGGGGGGTTTAACAGTCCTGATGATGGGTTGACCCTTTGAACAGGAATAGTGAGGAGGTCATCCAATTAGGGCACCGGTTCCAGTAAGAACTGTCAGAGATAGAATTGACTTTCATTTTTGAGAGAATTGTACTTGTTTCCTATAATGTCTCTAAAGAAAGGAAGTACAGGGAAATCTCTTGCATTGTAAACGGAAATAAAAGGTGTTCTTTATATATTTACCTGGAATTCTTTTTAAAATAAGTCCAGAGATTTCAACCTGTCAACAGTGAATAGGGCAGCAAGTATGAGGTGCATGCAAAAATTGGGCGTGGTTAAGTTGTTTAAAGGGGAATAGCCTCATGCACAGCATAAAAATGGGACTTACAAATGCACACAGAAAAAATTATGTTGAAGCGAAAGAAAAAGGTACTGTGAAGCATCCATACAGAATAAGAACAGATACTGAGAACAAAAATCAGCAAGCAGAACACTAGAAGTGGTACTGTGCAGTGTCCATACATAGAGAATACTGTAAGTGCAGATACTGAGATTTACACCCATCATACAGGACATGAGAAGTGGCACTGTGTAAAATCCATAGATTACCCCTGAGGGAGCCCCTGATGTTTGTTTTCCCCTGACCTGCGTTATAGTGATAATCCCTCAACTTGTCTACCACTGACCACTTCAAAGCAAGGAACTCTAGATCATGCATGGGATAGTTCTTTTAAGTAGGTGTACAGCTCCAGATCACACAGGCAGCAGGCCATAGGTGTCTGTTGTGCTCCTGATACTAAATCCCATCTTATTCCATCTTGGCTTGTGTCAACGTGTAGTGCGCAGTGCTGAGCTAGGTCAGTGAAGGCCAGAACTGAGGCATTAGTCAAGTTCCTCTTTAACTACAAATCCTCAATACTTTCTTATTCAAAACCACTCCTTAGATTCAACACACTGAACCACTTCGCCCCTGATAGGCATTGCAGAGCATCTTCTCTCCACGGAGAGGTGTACCGGTCATGGATTGTTCCTTTTGTCCTGTTGAGGGTGCGGTATTCGATACATTCTCAGGGAACCATTTTTCTTCCGAACTACTATTATGGGGGACATAAGGACTCCAGGATTATTGTATAATTCCTGTCCTCACCAGCTATGCCAGTTGCTCCTGGAGGTCTTCAAAGTCACCAAGTGGGATCTGATGAGATCTCTTTCTAAATGGTTTGTCCTAGTGAAGGTGGATTCGGTGTTGGGCATTCTTAGCACACCCCACATCAAGCTCATTCTTGAGTTAGTTTCTTCCATCTCACAGAGTTTTGCTTGAGCACTTTTCTTCCATTTAGGCATTGGTATCTTTTGGGTAAAATTGTTATATACTCATCTTTGGCTTCCTCCACCAAATCAGATGGTGAGATGGAGGTAGGTGGGTTTACTTTTCCTATCAACATTCGGGTATGTAATTTCACACAGGAGTCAGTAACTTTGTAAACACTGACAGGAATTATTCATTGGGTTGGTCCAACCCAATATGCTTGACCAGTGTAGACCAGATGTCCCCAACCTTCTTAATGTCTGCCCGACCCCTTACCGTTACCTATAATTATTGAGACCACGCATGGAATGGAGTACAAATGGCCATAGCAGCCTTTTATTAACAAAAATATTAACTTAACATAAACAATAAAAACATTCTTTATCACATAAACGTCCAAGAACTAAACTATCAATCACTCAGCCTGTTGGTCTTTGACGGCACCCCAAAATTATATGTTCCACTTCTACGACCTTTTACCAAGATAGGCCTCTAGCCATAACACACCAACTCAGAGACAACACCCTACCCACAGTGCAACCATTACCATATTCCAACTAAACCGTGTTAACTCGAATACACCAGAGGAACACATACCACCGATGAGTCCCAAACCCTTCCATCTCGTAGGTTTTCTTACCACCATCAGAGACCAACAACCGCCACTGCACGCAAGGGTAAAACCTTACCCTTGAGAGCCCCTCCACACTCGCAAAGCACGCTGAATCCCATCCTGCAGTCCAAGGGACCATAAATCGATACCCACTGCAGATAGGTGGACACTATCCCCCCTGAGGTACAGCCAGGTTTCCTTCTCCAGTTCCATATGACAGATGGCCAGGCCTCCATTCCGAACAATGAATCTGCCCACCACCTTGTTTACTTTTTTGCGGGCCTTGTTGATCCTTTCCATCGACCTAGCCCGGCGCCAAGTTGTCCGAGCAACAATGTCGGACCACAAGACAAGCATATCAGGAAAAGCCGCGCGAAGCCGCAGGAAATCAAACTTGATATCCATAATGAGCTCCCTGATAGACCTAACTCTCAGATCACTTCCACTGACATGGAGCACCAGAATGTCAGGAGGTCTGTCCAGGCGTGCACTTCAGGCACGACCCTGCTCCACATCATACCTGGTACCCCCAACCAACTGATATACTCCTCCCGCCTAGAAATATCCAGCTGCCTGCTATTAGGCCTAACGTCAGCTCGCCTGGCCCCCCAAAACACACATGAGTGGCCCATGATCCAGATGAGGCGCAGCTGCTCACCACCTGAAAGAAAAGAACAAAAACACCAAGGAATAACACCAAGACGAACAACAGATACTCACCCAACATGAAAACACATACACAGACAGGGACCTCCAACTCATCCCCACCATCGTTTAATCTGTCAATAATTCCAGATGAACGTAGGTACAGAATCTCCTGGAGTCCCATCTACCAATCCGCCTAACAACTGCCTCGTCCAACCCACACTGTGCGGCCTCCGTGGCCACTCTGATGCGGAAGGAGTGCGAGGCATACTGTTTTTCATCTAAACCCGCTGCCCTAAGACTTTTCCGAAAGACGGACACAAACTGGAACTTAGATAGAGGAGACCCATCAGCATGCAACAAAAACGGCCCAGCCAAAACTGTACGATACCCTTTTAGAGCTTGTTGGGCCCAAAAATCTATTCTGAAATCGCTACAGCCCTGTAATTTGAAGAAAAGTGCTAAACCCGCCAGCTTCCGCTCAATGGCAGACACCGACACCCCTGCTCCAGGTTCCTGGAAACAAAGTAAAGGACCATCAGCCTTACCTTCGGGCCTGTCGGGTCCACCCTGGCCAGCCGCACCATTTCCAACCATTCCAACCAGTATCGGCTGCCCACCTTGCCTAACTCACCGACCGTTTGATCCATCCTGCGACGACCCCAAGGCAATCTCCCACAGCCATTCAGGACAAGGGACCCCCCGTTGCTCCACTGCCAGCTCTCAGAACCTGTCCCACTAAAAGCGCCAAAGTATTATCGACCCCAGTGAGGTGGACTGCACACAGAAAAATATTCAACTACAGGCAACGCAGAACCATGTGGCGCAGAAGCCATACTACAGGTTGTGACGACACAGAGATGTGGTTAATGACTTTAACCACTCCCATGTTGTCACAATTAAGCCATACTTTCAAATTCCTGAATGACTAACCCCAGATTTCCGTAGCCAGCACCACTGGAAAAAGCTCCAAGAGCACCAGGTTACGGAAAAGGCCCGCCTCTGTCCACGAACGAGGCCAAGGTTCTGCACTCCAGTGACCTTGGTAAAAGGCCCCATAACCAGTCAAACCAGCTGCATCCGTCAACAGTTCCAAGTCAAAGTTGCTCACCGGGCCCGATATACAAACTGATCGTCCGTTATAGGTTTCCAAAAATGTGTGCCACACCCTCAAGTCCTCTCGATGTTCCCTATTGAGACAGATAAAATGAGTGGGATGCCGAACCCCTGCGGTAGCAGCCGACAGTAGTCGGCAAAACACCCTGCCCATGGGAGTAATGCAATATGCAAAATTCAACTTACCTAACAAAGATTGTAGCTTCCGAAGCTGAATCTTGCGGAGTCACAAGATCCCACTACTCTCCGTCTTGAGTGCTATCAGCTTATCCTCCGGCAGGCGACATTCCATGTCACAGGAGTCAAGAACTATGGCCAGGAAACTGAGAGTGGTAGTCGGGCCCTATGTTTTATCTACGGCCAAGGGGATCCCACATCGACCCGCAATGTGCTGCAGCGTGGATAGAAGCACTGCACACCTGTTAGAGGAAGTTGGCCCCATGCAAAGGAAATCATCCAAATAACGAATGATGGAATTCAGCCCCAAGACATCACGAACAACATCACAAACATTCTACAAAAGAGCTGAACGTATCGAACAAGGTGCATGAAATGGAGCAGCCCATGGGAAGGCAACGATTCATGTAATATTCCTCTTGCCAGCAGCAACCAAGCAGACGGAAGCTATCCGGATGGACCAGAAGCAAGCGAAATTCGGATTTTGCCATCAGTGCCCCTTTCCCAAAGCGGGGAACCCAGCCAACTGCTGCATCAAAGGAAGTGTAAGACACTGTACACACCTCCGGATATATTGCATCATTGACTGACCCACCCTTTGGGAAAGAAAAGTGGTGAATCAGGCGAAACTTATGAGGCTCCTTCTTGGGCAACACCCCCAGAGGCGAGATCACCAAATCTGGCAAAGGCTTAACCGAGAAAGGCCCACCCATGTGACCCAGGGCCACTTCCTTACCCAGTTTTTCATAGACCACCCCAGGATGCTGCAAGGCTGATCGGAAATTCCACGCCATAGGTGGGACAGCAACCAATGAACATGGGATCCGAAAACCCTCAGAGAATCCCACATCCAACAGTCAATCAGCCTCCTGATCCAGATATCTATCCCCTCACTGGCGTCATCCTTCTTGTTAGCAAACACTCCGGCATGGCCCTTACCTTTTTTGAAGCAGTGGGACATAGAATGAGAACCTCCGCAGCCCTAGCATTCGTGTTTAAAACCGCATGCCCCTCCAAATATACAGGATCCCTCGTTGTACTGCCAGCAGAAACCCCACTTCTTTGTGGCCGGTTGTCCAGGGGCAGCTGCACCACCGGCCTCCCCCTAGAACAAAATGGTTTGGGGCCCACGCGGAGGACATCAGGCGCATCCATAGGGTAATGTCCTTGTGGTCCCAGCGCAGGGGCGGATGGATGGCCCTTCGCTGCCGGCCTACCATGCGGGCGATCGAGTAACTCCAACCCGGCCCCGGAGGGCACAACTCTGCTTGCTGTTCGTCAGACATCTACGCGGCATCAACTCTTTACAGACCCAATGATCGCCTGTATCCTGCAGCTGGTGGATCATCGCTGATCATCTTTCCAAAGGACATCTCATCCAGGGTCGCTGTTCCAGAGGCCCCTATCCAGTCCTGTCGTTGGTGAGAGGGCAGTAGCCCAGCGTTTGCAATCCTTATCTGGTTACCTTGCTTGAACACTGTGTACAGACACCTTGCCCATCGAAACACTTTACTGCATCACATAAGACACTGTACAGGCATCTTTATCCTAAACTACTTCAAGGAATATCACTAGCCTGTTTAAGCTGCTGTACTTGTCATCAAAATACTGTGCCATATTTGGATATAATTTAATGAGCTCCAACTGCTTGTGAAGACTATTGCAGGCTTGCATTCTGGACATTGCTGTTGTTATTGATTAGAGGGCCCCATATCCTGCTCCTATTCTATTTGGTCTCACATTAGGATATAAAGGTGTAATAGGCTGGCCTGGGATTCCCCTCTAGTGTGGTAACAAATTGCATTAAATAGTTGATTCTTAGGGATGAGCCGAACACCCCCCTGTTCGGTTCGCACCAGAACCTGGGAACAGACCTAAAGTTCGTGTGAACTTTAGAACCCTATTAAAGTCTATGGGACTCGAACGTTCAAAATCAAGTGCTAATTTTAAAGGCTAATATGCAAGTTATTGTCATAAAAAGTGTTTGGGGACCTGGGTCCTGCCCCAGGGGACATGTATCAATGCAAAAAAAAGTTTTAAAAACTGACGTTTTTTCAGGAGCAATGATTTTAATAATGCTTAAAGTGAAACAATAAAAGTGTAATATTCCTTTAAATTTCGTACCTGGGGGTGTGTATAGTATGCATGTAAAGGGGCGCATGTTTCCCGTGCTTAGAACTGTCCCTGCACAAAGTGTCATTTTTGAAGGAAAAATGCTATTTAAAATCACTTGCGGCTATAATGAATTGTCGGCTCCCGTAATACAGAGAACAGTCATTGAAAATCATTGATAAAAAAAAAGCGTAGGGTTCCCCCCAAATTCAATTACCAGGCCCTTCAGGTCTGGTATGGATATTAAGGGGAACCCCGGGTCTAATAAAAAAAAATGGTGTGGGGTCCCCCTCAAAATCCATACCAGGCCCTTATCCGAGCACGCAACCTGGCAGGCCGCAGGAAAAGAGGGGGGGACGAGAGAGCGCCCCTCCCCTTCCTGAACCGTACCAGGCCACATGCCCTCAACATTGGGAGGTTGCTGTGACCCCTCAAAGCACCATGTCCCCATGTTGATGAGGAGAAGGGTCTCTTCCCCACAACTCTGGCTGGTGGTTGTGGGGGTCTGCGGTTGGAGGGCTTATCAGAATCTGGAATCCCCCTTTAACAAGGGGACCCCCAGATCCAGCCCCCCCCTGTTTGAAATGGTAAGGGGGTACAAAAGTACCCCTACCATTTCACAAAGAAAGTGTAAAAAATAGTTAAAAAAACACACAGACACCGTTGGGAAAAGTCCTTTATTAAAAATAAAAAAAAGATTCCAGCGGTGGCTATCCAGCAATGGCTGATCTCTTCTCCGGGGTCCAGCGATGGCTGATCTCTTCCGACGTCCAGCGCAGCGCATCCTGTCTCCATGGAGACACTGAGGGAATCCCGTCTTAGCAGAGGAGGACCGGGCCACTCATCACCTGACCCCGCCCCCATCTGACGCAACGCAAGGGGCAAACTGGGCTTCCCCAGTGACGTACGGGTGACCCCGCCCCCCTCTGATGTAACGGAAACCTGCGTTACATAAGAGGGGGACAGGGTCACCCTTACATCACTGGGGAAGCCTGGGCTAGGGACAGTTCTAAGCATGGGAAACATGCGCCCCTTTACATGCATACTATACACACCCCCAGGTACGATTTTTAAAGGAATATTACACTTTTATTGTTTCACTTTAAGCATTATTAAAATCACTGCTCCTGAAAAAACTGCAGTTTTTAAAACTTTTTTTGCATTGATACATGTTCCCTGGGGCAGGACCCAGGTCCCCAAACACTTTTTATGACAATAACTTGCATATAGGCTTTTAAAATTAGCACTTTAGATTTCTCCCATAGACTTTTACAGGGGGCTCGCGGCTTGTTCGCTGTTCGGTAAACAGGCAATGTTCGAGTCGAACATGAGTTCGACTCGAACTCGAAGCTCATCCCTATTGATTCTTTATAATCATTCCAGTTTACTCTCTAGTCTAGATGGAATTCCTCTGTACATATACAGTATGTATATTGTGCTTTTGTACTGTTGAACTGTAATTAAGCTGTTTTCTTTAAGGGGATTTCTCTACTGAGTTTGGCTCAGTTTATCCAGAACTCAGTTGAGCAATGCCCCTTTGCTGTATATATATATATATATATATATATATATATATATATATATAGACACCACCGTGCTTCTGTAAAAGCTAAGATAACATATATATTTGACTAGTGTTGAGTGTCATTTAAAGGTGCCTGCAAAAAGATGTCTGAACCCAGAGTGCCAGGTGGGTTGGAGTGTTCACAGGGTCAGGGTGATGCAGACGGGTAAATCAAAGCAGCCCTCTAGGGGGCCGTGCTACACCACTGAGGCAGGTCCTCTTAAACTCCATGATTCTGTATATTAGCCCCTCTCATTTCTCCCCTAGCCACACCACTCAGTGCTAGAAGTGCTGTGGGAGGCCTTTTGATACAGATTTTATTAACAGTGGCATGGATGTAGCACCCTATTAGGTGGGTGCTAGAAGACAGTATAGTTTTTGGGTGTTTCTGCTTATCAGGAAGTTTGCTAGGTAAATCTAAATGCTCTCTGCTTACCAGGGAGCAGGGATCCATTGGTAGGGTCAGCTCATGGTGTTCAGATGCTGCTCATGTTGTCTGAATGTTTCACGATCAGGAGGGATCTGTTTCGGCCTACAGTGAGTATGGATCTGTGTCATGGGGCCTGTTCTGTGAGCAGTGCCGGGACAAGGTCATCTAGAGCCCAGGGCGAACATGCCAATTTGCACCCCCCCCCCCTCTAAGATGTATGAGCAAATGTTCTCCTCCCCCCCCAAAAAAAAAAATTGAGGACCAGTCTGCATGTTTACCGTCTAAGCAGAAATTCCCCCTCCTACCAGCACAAATCCGCCCCCCTGCTGAAAGCACAAATCTTTGCCCCCCCCCCCATTCCCCTCACCTCACATCCTCTCTCTCTCTCAGTATGCCCCCAGCACAAATACCCTACCACCTGCTCAAAAAATTTCCCCCCCATCCTAGCACAAATTTTCTACCCCTCAAATTTCCCCTTCGAGCACAAATTCTCTCCCCCCTAACTCCAGATTCCCCCCTCCCAGCACAAATTCCACTCCCCCATCCTAGCACAAAATCCCCCCAAATCACCATTCCTAGCACACCTCTCCTAATCTCCCCTTCTAGAACAATTCTTACCCCCTACTGCCCACCAAATTCCCTCTCCCAACATAAATGCCCTTCCCCCAATCTCCTTGTGGTGCCCCCCCACCTCACATGATATCACGGTGCCCAGGGCAGCCGCCCCTCCTGCCCACCCCTTGTCCCCGCCCTGTCTGTGAGGGCCACCCCTTCAGCTAGTAGAGTCAGTGGACTGGTGATGCTAGTGAGTGTCCTGAAGACAAACAGTTTCACCAAGTCTGCTGCCAGAACAAGCAAAGGATTTATTCTTCACATACAAGTGTTGTATGGTATAACAGAAAGTCTGTTACCACAATTAACCTGGTGAGGCCGAGTGAGATTTGTCCTCATCTGTAATTCGTTCCAGTTGGAGTATTCCACTATTTCCTTCTCCTATCCAAGTTCCAACCATAAACACAAAAAAAAAAAACAAACCCCTGGATTGATTATTTGAAACAAGTGTATGAGAGTGTGGGTGGTTGTGTGAAAACCCCTGGTAACTGGCTGCAATACAAGAAGGGGAAAGCACAAAGAAGTCCACACACAGCAATCCCTACGGGGGCAGTGCTACACAATTATCGTATGGCAAAAAAATTGCCATTTTTTTTCAGGGTCCACGCTTCTTGAAAATGTAGAATGCTTGTTTTTGGGGTTTAAAGTCACCGTAAGGCCTAAAAATTTTAATTTTACCAGGAGGGCCCTCCTAACGCTCTTGTTATAAATTGTGTTTTAACTGTACTGTCTCCTTTTATTTTGTAAAGTGCTGTGCAAACTGTTGGTGCTATATAAATCCTGTATAATACAAAAAATGTGTGTAAAAAAAAAAAATGTCTCTAGCAGTGAAAGAGTTACAGGAAACCTGTACCATTGTTGACCTGTCATGTTGAACCAACTGCTTCAGTATATTCTACATCACTGGTTTGGAACTGGAATGCCTATATTGATTATTTTTCTTTTCCTGATCAGCCACCTTGGAGAAGGTGTTAGGGTTAACATTACACTTTAACAGTTTGGTCCTTGGAAGTCCTCACTTAGGTAGTTCTCTAAGCTGAGATCCTTTATTTAGATATTAGCATAGACAAAACAACACGACTTTGCAGATAACATGGTCATGCAGGATAACCATCAGTGACGATGATTGCTTGTCAGTGACATGCCGCTGCAGAGCTTCCAAGACAACGCGGACAGATGAGACTGTGGTATGTCTTAAAGCAAGATTTCTTTTCTAGTCCTCAAGCGACCTCAGCAAATCATATCCTTTGGATTTCTTTTACCGCTTTAAGGAGAACTCCAAGTAAAACACAGTTATAAATGTGTTACATGAAAGTGTATTGAAATAGTTTGTGTTTGTTCGGATCTGCTGTGCCAGTCCCAAACAGGTACTAAATCTCAGTGCCAACTCCCTCTGCGGGTAAACCACTTCCACTGAACCAAGATAGAAAAGAAGATGAAGCAGGCTTACAGACAGTTTAAAAGTCCACACCCTCTGACTGTAGTTAAAGTCATATCTCCCAACTTTGTAACTTAGGAATGAGGGACACCCTGAGATAGAGAAGGCATGTGGTGGGAGGAGGGCGCCCCAGAAAAAATTAGTGTAGTTAAATTGCGCCAAATATTGGACATGGCTTAAAGGAGCATGGATAAATAGTCTGAACCTACATGTGGTATATGCTGTATACAGTCTGCATTACCCACTATGTACTCCATTAGGGTACACGCACACAGGAATTTTATATACCCAGCGTAATTTTGCCGGGGGAGCTGTACGCACCATGTACAGCCTGTAATATAGGTGAGCGGCTCTACATGGCTGTGCTCCTGTAAACAACAGTGCTTTTTTGCATCTGTGTTTACCCGTGCTTCTGCATCTGACGTATTTTCTGAATGCATACGTTTTGCTTTCAAAAAGGTGCGTATGCACAGATAAAATCTGATGCATAGAAGCATCAGCCTTTACAAGGGCACGGCTGTGTACAGCCATTCACTTGAACGCCAGGCTGTATGTGGCACTTCTGAAAATGCAGCCAATCAGAAAAGAGCCGGCACTGTCACATGACCATATCAGAGCTTTCTGAATGGCAGCAGTTCTAAAACTTCTGAATGGCAATTACTAATAGGCTGACTGGAGTAATTGATGTCAGCTGTCATTTCTTCTGCTCTGTACTGCAGTGCAGAATATCGATGCCAGAGGAGTTGAGTATTCAGATCTGTGGGACTGCAGGATTTCTATCAAAATACAGGGCAGTCCCACAGGACTAGGACTGTTAAGAGGGTGGTAAAGTGTATAGCTATGTACACACGATAGGATTTTCCGACAACAAAACCATGGATTTTTTTTCTGAAGGATGTTGGCTCAAACTTGTCTTGCATACACACGGTCACACAAATGTTGTCGGAAATTCCCAGCGTCAAGAACGCGGTGACGTACAAGACGTACGACGAGTCGAGAAAAATTAAGTTCAATAGCCAGTGTGGCTCTTCTGCTTGATTCCGAGCATGTGTGGACTTTTGTGCGTTGGAATTGTGTACACAGGATCGGAATTTCTGACAAGTCTTGTTGTTGAAAAATTTGAGAACCTGCTCTCAAACATTTGTTGGCGGAAATTCCGACAATAAATGTTCTATGGAGCATACACACGGTCCGACTTTTCGACAAGCTCACATTCAACATTTGTTGTCGCAAAATCTTTTCGTGTGTACGGCCCATAAGGGAAAAAATAAATATAAATATTCAGTACATTTATACAATACATGCACATATCCCTATGGTATGTCTCTTTAAAATGCTGCAAGCATAGAAAAATAAAAATTGATTTGGTGGAAATCGAATTACAGTGGAACCTCGGATTGCGAGTAATGCGGTTTTCGCAATATGAGCTATTTGAAAAAAAAAATCCTGACTCGATTTGCGAGTGTTGATTCAAGCCGCTGGGGTGTGCAGTACCCCATTTGACCAGAGATGCAGGGGCGCCGGTGACGCTCGGACACACTCGAAGATACTCTGAGACACTCCAAGTGTTTCCCCCACACCTCTGGCCACATGCGGTCCTGCATAGACCAGCAGTGGCTGTGGAACGGATTATCTGAGTTTCCATTATTTCCTATGGGGAAACTTGCTTTGATATGCTTCTGGAACTAATTATGCTCGTAATCCAAGGTATTACTGTAGTTCCTAACTTCCTGTAATGATCTGACAACACTGCCTCTGCTACACTGAAATCTCAGGCAGTAATGGCAGTCCTGACAATTCTTCCCTGCTGGACTACAGAGCCATGTTATAGAGATGAAGAAGGGGAGGGGGGGTTCTGCAGTCCAGTGGGGGAGAACTCAAAGAGAACTGACAGCATGTTATGGAGATAAGTAGGAGGGGGGGGGGGGGGTTCTGCAGTCCATCAGAGGGGAGTTTAAAAAGAACTGACAACACTGTATTTCCCCGCAACAGTTGTCCTCATTGGAATATTTTCGCTTACCTCTTTTTCTGGGGACAACTGATGTTGGATTTCCCATGGCTTTCCCTATCAGTGACAGAAGTTATCAGTACAAACAACCCCCTTTGTCCAATGGGGACACAGACAGCAATAAAAACTTGGCAATGAGACTAACTGTTCTGTTCCACCTATTTTAATTTCTTTGTGTTTTATGTGCAATATGCTGATATCTTTTGGTGGTTTTGGACCATTGCAACTTGTTTACTTGGTATTGCCCTCCTGTTTAGTGCTAGTTAGTTCAGTCCTGGCTAGACCCTCCCTGTTTCTTCCATATTCCCGCAGTTAGTGCTAGCTCTTCACAGACAGGGCTTGGGAAAGTCATTGTCTTCTTATGTTTCAAAAGACCTGAAAAATAACCTCTGTACTGCAAATATCTGCTGTAAGACTGCATTGGACTCAACTTCTGTGCCTTATTGAAAAGTAATTGCCAGTTCACACTAGCGGGGCTTCAAAGTTGCGCGACTTTGAAACTGACATCCCTGCGTGACTTCATTGCAGCTTGCATGCGACTTCTTTAACTACTTTAAAACTGCCCACTGCAGATAAACTGCGGCCGGGTGGCTCTATTGCGCGAATCGACATACCTGTACGTCATTTCGTGCAGTAGACCGCGGAGGCATGCGCCAGATTGGCCATAGGGGAGCGATGTCCACCAGGGCCCGCCGATATTTCCCTAGAGAGGCAGAACGGCGATCTGCCTATGTAAACAAGGCAGATCACCGTTCTGACAGGGAAGAAGATCTGTGTTCTCCCAGTCAGTCCATCCCCCGCACAGTTAGAAAACATCCCCTAGGGACACACTTAACCCTTTGATCGCCCCTGCCCCTTCCCTGCCAGTGTCATTACAGTAACAGTGTAATGTCACTGGTCCCCAAAAAAGTGTTAAAAAGGTCAGTTAGGTGTCTGATTTGTCCCCCACAATGTCGCAGTCCCGTTAAAAGTAGCTGATCGCCGCCATTACTAGTAAAAAAAAAAAATACTTAAAAATGTCATAAACAGTTTGTAGATGCGATAACCTTTGCGCAAACCAATCAATATACGCTTATTGGGATTTTTTTACAAAAAATATGTGGCGGAATACAAATTGGCTTAAATTAGTTGACTAAATCTCCAGTAAATTTTAGTCTACTAAAATCTCCAGTACATTTTAGTCTACTAAAATCATTTTAGTTAACTAAAACTCATTTTAGTCGTCTAAAATCTAATGGATGATGCAGAGATACAGACCAATGTCCTAAATGTAAAGGGAGAGGAGCCAATTAAATACACTGGCTATGGAGATGTCCTAAACTCCATCGCTTTTAGGTCTGGGGTGGTATCTATGATCAATAAGGTATTTGAGAGTGGGATGCCTATGGAGCCTGGGGGATGCCTTCTAGGTATACTGGATGAATCAAGAATTCCGAGAGAACATATTGTCTCAACAAATAGAAGTCTATTCCAGGCTCGTAAACTCTTGGCATTAAAATGGTTATCACCATACATACCTACTATAGCAGAATGGAAAATACAAGTAAGGGAAACTTTAATTAAAGGGATTGTAAAGGGAATTTTTTTATTTTTTTTAAAATAACAAACATGTTATACTTACCTCCACTGTGCAGCTCGTTTTGCACAGAGTGGCCCAGAACCTGGTCTTCTGGGGTCCCTCTGCTGCTCTCTCGGCTTCCCCCCGCAAGTACTTCTCACATTCATGTGAGCTCCCTCGCATGGTGAGAAGTGCTTGCGGGCGTGCTCCAGTGATACAGCCGGCGGCTATAGCCGCTCACTGTATCATTCTGCCCCGCCCCCGGCATGCCGCGTCATTGGATGTGATTGACAGCAGCGCGAGTCAATGGCTGCTCTGCTTTCAATCCATACACTCTAGCCAATCAACGGCCAGGCTGAGCGGCGAAGAGGATGTAAAACGGGGGGCTGGGGAGCGGTATTGTCAAATGTTTACCTTTACAACCCCTTTAAGGAAAAGTATCCTTTCTTACATAGAGGCTTAGGAAAATTTGAAAAAATATGAAGAGGGCAGTTTGATATCTTGTAGGTATGACAAGAGAGGAGAGGATCAACGTATGATTAGCGCGGGGGGGGGGGGAGCATGGGGGCCAAGGGTGTTTTTTTTTTCTCCTCCCCTCTTAATACAGGCTGGGGTCTTTTGACGTTTTTTGTTGTGTTTTTTTTTCTTGTTGTCTGTATATAAAAAGGAATAAAAAGATGATTTGATTTAAAATCTAATGGGTGTAGTTAAATTGAAATGCATTTTTTAAGCATTTATCTACAATTTCCAAACTCATTATATACCGCTGGAGTAAAAAATAGAATATGTTATTATGTATGGTATTAAGGTTTGAACATGCACTACAGACCACTTTTAATTTTAATGTCAAATTTCAATTTAGTTTTAGTCACACTCTTTTGACTAAAAGGCCATTTTAGTTTTAGTCGTATTTTAGTCTTTTGACTAAAATGTTATTTTAGATTTAGTCGTATTTTAGTAGACTAAAATAGTATTAATTTAGTCAACGAAATTAACACTGATGTTGAGTTTACCCCAAAGTAGTGCAGGAACCTTTTTGTAAGTCGGAGCAACTGATTAGAATGTTTCCATTGCCGTTAATGGGGCGCGACTTGTCAAGCGAAAAAGTCGCAGCAGTGTGAACTGTGCTTAAAGTGATTCTAAAGGATATATATAAAATAAAAATGATACTTACCTGCTCTGTGCAATGGTTTTACACAGAGCAGCACTGATTCTTCTATTCTAGGGTCCCTGCCAGTGCTGCTGGCTCCTCCCCCCTGTCAAGTGCCCCCATAGTAGGCTGCTTGTTCTTGGTGCATCCATGTGTGCTTACTCTCGAGTCGGCTCTGTGTGTCCATTGACACAAAGTGCGCAGCTTGCCCCCCTCTCTCTCTTCACTGGCTGTGATTGAAAGCAGAAGTAGCCAATGGCTCCTGCTGCTGCCACTTTGTACAATGAGCAGAGAGAGAGCTGAGAGGACTGCAGCTCTTATGGACATTGCTGGATTAAGATCGAGGTAAGTATTTGAACTGGATGCATGCAGAAGGTTTTTTACCTTAATATATAGAATGCATTAAACCGGAGTTCCACCCAAAAGTGGAACTTATGCTTATTTGCTTTTGCTTATTTGCTTTTTGACAGGTCCCCCTTCCCTACTTTCGGAAATGGTGCAGCAGCGCCGTAACTCGGAAGTTTGGCCCCCTTCCACCTTTCTCCGCCGCCGGGCCATTAGAAAGCGCAGCGGGCTTCGCACATGCACAGTAGGGAACCGTCTGTGAAGCTGAAAGGCTTCACTGCCAGTTTCCCTTAGTGGAGTTGGCGGCGGCAGCACCCGGCAGCCGAGCCGAAGATTGGCTGGGGTGCCGACATCGCAGGCTCCCTGGACAGGTAAGTGTCCATACATATTTAAAGACTTTTTTTTTCTTCCCCAGGCTGGTAAACCTCTTTAAGGTAAAAAAAACTGTTTACCTTTAGAATCACTGTAAGCTTCATTTGGATGGTGCCAAGGTTGGTGATAATACTTCCAAAACAGACTGGGTCTAAAGAGGTATGTCAATGCATAAAGCTTCATTGGAAGGCCAGCACTAATCCTTCACTACTCTATATACAACTAAAATTACAGTTTTGAATATGTTTTCTGCACTTTTATAAAGAAGTGTAGCTGATCTTCACCAAACATTCACTGTAAGTGAATCGTCCTGGTGCATGTGTTTTGAATAATGCCCTGTACACACGATAGGATTTTTCAATGGAAAATGTGTGATAGGACCTTGTTGTCGGAAATTCCGACCGTGTGTACGCTCTATCACACATTTTCCATAGGAATTTCCGTCACACAAAATTTGAGATCTGGTTCTCAAATTTTCCGACAACAAAATCCGTTGTTGGAAATTCCGATCGTGTGCACACAATTCCGACACACAAAGTGCCACGCATGCTCGGAATCAAACAGAAGAGCTGCACTGGCTATTGAACTTCATTTTTTTCGGCTCGTCGTACGTGTTGTACGTCACCGCGTTCTTGATGTTCGGAATTTCCGACCAACTTTGTGTGACTGTGTGTATGCAAGACAAGTTTGAGCCAACATCCGCTGGAAAAAATCCCATGGAATTTGTTGTCGGAAAATGCTATCGTGTGTACATGGCATTAGAGTGATTGATTCATCACCAAAGAATGTTTGGTAAAAGTCAACTTCACTGATTTAAAAACATGCCCCTAAGGCTGGTCATTGTTGGCAAAAATGTCTGATGATTCCTGCAGAATAGGATGAGATTCAGACCATGGATGGCCCTGGGAGCACCACCGGCTCAACAAAAGTTGATATAAAAATCAACTGAGCTGGGTGGGAAACTTTCAGCTGAACAGTGCATCCTATCAGATTCAGTTACTGCTCAGCAGCACCATCACTGTATTTAGGCAACCACTGGTACTGCAGCTGCTAAATACAGTGGCTTACAGTGGAAATGTCTCCATTCATGCGATTATCATGGATGGGGGAGATTATTGATTTTCTCCCATGCAGCCTGTGTGCTAAATACACTTTTGTCTCTGGAGGTAGAAGGATAGATATCAGGCCTTGTTGGTAACAATCTCGCTTTAATGCAGCTTTCGATTGGGTTGCGTTAATCTTGCTTTTTGGAGACAAGTGTGTCCCTTACCACAACTGCCATGCCTGGGAGGGACACCCACAAACACAGTAAATAATTGGAAAATATGACGGGTTTCTTTTTTATCTATTTTTAACCATCCAAGGAAAATTTGACCTCATTTTTCTCTCATAGTACATTCCTTGGCAAAATATATCGTATTGGGTACTATGAGGTCTTTTATGATTTCCTGAAAAGCAGTTTCTATTTATAAGAGACCACTGATGTTATTGCATCTTTTTTTTCTTATTTCATGCATCTGTTGTTGTTTTTATTTTTCAATCACCTATCACTGTGCCATATTGTGATTATGGATGTTGTGGCTAAACATCCCCACGCGGGGCCAAAATTCTCCTTTAAGTGGCATCTCAGAAGATTTTTTTTTTGCTTTATAGAATGTCTGTTATGTGGCTGGGCTTCGTTGAATGTATTAAGTCATCGTGAAAAAATGGAAATAGCGATGGCAAACGCCAGCCAGCATCTTTCTCGCAACGATCCAAACGGTGCTTTTTGACTGCTATGTTATTACACGCACCACATCAAAATGGAGTTCTTGTGTGCTTTTCACATTACGGTCCTCTGTAGTATTATGGTCACTGGGCCTTCTCTCTGCCAGCTGAACGATATCACTAATAGGATCACAACATATGCCTTAAGCTAAACAGTCCTATAAAGAAAGGGCTGAGGGACAGACCACAGAAATTTGTACCAAAAACGCAGAATTCTTGAGCGCTAGTCAGAAATTTCAGCAAATGACACACACGTTGGCGCTGCTTAAAAATTTATTTTGGGCCATGTGTCAACCTCTGCAAAAAAGATGGATGCTTTGTAATTCAATAATGAAAGTCTCTGAACAGTATTTTGTCTACGCCAACCAATTTACTCATATTTTTGCCCTTTAGAGCGTGAGAAAAGACAGAAGCAAACTGAGTGTTTTATACATTGGAGGCTGACCGCTAAGTCAGGAAAAATGGAAGCAAGGCATTGGATAAGTGTCCTTGATCAGAAGAGGTTCGTCTTTTTTTCAACCTAATGGCTTGGTTTCAGGAGCGTCTAGCGCTCCTGCTGCATCACAGCTGCTGGTCTCATTCCAGCATCCTGGTTTTGGCTGTGATACATTTTTTTTGTCTGTCCACCTGCAAAGTCATTGATGTGGTCAGTCTCTTGGTGGAGACCAAACCTGATTTAAGCCAGCCAAACCTGCAATCTCTTCCTTATGATATTGCATTTTCATACTCATGTCCAAGCTCCCTGTTTGTCTGCCCGGCTCTGCTAGGTTGGATATACTCGTTGACAACCTCTGACTGGATATCGACTACTCTCTGACCTCTGGCTGCCTTTTTGACTACAGAGTTGACCCTGACTATTCTGAACTTTACCTGCCTTGTATCTGGACTGTCATTGAACCACTCTGCCTGTCTGCCAACTGCCATTTCCTGTTTGCTGTGCTCAGTTCATTCCTGCCCGACATGGTAACCAGGCACTATAGCATTGTGTATAAGTCCTGGGGGGAACCGAGTACTCGTAGGCCTGCTTGCCTTATGGGAAAGGGGGCTGCTACAGTGCATTCGAAAAGTATTCACAGCCTTTGCCAAATACTTTGTTGAAGCACCTTTGGCACCAATTACAGCCTCAAGTCTTTTTGAGTATGATGCTACAAGCTTGACACACCTATTTTTGGTCAGTTTCCCCCATTTTTCTTGACAGGGCCTCTCAATCTTTATCAAGTTGAATTGGAAGCGTCGGTGCACAGACATTTTCAGATCTCCCAAGAGATGTTCAATCAGGTTCAAGTCTGAGCTCTGGCTGGGCCACTCAAGGGCATTCTCAGAGTTGCCCCTTAGCCACTACTTTGTTATATTGGCTGTGTGCTTAGGGTCATTGTCCTGTTGGAAGATACACCTTCGCTCCAGTCTGAGGTCCAGAGCGCTCTGGAGCAGGTTTTCATCAAAGATGTCTCTGTACATTGCTGCATACATCTTTCCCTTGATCCTGACTAGTTTCCCAGCTCCTGCAACTGAAAAACATCCCCACAGCATGATTCTGCCACCAGCATGCTTCACTGTAGGGATGGTATTGGTCAGGTGATGAGCGGTGCCTGGTTTCCTCCAGACATGACGCTTGAAATTTTTCTGTACCCTTCCCCAGATCTGTGCTTCAATATAATCCTGTCCCGGAGATATACAGACAATTCCTAGGACTTCATGGCTTGGTTTGTGTCCTGATATGCACTGTTAACTATGGGACCCTATATAGACAAGTGTGTGCCTTTCCAAATCATGTCCAATCAACTGAATTTACCACAGGTGGACTCCAATCAAGTTGTAGAAACATCTCAAGGATGATCAGTAGAAACAGGATGCACCTGAGCTCAATTTTGAGTGTCATGGCAATGTAAATGTGACTTATTTTTTTTATAAATTTGCAAAGATTTCAAAACAAACTTCTTTCACGTTGTCATTATGGGGTATTGTTTGTAGAATTTTGAGGAAAATAATGAATTTAATCAATTTTGGAAAATGTGAAGTGCTGTAAATACTTTCTGGATGCACTGTATAGGTGAAGAACACAGAAGCCAGCTATAATGTCTGACCACATGCGTTAGGGGTAAGCGTGAAACTTGGATTCTGCAACTGTCCATAAAACAGCCCCCCCCCCCCAGCAAAAAAAAAAAAAATTGAGTTATGAGTCTTCTGTAGCCCGGATGAAGCAGGGTTTGTGGTCCTCGAAATGCGTTGGATGTTTTTTTCCTGTTAACATTTGTGACATTAATAAAACACTTTGGGATCATATCACAATTTTTGCGCTCTGTTTTGGCTCAACTAGACACTTAGTAAGTTAGGCCACAGATGCTACATGGTGTGCACAATCTCTTAATGAGTTTTTAAATGAAACTAAATAATCAGGTCACAAATAGCCACATGAAGTTTTGTGTACATTTCATCCTATTATGTAATATTTCACAGTTACGGCTAGTCTTTTTTTTTTTTTTCCTCAAATGAAAGCCCCCCCATACATCGCCATGCATTACTGCCTTAACCCATGTGACATTCATTCCTGTCTTTGTCACCCATGTTGTTCAGGGGTTGCCATGGCTACAGGTGATGTCATAGGGAAGTGCTCACACACCAAAAATTTGAAACGAGTTTGCTTCAGCTTTCAAAATAAAAAAGAAAACGTTACAGATGTTTTATGGCAGCGATCCATTATCTGTTTTGTACATGGATAAAGAGACGCCCTTTTCACCTTCTTCCTGCTCTGTGCATTGATGACAGACACCATGTGTCAAACATCTCAGAAAAAGTAAACATAAAGGAGTGCTCAGTACGCCAACCCACAAAGCCGACAAAGCTCGAAGTTTTAGATGGAGACATTTGGAAAGGAAATATTCAGCTTCAATAAAACAAACAATAGGTTGAGAACAACAACACGGTCATTGTTAGATGTCTTATGTGGGCTTTGGGCTAAAGGACAAGGTATCTTGCATTGGTTATTGCAACCAGCTGGGCGATAAGATAAAACTCCATCCAAAGTTGTTTTTTTTTCCATTGGGCAGAGTGAGGGTAGGTTTGATTCCTTGGTGGGTCTATAGGGTTCTCTGAGACTATTTCCTCACCCCTCACCCTTGATTTGACTGACACTCTGGGCTTTGCTGTGAATGGGTTCCCTAGCCTAGTCCATTCTCCATATATTCCCAGTATTCCACGTATTAGGATGTCACAGACAAAGGGGCAGATTCTCCATAGGAATATATGGAAAAAAGGACTCTGGAGAGGGAAATGAGATTCCCAATTTATACCAGAACGTTAACTGTGTCAGAGGAGAAGGAAGGTTTCAATGCCAGAGGCTTAGATAAGTACGGTAATTCTAGCTTACTAAAAGTGTAGGCAAGCCATAACAAAGTACTACTCTACTTTGCTTTTTTATTCTATTAAATATACCATTGGACATGTTTTATTACAATTTTTTTTATAAGTGCAAAAAAAAATAATACCTGTTGACCTTTCTGGAAATCCTGACCGCTGAAAACTTTCTGTGTTCTCTGCCCGTGGGGCACTGTTTTAAGTTACATTGTTCTGAGCCCTCTTTTTGAGTACTACATAACCCCTTTCCTCTGTGTTATAGAGATGAGAAGAGGGGGAGATGTTCTGTAGTCCTAACACACTTTCTGTCCAAGGTGACAACGCTGCTCCTCCACCGGTGCAATACAATGCATATAGTACAGGAAACACATTACTGTCTGGATCACTAGGTGAATATAAAGGGGAAAAAGCCTGCAAAATGGAAATGAACTCAGCCACCACATCTAAGGACCGATAAGCTGCAATATATTACATTGTACTTGGGTTTAGGTACACTTTGCAGTTGAGGCCCAATGTGTCCAGATTAAGCAACATTTGTCTACTGATGGAGGTTTTCTTGGGCACCTTGTGGCTCCTGTCCTTTGGTTATGACATGGCAATCAGCATGATAAATCTGGGCAGTTTTCTTTCGCTCTGCCAGCAGATTCCTCCATCCTCACAAAACAAGGTGGACCAAGGAATGCCATACCCCTCCCCCCCACCAGGACAGCTTTATCCACTGCTGTCAGAACACACTGAGCAGTGGCTACAGCCGCTGATCGAGAAAACGTTATCAACATGTCCCTTTGACAGAAGTTGATGAAACGGTTGACTTCTGTTGAGCAGGAACAGGCCACACAATGATCGGAATTTCAGCTAGTCTCTGCTGAAACAGACAAATTTCAATCAGTGTTTGGCCAGCTTACGGTCTCTTAATATGGCCCGCTAATACCTGAAAAAGCAATCAGAAAAACATACAGTAGATTCCATCCATGACAAGGACTCCATGACAGGCCTCGTCGGCCTGTGCCGCTGGTGGTTGCCGATTGCTCAAGCGCATCTTTGACATTGCATCTGTCAAGCTGTTATCTCCCGTCTGATTAGAGGTATTTCTGCTCAACAATATTTTGAAAGGGCCCAGAATTCCGTGAATTGCGTCTGCGATTGTTATGACTACAATACCTGTGACGGGAGAGGTACTTAACTACTTATCCACTAAAAATGTTAGCAATTCATTGTTAACGGCAGGGATTAACCCCTTCAGAGCCAGCCGTCAACAAGAGGAACTCCTTCACAGGTAATGTTTAGGGATGCAGAGGACAAAGAATTTGGCACCGGCAGTTGATTTTTAAAGTGTATGTAAACCCTAACAATGAACTTCTTTTATTTTCTCCCTTTTGTTCTGTTAAATATCCCATTGAAAGCATTTTCATATATCTGTAGATGCAAACAAATAACTGTCGATCCTGCCAGAAATCTTTTGAGCTGACAACTTCCTGTGCACTCTGTCTCTACTCTTATGCCCCGTACACACGGTCAGACATTCCTACCACAAAATCCGTTGGATTTTTTCCGAAGGATTTTGTCCGAAACTTGTATTGCACACACACAGTCGGACAAAGTTGTCGGAAAATCCAATCATTCTGAACGAGGTGGCATACAAAACTTATGACGGGACTACGTAGAGGCCAGTAGCCAATAGCTTTCGTCTCCAAATTTCTTCTGAGCATGCGTGGCACTTTGTGCGGCGGAATTCTCTACACACGATCGGAAAAAGGCAGATCGGATTTTGTTGTCGGAAAATTTTAGATCCTGCTCTGAGAAAATTGAGTACTGTCCGTGATACTTTTTTTATTTGCACTAACATATAATTTTTCATGGACGAGCTTTCGGGGTGTGTCCCCTTCTTCAAGGTCTAAGCAGATCCTGCTCTCAAATTTTTCCCGTCGGAAATTCCGATGGATAAAGCACGCTAGAGCCCACACACAATCGGATTTTCCGACAACATAATCAGATCTGACTTTTTCCATCGTAATATCCGACTGTGTGTACGGGGCATTAGATATAGACAGTATTCTGTACTTTTGTCATATGGTAATAAAAGGGAGTGCAAAAAAATTGGGGTTTTTAAAGGAATCATTGCAATTAAGAATAATGGAGGCAGCCATTATTGACACTTCTCACCATTACCTACGATTCGTAATTTTTTGTTCCATAACAAAAAGTAAAGGATACAGGCCTTTTCCATTTTTTTCTTTTTTTTAATGTAATCTGTATTTAAATTTTTTCCATCGTAAAAAACAAAAGGAAAATCACAGAACAGATATACTTTAGAGCAAAATAGACAATAAACAAGTCCAAGTAGGTAACAGTCAGAGAAAATATGAGAACAACCAAATAAGGGGTATTGAGACAGAGGAAGCAACAGGACGGTGTTACAACTGATGAACACTAACACAATTTGATGCCTCATACCACCCTACATATGTTGGAGCCTATGGGGACTCAATACCTTTAACGTGGACATAGATACAGATAGGGGTAGAAGGAGAGATGGGGGGAACAAAGTAGCACTCTTCTCTACTGCATAATATAACATAACAGGTTCGACTAGATATAAATAAATACAAGGACTCAGGCCCAGTCTGCTTGAAACAATCAGTGGCCCCTAAGGGTCAGAGGTCTCAAGTAGCCGCGACCCTGCCTGGTGCAAGGGTCAGATAAGGCTGAGCCACCTGAGAACCCAACTCAGTTTTACTAACATAATATATCCAAGTGGCCCAGATACCGTAGAATTTATTTAATTCCAGAAAACCAGAATTAGCCTCCTCGCTGTGTTTAGAAGGTCGGGCAGCACTTATGGTAACGGCTGAGAGAGATGGTCGGGACATGACTCTAATACGGCCTTGACTTGGGATCTAATGTCCTGCCAGTAGGGTTGTAACTTGGGGCACTCCCACCAAATGTGTAGGAATGTTCCCCAATGTCCACACTCCCTCCAGCAGGCATTTGACAAAGTCGGGTAGATCCTAGCCAGGTGGGCGGGAAATCTATACCAATCAGTAAGCAACTTAAAACCACTTTCCTGCATTTTTGTGTCCACAGAACTAGTGTGGTTAAGGCGATAAAGGTGGTCAAGTTGGGTCTCTGTGAATGCATGCTGCAGGTCCCTCTCCCATTCTCTTATATAAACAGGCTTCCCCCTGTTCTCTAGCGACTGCAATATCCCATACAACACAGAAATGGAATGTGGAATCATGGGGTCAACATGCATAGCTTCTCGAACAGGGAAACTGAGGTTGGAGAGTGAATGGCTTGGGGCAGGCATCAAAGAAAATGCTGGATCTGCCTGTAATGCCAGTCATCAAGAGAAAACGACCATACTGTGCTCTCAGAGTAGCCAGGGGCAGTAATCCATGGTCTTGCCCAAATCTGGCACATTGCAACTCCCTGTCAGCTGCCCAGGTTCGGAAGAAGGAGAGGTGTTCCCCTGGAATTAACCCGGGTAAGCCCCCAAGGGAAGTAAGAGGGTAAAATTGAGGGGCAAGCCATCCTCGATTATTTAGAACATCCCACAGTTTCAAGACATGGATGGGTGTGGGAGAGGAAAGTTCTGACAGTCCTTGACCTTCCCGGGGGAGCCAGGGGGCATGGGAGAGATTGCGGCCAGCGAGAAATTTTTTGAGGGGGACCCATAGTTTAGTGGACACACTATGGTACCAATCCAATATCTGTTGAAGGGCAATTGCCTCATAGCATTTGTGAAGAACAGGCACGCCCATACCTCCCACCCGTTTGGGGCGCTGCAGGGTGTAAAGGGCTAAATGAGGGCTTTTCCCATTCCATATATATTTAAAAACAGACTGTTGAGGGTCGAGAGAAAAGACCTGGGTAGAGAGATAGGCACCATTTGCAAGTAAAAAAGAATACCGAGCAACACATACATTTTCAAGATACTGACTCGGCCCATCCAAGAGAAAGCAATGCAATCCCAACTTTGTAGATCAGCTCTAATGGTGGAAAGCAATGGGGTATAGTTGCATGTGTACAGCTGGGAGCAGTGAGCTGGAAGATGGACAACTAAGTACTTTAGGGAGGTACGGCACCAGGTAAATGAGAACAGCTGTGTGAAGAATCTCAAGGGCATGATTAAGGGTAAGATTTCTGATTTATTATAATTAATCTTAAAATTCAAATTGAAAACTTGCAGATCCGCCATTATATTGGTGAGAGAAATCCAGGGGTCAGACATGTAAAACAGAACATCATCTGCATAGGCAGACAATTTAAGTTCGGTTGGTCCCACAGTAAACCCTTTAATGTCTGGATTCAGGCCTATTTTATTAAGCAGTGGCTTGAGGGTGAGGGCAAATATGAGAGGGGACAGGGGGCACCCCTGTTTTGTCCCATTACGGATAGGAAACGGGTCCGAAAGGACGCCATTTACCTTAACCCTAGCTTCCGGGCTGCTATAGAGCGACGCAAATTTTTTTCTTTTTTAACCTTGATGGACTTGGAGGTAATCGGATGTGGACACAAATCCCTTTGAGGGGATTGTCACTTTTGGTGTTACTGGCAGGATCACAACTTAAAATAAGTTAAAAAAAATGCCTAAAAAATCCAAATAAAGCAAAAATCTGGACTGGAAAGCTGCAATTTATAATAATTTTTTCGGTTTAGATACACTTTATATACACCCCCACCACAAAAAAAAAAAAACACCATTGAAATAAAGAAAATTAATATTTCCTAAGCAGTCAAGTGAGTGAAATTGTATTGGCGAAATGTCACTGAAATCACTGTTAAAAGAAAAGTACAGGCAGTTCCTGAGTTACGAACATCCGAGTTGCGAATGACTCCTATTTATGGGTGGAGGCAGCATCACGTCACTGCTAGCCACTTGCACTCCACGCTGGTCCTGGATACCGGAGAGCAGCCATCTTGCAGTGCCGGACACATCCCACACAGTACTGCATGGCCACAAGTGCCCTAAATAAACTCGCATTACTGCACACCCAGAACATCCCACATGACTGCACACCCAGAAGCACCGGAACATCCCACATCACTACACACCCAGAACATCCCATATCACTGCACACCCAGAAGCACCCGGAACATCCCACAACACTGCACACCCAGAAGCATCCCAGATCACTGCACACCCAGAATATCCCACATCACTGCACACCCAGAAGCACCCGGAACATCCCACAACACTGCACACCCAGAACATCCCATATCACTGCACACCCAGAAGCACTCAGAACATCCCACATCACTGCACACCCAGAAGCACTCGGAAACATTCCACATCACTGCACAGCCAGAACATCCCACATTAATGCACACCCAGAAGCACCCGGAACATCCCACAACACTGCACACCCAGAAGCATCCCAGATCACTGCACACCCAGAACATCCCATATCACTGCACACCCAGAAGCACCCGGAACATCCCACAACACTGCACACCCAGAACATCCCATATCACTGCACACCCAGAAGCACCCGGAACATCCCACAACACTGCACACCCAGAAGCACCCAGAACATCCCACATTACTGCACACCCAGAAGCACTTGGAACATCCCACATCACTGCACACCCAGAAGCACCCAGAACATACCAGATCACTGCACACCCAGAACATCCCACATCACTGCATACCCAGAAGCACCCAGAACATACCAGATCACTGCACACCCAGAACATCCCACATCACTGCATACCCAGAAGCACCCGGAAACATCCCACATCACTGCACACCCAGAAGCACCCGGAAACATCCCACATCACTGCACACCCAGAAGCACCCGGAACATCCCACATCACTACACACCCAGAAGCACCCAGAACATCCCACATTACTGCACACCCAGAAGCACCCAGAACATCCCATATCACTGCACACCCAGAAGCACCCGGAACATCCCACATCACTGCACACCCAGAAGCACCCAGAACATCCCATATCACTGCACACCCAGAAGCACCCAGAAAAATCCCACATCACTGCACACCCAGAAGCACCCGGAAGCATCCCTCATCACTGCACATCCAGAAGCACCCGGAACATCCCACATCACTACACACCCAGAAGCACCCAGAACATCCCACAACACTGCACACCCAGAAGCATCCCAGATCACTGCACACCCAGAACATCCCATATCACTGCACACCCAGAAGCACCCGGAACATCCCACAACACTGCACACCCAGAACATCCCATATCACTGCACACCCAGAAGCACTCGGAAACATCCCACATCACTGCACACCCAGAAGCACCCAGAACATCCCACATTACTGCACACCCAGAAGCACTTGGAACATCCCACATCACTGCACACCCAGAAGCACCCAGAACATACCAGATCACTGCACACCCAGAACATCCCACATCACTGCATACCCAGAAGCACCCAGAACATACCAGATCACTGCACACCCAGAACATCCCACATCACTGCATACCCAGAAGCACCCGGAAACATCCCACATCACTGCACACCCAGAAGCACCCGGAAACATCCCACATCACTGCACACCCAGAAGCACCCGGAACATCCCACATCACTACACACCCAGAAGCACCCAGAACATCCCACATTACTGCACACCCAGAAGCACCCAGAACATCCCACATCACTGCACACCCAGAAGCACCCGGAACATCCCACATTACTGCACATCCAGAAGCACCCGGAACATCCCATATCACTGCACACCCAGAAGCACCCGGAACATCCCACATCACTGCACACCCAGAAGCACCCAGAACATCCCATATCACTGCACACCCAGAAGCACCCAGAACATCCCACATCACTACACACCCAGAAGCACCCAGAACATCCCACATCACTGCACACCCAGAAGCACCCGGAACATCCCACATCACTGCACACCCAGAAGCACTCGGAAACATCACACTTCACTACACACCCAGAAGCACCCAGAACATACCAGATCATTGCACACCCAGAACATCCCACATCACTGCACACCCAGAAGCATCCAGAAAAATCCCACATCACTGCACACCCAGAAGCACCCGGAAGCATCCCTCATCACTGCACATCCAGAAGCACCCGGAACATCCCACATCACTACACACCCAGAAGCACCCAGAACATCCCACATTACTGCACACCCAGAAGCACCCAGAACATCCCACATTACTGCACACCCAGAAACACCCAGAACATCCTGCATCACTACACACCCAGAAGCACTGGAACATCCCACATCACTGCACAGAAGCACCCGTAACATCCCATATCACTGAACACCCAGAAGCACGGGAACATCCCACATCACTGCACACCCAGAACATGCCACATTACTGCACACCCAAAAGCACCCGGAAACATCCAACATCACTGCACACCCAGAAGCACCCGGAACATCCCACATCACTGCACATCCAGAAGCACCCAGAACATCCCACATCACTGCACATCCAGAAGCACCCAGAACATCCCGCATTACTACACACCCAGAAGCACCCAGAGGCGATTCAGTTTGCATTTGCAGCGCTATACAAATCATTTATTCAGAACATCCCACATTACTGCACACCCAGAACATGCCGCATTACTGCACTCATGGAGCGCTGCGGTGTGGAGGGGGTGATATTGGATGGTCAGACTCACAGTGGTTCAGTGAGAGGCTGAGCCAGCTGCTGACCCAGGCATCTGGTTAGAACCCAACTGTAAAATCAGGATCTTTCCATAGCCTGGAGTAATGTCAGTTAAAAACAGATCACAGGAGTGCACTCCTGTGATCCATAGTAGGGATGGGCCCGGTGCTCGATGCGAACCCACGTTCGCATCGAGCACCGGGCGTTCGCTCGCTCGGCGAGCCCAGAACTATTTTGGCCGCTCGCATCACGTTCGGGTGATGCGAGCGGCCCCGCAATGCATTGCGGCCGGCGCGGCCGGCGCAGTGCATTGCTGGCTGATGATTGGCCAAGCATGCACTGTGACCCCGCATGCTTGGCCAATCACAGCCCCGGAAACTCGAAGAGCCATAATTGGCTACAGGCAGGACGCCTGTAGCCAATTACAGCTCAGGGGCTGTAGTACACGCCCCCCCCTATAAAAGGCCGCCACGCCGTCTGCGCCGGTCACATGCTGTTCCGGCGCAGATTGAGCAGGCTGATTCTGTGACACTCTGCTCGATTTAGTTAGGTAGAGAGATTCACTTACAGAAATTGAGTTAGATAGATTCAGTTACAAAGATTGATTGAGAAAGAGGGGCTTGTAGTGTGTTCGTGGCAGGCAGGCAGAGCTCCTATATTTTGTTACCAGAAGCACCTATAGGACTTGTAGTGTGTTCGTGGCAGGCAGGCAGAGCTCCTATATTTTGTTACCAGAAGCACCTATAGGACTTGTAGTGTGTTCGTGGCAGGCAGGCAGAGCTCCTATATTTTGTTACCAGAAGCACCTATAGGACTTGTAGTGTGTTCGTGGCAGGCAGGCAGAGCTCCTATATTTTGTTACCAGAAGCACCTATAGGACTTGTAGTGTGTTCGTGGCAGGCAGAGCTCCTATATTTTGTTCCCAGAAGCACCTATAGGACTTGTAGTGTGTTCGTGGCAGGCAGGCAGAGCTCCTATATTTTGTTCCCAGAAGCACCTATAGGACTTGTAGTGTGTTAGTCCCATCACACACACAGAGCTATATTTTGTTCCCAGAAGCACCTATAGGACTTGAAGTGTGTTAGTCCCATCACACACACAAAGCTATATTTTCTTCCCAGAAGCACCTATAGGACTTGAAGTGTGTTAGTCCCATCACACACACAGAGCTATATTTTGTTCCCAGAAGCACCTATAGGACTTGAAGTGTGTTAGTCCCATCACACACACAGAGCTATATTTTGTTCCCAGAAGCACCTATAGGACTTGAAGTGTGTTAGTCCCATCACACACACAGAGCTATATTTTGTTCCCAGAAGCACCTATAGGACTTGAAGTGTGTTAGTCCCATCACACACACAGAGCTATATTTTCTTCCCAGAAGCACCTATAGGACTTGAAGTGTGTTAGTCCCATCACACACACAGAGCTATATTTTCTTCCCAGAAGCACCTATAGGACTTGAAGTGTGTTAGTCCCATCACACACACAGAGCTATATTTTGTTCCCAGAGGCACCTATAGGACTTGAAGTGTGTTAGTCCCATTACACACACAGAGCTATATTTTCTTCCCAGAAGCACCTATAGGACTTGAAGTGTGTTAGTCCCATCACACACACAGAGCTATATTTTGTTCCCAGAAGCACCTATAGGACTTGAAGTGTGTTAGTCCCATCACACACACAGAGCTATATTTTGTTCCCAGAGGCACCTATAGGACTTGAAGTGTGTTAGTCCCATTACACACACAGAGCTATATTCTCTTCCCAGAAGCACCTATAGGACTTGAAGTGTGTTAGTCCCATCACACACACAGAGCTATATTTTGTTCCCAGAAGCACCTATAGGACTTGAAGTGTGTTAGTCCCATCACACACACAGAGCTATATTTTGTTCCCAGAAGCACCTATAGGACTTGAAGTGTGTTAGTCCCATCACACACACAGAGCTATATTTTGTTCCCAGAAGCACCTATAGGACTTGAAGTGTGTTAGTCCCATCACACACACAGAGCTATATTTTGTTCCCAGAAGAACCTATAGGACTTGAAGTGTGTTAGTCCCATCACACACACAGAGCTATATTTTCTTCCCAGAAGCACCTATAGGACTTGAAGTGTGTTAGTCCCATCACACACACAGAGCTATATTTTGTTCCCAGAAGCACCTATAGGACTTGAAGTGTGTTAGTCCCATCACACACACAGAGCTATATTTTGTTCCCAGAAGCACCTATAGGACTTGAAGTGTGTTAGTCCCATCACACACACAGAGCTATATTTTGTTCCCAGAAGCACCTATAGGACTTGAAGTGTGTTAGTCCCATCACACACACAGAGCTATATTTTGTTCCCAGAGGCACCTATAGGACTTGAAGTGTGTTAGTCCCATCACACACACAGAGCTATATTTTGTTCCCAGAAGCACCTATAGGACTTGAAGTGTGTTAGTCCCATCACACACACAGAGCTATATTTTGTTCCCAGAAGCACCTATAGGACTTGAAGTGTGTTAGTCCCATCACACACACAGAGCTATATTTTGTTCCCAGAAGCACCTATAGGACTTGAAGTGTGTTAGTCCCATCACACACACAGAGCTATATTTTGTTCCCAGAAGCACCTATAGGACTTGAAGTGTGTTAGTCCCATTACACACACAGAGCTATATTTTCTTCCCAGAAGCACCTATAGGACTTGAAGTGTGTTAGTCCCATCACACACACAGAGCTATATTTTGTTCCCAGAAGCACCTATAGGACTTGAAGTGTGTTAGTCCCATCACACACACAGAGCTATATTTTGTTCCCAGAAGCACCTATAGGACTTGAAGTGTGTTAGTCCCATCACACACACAGAGCTATATTTTGTTCCCAGAAGCACCTATAGGACTTGAAGTGTGTTAGTCCCATTACACACACAGAGCTATATTTTCTTCCCAGAAGCACCTATAGGACTTGAAGTGTGTTAGTCCCATCACACACACAGAGCTATATTTTGTTCCCAGAAGCACCTATAGGACTTGAAGTGTGTTAGTCCCATCACACACACAGAGCTATATTTTGTTCCCAGAAGCACCTATAGGACTTGAAGTGTGTTAGTCCCATCACACACACAGAGCTATATTTTGTTCCCAGAAGCAACTATAGGACTTGAAGTGTGTTAGTCCCATCACACAGACCTTTATTTTCTTCCCAGAAGCACCTATAGGACTTGAAGTGTGTTAGTCCCATCACACAGAGCTCCTCTATTTTCTTTGCAGAAGCACCCATAGGACTTCTAGTGTGTTAGTGGCATCACACAGAGCTCCTATATATTCTTCTCAGCAGCACCCACAGGACTTCTAGTGTGTTAGTGGCATCACACAGAGCTCCTCTATTTTCTTTGCAGAAGCACCCACAGGACTTCTAGTGTGTTAGTGGCATCACACAGAGCTCCTCTATTTTCTTTGCAGAAGCACCCACAGGACTTCTAGTGTGTTAGTGGCATCACACAGAGCTCCTCTATTTTCTTTGCATAAGCACCCACAGGACTTCTAGTGTGTTAGTGGCATCACACAGAGCTCCTCTATTTTTTTTGCAGAAGCATCCACAGGACTTCTAGTGTGTTAGTGGCATCACACAGAGCTCCTCTATTTTCTTTGCAGAAGCACCCACAGGACTTCTAGTGTGTTAGTGGCATCACACAGAGCTCCTCTATTTTCTTTGCAGAAGCACCCACAGGACTTCTAGTGTGTTAGTGGCATCACACAGAGCTCCTCTATTTTCTTTGCAGAAGCACCCACGGACTTCTAGTGTGTTAGTGGCATCACACAGAGCTCCTCTATTTTCTTTGCATAAGCACCCACAGGACTTCTAGTGTGTTAGTGGCATCACACAGAGCTCCTCTATTTTCTTTGCATAAGCACCCACAGGACTTCTAGTGTGTTAGTGGCATCACACAGAGCTCCTCTATTTTTTTTGCAGAAGCATCCACAGGACTTCTAGTGTGTTAGTGGCATCACACAGAGCTCCTCTATTTTCTTTGCAGAAGCACCCACAGGACTTCTAGTGTGTTAGTGGCATCACACAGAGCTCCTCTATTTTCTTTGCAGAAGCACCCACAGGACTTCTAGTGTGTTAGTGGCATCACACAGAGCTCCTCTATTTTCTTTGCAGAAGCACCCACAGGACTTCTAGTGTGTTAGTGGCATCACACAGAGCTCCTCTATTTTCTTTGCATAAGCACCCACAGGACTTCTAGTGTGTTAGTGGCATCACACAGAGCTCCTCTATTTTCTTTGCAGAAGCACCCATAGGACTTCTAGTGTGTTAGTGGCATCACACAGAGCTCCTATATATTCTTCTCAGCAGCACCCACAGGACTTCTAGTGTGTTAGTGGCATCACACAGAGCTCCTCTATTTTCTTTGCAGAAGCACCCATAGGACTTCTAGTGTGTTAGTGGCATCACACAGAGCTCCTATATTTTCTTCTCAGCAGCACCCACAGGACTACCGACTACAATGGCTGGAAGACCGCCAAGGGGAGGCAGAGCGTGCAGAGCCAAGAACACAGGGCAGGCAGGCTCTGTTTCTAGTGGACGTGGCCGTGGACGTGGTCGTGCATCGTCATCAGCACGTGGCCATGGGACACGCGCGTCTTTGTTTTCGGCAGCTGGACATGTGGAGCCGCATCATGCTGAAGGCTTGGTAGAATGGATGACCAAGCCCTCCTCATCCTCCTCATCCTCTCTCACCCAGGCTCAGGGTACTGACAGAGCATCATCAGCCACCCTTCCCTAGACCCACCATGTCCTCCTGAGGAGTCCCCCGAACTCTTTGAGCACAGTGTTGGGTACATGCTCCAGGAGGATGCCCAACGATTCGAAGGCTCGGATGACGATACCCAGCTTGAGGAATCTGGCAGTACTGTTCCACCAGCTGCAGCTTACTGCCAGGTTTGCTCTAGTGGTGAAGAGGGAGGGGATGATGAGGTCACTGACTCCACGTGGGTGCCTCAAGGGAGAGAGGATGAGGAGGAGGACGAGGAGGAGGAGGATGCGGCGTCACATGTCCAACGAGGCAGGATGCCCCCTGGAGGCCAGGTAGAGGCCAGCACAGCAACTGTACAACACCGCAGAGCTCCGCCTGTGCAGGGCGCTGCCTCTGCACGTTATCAGAAAAGTTCTTTGGTGTGGGCCTTTTTTGAGACGAGTGCAGCAGATCGCACCACTGCTATTTGCAATATTTGTCTCAAGCGTATCTCGCGTGGCCAAAACATCAGCCGCTTGGGCACGACAAGCATGACCAGACATATGGCGACCTGCCATGCAGCTCGTTGGCAGGCACACATAAAAGACCCACACCAAAGAACTAAGCGGACCTCTCCTTGCTCCTCCTCAGCTGGGATCTCCATCCCCACTACACCTTCAGTCCTCTCTGAAAGCTGCTCTGAGAGGACTGAAGGTGTAGAATTCGGTGTGTCACAACCAAGTACTTGCAGTACACCGACGTCCGATTGCAGCAGGCAAATTTCCCTGCCCCAGCTGCTGGACCGTAGAAAGAAGTACACTCCCAGCCATCCACATGCCCAGCGGTTGAATGCTAGCCTTGCTAAATTGCTAGCACTTCAACTGCTGCCTTTTCAGTTGGTAGACTCGGCCCCCTTCCGTGAGTTTGTTCAATGTGCGGTTCCTCAGTGGCAGGTTCCCAAACGCCACTTTTTCTCGCGGAAGGCGATTCCGTCTCTCTACCGGCATGTGGAGGGCAATGTCCATGCCTCGCTGGACAGGGCGGTCAGCGGTAAGGTGCATATTACCGCTGACTCATGGTCCAGCAGGCATGGACAGGGACGGTACCTTTCTTTCACGGCCCATTGGGTCACTCTATTGGCAGCTGGGAGGGATGCAGGACAAGGTGCAGTAGTGTTGGAGGTTGTTCCGCCACCACGCCTCCAAAACGCGACTACTGCTACTGGTTGTGACACACCTCTCTCCTCCACCCCCTCCTCTTCTTCTTCCTCCAGTGCTCTGTCCTTGGAACCAGCGGTGCTCCGTAGGCGTACAAGGGGCTACGCAAGTACGCAGGCAAAAAGATGCCATGCCGTGCTTGCGCTGGTGTGTTTGGGGACAGGAGCCACACTGGGCCAGAGGTTCTGGCAGCTCTGCAGGGGCAGGCCGAGAGGTGGTTGACGCCACGTCAGCTTAAGCCAGGAATGGTCGTTTCTGACAATGGCACCAACCTCCTCTCCGCCCTGCGACAGGGGCAGCTCACCCATGTGCCCTGCATGGCTCACGTCCACAACCTGGTGGTGCAGCGGTTCTTGGGCAGGTTCCCAGGCTTACAGGATGTCCTGAGGCAGGCCAGGAAAGTCTGTGTGCATTTCCGCCGATCTTATAATGCCAGTGCTCGGCTGACTGAGCTGCAAAAGGAGCTGAACCTGCCCAAGAACCGCCTAATATGTGACATGCCCACCAGGTGGAACTCAACGTTGGCCATGCTGCAGCGACTGCACACGCAGCAGAGGGCCATCAATGAGTACCTTTGCGACTACGGCACCAGGACAGGGTCAGGGGAGCTTGGTTTTTTTTCCCCACGTCAGTGGAGCATGATCAGGGATGCATGCACTGTCCTCTCACCATTTGAGGAGGCCACGAGGATGGTGAGCAGTGACAGTGCATGCATCAGTGACACTGTCCCTCTTGTCCACCTGTTGGAGCATACGCTGCGTGGGATAATGGACAGGGCACTTGAGGCAGAACAGAGGCAGGAAGAGGAGGACTTCCTTGCCTCTCAAGGCCCCCTTTATCCGGACAGTGTTCCTTCTGTCCCACCCATCACACAGGAAGAGGATGAGGAGGAGGAGGAGGAGGAGGAGGAGGATTGTGTGAGCATGGAGGTGGAGCCTGGCACTCAGCATCAGCAGCAGCAGTCTTTTAGGGATGATGTACAGTCCCAACAAACCAGTGGACTTGTACGTGGCTGGGAGGAGGTGGCTGGCGATCATGTCATCCTCAGTGACCCAGAAGACTCCGGACCGAATGCCTCAGCTAACCTACGCTGCATGGCCTCCCTGATCCTGCAAAGCCTGCGGAAGGATCCTCGTGTTCTTCGGATCAAGGAGAGGGACCATTACTGGCTGGCCACTCTCCTTGATCCGCGGTACAAGGGTAAGGTTGCGGACCTTATCTTGCCGTCGCAGAGGGAGCAGAGGATGAGACATCTCAGGGAGGCCCTGCAGAAAGGTCTGTGCAACGCGTTCCCAGAAACTGGGAGGCTACAAACTCCTGGTCCTGGGCGACGAGTTGCTGAGGCTTCGGTCAGTGGCAGAAGGAGCGGTGGGGAAGGTGGACGTCTGACCGATGCGTTCAGACAATTTTTTAGTCCGCAGCCCCAAGGTATGATCGGTTCCAGCAACCATCGCCAGCGTCTGATATACATGGTGCAGGAATACCTTGGGGCAAGGTCAGACTTGGACACCTTTCCCACCGAAAATCCTCTGGCTTACTGGGTCCTGAGGATGGATCACTGGCCAGAGCTTGCACAGTATGCAATTGAGCTACTGGCCTGTCCTGCCTCCAGCGTTCTTTCCGAACGCACATTCAGTGCTGCTGGAGGATTTGTGACTGATCATAGGGTGCGCCTGTCCACCGCCTCGGTTGATCGACTGACATTCATCAAAATGAATCAGTCTTGGATCACCACCAGCTACCAGGCACCTGAGGCGGATATAACCGAATAATTTTTAATGTCACATCCCTTCAAGACTGCCTATGCTGATGCTGAGTGACTGTCCTCTTATGTTCACTGACTATCCTCTTCCTCCTCCTCAATGATCCATGCCACCACACCAGTGCCTAAGGCACAATTTTTCAGCCCCTGTTTAACAGGGGCGTGTACTTACAATTTTTTTAAAAAAATGCTTCGCAACACGTGTGACTGCTGTGCTCCAAGTACAGTCTCTGTGAGGGCCGTGTTGCAGTGTTGTGGCACCAGCACCAGTGCCTAAGGCACAATTTTTCAGCCCCTGTTTAACAGGGGCGGGTACTTACAATTTTTAAAAAAAATGCTTCGCAACACGTGTGACTGCTGTGCTCCAAGTACAGTATCTGTGAGGGCCGGGTTGCAGTGTTGTGGCACCAGCACCAGTGCCTAAGGCACAATTTTTCAGCCCCTGTTTAACAGGGGCGGGTACTTACAATTTTTTTAAAAAATGCTTCGCAACACGTGTGACTGATGTGCTCCAAGTACAGTATCTGTGAGGGCCGGGTTGCAGTGTTGTGGCACCAGCACCAGTGCCTAAGGCACAATTTTTCAGCCCCTGTTTAACAGGGGCGTGTACTTACAATTTTTTAAAAAAATGCTTCGCAACACGTGTGACTGCTGTGCTCCAAGTACAGTATCTGTGAGGGCCGGGTTGCAGTGTTGTGGCACCAGCACCAGTGCCTAAGGCACAATTTTTCAGCCCCTGTTTAACAGGGGCGGGTACTTACAATTTTTTTAAAAAATGCTTCGCAACACGTGTGACTGCTGTGCTCCAAGTACAGTATCTGTGAGGGCCGGGTTGCAGTGTTGTGGCACCAGCACCAGTGCCTAAGGCACAATTTTTCAGCCCCTGTTTAACAGGGGCGTGTACTTACAATTTTTTAAAAAAAAATGCTTCGCAACACGTGTGACTGCTGTGCTCCAAGTACAGTATCTGTGAGGGCCGGGTTGCAGTGTTGTGGCACCAGCACCAGTGCCTAAGGCACAATTTTTCAGCCCCTGTTTAACAGGGGCGGGTACTTACAATTTTTTAAAAAAATGCTTCGCAACACGTGTGACTGCTGTGCTCCAAGTACAGTCTCTGTGAGGGGTTGCAGTGTTGTGGCACCAGCACCAGTGCCTAAGGCACAATTTTTCAGCCCCTGTTTAACAGGGGCGGGTACTTACAATTTTTTAAAAAAATGCTTCGCAACACGTGTGACTGCTGTGCTCCAAGTACAGTCTCTGTGAGGGGTTGCAGTGTTGTGGCACCAGCACCAGTGCCTAAGGCACAATTTTTCAGCCCCTGTTTAACAGGGGCGGGTAATTACAAATCTTGATCTAATAGTTCACAGCAGGGCCCATTCCTGCGCCCACCAAGAGTAACTATGAGGGCCTGCAGTCTTGTGGCAAACACCGTCCACCACCACCGCCAAAGGCCCAATTTTTCTGCCCTGTTCATCAGGTGCTTGCAATTACAAATCTTGATCTAATAACTCACAACAGGGCCCATTCCTGCGCCCACCAAGAGTAACTGTGAGGGCCTACAGTCTTGTGGCAACACCGTCCACCACCACCGCCAAAGGCCCAATTTTTCTGCCCTGTTCATCAGGTGCTTGCAATTACAAATCTTGATCTAATAACTCACAGCAGGGCCCATTCCTGCGCCCACCAAGAGTAACTGTGAGAGCTTACAGTCTTGTGGCAACACCGTCCACCACCACCGCCAAAGGCCCAATTTTTCTGCCCTGTTCATCAGGTGCTTGCAATTACAAATCTTGATCTAATAACTCACAGCAGGGCCCATTCCTGCGCCCACCAAGAGTAACTGTGAGAGCTTACAGTCTTGTGGCAACACCGTCCACCACCACCACCACCCCCAATTTTTCTGCCCTGCTCAACAGGTGCATGCAATTACAAATCTTGATCTATTAACTCATAGCAGGGCCCATTCCTGTGCCCACCAGTCTTGTGGCTACACCAACATCTAATAGGGCAAATTTCTGCAGAGTATATACGCCAGGCCCCTACTTTCAAACATCCAACTTACAAACGACTCCTACTTGCAAATGGAAAGAGAAAACAGGAAGTGAGAGGAAATCTACCCCTAGGAAGGGAAATTCTATCCTGTTAGATTTAATTTGGGAAAAAGGTATCTCCTCTCTACTGATACTTTATCACCAATCCTTGTTTCAATTAAAACCCCACTTTTCCAAAAACATTTGTCATTGGGACGGAAAGTGAGGTGACATGTTCTGAACAGATGTGCAAAGACAGCAAATGTTACAGGGGTGATAACCCCTCCCTATGTTCTCCAAAAAGCTTAAAAATAGATTTTTTTGGGATGGAGCTACACTTCATAATGTACCTGTTCAGATTCTACTTAAGATCAAACCTAAAGCCGCAAGTGGTTTTAAATGGCTTCTTTTTTTCCTTTACAAATGTCATTTTGTGCAAGGACAGTTCTAAACACGGGAAACACATGCCACTTCACAGGCATACTTTAGACACCCCCCAGGTACCATATTTAAAGGAAAATTTCACTTTTTTTTTTTCACTTTATGCATCATTAAAATGACTGCTCCCGAAAAAACGTTAGTTTTTAAAAGTTCTTTTTGCATTGATATATGTCCCCTGGGGCAGGACCCGGGTCCCCAAACCTGTTTTATGACATTAACATGCATATTGGCCGTTGTAATTAGCACTTTTGATTTCGAACGTTCGCGTCCATTATAACGTATAGGGTTCGAAAATTCGCGCGAACTTTCGGTCCGTTCGAAGGTTCTGGTTCGAACCGAACCCGGGGGTGTTCGGCTCATCCCTAATCCATAGGAGCAGTGTGGCCAAAATAGTTTTGGCCATGCTTCTCCTTTAAAGTGGTTGTATAGTCAAAATTTTGACTTTTACCTACAGGTAAGCCTATAATGAGGCTTACCTGTAGGTAAAAAAAATATCTCCTAAACCTGTACGGTTTAGGAGATATTCCCTGTGCAATGCGCCGCTGACTGCAGCGGCGCATGCGCACGGGGGACTCTCGGCTGAAAGACCGGCAGAATCCGAACCCTGCGCGGGAGGGACGACATTGCGGCTCCAGCCACTCACAGCGCTGGAGTCGCGAATCCCGGAAGACACGCCGAGGCAACATGTCAGCGACCTCGGCGTGGACCAGGTGAGCCACCGACGCCTCGTTCTAAGGTAAGTATTTCATAATGAGCTAGTATGCGGTGCATACTAGCTCATTATGCCTTTTCCCTTACAGGTGTGGTTAAAAAAAAATAAGTTTCGGTGGGTTTACTCCCGCTTTAACTCTTAAAAAGGTTGTAAAACTCTCTTTGCAAGATGTACCTATAGGTAAGCCTAGAGTAAGGCTTACCTATAGGTACTGTAAAAATCTCCTAAACGTGCACCGTTTAGGAGATATTTACTTTATACTGCGCCAATGGTATCATCGGCATATGTGCTGTGAAGAAACAGCCCCCCATGCTGTTTCTTCACAAGCAAGTGCCGTGACCAGGGGGAGTGACGTCACGTGGCTCCGGCCAGTCACAGAGCCAGAGTCCGTGGCCCGGAAGAAAGAGGGGCAAAGATGGATGCGGCCTGCAGCAAAGGTTTCTTTTGCAGGAAAGTGTCACATAATGTGCTAGTATGCAATGCATACTAGCACATTATGCTTTTACTTTGCAGGATAAAAGAAAGGAAGTAAAACCCCTCAGGGTTTACTTCCTCTTTAAGCTGGCCATACATAGATTTATATTCAGCCAGTTCAGCAGGGACCGGACAAAGTTCGATCCATGTATGGGCACCTTGGTTATACAGAAGTCGAACTATCATTTTTTTCTGAAGACCAGTGCCTCCACTATAGCTGGCAACACTGATCATTGTGTTCTCATGGCGGGGAAGGCTCCCTGCCAGGAGAACACAATAGCTCAGTGGCAATGATTAAACAAAAACAAAAAAAAAGGGCCCATTTCGCCCATCCAGACATTCAAGGTGGATGGGGAAATCGGCACATTTTTTTTCATTCAACCCGCTGGTTGAATGAAAAAAAATATATAATGTATGACCTACCTTAGGCTGGACATAAATGATTCTGACGAGGTAAATGGAGGAATTCTCCCCACTGTCCTATTGTATTCAGAAATTGGAGACCCCTCTGCTGCCAGAATAAACTGATTAGCACTGTACCCAATCGGCTGCAGCCGCTGATTGAATGAAAATTCTGCAACAGTCCTGTTCAACAGAAGTCGATCATTAGAAATTAAGCTATGGCCAGCCAACCAAGTGGTCATGTTTTGTAAGCATATATGTATGAATCTGGCCTCAAACAAAGATTTAAGCCCAACTACAACCTTTTTTTTGGGGGGGATAAAGGCAGCCCATACACTGTACATCCAAATCCAAATCATACGCTGGAAATGATATTCCAGAATACAAGAAGTTTTATTGTATTTAAAGGGCTAACAATGAAAGCATTTATCACAAAAGAAATAACTCGTTTTACCCCCACACAGAAGGTATACGTCTTTGTACAAGGCCCTTATATGTGAAACTATCTGGGCTTGTATCTGTGCCGGAGACATTAACCACATTAAAGGGAAGTTAGCAGACCTTCACATCTCCCAGCTCTATAGAAACCTTGAATCTTCAAAGAAGTAAAGTAAAATAAAATAATAAAAAAAAGGAACAGAGTATTGGGGCTGGAGTTCAGGTGTGGATTACATAGGGGTGGGCTATGATGAGACACCCAAAACAAGTCCATTGTCAAGCATCTACCAGATACTAATCTGAAGAGTAAGTCTTGTGTCAGGCCTTGATGTCCCACATGAACGGTGGCTTCAAGGAAGCCACCAGATTGGAGATAAAGAGAAATGGGAGCCTCATTCAGACAAAAGACAAACAATAATTGGAAGATACCAGATCAGGAAAGAAGAAGGCATATTCTTTGAATTAAAGTAGATCTTTCAGTGTCTTTACAGGTCCATACTGACAAAATCCTGACATACAGCAACAGTATAATTTTCTAAAAGAAACAGATTCACGAAAAATCAGGCCTAGGCAAACTCTTTAAAAGGTCTGCCTGAGAGGAGCATTCTGGGAGATTAATATTTGCTGCAGGCAGGAAGAAGCATTTTCACAATCGCCCCTTGTCCTAAGAGATCATTGTGTTCAGTTTAATATGGTAGTCACAAGATAGGGGGGCAGGAGGAGGAGACCAGACGAGTTTTAATCACCAATGGTGTATGGCCATCTTAAAGCCTAGTAGACAGTAAAAACTGAAGAGCTCTGGAGGAGCCGCTGTATTAACTATGTGATGTTAGTCCAGTGATATCCATACATGTTAGTATAGTGATATCCCCCCTTCGAGCAACTGTGTTCTAACAGGGGGACTACCCCCCCCCCCCTCACCAGAACACACCAGTCAGCTCTCTCAGCCATTGGCTGAGAGAGCTGATCTAATGCCGATCTGCAGATCTTTTTTGGTCATGCTCCTTCAACAGAAGCCAGCCAAACAGCTTCTGTCATCAGACCAACTACCATACACATGGGCCGAATGTCGACCGGAGAGATTGCTGACAATGGCTGTAATGCCTGTGGGATGACGTCACCCATAGACTTACTATGGAGCATCAGTTGTTGGCTGGCCCTCCCCTACACTGAAGCCGATGCTGGGACCTGTAGTGCTCTCACAATGTATACAAATCTCTAATTTCACAGGTTTGACAGACTAGGATTAGAATGGGGGTGGGAGTAGGTACGTATAGTTAGGGCCCTTTCACACTAATTTGTATTTCAGTTAAAAAATCAGAAGAAAAATGCATCCCTTTAACCACTAGACGACCAGCCGCCACAGTTACACTGCGGCAGGTTGGCTCTCCTGGGCAAATCGCCATAGCTATACGTCGGCCGCTTTAAGACCACTAGGGGGCATGCGTGCGCCCACGTCACGACAACAGAGCCGATGCGTGTGCCTGGCATCCTCAATGTCCGCTGGCCACCCGCGATCGCTCCTGAGAGAGACACGGAGGTCTGTCAATGTAAATAGACAGATCTCTGTTATGTCGGGGATGAGGAGACTAATCTGTTGTTCATACTAAGTATGAACAGCTATAGGTCTCCTCCTCCAGGCAGTCCTATCCCTCCATAGTTAGAATCACTCCCTAGGGCACAAATTTAACCCTTTGATCGCCTCCCTGTGTTAACCCCTTCCCTGCCAGTGTCATTTATACAGTAATCAGTGTCTATGTACAGGGGGTCCCCGGGTTACAAACAAGATAGGGACTGTAGGTTTGTTCTTAAGTTGAATCTGTTTGTAAGTCGGAACAGGTACATTTTTTAAGTGTAGCTCCAGCCAAAAAATCTATTTTTAAGTTTTTTAGATAACATAGAGAAGGGTTATCACCCCTGTAACATTTGTTTTGCGGTCTGTGCCCCTGTTCAGAAGATTTCACCTCACCTTCTGTCCCAATGACAATTGGATTTTGAAAATTTTGGGTTGTTAGGGAAGCATGGACTGGTGATAAAGCATCAGTGGAGACACCTTTTTCCCATATTAACTCTTACAGGAGTGAATTTCCCTTCCTAGGGGTGGATTTCCTCTCACTTCCTGTTGTCTCCCTCCGTTTGTAAGTAGGAGTCGTTTGTAAGTCGGATGTTTGTAAGTAGGGGACCCCCTGTATAGCACTGATCGCTGTATAAATGTCACTGGTCCCAAAAAAAAAGTGTCAAAAGTGTCTGATCTGTCTGCCCGCAATGTCGCGGTCCCGATAAAAATTGCAGATCGCCGCCATTATTAGTAAAAAAACATTTATAATAAAAATGCCAAAAATGTATCCCCTATTTTGTAGACGCTATAACTTTTGCGCAAACCAATTACTATACACTTATTGTGATTTTTTTACCAAAAATTTGTAGAAGAATACATATCGGCCTAAACTGAGGAAGAAATGTGTTTTTATATATTTTTTGGGGGGATATTTATTATAGCAAAAAGTAAAAAATATTGCTTTTCTTTCAAAATTGTCACTCTTTTTTTGTTTATAGCGCAAAAAAAATACAAACCATAAAGTTGATCAAATACCACCAAAAGAAAGCTATATTTGTGGGAAAAAAAGGATGTCAGTTTTGTTTGGATACAGTGTCGCACGACCGCGCAATTGTCAGTTAAAGCTACGCAGTGCCATATCGCAAAGAAAAAATGCTCTAGTCATTAACGGGGCAAATCCTCCTGGGGCTGAAGTGGTTAAAGTGGTTGTAAACCCACATTTGTAGGTTTTACTTGTAGGTAAGCCTATAATAAGGCTTACCTATAGGTAGTGGAAATATCTCCTAAACGTGCGCCATTTAGGAAATATTTCCTGTACACTGCGCCGATGATGTCATCAGCATATGCGCTGTGAAGAAACAGACCTCCATTCTGTTTCTTCACTCGTATGCGCTGTTACTGGCGGCTCCCACCGGAGTGATGTTACGCGGCTATGGAAGGAAGACGGCAGAAGATGGATGGGGCCACCAGCAGGGACACCGCGGGCTTCGTTTGCAGGTAAGTGGCACATATGTGATGCATACTAGCCCATTATGCTTTTACTTTGCAGGGTTTGCAGGGGAACGAGGAGGAAGTAAAACCCATCAGGGTTTTACTTCCTCTTTAAAGCCTATGGAGCTCTTCACACTGGTCAGTTGCGTTTCATTTGCATTTTTAAAAGTTCTGCTAGCTGCATTTTTGGGGCACTTTTCGAAACCACACCTCCCCATTGGAATGAATAGAAACGTGTCAAAAATGCACTTTTTGGTGCATTTTTTCAGTCAAATGTCCATGTTTCACAGGTGCATGCTGGGAGTCAGACAACCAGAAAACGCATCAAAATGCATATGCAGTTTTGATGCATTTTTTTCATGAAAAAAGCCTTAGCATTTGACTGAATTCACACTGTAACATGTAATAGATGTCTGAATGCTACTGCATGATGAATGTCAAACTCCGGTGTAGGCTTTTTGCAATGTAAAGAAAGTTCATAAAACACTCCAGGCTATATATAAGGAAAATGATGACCTATTTATTTTTTGTCTACCAAAATATTTGAAAGTGTTCAGCCCATTGGGAACTTGTCATGTATATCAAACTAACAATATAGTGCAAGTACAAGTAACCTTCATAATCTTCTGTACACCAAAGGAGCCCCTGGATCCATGGCACACACTGCTCCCAGGGGATCAGATTCATCTGACTTGGAGCTAAGCACCCTCTCCCCTAAACCTAATTATTCCTCCTCATTAACTTAATAGTAACTACAAGCAATCAAGGATAAACACGGTTTAAATATGTAAAAGAAAAGTTGTTTAATCTGTCAAAGTATTGGTAATTCTGTCTATCCATTACTGATATTTACACAGCCAAGCTGGTGACCTGAATTTTATCCACAGTAGTTACCAATGTAGCTTACACATCTTTCCAAGCCCTGTGTGTGATCTCATAGTGCAGAAGCAGCAGACTGATCAGCTGATTCCTCTGCTCTCTCCCCCTGTCAGTATGTTTACTGATAGGACATCTGATTGGTCCTGCGTTTATGTGACAGATTCATGTACTTACAGAAGTTCCCTTTAAAAATACATTGAATGATTTTTCTATTTTATTTCAAGAATAACTGCATTAGTGTTATTTTTACATCTATACCTGAAGTTCAGCTTTAAGAGCTGCGTGCTAATGACATAAGATGGTAAGAGCGTCTGTGAATGTGAAGTGGTGAAATTCTACCTGTAAATGTGTTGTGTGCTCGTGGATGGCAGACAAGTTCCAACCTGAACGACAAAAAATGTTTTGACAGATTCACAGACCAGAAATATTTCACACTGAAAACTACAAAAAACATTTAACATTTCTTCCACTAACTCACTCAGGGCACGAGTTATGAACCGCCACCAAACACCCCCCCCCCCCCCCCCATTTTAACAGAAAATATTAAGAATGAAGAAAATGACATGAAATACATTACGATGGGTTTATTAAGTGCAACAAATATTTTTAAGGTTTCCTCGCTGTGCTGCATGCTCAGGAGAAGAGTTTTGTCCACCAGGGTAATACGGTTAGTCTTTAGCTTCTACAACACATTGGTTACGTAGAGCTGGTTACATAAGGGTTGTAGCCAAAAAAATGCACAATGCACAATGGGATATAACTAGCTAAATAAATGGACTGGAGAGAACACATGGAAAGAAACACTGACAATCAAAGAAAAGCTGCTAAAAACTAAAATAATTTATGTCCCTTATCCCAAACTTTGCATAACTTGCTGACCACACATCTAGCTTGTAAATTCGAATGGAGGCTGCACAAGAGCTTAAAGAGTGTTACTAAACCCACAGTTAAATCAGTCTGTATATGCAGTAAAGCATGCTTGCTATACTCACTGTGAAACCTAAGGGGTTAACCTCAGCATTGTGTAAAAAGGCTGTTTGATCCTGTCTTCTCTTATCCTCCCCTCCTTCCACAGCCCCCTGATAATTTCCTGATAACACAGAGTCTATGGAGTCAGGCTGCACATGCTCAGTTTGGTGTGTATTGCTAGAGAGGTTTTTTTTCTTGGGAGAGTGCATGTGATCAGCACAGGGCCAATCAGCACTGTCCAGACAGAGGGTCAGGGGTCTTGCAGTGCCATAGGGCAGTCAGAAAACTCCTCCTACAAGCTTTAACCAGTGCTTGGTTGGACGCTGCTAGAAGTCACAACACTGCTCTAACTGCTGATGAGAAAAGGTATTTAGCAGTTTATATTTACTAAAATAATTGCATTTCCATGTTCTGTGTACTGTGGGAGACCAGATATAGTGAATGCAGGGTCCTGGGTTTAGTAAAACTTTAAAGTGATTGTAAACGATCACCTTGTAAAACAAGTCATTCAGTTTAAAATATAAATGAAAGGCAAAATATATATACAGTATAAAAAGTGAACTATGGAGGTACCTCATCCTATATAGAATTTTATAAACAGAGAACCAACATGACGGATTATCAAGGTACCATAGAGGAATTCATACACTTATAGTCTATACTGGGTTTATAACATGTAAGTCATAATGCTCGCTTTGAACGAGGGCTTTTGTATCTCTAGCAAATGAGATTATTATTTGTTTACTCTCTTTCCCTTTTGATATAGGTCATTGAATCACTCTTAATGATGTCTTTCTCCCATTTCTTCAATTAGGGTTCTCTTGTTACAAGTCATTAAGTAATTGGTTTTGAAGAAGCTGAAATGTGAAACGCGTCAACCGTCTTTTTGACATCTTGTGTAACTATTATTGTTGAACCCTATATGAACAGCTTCATTGATTTTATAGTATTTTCTATGTATTACATTTTGTAAAATAAATTATATTAAGTGTATGAATTCCTCTATGGTACGGTGATAATCCGTCATGTTGGTTCTATGTTTAGAAAGGCAAAACATTTTTGTATAGATATAATAAAAAAAACATTATAAATACCTTCCCCTTTTTTTTCTATAAGTTATCACATTCCCTCTGTTCTCAACTGCACATATGGGCTGAGGGGAGAAGAAGCAGCAGTACACTGAGCTTCCCAGTGACAGGCTGTCAGGACATGTCTGGTCATTGGAGGAGAGAATGCTGAGTTCCCAGCATAGCTAGAGAACTGACCACAATGTACTCTCCTGCTTACTGTGATAAGTTTTTATTAGGAAAGCAGGACTGGCAGGAACACCAGGGATTTCACACAAAGGAATTAGTACAAAGAGAACAGGATACTTTCTCATACAAGCACATGGTACAGCAGGCTCATATCAGGAATATGAAATGTTGGGATAACAAACGCTTTAAGTTAGCCATGTCACATATACAGTGCCTTGAAAAGTATTCATACCCCTTGAGATTTTCCACATTTTGTCATGTTACAACCAAAAACGTAAATGTATTTTATTGGGATTTTATGTGATAGACCAACACAAAGTGGCACATAATTGGAAGGAAAATGATAAATGTTTTTCAATTCTTTTACAAATAAATATGTGAAAAGTGTGGCGTGCATTTGTATTCAGCCCCCCTGAGTCAATACGTTGTAGAACCACCTTTCGCTACAATTACAGCTGCAATTCTTTTTGGGGATGTCTCTACCAGCTTTGCACATCTAGAGAGTGACATATTTGCCCATTCTTCTTTGCAAAATAGCTCAAGCTCTGTCAGATTGGATGGAGAGTGTCTGTGAACAGCAATTTTCTCGTCAAATTTGATTATTATTTTTTAAATATAACAAAGATTGACAAATTGAGTACAAACAAGTATGGTGGTACAATATTTAAATAGCAATAAAGCTAAATATATCGATTTATGAACAGGATAAGTACAAAACAATGTAACAAGTAGAGCAACGAATAGACCAATAAAGTATTACATCGTAAACATTAGAAAATTCCATCAGAAGGAAAAAAGTAAGCTAGTGACTATTGGTTCATATTGCAAGAGCAGTAATTAGGAGATCAATCTAATAGGTATATATTAAAAACAGAAGAGATAATGTCTTTATAAGTACCACACAAAATTAAAAGGAAGGTATAATGCTTAACCCAAGGAAGCCATAGTTTCTCAAATTGACCAATTGATGTGTTTCGATTGCTTCCATTTTAGCACGAATAATGCCTCGTACACACGACCGGACTTTTCGAACGAAATGGTCCGACGGAGCGAATCCGTCGGACAATTCAACCGTGTGTGGGCTTCATCGGAACTTCAGCGGACCATTTCTGTTGAAAATCAGACAGACTTTAGTGTTAGTACTAGCTAAAATTTGCTTATAGAGAAGTGAAACAAGTCCTGTAGCGTGAGGGTCAGAAATACATATGTGTTCAAAACGCCACATTTGGGATAGTTGGGAGTTTGAATTGAGATGAGGTTGGAAAAAAATTTTGATTTGCAAATATCGGAACAGTTCTGATTGGGGAAGTCCAAATGTATCACACAAAGTAGGAAAGGAATGTATGGAGGAGGCAGATATCGAATTATATAAACAGGATAAATTAGCTGCATTACATGTTTTGAAAGAATTAGAAGCGATCCAGGCAGGGTAAAAAGTGGGATTTTTAACAAAAGAAAGGCGCAATAAATGAAGAGATTGAAGGCCAAGAGAAGTTTTGAAACTGTCCCAGAGGGATAAAGAATGTTTTGTGATAGGATTGCGAATAAAAGTACCATCAGTAGGGTTTTAATCATAACATGTTAGATACTGAAATAGGGTCACAGTCAATAGACTCAATTGTTACCCATAAAGGAATTTGTTTGATTGCATGGTATTTTGGTAAATGTGCAAGGTGTGCAGCATGATATTAAGCAGAAATATTTGGGAGACCTAAACCTCCACAGCATTGTAGGAGACAGAGAGTGGATTTAGAGGTTCAAGGTTTCATTTTACCCCAGATAAAGGAGATAATTCTGCGCTGTATAAGCTGTAAAAAATGAGATAGAATTGGGATGAGCAAGACTCTAAAAATATATAAAAACTTGGGCAATCTAGCCATCTTAATTACATTAATTTTGCCTAGCCAAGATAGAGGAGCATTGTGATAATAATTCAATAACCTGTTTTAGTAATGGAGGGAAGTTAGCTGAGTATAAGTCAGTTATCTTAGGATTGATTAAAAATTGGAGAAATCCGCGCTAGGTAGGAAAATGGCAAGAGCTGCTGAGCACTATAGCCCTAGATGCCGAACCAAACAAAATATAAAAAGAAAAAGTGCAGCGCTCAAAAATAACTAAACAGTGAATAAATACCTTCACCTGTGATGGTAAATGTTTAAATGGTGACAAACTTAGTTAACAAACAAAAATTACACTAAGTGAAATGTGGTACAAATAAACTACTATAAATATGCTTGTGTCTTAAACCAAGCATATAGAGTGAAAATAATGCATACACATGTGATAAATTAGTAGTGCATAGAATTCAAACAAAGTCCGCGACAGCAAATTAATTAATAGTGCATAAAATTCGAATAAAGTCTGTGACAGCAAATAATATATTCCGCTTAGTTTTCTCCCAAAGTGAGAAACATTCAAGAAGTGATAAAGGGTATCTTAAGCGATGTTCAAATTGACCACGCAAATTTCATCATCCAATTGTAAGATATAAATGAAGGCTTACCAGATTCATGGTCTTTTAAAGCGTGCATCTAGTCAATCAGGGTCCTCCAGGTGTCGGTGATGACTGGAGAGAGGCTGCCTTCACAACTACCGGCACCTGGAGGACCCTGATTGACTAGATGCACGCTTTAAAAGACCATGAATCTGGTAAGCCTTCATTTATATCTTACGATTGGATGATGAAATTTGCGTGGTCAATTTGAACATTGCTTAAGATACCCTTTATCACTTCTTGAATGTTTCTCACTTTGGGAGAAAACTAAGCGGAATATATTATTTGCTGTCACGGACTTTATTCAAATTTTATGCACTATTAATTCATTTGCTGTCACGGACTTTATTTGAATTCTATGCACTACTAATTTATCACATGTGTATGCATTATTTTCACTCTATATGCTTGGTTTAAGACACAAGCATATTTATAGTAGTTTATTTGTACCACATTTCACTTAGTGTAATTTTTGTTTGTTAACTAAGTTTGTCACCATTTAAACATTTACCATCACAGGTGAAGGTATTTATTCACTGTTTAGTTATTTTTGAGCGCTGCATTTTTTCTTTTTATTTTATCTTAGGATTGAGTTGTATTCCTAAGTATGGAAGTCTATGAGGTGTCCAAGAGAAGGGAAGTGAATCTTTAGCAAGCTGAAGGTCTGAAGGAGGCAAGGAAATGTTGAGTGTAGTAAATTTTGATAGTTGACTGTTAAGCCCGAAATGTGTGCGAAATGGTTTAGGACAGAGAGGAGATTAGGTGCTGTGATATGGGGAGATGACATGAAGAGTAAGAAGAAGTAAGAAGTAATCTGCAAAATTACATACTTTATGATGACATACAGCTAATTCAATACATTTTTTGTTTGGATTAGGTCTAATTAAATGGGCCAAGGGTTCAAGAGTGGAGTGCAAATAGGATGGGGGAGAGGGGATATCCTTGATGGGTGTCTCTTCCAATAGGGAAAGGGTCTGATTTAAAACCAGCATATTTAATAAATGCATTTGGTTTGTCGTATAAGGAGGAAATCCACTTCAAAAAATGTGGTCCAAACCCCCATTTTTGAAGAATATATTGTAAGTATGGCTATGAGACAGTGTCAAATGCTTTTCTTATATGGAGCGATAAAAAACACGCAGGTAGATGTCTGAATAAGCTCTATGAATATTATCACTTGCTTGGCACGAGGGGATAAACCCAACTGATCTCCATGAACAAGTTTGCCTATTACTTAATTCAAGTGGGTCACAAGCATTTTAACTAAAAATGTAATGTCAATATTAAGAAGCAAAATAGGATGGTAAATTGTCCAAGAGGTTGTATCAGATTTAGATTTGGGAAGCATGGAAATTATGGCCATTAAGGATTCTGAAGGAAAAGAGTGTCCCTTCAACAACCTATTGAAGGCCTCAGTTAGGATAGGCGATAATATATCAGAAATTTTCTTGCAATAGGAAGCAAAAAATCCATCTGGGCCACGACGTTTATTACGTTTAAAACCCTTACTAGTCGCGATGACTTCTGTTGCAGAGATGGGACACTCGAGTCATTCATGGTGGGCTTGTGAGAGTATTGGACGGGGATTTTTTGAAAAAATTATGGTTGGGCAAATATAATTTAGAAAGATTTGAGCGTAGTGTGTGTAAAATTTTGATAGGGTTACTTGTGTATGAATCACGGTTTCATTTGAGTCGCACAGATGTCATAAGTTTTTGCAGTGAGCGTAAGATTCAAGCTAATAGGGTATCTGATTTGTTTGCTTTGAGGTAATAAAGGTGTTGTGATTTACATAATTTATCTGCAGAGTCAGTGAGAAACAGGTCAAATTCTAAGTGGGCTCTATCAAGCTTAGCTTTAGTAGAAAGGGAGGGAGAATTTTGGAATGCATCGTGACACAGATTGAAGTAATTTTCAAATTTTTGGTTTTACTCTCGCATTTGACAAATGATGCTTGGCGGATAAGTGTACCTCGAATTACAGGTTTATGGACTTCCCAAAGAGTGAGAGGGGAAATATCTACAGAAGTTTTATTAATGAGATAATCATTGAGAGCATGTTTAATGTCTAGACAATGGAACGGGTGAGTTAGAATGAATCCTGGGATCTCGGGATAGGGGAGGAGATGGTAGTACAAACTGCACTAAGATCGGACCAAGTAATGGACATAATAACTGATGATCGGATTTCTGGGGCCATGCAAACACTTAAGGAAAATATGATCAATTCTAGAAAACAATTTGTGTGGATGGAAGTAATATGTAAAGCGTTTACTGGCTGGATCTAGCTCACGCCAAGAGTTTAACATGTTATGCTTAGAGATAAGTTGTTGAAATGAAAGCTTAGGGGAACAGAAGGAGGGAGAATGGGGGGAATTAATCCCAGAAGGGAAAAAGGACTTGGTTCGACTCTCCACATAATATCACTGTACCCAACCTGTGTAAATCAATTACATGAAAATGATGGGAAAGAAATGATAATGGATGTTTATTAGAAGCATAATATGATACAATGGTTACAGCAACATCAGAAATGTGCACAATAAGAATGAATTAGCGGCCTTCAGGATCTTTAATTTAAGGTGAAAATACAAATGGGGTTGTAGGTTGAATAGCTATAAGAACACCTCGTTGTTTAGTAGCTGCAGAAGCTGATTGTTCAGTAAAATGTGTCTCCTGTAGGCAAAGAATGTGGATTTTAGCTGCAGCAAATGAACAGAATGCTTTAGTGCTTTTTGTGGTATATTAAGACCTTGAACATTTAAGGTCAAAATGTTTAAGGGGGCCATATTGGTAATGTAAGGAGTTGCATAATAAAAACATTAAGTTCTGACAGTAGGATCGCATACAATTCAGTATAGGGGGTAGGAAAAAGGAAAGGCTGGAAGAAAAGGAAAAGAATTGTCTCTCGTTGAGCAGACATTACTAAGATACGTAAAATAATAAAGAGAGCTAATGGCACAACAAAACAATGTCCTGGGGGAGCGACAAGCAGTCCACCAGAGGCCAAAGAGCTACCGTAAGAAGCCTGCATAGTAATGGGGATCAGAGTGTAGCAAACTGGAGGCGCAAAAACACCACCAAAGGGTACATTGCCAACAATAAAAAGGAATACATAAATAGAAATGATACCATTCTCCCCATATCCCAAAAAGTTTCATACCCACCAATATGTCATGAGAAAGCATATGAAGAGGAATGGAAGGGATGGGGTAAAGTGTATACATGTAACCAAAAACTTCACAGAAAGTATTCAAAAAATGAATAATAGCTCAAGGCTATCTAAAGAAATATAGCAAACAACTCGCTGCTGCCAGTAAAAAAACAGACCAGCTGAAAATACCATGTACCATGATCATATGAATTTTCATATGTCGAGTACATTTTTTTTAATATTTATCTAATAAAATTTTGTTATATTTTTGATTTTGTTTCAATTGATTCATTTTGCACCTTAAAACTCCCATTTTCGCACTTTAGTATTTAAAAAAAATAGACCAGCTGAAAAGTAAGGGGTTAAAAAATAGAAAAAAAGTTTGCATCAAGTGAGTTCTAAACTGGTAAGACAAAAAAAAAAAACTTTACCAAACATCTGATTAGTTGGAAGTTAAAGATATAAGAATACCTGACGTCGAGACAAACAAAAAGAAAAAAGTCAGTCCATAGAGTCCTCAGGAGTTGGCATAAGAGAAGAAAATTTACTACGTTTTATTTCCTTCAGCACCAGCTGATTTTTGAAGGGAACGGGAAACCATTTGACTTTGTGCATTGCTTTGGTTGAGAGGGCATTCTAGAAGTTAGATGTTTTGAACAGAAGATTAGAGTTCTTCAGCAGAACGGCAGACATACTTATTTCCTTGGTAAGTGAAAGCGAATTGAAAATGGAAAGCCCCATTTATACGTGATTTGATGTTGTTGTAAAACTTGAAGAAGTGGCTTCAAAGCCCTCGTTTTTGTCTGAATGCATTTTCGTCCGAATGCATTTTCGTCCTCGTTTTTGTCGGAATGCATTTTCGTCCGAGTTTCGGGTATTTTCGTTATCGTTTTAACAAACGATAACGAATGTGCAGAATCCGAAAACCGAAAGATCCGACATAAACAAATGCTTTATTTTTGTTTTCGTTGCAACAGTTCGATACATATAGGAGATTCAACATGATGCTGACAATAGCGATCTGTGTCCATAGAACCTGTGGTCGAATGTGCCTAACCTTAGCTCTATTAGTTCAAGATTATTCTACATAGAGAGGAAAGATTCCAAATCATACAGTTTAGCTGCTCCGTCGAATCTTCTTAGAACATTCGACAGACACCATGAGCCTTCAATGACAGATTTGACCTTAATTATTTCCGTTTTTCGGAAGAATGCATTTTTTAACAAAACTAAATAAATAAAAACGAATTTCGGAAGTAACTAAATAAATGTATTTTTTGGACGAAAACTAAATTCCAAAACGAAATATTTCAGTGTGCACATGTCTAATAGGTATGTCTCTGGAAAATCTAAGTTAGTTACAAATGATTGGGACAAGAATGAAAAATGCTGGGGTCCGAATGATAGTCTTTTCTATTGATTAACATTCAATTTGCAACAATCATGAGCTGAAAATTGTGTGTGATTGATGATCCAAAACTAAAACTATGTCCCTTTTTCATACACAGGAAAGTCTCAGCCAGAAGGAGACCGTGGAAAGTGGCCGCCAGGAGGTGGTGGGGGTAAGTGGCAGCCAGGAGGTGGCCAGGCCCAGTAACCTGCCCGAATCCCAGGTCCCTCCCCTCCGCCTTCCAAAAAAAAGTCCCAGGAAGAGGAGTAACCTGGAGGAGGCAGCACTTGGCCTATTTCAGAAGGCTACTGTGGCCCTCAGAACCCCCCCCCCCCCCAATAATCAAGAGGACTATGCCTATATGGCAGCCTGCAAAATGCAGGAAATGGAGGAGGGCCAACGCCTTTTATGTGAGGAAGTTATGTTACAAGCCCTAAATAAGGGTTTGAGGGGTGAACTCACAAGCCAAAGCCACGTTTGTGAGTTGAACCATGGTCCTCCTCCTCCTCCTCCACCTCCTGCCACAACTCCAACACCAGAGCCACAGCCTGGAAGCAAGCGTGTAAGGAAGACAAGAGAGTGATGGCCTGGGTTCAGTCTGGTCTGACAAAAGACGCAGGCTGTTGTAAGACCACAGCCTGGGGACAGATATATCATCAGCTGCTGTTCCTGATCTCTTGTAGTCCTCGACCAGATTGTGCTCACTATTATAAGGACTGCTCAGGCCACCAATTTTGACTGTAAAATAATTGATGTGTGCCCTGGGGTACAAAGGCTTTGCCAATCTCAGCAGTTTCTCCAGCGTTGCCTTCCTCTTTTTCTTTTGTTATGACACATAATAAATGGCTAAATCAAAGGTAAGTATTCCAGCTTTATAAAGGGAAAAAAATTATCTCTTCAGCTTGGAACTCTGCCAAAAAAGACAATTGTACGACACTTCCAAGCAATGTTTCATATTACTATTTCTCGCATCAAAGATCTGTGTGCTAAGTATACTTTTTTTTATTCACATAGGGGAGAAAAGACTCGGGATATCAGAGGTCACCAGGGACCCCCAACCTCCTAAAGAAAAGAAAATCCCCACACCACAACCATAAGATGTGGAGGAAGGAGAGGTTTATGAAGTGGGCAAAACAGTGACCACATCTTCAGGTAATAGATGGATGCCTGCATATTTCTAATACATGGTGTGTTTTTTTATTTTAGGGTATGTGGATGTTGTGGAAGAAGAATCTCATTTCACAATTGCAAGTGCACACGTCCTAATCGGGGAGATCATGGTGTGCAATTGTGATTTACAGAAGATCAAGGAAGACATCAATGATGTGGAAAAAAGACTCAAAAACATTGTTGATGTTTTAGACAGAATCTAAAATATCCCCAAATTCTTCTAGTTTGTTTGTATTTTTTGTATCTTCACACATTTTTAAATATTTTTTTAGAAAGACAAATTTTAAAGATGCACACAGTATGTCAACATGTGCTATCTGCCAGCATGGGATATCAAGGTACACATTTTGGGGGTGCAACCCCTTCCTCGCAACTAAAGTAGATGAAAGGAAGGGGTCCATTGATCCCCCATGATGGGAGCTAGCACATGTTGACATTAAGCATGGGATCAGAAGGGAAATCCCCATTTTGACTCTCAATTTGTGTGCATCTTCAAAATTTGGCTTTCACAGGGGTGAGATCGCCCCATCTGATGAAGGCAATATCAACACAGTTTGGACATACTAATGTCTGATATTACAATAACAGAAAAAAGCTGTGCTGTTATACTTAAGATGTCTAGAAATTGATAATAGAACATATATTAACAAATGAATTCAAACGTAAACAATAAAGTTCATTAAAGTCCATGCACAATTGTCAAATGGTGAGATGTCAACCTCCCTACGTACGTTTCGTTCACGTGTTGTGAGCGGGTGCATGCAAGCCGGCCGGCGAATTTTCTTATCTGATACGCTCTGATTATACTGCCATTGTGTAAGTGTAACTTTTATTTACTTTTATTAAATCATTTTTACGGATTCACACTATGGGAGTATCTCCTTCTTTCCTTATGATTCCTTACTGAGGTTTGATTTGTGGCCATTGTTCCTGGTACTTCCTGGGATCTGTCCAAGTTGGGGCTGAGGATAGGGGATATCCATCCGATCCATCCTAAGATCATAGTCTGATGTGAGCCATTCCCAAGTTGGTGTGTGGAGTCTTCATTGCAGAAGTGACATCAGGATATCATAATCCTACAGGCTCCTTATAGCTTGCCCTCTGGTAAGCGCAATATCCGTGTGGTGGTGGATCACAGTGTCTTGGTGTTCACTTTTTGGTTTTATATCATTCATTCATCTCACCATTTGACATTTGTGCATGGACTTTAATGAACTTTATTGTTTACGTTTGAAGTAATTTGTTAATATATGTTCTATTATCAATTATTAGACATCTTAAGTATAACAGCGCAGCTTTTTTCTGTTATTGTCATTTGGGTTTGTGTATATCTCACATATTTTTAAGCTGCTGCTAGGTTTTTTCTTCTGTATTTTTCACTTTTATTTTTTAATATTTGAGCGTGGTGTTTGCCTTACATTTTTTTAATGTCTGATATTGCCTTCACTTAGTCAAAGTTGAACTTTGTAAGTTCCTCAGTTGTGTATTGTTTTATGGTTTTAAACATGCCTGTTTTAACACAAAAAAGGCTATTTGTACTGTCAAAAACAAACATGTTATTACTACAATATTGCACAAAGAAATGGACTGCGCTGGCTACCAAAAAAATCTATTAATCCAAAAAATCTCCTTCTACTGTGCTTTATATGTGATACCTATAGTGTTACCACCAATTTTTGCAAATATATTCAAATAGGAAAATTATTTATTTGGTGCGCCGGTATCTTTGTTTTTCTATTACTACAATATGTTGGTTTGTTCAAAAACCCTTTTCTAACGCACATGTGAATGTGCACAGAATAAAACGTTTTCTATTCAACAATGTGTGCCTTCTTCTATCAATGCTCAATATCATTTTTGGACTAAGTTGGTGTTTACACTGAAATGGGGGTTATTTACTAAAGGCAAATCCACTTTGCACTACAAGTGCACTTTCAGTGCAGTTTCATGTGCACTTTTGCAGTGCACTTGGAGTGCAAAGTGGATTTTCCTTTTTATTATTATTATTATAACACACGATTTATATAGCGCCAACAGTTTACGCAGCGCTTTACAGCGCTTTTTTTCCTTTAGTAAATAACTCTCAACTATCATTTATAGATTTATTATCCAACTTAATATTGAACCCTATGGACTAAGACTAGGATGCCATTAAAGTTCATGTGCGTGTAAAGGCAGACGTTCCAGTGCTTTTGGTAATAAAGTGTATATAATTGTGAAAAAACTTTCCACACCATCCCTGTGTATTACCACCTATTACTCAACTCTATATACTATAGGAGGCAGCTTACTCCACTATGCAACCAACCACCTGTATAAAAGGCAACAAATCTATATAGTCACAAAAAAGGTGCAGCGCTCTTAATCAATAAAGTGCATTCAAATTATAGTGCATAAATAAATACCTGAAAACAATGTAAAGTTCCGGCTGGACCTTTGAGAAAGCCCATTGGGTGGTGACATAATCACGCTGGGACTAGCTGGAGCTGTGTATGCTGAGGATTGTATTGTGAAATGGCCATTTTTTACCTCTGAAATGTGAGTGGATGCTTATATGGAAATAAATACTTTTTATTAGCGATTTGCACAATGGTTCTTTCCTCTTGCCTCCTATAAAATTAACACCATGCTGAAAGCTGCTGAGATTTACGGATTTGGAGTGTACAGCAAGTGGGAGTGGTGCCACTTATAACACTGCAAAGCACATATAGACCTCCTTTAACCACTTGCTGACCAGCCGCCATCATTATACGGTTGCATGTCGGCACGTCCCAGCAAATCGCCGTAGCTGTACGGCGGCTCCTTTAAGAGCCATTGCAGGCACACGCGCATGCCCGCTGCACGGCAGGGGACCCAATGCGCGTGGCCGGCGGCCGCGATGTCTGCCAGGCACCCACGATCGCGGGCACGGGAGGCAGAACAGGGATTTGTGTGTGTAAACACACAAATCCCCATTCTGACAGGAGAGGAGAGACAGATTGTCTGTTCCTAGTAATTAGGAACAGCAATCTGTCTCCTCCTCTAGTCAGTACCATTCCCATACAGTTAGAAACACACATGAGGGAACACATTTAACCCCTTGATCGCCCCTAGTGTTAACCCCTTCCCTGCCAGTGACATTTACACAGTAATCAGTGCATTTGTATAGCACTGGTCGCTGTATAAATGTCAATGGTCCCAAAAAAAAATGGTCAAAAGTGTCTGATCTGTCCGCCTCAATGTCCTGCTAAAAATTGTAGATCGCCGCCATTACTAGTAAAAAAAATAAAAAAAAAATAAAAATGCCATAAATCTATTCCCTATGTTGTAGACGCTATAACTTTTGCACAAACAAATCAATATACGCTTATTGGGATTTTTTTTTTACCAAAAATATGTAGAAGAATACATATCGGCCTAAACTGATGAAAACATTTGTTTTTTTACATTTTCTTTTGGGATATTCATTATAGCAAAAAGTTAAACATATAGTATTTTTTTCATAATTGTCAGTCTTTTTTTGTTTATAGCGCAAAAAATTAATACCGCAGAGGCGATCAAATACCACCAAAAGAAAGCTCTATTTCAAATCCTTCTGGTCCTTAAGTGGTTAATAATTTAATACAGAAGAGCTTTTGGTGTATGGGACTGCACACTTGTTTTTAGGGACATTGAATCATTTATTTATGGACTGTATATATATTTAAAAGAAAAGATGGACTCACATACATTTATATGTTATAAATAGATGATTATTACACTGTTTTCAGGTATTATTTATGCATTATAATTTGAATGCACTTCATTGAAGGAGAGTGCTGCACATTTTTTGTTACAATATAGTGTATATACCATAGTTTTGTAGACGCTTTCACACAGACTAAATGATATACAGTGATTTGGGTTATTTTTACAGAAGAAATGTAGCAGAATACATGTTGACCTAAATTTATGAAGAAAGATTATTTGTTTGCAAAATTTTATGACAGAAACTAACAATTTTTTTTTTTTTTTTCAAATTCTTGGTACAGTATTTTTTCATTTATATTGCAAAAAATAAAAAACCCAATAGTGATTAAATACCACTAAAAGAAAACTCTAGTTGTGTGAAAAAAAAAATGATATAAATTAAATTTGCATGACCTAGCAATTGCCAGTTAAAGTAGCACAGTGCTGAATAGCACAATATGCCCCTGGTCATGAAGGGGGTTAAAGGATAAGTTCACTTTTGCAGGTAAAAAATGTGCATTTGTTTTTTTGGAGTCTGTAAAGCATGATCGCGGGTGCCATGCAGGTCTCCAGCAGATCTGCCAGTGTATCTGCTTGCCTGTACATCCCGTACGGGCAAGTATATAAAATCTGACAGGAAGCATCAATGAATCACTATGGTGCTCCACAGCACCGTAGTAGTTCAATGAAAACTACAATCCAACAGCTGCAAAGGGTGTAGGACCTTGTAGTTTTCCATGACGAGAGCCCTGCCAATCAGTGACGCGGCCGGGTGGGCAGAGCCCCGCTCGGCCACATTTTTTTTTTATTGTAACAGCTAGTGAGGAGGAGAAGAACCTCGCTAGCTGTCACAGCGGGGATCAGGGAGGTGAGGGGGCGGTCCGTTCCTTACATGTTACACCCTAAATATGGTTGTAACATGTTATAAAAGGTAAACTTTAAAACCTCCAGTGGTCAAGTAGTTAACAGAGACAACAACATAGACTAATCCTGGCCTTTTGAGGTCATTCAATCCTGCTGTTTTTTGATTCCCCTTTACCACACCGGTAGCAGTCAGAGCCCACCTGCATGAGATTTGTCAGCACTTCTACCTGGGAAGAAATCTTGCAGAGCCCACATTTCCATCATATGAGTGTGTTTGACTTAGCCTAGAGCAAGGGGGTTTTGTGCTATCTGGGCATTTTATGGCCTTGAAAACTGTGATAGGTAGTGAGGAGTGAAATCAAAAATTTACGCCCTTAGAAATCCTGAAGGTGGTGATTGTTTTTCGGGGCCCCGTACGCGGCTAGGCTCCCAAAAAGTCCCACACATGTGGTATCCCCGTACTCAGGAGAAGCAGCAGAATGTATTTTGGGGTGTAATTCCACATATGCCCATGGCATGTTTGAGCAATATATCATTTAGTGACAACTTTGTGCAAAAAATATAAAAAAAGTTTGTAATGTTCCCGCAACTTGTGGCAAAATATAAAATATTCCATGAACTCAACATGCCTCTCAGCAAATAGCTTGGGGTGTCTACTTTCCAAAATGGGGTCATTTGGGGGGGTTTTGTGCCATCTTGGCATTTTATGGCCTTCCAAACTGTAATAGGTAGTGATAGGTAGTGAGGAGTAAAATCAAAAATTTACGCCCTTAGAAATCCTGAAGGCGGTGATTGGTTTTCGGGGCCCCGTACGCAGCTAGGCTCCCAAAAAGTCCCACACATGTGGTATTCCCGTACTCAGGAGAAGCAGCAGAATTTATTTTGGGGTGTAATTCCACTAATGCCCATGGCATGTGTGAGAAATATATCATTTAGTGACAAATGACTCCGGTCATTGAGCTGCCAAATGGTCCGGGGCTGAAGTGGTTAACTAATGAAGCTGGATAACCCGCTTAACAAGCCTGGTTTCCATTTCATTTAGTCTTACTTCACATTGTTGTGGATCACTAACAATTCTTTTAACCCTATACAGCTGGCTCCTAGGTATCGAATTAAACACCCCATGGGGGTGGGTGAAAACTCTTATGCCGCGTACACACGAGCGGAATGTCCGACAGAAAAAGTCAGACGGAATCTTTTCATCGGATATTCCGATCGTGTGTGTGTCTCATCGGACCTTTTTTTTTGAAAATTCTGACGGACTTAGCAATAGAACATGTTCAATACCTATCGGGAAAACCGCTCGTCTGTATGCTGTTCCGACGGACCAAAAACGATGCATGCTCTGAAGCAAGTACGAGACGGCAGCTATTGGCTACTGGCTATTGAACTTCCTTTTTCTAGTCCTGTCGTACGTGTTGTACGTCACCGCGTTCTAGACGGTCAGACTTTGGTGTGATCGTGTGTAGGCAAGACAGTTTCAGCGGAACTCCGTCGGAACTAACTCCGTCAGAAAAACCTTCAGAGTTTATTCCGACGGGAAAACCGGTCGTGTGTAAGCGGTATTATAGTTTAATAATTGATTACAATTAGTATTTTTTATAAACAGATCACTCTCTATGTTCGTACCATTTATTTTCAGCGATGTGTCCAAAAATTAGATCTCCCTATTACTATGCTATAAATTTCAGACCTGGGACTAAATTAATTGATATACTGATCAAACAATAAAAGGGTTCCAATGTCGCCATCCCTCACCGCCAAAACATTATCTATAAATCTGAACCACACCTTACAGTGTTCAGTAACCATTTTATAATTATAAATAAATGAGGTCTCAATCATATTCATAAATATATTTGCGTACGGGGGTGTGACATTGGAACCCATCGCTGCGCCTTTAAGCTACAAATAATGTTTTTTTTTTTTAACAAAAAAGAAGTTCTCTTCAAAAACAATTTTAAGCAATGCAAGCAGAAACTCTTTGTTTAAATAAATACATGATTAATTGTCTGTAAAAACAAGTGTGCAGTCCCAAGCTCTTCTGTATTAAATTAACCACTTAAGGACCGGAAGGATTTGCCCCCTTAATGCAGCGATCCTCTGGACTTTTTCTTTTATATATATATATATATATATATATACACACAGTGCCTTGAAAAAAGTATTCATACCCCTTGAAATTTTCCACATTTTTCATGTTACAACCATAAATGTAAATGTATTTTATTAGGGCTTGTGGAAGGAAAATGATAAATGGTTTTCAATTTTTTTTACAAATAAATATCTGAAAAGTGTGGCATGCATTAGTGTTCGCCCCCCTTTACTCTGATACCCCTAACTCAAATCTAGTGGAACCAATTGTCTTCAGAAGTCACCTAATTAGAAAATAGAGTCCATCTTTGTGTAATTTAATCTCAGTATAAATATAGTTGTTCTGTGAAGCCCTCAGAGGTTTATTAGAGAATCTTAGTGAACAAACAGCATCATGAAGGCCAAGGAACACACCAGACAGGTCAGGCATAAAGTTGTGGAGAAGTTTAAAGCAGCATTAGGTTATAAAAAAATATCCCAAGCTTTGAACATCTCACGGAGCACTGTTCAATCCATCACCAGAAAATGGAAAGAGTATGGCACAACTGCAAACCTACCAAAATATGGCCGTCCACCTAAACTGACAGGCTGGGCAAGGAGAGCATTAATCAGAGAAGCAGCCAAGAGGCCCATGGTAACTCTAGAGGAGCTGCAGAGATCCGCAGCTCTGATGGGAGAATCTGTCCACTATTAGTTAGCACTCATCTGGCCTTTATGGAAGAGTTGCAAGAAGAAAGCCATTGTTAAAAGAAAGCCATAATAAGTCCCATTTGCAGTTTGCGAGAAGCCATGTGGGGCCAGCAAACATGTGGAAGAAGGTGCTCTGGTCAGATAAGAACAAAATTGAACTTTTTGGCCTAAAAGCAAAATGCTATCTGTGGCAGAAAACTAACACTGCACATCACCACGAATACACCATCCTCACCGTGAAACATGGTGGTGGCAGCATTATGTTGTGGGGATGCTTTTCTTCAACAGGGACTTGGAAGCTGGTCAGAGTTGATGGGAAGATGGATGGATCCAAATACAGGGCATTCTTAGAAACTTTTTAGTCTGCAAAAGACTTGAGAATGGAGTGGAGGTTCACATTCTAGCAGGACAATGACCCTAAATATACAGCAAGAGCTACAATGGAATGGTTTAGAACAAAGCATATTCATGTGTTAGAATGGCCCAGTCAAAGTCCAGACCTAAATACAATTGAGAATCTGTGGCAAAACGTGAAAATTGCTGTTCACAGACACTCTCCATCCAATCTGACAGAGCTTGAGCTATTTTGCAACAAAGAATGGGCAAATATGTCACTCCCTAGATATGCAAAAGCTGGTAGAGACATCCCCAAAAAGACTTGCAGCTGTAATTGCAGTGAAAGGAGGTTCTACAAAGTATTGACTCAGGGGGGCCGAATACAAATGTATGCCACACTTTTCAGATATTTATTTGTAAAACAATTTTGAAAAACATTTATCATTTTCCTTCCACTTCACAATTATGTGCCACTTTGCGTTGGTCTATCACATAAAATCCCAATAAAATACATTTTACGTTTTTGGTTGTAACATGACAAAATGTGGAAAATATCAAGGGGTACGAATACTTTTTTTAAAGGCACTGTATGTATATATATAAATACATACACACACACAAGGATCAAGGATCATTTGGGTGGCCAATTTTTAGGCACAGAAGCTTTGAAATGCGACATCTTGGCACTATTTATAGTAGATTTTCTGCCATAAATAACGTGACATGATAGAATTGTTTTCTTTGTGATAATCCTTTTTGCTGAGATAATTATAAGGTCAAAATGTAAAATCATGTATTCATTTCCACATTGCATGTCAACCTTTTTCCAGTCAAGGCACCCTTTAAAATAAAGGACGATCTCGAGGCACCTCCTTCTAAAATGTAATAAACCAAACCAATAGTTTTACATAGCAGCATCCACACACGTAGGACACCCAACATTAGAGATGATTTATTCCTTCAAAGCAAATACACTTTTACACACTGGCACTAATGAGTATTCCAGCATTTCTTCGTTCTCATTTTCTACCGCTGGCCCCAGTGCTGACAGAGAAGGAGGGGGTCAAACAAGGATGCTGTGCAGGTGCCCAATGTCCTCCTTATCAACCAATGACATCATTGGTTGTTATAATGCTAGCGGCTGGCCTGAAGAGTAACCAAGGTTGTAATTGTGCACAATGAAAACCTGTTGCATTGTGTAACAAAAAAGTAAGCTTGATCCACCCGCTGACTCGTACACAATGTTTGGGCAATTTGGGGCAATTTTTAGGCATTTTGCCAAGGCACCCCTGAAGAACCCAGAAGGCACCCTGGTTGAAAAAACATAAAGGGGGAGGCACCGACCTGAGTGTAGTATTAAAATGATGACTTTAATAGGACACGATTAAAAACACTTACAAGATGATAGAAGATGCATGCTTGTCAAAGTAAAGTGCAGTCCTGGCATTCCACATGGCCAATAGAAGGAGCAGCTAGCTCCGAGCGTGTAGCCTTTACCACTGCAGCCCTAATTGACAAGATTGCAGCCCTGCCTTGGTCCAATCAGACGCTAGAGATATCACTTCCTGTTCCACGGTCCACGCTGGTCAGTGTGGAGCTTCCTGGCTCCTGGTCCCCCTGAGAAACACTGTGATCCATTCCAGCAACCTGCTCAATCCTTTTCAGCTATCTGGAACAGCGTTGGGACCCACAGAGCCATGTGGAATGCCAGGACTGCACTTTACTTTGACAAGCATGCATCTTCTATCATCTTGTAAGTGTTTTTAATCTTATCCTATTAAAGTCATCATTTTAATACTACACTCAGATCAGCGCCTCCCGCTCCCTGTTTTTTCCTTACATGTCTTGCAGAGTTCTGGATACACTATGAAGGATGACTGCCTTCCTTTTTAACCCTTAATTCCCCTTTCTTTTCCAATCACCCAACCTATGGATACATCACCATCCAGCTATTACAGCCACAGACTATACCCCTAAGGTATTTAATTTGGAGCACCAGATAACACTGACTATATCGCTGGTTGAAAAAGTCTGTTCTAGCCTACTATGATTATTCTGAATGCTCTTGAAGTTTGTAAATGGTCAGTCTCTGATGATCAGTGCCCTGATTATCAGTGTAAACAAAGAGAGGCCTGGAGTAGAACCCCCAGGCAATAAACAGAGGGCCGGCATGACAGGGGTTAAAGGGGCTTGGTGCACAGGGAGTTAATAGGAAGGGGCGTTTCAGGGGCATTACTCAGGGCTGTTCAAAGTTTAATGGGGGCTGGGTGGAGCTTTGGGGGGAAGTGATTAGGGGATGGAACAAGGGGGTGGTCTCCAGTCAGAAGGAAGTGGAACAACTTCCCACTTGTTAGGGCTCCCCGGCGCTTTACTCGTTTACCAATTGGCTTCAATAGTTTACCAATTGGCTTCAAGCATTTCCAGTTTTAGCCAGTGTTATAGGGGAAAGGGCTCCGGAGAACTGCTCCGCTCTCTTTTGTTATTTGGATGCGATAGGGGAGGCTTATCGAGTCTACGGGGGACTGGCATGGCTCAGGTATGACGAGCACTTCTGCCAGCACAAGGTGCTACGTTCGTCCTTGCGCTGGGACCAAAAGGACATTAGTCTTTGGATGCGGCTCATGACCTCGGCGCGGGCTGGGACTTCTTTTTTTCAGTCAGGGGCCAGCGGATCTTCTTCCTCTGATCAGTCGGCCAACAAAAGAAAGGGGTGCTGCTGGTCATTCAATGAAGGGACTTGCAAGTTCAGAATGAGTGCTCTGGCTGCGGGAGCTTGCGGGAAAAAGGGAGGACTCCGATGAGCATAGCAAGAATGCGTCCGTTTCTAGGTAGGTATCCAAACCGTGAGGTGGCGGACCTGCTGGCTTCGGGATTCACTGAGGGCTTTTGTATTCTGTGTAGGCTTCCCCACCCCCCCAACCTGCGGAAAATTTGAGGTCGGCGTTGGCTTGCCCGGAGGTGATGACTGCGAAATTAGCAAAAGAGGTTGAGCTGGGCCGCATGGCTGGTCCGTTTATCTCTTCACCGCTGGATAATTTGGTGGTCTTCCTTTTGGGGGTAGTCCCTAAGAAGGAACCCAACAAGTTTAGGTTGATTCATCCTTTTTCGTATCCCAGAGGGGGTTTGGTGATTGAATCCATTGATCCTGGTTTGTGTTCCGTTTCCTACACCTATTTTGACACAACGGTGCGTTGGGTTCGTTTCTATGGTCGGGGGGGCTTTATTGGCAAAAACGAATATTGAATCTGCTTTTTGCTTGTTGCCTGTACATCCTGACAGTTTTCACTTGTTGGGTTATAAGTGGCAGGAGTGCTATTTCATTGATCAATGTTTGCCTATGGGGTGCTCCATTTCCTGTTCATTGTTCAAAACTTTTAGTTCGTTCTTTAAGCGGGTGGTCCTGGAGGTGTCTGGGCTTCCGTCTGTCATTCACTACTTGAAAGATTTTTTATGTGTTGGGCCGGCCGCTTCTAATCGTTGTAGGGTTTTGTTGGCTGCGGTTCAGCACGCAGGGTCTGGCTACTGTACTGAGTTTTCTTGGTATTTTGATTAACACTGTGGCCATGGAATGCCACCTCCCGGAAGACAAGCTGGAGTTGTGGGCAGCGGTGGTCTCAGCGTGGGGGAGCTGGCGTGGGGGGGCTGGCAAGCTGACCCTGCGGCAACTTCAGTCGCTTCTTGGGAAGCTCAACTTTGCTTGTCGAATAATGCCGATGGGAAGAGTTTTTAATTTATGACTGGCGGCGGCTACCGTGGGGGTTCAGGCTCCTGGACACCACATTCGCCTGACCCGAGAACACAAAGCGGACCTGCTGGTTTGGGAGTCTTTTTGCATTCTTATAATGGCAGGTCTGTGTGGATGTCTGAAGCTATTTCCAGTTTTGATTTGGAGCTCTTCACAGATGCCGCAAGATCAGCTGGCTATGGTGCATATTTTGGGGGTCAGTTGAGTGCGGGCCCCTGGCCGTTGGAATGGTGGGAGGCTGAGTTCACCAGGAACTTGACACTCTTGGAACTGTTTCCAGTTGTGCTCACAGTTGGGCTTTGGGGTTCTCAGTTCAGTAACAAGAAGATCCGTTTTAATTGCAATAATATGTATTATATGTTTATAATATGTATTGCAATTAATAGCGTGTCAGCTTCATCGCCTCCAGTGGTGCGTTTGTTGCGGCATTTAGTGTTGGCTTGTTTACGTTGCAATGTTTTTGTATATGCTGTTTACTTTTAATTGCATGCGGATGGTTCAGCTTTGTCTCGGTATCAGTTCACGGCGGTGTTCAGGAGGTGTTTGGTTGTCTTGGGTTTTTGGCTGCCCGACTTTGCATCCCATTCCTTTCGAATTGGGGCCGCAACGGAGGCGGCACGCTGGGGGTTAAGTGAGGGGCGCCTTACGGCAGGTGGGAATCTCTGCGTTATCGCCTATATGTTCTTCCTCATTTGTTATGATTTATGTTAGTCTATGTGGGGTTTGTGGCTGTATGCTGTCTTGTTTGTCTCCTCTTGTTTTCGGGGGGAGGCTGGCTTTATGTTCTATGCGTGTGGTGTTTTTGTTGTTTTTTCTTTACAGGGAAGGGCTCCTGCTTGATTTGGATATTGGGCCACTGATACGTCCACTGGGGAGCAAGAACAGCTGATGTACGGCCTGACGGCGTCAATTGGGCATTCCTAGGGAGGAGTCGGTGGTTCATTGGATTGGGATGCCCAGTCTATTGTGGAGTAGAGTGGTTCCTGAGTTTGAGCGTTATACTTAGCTTAATAGAGCCCCCGACGTGTTAGTGGTACATGCTGGGGGGAACGATTTAGGGCTATGGTCCATGAGGGAGCTAATCCGGGATGCTTCGCTTAGCTTACCCGGACTTGTTGATAATATGGTCAGATATGGTGGCCCGTACACAGTGGAGGTGGGCTAGGTCAGTTCCGGGTCTTAACAAGGCAAGGGAAAAAGTAAATCGGGAGGTGGTAAAATTTCTGATGCGCAATGGGGGTTTGGCTGTACGCTATCACGAGCTGGAATTAGAACCTTGACGTTATTTACACAGGGACGGAATTCATTTGAATGCTGTTGGTATTGACATGTGGTGTCTGGGTTTGGAAGAGGGTATCCAGAGGGCCCTGAGGGTGAGGAGGTCCGAACAAACCTAAGGTGTCAGGTTTGCATGGCGGTGGTGGGGTGCAAGGTCCTTTTAGGTCATATGGGCACAAAAAGGTATGGTGTAGGGATCCATCTGAGGTACGGCTCCCAGTTGGTTTATGGATACCTGCGAGTTGTCTCTGAGTCAGTGTTTTTTGCGACTGGAGGCCTTAGAAGTTACTAGCAGGTACGGTTTGATTTTATGCCTATTGGGACCTTGGGCTTCTTTCTTTAATAAACTGGATGTTATGTTTTGATAGGTTATGATATGTTCATTATTGGATATTTATATTTTGGTTAATAAAAAATGTCTGCTATGGCCAATTTACTCCAATTCTGCGTGCTGTGGTCATTAGATGGAAGGGTGGGGTTATTGGGATGGCAGGTAACAATCCATATTTATTATTTATAGTCATGTACTGACAGTCTTGCTGGTTAACAGGTCTCCTTTCCTCACGCAGATACAGAGTTGGATGAAAGGACTGCTGATAACCAGTAAGTCTGTTTACATGTGATCAGCTGATCACATGGTAAAGGGCCGCTGTGGTTGGCCCTTTACCGTGATCTGTGATCAGCTGTGGAAGAATGGAAGGGGGTTCAGGGAGGCCCTTCATGGTTTCTTGCACTAGGGCACTGAAGGTTCTAGTTATGCCTCTGTCTCAGGGAACCCCTTTTAAAAAATACTATATATACAACTCGTGATACATTAGTGTGATGGTTAGTGGGAAGAATGCTTCTTACGCTTGTGAACATTGGGAAGAATTACCACTTCTATGTGGTTCTTAAGAAAACCTGGATTAAGCTGTAGGGTAATGTGTTTTGGTTTGGGGTTTAGGCTGACATTGAAAGTAAATTTAATGGCTAAAACACCATGGCTTTTCTGTACATCTGGCAAGCAGTTAGGACCCATGCTAAGCTCTCTATAAAGGACACTTCTAGAAGTTTGCTACCCATATGGTGACCAGGAGGGAGGTGAAGTATAGCAGCATGGAAGTCGCCATATGTTTTGTATTGCTTTCCTCTTATGCCCCGTACACACGGTCAGATTTTCCGACGTAAAATGTCCTATCGGACCATTCCGACCGTGTGTGGGCTCCATCGGACTTTTTCCGTCGGAATTTCCGACGGAAAAAGTTTGAGATCCTGCTCTCAAATTTTCCGACAACAAAGTCCCATCAGACTTTTTCCGATCGTGTGTAGCGAATTCCGACGGACAAAGTGCCACGCATGCTCAGATCACATTACAAGACCAAAGCTATTGGCTACTAGCCTCTACGTAGTCCCGTCGTACGCAACGAACGTCACCACTTTCAGGATGATCGGATTTTCCAACAACTTTGTCCGACTGTGTGTATGCAACACCAGTGTCGGACAAAATCCGTCGGAAAAAATCTGACGGATTTTGTGGTCGGAATTTCCGACCGTGTGTACGGGGCATTAGACAGCCATCCAGCCTTGAGCAGAACGCTGGTCTGGCAATACACTTCATTGGGTGCTCAGTTCCCTCATTTTGGGATTCATTTTTAAACTTAGGGCTAGGGGTGAGTTTGAGGCCAGGGGTAGCTTATTAATCTCCTATTGCACCTTCTGGATCAAAAATGGACTTATATGAGGGAGATCATTTTATTTTACAGATGAAGATTATATTGAAGTTGGAAGTTCCTGCACCCAAAAACATATTATTTCAGTTGCCAAAAAATGACATACCATAATACGAAAGCCAACCCCAGGTCTAGGCGGCATTTACCAACCATTGCCTGCCTTCGCCTGTCACTTCTCCCTAAAATGATACCAGTTTAAGATTGTCTGCAGACAGTATAAGACTGAATTCTTCCCTGATCCCTCCTTTGTAGCAGATGATCACCCATACCAATGTCTGCCTTAAGTGCCCAGCATTAAAAGGTTTAATTTGAAAGTGGTCAAGATTCCAAAGGTATCTAGAAACCGCGCGCCCGAATTAGCACATACTTGCTGTGTTGCCTCTTGCCAATTTGGACTCGGTACAACCAGGAACAGATGCTGTAAATTCTAGGTTTCCGATTACAAAGCTGTCTTATCTGTGCTTTGTGTTTCAACACCATTTGTTCAATTACCTGCAGTTAATATTTTACATCGAATAGCTGTGTGTGTTCACGTGAAGCCTTACAATGCACCGACAATTACACTAAGTGCTTGTGAGTGGATGTGTTTCGAATGCCATTCCTTTAGACACACCCAACAGCTGCGATGTGGGCACTGCAATGAAAGTAGGATTTATTTGGGAATAAAAAAATATATACTTAAAGAGGGTGCCCTCAATACACTTTTTCTTGTTTTATTCTGAAGCATAATGCAAATAATTTCACCCAATACAATTCTTTTTATGTAACATTGTGTAGGCAGGGCCTACAAGAAAATGTCAATGTTATATTGGCAGGGTTAGTGTAGTGATGTTTATCATGATAATAGTTTTATACTTGTATTGTCACTGTTGAAGTGTATCTCAAGCTAAAACTTTCTTTTAGTTTTGGATAGAATGTGGAGGGGTTATGAACTTTTTTAGGTTTAGATTTTAATTGGCGATTCTCCCTCTCTGATGACCATTGTGACTGGGATACGAAAGATTTGGGGGATCCTGAAATGGTGCCATCGTTTTTAGCAGCAAGACTTAAAGTGTAAAGCTGTAAACCCCTATACCCAGTGAAGTGACTGGCCTAGGGTGGTACACAGAGATGAAACAAATCCCCCTACATAAGTTGTACCTGTTTATCTGCTGTCTTCTCTACATCCATTGAAAGTCTAGAATTTATAAAGCTTGTCTAAGCTGTCAGAAACGGGGGCAGAGAGCTGAAGTTACACTCTACTGAGAAGAGCCCTGAGAGATTGGAGGGAATGGACACACCCTCCTACACACAGCACACAGGACCAGAGCTGAGGCTGTTAATCAGCTGGAGGTCCCTTCCCTGTCACCTTTTTTCTCTTGATGTCATGAAAATTTGTCAGAAGTGATTCATACTGATAGCAGAGGAATGAAGCACCAGACAGAAATGACACTTAACTCTTAATTGAGACAAGTACAAACTATAGAGTTATATATCATGTCTGAGATTTACAACCACTTTAAAGTGGTATTAAACCTGAAAACAAAATGTTATTATTTATTGTACATTATACGTGTGTGTGTGTATATGAATATATATATATGTATATATATATATATATATATATATATATATATATATATATGTATATATATAGCGAGTAAAATAAGTATTAAACAGGTCACCATTTTTCTAGGTAAATATATTTCTAAAGGTGCTATTGACATGAAATTTGCACCACATGTCAGTAACAACCCATGCAACCCATACATACAAAGAAACCAAAACAATTAAGTAAATAAGTTCAAAAATTAAGGGATGTATAATAAAATGGAATGACACAGGGAAAAAGTATTGAACACATAAAGAAAGGGAAAGCCAAGACACCGGCTGAAATCTATCAGTAATTAGAAAGCAATCCTGCCCCTTGTCAGTGCAAATTAATATCAGCTGGTTCAGTCTCAAATGACGGTCTATAAAAATGTGTCTCATTACCAAGGTGTCACACAAGAAACATCTCATGATGGGTAAAAGCAAAGAGCTCTCTCAAGACCTTCAAAACCTTATTGTTACTAAACATACTGATGGCATTGGTTACAGGAGAATTTCTAAACTTCTGAATGTTCCAGTAAGCACTGTTGGGGCCATAACCCATGAGTGGAAAGAACATAATTTCACCATAAACTGGCAGGACCAGGTGCTCCTTACAAGATTTCTGATAGAGGAGTAATGAATTATCAGAAGAGTTGTCCATGAGCCAAGGACCGCTTGTGGATAGCTTCAGAAAGACCTGGAATTAGCAGGTACAATTGTTTCAAAAAGAAAACAATAAGTAATGCACTCAACTGCCATGGCCTGTATGCACGCTCACTGTTCAAGACTCTATTGCTGAGGAAGAAGCATGTTGAAGCTTGTTTAAAGTTTGCTGCACAACATTTAGACAAGCCTGTGAAATACTGGCAGAATATAGTCTGGTCAGATGAGATAAAAATTGAACTCTTTTGATGCCATAATACACACAATGTTTAGAGGTCAAATGGCACTGCACATCACCCCAAAAACACCATATCAACAGTGAAGTTTGCAGGTGGGAACATCGTGGTGTGAGGCTGTTTTTCAGCATACCTTACTGGCAAACTTCATATCATTGAAAGAAGGATGAATGGAAAAATATACCAAGACATTCTTGATAAAAATTTGCTGCCAAACACCACGATGATGAAGATGAAACAAAGCCAAGGAAGCCAAGGAAACTCTCAATTGGTTTCAAAGATAGAAAATAAAGCTGTTATAATGACCCAGCCAATCACCTGACTTGAATCCAATAGAAAATCTATGTAAAGAAATAAAGATCAGAGTTCATAGAAGAGGCCCACGGAACCTTCAAAATTTGAAGACTGTGTGGAAGAATGGGCCAAAATCATGCCTGAGCAATTCATGTGACTAGTTTCTCCATACAGGAGGCGTCTTAAAGCTGTAATTAACAACAAAGGATTTTGTGTGAAGTATTAAATACATTTCAGTTAGCGCGTTCAACTTTTTCCCTGTGTCATTCCATTTTATTACACGTAACTTAATTTCTGAACTTATTATTTTTTCTTTTCTTTGTACTGTGTGTATATATATATATATATATATATATATATATATATATATATATATATATATATATACATATATTGATATATAATATATATCTCTATATATATAGATATATATCTATATATATATATATATATATGCGGTTCTCTAATTCTACTTACTTTTAGTGGCTTAAAATGAACAGCTCCTAATAATCCTCTAATTAACGACAATAAACATAGACTTTTGCTGAGCTTTAGAGCCAGTTTGTGGCTCAGATCTGGCTCTCTCAAAGGCAAAAACCTCCTGCAGCTTTGTTTGTTGCAGTATCTACACAGGACAAAGAACCAACATGTTTCCTGATCTCAAATTAATATTCTCGCTCCTAATCCGATAATAATATTCTAATACCTTTCACGGTTCAGTCGCCAGCAGTTCAACCAAATATTTGGCAGACAGCGCTTAAGACAGGAGAAGACGAATATGTGTTACATAACCGACACAATGAATAGACAAATTCAGGGCCTGATATTTAAATGTGATACAACACAAAGAAGCGGCAGGGCTTTTCCAAAACAAAATAAAAAGTAAGATAATTTCAATGATTAGGTACTTATCCATAAACATATATTTCATGACTAAATGAACACATAGCTGGATTAAATGTTTTTTTCCTGGCACCAACATGGTAGCATACATATGATATAGCTTCATCCACATGACAAGTTTTGATCTATAAAAGGAAGTAGAGAAAGTCCTGCACCCTTCTCCTTTTTGTCCCTTAAGATCGACAGCTGCAAGACCATGATGTTACGATAAGTCCCTACCTGCCAAGTACATTGGAGTCTGCCTGGGTTCAGCCTCTCCCAGACACAGTCCCATATCTTAGGTTGCTAAATGCATCTACAAGGTGGGGAGCCCCTTCTGGTGGTCTTTTGGGGCCAATAAATTCTCTAACTAGAGACATTAGAACCTCATGTGGTGCACCTGAGCTGGTGTTTGGATGCTCCATAAGTGGTAGAGGATCATTCAGCTAGGTACATCTCTATGTCTCTACGTTTGGGGCAGTGCATGCAAAATGTCTTTGTAGACCATCAGCAGGCAGCAGGCTGGTTGTCGCAGTGCACCTGCCTCAGGTGCTACAGGGAAGATCAGTGGACTTTGGCAAAATGATAATTCAGGTTTTCATGACCATTATAATAAAGTTTGATTATACATTATAGCCCTCCCTATTGAGCTTGTTAGGTGTCATATGTATGCTGCCATGTCAGCGTCATGAAAACTGAGAAAGGGTCTCTCTTTACTTCCTTTTATAGATTTATATTGGTTCTGTGGTTGGAGATATGGCACAGCTATATCATAGGTATGCTACCATGGAATGGCATCAGGAAAGGAAAATTACAGTAAGTATTTGATACAATTATTTTTTTATACCTGCTTGGGGTTCAACATTCTGGGATAGATCAACAAAGAGCCAGAGTACCTCCTGTTCCTGGAGAAAATGCTGCTCTAGACTCTCACCAGTTGTGGCCAGAAAAACAAAAGCTTAGATATTTGTTTAGCTGGAGAAGAACATAAAATGTTTCTTCAGCAAGGATCACATTGGCAAATGCCTAGGCTTCTGGTAATGTGACCAGGGATGTATACAATTTGAAGTAGTGATTTCTCTAGGATAGGTGAGTATTTTAACATTTCTTTTAGTTTTTATTTCTCCATCTCAAAAAATCTACCTGTGACGGAGTCACTTTGGGTGGGGGGAGGGGTGTTGCCCGTGGAACCCAGAATCCCTTGGGGTGGTTGTTTCAGCTCCCCATGCATCTCCTATGTCTAAGTCACCCTGTGTCTCTAATAGGGGCACAGGGTGACAGAGGTCTTTTGAGGTGTGGCTGTATTCCAATGTTCTATTGTGTCTGCCTTGGATATTATGGGATGTGTATGTAGATTAGCTGTGAGATTGGTGGGGGCGAATTCCTCCAACAGCTCTCACTGCTGATTGGACAGTCTACCCCGCCCGGAATGCAAAGGTGGGGGGATTGTCCAGAGTATTACCTGTGTACCTGTGTTTTCAATGCGGTCAATGTTCAGCAACCTAACGAGTATTGCCTTGTTTGTTGTTATCAGCGGTTGGAATATCTGATATCTATATTCAGACTGGGAAGAAGCGGTATATGACGAAAGCACTCAAGCGGAGTGTGGGACATTTTCGTCACACTACCATTAAAGTCTAGACCTTAAAGTAGACCTTGGAGACAAATACCCCTCCCCATCCCATGTAAAATGTTAAAAAAAGAAATAAATATATATATATATATATATATATAGTGATGGTATGCGAGGTGAGATACGCGATAATAGGTACATTTTCACCTCGCATTCGTGCCATTGTAAGGGACTAAACCAAAATCAGTTTTTTCCAGCCTCTGTGGCAGGCTGGGTTCCGGTCCAGATGTTCGAGTCCACTGGAGTCCACAGTCAGCTGGACTTTAAATATCCAGGAGGAGAGCACAGCAGGGCTCTGGTTTTGAGACTCAGGAAGGAACCTGAGTGAGAGGAGCTCTGGCTGTTGGACTAAAAAAGGTTTGCTTTTCCGTATGTTTTGTGGGAGACTATTTGTTTAGTTAGCGCCGGACGGCAAGGATTTAATTTACTGTTTGTTTGTTTTTACTTTGCAAACCTCCTGCAAATAAACCTGGCATCCGCCAGACTTTTAAGAAAGTGCCTGTTTTGCTAAATGTCATTCAGAAAAGGAGATTCCCCACAAGCTAATCTCCCACACGTGGTGGATTCAGCGGGCACTTTTCTGAAGATGAAGGAAATGATAAAGGCCCTGCTACAGGCCAATGCAGCTCATCGGGAAACCAACTGCCAAGTCGCAGAGGCTGCTGCAGCACAACAGGTGGCCCAGTAGGAGATGAACCGCCAAGTCGCAGAGGCCGCTGCAGCACAACAAGTGGCCTAACAGGAAATGAACTGGCAGTTCGCAGAGGCTCTAGTGGAACTGAAAATGGGGTCCGCACCTTCTGTGTCAGCGGAACCAAAGATGGTATGTGCCTCCTACCACCTGCAAAAGATGACACCGACGGATGATGTTGAGGCATACATTGCGACTTTCGAGAGAGTTGCTGTCGGCAAGGGATGGCCAAAAGAGCAGTGGGCGGGTCTGTTGGCCCCATTTCTAACAGGAGAACCCCAAAAGGCCTATTTTGATCTAGAACCAGATAAGGCCCAGGACTATGAGATTCTAAAGACAGAGATACTTGCATGCTTGGGTGTCACCATGGCAGTCCGGGCCCAGCGCATGCATCAGTGGTCCTACTCCAGCAGCAAGCCACCCATTCACAAATGTTTGACCTGGTCCACCTCACCAGGAAGTGGTTGCAGCCAGAGACTTTGACAAGCCCACAGATCGTGGAGCATGTGGTAATGGACCGGTACCTGTGTGCGCTCCCTGCTGCCCTGAGGAAGTGGGTCGGACAGGGGGACCCCAAAACTGTGGCCCAACTGGTGGACCTAGTGGAGAGGTACAGTGCTACTGAGGACTTGGTGAACCCATCTACGTCCCACTTAGGTGTTTCTAGGGGTGCAAGATCTACCAGCGGTTCTGGTAAGACTGTTCTGGGGTTCAAGAGCTTGGGGAAATTTGAAAAGACTGTTGTTACAGATGATGAGACTGTGGGTCCTAGACCTCGAGACTGGCCAAAGAAGCCAGGAAGGTCTTTGGGACCATTAAGAGTGCTGGCGGTAGAGCATATACAATGTTTTAGTTGCCGTGCATTAGGGCATATTGCTGAAAACTGTCCTATAAATTATGAACCAATGCAATGCGATTATGAAAAGACGCATTTCTCTGTTTGCACAGGCTGCATGTACTGCATCGTGTCAAAGTCGCATTGAAAAACATATGTGTGTTATTTCAGTGGATGGAAAGCCACTGACAGCCCTGCTAGACTCTGATAGTGTTGGGACCCTAGTCAGGAACGATTGTATAAACCCCACAAAACTACACCACAGTACTATTGGAGTAATTTGCATCCATGGGGACACAGGGGACTACCAGACAGTGGTGGTTAAGGTTGATACCCCCTGGGGCAGTGTAACACATTCAGTGGGGGTGGTACCTTCACTGCTTCATGAAGCTTTAGTGGGGAGAGATTTTCCCCATTTTTGGAATTTATGGGAGAGCAAAGGGAGGCTGGTAGATAGAGCTCCCCCTGCTGGGGAAGCACGGGAACTCTCACCGGACCCTTTTTGCCGAAGGGAAGGGGGTGCTGTTGGTGGGATCGAGGAAGCTGGAGATCCTCTTCCTTTCCCTGTCATGGCTGGGGAGCCGGAGGACCTGGAAGCTAGCTCCCTGCCCGAGGGTAACGTACAGGAGAACACCTCTGACCCTGACAATGAGAGTAGCCAGAATGTGGTACCCGACTTAGAGGTCAGGAGAGAGGATTTCTGTACCTAGCAACTGCGAGATGCCACCCTCATGAGAGCCAGGGAAAATGTTAAGATGTTGGATGGGGAACCCATAGATCTCAACTGGGGGGTGTCTTTCTCCTACATGGCCATTAAAAACAATTTATTGTATCAAGTGGAAAAACGTGGAGAGGGAGAGATAGAACAGCTACTGGTTCCCAAACCCTTCCGCAGGGTGGTGCTAGACCTGGCCCATGGTCATGTAATGGGGGGACATCTCGGTATCGAAAAAAACAGGGAGAGAATCGCCCAGAGATTTTTATGGCCCGGGTTGCATGCAGATGTCAAAGGGTACTGCGAATCGTGCCCTGAATGCCAAATGTCAGCACCGTCGCCCCATTTTCGCAGCCCTCTTGTCCCTCTACCGATAATCGAGGTCCCCTTTGAGAGGATTGGCATGGACCTAGTGGGGCCGGTTGTGAAATCTGCCTGGGGTCACCAGCATATTCTGGTTATCCTAGACTATGCAACGCGCTATCCTGAGGCCATACCCTTGCGCAACACCTCCGCTAAGGCGATCCCCAAGGAATTGGTTCAGGTGTTTAGTCAAGTGGGGATCCCAAAAGAGATCTTAACCGATCAGGGGACCCCATTTATGTCCAGGGTTACCAAGGAACTGTGTAGATTATACAAAATCTCCCATCTCCGTACCTCTGTCTACCACCCCCAAACGGATGGTCTGGTCGAAAGGTTTAATAAAACTTTGAAAAGTATGCTGAAAAAGGTGGTTGACAAAGATGGGAGAAACTTGGATTTTTTGCTACCATATCTCATGTTTGCCATACGAGAGGTTCCACAGGCATCCACAGGCTATTTCCCCTTTGAGCTTTTGTATGGTAGACATCCCAGAGGGGCTGCTAGATGTCGCCAAATAAACGTGGGAAGGAGAGGCCACCCCATATAGAAACATCATAGAGCATGTCTCCTTGATGCAGGATCGAATCACAGCTGTCCTGCCCCTGGTGCGAGAACATATGGAGCAAGCCCAGGAGGCCCTAGAGGAGGCTCTATGACCGGGGGGCCAAGGTCTGTACTTTCAGCCCCGGGGACAGAGCGTTAGTACTGGTTCCCACGGTGGAAAGTAAGTTCCTAGCCAAGTGGCAGGGTCCCTTTTGAGGTTGTCGAAAGGGTGGGGGAGGTAAACTACAAAGTCTACCAGCCAGGGAAAAGGAAGCCACACCATTTACCATGTGAATCTCTTAAAGCCCTGGAAGGACAGAGAGACTTTACTGGCCACGTCCATGCACCTACCAGACCAGGTACCGGTGACACCTCACGTCCCCATAATGGATACCCTGTCCGTGGCGGAACAAAGTGACGTTAGGGCATTTGTGCATAAAAATAGAGACTTTTTCTCCCCCTTACCTGGACTGACCAACATGATCCAACATGACATAGTGGCAGAACCAGGGGTTTGCATAAATGTAAAATTGTATAGAATCCCAGAAGCCAGGCGAGAGGCAGGGGCGAAGGAAATAAAAAATATGTTAGAGTTGGACGTGATAGAAGTCCCACAGTGAGTGGTCGAGCCCCATAGTGCTAGTACCAAAACCTGATGGCACTGTCAGGTTTTGTAACGACTTTAGGAAACTCAACAGTGTGTCCAAGTTCGATGCATACCCGATGCCCCGTCGACGAACTTGTGGACAGGTTAGGACAGGCTCGCTACATAACGACCCTAAACGAAAGGCTATTGGCAAATACCGCTAACTGAATCGGCCAAGGAGAAGACTGCCTTTTCCACTCCTGATGGCTCGTTTCAGTATAAGCGGATGCCTTTTGGTCTGCACGGAGCCCCTGCTTCATTCCAGCGAATGATGGACAAAGCCTTGAGACCACATCACCCGTATACAGCTGCGTATTTGGACGATGTGGTCATCCACAGCCCAAATTGGGAATCGCACCTGTTCCTGCTCCGTGTAGTGGTGATAGATTCCCTTAGGGAAGCAGGTCTCACGGCTAACCCAAAAAAATGTGCCATAGGCCTGGAGGAGGCCAAATACCTTGGGTACATTATTGGCTGGGAAATGGTCAAGCCGAAGACCAATAAGGTTGAGGCTATTCAAAAATGGCCCCAACCGATCAATACAAAACAAGTGAGGGCCTTCCTGGGCATTACGGGGTATTACATACAGTTCATACCCAACTTTGCCACCATGGCCGCCCCTCTGACCGACCTGACGAAGGGTAGAGGGACGGTCATGGTCAAGTGGAATCCCGAAGCCGAGGAGGCATTTCTGAATTTAAAGCAGGCCCTTTGTGGATTACCAGTACTAGTGGCCCCCGGACTTCAGCAAGGAGTTTGTCGTACAGACGGATGCCTCTGAGGTGGGCCTAGGGGCTGTACTGTCACAGAACAGGGATGGTGAGGAGCACCCAGTTGTATACCTGAGCCGGGAGCTAAACAAGCACGAAAAGAACTATGCCACCGTAGAAAAGGAATGTCTCGCCATTAAATGGGCCTTAGACTCCCTGAGATATTACCTACTGGGGAGGTCATTTAAACTGGTCACCGACCATGCTCCCTTAAAGTAGATGTGTGACAACAGGGAGAAAAATGGCCGTGTGACAAGGTGGTTAATGGCTTTACAACCCTTTTACGGTGGAGCACAGGCCGGGAAAGTTCCAAAACAATGCAGATGCCCTCTCTCGTGTGCACTGTATGGTTGGGTCAAGTGCTCAGCCACAGGGGCTTGAGCAGAGGGGGAGGATATGTGAGATACACGATAATAGGTACATTTCACCTCGCATTCGTGCCATTGCAAGGGACTAAACCAAAATCTGGCCCGTTTTTTTCAGCCTCTGTGGCAGGCTGGGCTCCGGTCCGGATGTTTGAGTCCACTGGAGTCCACAGTCAGCTGGATTTTAAATATCGAGGAGGAAAGCACAGCAGGGCTCTGGTTTTGAGACTCAGGAAGGAACCTCTGGCTCTGGCTGTAGGACGAAAAAAGGTTTGCTTTTCCGTATGTTTTGTGGGTGACGGCCCTGCACTGTATAGAGAGGAGACTATTTGTTTAGTTAGCGCCGGACGGCAAGGATTTAATTTACTGTTTGTTTGTTTTTACTTTGCAAACCTCCTGCAAATAAACCTGGCATCCGCCAGACTTTTAAGAAAGTGCCTGTTTTGCTGACTGTCATTCAGAAAAGGAGATTGCACACGAGCTAATCTCCCACAATATATATATATATATATACACACACACACACTTTTTTTTTATATATAATGAAATGCAATGCATTTTGTTTTGAGTCTGTGAAACTTCTGTAAATTCATCAATATACTAGCAAATTATTACCATATGATAATGACTTTTTTTGGATTCACACAGAGGGTAGGGCTTTCTGTCTGACTGATTTCTTACACCCCATCCAGCATGTTGTGTGCAGTTTGAATGTGGATAGCCAGCATCACACATACCAAGCCAGTACACAGCAGGGCTTTAATAGGATCAAAGCATCTTTTGGCTGTGAGGTCCTGCTTTGATAATTTACTAGCTATGCTGTTTGACTTCTTTCCCTAAATAACCCAAAGAGAGCTTGAAGACCATATGAAAACATTTTAGAAGACTTATAGTATTAATAGCTAATAATGTCAATCTGGAAAAGAAGGTAAAAGGACAATTTCTTCTTACTGAGAAAGTCTGATTTATTAGAAAAGTATTTCTGTTTTTTTTTCAGTAAAGGGGCAGTGTACCCTACCATTGAAAACATGATGCTTAACCACTACAATACTGTGCACTTTCGCCCCCTTCCTTCCCAGACCAATTTTCAGCTTTCAGCGCTCTCGCACTTTCAGTGACAATTGCGCGGTCATGCAATGCTGTAACCAAATGATTTTTTTATCATTTTGTTTGCACAAATAGAGCTTTAGTTTGGTGGTATTTATTCGCGACTCCGTTTTTTATTTTTTGCGATATAAGCGAAAACATAGCGGAAATTTTGAAAAAAAAACAATATTTTCTCCTTTCTTTTTTAAAAGAAATCCAATAAAATCAAATTTTGTCATAAATTTAAGCCAAAATTTATTCTGCTACATGTTTTTAGTAAAAAAAATTCCGTTAAGTGTATAATAATTGGTTCGCGTGATCACGGACATATGTACGCAAATGATCATGTACAGGTGTGTGCAGGTGATCACGGACATATGTGTGCAGATAATCATTGGCACATGTTATTTTACTGGGACATATGTGAGGGACATGTGTTTTTATTATTTGGGGACATGTGTTTTTATTTGGGGACATGTGTTTTTATTATTTGGGGACATGTGTGTTTTGGTGACATGTGTGTTTTGGGGACATGTGTGGGGTCATGTGTGTTTACACTGTGGGGACACTAATGGTGATCAGTGAGTAAAAAGCTGTAAAAAAAATAGCTAATTCTCACTGATCACCAGCCGGCTGCAGCGATCCGCTCTCCTCTCCTCATCGACGACTTCCGTGTGAGGAGAGGAGAGCCGATTGCCTAGCAACCGGCTGTTTGTTTACATCACATGACGGCTGTGATTCGACACGGCCGTCATGTGATCAGGAGGGCCAATCACCGAGCCCTCCTGCCGATCCGAGATGCGCCGTGTCTGGGTGACACGGCCGCATCGGGATCGCGCCGCTGCGCGGGCACGCGCGTGCGCGGGCACGCGCGTGCGCGATCCCTCTACTCCTGAAGGACATTCCGGAACGTCCTATCAGAAGTAGACGGCTCCCACCTGGCCGTATATGTACAGTGGCCGGGTGGGAAGTAGTTAAACATCTTGCAGGATAATATTACTTAAAGTGTATATTTAACCAATTAATTTTTTTATGTTTTGGAATAAATGGGAAAACACATATGGAAGTCAGAGGAAATCTCTCTAAAGTGAAGGAAAGTGAAGTATTCTCTTCTTATGCCCCGTACACACGGTCGGAATTTTTATTTTTCCCGACAGACTTTGTCCGAAACTGGTGTTGCATACACACGGTCGGACAAAGTTATCGGAAAATCCGATCATTCTGAACGTGATGACGTTCGTCCGTTACGACGGGACTACGTTCACGTTAGTAGCCAATAGCTTTGGTCTCATAATTTGATCTGAGCATGCGTGGCACTTTGTCAGTCGGAATTCTCGACACACGATCGGAAAAAGTCCGATAGGATTTTGTTGTCGGAAAATTTGAGATCCTGCTCTCAAATTTTTTCCGTCGGAAGTTCCGACAGAAAAAGTCAGATGGAGCCCACACACGGGCGGATTTTCCGACAACATGGTCCGATCGCACATTTTTCGTCGTAATTTCCGACCGTGTGTACACCCCGTACGTAATGCCCCATTAGGGAGTTGTCATAGGAACTGCTGTTCTCGTTGGAAAATGTCCCCCCTATTCCTAGTCTGGTGACAATCATGGGCAGACATACCGTTGTGCAGGCAGTGCAGATAAACAAGGGCCCTCTAGGGCTTATAGACCATTTATACTATTTGTGGGCCAGGTAGGTGCTGGAACCCCCTCCTATTGTCACATAGACCTTGACAATGCTGGGAGAAATTCTTCATAATTTTCTCTAGTCATGCTCCTGGTTTCTAATGTCCAAGTGGTGCAAAGCATCAAGCTCCTGCTGGCTCCTGTCTATATTACTTTGAGACTTGCAAAATGCTTCTCCCGTTTCCTTTTATCACATTTGAACTTGTGAAATGAAGGGGCTGTTATGTGTCTTTGCTGCAAATTTATCTATCTATATATCTATTTATCTACTCAGGCCCTTTTGTCACTTTGTCTTTCGCTGGTGACATTTTCAGTGTAAAGCAAGCACTTTTTAAAAAAACTGGCCCAAGACATATCCCATCAACGTCTCTCTCTAATATAATACCATTTAGCAAAGAAAAAAAGGACTATGCAGTCTATCTGGTTAATTTTTCTTTTTCTGCGGGACCAGCCCACGTAGGTTACAGACCACCACCATGGAATAACGTCACATCTCAGAACCTGAGTAAATGACTTGCATGTCATTCCAAAAGCTCTTTCCCCCATATTGCAGTCTGGCTTCTATCTGAAATGCAGACAGGCTGTCCCATGGAGAATTAGACAGGAGCATTAGCTTGCAGAATATATGCCGCTGAGCTAATGATTTTGACACATCCACAATGGCGGCTTTTGCAAACGACCGGGTCTGTTTTTCTATCTCCCATTTTTAGTGGACAAATGTTTGCAGGAAACAAAATGGATTTATTATGCTCCATCCTGGGTATAATATCGAGGCTTACCAAGTTCCGGGCCCGGGGACTTCAGACAAATAACAAAACACATTTTACTTCTGCTCCGCTAGTCATCTGCTATGCTTTTCACATGCAGGAATAAAGAGAGCCAGAAAAAGAATGGAGCTGGGAATGGAGCAGTGGACTTCCCCCTCCCCTTCTGATGATAGGGACCAATTTGTTAAAACTACCTTGTGATCACTTTCAGACAATTAACTGTACATCGCCTTCAATTATCACAGACCACATTACAGAGAGGCTTTTTATAAGCTCATAGCTAACACTTTGCAGTGGAAAAGCAAGTAAGACTTGGAGAATTAGAGTAGAAACATCAATAACTAATGTGTAAGATTTCATATAGACATAACAAGAGCTCATTGAAGAGTCAATGTTGTTTGCTTGAGAATAGGCACCATTGTCTCCACTATTGCCTGCAACGGTCATTCATGTTTTCCACAATTGCCTGCAACGGTCATTCATGTTTATGTCAAAATCATCTTAAAGAATAGTCCTACTGGCCATCATCTCATGTCTTTGGTTAGCCCACAGCACACTGTAGAAATCCATAGTGACCAATTGGATTTTATGCACAGTGGCTAAGTGGTTAGCACTTGCGCCTAGCAGCACTAGGGCTGTCGGTACGAATCCCAACCATGACACTACCTGCACAGAGTTTGCATGTTCTTCCTGTGCCTTTGTGGGTTTCCTCTGGGTTGTCCAGTTTCCTCCCACACGCCAAATACATGCTGGTAGGTAAATTAACTCATGTCTAAATTGGCCCTAGTATGTGTATGTATGAATGCGAGTTATGAACCTTAGATTGTAAGCTCCTTGAAGGCAGGGACTCATGTGAATGTTTAATATATATGGAAAGCGCTGAGTAAATGTATGGCGCTATATAAGCACCTGTAATAAATACATTTTCGTGATCTGCCTTAAGTAAGCAGCAATATGATTGGTTGTTGAGTGCTAAACTGTTAAAGTATTGTCGGTATTGCTAACACAATAAACCAAACTTCAATTATTTTAATCTTTTAAAAGTGAAAGCTGTACCTGAGAGAAGGTATCCCCCCTGTGGTCCCCGTTTCATGTTCTTATTAATGGATCAACTTTCTCAACTTCAAGGGTAGACTTAACCCCTGAAGCTAAAGCCCACCCAACTGATGACTCCACTCCTTTGAATATAAATGCCTTCATTGACCAGGGTGGTGCTCTCACTGAACTCCGCCAAGAGGAGGATCTTAGACCAGATGTTAGGCAAGCTGAGCCCTTAGTAACAAAGTGAAGTCATGTTAAGAAGGGTAACAGAAGGGGCTTTTCTAGCCAACAAAGGCAATAGCAGATACCTCGTTCTGTCTAATGTTAGACAGCACATTTTAGACCCCTTTCACACTGGGGCAGTTTTCAGGCTCCTTAGCGCTGGAAATAGCCTCTGCTAATCACCTGAAAACTGCCTCCCATTCATTCAACTGTGACTTTTCACACTCGGGCAGTGCGTTTGCGGGACGAAAAGTCCTGAAAGCAGCATCTTTGGGGCAGGTTGGGAGCACTGTATTTAGCTCTCCCAAAACGCCTGGACATTGGGATGAATGGGCAGCACTTCCAAAGCGCTTTTCAGGAGCCGCACACAGGAGTTTTTAACCCCCACTTTGGGGTTAAAAGGCCCTGCTAGCTAAAAATTGGACCTGGTTCGCAACTGAAACGGTGAACAGGGACAAAGGACCCCCGGAGATGTTGGCCAAAGCAACCAGTCAGACTCCAGATATTATTTTATATCATCTTTACATTCTGCTATTCTCCACTTCTTATATGGTAGGCCATCATTACAAATACGCTGTATACACACCTCACATCGGTTTTCCGTGATGTCAAATGCTACTGAGCCACATTATTGAAAGCTCAGAGAGCCTGGGCCTGCTGTGTTGTGTTTTTACCCCAGTGCTCATTGGTAGAAAAACACAGCTGGAAGACATGCAAGAAAGACATTTTCCCACGTTCGTGAAAATGCACAGCTGTCAATTAATGTCACCACTGGGGGCAGCACAGAAATTCCTCAGACCCGGGCAGCAAAATATAGAAAGATACAAATTTCCTAAGTTATCAACTTTCACACTTTAAATTTATGAAAGCTATCAACTTTCATATCTAAAATGTGTAGCTATCAAGTTTAGTTCCTAAAATATCTAACTACCACATTTCATACCTAAAATATATGACAGATATCAGCCTTCACACCTATTTTAGCTTTTGGTAGATGATGGAAAGTTTACACCCTTCCCCTCTCAAATTAAGTTTCTTTTACTGTACTTATATAAACGAATGAAGTGGAAACAACCCAAAGAGTCTGTGGGGCGACGTGCACCCCTAAAAACCCCAGAAACTATAGCTGAAAAATCTGAACTGACAAGCCATCAGAAGTCTATCTGTAACTGAGGTATCAGTACACAAGTTTGATAACACAAAGTACTCTATATACAAATAGCAACTTTTCATCTTGAAAGTCATATCTGTATCACGTCATCTACTCTATTGGTTGAGAAAAAAAGCATGGCATAGCTACAACCTCTGAGCTAACATCACATAGGGGTTTAGGTTTGAGCACTCTTTTCTGGAAGGGGGAAAGATGATTCTATGTTCTCTGTCACTTGGATAATTTTATCCTAGTGAAAGGATTCGCTCTAATGAGTAATTCCGCGTAAACACGATCGGAATTCCGGACAGAAAAAGACCGATGAGAGCTTTTCATCGGAAAATGCCACCGTGTGTAGGCTCCATCGGAATTTTGCTGGCCGAATTTACGACAGCAAAAAATTGAGAGCATGTTCTCAATTTTTCCGACGGAAAAGGTTTCTATCGGAAATTCCGATCGTCTGTAGCAATTCTGACGCGTGCTCGGAAACAATTCGACGCATGCTCGGAAGCATTGAACTCGGCTCGTTGTAGTGTTGTACGTCACCGCGTTCTTGACGGTCAGAATTTGGTGTGACCGTGTGTAGGCAAGACAGTTTGAGCGGAATTCCGTCGGGAAAACCATCAGAGCTTTTTCCGACGAGAATTCCTATCGTGTGTACGTGGCATAAGAAGGCCACAATGAAGGGCCTCCAAAATCCTGGCCTTGCTTTACTGCTATTCAATAGCTAACATAGGTCAAGAATCCCATATGCATGCACCAGGGCTTGCTTTACGAAAGTACAAGATGAGGTGAAGGGCATCTGCATTCAATTTAATCACTATATAACAAGAAGAAGCTCCATCTTTTTTGAGTCTCTCTGTACATGACTTAATGGGGTTGATTTACTAAAACTGGAGCATGCAACATCTGGTGCAGCTTTGCATAGAAACCAATCAGCTTCCAGTTTTTTTTTTTTGTCAAAGCTCAATTGAACAAGCTGAAGTTAGAAGCTGACTGGCTACCAGCTGCACCGGATTTTGCACTCCCCAGTTTTTAGTAAATTAAACCCAATGTTTTAAGTGGTCACAGGTACGCTTTACCCTGACTCTCTTCTGTTTCTCTTTTATGGCCGCTTGTAATTTCTTTGCATTTACCATTTGTATATCATGGGCATTAGAAACCATAAAAAGAAAAGATAAGCCCACAGAAAAGATAACCTCTGATTGCACAGCCATAGTTAATCATCCAAGATGATAGATCATGATGTCGATACTTAGCTTCCGTTGCATTTTTCATCCCCTTTCTGTTAACCAACCTGTCTGCACTTAAGAGTGACTTGTGACCTTCCATTGGTGTATGTTGTCAGCACAGCGAGTTGCCACAGAAATTATTTTGATGCCATGAATAAAGTCTTTGTGTGGCTCCCAGTTCCTGGGTCTGGGTGAGTCATCGGTGTAACAGAATGAAAAACGATTTCATCAGTTAAACATTATTAGACAGTACATTAAACTTCTCCAAATTGGAGAACAAGCTGAGGGAAAGCCATCTGCGCTGAGAAGTAATTCTTAAAGCCAAACTCTAGAAACATAAAAAAAAAAATACCAATTTTTGCAGTTATGTATTCATTAAAAAAAAACAGTAAATGTATTTTAAATGCATCTAGCAAGTGCCTGAATGTGACTTGGTATCAGCCTCAAGTAAGCCCATGTACCAGTACCAAGGTTGGCAGAGTGGGGCAGTACTAAGAGCTAGTCACATGCGCTGGCAAGCAAAAGGCTTACAGGAGCAGAGTGATAACCTCATCAATCAGCTGCTGCTTCTTCATCAACTAATACAGGCTGAGAATAGGGAGGTGATCAAGCTGCATTGCTTAACTGAATAAAAGGAAAGTGAGGTAATCAATGTGGATGCGATGCCTGCTGTGTAAATCTAAAGGCTTGCTGGAGAGAATTAGGCCCCATGTACACGGGACGTTTTTACAACCTCTCCTGAATGATTTAACTTGACAGATGATAACCCACTTTAAAAAGCCCGTTCTGTCTCGTTTAAATGCCGCGTTTGCGTTTAGAAGCGTATAAAAAAAAAATTTTTTTTTTTGTTTTGTTTTTTTTAAATGGCCAAAAACGAAAAACACCTATAAACGAAACATTTAGCCATGTTTAGATGCGTTTGGCGTCTGAAACGTTGGAAACTTAGGCGTCTGAACCCATTTTTTTGCTTTAGAAGAAACGCTGTTAAACGCAACTGCCTAAAAACAGCAATAAACGAAACTGTGTACTTAGTCACATAGGATAACATTGAATGAGTTCAGGGGCAGTTGAAAAAAGCGTCCAACTGCCTCTGAACTGCCTCTGAACGTACGTTTAGCAGCGTCCCGTGTACATGGGGCCTTACCCTTTAGGACATAAAGTGGCTCCCACATATGTAAATGATCTGTGTAACTATGTGCTTGAAGTTCAGCTTTAAAAAGGACCAGCCAGATCAGTGCTTCATGAACAAATCTCTGTTTTGAATTCTTACTTCTTTCTATTTGTTGGGTGTCAAACTGAACAGTGAGCGGAATCTTCTAGACAAAGACAGGAGTAAGCATATTTTTTGTAGTGTGCGGTAGTGTTGAAACCAAGGAGATTTAACCTCACTACCTGTCCAGATGACAGCTGTCAAAAAGGACAGGAAGTAAGGTGAGATCCATGACAAAGAACAGGTAAGGATCGCATTACTCAACTGTGTTAGTGGCCAATCAATCCAATTACTAATACTTCCAGTGCGTGTCATATTCAAGATAATTGATCTTAGATATACACATACTGTACTATTATCTTAGTCAGAAACCAGTTAGCCAACAAGTATGTTTTTGAATGTGTAAAGAAACTGAAGGTGTCCTAACGATGCTGTGATCACCATTGGTCTAAGTTGTCATTTACATGCAACTCCTTTGTACTGTTTCAGTAATATCTACTGCTTCGTTTTAATGAGAATTTGTATTTGTATTACATACTTTCGTAAATAAATAAAAATGATTGGAAAAGGAAAAATATAGTACCCTTTTTTGTGGATATTCCTCCTGATGATTACATAACAGAGCAGATCCGAAGCAAGTTCCAAAGAAAAACTGTGCTAAAATAAACAAGCAAGAGCTTTCTTTGCTATGCAGTTTGTATAATAAAGTCATAATGGCGGGGGCAGGCCTGGAGTGATTCCTTAAAGTGTCAGTGCTATTTTAGTTTTAGCCAGCCCTTGCCTTCATATGGGTCTTGACTACTTACCAGCATATTAGCCCCAGTTCCCCGATCTACCCCTAGCTCACATTTGACACATTTTTTTTTTTTTTTGGGTGGTCATGCCCAGACCAACTTTGTGGCATGGGCCTGCCCCTAAATTGATGTGAGCCACCCACTCAGGTCCACAATCCTCTCAGCTAATACCCTTTTTGAGTGACTATACATGCCCAGTATGTTCAGTAACTCAAAGGTGATGCTGAGACAGACACATTTGGACAGAGGTCCTAGAATAAGGACTGTCTTGGCGAATTCGGGACAGGTGGCATCTTGGATACACAGACAATGAGATCTCCCAACCATAATTCCTGGCTCTGTTACAGTCCACCTGGGAGTTTTCATTCTAGTGCTTCCTGTTAGCTTCTCCAAAAAAAAAAAGAGATGGGGGGGGACACCTTATAATGGGCATAGCAGGTTTGCAGACCTGGAAACTCAGTGGAATTATGGTGGAGACCCCTAAAAATGGGCACAGAAGGTGTCCAGACCTGGGAGCTCAGTGGAAGAATGGTGGGGACTCCTCATAATGGGCACAGCAGGTGTGGAGACCTGGGAACTCGATGGAAGAATGGTGGGGACTCCTCATAATGGGCACAGCAGATATGCAGACTTTGGAACTTGATGCAAAGATGGAGCAACCTTACATAATGTACACAGCAGTTGTGTAGACCTGGAATTCAGTGCAGATATATCACCAACAGTGTGCCTAAGATAAATTGTCAAGTGGTTTGACTCTGCAGCATCTATTAAACATTGAAATATAACTTTTAGGAGGACTAACTCTTTAATTCAAGCCATATTCCTCTGTTAAGCAACAATCAGTCTTTCCGGAGTCTAAACTATGTTAGCAAATAAAAGTCATGAACAAGTCATGCCTTCTGCTTTGTTGACAAACTGCTAGGGAAAGTGATGCTTCAGAGGATTTTAAGATTGCAATGATCAACCTGTAACCTGACGCCAATGCTTTACTGCCTATCAGAATGAAAAATGGATCAACTTCCTCATTCTTTCCTGTCAAGAGCAGTCAAGGCCATGGCCTGTCCCATCAGCTCACAGCACCGTACCTCATTCCTGGGCTGGCTTGTCTCGGAAGATATCTTTGGTATAGGCTGGCCGTCTGCTGTAGCAAGGGGGATTATGCTGAGGAGAGCTTTAGGCCACCTGAGATAACTTGCTTGATGTTTTTTCAAAACCTGATGTTTCCATATGAGATCAGAAAACAAAGCGACATTACATAAAGGGTTAACAGGTAAAAAAGAGAGCCTGTTGAAAGTTTGGTATTTTTGTAAGCAGCCTGTGATCCGGAGAGACGGAGCCGAGGAGATTGACAGGCAGCAGATAAGGATCGCTTGGCCCACCTAAGTTTGTGGCTAATTTAGCGTATACGTCAAGCGTGCGTCCTATACATGTTATTTGGACTTAGATACACAAAAGCTTAGTCAGAAACTAGTTAACCAATGATTATGTTTTGGATTATAGGAAGAGGCTGGAATACCCAAAGGAAGAAAACACAGCCACAAGGTGAACATACAAACCCCTTATAGGTAAAGTCTCTGATAGGTAGTGAACCCAAAGCCCCAGCATTACAAAGTCACAGTGCTAGCCACAAAGCTACCAAAAGTCCAAAGGCTTAAAGTCCAACTGAAAACAGATTTGCAGTCAGATGAATATTGTACTAACAGAACCCGTTTGCATAATCATCCCCATCTTCCTGTTAAAGCAGTTGTGGTGAGTGTTAAAATATCCCTGTGCAATCTAAAAGGTACTAGAAAAGACCCGCTGCTCTCTCTTATTCTCAAAGACCTGGCCAGGCCCACCCCTCCTCTTCTCTGCAGTACAAGTCTGTGTTAAAACACTTGAGTTGAGGGGCGTGGCTATTACTCAGCTTGGCCAACACAGAGCACTGCAGTGTGAGAGCAGAATGCGGCACCCTGGAGTGCTGCAAACAGTCCTCAGGGGTGCCAAGGCAAAATTACACAAAACCCTGTACAGTCCGACCATGAAATGATTACTTTGTTAAGTTCTATTTACAGAGATAAGGGAGAGCACACCCTGTTCCTCCTCTGGGCTCTCTCCTCCTTCTATGCTGTTATTTGCATAGAAAAAAGTAAAAAAAAGTGAAAGTGTCTAAGCTGCCCGCTGTGTCCTACTAACCATGTGACATCATCAGTTGCTAAGGAAAGGTCGGACGGCCTGCACATCTTTCAGTGTTGCTGGCAAAATATAGATTACAGCATAGAAGGAGGAGGGACGGTGCTCTCCTATATCATGGTTGGACTGTACAGGGTTTTGTGTCATTTTGCTGCAACAAGGGCAAAGAGGGGGGATTTAGGAAGGGGGATTTGTGCTGGGGGATTTGTGTTCCTTTGTGTCAGGAGGGGGGATTTGTGCTAGGAAGGGGATTTTAGAGGGGGGGATTTGTGCTAGACGGGTGGATTTTTTTTTTTTTTGGTAGGGGGTGTGTTAAATTGCAATTTCCCGCACCACACAAAAATGTGTTGCCTTTTGCAGTGTGGTAAAATGTGTTAAATTGCATGTTTTCCCGCACCACACAAAAATGCATTGCCTTTTGCAGTTGCACACGGGTGCCATTAATTCTTAATGGCACCCATTTATTTAGCAGAGGCTGCAGAGAAAGGAATTGAAGAACTTGTGTCCTCAATTCATTTCTCTGTCTGTTTTGATCCCTGATATTTCACCAAATTTCCCCAACAGGCTCCATAAAAATTGTAAAAATTTTTTTAAATTAAAACAAATTTGTAAGAATAATGTAAAAAAAAAAAATAATAATAAAGAAAAATACTAACACCATCCACTGCCCTACCAACACCGTCCTCTGCCCTACTGACAAAATCCACTGCCTTACTGACACTGTCCACTGCTCTAGTGCCTGACACAATCCGCTGCCTTACTGATGGAAATCTCTGCCCTAGTGACCTATGGGCACCGTCCACTGCCCTACTGACACCAAACTCTCCCTTACTGAGACCGTCCACTGCTCTACTAACACTGTCCACTGCTTTTTTTTATATCGTCCCCTGCCTTATTCACACCAACCTCTGCCCTACTGACATCAATCTCTGCTCTACTGACACCGTCCACCGATCTACTGACACCATCCACTGATCTACTGACAACATCCACTGCCCTACTGACACCATCCACTGCCCTACTGACACCATCCTCTCCCCTACTAACACCTTCCACTGCTTTACTGACACCATCCACTGATACCGTTCACTGCCCTACTGACAGCAACCTCTCCCCTACTGACACCAATCTCTGCCGTATTGACACTGTCCACGCAAATTCCACTATCCAACTGCCACTGTCCATACACTGTCCACTGCTCTACTGAGTGACACTGTCCACTGCTCTACTGGGTGACACTGTCCACACACCACCCACTGCTCTACTGACACTGTCCACACACCGCCCACTGCTCTACTGACACTGTCCACTGCTCTACTGACACTTGCCACACACCGTCCACTGCTCTACTGAGTGACACCGTCCAGTGCTCTACTAAGTGACACTGTCCAATGATCTACTGAGTGACACTGTCAACTTATAAGGTAGGCCAAGTTCATTTTTTTAGAGTGACATTTGTTTTAGTAATCTTAGTATATTTTATGGGTACAAGAATACCTTTTTTAATATAAATATGCCCCTTTAAGCCCCTCCAATTTTTAATGCAATTAGGTATGCTATGCACGCCCCATTGCTGTTCTCCTTGGGACACCCATAGGTGTCTCAGGTCTTTTATATTCCTATAGTGTATACTACAAAAATAAAAATGGGTGTGTGCCACTAAAGTGTTCGAGATTGGCTTGAAGAAAAGGTGGAAACCCTAGCCGCCACACCAGAAGCAAGCAGCAGTGCTTTATGTGGAGATTTCAAGCCTCACCCCCACAGCAGATTGTAAGGGGCGCTGCAGTGAAGGATGAAGGGCACACAGAAGCAGGCCTTAATAAAGACCAGCTTCTTGGCTCACTTCTTCTTTCCTGGCAGCGCCCGTCCTACTACTACAGAAGTGAGGCTTGAAATCACTATTACCAAAACTTTTTTTATTATTACCATCCTATGGCTTATATACAGTACGTATTTATTACGCTTCCCTCTCTGGTCAGGGGGCTGGTAGTGTATGGTAGTGTATGGATGGAGAAGCGCCAGACTGAGTCTTTGCCCCGAGTGAAATAATGTCTAGCTTTACCACTGGCTGTACTGCATGACCTTACTCCCTTCCCTTCAATTACAATATACACCTGAAGTATCCCAACATAGACAGATAACAGCTAGATAATAGGCCAGATTGCTGCTTGCACATCTCAATTATCTCTTTATGGACAACTACCGTATATGTGTATATGTTTCTGTCAAGCATACATTATATGGCCAAAAGTATGTTGGAACCCCTCCAAATGATTGAGTGGTTGCACCAAACCAGCTCCCTAAAGCCATGTTTTGCTGAGTTTGTGTGTGGAGGAGCTTGAGTAACAAAGAGCAAAGAGAATTTGAATTCTAACTGAATGCTACAGTATGTCTCCTCATCCAACATTATACTCCTTTGTTCCAAAGGGAAAACTTCCCACAGACACACTCCAATATCTCGTAAAAAGCCTTCCTAGAAGAGTGGAGACTGTTATAGCCGTAAAGGATGGGTGGCAGCTCCATATTATCGCCTATGGTTTTGAAATAAGATTTCCAGAAAGCTTAGATGTCCACAAAAGTTTGACCATATAATATATTTACTAATTCCCTGCAGTCATGAAACATCTTTACATCACATAATGCATAGACCCTTTCACACTAGTCCCTGCCAGCAAAGGAGCTTACAATCGAATGCCTCCGCAAGACTCATTAACACTCTTAGTTACATGCAAATTTACCTACCAGTGTTTCATAGAATATGGGAGCAACCAGAGCACTGAGAACTGACAAGACATTCTATGGTTTGTAGTTCTTCGTTGGTCAGAGGGTGTCAGGTGGACTGAGACTACTCCTAATCATGACCATTTGCAGGGATTTATCAGAGATGACTGCTGTCCAGTGCTTCGCACACGTCACCAGCACCTTAAATCTACAGCTCTCAGCACCTTTCACTAAAGATGTCAGTTGTCACCCGCCAAGTTACACAGAGAATATGAAATATGTAGCCCCTTCCCCCAGCTTATACAAATACTTCAGTGCTGAGTCCCGTCTCTGCTCACATAACCTGCCCAAAAATGTCAATATTTCAGGTGAGTGCGCGTGCTACAACAAGAGCTACGGAGCTTATGGAGTAAGAAAAGGCAGTTTTCTCTTTTTACTATAAAATAACTCAACACAAATAAAGTGTATATAAAGTAAAACTTTTTTCTAGTTTTAGATAGAGTGTGGAAAGATTGACCCATTGTAAACTTTCAATGCTGTTTGTATCCTCACTGAGGAGATTAGTCCTCTCTATATGTCCCGTTGACCATTGTCACTAAGACAGAAGGAGGGGGGGTTGTCCCCAAAGCATGAGTAAAGGACAAATCCTCTAGTCAGGAAAACTGTTCCTATGACAACTATCTAAAAGGGGATTTCCCTCACCAAATATTTTCTCTTATTTACTGTAGTGTCTACAGGACAGGAACTGAAGGGAAATCTCCTCAGCAGGACAGAGACAGCATACACAATTAACATATAGGGGTTTTAGTCCTTCCTTAGGCTATCCAAAACCTAAAGTAGAACTATAAGCAAAACTTTTTTTCATTTTGGATTGAGTAAGGGAGGATTATAACCCCTGCCAGGTTTATCTTTGCTCTCTTTGTTCCAATGGGGAGATTTACCTCCACTTCCTGTCCCATAACCAAAACCGGATTAGAGAGGAAATCCCTGCAAATGAAGGGAATCTCCTAGGGACCCCCAGGTTACTATAACTAGTGTCCCCATTGGAAGATTTCCCCTCTGATTACTTTTCTGGGGACAACCCAAAATGTGGGATTTTCTTTTACTTTCACTTTCAATGATAATGGTAAACAGGACAAACTAGAGAGTGTGAATCTCCCTAAAGGGGGCAGACAGCAATAATAATCTGAGAGGTGTTCTAATCCCTCTTCCCTCTAGCCATAATTTAAGAAAAAGTTTTGCCTTTAGTTATACAGTAAAACCTTGGTATGAGAGTAACTTCGTTTTAGAACGTTTTGCAAGACAAGCAAATTGAAAAAAACATTTTTGACTTGATATACAAGCGATGTCTTGATATACAAGTAGCATCATGTCACAACTGAGTATAAAAGAGAAGTGAGGCGCCTCTAAGTGTAGCAATACAGTTACATTTAATGTAACTTACGACATTTAGCAACTCACATGGTTGATGATTAAAAGAGGCGCATCCAAGTATGCAGGCATCCGGGGTAAAGCTGTCCACATAGACCTTCCTCCTCACCGCCATTGACTTTGTCCCTTCCACGCTGCTCTCCACGAGCGGTTCAAGCCTCGCTTTCAAGCCACGCTTCCCGGTTAAGTATTGCAGACTGACAGCGGTGAGAGCTGGTGGTGCAGAGGATGGTCTATGTGGACAGCTTTACCCCAGATGCCGGCATACTTAGATTTTTTTTAATCATCAACCATGTGAGTTGCTAAATGCCGTACCTTCATTAAATGTAACCATATTCCTACACTTAGAGGCGCCTCTCTTTTCTTCTATTTTATACTCTGTAGCTCCTGCTGGATTTTGCTTCTAATCCCCTTGTGGAGGCTTTCATTTGTTGATGGACATTTTATGGTTACACAACCAAATCACATTGCTATAATCTTTTTATATGGACTATAAACTGAAGGACTAAATGGTTGTGGAACGAATCATTTGAGTTTCCATTATTTCTTATGGGGAAATTCGCTTTTATATACAAGTGCTTTGGATTACAAGCATACTTCCGGAACTAATTATGCTCGCAATAAAAAGGTTTTACTGTACTTTAAAAGTTTGAGCTTTACATATACTTTAAATCTTTTTTAAAGAAACCTTATCATTGCCTTGACAGTGCCAAATAAGCAGCAGTTTATCAGCGGGTATCTAGAATTATCCAAATACATGCTCATATATGTCATAGAGTACCACAGCAGCCTTGAAACATAGACGCTTTTGATAAATTCTCTGTCAGCCCCTGTTGGTAGGAGTAGATTTTCTCCCACTAATGTATTTCATCTCTCCCAATTGGCCTATGAGGTCACCCATCATAATTTTGGAGCTAATAAGAAGACAAAGGAAGCAGGAGAACAAGGGTCCAAGCTCTCAACCATAGAAAATCGGAAAATGTGCACAACAAGAATGACTCAAATTTCAAGGCCCCAATTATTCCAGGATACAGGTTTTCAAGTTATCTCTCATCATCAGCCCCTCCCCTGCTCAGAATTTGTTTACATTGGTGGTGGGTGGCCAAAATGGGGCATTTTTATTTTTATATTATTTTTTAAAGACTGGCCTTTCCCTTAGTACACATGCACATGGCCATATGAAAATATAGCAAATAATTTGCAGGATCTTGCCTGCAGAAGTTGGAATTTTACATACGTAATGCTTGTTCAATGTTTGCATACATACAGCATTACAGTGTATATGGCCCTGTTGCTAGGATGCCTACAGCTTCTCAAAAAAATCCTTCAGTTGCTAGGATGCAGGAGGATTCTTAAGGAAGCTGCCTAGTGTACTTTGGTTGGCAGGATGCAAAAGGATTCTCAGAGAAGCTGCCTAGTGTTCTTCGATTGCTAGGATGCAGGTGGCTGCTCAATGAAGCCACCTACTTTTGTTGCTAGGACATAGGCAGCTCCAGTAGAGTGCACTTGCACTGCATGATATACAGTACACTTGTATTTATCAAAAATGGTTATGTGGGTACATTACAGACACCAAACCTGGATTTTTCTACATATTTCTTTGCATATATTTTTGCAGTGCACGTTTACTGATCTTTACGCAGCATAGGCCCATAGAAAACCAGATCCATGTGTTCAGATCCATGTAAAAAAAATTAAAAAAAGTTAATGATAAAAACACAATTTTTGGACAGCTGCGTGCATGAGGCCTTGCCCCCCCCAGAATTTTCACAGCAGTTAAGTAGATGACCAAAAACTCCTAAAGATCTCGAGCAACTGGCTTTTTCCTCTGAACAGCATTATGAAGGTGAAAACAAAACTATTTAAAAAAATCTTATCACTGTGCTGTCACATAGCCCCTGTTTATTAAAGACAAGCTTGAACCAAACCAATAGTCTAAATCTGCTTCTTTAAAAAAATAAAATAAAAGAATCGAATGCAAAGTTTAAGACCCCTTTTATCGAGAGCTCAGTAGCATGGAAAATAGTTAGAAAAACAACATATACAAGATTTATGGTAAGTCAGACATCTCTAAGCTTAACATTTAGTAGAGAATTAAGACACAAACTACCCGTTAGTGCTCTGAATTTGTTCATACTATTAAAACATAAATTAATAATAATAATTTTCTTTTTTTTTAATGTCCAGTTATTCCAGTGTGACTGGCAGGTGAAACAAATTGTAGTTCTATCCAATAGCTGAGACTATTGAAAAATGTTTTGTTCGATTGGTCCCTCCTTTGTAGTCCTACAACCCTCCTCGTGTACGGATATTTTTTTTATTCTCCTCTGCTTGACGTACAATTTATAAATAACTACACGAAAACCCTCCAGCATGTAAAGGTGCCATTCTCCCGACGGAACAGCCAACGCTTAACGAAAGAAATGTTTCCCCCTCCCTGCCTGTAAGGGTGTAATTTTCTTAAGAAAAAGAAAATCAAGTGTGCAAAATGGAGCCACAGTGGTCCTGCTATAGGTTTCCTGGTTGTTGCATTACTTGCAGGTGAAAACCTCTGTCCTTTCACTGCATGTGTTGCACTTGACAAAACAGCACCAGTGAAATTTACAGTTGCACTGCCAAACTTTGGTGTACTGGTGGGTGTTATACCCTCTGCCGCAACACATAAGATCACAGCCGTCCACATGTGGAGAGGTGCGGTTACACAGCCGCCCTTGAGTCCCTACGCTACCGGTGGAGCTGTCTTCTTCGCAGTAGTTTGGAGATCGCTCAATGTAGACCAGGTCTGTCTCCATGGGCTTTTGGTAGTTTTTGATCTTTTTGATCTTAAGGAAGGTGGGTTGGCGGAGCCGGTTCGCCCGAACCACTTCCACGTGCACTGCATCGTTGTACTTCTCTTTTAAAATGAAGCCGATGTCCCGAAATTTAGGCAAAGTGTTCCAGCAGGTCTTTGTGGTGCAGGAGCCCGAAACACCATGGCACTTGCATTCCAGTTTCATCTGTTCTTCGAGTATCTGGTTGTTAAACAAAAATACATATGTTATAATAAGCAAATGCCATAAATTACTTGAAGAACAATCTAACCCTTTAGTTAGGAAATAGTGATGTTAATACCATACTATACTCTATCTAGCAGACCAGGGATCATCGCTTCAAGCTGCACTGACAATTATTGAAAAGATTTTCAGGGCTACGCATAAATTGGGACAAACCCCACATCCTCCCCATAGACATATTCCCTCCAAGCCCCTGTGGTTCCAGCACTACCCCTAACCAGAGTGTCAAAGATCAAATATTTGGGAGTGGAGGTCACCAGGAATCTCAGGGATTATATCCCCCTAATATAGAACCGTTATTTGCGCTGCTTAACCTCCCTGGCGGTATAATTATTTCTGATTTTAGGTGCTGAAAGCGGAACAATTATTTTGCATGGAAATTTGGCGTTTTATATTGTAGGCCTGTAATTCTTAGGAATAACTCACCTAAATCTGTCCAAACCAGAGTCTAGTAGATATCCCGGGTATGATAACGTTTAACACAAAATCATAAATTATAATATAATAAATAACTATAAATAATTATAACAAATAATAATATAATAATAATAAAAATTATTCAATAATGTAATCAAATCAAAAACACAGAAATTTGCTCAGTTGAAGAATTGTCGCTGTCATTAGATTTAGTGTTTGATGACGAATTTCCCCACAAATCACTATTGCTCAATTCTGCAAGTGATTCTAATTTATTATCGCTGTTTTCTAGCTGGTCTAAAACCACTTTTGACATAAAGGGACACTTTTTGGTTGCTATGGACAATCTCCAAATTCCAGGCAGAAAAAACAGTATTTATAATATAAAAGTGCATACAGGGCACTGGACAGACCACTAGGGACAAAGGGGATGTGTAATTTTTTTTATACAGTACTGTAATCTGTAAGATTACAGTGTACTGTATGTGTTTTTACTTTTTTGAATTTGGCGCAGATCTCCGATCCTGTGCCTCGCTACGTTACAGGGAACGGAGCTCGGCGGCACTTGGCACTGTGTGAATCGAGCGAGGAGACGGCTCGCACACAAATCGGGGAGACATTGCAGGATCCAGGGGACAAGGTAAGTAACTTCCCCTGTCTCCTGCAATGCAATCCAGAGTCTCGGGGTTACCGATAATGGTACTGAAATTCCACTCCGAGCCAGACTCAGAAATATCGTCAGGGGGGTTAAAACCAAAACTCAAGCATGGTCTAGACTACCTTTAGGAGTGATGGGGCGAATAAACATAATTAAAATGATAATACTACCCTAATACTATACTAATCAATTTTAACATAACTTAAGGTAGAAAATTCAAAAAGCTAATGCAAAATAATAATCTCTGGGTGGCCAATAATAACAAAATCAGAAAACACAACCCTAAATTAAAAAAAAAAAAAAGAACACCAATAAAAAAGTCTCCAAAATAACAAAAACAACAACAACAAAAAAACTTACTACAAAGGCCACACACAAAACTCAATAAAACAGTAAAAAAAAACTGTTTTTAAAAAGTTTTGCATATGGTCTTGTTTTTTTTTTTTTAAAGTTTTTGTTTTCTTTTTAGAGAATTGTTATCGGTGTTCTTTTTTTTTCGTATCGTATATGTCCCTGGTCCAATAAACTTTTGCATATAACCTAAATAAAATCGCAAACCCATTCACATATAATTCTGCAATACATTTCAAAAGTAATTTTACATTGGTCCCCATTTTCCCAACTGCTCTCCTGCGTTGTCACCCTGTCACATGGGCTCTCCCAGTGGAGACAACAAATGGCCAATGTTCTTTGGGCAGACATGTTCAGCCATTGTCTCTATCAGGAAGCTGGCCCTGAGCAGTGACATGCAGTCGCTTATGAAGAACATGTAGACAGAAAGTGGTATAAAGAAGCTGCAAGAGATCAGCAGCACTGAGATATAAAAAAGGTTAAGTAAAAACAGTATTTTTTTTTTTAAAGGAAAAAAATTGTACTTGTTTAAAAATACACAGTACTTTAGAAAATGAAATGTCCTCCAGTTATGGTTTATAGCTAGTTTAAACTGACACTTTGATCCAAATAAAAAAAAATACAAAATGTAACATCTACGTAGCACAAACAGTCCATCTGTCACATTTGCATTTTTATTTCACTGATAATAAAATTGATAATAACAATAACACATAGTTATATTTCATAACATATTGAGCTACACATATACTGTAATAGCACTAGCACACCATGGGGGTTATTTACTAAAGGAAAATGCACTACAAGTGCACTTGGAAGTAAAGTCGCTGTAGATCCGAGGGGGACATGCAAGGAAAATAAAAAACAGCATTTTAGCTTGCACATGATTGGATGATAAAATCAGCAGAGCTTCCACTCATTTCAGATCTACCCCTCAGATTTAGAGCGACTGCACTTCCAAGCGCCCGCAAAGCGCTCCCAGTGTGAAAGGGGTCTATTAGTATAGTCTTACCGTTTCCTTACAGCATAGGTGAAGACAAACAGCTAAATACCCAACTAAAATAAATATTAACCAAAAAAAATGTAATTTGTTCTGGCCTCTTTGCTAATCCAAACACCCCCTCGTGGGGGCGCACTCCTGAGTCCTGCTGCTGCGTCCATTGACACAGACAGCAGGACTCTGCCCCGCCCCCCCGGCTCCCGTGTCCCTGGATTAATTGCTCCAATGGCTCCTGCTGCTATCAATCTATCCAATAAGGACCCGAGACAGCAGCTAGAGCTGCTGTGCTCGTCCCTGTCGCTGAAACGATCGGGTTTAGGTAGAGCTGCACGATTAATCGTTAAGAATCGTTATCGCAATTTTTTCCCCTTTGCGATCTTGAAAAAAGTATTTTCCGATTCTTTCTATGCAGAGAATTCTCTCTGCTCTGCTAAAGCCGACAGCCGTCAAAAGAAAGAAAAAACAAAACTGGGCAGTCTGCCAAGAATCACAACATTCTTTAGCAGTGGAACTTAAGTATAAACATTGTAACAATTTGTCCTTTACATCAAAGGAATACACTTTGGTGTGAAAATGAGGGAAGTTTAGGCACGTAAACACTAAACCTTTTTCTGGCATTTGTTGGTTTCAAGTTAAAATGAAAACATTTTTTGCTAGAAAAGAACTCCCAAACGTTATATATATATTTTTTTAGTAGAGACCTTAGAGAATAAAATGGTGGTTGTTGCAATATTTTATGTCACACTGTATTTGCGCAGCAGTGTTCAAATGCAATTTTTTGGGGAAAAAATTACACTTTACTGGTTAGGTTTTTTTTTTAATTCATTAAAGTTAGCCCAATTTTTTTGGATCATGTGAAAGATTTTACACCATGAGAATCGTGAGAGAATCGTAATCGTTTTATTTTAAGCAAAAAAATTGTGATTCTCATTTTGGCCAGAATCGTGCAGCTCTAGGTTCAGGTAAGTGAAAGGGGAGGCTCTGGGGTGCTGCTGCACTATAGAAGGTTTACAACCCCTTTCATTCTCTTGCTAGCATTAGTAAATAGATAGGAAAGTATATCATATTTACTTGTTTTAAACTTTTTTTAACCTTTCTTTAGTTACTTCCTGGTTTATTGCCTAGGCAAATTATGTCATACATCCCAGAAGCCTTTAGAAGGGGGAGGGGCTTTCTCAGCTAAGCACACCCTTTCCTGTTTGCATGCTTGAGCATAGGGCAGATGGATTCCAGGAAGTAAATGCTACATGAGTCAACTGCCTTTATTCAACATGGCCATGGCCAGAATTGGGGGTGTTTTTCTAAGTGATCTCTCAACAAAACAAAGCATGGAAACATGGATGGATTAGTGAGTTTGCTTTAAATATGGAAAATACATTTATTATCATTTTTGGTTTGTGGTGCTCCGATGAAGGATAGTTCCACTTTAAATCCTTCCCTTTATAGCATTTGTTTTCTGAGCAAGAGTGTAGAGTTGATGGGTTTCAATGATAGCACAGAGGTTCTGGATACCATTATGTACATGATGTACATACACCTTCAGGCCAGAAAGATCCCTGAGGTCGGCAGAGAATAATCTTTCTAAATTGTAGGCTAATATTCGCAAATGTTTGGCAGCGTCTCCATCTGCATTCCTTACAAAATGATGCTCTTTGAGGTACATCAGTACCACGTTTGGCTCGGTCTCCGCCAGCATCTGAGGACAGAATCCTTTGTGGAATCCCCAGCTCTGGTCGGCAGCCAAGGGATATATATCTAACCAGCATTGCAGCGGATGCCAGGGAGCCCCTGATTAAAGATTGGAAAACCATTAGCTCCCATAACCCCCCTTTAAGGCAGAAGAGTCATTAATCATGCATCAAGAGTGCTCCCCTAAACAAGACAAAAATCCCATGATGCTTTAGGGTTCTGGAGGGGGCTATGCGTGCCTAAAGTGAGCACAGCATAAAAGTGGTCCTTCTAAGCCTGCTAGCCATAGTTCAAAGGCCATGCAGTGCTTTATTTGAATACAATAGGGGAACTGCGCTTCACTAATTGGACACCTTAATGCATATCAATCAAATTAATAAAATATAGGGTGCAAGAATATATAAATCCATGTCTCGTGAATAAATAAATAAATAAAAAATTCATCAAAATCTAGAAATCTTCTTTAATATGCTCATATTAAAAGGGCAAATAATCAATAAATAAATGAATTCACATGAAAGTCCAAATAAGAAAAAAGAAGCGCCAATGCTCAAAAAATAAATAAATACATTGATGTGAAATTCCTAAACAATTCATTAATGAAGAAGTTCATGAAAGTGCAAACTTAAAGTGTTACCAAACCCACAACAGTAAAATCAGTCTGTATATGCAGTAAAGCATGCTTGTTATACTCACTGTGGAACCTAAGGAGTCAAACTTCCACATTGTGTAAATAGGCTGTTTGATCCTGTCTTCTATGATCCTCCCCTTCTTCCACTGTTCCCAATCCATCTGCTGATAGTATTGAGGGCCTTGGTGTGTATTGCTAAAGTGTTTTTTTTTTTTTTGGGAGGGTGCATGTGATCAGCACTGTCCAGACAGAGGGTGAGGGGTCCTGCAGCCTCATAGGAAAGTCAGAGCATGTTTTACTCACTGTGGAATCTAAGGGGTTAATCCTCTGCATTGTGTAAGAAGGCTAATTGATCCTGCCTTCTCTGATCTTCCCCTTCTTCCACAGTCCCCAATCCTTCTGCTGATAGAACAGAACCTTGGGAACACTCTGCACGTGCTCAATTTGGTGTGTATTGCTTGAGAGTTTTTTTTTCCTTGGGAGGGCACATGTGATCAGCACAGGGCCAATCAGCACTGTCCAGACAGAGGATAAGGGGTCCTGCAGTCAGAGGAGAATGAAAACTCCTCCTACAAGCTTGAACCAGACACTGATAGAATTTACAAGACTGCTATATACTGCTGATGAGAAAAGGTATTCAGCAGTTTATATTTACTAAAATAATTGCTGTTGTTCTGTGTACTGTGGAAGACCAGATATAGTGAAGGGGTCCTGGGTTTAGTAACACTTTAAGGAGTCAATCTTCTGTCATCTAATCCTTAATCACCAAGAAAGAAAGTGCATATGTGCTTAAATCCTGTAGTGCAAAACAAACTTGTGTAAAAAGTAGAGAAATTCGGCACCCAGTGTCCTCCACCTTCACAGGAAACCGGGTACTCACCCCAAAAATTACTATTGAAAAAACTTGACAGCATAAAACAATTGTGGTCTAATGAAATCGTGCCGATTTGCATTCAGATAATCTAACATAGATCTCCACTTGCCATCCGCTAGGATCAATCACACCGATGCTCCGCATTGCTCACCATAGAAGGAAGAGAGGAAGGTGCCACATTGAATAAAACCATAGATAGTTTATTGGGAAAACAGTAAAAACACACTTACAATGTTCTGTGTTATGCCTGACACTGGGATCAAACACTTTCTTATTTGTGGCAAAGTCGAGCTCTAGCCGCGGCCTCAGGCAGCAAGCCAGGTGTGCTTGTGCAGGATGACGTCACTCACTGGCTCCTCCCTACATATTTTGACATCTGTCATGTCATTCTTAGATTACATGCAGTGCATTATGGTTTAAATAAAGTCTTCCAGAATCTGCACAAAAATTCACCAGGACCATGGATCCAAAACCTACAGTATTTGCCTTGAACACATGGTATCGGTGAACCTGAATCTCATCTCATTCCCGGGGAATGCAGGAATCTTATGGGGAGACAATACAGTCAATTTGAAGAACCTCTTCTCATGAGATTATTACCCGGGATCTAGCGGTGAGGAATGTGATGTCATTCTTGCCTAGGCGACATGGACAGAAAACGGGGCCAAGGCAAATGTACTGCAGGGTTTGCTTTATAGAGATAGGCAGCAGATCTGGGACAAAGCAAAGGTACCTGGGACCTTGGGAGGTCCCAATGGGAGGTGAAAGTGGGGGACAGTGCTGCACAATGTGGGACCCTTGGGAGGTAAGCAGGAAGTGAGGGAAAATCTGCAATAGGGACATAAACTTAAAGTGATATTAAAGGTTAATTTTTCTCTTTTACATATCAAACATATTATACTTACCTGCTCTGTGCAATAGTTTTGCACAGAGCAGCCCCAATCCTCTTCTTCTCAGGTCCCCTGATGATGCTCCAAGTCCCTCCCTCCCTCCTGCCCAGTGCCCCATAGCAAGCAGCTAGCTCCCGAGCTGCTGCTCTGTGTGTCTATTGACACACAGAGTGTGGCTTGGCCCCATCCCGCTCTCTCCCCCTTTGGCCTCTGGCTGTAATTGACAGTAGCAGGAGCCAATGGCTGCTGCTGCTGTCTCAGTCAATGAAAAGGGAGAGGCCTGGGAGAGCGGAGGCTCTCGTGCACAACACTGCAACGAGATGGGGCCCATGTATGTTTTACAGGGGGCAGGGGGCGCTACTGCACACAGAAGGTTTTTTACCTTGATGCATAGACGCCATGAAGGTAAAAACCCTTGAGCCTTTACAACCACATTACGCCTTTCCCTACTCTACTAAAAAAAACATTTATATTTCCATTGTGTTGCTGTTTGAGAGTTTCCCTCACTTCCCTTCTGGTAAAACACTATCAGCCGAACAGGAAGTGAGGGCAAATATAACTAACGGAGCTTCAGATAGCAGTAAAGGCCCGACAGGGGTTCTGAACTTCTAACCCTTCATCATTCAATGCAAAATTAAGAAAAAAAAAGTTTTGGTTGAAAATATGCTTTAAATGTTATGGTATATTAAATCTGTAAAAAATAAACTGTTTATACAAACATACTTTGCAGGAAGTACCATAGAGGCTTAGTAGAGGAGGGACGCATTATATAGAAAGCGTGCCGTTCCTCAGTATGTTGCGTTGGCTTACAGTGCTGTCTGTTTGTTTTGGGCAGATCATTGTGGGGAAATGCACATTCTTGTAGCAGATGTTGAAAGGAGCAGAATGTACGCTGCCCTTTGTATCTGCATGGTAGACATAAAATAACAGCCTTCTGCTAGCCGTCAATCAACGTTCTTATAAGCTCAGCCCTCGACTAATAAAAAATGACATGTATGCCAGGAATCCTATCTGGAATTTAGCTGGGTGAGCTGCTCATAATAATTATACACTTTGCAAACAAGCAGACACCTTTCACTATAACCGAGCAGACATTATTAAGGCCCCGCGGTGAATTCACGTATGTACTTGTTGGTCCCGGCTGCTTCGGTGAAACTTGGGTCTATAAATCAGGCAACAAGTGATATAACTTCAGAAGGAGCCAAGAATGGTGCACTGGCCCTGGGCGCTAACCGTAGATGGGCCACCTATAAGCCCAGAACAAAAACACTAACACTGAACATTGCAGAGGACATATGTGTAGTAGTGTTCAATGAATTCAGAAACCAAAAATGAAAGGCTAACTTCAACTAAGGCTGAAACTTTAGTTCCGCTTATCCAAAGTTTGTTTAAATCCCACAACCAACTCCATTCAAATAGTAAAAAAAAAATAGCTAATTTAAAGAAAAAAATGCTTTTGACACAGTATTCACCTTCAGGTCCAAGCTGCCTTCACAGTACTTCTTTTCTACCACTAGTTGTTTTGAGTTGAATGATGGTCAGCATTAACCACTTCAGCCCCCAAACAATTTACCCCCTTCCTGACCAGGCCATTTTTTTGCGATACGGCACTGCGTCGCTTTAACTGACAATTGCGCGGTCGCGCGACATTGTACCCAAACAAAATGTATGTCCTTTTTTCCCCCACAAGTAGCGCTTTCTTTTGGTGGTATTTGATCACCTCTGGGGTTTTGATTTTTTGCGCTATAAACAAAATCAGAGCGACAATTTTAAAAAGAAAACTTTTTGCTATAATAAATATCCAATTTAAAAAAAAAAACTAAAACAAATGTTTTCCTCAGTTTAGGCCGATATGTATTTTTCTACATATTTTTGGTATAAAAAAAAAATCGCAATAAGCGTATATTGATTGGTTTGCGCAAAAGTTATAGCGTCTACAAAATAGGGAATAGATTTAACGTAATTTTTAGTATTATTTTTTTTTTTACTAGTAATGTAAACTAACTAGTTCTTTTTCCATATATATATATATATTTATTTATAGGTTAAAAGGATTGTGTATTGACTTGATAATGGAAGGAGTGGGGAAAGGAGGTGGGTTAAAATAGCCCCCCCCTTTTTTATTTTATTTTGCCTTTGTGTATGTTTTTTGTGGTTTGATTTCAATGTTATGTTTGTGTATACTGTATGTTGTTGTGGTATAAAAACAAAAGAAAAGATAATCGGACAAAAAATGTAAATAACATTTTTAACACTTCCAAAAACATTTGTTTCAATAAAATGTTTCCATTAATTCAATAACTAACTTCTTATCTGTAATATTTGTTAGAAAAAAAATATTCAGCATATGACAAATGATTCCCAGAGCACACTGGGTTAGCTAAAGAGAAACCAATAGATGTTATAATGAGATTTTTAGTAATAAAGATATATATATATATATATATATAAACATATATTCTTTATTTTTTAAACCCTCACTATAAACAAATTATGTGCAAAAGCACTAGGAATACAATTCCTTTAAACTAAACAAAGAAAATATAAAGATGAGATACTTGTATTTGTACTATAATTTAAAGAATTGACTTACACTATCCCAGGGACCAGAACAGGCTATGTCTTCCTGACACGTGGGCGCAGAAGCAGGCCCAGGTATCCAATCCCATCATGTGTCCGAGGGCTATGTTGTGTAAGGAAGTACTGTTGTATTGGCAGCTGTTTGGTCACCACAGTAATTGTTCAGCATGTTGCAGATACACAAGATGATGCTCTAGGCAAATGATTGGGATTCTCTGTAGTGTATTTATGACTCTCTTTCACCTTTTACACCCACAGAGCATTGCTGAACATTTTTAGAGGGCTAATTTAGTAATTAACCACTTTCCTGACTGTGTAGCCAGCTCTTGTACTTGTGAGGTGAGAGGTCAATTGGTCAAGCCTCTGTGTGGTCCCTAGTCATGTGCTTTTGTAGAACGGTTGCTTTTCATGCACCTATTACCTCACCTAAAAGGTATAATTATGGATTTAGCATTCCCAAAGACTGCTGTGGGCCCGCACAGCATAGGAAGCCAAGAAGGCCAAAAAAAATAAAAAAGATACATTTTTAAACCCCAAATATGGCAACACAATATTTGAGTAGCCATAGTATATGAAAAATAATGATCCAGTTGTCCCTTTCAAGGCTTTTGATGCCCTTGGTCTTTTCTCTCCAAAATTAGCCCTCTTTTAAAAGAAACCTATCACAACCTATGAAATGTCATGATGATATAAGTGAGAAGAACCTTTGTTATTAATAAAGAAAACTGCTCACAGGACCATTGCAAATTTTTTAAATAATAAAAAAAAAAAAAAAGGACCCAGAGCAGCATGTAGGACAATGGAGCTGCCAGTGGCCTCTGTGCTACATTAAAAGTATCTCAGACCTACATGGGGTACCTGGTTGAGGACCACTTCTGTAAGATATGAATCTACTAAATTTTGGAGCTGAAGTTATGTTTTTTGCTAACTTGATGTATATGTCAGGGTTAGATAAAAAAAAAAAAAAAAAAAAAACACATGCAGTACATCTCTGCACTACATGCACACTTGTTGTGTTTTAATCATTTACAGACCCTACAAATACAGAAAAAAAACTTGTTGGTCTGGCAGAAATGCACTCAGGCCCTAAGTCTTGTTGTGGGCTGATAACACACAGCATTTATGTAGACTTATGCCGCGTACACACGATCGGAATTCTCATCGGAAAAACCTCTGACGGTTTTTCCGACGGAATTCCGCTCAAGCTGTGTTGCCTACACACGGTCACACCAAATTCCAACGGTCAATAACACAGCGGCATAAAACACGTTCGACAGCACTATAAAAGGGAAGTTTAATGCTTCCGAGCATGCGTCAAATTGTTTCCAAACATGCGTCGGAATTTTGCATGTCGGAATTGCATACACACGATCGGAAAATCCGATAGAAAGGTTTTCCGTCGGAAAAATTGATAACAGGTTCTCAATTCAAAGTCCGTCGGAAATTCCGACAGAAAAAGACCGTTGGGCATACACACGGTCGGAAAATCCGATAAAAAAACTCCCATCGGACTGTTTCCATCGGAAATTCCGACCGTGTGTACGCCGCAATAGTGGTGTCAGCCCTGCCCTGTTGTCTTTTTCTAAATTACTCAAACTTCCCTCCATGCTATCCTTTACAATATAGAAATGTACAATTCTGTAGTCCTAAGAAAATAACTAGGGGAGCTAATTAGACCCCTTGAGATACCGCAGCTCTAGTAGGAGACAAATGTTGTTGACAATAGCTCAGTATCCATGCTGGGGGTGTTCCATCAGAATAAACACAACTGCGCCTATATGCGGCACCACGGAAGAACACCCACCTCAGTGATGCTGCATATAGTATGTGTGAGGCCGGTAACAAAGACTATTAGCAAAATAAAAAAATCTCAGTCTATAAGTTAGGATTTCTATACACTTTAAAGTGTTTGTAAGCCTTCTAAAAACTGTCACTGCTAGCCCCTCTTTTATGCAGCCATAACACACAGTGTAAATATGTATGGAAAATGAAGTCCCTAAATACGTTTTTTCAGAGATCTTTAAGCCAGTCACGTGACTCCTGGCTGCTCTCTTTCTCCGATGTACAGGTAACAGCGAGAGGGGCCAAGCTCTCCCTCTGACATCAGCCGGGAGGTCACGTGACTGCTATGCTGGCTGCTTAGCCCCTCCCACTGTAGCCCTTAGATGGGGAGGAGGTGCAACTGGGAGCCATGTGACCGGCCTGAAGAGCTCTGAAAAACGGTATATAGAGGCTTAATTTTCCAACATATTTACACTGTGTGTTATGGCTACATAAAAGCGGCGCTGTCAGTAAAAGTTTTTTAATATTTATTTTATTACTAATAGCGGCAGGAGGGGGCTGAGATGGCTCACAGACACACAAACTGCCAGGCAGGCAGGTAGGGAGGGGAGACCGGGAGAGAGCAGGGCTGCGGATGATGGAGGCACGTAAACTGTGTCAGGGCTCAGCAGACATGATAAACTGTGGTCAGTTTACAGGGGGAGGGCAGAACCAGACAGAACCAGCCAGGTGTTTCAGGTGTTACAAGGGGCCAAATTACACAGCACAAGCACTGTGCTTTATAACATGCTTTTTTTTTAGGTTAACAAACACTTTAAGTTATTAAAGATGCAAGCATTCAGGACTAACAATAACATCTCTGCGTAATGACAAGGAAAAGGACATAAAAAATGTCTCCAAAACTTGCATTTCACTAGTCTTATGACTTCTATGAGTGTAAAGCTTGTAGGAGAAGTTTTCATTCTACTCTGACTGTCCTATGAGGCTGCAAGACCCCTGTCCCTCTTTCTGAACAGTGCTGATTGGCCCTGGGCTAATCACATGCACCCTCCTAAGAAAAAAACAACTCTCTAGCAATACACACCAAACTGAGCATGTGCAGAGTGACTCCAAAGGCTCTGTTCTATCAGGAGATGGATTGGGGGCTGTGGAAGAAGGGGAGGATCAGAGAATACAAGATCAAACAGCCTTTTTACACAATGCAGAGGATTAACCCCTTAGGTTCCACAGTGAGTATAACAAGCATGCTTTACTGCATATACAGACTGATTTTACTGTTGTGGGTTTAGTAACACTTTAAAGCTAGGTACCACTTAAATGTAAAGCTTTCTGATTTTGCACTACTGTTCCAGAGAGTTTGGGCATTCGCGGAACTGCATGTTCTGGAAAGCATTGTTACCTCCCTTATGACATGAGGCCATACAGTGCCGTAGAGCAGGGGTCTCCAAACTTTCTAAACAAGGGGCCAGTTTGTTGTCCTTCACACTTAAGGGGGGTCGGACCATGGCCATTGGGAGTAGAAAATGTCCAGGTGTCCAGCGGGAGTAAACAATACCCTATCTTTGGTGTCAGCGGTAGGACTAATGCCCCAACGTTGTAAGAATTGTGCCCTTTTGATGAAGTCAGTTGGAGGAATAGTGCCCCATTGTTGGTGTCAGCAACAAGAATGATGCCCCATTGTTGATGTCAGTGGATGGAATAGTGCTCTAATGGCCAGATGAAGGCAAGCAAAGGGCTGCAGTTTGGAGACCCCTGCCGTAGAGTTTAGTTATCTGGAAAGGTACTTGCATTACGAGACAATCTTTTGGGAGGTAAAGCGATTTCTATATGTATGTTTTAACGATATCTTGATAAGTGTGACCAAGTCTGCCCCTAAAGAGAGAACCTACCACAAACCAAAAAAAGTGCAGGTAAATACACAGAAAAATGTGGTATTTTAAATGCCCTTTATTTTTATTCTTCCGAAATTATTTTTTATTCACTTGCATGTGCCTTTGAATTTGCTAGAAAATTTGACTAGTCAATTCCCTAGCAGAGCCATCACCCCCTTTACATATCATAGCCCTCTCCTCTGTGCTGGCCCAGCTTCTCTGCCCCTCCCCTCCCCTCACCTCCCTACATAACCTTTTATTTAGCAGCCAGGGTAGGACAAAGGGGAAATACATTGGAGTGTCACTTGAATGATAACTCTGAGTTTGCTGAGGCATCACATCCAAGATGTCTCAGGGCTTCTACAGGGCTTCGTATTTTACTGTTAAAAATGGTTAAATGCACATATAATCTTATGAGAAGTTATTTAGTTGTAATAAAAGATCTGGTGACAGTGCCTCTTTAAGGTTTTATGAGTGGGAGCCAAGCGGAGTCAGCGAAAGCTAACTTTCATCAGACCACAGCCTAATGGCCCCCTACGACCTGGCAGAGATGCCTGTGTATTACTGTTTGTAATGATGGAAATATTAAGCAGAAACAAGCTGCTTAAACCATATACAGGATTCCGAGCCATTCACCACAGCCAACTCATATAAAACATATCAAATATATTTTTTTTTTTGGTTTTCTTTATTTTCCCTTCATAAGGAAACCTTGCTACCATAATTTCACTAATAAAGATAAATGATTGGGCTGCGTTTACTGCCTGTCTAGGATCGTACATAGACATAGGAGAAAAGCGGTCACTTAATTACAAAACTGTCGCAGACAAAACTGGCAATCAGCTATGCGCATAAGGCTATTTACTTACAGGGATACAGAGAAAGCTAGACAATTGTGCATTCACTGCTTCAGATTAGGGATGAGCTCCCAGTTCGGTATGAACTTTGTTTGTTCAGGTAATTGTCCAAATGCCGGATTTTGCATCCCGTTCCACAGTAGTGTTTTTTTCTTTTGCTAATATATAACATTTTCCTTCTTCTACTGTCACAGCTGTTAAGGAAGCGGTGGGTGCTGGCACCCGCTGCGTTCTTAGCAACCAGTGGTGTTATTCAGCCCCATTAATTTACTGTCCAGGATTCCTTGGCCATGTAAACAGAGCAGCCTGTATAGTCAACCAGGATACCCTTTCCTGGCCTGCCAGGCTGCATGCTTGGGTAAGGCCCCTTTCACATGATAAGCCCGCTCAGATATATCCGCTAATACCCGCCTGCCATCCGATCCACTAAAAACAGACGTATGGCGATACGTTCAGCCATCCGTCTGGTGGATCAGGTGAGATCTGATGAAAACGGACAAGTTGGCCGTTTTCGTCCGATCTCCCCATAGAAATCAGCAGGGCTCTGACAGGTCCCTCGCTGCTCAGTGAACAAAGATGGACCTGTCATCCGCCGGCTCAACGGAACGATCTCCCGCTGAGCTGGCCGACTCCGCTGAGCGGATCCGCCCCATGTGAAAGGGGCCTAAGGGTCTGGAGTGGAGCGGGGCGGTGACATCATGATCTCCACCTCATCCAATCAGAGAAGACTTTGCATTCATCCGAAAACAGCAAAGCATTCTCTAAATGAAACCTGTGCCAAGCGGTTGACCTCCTGTGTTCAGAATGCAGTAGTGCAGATGCTCAGCTCAAGACCCGGAAGTAAGTATTACTGAAGTAGAGATCACTGAAGTAGCTTTGTCTACTTCAGTGATTTCCAGCCTCTAGGGGCATCAGCCGGGTATGGTTTATGCATAGTTACATTGGTTCAAACTGGACCATTGTAACTATGTAAAAAATATCCAGACCTGGAATTCTTCTATATTTAAAACAGTATTTATACTAGCAGAGGGAAGGTCAGTACTCTGAAACAATCGGTTACTTTAACACTATGGGTGGGCCTATATGGTAAGGGAAAAACAGAGACTAACTCATCAACATGCTACTGCACTGCTCCAACACTGACTAATCAACAGATTGGGGAAAGCAAGTGACTAAGCTGTATCACTTAGCTAGAAAATAAAAAAGTATGGTCACTGACCAGACCCTCTTGTCTGGCAGGGAAGCTTGATCTCAAAAGTGACCAACATGAAAAAGCCTTTGGCAGGTAAACATTTCACATATATGCATATCATGCATGTAATTAGCTGTTTGACGATAGTTAAGCTTTAAAGAGCTATAACATTTTCAACATTTCAACGATCACTGAGCTTTATCTTTCTTTTGCAAATTTTTAAATTTTTGAAATTAGTCCACTTTTTATTTATAAGATTGCTCTGATGTGTTTTTAATGATGTCCATAATTAGGTCATTTTTCTTCCCCATGATAGGCTAATTGCAAACTACCAATTTAATCCTTTAAAGCCCCACACCAGGAATTAAAAGAAAATGACCCTTGCAGTGGGCCCACCTGTACTGTAAGGGTTAAATGCTCATTAATTCTAGGGGTAGTAATATAAGGTGTAATACTTACCTTATCCCTTGCCCTGGCAGGCTGCTTTCATCTGTGCGACTGGTCCCCCCAAGCCTCTTCTATAAGATGCCCCGAACCGGCAGTTGTACAATGATGTAATCAATTATAGTGCTGGGCCAATAGCCCAGGAAGAGAGCAAAGCTCTGCTGGAGTAAGGTAAGTATTACATCTTATTCTACCTCCCCTAGTAACAGTGAGCATTTAACCCTTGAAGTGGGGGGGCTTTGGGTCATTTCTGGAGTTGGACTTTAAGAATGAATAGCTGAATGCTACAGTGACTTTGTTGATTTCCACACTGCTAGAAATGTCACATCATGTCTAGATCACTGAATTACCTTTCTTCCGGCTTCATTGTTGTGTAAGTTCATAAGCCGCCGGGCATTCTTCCTTATTTCCCGAGCGTCCACAAACTTCCTTGAGAAATCAATGCCGTATCTGATGTCAGCCGAGCATCCTCCCCACTTCCAGCCCTCTTCCTGGTTGTAGTAGCCCTGCTTTTCCCGGTCACAGCCGCAGTTACTGAAGTTTCCCTGGCTGCAGGCAGAAGTGACTGCATGTGCCACCCCGGCGGCGGTGATTGCATAGGTGAAAGCAGCTTCCCTGCTACCTGTAGAGAAAGACAGAATAATTATAACGTGCTCTGACCAAGATATCCTTCATCCAAAATAAAAAAGGTGTTACTGCTGAGAAGCTTAGTCTTGTATTACCCCTCACTTATTTTAAACCACAACAAAACCCTTGCCGCCCAAAAAGACACATAGGCCACTTTAAGTTGAAAGTAGGATAAGGCCACAGCTTTATGGAACTTCTTAGTATAACAACCTTCAAAATACAAATACCATGCCGGAGCATCTGTAGCCAAACTGTATAGTCTAAGAGGCCTGTCTCAACCATCAATGCGAGACAAGCATTAAACTGACCCCCTAATTAACTTGAGGGCATAGTCCATAAAGTAATATCAATTGCTGGCAAGGTAAAACCGCCAAGGAAGCTGTGACGAAAACACAATGGGCGGTTGGGTAGGCAACTCTTGTGACGTCAACTTCTCTCGAAAGTAGTGGGACGTGCCTCTGTGTAGCCTTTTCTAGAGTTCCACTCCACCCAGTCACCTCATGCCATTGTACCCAATCCCAAAGGAGCCACTCCAACTCCCTGATTAGGTTGACGCCGCTTGGTTGCCAAGCATCTAGCAGTCAAGGCTCCCTTTCTTTAGGGCGGGGCTGGTCAAAGGGCCTTCATTATTGTTTAAAGGGTCAGCCTACACTGATATTTCAGTTTTTGGAGGGTCCTGGAGAGTTAAACCACCTGACAGTCTCTTCTAACCCTGGGGGACTCTGTTGGTGAGATCTCTGCACAGAGTTCCCAGTCTGCACACCTGCTTTGCCCATTATAAGTGGCCCCCCACCATTCCTGCTGGATTTTTATTTCTATTTTTTTTTGTATTGTGGAGAATGTAACAGGAAGAGCTAGAACACACAAAGGTGGGCAGGAACAGAGCCAAGAAGGAAGACCACAGTTTTGGAGTATTCAAGAGGTAAAGAAATCCAGGGGCTAAGTCCACCTATTAATGAAATATCACTGTCTGGCAGAGGAGGAGGCCTGATCTTTAACTGCTGCACTTTCAATGCGCATGCATGCGCGCAGGACCTGCCGGTACGGGCACAGTCTAACTGTAGCAACGGCACGTACGTGCCATTGCTTCAGTTTGCTTCACTGCGCATGTGTCGGTGAAATGGGCACATGGAAATACAGGGGATATCTCCTAAACCGTGCAGGTTTAAGAGATATCTAGGGTAGCTACAGGTAAGCCTAATTATAGGCTTACCTGTAGCAAAAAGTGGTTGTAAAGGGTTTACAACCACTTTAATGATTCTCTAAAATTACATTGGGGGTTATGATTTATAGTCAGTGCAAAAAGTGAACTGTTAAAAATGTAATTAACTTAGTTCCACAAGATATTTATCTGTAAAAACCTACCTTTTGTAGACATCCAGAAACCCTGAGACTGCTGCTGGGTGCCGCCATCTTGGATGTGATGCTATCAGCCCCAGCAGACTCAGAGCTGTCATTTAAGTGACACTGTATAATTTTCCCCTTCATGTCTACTCCAGCAGCTACATAAAAGGTTATGCGGGGAAATTAGGCTGTAGGAGCTGGGCCAGCACATAGTGCAGTCAAGCACACCCAGAGAAGGAGACGGCTATGAGTTACAAGGAGGTAGGGGGCTGCACTAGGGAATTGACTCTTCTAGAGTAGTCAAATTCAGAGGCACATTGCAATTAGGAAAATGAGCCTCTGTGTATAAATGTAAAAATGTTTTCTTTGAAGCCTTGGATGTTACATGAATAATCTTGCATACTGAGATCTATTGTTGGCATGAACGAATCATTGTATAAGCAGGATAGAAAGCACATTGCAAGCTAATAAAATATTGTTTTTGGAAAGTAAAAAAACACTACAAATAAACATTTATAAATACTTGATTTTCTGTGCTTTTACCTGCAAATTTTAAAGTTGGTGACAGGGACGCTTTAAAACATAGCTTTATATCCTGCCTATAGAATCACTCGTTCATGCCAACAATAGATCTCAGTATTCGAGATTATCCATGTAACATCCAAGGCTTCAAAGAAAACATTTATACATTTATACACAGAGGCTCAGTTTCCTAATCATTTCACAGTGCCAGCCAAAGTCTGACAGCAAGCCTCCTGGTGCCAGGAATCCTGGGTAAAGTCCATGGCTGATGGCATGCATTTTTTCAGTGTTTCTAGTGCATTCATTTCCACAATTCCTCCTCACCACTCTTCATTAGATGTTAAATATAAAAAGATGACTTTGGTATTGCAGAAATGTTAAACACGCCCTGGCAGACTACAAGAATTCTCTCCAAACCCCATTCAGGATTCAGTACCACATGGATTCTGGCTGTAGTAGACTCTAGGAATAAAAGTCAGTAAGGACTGCTACAAAAACATAAGCAATATGCAAAGTATTGCCATCTTCCTGGATATTTAAAGCACAATTCCACCCAAAAATATTAAACAAAACAATAATGCCCCGTACACACGGTTGGAATTTCCGACGGGAAAAGTCCGATTGGATTAAGTTGTCGGAAAATCTGATCGTGTGTGGGCTCTAGCGGACTTTTTCTGTCGGAATTTCCGGCGGTCGGATGGTGTGACAACAATGCTGCACTACTCCTGCATTCTGAGCTGTGACGACCATGTAGGCTGTATCTGCTTGAAGTACCATGGGATGAGACAGTAACAGGGGGTGTGGCTATCAGCATGGTCACTGCTGATTCAAAAGCCTGTAGCTTGTCAATTAGCACCTGGCCACACCAAGTTCTGTCCACTGCTTTTTGGGTTAGGAGCTTACTGGATTTCCAGCAAATCAACAATGTGCATTTATTAATTTTCCCTGCAGGAGCCTTGAAAGCAGTGCACCCGCGATCAGTAGATCATGGGTACAATGGGGGCTCCTGCAGACACGTCTTCTGCTTTCCAGCCCCTACTTCTGTAGGAGGCTTTCTGTTTGAAAGCGGGAGGACATGTCAGGAGTCAGGACATGTCAGCCTGCAGCCTATTGAAAGGACAGGTCTACAAACGGTACTTGTAGTTTATTTATTCCCAGGAATCTGTGAATGAATGACGTAGCTGTGTGGGTCTGTTTTTTAAAAGTGGCAGAGGGTGCAGGGAGCAGAATCCCCACCTGGTGTCATAGCGAGGGGGGATTGGGGCGACAGGCGACAGGAGCTGGAACATGTTACATGTTCCACTCTAAATATGGGTGGAACATGTAACCTGGTCCAAAAGTGAACTTATCCTTTAATACATAGTTTGAATATATTGCAAAGAAATGTACATTTACGGGCCATTTAGGACGCAAACATTTAAACACATTTTCTGTACTTCCCTATTGCTGCATAAAGCTGTGGTTATTGAAATAATAGAAATGAATGTCTAATAGAATGTCTAATAGAATTTAAATGAGAATGAAGTGAAGAGAGTATTAGGTGTGAAGAGATCAGTTGGGGATTCAGCTAATCTCTGGATCACACAAGTTGGCCTCGTTTTGCAGAGAAGACTATGACCACCATTAGCTTTGGAAAGGTATTTTGTCTTTTCAATCACTCGTGACATTTCAACAGCTTGTAAAAGCTAAGAAGTCCGTCTATATATCATATGCCAAGCTCTTAGCTCCAAACCATTAAGGCCCAGCAACCACTAAGACCTTTCCTTGCACGCTCTAGACAGCGTATCAGTGGAGAGGGCCTTCAGGGTGTAGCAGGCCCACAATCATGATGTCATACCACTGAAGGCCATGAGATAATTAAGATAGCAAGCACCAGTGCTTCTGAGAAGAGTTCTTTGAAAGCCACAAATGAGGTGTTGATGGGAGACAACATCCATCACGTCAGGGCTGAATCTGGAGCCCTGAAATATCCAAGTGCCATAAAATCTGTGATGCAGAAACAGCGATTAACTCTTCAGTTTCTAGGGGAAAGCACAGCTTTCTTCAAAGAGAAAGTATTAACATTCCATCACTTCCATTACAGACCCAAAAAAACAAGGGATGTGATCTGTGCAAATCATTCTTGTAGGCCCAACCAACCAGTTCTGCATCCAGATTCTCCTGGGCTGCCAATTTATTCCTTTAAAGCGACCCTGTCACTCACTTAAAAATAAATAGCTTTCACTATAAGAGAAGAAGTGTTATACTTACAGTATCTCACAAAAGTAAGTACAGCCCTCACATTTTTGTAAATATTTTATTATATGTTTTCATGTGACAACACTGAAGAAATTACACTTTGCTACAATGTAAAGTAGTGAGTGTACAGCTTGTATAACAGCTGGAATGGGGGGCGGAGACTGACCAGGAGATCTTGGCTGGGCATTGGTAGGACATGGTTTCTAACATGCATAAATGCACACGCTCCATCGCTATTAAAGAAACTGTTATCAATCTACACGTCCACTGGTATTATACCCCCTTTAGATGGAGTAAGATTTTCCCCTTAGTTCCTAACACATGTTTCAGGGGTTGTCATGACAGGAACACTCTTCTTCATACGTTCTGGAGCTGCTCGGTGTTGAAACCTATATGGCAAAGTGCCTCTTCGATGGTGCTACAAAAAACACAATGCACCTGTAACCTTGACCTACCACATGTGCATCTTATTTGCAGAGCTTCCAGAGATCCCCCCGCCCCCATCAAAAGTTGGCACACACACTCTTCAATGCCATCCACTGGGCAATTGCCCTAAATTGGCGATGTCCCTCTGTTTCATGGTCCAAGGTGCTCCATCGCATGGAATCCATTAGACTGATGGAAAGGGTACACCCCACCCTCATGGATAACATGCACATCTTCGAACGTAAATGGGCTAATTGGTCTCCTTATCAGCTTTATGTTTGGAGGGCTTCCTTGTTTCCCCATTTGAGTTCTTTAGACGATTTGGTGACTCTGGAAGGTAACACTGGGTACTGCCGATTCAATTATTTTGGAAAATTCCTGTCTAAAGCATATTTTCTATGTAATAATTCTATTTATCTTGCAGAAGCAACAATGTTACTTTTCTCAGTTTCTTTTCATTCAGAATTTTGTTATTTTATTATTTTTCTTACTTAATGATATTTGGTGAGTTGTTTACCTGTACAATCACATGTTGGTTTTTGAATGTACACTTTATTCTCTCCATACAATTATATTTTTGTACTTGCTCAAATACATTATTAAAAAATGTTGTAATCAAAAGTAAGGATAAAATATTTACAAAAATGTGAGGGGTGCACTCACTTTTGTGAGATACTGTATATCTCTGGTGGTCCATGTCTCCTACCTTCCCTCTGTTTCAGCATTGCAGCCTCTGGCAAAGTCTTTAGCATTTGATACTTCTGGGAGTGTGTGCCCCACGGTGCGCTGTGGTTTCATCCTCCCTCCATCCTCCCTCCGACCCTTGCATCACTACAGGACTCAGCAATGATATAGAGGATGCAACCACATGCTGCCAGAGGAAACACAGGCACCTGACACTCCCAGACTTGTCGAATGTGCGACGCAGTGCCGTATCGCAAAAAATGGCCTGGTCATTAAGGGGGAAAATCTTTCCCGGGCTGAAGTGTTTAATCAGGACACTGTCAGACAGCACACATAGCCAATTTATCTAGATAGTGTACTGCTGCATATCCATGTACTATCCTGAAATGCTTAGTATCAAAATGAAAAGCTAAGTATCAAAATGGTTAGTATTAAACAGACCTGCAGAATTGTGAATTCTTATAGCTTCGGTTGATAAGTGATTTCAGAGTCTATGATCGTAGTGAAAGCATACTGACGTCTGGAAAGCCTAGACACCATAATACGTCTTGTGGTTATCAACTGAAAAGCCGACCAAGGGAGAGACCTAGAGCAAATACACAGTGATTTCCTATAATCATTCATGTGTAATATAGAAGGGGACGTAGTACACTGACTGCCAACACCAGCAATAGTGAAAGAATTCTCAGAACTTTAAAAATGCCTCACTTTGCATTTTTCCCAGAAAATCCCCTTTAATGCTTCCATTGTTGATCAGTCTATTAAAGATTCATAGTTTCTCCTAATACCATAGAAGATAAAGTGACAGATTTATTATTTGCATATTCTGTGGAAAATTGTGGGAGGATTCTTGCTGACTGCATCTCCGTTGTGACTGATGCAGCTGAAAATATTTGCAGTTTTGACTCATGATATCCTGCAGAGGCTATCGCATGTGGCCCTTTGGCAATTATTGTGCTGCCCTCAGTCATCAGAGTGACAACAAAGTGCGCAATGACTGGAAATGGGGCATTCATGACATTGATCTCTAGCAGTCTCATATAACATGTCTCCAGTCTCTAGATGCTTAAAGTGGTTGTAAACCTCAGAATTGAAATATGAACAAAGCATATCCCTCTATAGTGTGTACTTATCTTAATTAAGAGCACTAAGGGTAATTTCTGTCTGATGCTCTGTTCCTGTGCTATCAGCATGAGTCACTTCTGACAAGTTTTCTTGACACCAAGAGAAAAAAGATGACAGGGGATGGAGCTCCAGCTGATTGACAGTTTCAGCTCCGCTCTTGTGTGCTGTGTGAAAGGGGGTCCCTTCCCTCCAATCAGCTCTCAGAGGGCTCCTCACTGAGCTCTGCAGAGTGTAACTTCAGCTCTCCACCCCTTTTTTTGACCGCTCAGACAAGCGTTATAAATTCTGGAGTTTGAATGGATGTAGAGTAGAGAAGACTGCAGATAAACAGGTACAACCTATGTAAAAAGATTGGATTATATCTCTGTGGGATTCTATCTCTGTGTATCACCTGAGGCCAGTCTCTTCACTGGGTATATGGAAGGGTTTACAACCACTTAAAGCTGATAACACACAACTAATTCTAGTTTCTTATTGAACATACCCATTAAACATACATGACTCATGTATTGGTGGCCTAAGGCATGCCATAGACTATGTAATTTTCTTTCCTGCAACCTGTGGCTTGATTCTTCCTACAACACAGTCAGTGTTGATAAGGGACTTCCTCCATGGAGCTGTGGTGTTCTTCCGGCGGAGGGGACAGGGAGCCGTCCCTGCCGGAAGAACACAATGATTATTGCTAGCGGCTATAGCTGCTGGCAATAATCACATGCTAGAGATCCAACATGCTGGTTGTACCCAAGTTGATTGATGGATTGACTTGGGTACAATTAGCCTGTCCAAAGATGGATCAAATCTGAATTTGAACCATCTATGGCCGGTGTTCTGGCAAAATAGCCAACTCGTCAGAAGCTCCAACTACTTTACTTCTGGTTTCTTTAAACTGTCAGTAATTTGAGATTTGGATGAATTGCTGTTTGGACACAACACCGGCAACCCGAATAGTTACTCCACTCCGACAGCCAACAAAATGTCCGCCTCTGAGGCGGCGACAACTTTGTCCTCGTTAGCCGCTGTGCTGTAAAAACAGCTAAATCTTCCCGTACCGGACTGTATTCCGTTGTCGGTGTTGTGTCCAAACAGCAATTCGTCAATATCTCCAACTACTGATGGTTTAAAGAAACCGGAAGTGACGTGGTTGGAGTTTCTGACGAGTTGGCTAATTTGACAGAACACCGGCTTAAGCCTTCAGACTGGAGCATGCATGCAACCAATGCATTTTAACTGTGCTTACCAGTTCCAGAGAACCGACTAAGCTTTATATTTGGCACAGAGCAAGCAACTTTTAAAAGGGTGGCAACAATGCCCTGCACATATTTCTATCATATCACATTTTTTGCACGTAGCATTAGTTGGTCCTAAATTACAGAAGCAGTTGTATGACAAAAATCTGAACCCATCTTCTCAAACTTTCCAAACTGAGTGCAGAATAGCATTTTTGTTCAAGGTATTCAAATAAATCAAATAAAGCCAGATTTCCTTGGATGTTAAGATTCTGAGGAGTAAAAATCGTTGTTTAGTTTGGGCATGGTAGGCTTTGGAGATTTGTCTAGACTTTATGATTGCAGAAAGGTTAAAGGGTTTTCCGTGTTCCACAATTAACTGATTTTCAGGATGCCAGGGATTCCTGATCGCCGAGTTACCGATGGTGCAATCCCTGCCAGAGGCATTAAGAAGACAAATAGTAGGGCTTTCCATTTACGTTTGGAGTTGCGTTTAAAAAAAAAAAAAGTTTGGAGTTTTTTTGTCATTTTACTGAAAGAGCAATTTTAGGCAAAGAGTAAAATCTATGCGTGAATTGCTAAATCAATACTGAAACAATGCTAATAAAATCCTAATTTGATACACCTCCTCAGCGCTAGGTAGATGAGGCTTTCAAAAAAACTGTGGCCTAAAGTCACATGATTCTGCCTTGTGCATTTTCTTATATACAGTACAGTAAAACCTTGGATTGCGAGCTTACTTCGTTCCAGAAACATGCTTGTAATCCAAAGCACTTGTATATCAAAGCAAATTTCCCCATAAGAAATAATGGAAACTCAGATGATTCGTTCCACAACCATTTATTCATAGATCCTTCAGTTTATAGTCAATATAAAAAGATTATAGCAATGTGATAGGTTGTGTAACCATAAAATGTCCATCCACAAATGGAAGCCTCCACAAGGGGATTAGAAGTAAAATCCAGCAGGAGCTACAGAGTATAAAAGAGAAGAGAGGCGCAATATGTTGCTAAATGTTGTACCTTCATTAAATGTAACCATATTGCTACACTTAGAGGCGCCTCTCTTCTCTTTCATACGCAGTTGTGCCATGACGCTACTTGTATATCAAGACATCGCTTGTATATCAAGTCAAAATTTATTAAATAAATGTTGCTTGTCTTGCAAAACACTCTCAAACCAAGTTTTTACTCTGAAACCAAACTTTTACTGTACTTTAAATACATGTCAAGTGAACCAGTATCACTAGCTAAAGAGATAACACACCAGAACTGCTTGCTTCGAGTCTCCATTTGTCTGATTGAAACTTTGGACTGAACTGTTCAATAAGGGATGAATCTATGCTGATGATGAGTTACATTTGAAAAAAACAGCCAGCTTCTTTTATTAAAGAAGCAAACTGAGAAAGAACAAACCATTCATATTTTTTCAAAGAAAAATAATTATGTGCATGATAAGTTACTTTTAAATCAGAAAGGTAACGAGAAGTCCATGGATGGAGTATTTTGTATTATGGTGTGGGCTTTGTTAATGTCCCTTTCATAGATTTAATAAGCGAGTTGGATTTGAGTCTTCAGGCAGAACCGTAGCTTGAAGCTTGTGGGCCCCCGATGAAAAAGATATATATGGGGCCCCCCCACTACCACCCGCCGCTTCAACCATGCGCCAAGTTACTCCCACCGCACACTAAAATACTCCAAATGGATGAAGAGTTACTTCAGATCTTTATTTACATATATTTATTTCAGGGGTCAAGTCCTGGGGAAAAAAGTGTGGGAACTCCCACCCAAGATCCACTCCCCCACCAAAAAAAAAAAATGATACGCTCATATGCATATATATTTCACAGAAAATATAGTGATTGCAAATGCGAAATGCTACAGGAGATGACCAGACTGTGAATGCGACTACAGTAGATGACCAGACTGCGAATGCGACATGCTACAGGAGATGACCAGACTGCGAATGAGACATGCTACAGGAGATGACCAGACTGCGAATGCGACATGCTACAGGAGATGACCAGACTGCGAATGAGACATGCTACAGGAGATGACCAGACTGCGAATGAGACATGCTACAGGAGATGACCAGACTGCGAATGAGACATGCTACAGGAGATGACCAGACTGCGAATGAGACATGCTACAGGAGATGACCAGACTGCGAATGAGACATGCTACAGGAGATGACCAGACTGCGAATGAGACATGCTACAGGAGATGACCAGACTGCGAATGAGACATGCTACAGGAGTTGACCAGACTGCAAATGCGACATACTACATGTGATGACCAGACTGCGAATGCGACATGCTACAGGAGATGACCAGACTGCGAATGAGACATGCTACAGGAGATGACCAGACTGCGAATGTGACATGCTACAGGAGATGACCAGACTGCCAATGCGACATGCTACAGGAGATGACCAGACTGCGAATGCGACATGTTACAGGAGATGACCAAACTGCGAATGCGACATACTACAGGAGATGACCAGACTGCGAATGCGACATGCTACAGGAGATGACCAGACTGCGAATGAGACATGCTACAGGAGATGACCAGACTGCGAATGAGACATGCTACAGGAGATGACCAGACTGCAAATGCGACATACTACATGTGATGACCAGACTGCGAATGCGACATGCTACAGGAGATGACCAGACTGCGAATGAGACATGCTACAGGAAATGACCAGACTGCGAATGCGACATGCTACAGGAGATGACCAGACTGCGAATGCGACATGCTACAGGAGATGACCAGACTGCGAATGCGACATGCTACAGGAGATGACCAAACTGCAAATGCGACATACTACAGGAGATGACCAAACTGCGAATGCGACATACTACAGGAGATGACCAGACTGCGAATGCGACATACTACAGGAGATGACCAGACTGCAAATGTGACATGCTACAGGAGATGACCAAACTGCGAATGCTACATACTACAGGAGATGACCAGACTGCGAATGCGACATACTACAGGAGATGACCAGACTGCGAATGCGGCATGCTACAGGAGATGACCAGACTGCGAATGCGACATGCTACAGGAGATGACCAGACTGCGAATGCGACATGCTACAGGAGATGACCAGACTGCGAATGCGACATACTACAGGGGATGACCAGACTGCGAATGCAACATACTACAGGAGATGACCAGACTGCGAATGCGACATACTACATGAGATGACCAGACTGCGAATGCGACATACTACAGGAGATGACCAGACTGCGAATGCGACATACTACAGGAGATGACCAGACTGCGAATGCGACATACTACAGGAGATGACCAGACTGCGAATGCGACATACTACAGGAGATGTCCAGACTGCGAATGAGACATACTACAGGAGATGACCAGACTGCGAATGAGACATACTACAGAAGATGACCAATTAGCCAGTTTTAAAATTTAAACTAACAGCTATACAGGGGGGGTTAACAACATTGTCAGGGCAGAAAGACCTACCTGGCCAGCCGAGCTCACCTCCCGCTCTCAGAGGACCGGAGGTGGAGCTTTCCACGGTAGGGACGGGGCTTACGGCGCTATGGGCGGGGCTTACGATGCTAGGGGCGGGGCTTACGGCGCTAGGGGCGGGAATATTCATAGTCCAGGAGAGGAGATCTCAGTGCTCCGAGGCACATACAGAGTACATGGGGCGGGGCAGGGCAGGGTCAGAGCGTCAGTGAAACTCCCTGTCCCGCCCCTCCATGCTGACAGAGCCTCCCTCAGCCTAAGCCGAGCCGTTCTATCACCAAGTGTCCGGCTGTCACTAGGTGTTCGGTGTCAGTACAGAGCATGAAGATTTTCGGAAATTGTCCAATCTTTCCCGGAGCCAATCAGTGGGCGCGTCTGGCCCCGCTGTGTAGTCTGGGGAGGGGTACTTAAGGTGCTGAAGTCACGTGCTCGGGGTTCGGCCGTAGCTGTCTGTTCCTGGTTCTGGACCGGGGTAGCCCCGCGAGGGTTCCCGGGCCTAGGATCGTTTGCCGTCCCGCAAGCATGGTCAGTCTGACTAGCCCCATAGACCCGCTTGGTCTGGGGCAGGGATCCGTCTGTTCCCGAGTCTTGGAGCCGGTTAGCCGAGGCCCAGTAACTGAAGGAGGATTCAAGACGTCCCGGTGTGCTCTCGGTATTGAAGGGACACAGCAACTCGTACAAGTGACCAGGGGAGGACTCTTCGGAGGAGGGCCAACAATCTGGCATCTCAGTAAGAGCCTGGGAGCTGAGTTGTATTAACACTAGAGAATCCACGCTTCCACAGTACTGCCAAGGAGAAAGAGAAAGTTCCAGGTACTGCGGGAAAGGTTCCCATTATTTTCAGCTACAAGTTTATTCGGGGTCAGAGACTTTTGCAAGTTTCCGGATCACATTGTTGGCTGCTAGACCTCTGGCTAGAGGTCTATCTGGCACTGAAGCACCCAGCTGCGAGTGGCTACTCTCTGGGTTGATTAGAGACATTCAGTGGATGTCAGCAGTTCAAAGTGCCTGAGTTTCTTCACCCGTACCCTCTATTCCTACTTGAGACTGTGTTATGTTGGATGTTACCACTGCAGAATAAAAACCTTTAGAAGGACTTTTATGACTGTCAGCATCCAAAGTTGTTGGGTACTAACCCTGGGAACCCCTGGACATTCACAGACAAGCCACGAGTAGGTAACTGGTAAGCCCAAAAGTCAAGGCCACCCCTCAAGGGGTTATGGCCGCTACATATGTATGGGGGGTGGGGGTAGTAATCAGATGTGCTAATCTGTCCAATCAGCTACTGTTTTTTTTCTGAACGCACAGACATGGGATCAGCTCTTAGTCCAGTAGAAATCTGTTTCAATACCTGAGGCCAAATGGGTGTTGAACAATTATGCCCGTGTGCCAGCCATTCACAGCCACGGGCAATAAAAAAAATAAGCATGTCTGGTAAAATAATTAGCGATAACATATGATCTGATAATGAGTCACTTGTCTGCAGTGCAGTGGAGGGGAGATAATGAAGTGCCTGCTCTCATCCCATCATTGAGAATTTGTCTGTCTCTTTGATGACAGTGCATGTGTTGAATGGTGATCACACCTGCGGCAGACGGTTTAATAGTGCCGCTTACAGGTATACGAGTCTCCTGCTGATAGCTTCGATCACGGGTGCCGCTAACAGCCTGTCAGAAGATCTGCCGCTGCATTGTAAAAGTCATCGGCAGGTAATTATGAAGCCACATGGAAAATATGGAGGATGGATTGGCCTGTTCACGCAAGTTAATGGCAAATTTCAGCCAAGGAGTCAATTCAGTGGGTGAATTGTTAGTGCTATTAGGGAAACATTCCAATTCTGCTTTAAGTCCAAATGTAATTGTGGATTACAATATTTTGTCAGATACAGTGCCTTGACAAAGTATTCATACCCCTTGAAATTTTCCACATTTTGTCATGTTACAACCAAAACCTAAATGTATTTTATTGTGATTTCATGTGATAGACCAACACAAAGTGGCACAAAATTGTGAAGTGGAAGAAAAATGATAAATGGTTTCCAGAATTTTTTTTACAAATAAATATCTGAAAAGTGTGAGGTGCATTTGTATTCAGCCCCCTTTACTCTGATACCCCTAACTAAAATCTATTAGAACCAATTGCCATCTTGTTGGAGTCATGGAATTGCGGACTGCACTCCTGGTTTGGTCGATGCAATCTTCTCAAAATGAGTATTTTACCAAAGTTTCTGTATTTGTTCCAAACCTTACCGATAGCGATACCTTCCAGTTATTTTAAATAAATACATTCACTCTTTATTAAATGTATTTGGGCGCATAAGCACCCTCGCCTTTCTCTGCTTCATCTCTCTCTCCCTAAGCAAAATGGCGGTCTGGCAATTCCAGAAATCCAGAAATACTACCAAGCATCCCATCTAAGTAGACTTATTGATTGGCATCGCCATTCCAACATCAAACTTTGGACCCAAATTTAACAGGCACAAAGTACGATACCGTTAACAGGGGGCCCCATGGTGCTACAAAGCTTTACCACGGGCCTTAAGATCACATTTTCTCCTTCTAAATCTCCGCTATTCCCCATTTTAGTGAATCCACGCTTCTCCCCAGGCATACAGGACACGGCTTTTCAAACCCTTCTTTAAAGTGGGAGACACAGAGCCTCTTATTTCCTGACAGCAGGTAGATGGCCTTCTATTACGTCCTTAAGGGACGTCATGGGTCTGTTCTGCTTAACCTTCTGGAAAGCCCTTCATTTGCACCACTTCCTACATTCATTGTCAAATCCAGAAGAATTTGGCCGTCAATTGACCACTTTTGAGGAATATTGCTCCGATGTGGGTGCACTACCTCAGGCACTTTCTAAAACGTATAGCTTATTGATCGCCCCCTCAGATGAACAAATCCTGCCGTACCTTAAGAAATGGGAAAAGGAATTAAATCGCTCTTTTACATCGAGCCAACAACAAAACATTATTAGATTCTCCCTCAAATCCTCGATTTGTACAAAGATTCAAAAACCAATTTCAAAATTCTCACAAGGTGGTATTACACCCCCCACCAATTACATACATTCTTTCCCACGACCACCGTTTGTTGTTGGAGATGGAACGCTACTTCATATCTTTTGGTCATGCCCTAAACTTGAGTACTTTTGGAAAGAACTCAGAGGAATTATTAAAAATTGTACCGATTATGTAGTTCCTGATGATCCAGCCTTTTTACTACTACACGTTTCAGACATCCTTGCTAAAATATACATAAATTCAGTTGTACGTCATCTTTTGAATGCTGCAAAATCCTGTGTACCCCTCCACTGGAAGGGTACACAACCACCGACTTTAAGTCTTTGGCTTTGCAAAGTGGAAGATATAAATAAACTGGAGGATTTAATCCTCCAAGCACAACATAAAAGCAAAATATTCCAAAACATGGAGGCTGTGAACATGTTTATCTGTTCTTAGGAAGGGGCAGCTCTTCTTTGCTGAAACTATTTGTTAAGTGACCGATCTGGGTTCTGTGTGTTTTCACTACCATATGCATTTTTATTTTTTTGTGAAGTAGTTTATCTTGCTGTGGTAAACTGGCCAAACTATTACCTCCCGTTCTCCCTCCCACTTTTTTTCCTCCCTCTCTCTCTCTTCATCACTTTTCCCTTTTCATTTCTCTCTCTCTCTCTTTACCGCTGTTTTTTTTCCCCTTATTATACCCTGTTTAATAATAAAAAAGAAAAATGGAAGGTGTAGCCTTTTGAGATCTACCAAATGGTCCATACCAAGAGGCCATTTAGGCCTGCTTCGAGATTGTTACTTTTCTTATTGGAGTACTCGACTGATTATTTTTCTGATTATCTGAAAGCCCAATTTCCATTTACAGTTGATTTATTTGTACCATCCATTTGACTTCATGTTCCTGTGCTAATGACCTGTTACACTAAAGCTGCCTTTTCCAGGTTGCATAAATAAAATATTTGAAAAAAGAACCAGTTGCCTTCAGAAGTCACCTAATTAGAGTCCATCTGTGTGTAATTAAATTTCAGTGTACAGGTGTTCTTTGAAGCCCTCAGAGATTTTTTAGAGAACCTTAGTGAACAAACAGCATCATGAAGGCCAAGGCACACACCAGACAGGTCAGGGATAAAGTTGTGGAGAAGTTTAAAGCAGGGTTAGGTTATAAAAAAAATATCCCAAGCTTTGAACATCCCACAGAGCACTGTTCAATCAATCTTACGAAAATGGAAAGAGTATGGCACAACTGCAAACCTACCAAGACATGGCCGTCCACCTAAACTGACAGGCCGGACAGGGCTCTTCAAAACTGGCCTTTATGGAAGAGTGGCAAGAAGAAAGTCATTGTTGAAAGAAAACCATAAGAAGTCCCTTTTGCAGTTTGCGAGAAGCCATGTGGGGGACACAGCAAACATGTGGAAGAAGGTGCTCTGGTCAGATGAGACCAAAATTTAACTTTTTGGCCTAAAACCGAAACGCTATGTGTGGCGGAAAACTAACACTGCACATCACCCTGAACACACCATCCTCACCGTGAAACATGGTGGTGGCAGCATCATGTTGTGGGGATGCTTTTCTTCAGCTGGAACAGGGGATTGATGGGAATATGGATGTAGCCAATCTTAGAAGAAAACCTGTTAGAGTCTGCAAAAGACTTGATAATGGGGCGGTGGTTCACATTTCAGCAGGACAACGACCCTAAACATACAGCCAGAGCTACAATGGAATGGTTTAAATCAAAGCATATTCATGTGTTAGAATGGCCCAGTCAAAGCTCAGACCTTAATCCAATTCAGAATCTGTGGCAAGACTTGAAAATTGCTGTTCACATCCAATCTGGCAGAGCTTGAGCTATTTTGCATAAAAGAACGGGCACAAATGTCACTCTATAGATGTGCAAAGCTGGTAGAGACATCCCCAAAAAAGATTTGCAGCTGTAATTGCAGCGAAAGGTGGTTCTATAAAGTATTGACTCAGGGGGGGCTGAATACAAATGCATGCCACACTTTTCACATATTTATTTGTAAAACAATTTTGAAAACCATTTATCATTTTCCTTCCACTTCACAATTATGTGCCACTTTGTGTTGGTCTATCACATAAAATCCCAATAAAATACATTTACGGTTTTTGGTTGCAACATGACAAAATGTGGAAAATTTCAAAGGATATGAATACCTTTTCAAGGCACTGTAGACACTGTACTAATAGCCCCTATTTTCATATTTTCACATTTACATTTATGTAATAGCAGTGGCACAGGGTTTCATTCATTTCTCAGCTATGTCAGAACAGGGCACTGGAGCTAGAGAACAGAAAAGGGTATTTTAAAGCTGAACTGTTTTTGTTTTGCCTAACTTTGTTCCTCCTTTCCTTCTTAATAACATTATAATTTATTTTTTAAATAAAACAATTCTGTTTCCATTACATGCCTATTTTTGGATCCATTGACATCATTACCAGATCTCTATGCTTCTCTATGTATGCAGGTGTTCCGTCAGATTAGGCAAGCCGTCAGATTTTGTAACGGAAGTGACATTCCGTCACGGCCATCTTGGTACATCCTGCATTCGGCCACAGTAAGCATACAGTTATAAGGCAGCAAGCGGACATCTTTTTACACCCACTGGAGTCTTGCATTTCACACTTATTTTTACCAGAAAACTGAGCTTATATGGTGAAATACAGTATTTTGAAATCCGTGACACTGTTTTGATGTTGAATCAAGCCTTCTGATCTCACAGGTTTGCTAATCTGACAGAAAACTGCTGCTTTGAAAATTCAACATCAAAACAGTCAGACTGATTTCAAAATACTGTATTTCACTGTATAAGCTCAATTTTCTGGTAAAAATAAGTGTGAAATGCAAGACTTGGGTGGGTGTAACAAGATGTCCGCTTGCCACCTTCTCTCTGTATCCTTACGTACCAACACATATAAATATGATGCACCAATGGGTGCCAAAATTACATTAAAGTCCAGTAAAAAATAAAGTCCAATAAAAATGATTATGAGAAAATGAATCCATTGAAAATACAACATAAAATGTGTAATGTGAATCATAAATATAATTTAAAAAAACAAACTAGATAAAAAATGAAAAATGAAGTGAAGTCCTCTTCATATGTGACCAGGATATCAAAACAATTGTGTGTAGTCACCATCCATCACCAAAAGTGCAATATTGACTGGAACACCACCACCTATGTATGGTAAAAATGTCCACTTATCAGCTGTATGGGACCTTCTGTGACAGAAGGTCAACAACGCTTGTGGCTTTACACCCAGCCAGGGCCTTTCTATGCAGCTCTATTAGGATCCCCTCAGGGCCACATTTTCAGGTCATTCAGATATTACTTTCATAGTTTCATCCCCAAAATATATAAAATACTCCACATAGTGTAAAATCTTATGATGTATTTTATTAACAGAATAAAGATTGGACTTACATCGATCCAATATTAAAAACGCCTAAATAGCAATCTCACCGGCCGGCATAACACAAACAGCCTGCCCTTCAGGGAACCAAAGAACGCAATGACATTGGCACGTCGCTCACAAGCGGCAGAGCCTCACCTGCCATGAACGTAAAAAAAAAAAAATCGACCTTCGAGGGTCGTAGGAGGTAGGTAGACTAAGTCCTACCCCACCACTGGTAAAAATGCGGGGCTCCTACGACATATGGTTCCGGAGATACAGGGCTGCAAGAAGCTGCATACAGAGCGGCCAGTTTAAATACAAGCTGGCACACTCTGTTTGCAGCAGACTGAGAGGATGAGCTCACAGTGCATCTCACTTCTTGTCAGAGGCACTGAGCTCAATGGACAGCTTGGAGTCTTGGACCAATGGTAAAGTACCATTAGCCCCAGCTGTCCAATAAAAATGCTGCAGTGGAGGCACGCCTCTCACTGCAGTGTCATATAAGGGGCATGTGTCAAAAAGACACCTACTCCCTTCCAGCCCAGGGCCCTTAACTACAAAGAAAAATACATGTGTTTATGGGTATAAGATTTACCCACAATCCCATGGTTTTCTCACACAGTTAAAGCGGAGTTCCACCCTAAAGTGGAACTTCCGCTTATCGGATTCCTCCCCCCCTCCGGTGCCACAATTGGCACCTTTCAGGGGGGAGGGGGGTGCAGATACCTGTATAATACAGGTATCTGCACCCACTTCCGGGACTAGCATCCCCGCCTCTATCCGAGGATTATCCGAGGATGCCCCGTTGTGTCTTGGGAAACACAGTTCCCAGGACACAGCGGGGACCAATAGAGGCGCGCAGCACGACTCGCGCATGCGCAGTAGGCAACCGGGCAGTGAAGACGTTGCGCCTTAACTTCCTGATTCCCTGACAGAGGATGGCGGCGGGGCAGCCGAGAGACGAGCGCTTGCTCGTCATCTTCTGCCGACACCGCTGGAACCAGGAACAGGTAAGTGTCCATTTATTAAAAGTCAGCAGCTGCAGTATTTGTAGCTGCTGACTTTTAATTTTTTTTTTTCAGGTGGAGCACCGCTTTAAGAGGGACAATGAGAATCTGCTGCTGTTGAAAAGGTAATGTTATAATCAAGCTAAATCATATATTATTATGCTATATGTTATAAGAAAATTATTTATTATTTATCTATTTACTGTGAAATTACTGGTTTGAAGTTATAATTTCAAACTTCAGTAATTTGTCCATTAAGCCACCTGCTTGAGTACAGTTTTAAAATATAGTAAATTACCTTAAAAACAATATATAATAATTATTTGTATATTACGCATGTAATTAACCCCTTGCCACCCAAGCCAAAATAGGACACTTCTCTCCTACATGTAATAATCATTTTTTTGCTAGAAAATTACTCAGAACCTCCAAACATTATATATATTAGCAGACACCCTAGGGAATACAATGGTGGTTGTTGCAACTTTTGATGTTACATGGTATTTGCGCAGCAATTTTTCAAACGCATTTTTTGGGGGGAAAAAACTGTTTCATGAATATATAAAAAGCAAAAAAAACGAAAGATAACCAAATGTTTGTGTATAATGTGAAAGATGATGTTACGCCAAGTAAATAGATACCTAACATGTCAAGCTTTAAAATTGCGCACACTCATGGAATGACGCCAAACTTCAGTACTTAAAAATCTCAATAGGCGACGCTTTAAAATTTCTTACAGATTATATGTTTAGAGTTACAGAGGAGATCTAGTGCTAGAATTATTGCTCTCGCTCTAACGATCGTGGTGTATGTAACCTGTGTGTATCTGGCTCTGATACTAGCCAGTGCCTCACCAGCCACTCACCGCACGTCCCTGGTAAGCTGCAATATATAATTTTTTTTGTTTTTGGGCTTACCATTGTGTTAATGTTATTAACACTTTTTCTACATAAACTTTTTTTTTAATTGTAAATGTACTGGCTCTTTAATTGTGCACTAAAACCAGCGTGATAAAGGTCCACGGAGCTGCTGGCCGGTACAGTCAAAGGATCTGCTACAACAAGCACTGTGATATTCAGCGATACAAGTAGAATAAAAGGCGACAAACACGGTTCAAGTGTTAGCAAGCTTGTGAAGTCAGAAGAATAAGGCGGCTCATTCACAGTTTGCTGATCTCCATTGTGAAGGAGGAGAGTGCAGACAAAACACTTCTTGATTTTTTTTTTTTTCAACAGCTTTCGGTGGGAATGACATAATACAAACTGGCCGAGTTTTGACTGCCTTGCATTTTTCCAGTGACTCTTTCAGCCAACTAGAGCTTCTCGGACCCACCGAGAGCAGATAAAGGAATAAAACTGGCCTTTCAGCTAAAAAAAATATCATGCCCCATTTGAATCCTCCCTCCTCCACAATCTTAAAATGCCATCATTTTTTTTCTTTGCTTCTATATACTTTTTTGTTTTCTTCTTTTGTCTGCACCCACCCCATTCCTCGATTCTCCTCTAGGTGAATGTGACGTATCAGCCTCCCCCTGCAGCCTACTGTATTCCCTATGTCACATATCCCAGGAGGCAACCAATAAACAAACCAAGAATTTGCACGACATCTCACTCCTGAAACATACAGAGAGGAGACTGCGCATGCGCAGGATCCCATGTCACACCCCCCGGTAGACACAGCTGGCTCCCAATAACAAAAAAATGGAAGAGCTAAGTGAGAAGTGTACTGCAGGAATCGCAGTAGAAGAACACAACGCTGGCTTTGATGGGCATGTAAGTATATTTATTCTTCATAACAAAGAGGGACATTTATCATACCATTTCAGGATTTTTTGCATGAGGGTGAAAGGTCCAATTAAAAACCCCCAAAATAAACATTCCTACCTCTATGGCTGCAGTATCACTGTGATGCTGTAGCTGTCCCCTGCCAGATAAAAGCCAGAGGACTGAGCAATCACATGACCACTGATTGCTCGGTTCTCAGTCCGCTCTGAGCAGAGAGTGATCTGTCAGTCACCGCTCTTTGCTTTGCCCCTCCAGTGCTCACTGGAGCTTGGGGCTGTGGAGTGGCTGACTCAGGCTCTCAGAGGCACACTGGGAGGCTGAGCCAACTACTGATCAGGCATATGGGTGGATCGACCTGGAGCAGCTCCACGACAGGGCTGCTGTTAGAAATCACAGGGCCCCATACAGCCTACCTGACAGGAACCCCCCTGGCTGAAAGTGACTGAGGACATAGATTTATCAGTCCCATTCTCTGCAACCTCAGCTGCATAGATGAATGAATAGGAAGCACTCTGAGGCCTCCTGCTCATTTAAAAACTGAAGAATAGTAAATATAGTTTACTGTACTTCAGTCATGAATGGACACAGGGTGATTGGTAATATTTGCTCACTGTGTTCATTCAGAAATTGAAGGGGCCAGAAAATGACATATTTAGCGGACCTTTCTGTGTGCCTGCAGCAGCTGCTAGCGGGAGAGGAGAGAAAGAAAGTGGGCAGTGCTGCGGGGGAAAGGGGCACACAAGGGGCCTCGGATAGCAGATGGAAGTGGCGCATGTACTAGAACCAATCCCCCTGCAGTGCAGCCGGAGGGAGAAAGAGGAGAAAAGGCTGGCAGCACTGCAGGGGGAGACAGAAGAGGATCAGTGTCTGCAATAAGACAGTACAGCTAGCCCTCCTACTCAGCAGGTGCCCATGCCCCCCTTTTGAACTGATGGAACCGGGCCCAGTACAGGAGGGCTGACTGTACTGCCTTATCAGCAGCCCTGGTGACGTCATCTGACAGTGGGCTTTAGTCCACTGTTAACTGATACTGGGTCACAGGAGGGCAAAAGTAAATGCACACCTGTGATCCAGATAAGAAGTATGGTCAAAAAAGCTTTTGCCATACTTCTCTTTTACTGAACTGCTTCTCAGAATGCTTTAAGAGTAATTAAACTCAAAAGCAAAAATGTAATATATTGCCGCTTACCAGTCCTTAGATATGGTGACTGCATTTGTTTTCTTTTTCTCAAGCTTGTACGCAGGTGCAGTCTACTTTCTCCACTGTAGGTGGTGCTTATCCACAGCGGCATTGCGGTTGGAGAGGAAGTCAGGAGGAACACAGTTCCTCTATGGTTTCCTCTTGGATCACTGGGGAAGCTATCTGAGTAAAGACAGGTTCCCCTGCTAAGCAGGAACACTGATCTCTGTCTTCACTCCACACAGTTAGAAAGCATCCGCTAGGGACACACTTAACCTTTTGATCGCCCCGGTCTTAACCCTTTCCCTGCCAGTGTCATTAGTACAGTGCATATTTTTAACACTAATCACTGTAATAATGTCACCTGTCCTCAAAAAAGTGTAAAAAATGTGAGTTAGGTGACCGATTTGTCCGCCGCAATGTCGCAGTCCCGCTAAAAATTGCTGATTGCAGCCATTACTAATAAAAAAATTTAAAAAATAAGTAAAAATATTTAATGAGAGGAGTATAGCAGCTACCATTACTGACCTCCTCCTTGAATCAGAACTACTGCATCTGAGCACTACAAATCAACATTTTATTCATTTTTAATATTCAAAGCAAACTTTTTATTTTTTTAATCCCTTTGAAAAACACCCCCTAGCATTTCTGGCCATTTTGAGTAAGAGCAGATGATTGATTGATCATTTACTTCCTGCAGTCCATCTGCCCTTAGCCCAGTCATGCAGGCTTGGGGGGGGGGGGGGTGCCTAGCTGAGAAAGCCCTTCCTCCCCTTTTGTGGACGCCTGGGATGTTTGACATCATCTGTCAGGGATCTCCAAACTACGGCCCTCCAGCTGTTGCTGAACTACATGTCCCATGAGGCATTGTAAAACTCTGACATTCACAGACATGACTAGGCATGATGGGAATTGTAGTTCCTGAACAACTGGGGGGCCAGTTAACCATAAAACCAGGAAGTAAGTGAAGAAATGTAAACAACTTTATTGACAACAGTTATTGTGAGAGTGAAGTTCCACTTTAAAATGCCAGCTGCCTGGCCGTTATGCTGACCATCTTTCTATAATACTTAGGATCACTGATCCAGAACAAGCACACTGGTCAGGTAAATCAGAGCAAAGTCACAGGTCTCCATAATTATTGTGGATTAGTGACTCACAGAACTGAAGCCAGATGTTCAACATTAGAACTAGGAAACCAGCATTTCCAGAAGGAGAGTACAGCAATGGCAGCCCCATGCTTCTCTCCATGTAAGATTTCATTTAAACCTGGACTCCAAACAAACAGCTAAATACATACTGTATATGGGCGCTGTTTTACCTGTTAAAGGATTTGTATATCCGTTTATCCAGTTTTGAGATTTCCACTGCTCTGCAACACAGCACAGCCCTGTCTGGCAGGAGACGTGATTTTTCTCTGCTGCAGCTAAAGTGGAACTAAACTTAAAGTGTTACTAAACCCAGGACCCTGCATTCACTATATCTGGTCTCCCACCGTACACAGAACAATGAGATGCAATAGTTTTAGTAAGTTTAAACTGCTAAATACATTTTCTCATCAGCAGTATATAGCAATCTTGTGACTTCTATCAATGTCTGGTTAAAGCTTGTAGGAGGAGTTTTCATTCTCCTCTGACTGTCCTATGTAGCTGCAGGACCCCTGACCCTCTGTCAGGACAATGCTGATTGGCCCTGTGCTGTTCACATGCACCCTCCCAAAAAAACTCTCTAGCAATACACACCAAACTGAGCATGTGCAGAGTGCCCCCAAGGCTCTGTTCTATCAGGAGATGGTTTGGTGACTGTGGAAGAATGGGAGGATCAGAGAAGACAGGATCAAACAGCCTTTTTACACAGTGCAGAGTATTAACCCCTTAGGTTCCACGGTGAGTATAACAAGCATGCTTTACTGTATATACAGACTGATTTTACTGTTGTGGGTTTAGTAACACTTTAAGTCAGGGGTGTCAAACTGGCAGTCCTCCAGCTGTTGCGGAACTACAAGTCCCATCAAGCCTCTGCCTGTGGGAGTCATGCGTGTAACTATCAGCCCTGCAATGCATCATGGGACTTGTAGTTCCATGCAGTTACATGTTATGTCTCTTTTGCAATAAGAAACACTTACCTGCCTTCTTGCAGTCTTCTATTGAATAAACACTGAGCTGTGCATACCAGAATGAGTGACTCCATTCATCATGGGATGATGCCATTCCCCCACCAGCCAATCAAAGAGGCCGAAAACTGTCACTCAGAAGGGGCCCGGGAGAAGATGACAGCGGTTGGCGAGGGATCTAAACATTGCATCGCTGGAAGGTGGAGGTAAGTGGGGGTTGAGTGACGCTTATATAAAGGCCCTGCCCCTCTTCCAGCCTGTGATTACACAGTGAAAGGAGAAACAGCATATTTATGAGCTCTTAGCTCTGTCACTCTGCTCTCTCCTCCTATTTGCATGGTCTGCAACTGCAGCAATAATTGGCTCCTTATACTGCTTCTCCCTCCCCCATTCTGAGCTCTGCTGTACATGAACTGCAATAGGCTGATACCAGGTCAACCTATGTACTTTACACTGCTTATATTAAAAAAAATAAAAATGATGTATTAATGTACACAGAACTGCATGAATTTATGTCTTTTATATCTGCCTAATTTCCCATGACAGGTCCACCTTTAACGTTCCCCGAGGATCAGTTTGAGAATGCCGGCTCTATGGCGACAAGGAATTCATGGATAAATATTAGTGTTTACACAGTTCCTGGCATGGCTGGCAAACACATCACTTACAAAACAATACCCCGGGCAGCACAATGGTGCTACTGCAAGCTGGGAAAAGAAATTACTTTGTCTTCTCAACTGGTTCGCGCAGATTGTTGTGTAATTCCTTGGATGAGCTGCTGCTGTATACGACCCTGTCCAAGTGGGCAGCACTTACTGATTAATATACAGTGTGCCTAAAGGGGCCCTGTCACCAGATCATTCATTTCAAAAACAATCTTCCCATAAGGTTTTTTGTGCATTTAATGTATTTTATGTATGTACTTTATCTGTAAAGGCGGGCCTTGTGTAGCCTTGTGTGTATCCAAAATAGTTAAATTTCCTACTCCTGACATGCATGAGGATACCACATACGCGTGCGCTATATGTGGTCTGTACCCATAAAAGGGTCCAGGAACAATAGTGTGTATTTTGCTTTTTTACCTAAAGACACCAAAACTAATACTAAATGTTAAACCTTTTTTTTCTACCTAAAACATACTGACACTAAGGCTGACACCACAAAAAAAATGAAAAATACTGAAAAAAACCCCATCAAATGCAGCCACTGTGCCCATCAAATGAAGCCATTGTGCTCATCAATTGCAGTCACTGTGCTACCAAATGCGGCCACTGTGCCCATCAAATGCAGCCACTGTGCCATCAAATACAGCCACTGTGCCATCAAATACAGCCACTGTGCCCATCAAATACAGCCACTGTGCCCATCAAATACAGCCACTGTGCCATCAATTGCAGCCAGTGTGCCCATCAAATGCAGCCACTGTGCCATCAAATGCAGCCACTGTGCCCATCAAATGCAGCCACCGTGCCCATCAAATGAAGCCATTGTGCTCATCAATTGCAGTCACTGTGCTACCAAATGCGGCCACTGTGCCCATCAAATGCAGCCACTGTGCCATCAAATACAGCCACTGTGCCATCAAATACAGCCACTGTGCCCATCAAATACAGCCACTGTGCCCATCAAATACAGCCACTGTGCCATCAATTGCAGCCAGTGTGCCCATCAAATGCAGCCACTGTGCCATCAAATGCAGCCACTGTGCCCATCAAATGCAGCCACCGTGCCCATCAAATTCAGCCATTGTGCCAATCAATTTCAGCCACTGTGCCCATCAAATGCAGCCACTGTGCCATCAAATGCAGCCACTGTGCCCATCAAATGCAGCCACCGTGCCCATCAAATTCAGCCATTGTGCCAATCAATTGCAGCCACTGTGCCCATCAAATGCAGCCACTGTGCCATCAAATGCAGCCACTGTGCCATCAAATGCAGCCACTGTGCCATCAAATGCAGCCACTGTGCCCATCAAATGCAGCCACTGTGCCCAACAAATGCAGCCACTGTGCCCATCAATTGCAACCACTGTGCCCATCAAATGCTGCAAATGTGTAACCCCCCCCCCCCCCTCGCCGGCCGCTCGCTGTTCAACTGATGTTCTATCAATTTGTGCCCTCCGTTGATGGGGGAACCAAGGAATTTTCTTTCCTTCCACCCGTGGTGGAAAATAGAAAGGTGTATAACTTACTGTATGGGACACTTTAGTATAACAGCCAGATGGATAGGCCCTGTAGGTGTTTTTCCAGTTTCTTTTAACAGGTATGTTTTACACTCACAAGTGATCCTGTGCTGAAAAGACCCCTTTAGAGTGGATCTATAACCTACACATAACAGAACATTAACCATTAACTTCAAGTGGGCACTCACAAAGAGACTACTGATTCACATGAATCCACACGGCATGTGTCAGTGTCACATTATTTTCAAAGAAAGGAAATTGATGTACCACAGCAAACACTTTAAAGCTGAACTCTGTAAAACTAAAAACACCTCCCCTGTAGTGGGGCTGTCCCTGCACTGCAGAGGTTAACTACTCGTCTAGTCTAGGGGACGGTAATTGGTAAGAACAAAAAACAAAAATAATTTTTTTTTTTTCAGAATCATAGAATCAGCAAGAGCTGCACCCATATATCATTCGAATACATAGAATGATTTGAAATCATACACTATATTACAAAAAGTATTGGGACACCTGCCTTTACACGCACATGACTTTTAAAGGATATGTAAAGGTTCGTTTTAAGAAACAAACAAAAAAAAAATGTTTTACTTACCTCCTCTATGCAGCTGGTTTTGCACAGAGGGGCCCCGAATGCATTAAGGTGAGAAACCTTGAGGGTTTATTGGCATCCGAGTCTTAGTCAGTAGGGTTCAATATTGAGTTGGCCCACCCTTGCAGCTATAACAGATTATTTTCTTCTGGGAAGGCTGACCATAAGGTTTAGGAGTGTGTCTATGGAAATGTTTGACCATTCTTCCAGAAGCGCATTTGTGGGGTCAGGCACTGGTGTTGGATGAGAAGGCCTGGCTCGCAGTCTCCGCCTGGTGCGCAGGCATGTTGGAACAGGAAAGCACCATTACGAAACTGTTCCCACAAAGTTGGGAGCATGAAATTGTCCAAAATGTCTTGGTATGCTGACGCCTTAAGAGTTCCCTTCACTGGAACTAAGGGGCCAAGCCCAACCCCTGAAAAACAACCCCACACCATAATCCCAGTGCACCAAGCAAGGTCCATAAAGACATGAATGAGCGAGTTTGGGGTGGAGGAACTTGACTGGCCTGCACAGAGTCCTGACCTCAACCCAATAGAACACCTTTGGTATGAATTAGTGTGGAGACTTGGAACCAGGCCTTCTCGTCCAATATCAGTGCCTGGCCTCACAAATGCGCTTCTGGAAGAATGGTCAAACATTCCCATAGACACACTCCTAAATCTTGTGGAGAGCCTTCCCAGAAGAGTTGAAGCTGTTATAGCTGCAAAGGGTGGGCCAACTTAATATTGAACCCTACAGACTAAGACTGAGATGCCATTAAAGTTCATGAGTGTGTAAAGGCACACTGATAAAAATGATTCTGTTGGCTTGTAATTTTAACATAACATTTGTATAATTTTCAACATAAAATAAATGTTAATTAATTTACTTTGATATTTTAAGTACCTTACTTAATTTCCATTTGTTCTTAAAACACACCTTTTACATTTACAAAAATTCGAATTGAGTTACATTTACTTAAAAAAATTATCTTTTCATTTGACTGAAATTGTGAGACGCATATGTTTGCCAAACGTGCAACCGCACCCGCTTTGATGCTGTAATTTTAAAGAGTTTGAAATCTTTTTGCACAAGGCAGTTCCTATACATTTGAGGCTAATTAAGACAAAAGAGCATCACCAGTGACAATCATTTTTCCAAGTCCCTACAAAGCCATGCAATGCCATTGAAAGGTAAGAGTGAACATTGAACAAATTATCGTTCACATGCTTTTTTTTTTTTTTAACAAGAAAATCGTTCACATGCTTTAAATGTTGCTTAACATACCATCCAAAATGTTTATTTTATTTTCAGATTAATACATTTATAATAAATGGACATACGTCTGTTGTATCCACCTATTGAGACAACTCACTTGTGCGCACGCAAAGTTTGCGCTTACTGCATGCGGAAGAACGCAACCAAGATTCAGGGTGAGGGACCACCAGCTGTTAAGCTTAAAAACGATTTTGTGCCACAAAAATGAATGTTTCAGCAGGTTCGGTTTTTGGGATATTGGAATTCAAATTCAGATTATGTAACATCAAACCCCGCCCACTTTTCACCCAATGTTATTACAATTTAAAAAAAAGATAGCATTTGTTTGCACTACATCTGTGCCAATTTGTGCTGCAAAAACGAACGTATGTGCTGGTTTGGTTTTAGAGATATTGCGCATTATAGTTGATGAAACCTCTCCCACTTTGCACCACATTATTACATTTTCAAAGCCCCGCCCACTTACATTTCAAAAACAAATATACCATATTTATGTTGCATTGGCACGTAAAACAAGCATATTGGTATAGGGTACCTTTTTCATATACTGTAGCACTCTCATTTTGTATCACAAAGAATGATTATGGGACTCATTTATGCTTTTAGCCTGGGCTACCCTGAAAACCTAAAATATACCTTTGCAGTTTTTCAGAAGATCTTTTTAGAGTTAGATGTGGGGAATCTATCTTCAAAAGTTCACACTTTAACCCATTGCTGACCGGCCACCAAGATTATATTGCAGCAGGTAGGCTCCCCTGTGCAAACCGCCGTAGGTGTACAGTACATCAGTCTTTGCACAGGAGATCCGGCAGACTCGATGTCCGCCGGCGACCCGCGTTCGCGGTGTACAGAGGCAGAACAGGGAACTGCCTATGCAAAACAAGGCGATTCCCCGTTCTGCCAGATGACGTCAGAGATTTTTTGTTCCCAGTGATCGGCATAAGTGATCTCTGTCATGTCCCTGGTAGCCCATCCCCCCCTACAGGGAACACACTTAACCCCTTGATAGCTCCCTAGTGTTAACCCCTGCCCTGCCAGTGTCATTTATACATTGATCAGTGAATTTTTATAGCCCCAAAAAGTGTAATTTGGGTTCAGATTTGTCTGCCGCAATGTCCCAGTCCCGCTAAAAATTGCAGATCGCCTCCATTACCAGTAAAAACAATAAAAAATAAATAAAAGTCCCTAAATCTATCCCATAGTTTGTAGACACAATCATTTTTTTTAATATATATATATTGGCCTAAACTGATGAATACATTTGTTTTTTTTTATATATTTATATTTTGGATATATATTATAGCAGAAAGTAAAAAAAATATTTTTTTCAAAATTGTCGGTCTTTTTTTTTTTATAGCGCAAAAAATAAAAACTGCAGAGGTGATCAAATACCACTAAAAGATAGCTCTATTTGTGGGAGAAAAAAGGGCGTAAATTGTTTGGGTACAGCGTCGCACTACAATTGTCACGACGCAGTGCCGTATCGCAGAAATTGGCATTAAGTCATTAAGGGGGCTGAAGCGGTTAAAGTACAAATTACTTTCCTAAAAGGTTTTAAAAGAAAGTTAATACATTCTGTAGTCTATGTTCTTTACAGATATACTGTATATACATGTGTGTGTTTCAGTTTGATTTGTTAGCTGAGAAAGAGGCATTTTTCTTTTTTTAAACGTTTACATTAACATTTGATGCTGCTTTAATAATATTACATTTGTAACACTTTAGAAATAATAAATGTTAATTTGTTTTGAAAGCCTGTTTCATGAGACTATTCTTTTTTTAAAAAAAACATATTATTGTATTATTTTTATATAAAAACATTCAAACATATATCAAATACATTTGTAAAATAAGTTTTACCAACTTAAAAAAATTAAATAAGTTACAAGTTAATTTCACTTAAAACTAAATAACTAAGTAATAGGTCAGCACAGTGGTGTAGTGGTTAGCACTTTTGCCTAGCAGCAAAAGGGTCGCTGGTTTGAATCCCAACCACGACCCTGCCTAAAGTTTGTATGTACCTCCATAGGTTTCCTCCCACATTCCAAAGACATGCTGGTAGGGAAATTGGCCCTAGTATATGTATGTGAGTCAGGGATCTTAGATTGAAAGCTCCTGAAGGGCAGGGACTGTAAATGTACAATGTATATGTAAAGCGCTCTGTAAATTGACAGTGCTATATAAGTACTTGAAATAAATAAGTTAATGTATGTGTTCCAAACTTAAACTTTTCTAGAAACTGGAAAAATTGATTTGGCTTTACTTGAACCTATGGTCTATAAACTGGAAACATTTAGTTGGCTTTACTTAAACCTATGGTCTATAAACTGGAAAAATTTAGTTGGTTTTACTTAAAATTATAGTTCCAGACAAGTTAAGGTATGTATTTCTAACTTAAAACACGATGGTCTATAAACTTTAAAAAATTGAGTTGGCTTTACTTAAAACAACAAAGTTGAAAACATGAAAGGTCTAATGAGTCAGACAAAAATACGTTTAGTGGACATTACTTAAAAAGCTGATGCCTCAATTTTTTTGAGTAGACCCAGCACAATATTTTTTACAGTGCAGGAGTCCCAATACTTTTGGTAATATAGTGTATATGCAAAATATTGTGCACTTCCTGACAAATATATTAATCCAATACAGTGCCAATTTGTAATAAATAAATATAGAAAATATGTGCAAAATTTCAATCCATGCAAATATATAAATAAATAAATAAAAAGTGATGGTCCATATACAACAAATGGATGTCTCATGAATGTATTTAGAAAAAATAGTCAATTTCTTATATCATGAGATAGTACAATTCAAAGCCACCAATTGCTTGAGAAGTACTGGATATTCCAACACAGACTCGTTCATTCCACCATACTGAAAGTCTCTTACCGGATCAATTGGATCCCCAATTAAATAGATCAGACCAGCATGATACACTGACACTTCCAGGTGTCCTGCAGTTAACTGGATTTTGTCCAATAGATCCCGGCCAAAGGTATCCACTGGATCCAAATGCCTTATTTCCAGATCACCTTTATTTAATACAGCCTCCATATAGGAAGAGGGACAAAAGACGCAAATTGAGTAAATACTGCTAGATGCGGGTTTATCAAAAAGAAGAATGGTACTCACATTGATAAAATTTGACACACAAGATCAAAAAGCAGACACCTCGCCAACAACTGACATCGATGGGCATAATAACATCACAGGCTCTGGCCCTGCCCAATGCGTTTCGCGTCACAGCACGTCATCCCATTGCCCCTGATGACGCGCTGTGACGCAGAACGCGTATATAAAATGCACTACTTATCTATCAATAAGTGTTTTACAGTGCTAGCCCTTTCATCCAATTTCTAAATTGGTGCGTTTGTAAATTCCAAAAGCCAATATAAAGTAATAGTAGATGTAAAAAAGCACTTGTGGGTTTAACCAATCAGTTTTTGTAGAATTCTCCTTTAAGGGGGCATGACAGGGGTGTGTCCTATGCCTACATACTTTTGCTAATAGGTGATCCCAATCTCGGAAAGTTGGGGGGTATGTATATATTAAATGTTATATGTGTCTACTGTGTTTCTGTTCAGCCTGTCAGACAGCCAAGCAGCACAGTGACCTCACTTTTTCTATGGAAATAAGGGTAAAACAGTTTGGTCAGGGACCCAACTCCAATTTGCTGATTACACAAGGCTGCAGCACAGCAATCAATCAGCTGGCTCCTATTCTCTACCCTCCTGTAAGTATGGTACAGTATTAGACTGACAACACTGTACAATATAATGGAGCCATGACTGGCTTAGATTTTTCACACTACCTGCTGCTGTGCCTAGGATTACAGGAAGCTAATAAAAATTCATGTTTAGGTACTCATATCAGTTGTATTTATGCACATAGGTATGAAGAATCTCTGAAGTGTAAGCAAACAGCTAAATACACAGATGACACGTGTGTACATATTTGTGAGCTGTCTTCCCTGCCAAAATAGTTATACTTCTATTCAGCTAGTTATGTAACCCAGACACCTCTGCCAGATGCCACGGTCAAGCGTTGTCTATTTATTTTTCTTCACTGGGGTCAAAGAGATACAGCTTTGTGAAGAATGTTATTGGATAGTGAGGGAGCAGTTCACTGATGAGGTCAGTTCTGCGTTCTCTCCTCCAATCAGCAAGCTACGTTTTTTTTTTTTTTAGAACAACAGCACTGTTCAACTCAGTAAAAAATGATTGGCTGTCAATACTGCCCATCCCTTTCTGAGCCTGACCGCCAAAATGTATGGCCTTTTTCCCCCACAAATAGAGCTTTCTTTTGGTGGTATTTGATCACCTCTGCGGTTTTCAATTTTTTTGCGCTATAAACAAAGAAAAAAAATATATATTTTTTACTATGCTATAAAACATATCCTATAAAAGAATTAAAAAAATCAAATTTCTTTCTAAATTTAGGCCAATATGTGTTCTACTACATATTTTTGGTAAAAAAAAAAATCCCAATAAGCGTATGATTGGTTTGCACAAAAGTTATAGCATCTACAAACTATGATATATATACTGGAATTTTTATTTAAACTAGTAATGGTGGCAATCAGCGACTTATAGCGGGACTACAATATTGCAGCAGACAATCTAAAGCCCCATACACACGGTCGGATTATCCACGGACCAGGTCGGTCGGATCCTGTCCGTCGTACTTTGTCCGATGTTGGTGTTGCGTACACACGGTCGGACAAAGTTGTCGGAAAATCCGATCATTCTGAACGTGGTGACGTTTGTTGCCTACGACGGGACTACGTAGAGGCTAGTAGCCAATAGCTTTGGTCTTGTAATGTGATCTGAGCATGCGTAGCACTTTGTCCGTCGGACAACCGTACACACGATCAGATTTGGTGTGATCGGACCGTGTTGTTGGCAAATCTATCCAGCAGGAGATAGGACTTTGTCCGTCGGACAATCCGACATACACTGTCCGATGGTGCATACACACGGTCTGATTTTTCAACAACATTGTCCGATCGGACAGAATCCATGCAAAAATCCGACCGTGTGTATGGGGCTTTACACTAACTGACACCTTTGACATTTTGTGGGAACCAGTGACACTAGTATAGTGATCAGTGCTAAAAAATATGCACTGTCACTGTACTAATGACACTGGCTGGGAAGGGGTTAAACATCTAGGGCGATCAAAGGGTTAGTCAGTGTTTATATGTTAGGTGCTTTTACTAAGTGAAGTGATGTATTTTATTCCCTTTGCAGGGACACAAAATCCATCACTTCCCCCTGTCAGAACGAAGCTCTGCCTTGTTTACATAGGCAGGGCTTCATTCTGTGTCTCTGCCCAATGATCGACGGGTGTCAGCAGACATCCAGTGCCTGGCACCCACAGATCGGCTTCTGCTAGAGTAATCACAGCAGAAGCGGCCCGCCGGCAGTGCACGCACGTGCCCCCTAGGCAGAGATGCAGAATCCTGTATACAGTATATATGTGTTTCTGCGCAGGCGGGGCCACCCTGTAGCAGTATATCTGCTATGGGGCAGTCTGGAACTGGATGAAGTGAATATTCACACAATTTACTGTGAACATTTTTCACTCCTTAAGTGAATCAGTCAAAAAGTGTTAAAGGTTTTAATCCTTCCCTTTGCTATCCAAAAACTAAGAAAAAAAACTATAAAAACGACTGTTTTGGCTTTAGTTATACTATAATACATATGTATATATATATATATATATATATAATTATACTATAATAAATAAGTATACATATTTATACTGTATATTTTATACGTTATGTTTAGATTACACGTTAGATAGATATATAAAAATGAATACCCCTAATATTGTCCATGGGCAGCTTGGAAGTGGTATGGACCCCCCCCCCCCCCCCCCCCAATATGGCACCATGAGGGCACGATGCTTTACTAAGCTGTCTGTCAAATCTCTGTAACAACAACCTTCTGTTCTGAGAAGCGCTAAAAGAGAAATATCATTTCTGATGCAGAGAATATTATCTCTCATTCTCTCTTATCAGCAGAGTCTGATTCCCCATTAAAGGTTCGAATTCTCTCTCCTCCCTGTCCACCCCTAGTGTATAATCTACAGCCAGATAATTGGTTTATTGAAAAGATAATAGCGTAATAAATAAATCATGGTTTATCTGTATCGGTTACCTGATATCATTATCTGCTCAGGCCGGAGAAGGTCTCCCCACTTCTGGCACCAGCAAATGGACCTTGAATTATCATTTTTGGCACCTGTAACAAAAGAGGCTACTATGGGAAGCTTCGCTAAGCTCAGCATACCTGACGTGCTTTATTTTATTACTTATTTTTAGGTTGTTTTTTTTTTACAGAGCCACAAAAAATTATCATTACTAAGAAAGATAAGGTATTAAGGGATAGTTCCAAGCTGGGGCTTTAAGAAGAACCGTGGAATCTAAGAACTGTGAGATATTAGCTAGGGACCTGGAGAAGCTCCTGCTACAGAAAAGGACAGGTGTGGATGGATTCAGAGGATTAGGGGTTAAAGGGATCTCACAGCACTACTTTATACATTAGTGCAGTGATGGCAAACCTTGGCACCAAAGATGTTTTGGAACTACATTTCCCATGATTTTCATGCACTCTGTAGTGTAGTTGAGCATCATGGGAAAATGTATTTCCCAAACATCTGGGGTGCGAAGGTTCACCATCACTGCATTAGTGGTTGTCAACTTTAAAGCTAAAGGGGGCTTCAAATGCGGCCCCTGACATAACTAAAGGGCCACACATAATGTTCAATATATGTAATGCTTTAAAGGACTGTCAGAGACTGCAGACCTAATAGCGGAAATGAGGGTCAGAGAATGTGGACATGCTGCAGAAGAAAATACGAAACTGGGAACATTTGGCTATTAGAGATCAATGCTATTACCCTAATCAATGTTCTCATTACAGACTGCTGAGGTCTGAGGGCCACACATCATATGCCAAAGGGCCGCCCACAGGTTAGGCACCAGGGTTATACTCCTAATTCATGCTCTGAAATATGGTGATTGCAGCTAAGTGGATGTGGAAAGGACTTATGCCATGTACACATGAGCAAATTTTCCGTCAGAAAAAACTTGGATGGTTTTTCCGACGGAATTCTGCTCAAGCTTGGATTGCATACACACGGTCACACAAAAGTTCTCTGAACTTTTGACCATCAAGAACGCGGTGACGTACAACACTACGACGAGCCGAGAAAATTAAGTTCAATGCTTCCGAGCATGCGTCAAATTGTTTCCGAGCATGCGTAGGAATTTTGCACATCGGAAATTGTACAGACAATTGGAATTTCCGATTGTAACTTTTTCCAACCGAAAAATAGAGAACATGCTCTCAATCTTTTACTGGCTGGAATTCCGCCAGAAAAAGACAGATGGAGCATACACATGGTCGCATTTTCCGACAAAAAACTCTCAACGGAGTTTTGCTGTATTACAGATACAGCTAGGGTTGCCACCTGTCTGGGATTCACCCGGACAGTCCGGGTTTTGAATCATGCGTCCAGGTTTAAGTCCACCTGAAGCCCTGACACATTATAGAGACAGGAATGTGGCTCAGAACAGGGCCTGACAGGAGGGTGAGGGGGCACTATGTGCACCACATTACTATTCTCTTTGGAGTGCTCAAAGGTGTCCCAGGTTCTTACAATCCCATAGTGTATACTAAACAAAAAAAAAATGACTGTGCGTTGCTTTGCATTCACACAATTTCACAGTGACCATGAGATAAAACAAAGTTCAGGAATATTCCTTTATCCCATTGTTTTGCAAATCTATGTACACTACAAACTGTATGATTGAATTGGTTCTGATATCGCTGTTTTACTAACCTGACAGCTTATTATTCTAAATAGCAAACCTTTTTAGCCGCATTTAGCCAAATTTTTCGTTGTTTTTCTTTTTTACAGCTAATTTTTGCTGTTTTTTATTTTTTTTTTTTCAGGCTGGCGTTTTTTTTCTGCCTGTAAATGCTTATGCCTCCAAACTCCTCTGACAGTTTATTTTTAGAGGCTTTTAGAGGCAGTTAAAAAAAAATGTCAAACCTAACACCAGCTGTAAAAATGTCCTGTGTGCATGAGCCCTTAAATATTCTAACTACCTGCAAGAATAAGTCCTTACATTTAAAGAGCACCTGTCATTTCAGATTCATCATGGCAGCGCCTGTGAGTGGGCATCCACTCACCTGCTGCCACCACGTCTCTCACCTTGTTGTGTAACTGCCGCATCACCAAACGTCCCATTCAAGTGAATAGGACTTCGGTGAGTCAACAGTGGATTAGAGGAGGAGCCTCTGTGAGACAGAGACGACAGTTGCTCTTTGAAATTTAAAGTGAATGGAACTTCGGTGAGTCAACAGCGGATCAGAGGAGGAGCCTCTGTGGCACAGAGATGACAGTTGCTCTTTAAAATGTATGATTTAAATCAAGCCTTTTTACTAGTGGTTTAAATCATAATTTAACCGCTTGCCCCTGCACGAATCGGCGCAGCTGTACGGCGGGCACTTTAAGGGGTGTAGGGGCGCCCGTGCTCCCGCTGCGGTACTAAGGAGCCAACGCGTGTGCCTGGAGGCCGCTATGTCCGCCGGGTACATGCGATCGCTACTGACAGAGCCAGAACAAGGCTCTGTGTGTGTAAACACACAAATGTACGTTCTGACGGGGGAGAGGAGACAGATCGTGTGTTCCTAGTGTATAGGAACACCGATCAGTCTCCTCCCCCAAGTACAGTGTCGCACGACTGCGCAATTGTCAGTTAAAGTGACGAAGTGCTGTAACACAAAAAATGGCCTGGTCATTAAGGGGGCTAATCCTTCCAGGGCTGAAGTGGTTAAATCAAATCCACCCTGACTGGGTATATGTAAGGGTTGGTTTACAACCCCACTTGTCATAATAGGCTCAATTCACAAAGCTAGCATACCAGTATAAGGATCCTTATTTTTATTTTATTTTTTTAGTGACAGTTATTTTTAGTTGAGTCCAATGAGATTTGAAAATTACAGTAACAGATTGAAAATAGACCCTGGAAATCATAAAGAGCATCGTAATTACTCTTTAGAAATCTGTTGTGCAACAAATGGCTGAATTTGTAACAGATATAGGTGAGCCTGTATGAATCAGTTCCAACTTTAACAGAACTGTGGGAAGCATCTCTCCTACTAGGTGGTGGAGCTTTACAGGCATGGAAGCTATTTGAAGAAGTTGGGAGAATAATAGAACCATATCAAATATCAGTTCCAGAGGAAATTACAGACACATTTTGCTGCAGAATTGTAACAATGACATAATACAATAATTATACAAGACAACACAATCAAACAATTTACTTCAACATAGAAGAAGTCCTATTTATGCCGCGTACACACGATCGGAATTCTCATCGGAAAAGCCGTGGATGGTTCTTCCGACGGAATTCCGCTCAAGCTTGTGTTGCACACAAATTCATACCAAATTCCGACCGTCAAGAACACGGTGACGTACAACACTAAGACGAGCCGCGAAAATTAAGTTCAATGCTTCCGAGCATGCATCGAATTGTTTGCGAGCATGCATCAGGAATTTTGTGCGTCGGAATTGCCACAGATGATCGGAATTTCTGATAGAAACTTTTTCCGTCTGAAAAATTGAGAACATGCTCTCAATCTTTTGCTGGCTGAAATTCCGCCAGCAAAACACGGTCGCAATTTCCGACTAAAAGCTCACATCAGTCTTTTGCTGGCGTGTGTATGTGGCATTACCTCCCCTTTTCTGGTCACTGATACAGCAGTATTTCTTTATGAATATGTTGCAACAATAGCGACAAACAGTAAAAGTGTCACATACTGTATAAGGACTACTGAACTTGTCACACGCTGGTACTAACAATGAAAATGTTGCAGCGTTTTCATGAATTTGGTGCAAAGAAATGTGTTGCAAATGCCTTATTGACACACCATTGTAGTACCCTAGCCTTGAGTAAAGCTTTGTGAATTGAACCTACTGACATTTTTTAAAATAAAGCTGCAGCTGTTACATCTGTTAATATGCCGCAGTTTGCTAATCTGTTGGAGAAATTAGACAGCCTTATCATAAGGTCGTATTTTATGTAAGAATTGTGTTATATCGCTTTGCGTCCATTGTTTTGTTAGATTATACAAAAGTGTAGCAGATTTGCCACAGATTCGCTAACACATTGGCCTACAAATTTCCTAAAATCGTGTGAAATACAAAGAAATATATCCGTCAGACTTTTGAAGTGATCGTGTGTGGCCAAGTCCGTTAGTTTGAAAGTCCGGCGGACCTCTGCTGCAAAGTCCATCGAAAAGTCCGGTCGTGTGTACGCGGCATAACAGGTTTTCTTCTAAGATTGCCCTGTATTTGGCTCCATTCATCTTCCCATCAACTCTGGCCAGATTCCTTGTCCCTGCTGAAGAAAAGCATCCCCACAACATGATGCTGTCACCAATGTGTTTCACGCTGGGGATGGGGTGTTCAGGGTGATGTGCAGTGTTAGTGTTTTGCCACACATAGCGTTTTGCTTTTAGGCAAAAAATTTCAATTTCAACAATAGCTTTCTTCTTGCCACTCTTCCATAAAGGCCAGATTTGTGGAGTGCACGACTAATAGTTGTCCTGTGGACAGATTCTCCCACCTGAGCTGTGGATCTCTGCAGCTCCTCCAGAGTTACCATGGACCTCTTGGCTGCTTCTCTGATTAATGCTCTCCTTGCCCGGCCTGTCAGGTTAGGTGGACGGCCATGTCTTGGTAGGTTTGCAGTTGTGCCATACTCTATCCATTTTCAGATGATGGATTGAACAGTGCTCCATGAGATGTTCAAAGCTTGGGATATTTTTTTATAACCTAACCCTGCTACTTCTCCACAACTTTATCCCTGACCTGTCTGGTTTGTTTCTTGGCCTTCATGATGCTGTTTGTTCACGAAGGTTCTCTAAAAAATCTCAGAAGGCTTCACAGAACAGCTGTATTTATACTGAGATTACATTTCACACAGGTGGACTCTATTTTCTAATTAGGTGACTTCTGAAGGCAACTGAATACTAATGCACACCGCACTTTTCAGATATTTATTTGAAAAAATTTGGAAAACCATTTATCATCTTCCTTCCACTTCACAATTATGTGCCACTTTGTGATGGTCTATCACAAAAAAAAAAAGATTACGCTTTTGGTTGTAACATGAAAAAATATGGAATATTTCAAGGGGTATGAATACTTTTTCATGGCATTGTATATACTTTACTTAAAGCAGTGTATATAGTATCGGCTCTTGTTTGTACTTATAGTTTATAGTATGCCTTATGTTGATGATAAAAGGCATCCCTCTCTCACCCTTCTAAACCTTGGGATGGAAGCGGGCCATTCACATACAGAATTTACCCATAATTTACCCGCGATGTCGGCCGCCGAGGCCAACATGTCCCTCGGCTCTCGGGTCCCAGCGCCACCATCCTCACTAAGGGAAAGTTTCCTACTGCGCATGCGCGAGTCGCGCAGCGCTTTGTGAATGGGACGCGCTGTGTTAGGAAACACACAGTTCCCAGAACACAGCGCGCCCCATTACCCAGAAGACAATGCAGAGGAGGAGAGAAGACCGAAGATCACCGCGGAGTAGGAAGGAGGCAGATTAGGAAGACTGCCTAGCAACAGGGATTTCTGGTAAGGTAAAAAAAAAAATTTTTTTTCAAATGTTTATTTTTTTATTTTTTAAAGAATATTATTGCTGTTTTTTTTTTTTTAGGGTGGCCCTCCACTTTAAGGATAGTCCGCAAGGCTGTGTCAGGACACTTGGAAGATAAAAGTGTTTTCATGTTTGGCTCGCAGGATTCCAAGCTCCACGACTACTTCTACCATATCAGACTTAGCACTGAGGGAGGGCGACAGATGCATTGTCACCTGATGGGCTAGTGACAGATAATTGTGGGAAACACATCAAAGAGGCCTCTGAAATGATATCTAAGCTCTGACCAAGAGAGAAGACATTTGTGTCTATCTGGACTGTTAGTGGTTGTCAGTCTGGCCACTTACAAATTATTTTGTCCTTCACCTCTCTACAACATAAGTGCAAAATGACAAGTACTTTCCATTTTAAAAGGGATTTATCATATCTCCAAGTACTCAAACCAAATCATTTTAATGTCAACCAGAAAACAAGCTTTAACCTGTTAAAGTGGAAAGTACTTTTTTTTTTTTTTTTTTACAAATGTTTTTCATTACAGTCATTTTTGACTTCTGCATTTTTTTGGTATTGTTATTATATGCTGGACTATTGAACACCTCCACTTACAGTATGTTTCAGAGATGAGGAGAAGGTGAGGGGTTCTGAAAGCGAACTTGACAAGGCTTGAGATTTCAATACAGCAGAAACATTATCTTGTCAGCTCAAACACTAAGTTAGGAGGACACTCTGAGCCTCGTACACATGATCGGATTTTCCGACGGGAAATGCGTGATGACAGGCTGTTGGCGGAAAATCTGACCGTTTGTACGACGGGAAATGCGTGATGACAGGCTGTTGGCGGAAAATCTGACCGTTTGTACTCTCCATCGGACAATTGTTGGATAGCAGGTTTAATATTTTCCACGGACTCGGGTTTTCCGAGCGTGTGTACACAAGTCCGTCGGACAAAAGTCCAAAGTACAAACACGCATGCTCGGAAGCAAGGACGAGCCAGAAGCGGTCGGTCTTGTAAACTAGCGTTCATAATGGAGAATTAACATTCGTGACGTGGCAAATTATGAATGTCAATTTTACATTGTATTTTTTTAAATGTAACTGCCTACTCCCAAACTGTCATTTGAAGTAAAACACATAGCCAAGTATTATTCTACACCATTTTTTTTATTGTGCATTAAAAAAAGAAAACAAATACAATTAGACATGCTATCTGCCAATAGAACTTAACCAAAAAGTGCATTCTATGCATCCAAAAATATAGAAAATATCAAATCAAATCAAATCAAATCATTATTATTCAACCGAAAAAATTAAATAAACGCCTCATGCATGTGTCCTGCTTCTTAATATAGGGGGTCAACAATGGCAATAGTTGGTGAAAGCAGGGGTCCGTCATCCCGAGATAATTCCAAAAATCATCTGGATTATTCTCCTGGAGCTCCCGCAGCAAAGGCATATGACATAATTGGTCACGATTAATAAAGCAACCAATTTTTGGTCCAGAACTCCTCCTCTTGGACTGGACTTGGGTCAAAGCAATAACTCCAAGGCCAATAATAAATAACACATTATCTCCTCCGATTCTGCAACATGTCTGGTTGATGAACGGCCGTTCATAAAAGAACTGAAAAGCACGAATTGAAAAGTGTGAACTGAAAAGCGCTAAATGAAAAGCGTAAAATGAAAAGCATGAATCAACACTCATCAAACTTCTACTAACACGAAATCAGCAGAAGGAGCCCAAAGGGAGGCGCTAAAAAGCTGAAAAATCACATAGTACGTCAGTACGTTCGTGTTTGTTGGCCGACAATTCCTTGCCGTTTGTATGCAAGACAAAATCCAGGCACATGCCTTTGGACAAAAGTCAGAGGTTTTGTCTGTGGAAAATCTGATCGTGTGTACAAAGCTTTAGAGCTCAATAGATATTCTTGTACACTTGCAGCATGTTTAAAAGAAGAGCATGAGGAAATTTGCATGTATTTACTTTTTTAATTAAAGACAGCTTCTTAAATCTACATTACGAATGAAATCCTGGAGAATACATACACTATATTGTCAAAAGTATTGTGACACTGGCCTTTACACACACCTGAACTTTAATGGCATCCCAGTCTTAGTCCATAGGGTTCATAATTGAGTTGGCACACCTTTTGCAGTTATAACATCTGCAACTCGTATGAGAAGGCTGTCCAAAATGTTTAAGAGTGTGTCTATGGGAATGTTTGACCATTTTTCCAGAAGCGCATTTCTGAGGTTAGGCACTGATGTTGGACGTGAAGGCCTCTTGCAGTCTCAGCTCTAATTCATCCCAAAAGTGTTCTATCAGGTTGAGGTCAGGACTCTAGGCAGTACTTGTCCATTCAAGTTCCTTCACCCCAAACTCGCTCATCCATGTCTTTATGGACCTTGCTTTGTGCACTGGTGCGTAGTCATGTTGGAACAGGACGGGGCCATCCCCAAACTGTTCCCACAAAGTTGGGAGCAAAAAATTGTCCAAAATGTCTTGGTGTGCTGACGCCTTAAGAGTTCCTTTCACTGGAACTAAGGGCCAAGCCCAACCCCTGAAAAATAACCCCACACCTTAATCACCCCCTCCACCAAATGATTTGGACCAGTGCACAAAGCAAGGTCTAAAAGATATGGATGAGCGAGTTTGGGGTGGAGGAACTTGAATGGGCAAGTACCACACACCCGACCCATCCTGACCCGATAGAACACTTTTGGATGAATTAGAGCGGAGACTGCGGGCCAGGCCTTCACCTCCAACATCAGTGCCTAACCTCACAAATGCTCTTCTGGAAGAATGGTAAAACATTCCCATAGACACACTCCTAAACCTTGCGGACAGAATTCCTAGAAGAGTTGAAGCTGTTATAGCTAAAAAGGGTGGACCAACTCAATAACGAACCATACAGACTAAGACTGGGATGCCATTAAGTTCATGTGCATGTAAAGGCAGGAGTCCCAATACTTTAGACAATATAGTGTATATGTGCATTCTCCAGCACCCCAGGGTGCTCTGTTATGAAATCTTCACGAAATTTGCTATTCATCACGGAAGCTGCCAATCATATCCAAGAATCATTAGTGAGTTGCAGGAGGAATGACTGTGAGAACCAGCTTTTGACTTTCCTTCTTGAGGAACAAAGGAGGACGTGTGAAGAACCCTGCAGGCACCTAATAGAGCTGTAGTATAATTCTTTATGACAATGTTCCTCTTTATTTTGAGGAAAGGTGCAATTTTAAGTCCATCGGTCAAAGCCTCTACCTGGCCCTGTACCTTGTACAATGTATGTCCATTCAACTTACACTTATTTATGGGGCTGCCACAGAGTTGACCGTTTAAACCCGAAGGTTCATGAACTTCACTTCTTTCCAACTGCACTTCTTGACATCTGTGTTGGAAAATGTTACATAAACATCCAAATGGATACATTCTTTTGCCTATGGCATCATTTCTGCTTGTACAGATAAGTGACTACTCTTTATATATCCTAAGGCCAACATTGTCAAGAGGACACATTCCCCTGCTCCATAAAAGGAGAAAAGTTCCTAGGGCATTCATCGAAAGCCTTTGATGGGGCTTTTGAACCCAGGGAAGGTCCACAGGCTATTTTTTTAAAGTTCCATCTTAGGTACATAGATTCTGACATTGTTTTTCTATGCCTCTTCCTGAGGCTTATTTAAGGCCTGACACACGGTTAGGAAAGTTTTTATTACTGTAATAATAATTCAGCTCCTTAGGTCAACACGCTCCCTAAATAGGGTCTACATTTTTTATCCAGGGTGACCTGTCAAAAATATTCATCCAAACAATTAAGATTACATGGTTTTATTATAAGGGATAATATCACAAATTAAAAAATGTAGTTGATCACTTGGTTATAGAGCATTTAGTTTGTTTATTTACTTATTTAAACAACAAACTACCTTCTGTAGCATTAGGCTACTGAAAATTGGCATATTTTGTTTGGCACGGAAGTTTTGGTACCAATCTTTTTGGCACAAACAACTTTTATTACATTATAATACAAGTATCACACTAAAAACTGACTTAGTATACCCAAAAGGTATACTAAGTCAGGGAACTAAAGACAGCACGCAGTACAGTTAATCTCTGGCTGGATAAAAATGTACATATTGAAGGGACCATAATGTAGATATCAAACCAAACTTACTCACAATTTTACTCAGATATCTGCTCTCCTTTCTAGAGTGTCCATCAAAGCTGATGCTGCCCATCCCCTGGCCTAATGTCAACACTATGCTGCTGGCGTAGCCTCACCTGATCTTACATGACAGTGCAGAGGTTGTATTCAGAACCATGCCAGAACATAGTATGCAGGGGTATCCTTAAAGTGTTACTAAACCCAGGACCCTGCATTTACTATATCTGGTCTCCCACAGTGCATAGAACATGGAAATGCAATTATTTTAGTAAATATAAACTGCTAAATACCTTTTCTCAAATGCAAGTTCATAGCAGTCTTGTGACTTCTATCAGTGTCTGGCCAAGCACTAGTTAAAGCTTGTAAAGTGTATGTAAACTGTAGCAATGAACTTCATCCTATTTGCTCCCCTTTAATCTGGTAATTATATTATTGAATCTGTTTTTATTACATCTGTTTGATAAGTGCAAAACATACCTTTTGATCCTATCAGAAATGTAGGGAGCTTCTAACTTCCTATAATGAGCTAACAACATGGTGCTTGTGCTGCTCTGAAATCCCAAGAAGTGCTATTAGCTCTGCAGAGTTTACATAAGTGAACTACAGAACACCTCCACCCTCATGTTATAAAGATGAGGGAAGGGGGTTTTCTGTATTCTAAGTACACTTCCTGTCCTAGGGTGGCAATGCTGCTCTTTCATTGATACGGCACGTACATTGTCAACCTTCTAGACAAGAAGTTTGGCACAGAGTCACCCCTTGTCTCTGTCCTTACCCACCTCTGAGCACCATCACTCATCTCTGCCCCCTACCCACCTCTGAGCACCATCACTCATCTCTGCCCCCTACCCACCTCCGAGCACCATCACTCATCTCTGCCCCCTACCCACCTCCGAGCACCATCAATCATCTCTGCCCCCTACCCACCTCTGAGCACCATCACTCATCTCTGCCCCCTACCCACCTCCCAGTGCTGCTCACTTTATAGAATACAAAACCAAGTATTATTTTGGGGTGCTAAGTGTTTTGTATGGAATTTCTTATCTAGACCAAGAAAAGCAATACAATGGATCCAATGCAGCCAGAAACAATACCCCCCCCCCCCCCCCAGGAACAAAATACCCACCCCAACAAAAATAGATCTACCAACAGTAACAATAGATCCTCCAGCAACCAGCACCAATAGATTCCCCAGCAGTCAACAACAATAACCCCCCCCCCCAACAGTGGATCCCCTCAGCAACATAAGACTCCCCCACAACCTTAGATTCCCCCTTAGCAACATAAGACCCCCCCCCTCCACAACCTTAGATTCCCCCTTAGCAACATAAGACACTCCCCCCCCCACACACACAACAGTAGATGCCCCCCAAGCAACACTACATCCCCCCCGGTGACAATGGATCTCTCAGTAGACCTTCACACCACAGCACCCCTTTGCCAATACATAGATTCAGTGCTGGAGATACTGGGACTGCGTACCACCACATTCCCGCTGAAAAAAGTCCTGCTTATACGTAATTCATCTGTTTATTTAGCTGTTTGCTTGGAGCTCAGCTCTAACCAATAAGAAGAAAAATTGCAATGGTGTTTCTTTAAGGACATTATAAAAAAGCCAGTAACGTTAGCTGTAGAAAGCTGTAGCTGTAGCGTGAGTTTTTCTGCGTTTTTGTAGTAGTGTTTTTTGGCGTTTTTTAGCTGTAGCGTTTGTTAGCTTTTTTAAGCAAAACTATACTCCCATAAAAGTTTATGGCCCAAAAAAGCTGATTAATGCTGACTAGCCACGCAGTCAGACTCTGTTCACATCTCCGTGTTCTGAATCGCGGGCGGAATTTGCCCACGATTCGCAATTGCGGCAAATCATGGCAGGCCTGTGCGTTTCTGGAGCGTTGCCCATCAATTTCAATAGCACCCCGAATGCGGTGCAATTTTCTTGTGAATCTTTGGGCAACAATTGCGGTAAAAACTTGCAAACAGAATCATGGCACGCCTGTCACCTAAAAGAAGTACATGAGCTTCTGGCGTCCCGTGATTCTATTTGCATGTTTTTACCGCGATTTTAGTCCCCATACGCCTAGATGTGTACAGAGCCTTACAGCTAAAAAAACTCCTCTCAAAACCCATTAGTTCTGGGTGTTTTTCCCAGCTAGAAAACGCCCCAGCCAAAAACTGCTGTTAACAGCCTATGTCTGCATGGACACATGGGATAACATGCTGGGGAGTTTATTGACTGCAGAAAAAAACGTCTGAAGCCAAAAACAGCTGCTGTAAAAACATCCAGTGTGCATGAGGCCTTAAAGGGTAAGTTCACCTTTACAGAATAATCTGAACTTACACAGGACCCCCTCCCCACCCCTCCCCCCTCAGTCCCGCTGACCTGGACTGTGGCAATCCCATTCTGAGCCCCCGGTATAGCCGTATCAGGGCTCCGGGGCTTAGAAATCCCTGCAGCTGAATCTCCAAAATGTACCCCATCAGGAGGGATGTTTCGAAGCATTCAAATTGGTTGGCGCTATCACATAGGCGACGCCGACCAATCAAAACCTGCGTAGCCCGCCCTGTCAGCAGGGAAGAAGACGCATTAATGCCAAGGGGTATTCTAAGCCCGGGACCCCTGACGCAGCTATACCGAGGCTCAGAATGGGAGATTTCTGCACAACAGGTCAGCGGGACTGGGGGAGGGGGTGAGGAGGGGGTCCTGTGTAAGTTCACCTTACAGATTTTTCTGTAAAGGTGAACTTATACTTTAAGCTTATGGGTAAAACTAAATGTCTCATTAAAATGAACAGACTAGTTCATAAAAACAGGCATCACAAAACACCTACAAGACAGCCCTCAGCTCGTGCCACCCTACCATCCTGCAATCCAAAGGGGCACTAAAGCTACCAACAGTGCCATGCCCACACAAATGATGTAGGAGGATTTATTGACCACTGAAGCTGGCTTTCCACCACAATGCTGTGCATAAAAAAATTTTCACAGCAGGAGCTAAAATACTTTATTGTTATACTTACCATGCGTTGTAGCACATTATGACTTGTAGTAGCACCTTGCACTGTGTTTAAATGCAGCATGTTCTACTGTTACCCAGTGCACACCAACGCAGCACATTGACGTGAATTGGGCATGTTGGAAACAATGGATTTGACTTGTCATTGCATTGGGCCTGCACTAAGTAATGCAGCCCAAGGCATGTAGTATGAATGGGCCCGTAAGGTACCAGCAGACATCTTGTGAAACCTTCCCCTCTGGAACATTATCAATTCCAGCCTCAATGACAGGTTCACATCAACAATCAGTCTATTCAATGAACTCCATTTAGTCAACTTCTGATTTTACAGCTTACACTTGTTCTGCAATCATTTAGAAAGCAGTGCAACTATACACCAAAGCAAAAAATAGAACAAGCTTGACTGATGCCAGTTTTCATAAAACAAAATTAACACATTTTTGCTATTCCTTCCACATAGGTAATAAACTGCTTACCTACTCGTAGCTCTTGTCCAAATACTGTCCTCTCTCCGAGTGCTGAGCAGTTCCATCGGGAGTAGCGGAACTGATACTGGCATTCATTGATCCCCATCTGTGCCCCTTCTCCAATAACTATAATAGCATCCGGGCGGCTCTCGCAGATGGCTCTTTGCCGAGGCGCCAACCCTGGAATCTTGTTGCAGATGATGTTTGCTCCCAAAGCCACCACGGATGACAAAGCTCTAGAAATAAATAAAAAGATATAACGAAAACAAAGGCAAATTCTGGCCAAAAGGCATATAAACATGAAATAAAAAAAATGTACATGATTATAAAAGTCACAAAAAATCTTTTAATTCGTATTTTCAAGTTGTATCTTTTTTTTATCCTATGCTATGTTTGAACTTGGACTATGTTCGAGTTCATGACTAGTTTGTTTAAGTTATAAATATTAGAGGAAATCTATAAATTAAAAAAAATATATATATTATATTATAATCTAAAATAAAAAAATGTAAAATGTTGCAAAATCTCTTTGCATGATATTTGGACAATTTTTTTAAAGATATGTTTTCGTATTATTTAAGTCTTTCTATCTATCTATCTATCTATCTATCTATCTATCTATCTATCTATCTATCTATCTATCTATCTATCTATCTATATAAAAATAATAATAATAACATAATATTTAAAAAAAAAAAACATTAAAAGAAATATTAAGGGGCCCCTGTCTCTATAACCTCTATCTGAAATGCAGTTCTTTTAGTAATACAAAATCCAAATTGTTTTCAGAGCTATTCTATAGAGAGTCTCAAACAGTATATACATTAATATTATCCAAATGTATTGAACCTATTATTTTTCTAACTGCACAAATGACTGTGTAGTCAGCTCATATTCACTTTCCTTACCAAGAACCATAACAAGAACCATAACATAAAAAAGTGGCATCCTCTGCATTACTTTATCTTAACCCATCCCAGCCAATGCTTGCCAGGCAACTTTTAGCAAACTTAAGAATCCTGAGATACCCTCTTTCATAGTTGTGAATATTTGAAAATGATTAGAAGGGACATGTTAATGATATCAAGACAAAAATATGAATCCTTCCAAAAGAGTAGGTGGCATGGACAAGGGGGACATCTGGGACACTTGGCAGCTTTGCTCTTTGATACATTTCTGTATGTTCAGAGCCTCGGGCCTCCTGCATGTTTCTGAAGAGTACATTTAAACTGGTGAGGACCTTGATGACAACTACCAAAGGACATGAAGGGAAAGCGATAAGGTAAAAAGTCATACTTACAAACTTACTTAATTTGCCTAGACATATTACAAGAGTGAATGTGTTTCAAAAGGACAGTTATTTTTTAAAATGCACCTCTTATTAATTTTAATCTTTTAAGATGAAAAACCATCACTTAAAGCGGAGTTCCACCCAAAAGTGGAAGCTCCGCTTATTTGCTTCCTCCCCCCTCTGGTGCCACACTTGACACCTTTCAGGGGGGAGGAGGGAACAGGGACCTGTTTTTGACAGGTCCCCGTCCCCACTTTCGGGAGACAGCACTGTGGCGCCGTCCCCTCCTCCTTTCTCCACTGCTGGGCCAATTAGAAAGCGCAGCGCGCTTTGCGCATACCCAGTAGGGAACCGGCCATGGAACGGAGAGGCTTCACTTAGTGGAGATGGCGGTGGCAGCACCCGACAGCCGATCCGACAATCGGCTGGGGTGCCGATATCGCAGGCTCCCTGAACAGGTAAGTGTCCATAAATTAAGAGTCAGCATCTAAAGTATTTGTAACTGCTGACTTTTAATTTTTTTTTTTCCCCAGGCGGAACTCCTCTTTAAGAACAGGTATTGCAAGATACACATCATTTCCTTTATTGACCAAAAAACTCCCAGTTGTCTTTTGTTAAATTAAAATGGATTTAAACCCTCACATATACCCAGTGAAGTGAACAGCCTCAGATGGTACACAGAGATGAAACAAATCTCCCTACATAAGTTTTACAGGTAAATCTGCTGTCTTCAGCATGCTATATTCTTTAGAAAGTGCAAATTGTGTAAAAAAAAAATTCTCTCCCTGTTCAGCGCTGAGAGTGAAGTCTTGGCATACACTGTGTGACAGATGATTGGAGTAAAGGCACACACCCCCTCTCCACGTAGGCAGAGGAAGGAAGGAATGTGCAGAACTGTGCTGTGAATAGACCGGCTCTATGCTAATCTATTTATAGCACCCACCCTGACACAATTTTCAGGCTGTTTTTTTATCAGTTGTCGGATAACTTGTCAGAATTTATCATCCTGATAACATAAGAACGGAGCAGCACAAAGACACAGGACTTAGGGCTTTGGAGAGAGATAAGAAAACACTGCAGATATATGTGCCCCTCTCAAATTTCATGAATCAGGTTTACATCCACTTTAATGAATCCCTCCCATTGTTATAACCTTTATAGCACTAATGCAAAATATTAACTGGAAGGACCCCCTGAGATAACACAGGAAGTGTGCACAGGACACAGGACAGCTTTAAATCCATAACACACTATCAATAGGTATTTTGTTGCAATTATTGAACAGGTATAACAACACTTTTAATGGTATTGTACATTTAACAGATCCAAAGGGAACAAATTGTTGTTATGGTTTACATACTATATACTTTACGCATACACTTTAATCCCTTCTAACAATCCTCCTTCTATCTAGTGACAGTTCTGCGGTGACCATTAAGGGAACTGTTATTGGATTGGGGACTGTCAACTAGCAATGCTTAGCTCGAAAGGCTGGGAAGCCCTCTTTGGTAGGACATTTAATTAAAAATTTTTTTAAAAAGCAACAGGTTAATTGTAAGTCCTACTCAAACTTGCCACATGATCCTTGCAGTTGGAGGAACAAGGGCACCATAAAGAATTTGTTACAAATTGTACAAAGACATGCAGCACTAGCCCACACCAACCAACAGGATTTCACTTTAGTGGAGTCAGATTTAGCTTCCTGCACTAATCGTTCTTCGACCAGTCCAAGCCTTTAGCCACTTTTTAAGCCCCCTTCAGTTCTGACCTGGAAATTGCTGTCAGTTAAATATTTTAGGTCATTAGTCTCTTTGCACTGGGGATAAAGGTTCCAGTGCTCTGTCTCTACGGCATCTTCAGATTTTTGTTAAGCAGACGAGGTGTGGGGGCAGCCATTTTGTTATAAGTACTAAAGTTTTCTGTCTGGTGCTGAAGAAACAAGCAATATTTGCAGTGGAAGATAATGCTGTGACAACATAGTCTGAGAAGAAGCTTAATCCCCCATGTCCTTAAAAGCCACCTACACTGTCTTTTGTCAAGTTACAGGGGTATCAAACTGCTACATATTTAAAAGTCAGCAAGGGCCTAATTTACCACAAATGTCTCATAGTAAAACAACAAAGAAACATATGACCTCAAAATTACACAGAAACTGAAAATAAGTAGCATGGTCATAACAGCTGTACATAGTTACATAGTTGAGGTTGAAAGAAGACACAAGTCCATCAAGTCCAACCTATGTGTGTGATTATATGTCAGTATTACATTATATATCCCTGTATGTTGTGGTCATTCAGGTGCTTATCTAATAGTTCTTTGAAACTATCAATGCCCCCGCTGAGACCACCGCCTGTGGAAGGGAATTCAGTTGCTCTCACAGTTAATAACTCACTAAGGCCCCTTTCACACCTAAGCGTTTTTCATGCGGTGCAGCGCTAAAAATAGCGCCTGTTCACCGCAGGAAAAAATCCTGCCCCTTTAACTCCAGTGTAAAAGCCGGCGGGCTTTCACACTGGAGCGGTGCGCTAGCAGGATGACAAAAAAAGTCCTGCTAGCAGCATCTTTGGAGCGGGATACACCGCTCCTATACCGCTCCTTCCCATTGAATAGAATGGGACACCGCGGTGAAACCGCGGATAATACCGCCGCAAAGCGCCGCTACGGCGGCGCTCTGCGGGGGGTGTTTAACCCCTTTTCGGCCGCTCGCGGGGGTTAAAACCGCACCGCGAGCGGCCGAATACCGCGGTTAAAACGACGGTAAAGCAGCGCTAAATATAGCGCTGCTTTACCGTCACCGCGGCTCCCCGCCCCAGTGTGAAAGGGGCCTAAGTAATTTTAATGTTAAACTTATTTTCTTCTAATTTTAATGAGTGGCCATGTGTCTTGTTAAACCCCCTTCCGCCAAAAAGTATTATCCTGATTTTGGGATACATATCTGCAAGAAACTGTCATTGCATTCTAGGCAGAGAAATTGATTAGCCATAAGGATTTCATTTGGTTTTACTTGTGAGTTTAATACAGTGCAAAGTGTGATGGTGGCAGTCACAAATCCCACCACTGCCATTGCAAATCCCAGTCTCAAATCCCACTGCTGCCAAATGTGACAGTTGCACTCCCTGTCTCACCCTGAGCAGAGATTTTGCAGCTTGTGGAACAGCAATCTAAGCACCACTGGGGTGGGTAACTCTGCAGGGAATCCTTTACACACCAAACCATAGCTTCCACCATGTCTAATATAGGGTTGTTTGGTATCTAACTGATCAGTGATCATTCATTTATAATACCTTCAGGGAGACACTTGTTATAAATGTAATTTTATCATAACTGAGATTATGGATTATGTGTAGGGTTTGAGAGCTGGGGATGTATGAAAAAAGCTGTTTCAGCTTAAGTATAACCAGACTTCAAATGTGTAATGCTTTTAAATGGTTTTACAATGGAAAATTATGATCAGAATGCATTGAGGTGGAGATCTACCTGAACAACATGAAAGAGATCAAAAATTACTGGGTGCAGCACCTTTTTTTAAAAGAAATTAACTAGCAAGGCCTAACTAAATAGTACGGAAAATTTACAAGAATTTAATAAAACAAATTATTATTATTATTATATTATTATACACGATTTATATAGCGACAACAGTTTATGCAGAGTTTTACAATATATAGGGGGGACAGCACAATTACAGTACAGTTCAATACAAAAGGTACAGGAGGGCCCTGCTCGTAGAGCTTACATTCTAAAGGGAGGGGGTGTTGGGGTAATAGTCACAGAGAATGCTTTGATGGAGGTGGCTCTGGGACATTTGTTAGGTGGGTGTGGGAAAGGAAATGTCACTGTAAAAATAAGTGATTAGCTTACCTTAAAAGTAGACAGTGTCAGTCAGTAGGTCAGTGAACATTGTGTGGACGGTGTCAGTAGGGCATTGGATGGTGTCAGTAGGGCAGTAGATGGTGCCAGTAGAGCAGTGGATGGTGTCAGTAGGGCAGTGGATGGTGTCAGTAGGGCAGTGGACAGTGTCAGCAGGGAAGAGACTAGTGTTAGTAGGCCAATGGAGGGTGTCAGTAGTTTTTTATTTTTATTATTTTATTTTTAAGGGAAGGCCTTGCATATTTCAGCAGAAAAATGCTAAACAACATACTGCATCTATGACTACAGCACGGCTTCGTAGTAGTCCAGTTGCTTAACTAGCCTGCCTGCAGTCCAGACCTTTCACCAATTGAAAATATTTAGTGCATCTTGAGACAAAAAAAAAACGACAAAGAAAACCCAGGAATTTTGAGCAGTTAGAATCCTATATCAGGCAAGAATGGAACAACATTCATCTCCTAAAACCCCAGCAACTGGTCTCTTCTTTCTTAGTTTAAACATTTAATGTTTTTTATTTTCTATTATGAATAAATTATGAATTCATGAGATTTGCAAATAGGCTACCAATGATTAGGCCCTCGCTAGTGTGAGACGCCTAAAGGCAGCGAGTGTTTATAGTTTTTGGCTTTTCAGTTTAACAGAGAAGCAGTCAGGCATATTTAGGTTCTGTCTGCTTAACAGAGAGCAGTGATTGATTAGAGAGGTCTGCTCAGTGAGCTTTGGGTGCGGTTCATGCTGTCTTGATGTTTTGCTCTGATCCAATAGCAAGAAGGCATAATGGAGAGTGTTAGGAAACCCTGACAGATGAGAGCATGGGTGTAGCCCTGGCCAGTGGCGGCTGGTGGTCAAAATTTTAGGGGGGGCGCAAAACAGACCTTGCCCCCTCACTCGCACATACACACCCCCCCCCCCCCCCCCCCCCCCAGGCAGGCTCTTGCATTACCTAGTAGATGGCAGATCTACAGGAAATTGCACAGACTGTATTGTGTATGGTCTGGTGAAAAAGGGGATTGGACAGAGTATGGTCAGCTTTAGGACAATACCAAGAAATAAGCTGCTTTCATATAGGAAAGAGGAGGGATAGCCAAGATATACACAACCAGCAGGAAGGGGTGTGCAGGGATGGATGGATAGACAGGTAGGTGAGTAGGTGGATGGATGGGGTGGGTGGATGGAGTGAGTGGATGGGGTGGATGGAATGAGTGGGTGGATGGATGGATGGGGTGGATGGATGCGGTGGATGGGGTGGGTGGGTGGATGCGGTGGATGGATGGGGTGAGTGGATGGATGGATGGGTGGGTGGATGCGGTGGATGGAGTGGATGGGGTGGGTGGGTAGATGGATGGATGGATGGGGTGGGTGGATGCGGTGGATGGATGGATGGGGTGGGTGGATGCGGTGGATGGATGGGTGGATGGAGTGAGTGGATGGATGGATGGGGTGGGTGGATGCGGTGGATGGATGGATGGGGTGGGTGGATGCGGTGGATGGATGCGGTGGATGGAGTGAGTGGATGGATGGATGGGGTGGGTGGATGCGGTGGATGGGGTGAGTGGATGGATGGATGGGGTGGGTGGATGCGGTGGATGGGGTGGGTGGATGCGGTGGATGGATGGATGGGGTGGATGGATGGGGTGGTTGGATGGAGTGAGTGGATGGATGGGTGGATGGATGGGGTGGGTGGATGCGGTGGATGGATGGATGGGGTGGATGGATGGGGTGGTTCAGGTGGATGGAGTGAGTGGATGGATGGGTGGATGGATGGGGTGGGTGGATGCGGTGGATGGATGGATGGGATGGGTGGATGGATGGGTGGGATGGATGGATGGATGGATGGGGTGGATGGGGTGGATGGATGGATGAATGGATGGGTGAATGGGTGGATGGGATGGATGGAGATATTTAATGATCAGGGGATGGTGGATCTGCCTGTCAGTGTTCTGATCCAGCACAGATCAGTGTAGAGTGAAGGACTTGTCTTCCCCTCTAGCTGTCATCTCCTGCCCTCCCAGCACAATGTCACCATCCAGTATGATCAGACCCTCCTGCCAGGGAGAAGCTCTGGTCTCTGCTATCAGACTGGATGTAAATACAGCTGGATGAGAGGAGAGGAGAGGAGAGGACAGCCTGAACAACATAACATCTAGCATTATCCACTCGTGCCAGGCTGCCCCTCCCCCCACCTGACACACATTACAGTAGCAGCCCAGATGAACTGTCTCCGGAGTCCGGAATGTGCCTCTCAAGTCTCAAGCCTTCAGTGCACTCCCCTCCTCCCCCCCTGCTGCAGGTCTGAGAGCACCTAAAACGTTTCCTAATATCTTACCTGTCCCGTTCACCAGCCGATTCTTCTGCTCCTGTTCAGACGTGCAGTCAGGATGAGTGATTCGTAAAACCGGAAGTGATTGGCTGGTCCGATAAAAGCACCGCCCTACATCCTATGGACCAGCCAATCACTATCCACCATCAGGACATACAATGCAGAAGAATGCCCCAATGAGCGTCTTGTGGCACTCTGCATAGCGCCACAAGGCATAAAAAAAACCCGCAAATGAAGCGTTTTGCCAGCAATCGCGGGATTTCATTGGCATGACGCTCCCATAGTGCACTGTGACCGGCGCCCGCCCCGAACACAGTGCACTTAAAGGAACCTTTTTTTGAAAAATTTTTTTTTTTTTTTTTTTTTTTAAAGGGACATTTTTTTTTTTTTTTTAATTTTTTTTTTTTTGTGACTGGCATTAGGGGGGGGGGGGGGCGGCGCCCATGCGCCCCCTATGGACGGGCCGCCTCCAATTAGAAGGGGATGTGCCCCAAGGAATGCTGGGTGCCTGTATTTAAGCCTGAGGATCACATGGGCTCGGGGGTTCCAGTCCAGCCCACCTCTGAGTGAGGAGCGAGGTTCAGGTGGGAGGAGACAGCTGCCTCTCCCCGGTGTGGAAGGCCATGCAGCCTCAGATTGCAGATCTGAGGGCCCGGAGCCTGCAAGCTACAACCAAGGGTTCCTGTGCAAGCTGACTGAGGGAGATAGTCTATGGATCTGGTCGTGTTTCACTGGTATAGAGGGTCGCTTGGAAGTTGGAAAGGAGGCTACCAGCTGTCTCTGGACATTTTGTGGGTACAGACCCTGAAGGGATCCTTGAGACTGTGTGTGTTGCTGAAATCTCCCTCTGGTCGTAGAAGTCAGTAAACTGGGTGTGTGAGCTAAAGGAGACACTGGATAGTGTCTTGAAGACTTGCGACTAATGACAAAGTCCACTGAGTCTTTTCTGCTATAGAGGGACTTATTAATCCATACAGACCCTGTATGGTTCAGCAGATCATCTGCTTCCACAGTTTTAGAGAGAGAGAGTTGCCCTCACCTGTGCATAGTTCATCTGGAGTATCCTACTAATTCCCTTCTATCTATGTTCTAATATCATAATTGGTACTGATGTGAAAAATTGTGAAATGGTGAAAAATGGTGCCCCGTGATTGGTGTCAGTAGAAACAATAGTACCCCATTATTGGTATTAGTGGGAGGAATTGGGCCCCATTGTTGGTGGCAGTGGGATGATTAGTGCCTTGTATCAGTGAGAGGCATACTGCCCTAAGGGATGGATTAAGGCTAGCAAAGGGCTGCAGTTTTCAGACCACTGATATACTGTATAGGATAACGACAAATGAACTGTACAGATGACATTTCAAAAGGAAGATGCAATTCAGGCTGCTACACAATAACAAACTAATCTTCTCCATGCGCCTGGCCCCATATCTACATTATTTTACATTTTTTTAGAGGCACATGATTAGAGCCCGAGGCTCTTATTGACTTCAAAAAGGTTGGGACAGGGGCTCAGAGCACTGCGCCCGGAGCCCACCCACTTATGTGACAGTAGCGAATTAAAGTTTGCTATTGTCTTCCTGCTTCTCCTTCTGGCCAATCAGGAAGTGGCCGGAAGGAGAAGCGACTATTCGGTCTCCAGAACGTCCTCTGGTCGGGCTCGGTGTCCCTCCATCACCTGGCCCGAGCTGGCTTCTTCTATCTGGGCACTTCTTACCCAGCCCTTCCTCCGGGGAACCAAGCTCAGCAATGTCCCCATCCCCCAGCAACCGGACAGACACTAAGATGACACTGCTCGGGAAGCAGGAGAACGATGACCCCATGGTCTACCCCGAGCTACTGTGCTTTCTACCTTCTAACCTGGTATGTACTGGGGCTGGGGGATCAGGTTTTTCAGGTGGATCCGAGCGGGCCACCCATTGACTTCTATGGGCAGGCGGATGTAAGCAAAGATGTGTCCACTGACACCTGCCTGCCATCCGATCTGACAAGATTTGCTCGAAACAGATGGGTGGCGATACGTTCGCCATCCGTCCAGCAGATCTGATGGGATCGGATGAAAACGGACAGGATCTCCCCATAGAGGACAGCGGGGCTCTGACAGGTTCGTCCCTGCACAGTGAGCAAAGACGGACCTGTCATCTGCCTGCTCAGCGAGGATCAAATGGATCGATCCTCTGCTGAGGTAGCAGAGTCCATCCAATGGATCCTCTCCATTTGAACCTAGCCTTAAACAACAGCATTTTCATGGTAGATATCACATATCATAACAAACCCCAACCCTGTAAGATAAGGGGCCACATCCTGAAAAGGAGGAGGGGACCTCAACAACCACAGGGGAAGGGACCTTTAAATGTGCCAACAAATAAGGAAGAATAGAAACTTCTATAGTAAAAAAACATAATTTTATTGTATCACATTAAAAAGATGAAGTGCCATCAAAAGTATAATCATATTGTATAAAACCAATACAGTGTTAGACAGTCAGTCTTAGATATTATAAGCGTATGGAATCAACGCATTTCGCTGTTAAGAGCTTCTTCGGGATTCACGCTTAACGATGGACACCTCATATATCAGACTGTTGCTGACTTTCAGGGAGACCTGGGCATTGTTACTCTAGATCCTATCTTGTTTATCCATAGAAAGACCTGTGATCCTAGAAATTAAACTTGGACTTCCCAGATATCAAGTAAAGGTAGTATAAATGTCACAAAAATATGAATCTTAGCTTGCCTGATTATCCCAGCATTGGATTCAGAGGGGTGTATATCGCCACAATATAAGTCAACTCCACACCTTCTACATTATTCTTAATGCATCCACCAAACACCACCGTTTGTCTCACCAACGACATATCACTGGAGGCGCATTGTATCATAAGAAGGATGATTAAATAACTTGAGAAATTAGATAACATGATAGGTGAAAGTATCAATGGATAGGGGGTTTATAGTCCCATAAACCTTCCTCTTCATGTAATAGTATACAAGAAGAGTAGACATAGGGTCCACTACACTCCCATTGGCATGTGCCACAGGTGTCACCTGGGGTTCTGGGGGAAACTGGGGAGCGAGCATAAATAGAAAGGCAGAAGAAGAAGACTGAGAAGGGGAGAATGAAGTCAGGTTTTCCTGCACAGAACTGCAGGGAAACTAGCCTTGAGACCCAAGACTGGGTTGTTAGAGGGGGTGGCAAGCTGTCCTAGATCTCCTGTCTGCTCCATTGATTTTCAAGTTACCTACATTGCTCGTCAGAATAGCTTAAAACAACTTTATTGATCAAACAGAAATGAGGACACTCCATCCATTCCTAATGCGTTTCAACTCCTGCTGGAGCTTAATACCCTCTATGCTTAAGCCCCAGCAGGGGGCAAAATGCATCAGAGAAAAGTGTGGGTGGAGTGTTCTCATTTCTGCTGAAGCAATAAGGTTGTTTTTAAGCTTTTTGGACTAGCCATGTGTAGCTTCACATTTGTACTATGCATGTTTTGTTTTTTTTTGACAATTTACAAAGCCAGAGAGTCCATGTGAAAAGTGAAGGATATATAGTGTTCACTCGGGGGGTTCCACAGGTTTTGGGTGCTTCTTGCTGTTTTATTTTAATTTTTTTATCTTTAAGTGCTCCAAAAATATATTTGAATATATCTTCCTATTAGCCATAGTACAAGCCATAATTCTCATCTCTGTGCTCTAGAACAGGGGTCTCCAAACTTTCTAAACAAAGGGCCAATCTACTGCCGTTCATACTCTAGGGGGGCTGGGTGTCCAGTAGAAATTGACCCAACATCAGTGGGAGTAAAATAAATTACATAGTGCTTGTAGTCAGTAGGAGAAATAGTGCCCCATTATTGGTATTACTTGGAGGAATAGTACCTAATTGTTTATATCAGTGGGAGGAATAGTGCTCCATCACTGGTGTCAATAGATGGAAAAATGTCCCATTGTCCCGTTGTCAGTGAGAGGAATGGTTCCATACTGTTGGTGTCAGTGAGTGGAATGGTGCCCCCTTCATGGTGTCAGTGAGAGGAATAGTGCCCCAAGGGCCAGATAAAGACAAGCAAAGGGCCGCATTTGGCCCACAGGCCACAGTTTGGAGGCTACTGCTCTAGAAGTTAGATCACTAATGAAATAAGAAAAGCCACTCCAGGTGAATGAGTCTCTGGTTGATTTCCCCACACACTAGTCAGGTGCTAGCCCAGCTCGCATGCTGTGTAACATAAGAAAATGATTCCGGACGGCTGCACTTCCAAAAATCTGGTAATGACTAAGTGCTAAAATTTGCGCGAAGCGCTTCTACCTCTTTGTCCCCTGCTCCATCTGTCAACCACTTGTCATATGAAGCTTCAATAAAAGGATTTTTGGAAGTGAATCATTTCCTTAAGTTAGATCACTACTTTTCCTTACCATCTGCACAGAGCTAGAGCTCAAACTCCTTGCACCAAGAATTTCAACTTTACTGACATATTTTTATTGGCTGCTTTTCCTTAGGTCTTCCAGGGACTAATAGACCTAAGGACAAATTAGACTGATCATGTGTTATACAGGCCCTGCCACTTAACACCTATTTTCATCAAACAGTCTAGCCTTGCTTTAAGTATTTACAAAAGAGAAGCAGGCTAGTATCTGCTAAAATCTTTTTTTTTTTTGTTGCTTAGGGTTGATCTGGAGAGGTTTTTTTTCTTCTTAAAAACAGTTCCACTTCTAACATTTACGTGCAGCACACTTGAACTGGGATAAAAAAAATTGTATAGGACACTTAACGATTGTCATTTAGTAATTGCTAAAGAAAGGGGGGGATGCGCTACGTGCAAAACACAGCTGCACTTCAGGACAATCCTCACGTGTACCTGAATGGTCGGGAATTTCCACAGACGAGGGAAAAAAAAAAGCTTTAGACATTAAAAACACATGGTTAAAGAGGATTGTGTGATTGACTGCAGGAATTATACTGTAAAAACAGCGATGCCTATTAAAATGACTCATCTATGACAAGCGAATTCAGTGCCGCAACCACGAAGGTATACAACGAGGTCGCAGACAATGCAACATAAGATTAACGCGGAGTACCTCTGCTCTTAGCTCTTGACTGATGAGAATGGATGACCCTGTTGTAACAGCTAAAACGAAAACCCTCTGAATGTCTAGGATAAAATTCAATGGCTTATTGAAGCTATGTTATTTAAAGAGACCTTGTTACTAGACCAATTATCTCAACAAAAATTCTTGCCATATGATTAGATGTGCGTTTATAGTATTTTATGCTATTCATACAGAATCTCACAAAAGTGAGTACATCCTTCACATTTTTGTAAATATTTTATTATAGCTTTTCATGTGACAACACTGAAGAAATTACACTTTGCTACAATGTAAAGTAGTGAGTGTACAGCTTGAATAACAGTGTAAATTTGCTGTCCCCTCAAAATAACTCAACACACAGCCATTCATGTCTAAACTGCTGGCAACAAAAGTGAGTACACCCCTAAGTGAAAATGTCCAAATTGGGCCCAATTCGCCAGTGTCATGTGACTCGTTAGTGTTACAAGGTCTCAGATGTGAATGTTGAGCAGGTGTGTTAAATTTTGTGTTATCGCTCTCACTCTCTCATACTGCCTTCCTGCCAATACTTGATGTCCCGCAGTGATCCGTAGAAGTGGGCGGGGCCTTGTATGAGATGTCAGTGCCGCTGTTTGGAATGTAGAGAGTGATAGTTGAGGATCCGTCCCCTCAAAGTCCCGGACAACGGGTAGTCGTTCCACCATTGGATGCCGGTGATGGCAGGAATTTCTTTTGAGAGAAGCGAATGATGTCCAGCTAGCATTATGCAAATGGTGACCCAGAGAAAGAGAAAACATATATAAGAAGTATTTACCTATATTTACCAGGCTCCATACAGATCGTAACTGATAAGGAAATACTTAGGGAGATTGTTTTCAGAATCCTAGAATCTGGATCACCCCTGGCTATTCTTATGCTGTTACCTTACAGCGGTAAGGTAAGGAGCCACTGCACCTTTAGGTGGACTTGCACTGAAGAAAAGGATCACCCAAGTCACATCCTCACTTATGCTAGTTGAAATCCAGCACTCTAAACACCAGCACCTTCTTTCAACATACTATTCACTGTGAATTTTTTTGGCACTTGCACTTTATTACATTTAGATTTATATTTTTTTTGGTGCACGCACTATATTGAAGGGATTTTTTATCTATTTCACATGGAATACGTATCACTCATTTATTATTTAGCATTGTATATTCATTATACATTGTCTTTTTTTGTATGTATTTAATGATTATTTCCACATGAATATGACCTAGTACATATAACACTTCATATTTAATACTGTAGCGCTTTCATTTTGGAGCGAAGCGCCATCTATTGATTTTTTTATTATATTTTTGTTGGGTGGTGTTTGACCCGGTCAGTGCTTGCTGTAACCAAACACCTTATTTATTTAGTTAAGGTAGCACAGGAATACCTATTGTATCTATCCACTGTCACTCAAGTGACTCTCTATAGTATTGCCTCTCACTCCTTCGACCAACAGCTACATGTAATTTTATCAAAAGAAGAAAAAAACATGCTAATTTGTATTTTATGTAGAAATAGTCCCTTAAAGCAGCAACTCTTCTGCGAGATATACACAGTTCAAATCATATAATATAAATTGAGTTGCACTACCACGATATTATTAAATGGTGTACAAGATTGAATCATCAAAATAACAGCAAAGTAGTAAAAAAATAAAGTCCTCAAGTGCTGAAGTAGAAAGAATTTGATTGGATATCATCGTCACCCGCCACGAATAACAAAGGATACTCTTGTGATATCACCACCACCAAGTGCAAAAATGCTTGCTTACCAGCTATTGTTGACCTCGTTGGTCAATCACGCTTTGACTTAATACCCAGCTATGGCATTTACACGCCTATGGATTCTCCTAGGTGCCTACATCAATCCTCCTGGCAGCGGTGTCATGAAGGCATCCCAGAACACAAAAAGAGCTCCACATAGTGGAAACATTTTACCACTTTATTTTAAAACTATTAAAGGTTGCACTTACATCATATCAATATTAAAAACGCCTTAAAAAGTAAATGCCGGCCTGCACATATTCAACACCCGTCCTTCCTGGATTCCGTCACCGTGATCGTAGAATCCCGGAAGGACTAATGTTGCGTATGTGCCAGCCGGGGCTTCCATTGTGACAAAAATTTACAACTTCGAAAAACTTGCCATGCCTCTTAGTAAATACCTTGGACTGTTTTCTTTCCAAAAAGGGGTAATTTTGGGGGGTATTTGTACTGTTTTGGCATGTTAGGACCTCAAGAAATGAGATGGCCATCAGTACATCAGGATTGATCAATTTTCAAATTAATGTACATACCATAATTTGTAGACACTATAACACAGAATAAATAATATACACTAATTTGGGTTATTTTTAACAAAAAATTGTAGCAGAATAAATTTTGGCCTAAATTATTTGCAAAAATTTATAACAGGAATTAAGAAAAAAAAAATATATATATTTTTTTTTAAATGTTTGGTATTTTTACATTTATATAGCAAAACATAAAAAAAACCCATTGGTGATTAATTACCCCCAAAAGAAAGCTTTACTTAGAACAGCGCTGAATAGCAAAAAAATAGCCTGGTCAATAAGGGGGTAAAACCTTCCGGTGGTTAACACACATGCTTTTCCTGTGCTTCTAGCTGCAATTTTTAGGCCGGTGACAAGGTCTTCTAAAATAGTCATAGCAATGTAGACCACATTATACAGAGACTCCGTCTGTGGTTGTGGATATGCGTAGATCTTCAGCAGTGAATTGCTCATCCAGGCTAGACATCAAGCTTGCAAGGAAGTGCCAGCTGTAGGATTCTACTGTTTACAAACAATTTTGCGTGACTCACTAAAATCTAATGGCGTCATTCACTTATGATAAGAATTTTCTGAATGTCAAAGTGGTTGCGTCATTTAAATTCTCCATAAACCCAGAGTACAATCTGATGAATATGTTTGTAACCATTACCCTAGTATTTGATGTGACCTCCGCTAATTGGCAATACTTCCTGATTGTATACAGTATATACAATCATTAATATGTCAGATAATCCCTAACACGTTCATGTCATTTCAAATTTAAATTTTCTTTTTTTAACAAAATGTGTCTGTCCTAAGTCTGTCCTCATTAACATAAAATTTAAGAAGCCTAGCCTCCAAAGCCAGCCATGCATGGATCAAAATTTGTCTGGTTCAACAATGATGGGCCAGAATTCGATCCATCTACTTCCAGGTTGATTGTACCCAAATCGATCCATCGATCGACTTGGGTACAACCATCATGTCGGATTTTTGCCATGCAATTTCTGCTATAGCGCAAACAGTAATCATTGTGTTCTGCCGGGCGGGAAAGCCCTCCTGACAGACCTCTATAGCGCTGCAGGAGGCATTCTCCCATCCACACTGAGCGATTTTCTTGCCTTTCACCCGTTGTGGATGAAAAAAAAAGAATCATCTATGGACTGCTTAAACCCTTTACTAGGACAGAGGGTTCAGTGTTCAGTGACAGTTCAGTGACAGTGTTCAAATCTAGTTACAACTGATAATGAAAATCTGTCTACACAGTACAGACAAGGTTTATTATAGCAAACACAACAGTCCAGCTCCCTAAACAAAGTGAACCGTGTAGGATTTTTCCTTGCTGGAGGGTCCAGAATAGAACATCTAACAAAGATATGTAAGCTGCATTTTGTCAATATTTTTTAAGTTATTCTATGTGAATGGGAACATGTAACAAATATAAAGTGTTATCCCAATTTTGCTGCAAAAGTGGAAATTATTATTATTATTACTATTATACAGGATTTATATAGTGCCAACAGTTTACGTAGCACTTTACAATATAAAGGGGGACAGTATGTTTACAATACAGTTCAATATAGATGGAATGGAGTTTACAATCTGGTTCTTATTTCTGTATTTACTGTAATTTTCAGTCACCCTTTTTGGGTGTCCTGTGCCCTAACCCTCTCTACCTGAGTTGTCCCTAATAAACTGTTGGACGTCCTAAAGTGGCTCAAAAATAGTACTCAATTTTTTCCACCCCACAAAGGGTCAAGGATCCTGAGGTTGCCGCCTGGAGGTTCACTTGCCTCCTAAGGGGGGCGCTACATGCACCGATCAGCCATAACATTATGCCATAACAGGTAAAGTGAATAACATAGATTATCTCGTTACAATAGCGCATTAAAGTGGGTGGGATATATTAGGCAGCAAGTGAACATGTTACTCCTGAAGTTGATGTGTTTAAGCCCACGTTCACACTGAGGGCTGGTTTAAAATCGTGCAAGTTCAGCTGAGCTTGCATGATTTCAAACCGGCATTTCAGTCCGACTTTGGTGGGAGATACGACAGACATCTGTGCGAGTTCATGCACAGATGTCTATTAAAACCGCTCCCAAAATCACCAAAAGTAGTGCAGGAACTATTTTTGGGAATCAGTGCAGCGCCGCAACGACAGCATCGCACCGATTCAGACGGTGCTGTTGCCAGCAATAGGCTCTGATTTGACATGTGATTGCTGTTGCCAGCAATAGGCTCTGATTTGACATGCGATTTGACATGTCAAATCGCATGTCTGTAAATGTGGGCTTAAGCAGAAAAAAATAGGAAAGTGAAAGGATTTGAGTGACTTGGATAAGGGACAAATTGTAATGGCTAGTCAGAGCAACTCCAAAACTGCAACTACTGTTCTCAGTCTGTAGTGGCCAGGACCTACTAAAAGTGGTCCTAGGAAAGAAAACCAGCTAACCGGTGACAGAGTCATAGGCAGCCAAGGTCCACTGATGCACACGTGGCTTGAAGGCTGGTCCGTGTAGTCCGATCTAATAGAAGAGCTACTGTATCACAAATTGCTGAAAAAGGTAATGCTGGTTCCGATAGAAAGGTGTCAGAACACAGAGTACATCGCAGTTTGTTGTGTATGGGGTTGCATAGCTGCAGACCAGTCAGGGTGCCCATGCTGACCCGTGTCCACAGCCAAAAGTACCTACAATGGGCATGTGAGTATCAGAACTGGACCAAAGAGCAATGAAAGAAAGTAGCCCGGTCTGATGAATTCAAGAATGGTTTGAGGAATACAATAAGTTTGAGGTGTTGACTTGGCCTCCAAATTCTCCAGATCTCAATCCATTTGAGCATCCATGGGATGTGCTGTAAAAACTAGTCCAATCCATGCAGGCCCCACCTTGCAACTTACAAGAGTTAAAGTACCTGCTACTGACGACGTGGTGCCAGATAGCACAGCATACTTTCAGAGATCTAGGAGACCATGCCTTGACGAGTTATGGTGGGTGGTTATAATGCAGGGAGGCAGGTGAGGCATGAATATAAAAAAAAAAAATACCAAAAAACCAACCGAGCTTCGGGGGTAGTAGTTCAGCGACCTGGGGTCACAGAGACCCCAAATTGTGGGGGTAGGTAGCTGAAGCCCACTGGTCAAAATCCTGCCACCTTTAGTTACAGAGATACGGAGCTTCTTGTGCAGCCTGTCAGAAGCTACATACAGAGCACCCAGTTTAAATACAAGCTGGCACACTCTGTTTGCAGCAGACTGAGAGGATGAGCTCACAATGCCTCTCCTCACTTCTTGTCAGAGGCACTGAGCTCAATGGACAGCTTGGAGTCTTGGACCAATGGTAAAGCACTATTGGAACAAGTTGTCCAATAAAAATATTGCAGTGGAGGCACGCCTCTCACTGCAATGTCATAGAAGGGATATGTGTCTAAAAGACACATACTCCCTTCCAGCCCAGCCCTCTTAACTAGAAGGATAAAACATTGGTTTATGGGTATAATATTTACCCATAATCCCATGTTTTTCTCACACAGTTAAGAGGGAGAATGAGAATCTGCTGCCTGCTGAAAAGGTATATATTATATTATTATGCTTTATGTTATAAGATAATAATTTATTATTTATCTATTTACTGTGAAATTACTGGTTTGAAGTTATAACTTCAAACTTCAGTAATTTGTCCGTTAAGCCACCTGCTTGAGTACAGTTTTAAAATACAGTAAATTACCTTAAAAACAATATATAATAATTATTTGTATATTACTTACTTATGGTAATTCACCCTTTGCCACCCAGGCCAATTCTGACACTTCTCTCCTACATCATCATTTTTTTGCTAGAAAATTACTCAGAACCCCCAAACATTATAGATATTTTTTAGCAGACACCCTAGGGAATAAAATGGGGGTCGTTGCAACTTTTTATGTTACGCGGTATTTGAGCAGCAATTTTTCAAACGCGTTTTTTTGGGAAAAAAAACTGTTATATGAAAAATAACACTAAAGTTAGCCTGATTTTTTTTGTATAATGTGAAATATGATGTTACGCCAAGTAAATAGATACCTAACATGTCACGCTTTAAAATTGTTCACGCTCGTGGAATGGCACCAAACTTCGATACTTAAAAATCTCCATAGGCTACGCTTTAACATTTTTCACAGGTTACATGTTTAGAGTTACAGAGGAGGTCTAGTGCTAGAATTATTGCTCTCGCTCTAACGATCGCAGCATATGTAACCTGTGTCTATCTGGCTCTGATACTAGCCAGTGCCTCGCCAGCCACTGACCTCACCGCGCGTCCCTGCTATAATGGTATGGCTGATCGGTGTATATAAAAAAGGGAATTGTTTATGATGCACCGGGGTTATCAAACTAAATGAGATTCAGTTAGGATTTACATCTTCTCAAAGGAAAATCTACATATATAGTACATATCTAAATATGCTCTACAGCCAGATAAAAGGCTGAGTGGCAGAAATCTAAAAATGTAGAGTCATGTCAGAAATTATTCACTAGAAATACACTGAGGAGTCATCACAGAGAACTGAATAGTCACTAATCACCCCCACATAATATCTGTATAATGCATTTCATGGGGACAAAGAGTCTGAACATTCTGTATTCCAGTTCCTGCTACTGATCCAGACATCTTGCATCATTGTTATCAGTTGCTGAAAACCAATTTATTGTAGTATTTTATGCAATATTGACATAGCTTGAGCACATTTCATAAATAACAATACAGACTGCAATCTTCAGACACTCATTACTTTTAAGTGACTAATCACCATCATATAAACAGCCAGGGTGGTAAAAGGTATAAAGGCTCCAATTGACTTTTTGTATTTGGTCCCTTCAGATCTGTTACATATAACATTGAAAGCATATTGCTATATCTATTCAATAAATGCAAACAAATACCTATTGATCCTGCCAGAAATCTAAGCTGATAACTTCCTTTTATCAGTTACATTGTTCTCATCTCTCTCTGTGGACTACTATGTTATGGCGATGAGGAGAAGAGTGGTGTTCTGTAGTTCTGTCTTAAGTTGACTATGCGGTTCCTCAATAGATACAGTACAGTACGTGGGGATTGTCACTCTAGGATAGGAAGCAGCGGTGGCCGGTCTGTAAGGGACGACACCACCCTAATCTCCATGCGCCGCCTCCTAATCTCCATGCGTGGGGCCGTCTCATAGGTTTCTATGAGTTTTTTTTTTAAGCACATGATTAGAGCCTGAGGCTCTAGTTGGCTTCAAAAAGGTTGGGCTCTGCGCCCCCAAAAACACCCACTTGTGACATTAGCGAATCAATATTCATTATTGTCTTCAGGCTTCTCCTCCTAGCCAATCAGGACAGGAGGCAGATCTTAAGACCAGATTAGCCGGAAGGAGAAGCCAGAGAAGCTGGATGGGGATGGGGTAAGTGGCGCGGGGGGTTGTTTGCCGCCCCCCCCCCCCCCCCCCCCAAAAAAAATGGAACTCCAGCTGCCACTGACAGAGGAAGTGTGTTACTGGCAGCTTTACCAGGTGAAAAAAAAGGGCAAAAAAAAACCTAAAGCCGCCACTACCCTAAGGACTATATATTATTATATAGCATTTTTGTTCTGGGCTTTAAATACAACTTAAATTAGAGCTATGGCCTCTCATTAAAAATATGTGCTGTAGCACTTGCTTATAAGTGCATCTGTGCTTACAGTTTTCTCTTAGGCTACATTCTCACCAGTAATTTAGACTGGTACAAATGGTAGCGTCAGCAATCTTCTGATTCCTGCTGTGGCTCTGAGCGGCCAGGTGCGGCTGCCGACCCGTTCACTATGATGACAGGTTTAGAGGTACACAGGAGGTCTGGAGCTAGAATTATTGTTCTCATACTAACATTCGCAGCAATACTTCACATGTGTGGTGTGATTGCCGTTTACAGATGCACGTGGGACAGATGCGCATGGGACAGATGCGCGTGGGACAGATGCACGTGTTCATCTTTGTGCGTGAGCACGGGGGGATGGGGGCACTTTTAAAAAAGTTTTAATATTTATTTATTTATTTTAACACTGTACTTTACGGCATGACGCTGGTGGGTTGTCCTGCGGCGGTCTTTTTATGGGCGTCCCTCCTCATGTCCTCGGCACTCGAGGCTGCCAATTCACTGGACCCACGATCTATTCTGATCGGGCTAGGTTCACCTCCCCACAAGGTAACAATTCCAACCTCACCACCCTCTGATCTTTCCTCTCACTCACCCCACTCTGTCCCTTCCCAATTTCTATTAGGATTGCTCCCCCTCCCCCTCTCAGTTTCCCCCAACCCCCCCCCAGCACTTTCTATCCTCCACACCATTTTTGTCATTTGTTTAACGGGTGGTTGATCTTGCCTCCCACCCCTCTTCTTCACTTGTTTTCACTTCCCCACCTCCCCACACTCACCTTCATTGTTTTAGGGTTAACCATCTTCACTCTTCTACAGTTCAGCCTCGTTTTCCTTGGTTCATTGAGTTGCTGCCCAATCCCGCACGTTCACCCACCACGGCTCCCTGTTGGGGACATGCTCCGATGCCTTAGGGGGTCCGGCCCCCATGCCACTGCTACATCCAACCACAGTAAGTAGCCAATCTGGCTTTTGGAGGTTACTGTATCACAGTTTGCCCCCAACCAGCATTTTATTTTTACATGTACCCAACAATTGGACTTATTATAGTCTCATTTCAGAAATCATTCGCTCCTGATGAGTGGCTAATAAGCCACGAAACGCGTAGAGCTACCGGATGTCTCCCCTTTAAAGATTTCACTTACCTCATTCATACTTCGCTTCTAGATGGAATACCCAACCAAACCCCCCCCCCCCTCAGGTTTTTTAAGGCCATAGGCCCCGCAGGCAACCAATTTCATCATGTTTTTACATCAATTTTTGTGGTGAATCAGGAAACTTATTTTTATGGATACATTATGGAATAGTCATGCCGTATGTGATTATCATGTTTCTTTCAAATACGATGGATTATCAGCATTGTATAAATGTCCAAAGTGTATCATCATGCAATATATGTATTTTACTATGTACCTGGATACCGTTATGATATTTATGTATCTGTTTTCAATCAATAAATATATAAAGTCCCACAATTCCCCTTCTCAACCCCCTCTTTTCATTGAACACTGTACTTTCATTTTTTTTTTTTATTAACTTTTTTGCTATCACAAGGCATGAACAACATCCCTTGTGATAACATGGGCCATGACAGGTCCTCTTTATGGAGAGATCTGGGGTTTATTAGACCCCCATATCTCTTCTCTGCCCTCCAAAGCATCAGATCAAACCATGATCATTTGATCAGATGCTTTCACAAGCCAGTAATGACTTGTTTACATGAGATGGAAACCGGAAGGGCCGAAATCCTTGTCGCTTCCAGTTTCTGATGTCACATAGTGGGAGGAACATCATCAGTTCCACTCACTGTGTCTCAGGAACTGGATGCTGCCTGGCTTATACTTACTGAGCTACCCAATGAGACAGGAGAGCCTAATAAAGGTGGAAGTGGTGGCAGGATGGGGGGGACTCCCTTCTGCTGCTTGTAAAAATAATCCAGCGGTCTTCTTACAATAAAGAAAATCGCTGGCTGACAAATACGATACCGGGATCATGACTGCAGCTACAGTATAACCACTTCAACCTTGGGCTGTTTATAAATGGCCTAAGGGATGAAAAGTGGTTCAAGAAATTGTGTATTTTTAATTTTGCGCATTAACACACCAACTCCTCCTTGAACAATATTATTTCCAAAAAAATGTTTGCATTGGTAAGTGTCCCCCTTGGCAGTGCCCAGCTGCCAATGTCCTTATTTAACAAAAAAGCTTGCAAATTGGCCTTGAAAGGCCAGAAAAAAAAAACAAGATTTGTCTCCCATAGACTTCAACAGGGTTTGGGTGTTTTATTTGGGGCTTGCCCCAGATTTTTTCAATTGTTTGGCGCACATTCAGTGAACAAAAAATGTATACGTCCTAAACATTATAAATCAAGAAAGAAAGAAAGTAAATACTAAAATTTTCTACATTTCCAATCAAGTTAATCCAAAATAAGTTAGCACTTGATTTAATATTGACTAACTGACGCACAGCACCCAAAGATCATGCAACTACATTGCCTACATTGTACTTCACCGAAATGGTCTTGCTTGGTTTTTCAAATCTGAACTCCGTTAGATACAACTGAACAAAAAAAGTTTTAGCTGGTCATTGGTTTCCATGGTGTCACATGAGGCTTCCACAACTATCCAACTGTTTACTTGTCTGGGAAAAATATAACTCTTGAGTCAACATGTCTTTTTTCCTCTATCTATGGACGATGGAGGCACAAATTGGTGCCAATAACGAAATAACAACGTTATTCAACACATACAGACAATAACTCTCCTGGGGGGGTAAATAAAAACGATGTCAGCCAACGGCGCCCCACTAAAAGTACAAAGCTATACTATAGTAATTTTTTATGTCATTACTGAAACAACATTATGTTTAAAGCTGAAATCCAGGCAGATAAAAAATACAAATGAATGCAGCTATGCAATCATTAAAGCGGTTGTGCACACACTTCATTTAGTAAATCTCTTTGCCTTCCAAATCAGGCAAAGAGTACTAAATGGCGTGTTTTGTTTTTTTTCACTTACCTTGTAATTTCTGCTCTGTCTCTTCGGGGGTGGGCGGGGTCTGTGCGGGGATCCTCGTCATGCCGCACTGTCTCCTGGGATCTGGTGTCATTGATCCCAGGAGTCAGTGCGGACATCCGCCGAAATCTCGCGAGATCTACGGGCCTCCTGCCGAAATCTTGCGAGATCTACGGGCCTCCTGCCGAAATCTCGCAAGATTTCGGTGGATGTGGCCGAAATCTCGCGAGATTTCGTTGGATGTGGCCGAAATCTCGCGAGATTTCGGCGAACGTGAGGCATGCTGGTTCCCATAACGAAAGGGAACAAGGAAGTAAATGCTTGTGGGTTTCAAATGCCCACAAGAAAAATGACATTGCTGCTGGTATATATTTTAAAAGTTCAGAATTTTAAGAATTACGGACACGGACAACGGACGGACACCAAAAATGTGAGTGCATTGAAATAATAAAAATTATTTTAACATTACAAGAAAAAATAAAATAAAAAATAGTGTGTGCAGAACCGCTTTAAGACATTTTTAAATGTATTTTGTAAGGGCAAGCAGTGTAGGTACCTAAATGTGACCAGCTTCTTGCAGTCTCTGTGCAAAACATGCTAATAGGAGGAGAGAGCAAAGTGACAGAGAGAGGAGCCTGTCATCTGCTTCCTTTCACTGTCCAATCACAGGCTGGGGGCAGGAGGAACTGGGCTGAATGATGCTGCCCATCAGATTTGACAGCAGAAAATAAGTAAATCTTTGGATTGAAGCAGAATATTGCAGAGAAAAACAGTTTAAGTGTCTTTTCTTTTATTCGCTTTCTTTATGTTTATCTTGCTATTTTTGGCTGGAGTTGACAGAGAAATTCAGAATTTTAAGGATACATTCACCTTTTGTAACAGGTTACATTTTACACCCCCTTTCAGGGTGTAACATGCAACATGTTATGAATACGGTAGACCGGACTCTGCACTTCCCCGATTTGACAGCTAACGGGGATCTTCCCCACACAACCCGCTGGAGTGCTAGGAACAATGATAACTGATAACATTTAGCAGAGACAAAGAGCCAGGAAGCCAGCTCACAAGATTTCTGCCAATACAGGAAAATACCTGTGGAACAAATTCAATAAGAGCCCAAGGACTGCGCACTTGAAAACTGCATCCACTTTACTGATAATCTTTAAACCGCCATATACAGCAACAGTAGACACCGTGGGAGCAAGAAAACACAAGTCAACACATTTCGTACTGCTAGCACTTATTCAAGTCATGAACATTTAGGTTCTTCAGAATGTTCTATACTTTTTATATTGGGAGGCACAAATCTAGCCCATGCTTTGAGAGCCTAACGGGCATAGACTACACAACATCCACAAACAAAGTCACCTATATAAAGTACTGTATATCTAAACCCAAGCACAAAAATATGCAGCTTTCCTGTCCTTTGCCCTTTATTTACACTTGGTGATCCTGCCAGTAACATACTTCTTGTCCTGGGGTGACCACGCTCACTCACCATACTGTATCTATGCATTGTCATTCTAGGACAAGAAGTATATAAAAACTACAGAACCTATCCCCGTTTTCCCGAGTTCCATAAAATATCATATATACTCGAGTATAAGCCAAGTTTTTCAGCACATTATTTTGTGCTGAAAGTGCCCCCCTCGGCTTATACTCGAGTCAAGCACTTTTCTGCAGCAGAGAATGACATCTTCCCACGCAACTTTGGGGCCCCATATCTCTGGGCCACTTTTTGCTAGGAACCCCAAATTTGGTGTGCAAACCCAGTGGAAGCAACACTACAACATATCCAATGTGGGGTTCCTAGCACCAAGTGACCCCGAGATACAGGGCCCCAAAGTCGGTCAACTGTGTCCATCTGCAGCAATGTCATTTCGGGACCCTATGGGCCCAGAGACCCCAAATCTTTGTCTGCAGCTAGGGGGCATCTAGGAACCATTAACTACCAAGTTTGAAGTTCATGGGACCTATGGCTGCAAATGGGCACAGTGAGGCATGCAAACGGGCACAGTGAGGCTGCAAATGGGCATTGTCGACCCTCTTTTCCACTTACAGTAGCTGCGCATTTCTCACCCTAGGCTTATACTCGAGTCAATAAGTTTTCCCATTTTTTTGTGGTAAAATTAGGTGCCTCGGCTTATATTCGGGTCGGCTTATACTTGAGTATATACGGTAAGAGCTGAATAGACAGGGCTTATAACACTGCAGAATGCGCAGGTAGTTATCAGCTCACTTTATTTTTAGCAGGTATTTTTTTCACATATAAAGCAGATATAACAAAACACTTCCAATGATATATTTAACAGACAAAAATTAAGCAAATAAGAGAAGTTTATTGTTACTATTGGTAAAACGGTGCTGTAGAGATGAACAAGATCCTGTCATTTGGAAATCACCTCTAATGCAAACACCTAGTCAGGTGCAAAGTGAAGCCAAATGCAAACACCTAGTCAACCACTCTATACCCCCTGGACAGTAAGGAAAGCCTAAAATCCTGTCAGCCAGCAAAACAATGCTGCTGCCTTGACTCTCAAGAGCCTACCCATGTGCTTTATGTAGGGAAAAGGTTCTTGGGAGATGTAGTTCTGGGGGTGTGTGACTACATCAGTAGGAACTGACCTCCCAGCAGCTGGCCTGCTAGAACTGTACAAGCCTGGTGATGATGCCACAGGCAGATTCCTTTCTACAGGAAAAAGCCAAAAGAAAAATAATGCTGGGACATGTTCTAGAGAAGGTGAGGGAGCTCTGAGGGTAGATTTGGGAAATGCCAGGGCATAGTGGCCTAAAATGAGCAACAGAAGTCTTCAAGTACTGCTCATATAAATGTTATAGTCCTTACTGAAAATGTGGAGGACAAAGAAAATACTTCTGTAAAAAACGAACCTTGATCAAAGTTGGTTCCAATTGTCCCCAGTGGTGTTGCGCTGACCTTTAGGCCACCATCATGTGATCAACATGCGAGGGCTTGAATTGCAAATTAGCGCATTATCTGTCCCAGACTGATTGGGATTCCACACAAATTGCAGCAATCTCACCCAAGTAAAAGGAAATGGGCCCAAGCAGGCCTAATGACAAGCTGTACCCATCATCTCAAGGGAGGATCCGGACAAAGGACATAACTTGTAACTGTGGTTGCTAGGACCATTATTCCCAGGGAGGTCACAGGCATTCACCAAAGCTGCTCACCCATTTGTAATGGACATTTTACAACCCGGGAGACCTTACACATGTTATCGGATTATGAGGTCAAGAGTTCAATCCCAAATAAAGACCTAGTTAGCCCTTGTGTCACAAATCTTGGCAATAGCTGGATCAGTATTGGGGCAATGACATACCCACAAGCCCCAGAATTATGCCACCTTCCTAATCACCAACCATTCTGACTGATTGCAGCCCACCCCTTTCAATTACTCTTCTTTTCAATTGAAAGCCTTTAGTGTGATTTACATGTGTTAGGCCGCAGCCTAATTAATGGCACAATGTATTTACAACGTTAACTCTTTACAGGGCAAACAAGGTTTTCTTAAAAATGTAGTAACATTCCTCCATTTTAGAAGTCCTAGATGCTGCTTCCTCTCAGCAACATGATCACAAACTTCACATTCTTTGAACTTTTCTCAAAGTGTGTCTAAATCCAATGTAATATATTGCAGCTTACCAGCCCTTAGGTGTAGTGCCTGCATTAGTTTATTTTTTTCATGTTTTTTTTCTTTATTTTTAACTAGTAAACCTGGGAATAACATACTTTCTGCCCTATGGTGACAACTCTCACTCCAATATATCAACGGAAAGGTGATGGTTGTCAACAAGCGCCTCAAGGCGATTCAGTTCGCAGTTGCAGCGCTATACAAATCATTCATTCATTCATTCATTCAACTTAGGTTGTTCTTCTGATTTAAATTATAAACTCTTTTCATCTCCATTACATTTTTGTTCTTAAATTGGTACAAAGTTCTGAAAAAAACATTTGCCAAAGCATTTGATGATGCCATCATTGAGTTAGCTAATTTCACTTGAAAGCCCTTAAACGTTTTGCCCAGACCTGCTACTTGAATGGATTCCCAGACAGGTTTCTTTTATCTGTTATTGCTTATGAAAGCAATGGAGGAATTATATATATATATATATATATATAAACACTCACCGGCCACTTTATTAGGTACACCTGTTCAATTGCTTCGTAACACAAATCAGTTAATCACATGGCAGCAATTTAATGCATTAAGGCATCTAGACGTGAAGATGACTTGCTGAAGTGCAAACCGAGCATCAGAATGGGGAAGAAAAGAGATTTAAGTGATTTTGAACATGGCATGGTTGTTGGTGCCAGACGGGCCAGTCTGCAGCCTACACCTATAGCAAAAGCATTATTTAACTTTAGTCAGAGCTGCACAGTTTGTTTTTATCTACAAACACTCCTTATTAGAAGAGGGAGTTTTTTTTGTGAAGGGGAACTAACCCTTTAACACTGACAGAGGTGCTTATAATGATCAGCTTTTTTTTGCCGGTTTTATTTATCCCAAAAAGAAACAAAATATTTGCTGTAATGGCCTAATAAGTGTTAGCTGGAGTTCAGCTTTAATTTGTTAGTCAAGTTCATCTAAATCTGCTAATGAATGAGCAATGGTAAAGGTGTTGGTGCTATAAAATATCATGAATGAATACATCATAAGAATTGGTATAGGTATACCATGTGCAAAAAAAGCAAACTAATAAAGTTCAAAGTGACAATCCAAACACCATATACATGTAGATATAAAATCTTCTTGTTTGATGTTCCTTCAAATACAAGCTTCACCACGAGTGCTCATGAGGTAGATGGCAACTCACCAGAGGTGTTTGACCACTTTTTACAGTAGGTCAAATTGCGATTTGATTGAATGGACCAGGTGGATCCTAGGTAGACATCTCTCCGCTATGAGACCTCCTCCAAGAAAGGCTGAGGATAAGGGAACAGACCCCACCAAGGACACAAAGAAGATCTCTAATGCCGCGTACACCCGGTCAGAATTTCCGATGGAAACAGTCCGACGGGAGCTTTTCATCAGATTTTCCGACCGTGTGTATGCCCAACGCTCTTTTTCTGTCGGTATTTCCGATGGACTTTGAATTGAGAACCTTTCTATCGGATTTTTCGATCATGTGTATGCAATTCCGACACGCAAAATTCCGACGCATGCTCGGAAACAATTCGACGCATGCTCGGAAGCATTAAACTTCACTTTTATAGTGCTGTCGAACGTGTTTTATGCCGCTGTGTTATTGACCGTCGGAATTTGGTGTGATCGTGTGTAGGCAACACAGCTTGAGCGGAATTCCGTCGGAAAAACCGTCAGAGTTTTTTTCGACGAGAATTCCGATCGTGTGTACGCGGCATTATAGTGTAGTAAGTTTTATTAAAAATGGTTTAAAAATTTACAAAGATTGCATCTACATGTGACTGTGCTATGCCCATCACTAAGGTGTCTACAGCATGTGCAGGTTGGTATATCAAAATCTCGGCCAACCAACCTGCACATGCTGTAGACACCTTAGTTAGTTAAGGGCATAATACAATCACATGTAACAGCTCAGATACATCATGCCTAGTTATATTAGAAGAACTCTATAATGATGATGAAGACATGTATGCTTCTTATCTCACACAACACCTCCCCACTTCCCCACCAAAACAACACACCACTTTCCGGGCCAAATCAATATTCATCCACGTAAAAGGTCCTTTTACACACAACTTTTATCAGGTGGTATACTCTGACATAAAATGTATGTGCAAACCCACCACCCCTCACCGATTGGCTAACAACCTCACCCCGCAAGAAGTAGTATCCCTTAATAATCTAACCAAAAACACCTCCATTATTATCAAATCAGCAGACAAAGCAGGCGGTATTGTTATACAAAATAGGGACACCTATCTCAAGGAAGCTTGCAGACTCCTATCTGACAAAACCACCTATGCACGCCTCCCCAGTGACCCACTCCCCCAGTTCTGTATAGAAGCTCATACCCTAGTTAAACAAGCCCTCAATGAAGGTATTATCAATAAAGCCGAGGCATCTTTTCTATCCAGAGAATATTATAACACTCCATACTTTTATCATCTTCCAAAAATTCATAAGGACCCAGATAATCCCCGTGGACTCCCCATTGTATCTGCAATAGAGAGTGTCACTAGTTTCTTTTCCATCTACAGTGATCATTTTCTGCAGCCCCTAGCCCAAAATTTACCCACCTACGTACATGATGGAACCCACCTCATAGACACTCTGCAAGCCTACAGCTGGGAATCCACTTACCAGTGGGTATCCCTGGACGTAATTTCCCTTTACACATCTATTCCTCATGCTGTCGGTCTAAGGACAGTACAACATTTTCTATTACAAGATCCTCTCATCAATCTACCAGCAAATTTCATTCTAGATTCAACACAGTTTTGTTTGACACATAACTATTTTTCTTTTGACACAAAATTCTACTTACAAATCCAGGGCATGGTTATGGGCGCAAATTTTGCACCCAGCTATGCCAACCTAGCCATGGGGCTATGGGAAGACTTGTTCATTTGGAATAACAACCCACTGGGAAGACTTGTTCATCTGGAATAACAACCCCTTTTTCAAAAAAAAAAAATATATTTTTTGGACTTTAGATTACATAATTATCATCTGGGATGGACCTAGGTCATCTGTAGAACAATTTGTCTCTCACTGTAACTCTAATGACTTAGGGCTCTCCTTCACTTCTGTCTGTAGCCCGGACATTCTGGCCTTCCTAGATCTCGAACTCTGTCAGACTGATAATGCTATTTATGCAAAAAATTATATGAAACCCACATCAGGAAACTCCTATCTTCATTTCGAAAGTTACCATCACCCTAGATGGATATCAAACATTCCTAAAAGCCAGTTTAATCGCCTTAAACGTAACTGTTCCCGTAATACAGACTATGCCACACAAGGTAACCTCCTCAAAACCAAATTTGAGGACAAAGGATACCTGTCATCCCTAGCAGATAAGGCCTTTGTCAACTTCCTAGATGACACATCTACCACCAATCCAGGAGACCCCTCTCATTCCAAACCCACTGCTTCTACCCAACTTCAAACAACTAGGTTTATTACCCAATTCTATGCTCAACATAAAAAAATGGAAGGTATCTTTAGGAAACACTGGAGTATACTATTGGAAGATCCCTTATTACAGCTATCCCTTTCCAGTGTTCCTAAGATCACATATAGAAAAGATAAAAACAATTAGAGCCGCATTACACCTAGTAAACTCAAATCTGATAAGATAAGAACCACACCATCTCTCACTTTCCTGTCCATCAAAGGCATGTATCAATGCAAAAAAACTACAACGTCTGACCTGTAAATTTGTAATACACCGCTAAAAATCCTTCACTACAAAAGGGAAACCATACCTCCTAAATGACTTCTACAACTGTTCTTCTGAATTTGTCATATACTGTGTAACCTGTCCATGTGAACTACTTTATGTTGGCCGCACCATCCGGACCTTGCGCAATAGGTTTGGAGAAGACAGAAGGTCAATTGAGGATGACAGGGATCTGACTATTCCCAAACATTTTAGGGGTTCCACCAGGGCTCCACTGCCAGACTTCAGGTCTGGGTTGTTGAGCAAGTAGCCAAGACTCTCCCCTTAGCAGCATTGCTGCAGAGGTTGAATGGGTGGGGTCTCAGCCTTATACTATTCAGACCATACGCCTCACACTGCATCAAATTGGTCTGCATGGCTGTCGTCCCAGAAGGAAGCCTCTTCTAAAGATGATGTATAAGAAAGCCCGCAAACAGTTTGCTGAAGACAGACCAAGGACATGGATTACTGGAACCATGTCCTGTGGTCTGATAAACTTATTTAGTTCAGATGGTGTCAAGCGTGTGTGGCGACAATCAGGTGAGGAGTACAAAGACAAGTGTGTCTTGCCTACAGTCAAGCATGGTGGTGGGAGTGTCATTGTCTGGGGATGCATGAGTGTTGCCGGCACTGGGGAGCTACAGTTCATTGAGGAAACCATGAATGCCAACATTTACTGTGACATACTGAAGGAGAGCATGATCCCTCCCCTTGGAGACTGGGTTGCAGGGCAGTATTCCAACATGATAATGACCCCAAATGCACCTCAAAGACGACCACTGCCTTGCTAAAGAAACTGAGGGTAAAGGTGATGGACTGGCCAAGCATTTCTCCAGACCTAAACCCTATTGAGCATCTGTGGGGCATCCTCAAACGGAAGGTGGAGGAGCGCAAGGTCTCCATCATCCACCAGCTCTGTGACGTCATCATGGAGGAGTGGAAGAGGACTCCAGTGGCAACCTGTGAAGCTCCGGTGAACTCCATGCCCAAGAGGGTTAAGGCAGGGCTGGAAAATAATGGTGGCCACACAAAATATTGACACTTTGGGCCCAAAATGGACATTTTTACTTAGGGGAGTACTCACTTTTGTTGCCAGCGGTTTAGACATTAATGGCTGTGTGTTGAGTTATTTTGAGGGGACAGCTAATTTACAGTTATACAAGCTGTACACTCACTACTTTACATTGTAGCAAAGTGTAATTTCTTCAGTGTGGTCACATGAAAAGATATAATAAAATATTTACAAAAATGTGAGGGATGTACTCACTTTGGTGAAATACTGTATATAATTTTTACTATATATTCTGATAGACAGCTTTTACACATGTGTGCTTTTAAATGTATATGTCCTCAATATGCTTCCCCTGGTTAATAAGCTTTGAGAGGCATTTTCTTTCCTTTATCCTGTCCCTCGACCATCTTGCTGTGATTATCGTGGCTTGGGGGAAGGCTTTGTGATGTGATGTCACTGGCCCGCCCTGCATGTAGATTAGGGCCCGGGCGCATGGATTAGGGGGGCAGCACCCCTGCGCTGCTTATGGACAGGCCGCCATTGGATCATTAGAGAAAGAGAGAGAGAGAAAGCCAATCTCACATATGACATACAGTACTCCTCTACACTATATTTTGACTGTAATATTCCTGGTTCTTTTTTGCTCTACGTTCAATGTGTTGCCTCAGTCTCCCCTTCTTAAAAATAATCTGTCACTATGCTCAAACTGTGCAAGTAGATTTACACCATAAAACCGTAAAAAGTCATAGAAAATCCAAATGCTGATATACATTAGTAAATATTTTCAATAAGTATGAATTTAGAATTTTGGTAAAATCTGTAAAACTCAATATCAAGCTGTACCATCAGCATATTTCTTTAGCAACTGTCATAAGAAATACAATTACTGTTCACACCAGTGTGATTTGTGCATGACAAGAGGAACCCAATTATTGTCTATCTATGGGGCTTATTCACATCTACGCAACATACATCAGTGCGATTTTGAAAAGAGTGCAGGCACTATAAATTCTTGGCCCCGTAGACTTCAATGGGAGTGCCCATTGAAATTCAGGAAAAACAAAAGAAAGAAACACACAAAGAATGCATGAAAATGAATCAGGTCTATCAGACAGGCAGCCCAAAGGCCAGCTGACGTTGCAAGGAAAAATGGCTTGGTGTTGTCGGCCTGCAAAAGTGCTACTACTGGCAGAATCTCCAGGTCATGAAGTTTGCAATAGATTTAGTATTCTCTTAAGAAAACTGTATTCATTGAGGCATGATGCCAAATACATTAAAAAATAGATTTAGATTTTACACACAAATATATCGACTGTCAGAATAATCATTTTGGCAGTGAAGCTTCAAAAGTGATTTTTTTTTTTTTGCCACTGCTTTGTCCCAGAGCAATGACAGAGGAGGACTTCAAGTCCTTGCTAAATATTTGGAAAGGTGGCTCAGGTTCCCAGAGATCACAGGCACCATCTGTTCTAATCGTAGTGATAAGAGGGGAGATTGCATATGGCGAATACTTTAAATTCACGCCATACCAGCGCTGCATCTAGATTGGAATCTTGGCAAGCTGTACCTATTTCTGCAATTGTCAGCAGTAATAATGATAGGAGAATCTGAGGCTAAGGCAAGTAATTACATAAGAAAGTTCCTTCAAGGATTCAGGTTCAATTAAAGACCACAGCATCCATGGAAAACAATATTAACCAGTGGCATCGGGAGGGGGGCTGACGAGGGCTGGAGCCCCGAGTGTGCCCTCAAAAAGCCCCAGGTCTCGATAGTCCTAAATTCATTATTATCCCTGAGCCATTTCCACAGGCAACAGGGAACGATCTCCCGCTTATCCAGTGCGGCCGAGTGACGTACAAAAGTCCTGCCTCCCGGACCCGGCTCCTATGATGGACTTCCCACTGGTCCAATGCTAAGACCGCGGGATGTGTGATGTCCATCATAGGTGCTGCCGGGTCCAGGAGGAAGCGGGAATGACACTGCGGCCACGCTGGGCACTGGGAGATCCCTGATCGCTTTGTGTAAATGGGCGGGCAGCGGAGTGGCTCTCCTATCCTGGCTTTCTCTCCCATCCTGGCTCTCTCACCCTGGTCCGTGCAGCCTGCTGTGAAGTGGCCATAATGAGATGGGCTACAATACACAAGTAAGGCTGAGCTACAGGAGTGTCAAGAGGTCACCTGTCACAGGGGGGGTCAATGTATGTGTCGGGGAGGTTAGTGTATGTATCAGGGGGGTCAGTGTATGTGTCTGGGGGATCAATGTATGTGTTGGGGGGTCAATGTATGTGTCAGGGGGATCAGTGTAGGTGTCAGGGGAGTCAATGTATGTGTCAGGGGGATCAATGTATGTGTCAGGGGGGTCAATGTATGTTTCAGGGGGGATCAATGTATGTGTCAGGGGGATCAATGTAGGTGTCAGGGGGGTCAATGTATGTGTCAGGGGGATCAATGTATGTGTCAGGGGGTCAGTGTATGTGTCAGGGGGATCCATGCAGGTTTTGGGGGGGGGTCAATGTATGTGTTAGGGGGGTCAGTGTATGTGTCAGGGGGATCAGTGTATGTGTCAGGGGGGTCAGTGTATATGTCAGGGGGGTCAGTGTATGTGTCAGGGGGATCAATGTAGGTGTCAGAGGGGTCAGTGTAGGGGTCTGGTAGGTCAGTTTAGTGGTCAGCATGGATGGGCACTGGTGAGCCAGGCAGCAACCAGCAAGTGAGCCTAAGCCCCCCCAGCCACCGGGCTTGGACTTCAGGCTGAAGCCCGTGGTCTTTTTCGCAACGCCTCTGATATTAACCGAAGACCAAGGATCAGCATAATAGCCAGAAGTAGGTCAGCAATGGCAACAGATATACTTCCACCTTATAGATTCCCATTAACAGTTCAATTGCTGCAGTGAGAGAATATCTATATTGAAAATGATTGCTTTGAATAGAGTAGGGAAAAGTTGATTCTCCTACCAGGTTATTTTCTTTGCTGTCTTTGTATCACCTGTCTCTTTTTTCTGTGACAATGGTTCAGTACAAATAGAAGGGCGAATCCCCCTAATGGGGACCCCCAGCCCCTCCCCCTCCCTTCTCTTTTCTCTTATTTTTTACAAACTGTCAGTAAATTTATTGACAGTTGGCAAACCTGTCTGGGACTACTCTAAAATTTTGAATTTGTCCTCATTTCTTTCTCTCTGACAATGTTTATCAGTACAAATAAAAAGGTGAATCTCCCTAATGTGGACACAAACAACAATAAAACTTGACTAAGAGTCTAAATTCGCCCAACTCCATCCAGATATAAAAAAATAAAGTTTTTGCCTAGAGATGCAGTTTACATAACACTTACAGGTCTTGCCTCTTCCAGCCTGTGACTAGACAGTAAAAAGAGAAGCAGCAAACTGATGTGCTCATCTCTCTATCACTGCTCTCTCCTCCTATTAGCATGCTCCTTATTAGCACTGCAGAACAACCAATTGGCTCTTTGTGCTGCTTCTCCCTCTCCCAATCTAAACCCTGATGTACAGTGGACTGCAAGAGGCTGAACCCAGGGAAAGTTCAGGTACAGTACATACACTACTTGCCTTTTAAAAAATACATTATGGATGTATTAATCAATAAAGAGCTGCATTAATCATTGTCTTTTATATAGTTCAGCTTTAATGACAACGCAGAACTTTAAATGACTGCAGCCGGATACAAGTCATAACAATATGGAAGAAGGAGTAAAAGAGTGCTAGAGAATGAGGTTGTCACTGTAGAAGGTATTTTACCTGAATGACTCATGTCTGAAAACTTTAATTTTGGAGTTTAGCAGCCTTTTCATTGAAGCCACAATTGAGCAATTGCTAAAGGCTTAGGATACAGTATTTTAATTTAGATTTGAAGACAGATGATGACACTGGCCAAGCTAGGAAAAAATCCAGAGGTTAGGTAGAGCTTTGTGGTGCCCTGTAAACACAAAGCTCCTTGTATTAACCATTACTTGGCAAATTTAATAAAGCAGTGCAAAGCATAGAGTCAGGTCACCTGAGTCCAGGTGGTAGATGCACTCCGTAGAAGTCAGGAGTGCATCGCTAAGGTAGTGGACCCTAGGAACTCTGGGAGGTTCAGGAAGCAGGTCTACTGGAGCATCAACACAGATCCCACTGGGAGCTAGAGCATAGATTCCCCAGGGCATGGAGACTAAGAGCCAGCAGGTGTTCACCAGAGCCTCTAGTGGTGAGGATGGACTGCGCTGCAGTCTGGCTCCAGGTCGCGGCCCCCAGGGTCTCAAAGCTCACGCTCACGGTAGACTACAGGAGAAAGAGGAAGGAAGCAGCAGGCTGGAACAACAAGGATAGTAAAGGGATAAGCCAAGGTCGGGGGGCTAGCAAACTAGGATAAACATAGAACACGCCAAAGGTCAGGGTCACAAGCAGACAGGTATAGTCGAGATCAGGCCAAGATCGGTAACTGGAATCAGATGTAGGAGACACAGCAGGTAGCACACGAAAGCTAAACACACAATGGTTGATCAGCCAGGTTGGCTTGCAACGCACAGGTTAATATAGTGTTCCTAATTAGAGGCTGAGGTGGAGCTATGCAGAGGGAAGATTATATAAGCAGTCAGGTGAGGGTGGCTGGCCTCTAAAGGTGAACACATGGAGGAAAGGTAAGCTGACAGAGAAAGATTACTGCATAACCATGACACATAGGTTATGCCAGCCTTTTTCAACCAGGGCGCCCAAGCACACTGGGGTGCCTTCAGGTTTCTTCAGGGGTGCATTGGCAAAATACCTTAAAATTGCAAAAAAATTGTATACAAGCCAGCGAGTGGATGAAGCCTTCATTTTAACTATGAAAAGCCACAGATTTGCAGGGGCGGCCCCTGCATTAAGGGCGCATGGGCACTGCCCCCTCAATACTCGCCACCCCCTCTATGAATAATGGATAGATTCATGCATAGCATGAATCTGTCCATGGCCTCCGCTGCCACCACCTATTCAGGCGTCCGGCCCCTTTTCGGGCACCTGATTTACAGCGGCAGGGTTGTATTTTTGAAGCAGCTGATTAGAGCCATAGGCCTCAAAATAGGGTGCACTCGGCGAGCAGAGCATTGCGCTCTCAGTCCACCCAGATGTGTTAGAAAAGCAAATTAATATTTGCTTTTCTAACACTGAACCTGCCGCAGCCTATCCCCCTGCCCGATGATCCCCCGATGTGCCCGCCGATCAGGTAAGTATCGATGGACCGGCAAAAAGGGTGGGGGAGGGGGGTTTGAAGTGCCATGGGGGGAGTGGCTGTTTGCAAAAATCCACCAGCCGCCACTGGTGTCTTGACTGAAAGAAGGTTGAGATGTATCCCGGAGAGCTGAATCAACCCCTGGCTTCTTAACCACTTCAGCCCCAGACCAATTGGCAGCCAAAGGACCAGGCCCCTTTTTGCGATTCGGCACTGCGTCGCTTTAACTGACAATTGCGCGGTCGTGCGACGTGGCTTTGAGCGACAATTTTGAAAACAATGCAATATTTTTTGCTTTTTGCTATAATAAATATCCCCAAAAAATATATAAAAAAACATTTTTTTCCTCAGTTTAGGCCGATACATATTCTTCTACATATTTTTGGTTTAGCGATTATTGATTGGTTTGCGCAAAAGTTCTAGCGTTTACCAAATAGGGGATAGTTTTATAGCATTTTTATTAATATTTTTTTTTGTACTAGTAATGGCAGCGATCAGCGATTTTTATTGTGACTGCGACATTATGGCGGACACATCGGACATTTTTGACACATTTTTGGGACCATTGTCATTTATACAGCAATCAATGCTATTTAAATGCATTGATTCCTGTATAAATGACAGAATGTTTTTACATTAGGGGGCGGGGCTGACGTCTGACGTCATTGATCGGCTTTCCCGATGACCGGGAACAGCCAATCAATGACAGGCAGAGTAGGAAGCGCGGGGAGAGGTTTGTTTACACATACCTCTCCCCGTCCTTCAGCTCCGTGACCCGATCACGGGACACCAGCGGCGATCGGGTCCGCTGGTCCCACGGCCGGGGTCATGGAGCTCCCGACCGGGTCGCGAGCGCGCCGCTGGCTGGAGCGCAGGCGACCCACGGGCAGGCAATTGAAGGGCCACATACAGGTACGTGATTTTGCCTGCCCGTGCCATTTTGCCGCAGTATATCTGCGTGAGGCAGTCAGGAAGTGGTTAATGCTCACCCAAAGGCTTAAAGTGTCATTAAATCCAAATCATTATAGACTGTCAATATATGCTATATAACTTACTCACTTTGGCACTAGAGCATTCATTTTCTGTAAATTGCAAAATTTGGGGGTGGGATATAAGAGGGTGATTAATGGAGGCTTCACCTTCCTGAAAGTTTCAGCACATACACACCATAGACACAGGCTGGAGGGGTGTGACACATCCTGTGATTGCCAGAACTTCCTCCGGATATCTTTACAGAACAAAGTGAACGCTATTCTTAGTCAACTTAACCACTTCAGGCCTGGAAAAATTTCCCCCCTTAATGACCAGGCCATTTTTTGCGATACGGCACTGCGTTGCTTTAACATTTGCGTGACAATTGCGTGGTCGTGCGACGTTGTACCCAAACAAAATTGAGGTCTTTTTTTTCCCACAAATAGAGATTTATTTTGGTGGTATTTATTTTTTGCGCTATAAACAAAAAAGAAACAATTTTGAAAAAAAAAATTATATTTTTTATAAATTAAATTTTTGCTATAATAAATAAATATATATATATATATATATATATATATATATATATATATATATATATATATATATAAAGTCTTCATTAGTTTAGGCCAATATGTATTCTTCTACTTTCTTTGGGTAAAAAAATCACAATAAGCTATATTGATTGGTTTGTGCAAAAGTTGTAGCGTCTAAAAAATAGGGTACATATTTATGGCATTTTTATTATTCTCTTTTTTTTTTTTGGAATGGCGGTGATCAGCATTTTTTAGTGGGACTGCGACATTGCAGTGGACAGATCAGACACTTTTGACACTTTTTAGAGACCAGTGACATTATTACTGTGATCGGAGCTAAAGAAAATCCACTGATCAATATATAAATGACACTGGCAGGGAAGAGGTTAACACTAGGGGGCGATCAAGGGGTTAACTGTGTTCCCTGGGAGTGTTCTAACTGTGTGGGGGATGGGCTTAATAGGACAACACAGAGATCGCTGTGCCTGATCACTAGGAACAGCAGATCTCAGTATTGTCCCCTCCGCTTTGCTTAGATCCCCGTTCTGCCTGTCTGTACTGCGATCGCGTGCCCACTGTATCTCATACACGGACCGACGTAAAGGTACGTCGGTTCACGCAGCCGGGCCACCCTGCTGCAGTATATGTGCGGTGGGCAGTCTGGAACTGGTTAAATAATGCATTACAATTTAACAAGACCCATTGCATTTTAGTTGACTAAAATTTAACAAAGATATACTGGAAATTTTAGTTTAAAAATAAAGGAGATTTTAGTCGACTAAAATATGACTATAACTAAAACAATTCAGATGACTAAAATACAAATAAAACTAAAATGTTAGGAAAAGAAACTAAATCGAAATTTGATGTAAAAATTAATTAAGGGTCCTTTGAGCCTTTTACATGGTCACCTTTTGCATCAAAGTATGAAAGGATTAATTTTAAAATTAACTTTACAGATTCTCCTCATTTAACGACTTAACTGTTTAACGACCACTCAGACTTACGTCCAGCTCTCCCCACCCGAACGACGCGCTATACATCATTGTATTGTACAGTACAGAATTTTCATTTGTGGTCTGTACTTATACAAATTAAAACAACGTTATTGAGCTGGAGTTTTGTGTTTAGACCTTTTTTCACAGTACAGTAGTTAAAATATTGATTACTTGTGGCTCCTCGTTTAACGACCAATTTGTTTAATGACCTGGTCATTGGAATGGAACCTGGTCGTTAAGTGAGGAGTACCTGTATTAAAAAAAATCTCTATTACTCTAAAACCTCTATTACTGGTGTTTAGCTTTAAAGTGTTATTTAACCATTCACCAGTATTATTAAATTATTGTGAAAAAAAATGATTTATAAAGCGCTAACAATTTAAACAGGCCTTTACTAAGTAAAGAGAGGCAGTACATTTACAACACATTTCAATACAGGAGGGTTAAGAGGCCCCTGCTTATGAGAGCTTGCAATCTAAAAGGGAAGGGCAAGTGATACAAAGATGAGTTGATGGAGAAAAGTAAAGTTCAGTTGTTAAAGGTAGGAAAGGCTTCTCTAAAGAGATGAATTTTTAGGATTTGCTCAAATTGGAAAGAGTAGGAGGTAGCTGGACAGATTGGGGCAGGGAGTTCCAGAGAATGAGAAAGGCTCTGGAGAAATCTTGGAGGTGAGCATGGGAGGAGGTGATGATGGAGCTAGAGAGCACTGAATATTTGGTGAGGTGGGTGAGTCTAGTAGCAGCATTCATGACAGACTGAAGGGGGTTACTCTGTGCAATGGAAGGCCAATGAAGAGGGAGTCGCAGTAGTCGAGGGGAGAGATAACAAGTACGTGAATTAGTAGCTTGTGGCAAATGTAGCAGCATACCTCACATTCATGCTTGCGTATACAGACTGTCTTTTCAGAAAAAAATTATTCTGGATACTATATTTCCTCCTATAGGGTGGCTAGGCTGCCTTACAGGGTCTCCCTGGAGGCCCAATATTGCCACCCTGGCACAGCAGGGACTACATCTGTATGTGAAGATAACTGTAGGATCTAAAGGATCTAAAGGAAAGAACACATATTCACAAAGGGTTTAATGCTACTTTAAAGCAACCCTTCCTTTGGAAGTGGAAGGGTCACTTATCTAGACAGCAGCACATACTCCGAAAGTCTGCTGTATGCTCCAGTGTCCAGAATGACCTGCAAGAGCTTACACAGAGCTGTAGACTTTTTCCACCCCATGTGACAGTGCTGGGCCAATGGTAGAGGGGCAGTGAGCTATACCCTGAATTGTCAATATTTCACTTTGCTGCAGGTGGCTGAAGAGAGAGTGGAAATGTGTTTATATGCTGCTGGGGAGGGGGCAGTCAAGTGCCTACATGGGTATAGGAGAGGGCCAATTTAAACACAACACTTCCAAAATACACTAAAACCTTTACCAAGCCCCTAGCACAGTGCCTATCATTTCCTTTCTTCTTCCTTTACAGTATTACATTTATGTATTATTAGTTATTTTAATTATTTTATTTTTTTAAATTACAGGTGCGCTTTAAACTGCTCCTAAGATACAGCCATACGTCTCAGCCGTAGGATCCTCTCTGCCAGAAGAGGCGTGTCCACAACATAATTGTTCCAAATGAGATCCCAATAACCGCCAGCTTCACTTTGATGTTATTAGCCTCTTTGTTGAATCCATATATGCTAGACACACAATAAACACAAAGGACTTACCCACATGAAAGGCAGCGTAAAGAAAAATCACAGACACTACGCGAAAATTACTGGCAAACCACTTAACTTATTACTCTTGCAAAGCAGGGATTAAGTCAGCTTTTCACAACGAAAAAACATACACAAATTACATCAATACATTTTTCTCTAAGGTGGCAGCCCTTGTAATGACTTTCATTCAACAATGACATCATCATTTTTTTCCTTTCAGACTTGCCTTGCTAACCTATGTAAGGTAACGCATTCCTGAGTGATGATAAGACACAGGAAACAGGAAGTACAATCTTACTGCATCCCACAGAAATTCCTGCTACAGCCTTGTTCAAGCTGGTTCAGTGATTACAACCATCAAGGGCACTGAACATCACATACCAGGTGCCTGAATCTAACTTGGGAGGACTGTTTCAAGTGTCAGTTGGTATCCTGTTAAAGTGAACCTGTACATTGTGGCAAAGAAACAGATTCACTTTAACACCTTAACAAACTGCTTGCCACCCCGTTTAACTGCAGTAGCCCCTGCTGTAAGGTTCAGCCCTGAGTCATGGTCAAAAGGCCATTCCCACTCCATTGTGACAAGACCTGGCCTGGATACTGACCACTTAGGCATTGAGTGCTGCCTAAGTCACAAGCACAAATAGATGTTTTTTTCTGGGGGTGGCTGAAAAACACAGGGGAGATAAGTACAAGATCTATACCATGATGGCTATCCAGCAAATAGGTTGAATTGGGATGAGCCATAGATAATTAGCAGGCAATGAGAGATGCAGAAATGATTTGACCTTCCTCAAATCAGCAAATGTCCAAAGTGATAAACCTGCAAGGTCAGCTCTGCCAAACCTGGAAGTGTTTGGAAACACCAAAAGTATTTAGTCTTCCCCTGGGGTACCTGCCCAGGAGTACTGGAAACGTTTGACCTAGGGCAAACACAACCAACTAGCTTTTTATCACAGGCACAGATTTCTGTGGGTTAAGGAAAGTGCAACACTATGGTGCCACAGTGATTGGTGAGCATAGGGGAAGGTTTGTATTCCTAAAGGACACGGTTTATTATGAAATTGCGATGTTGGAGCTGTGGACTTAAAGCCTGGTGCAAGTACTAATTACATCAATTGATTGTTATAGCATGGCAGCTCTCTTTTGCTTGGTGGAGCCACAGTAGGATTCCTGGGGGACTATGGATAAGAGTGCTAAGCCATAGGAGTTGGTCCAGATATAATTTTGTATTTGTCACAGCCTAACTCCAATCAGGCCCCACTCCCTGACAAGTTTCACCCCACCCGCGGGGCTTAGACATGGACTACATGACTAAGCGCTGTGGGTGGCGCAAAACATGTCAGGAGTGTGGCCTGGATGGAGTTAGGCTGAGGCTGCCATAATCTATTACACGATGGTGTGCGGTGGCTGAGATTTTTCTCTACTTGTTCTGTGGATTACTTGGAGTCAGGGTGGACTCCTAGCCTGACCTGTGCCCTCAGTGGAACACACCAAATGGTGGACATAGATGTTGGAGTCGAGACCCTAAAGTCTGTTTAGGTTCACAATCTGGACAGTTGGTTAAAGCTGGATTTTAGTTATTTATAGGTTGTAATTTGAATCTTGCTTAGTAATATTGTCTGGTTTATTGTGACACACCTTTACATCTCCCAGTATCAGCTTACTTTTTAGAATGAAATTTGTTCACATGAGATCTCGGAAATGCAAAGGAAACTTTTGCTGAAAGACTGTACTCTGCCAGATACTGTGATCTCATGTATGAACAGGTAACTAGAAAATGTGTAGTGACCTTGGGTACCACTCAATATCTTTATGGCAAAATATCTTCACTCAGGGCCACCGGCGCAACATATTTTATTAGTACTGAACTAGTGGGCAAATACCACCTGCCTCCAGTTCCCCATAGCCTCCTCACCCAACCCAGGGCAATTATTGGTTACTGCTTCTGCTGTCTAAAGACACCACTCTAACCACTGACTCGATCCTTGAAAATGGGACCAAAATAGCCACCGATATGCAAGAGCTGCTGTTGTAGCCTACACACACTTCCCAATTTTCTGAGATAAGAAAGAGGGACAACTTTTAGCTCAAAGTATTTCGGAAAAAACACACCCCTACTACACCCTCAGTTACTTCGACCATGAAGAAAGATTACGCAAATAAAATTGTTAGTTTAATCCAAGTTATTATGATTATTATTATACAGAATTTATATAGTGCCAACAGTTACTGCAGCACTTCACAAAATGGAAAGTGTACAATAAATGGAGTACAGTTACAGGAATCAGAAGGCCCTACTCATTAGTGCTTACAATCTGAAAAAGGAAGGATCAAGTGATACAAAAGGTAATAAATGTGGGAGATGGTGGAGAATTTAAAAGTACAGTTTATTAGTTAGAGGTAGGATAGGCCTCTGTGAAGAGATATGTTTTCAGGGATTGACAAAAAGTGTATAGAGAAGGAGATAGTCAGACAGAATGGGGTTATGAGTTCCAAAGGATGGGAGAAGGTCTGGAGAAGTCCTGGAAGCGATCGCGGGAGGAGATGTGAAGGGAGCTGCAGAGCAGGAGGTCTTGGGAGGGGCAAAGAGAACATTTTGGTTGGTTATTTGAGACAAGTTAGTGATGTAGCTGGGGGCAGAGTTTTGGATGACTTTGCAGGTTGTTGTTAGTATTTTCAATTTGTTTTGTTTAGTGAGCAGAAGCCAATGGATTGTCAGAGAGGGGTAACAGACATTGAAGGGCCGATAAGGTAGATGAGTCTGGCAGCACCATTTATGATGGACTGGTCAGATAGCCTAGGTAAAGGTAAGGCGATGAGAAAGGAGCTGCAATAGTGGAGGCAAGATATAACCAGGAAGTGAATTAGTAACTTTGTAGCGTTGTTGGTTAAGTAGAACCATATTTTGGAGATGTTACAGGGGTTAAGGTGACAAGATTTGGACAGTGATTGGAGCCAAAGGAGAGCCCAGGATTACACCTAGCACACTGGCATATGGGGAGGGACTGATAGTTGCGAAAAATCAGGGTACAGTTGGGCAGATGGGGTGTAAATATTACAAGCTAATTTTTGCATAGATTGCATAGATAGACTTGGAGGAGGTTCTGTGGCATCCATACTGATAAGTACTTTTTTGACCGCTACATACTTTTCAAAATAACAAATGCAATAATTTTGAAGTGGGATGAAAGGTTTAGTACGGTATAACTATTCCAAAAGAGGAACAGTCCCTTCAAATAAGGGACAGCGGGGAGCTATGACTTATAGCTCACACAGCAAAGCCGAACAAAGCCAAGTAGTATAATGTATGACTAATTTAGTAACCTGCCGGATCATTGTCAGAGATTTGTTTTCATTTCTAAATCTCCTTATATCCTTCCAAGTAAATTCTAATCTCATTAAGCAGTTTACCACACAGGAAACCAGATACATATTCTAACACTTGAGAGTAATTTAAAATCTAATTTGATTGGTTGTGGAGCTACTTGTAGACCTTTAATATACCTTTTATTTTACTCAATGAACCTTGAATCTAAATGTTTGTTCTTGTGGGGGGATACTCCCCTCCAGCATGTCATAGTGGAGTTGGCCTAAAACAGGAAAAAATTTGTTTAAGCAATCATGAAAAACGCAAGCTTGAAATACTGTGCTGCAGTGTCATTCAGCCTAATGTAGTGGAGACGCAACAGGTTTTAAGCTTAGCAAGTCGTGGACTGCACATTCGAGAAAAAAAAAGGGGGTAAAGTGTTAAATGGTTATGTTTGTTGACTTAGGTTGACCATAGATGTGTACAGGGGTATAACTACAGGGGTCACAATTACGACCCAGTCACATGCTGCCCGTACAGCCCCACTGTACACCTGGATAGGAGGAGTGGCAGGGGCCTCTCCATTTTCCTCCTGCAGCCGCTGAATGTCTGTGGGAGGAAAATAAATGGGCATTTAGTGGCTCCCCCTATCCAGCTTCTTTCTGCTGCCCCCCTGTGTGCTGTTCACCTCCCCTGTGCTCTTTCCCAGCCCCCCCCCCTGTGCGCTCTCCTGCCCCCCCCTGTACCCTGCTGCTCTGCCATGTTCCCCCCTCTCCCGGCAGATGCTGCAGGGGATCTGTCAGATCTGTCAAGATGGAGCGGGGAAAGTACCAATCACTGACTCTGTTCTCCTCTTTTTTTCTTCTGTTGATCTCTTATTTCTTAATCTTCTATGTGGGCTTGGCTCATTTGGGTATGGCTTTCTTTTAGTGCTTAGTGCTTACTTATTTGTTGCTTTTTTCTTCTTTTCTTTGCTTCTTTGTGGCTTCTTTGCTTTTGCTCTTCTTTTTTTTTTCTTTGGCTGACTTTTCTTCTTTTCAGTGGCTTTGCTCAATTGGCTCTTCTAGGATGCTTCGAGTGGCATTCTTTCTATCTCTTTTGCATCTTTATAGTGGCTCTTTCTATTGAAGTGCTTGGCTACTGCTCCTTTACTTGGCTTCTCTTTATGTGGCTCTAGTGGCGTTATGGCTGTGGAGTGGCTGCTTGGCTTTTGCTTCTTAGGCTTTCTTTTTTCTTGCATTCGTCTACTAGTGGGGCTTTTATTTTCTGGCTTCCGTCCTGCAGGCCGCTGAATGCTCAGTGGGAGCTTTCTCTTGAAAATAAATGGGCAATTTAGTGGCTCTGCCCCCCTATCCAGCTTCTTTCTGCTGCCCCCCTGCTTTCCAACTTGTGCTGTTCACCTCCCCTGTGCTCTTTCCCAGCCCCCCTCTTGCTAGTTTTGGCCTTTTGAAGTCGTTATTTGACTGCACTTTTCCTCTTTTGGAATAGTGGCTTTCTAGGCTTAGGCTATACCGCTTTTTACTGTCTTTTTTAGCATTGCTAGCTTCTGCTTTTGCTTTCTTTCTTTTGTCTTAAACCGTTTCTGCTTTACTATATGGCTCTTTTTCATCCCCCCTATTTTAGTGGCTACTACATCTTTTAACTTTCATCTGCGCTTTTTTTTACTTGGGCTGCTGCTATTCTTTGTGCGCTCTCTTTGCTGCCCCCCTTTACTTTCCCCCCTTGCTTTCCCTTATCTTTGCTTTTGCACCCTGCTTTTTGCTCTGCCATGTTCCATTTATAGTGGCCTATGTTCCCCTGCTGCTCTGCCATGTTCCCCCCTCTCCCGGCAGATGCTGCAGGGGATCTGTCAGATCTGTCAAGATGGAGCGGGGAAAGTACCAATCACTGACTCTGTTCATTCATAACTGGAACATAGTAAACTGTGTAAACTATGCTTCAGTTTGTGAATGAACGGGAAGCTCTGTACAGAGCTTTTCCTGTCCATTCATCCTGTGCAGCTGAGGCTACAGAGATGAAGATCTATCCTTTGTCCTTAATCTCCTTTCTCTGTCTCAAAGGTAAAACATCAGAGGTCTGTTTAGACCACTGAAATTTCACCAGTGCCCCCCCCCCCCAACGGGGCTCCTAATAAATTGTAATAAAAATAATAAAAAATAAAATTGTAAAATAAAAAATACAAATAAAAAAATGTAGAAAAAATTATAAAAATAAAAAAAAAAAACAGCAAAAAAAGACTAACACCAGTGGCGGAACTACCAGGGTCACAAAGATCGCATTTGCGATGGGCCCTGGTGTTCCACCACTGGGCTCGGTGGGAAGGTTCTACTTAAGTCATGGGATGGATAGATGTCTCCCTGAAAGTAACAGTGCATGTTTTTTTTTCTGCCCTTAAGCTAGTGCTTTGATCCACACATATGATATCTGCATCAGTTTTTTTCTTTAGGTTCAATCAGAATTTCTAAGATGAGTTCCTTGGTCTGCATACCTGCTGTGACCATTATGAAGAGCTCCTACCACCCCTTCTGGAATGTTGTATTTATTTTATAACATGGAAAAAGTAACAGGAGGAACACACAAATGTGGATAGGAACATCCAAAACTCCCAGGTGGACAGGAGCAAAGATGGGAATTATGGTGGGACGCTTTGACTGTTGGAGTATCATATAAATATAAGAAGTTAGGGGTTGACTCACCCCATCAGGCTACATCTGAAACTAAATCAAAGTTGGATAAATTGACCAAAGATTACAAAAGGAATAGCAGAGACCACAAGATGCTTTCCATTTTGGAATAGTGTTGGTTTGTTGCTATTTCACCGGGCAACTTTAGAAGTGAAAACTTTGGATAAACTCACATCTCTCAGAGTGCACTATAGCCATGATATGATTAAAGAATCTCATTATTGCCGATCAAAGGACAAAGGATTAGTTAAGCTTATTGAAGCTCATTCCACAAAGCCAAACTTTACTGGCCCATTGTTGTCCTATCACCCATCTGCTAACGCACTGTCACCTCTGTCATCATTTACCCCGGCTTCAAAGGGCTGCAGTGTCCCTTTAGCGCAGTCACTGGTCAGCACATCTAAAATTACAAATACGTCAAGGCAAAATACAGCCCTGCTGGAAAAGAAAAAGCACCTAGCTCTGAACTGTTACACAATATTGTACAGGTGATATAGTTAAAAGGACTTTTCAGGAAATGTACTCATCTGTATGAATAAATTCCTAATATGATGCAACATAAAGCAAAAATATCATTAAAAAATACCTATCCCTTTTATCATTAGGTTATTCTTGAGCTCCAGTCCAATGATTTTGCCTAGGTTGATATAATGACATCAGTCTGCTGCAGGCAGGAGAAAGAATTTCATCAGTCTCCTCTCCCCCATTGATCAAATTGCAACAATGTAGCTTTTTAGCAAGTCACAAGGTGAGAGGATGCAGCAGAGACTGATTTGCATCAGGCATTTCTTAATACAACCAAGAATTACAAAGGCACCAGGATTTAAATGACGTGTCATCTCTGAGCCAACATTTCAGTCCAGGAAGTAGATGGTGACCAATTACCATTTCTGTCTTTTCAGATGACACCAAGCTATGCAGTGGAATAACGTCCTTACAGGATGTCTCCAATTTACAAGATGACCTCAATGCAAATTCAATGCAATGTTTAATTGGGCAACTAAGTGGCAAATGAGGTTTAATGTTAATAATAATAATTAATAATGTTGATAAATATAAAGTTATGCACTTGGGGGCTAAGAATATGAATGCATCATACATACTAGGGGGAGTACAACTGGGGGAATCCATAGCGGAGAAGGATCTGGGGGTTTTGGTAGATCATAAGCTTAATAATAGCATGCAATGCCAAGCTGCTGTTTCCAAAGCGAGCAAAGTCCTTTCTTGTATTCAGAGAGGTATGGACTCCAGAGAAAAAGATATAATTTAGCCCCTGTAGAAATCATTAGTAAGAACTCATATGGAATATGCAGTTCAGTTTTGGGCACCACTTCTCAAAAAGGATATCAGGGAACTGGAGAAAGTGCAGAGAAGGGCAACCAAACTAATAAGAGGCATGGAGGAGCTCAGCTATGAGGAAAGATTAGAGGGACTGAATTTATTCTCTCCTGAGAAGAGGAGATTAATATGATCACCATGTACAAATACATAGGTGGTCCATATAATGAACTTGGTTTTGAGTTATTCACTTTAAGGTCATTACAGAGGACAAGGGGTTACGCTTTACGTAAAAGATTTAATCTCCAAATATGGAAAGGTTTTTCACAGTAAGAGCTGAGAAAATGTGAAATAGACTCCCTCCAGAGGTGGTTCTGGCCAACTCAGTAGATTGCTTTAAAAAAGGCCTGGATACTTTCCTAAATGTACATAATATAACTGGGTACTGACATAGGACACATTGTAGGGAAAGTTGATCCAGGGAAAATCCGATTGCCTCTCAGGGGATCAGAAAGGATTTTTTTCCCCTGCTGTAGAAAATTGGATCCTGCTTTGCTGGGGTTTTTCACCTTCCTCTGGATCAACTGTGGGTGAAGGAATGTGTATATCAGTGGCGGCTGGTGCTCAAAATTTTTGGGGGGGCGCAAACAAACAGCCTCACTGTGCCATCAAACGCCGCCACTGTGCCCATTAAACGCTGCCACTGTGCCCATTAAATGCTGCCACTGTGCCCATTAAACACTGCCACTGTGCCCATCAAACGCTGCCACTGTGCCCATCAAACGCTGCCACTGTGCCCATCAAACGCTGCCACTGTGCCCCAAGTGCTGCCACTGTGCCCCAAGTGCTGCCACTGTGTCCCAAGTGCTGCCATTGTGCCCCAAGTGCTGCCATTGTGCCCCAAGTTCTGCCATTGTGCCCCAAGTTCTGCCATTGTGCCCCAAGTGCTGCTACTGTGCTCCAAACGCTGCCACTGTGCCCCTTAAGTGCTGCCACTGTGCCCCTTAAGTGCTGCCACTGTGCCCCTCAAGTGCTGCCACTGTGCCCCCTGCCTGCCCTCTGCACTTACCTTGTCCCGGTGTGCAGCTGGTGGCGGCGTCAGGCGACGAGCGGTGTCTCCGTCGGATGTCTTCTCCCGCGCTCCTGTCTTCTGCTATGATTGGACGCCTAGCGTCCAATCACAGCGCCTGTGACTTCAGCCAATCAGGTGACAGGTAACAGACCTGGCAACCTGATTGGCTGAGAGGCGGGTCTGTGTTAGGGAAGCGATGTATTCGCTTCCCTAACACAATACTGTGTAATCGGCGAACGCACAGCAGTACGCCCGCTGTTTACACTTAGGGAAGCCTATTAGAGCCCACCGCTCTAATAAGGTCCCCTATTAGAGCTTACAGCTCTAATAGGGGCGCTTCCAGCAACACCCCCCCCACTGTAATTCAGATGCCCGGCGCCCGATCAGGGGCCGGACACCTGAATAGGGTGCGGAAGCGGTGACAATAGATAGATTCATGCAATGCATGAATTTATCTATTGGTGATAGAGCGGTGCAGGAGAGGGGGGGCGGCGCTCCTGCGCCCTCTATGCACGCACCGCCACTGGACTGTATATGGGATGGTATGTTTTTTTTTTTTTTTTTGGTTGAACTAGATGGACTTGTGTCTTTTTTTCAACCTGACTGACTATGTAACTACATTTTACATTTTTGTTTTGAGATTTATTACTGCTTTAGGTGAATAGGATTTTTTCAATGAATGCAAAGTGTTCTCTGATTGGTGGAGAGGCAGAGCGGTGATGTCATGACCTCCTATGTTCAGTAAGAGCTATCACTCAACAACCCTTCAGTGATTTCCAGGTTGCATAGGGATCACAAAGGTATGGTAAATACATAGTTACGCTGGTCCCAGCTGGATTAATCTAATTATGTAAAAAATTGCCATGCCTGGAATTCATCTTTAACCCCTTCACTACCCGCCCATAGTCATATGACGCCCACAAGGTGGATCTCCCATCCTGGGTGGGCGTCATATGACGTCCTCCCATTCCCGGCCGCCTGGGGGGCGCGCGCGGCGTCGCTCGGGACCCGGTGCGAGTGCCCGGCGTCCGCGATGTCCGCCGGGCACCCGCGATTGCCCGTTAAAACAACGGGACCGTGCGGGACCGTGGAGCTGTGTGTGTAAACACACAGCTCCACGTCCTATCAGCGGAGAGGAGACCGATCATGTGATCCCAGTACGGAGGAACACATGATCGGTCTTCTCCCCTTGAGTCCCCTCCCCCCACAGTTAGAATCACACATATAGGGATTACATTAACCCCTGCAGCGCCCCTAGTGTTAACCCCTTCCCTGCCAGTCACATTTACACAGTAATCAATGCAATTTTATAGCAACAGTAGCTGTGTAAATGTGAATGGTCCCAAAAATGTGTCAAAAGTGTCCGAAGTTTCCGCCGCAATGTCGCAGTCACGAAAAAAAAAATCGCAGATCGCCGCCATTACTAGTAAAAAAAAAATGCAATAAATCTATCCCCTATTTTGTAGACGCTATAACTTTTGCGCAAACCGATCAATATACGCTTATTCCGATTTTTTTTACCAAAAATATGTAGAAGAATACGTATCGGCCTAAACTGAGTAAAAAAATTGTTTTTTTTTTAAATAATGGGATATTTATTATAGCAAAAAGTAAAAAATATTGTGTTTTTTTTCAAAATTGTCGCTCTTCTTTTGCTTATAGCGCAAAAAATAAAAACCGCAGGGGCGATCAAATACCACCAAAAGAAAGCTCTATTTGTGGGAAAAAAAGGATGTCAATTTTGTTTGGGTGTAACATCGCACGACCGCGCAATTGTCAGTTAAAGCGACGCAGTGCCGAATCGCAAAAAGTGCTCTGGTAAGGAAGGGTGTAAATTGGCCCGGTGTTGAAGCGGTTAAACACAACATTTTTCCCTTGGTGAATATTCCTTGGTATAACTCATCACAGGTTATAATAAAATGATAGGTTTCAAATACAGTAACGTGTCCATCCGCTAAAGCCAATTTTCTAATTTGTATCCTTTCCAAACTTTTTCCTTCCTAAAATGCCAAAAAAATTACTTTGTTAATGAACTGTAGATGGGTCTTCCAATAACAGTTTTATGTGGTCTATAAATTATGCGACCACACTTCTTCTCCGCTTTTCCTCTCTCCAGTATTGTGTGTCTTAGTTCGAACTGTCACTGAGTATGTCTACATCTGACAGTTGCTTAAACAGAACTGGCAATTGTTTTCAAACTTCAGCCTAGGAATAGACACCATAAGAAGCTCCAGCTATTCACTTTAGTTGCCAGAAAAGCCTATTCTGTGGCCCTTTCTGATCTGTCTTCACTAAAGCCCAGTACACACGGGCCGAATGTCGGGTGGCATTGGTCAGTTCAATAGAAACCTTCTGACATTCGGCCCGTGTGTACTGGATTCGATCCGACAGGCAGAAAAAACCCTCACCAGGCACATTCACAGAGGAGCGATTTGAGCATAAAAAATGTGTATAAACGCACATAAAAGTTATAAACACATGCATATGTGTGTAAATGTATTCCAACAACCAAAAAATAAAATATTCTGGCCATTAGAATGCATTGAACCCTTAAATGCGAGTATTTACATAAACACATTTGCAATACATGGCTTTTAGCGTGTTTTTTTATGCTGTAATTTCCTGCAGGCCATTCAGAGTTTTTTTTCAGAGGCCCCATGTGCTTAAGGACTAATTGGACAAGAGCATAACCGTTGGTGAATTTTAAAGTGGAACTGGAGGCAAAAAAGTTAAAAAAGATGCGGACAGGCAGGCGCTTTATTGCAGAAGAGACTCGCAGTCTGCCTTCTGCAATAAAATACACCTACCTGCTTTTTCGCAGTCCCCTCTAGAATGTTTATTGAGCTGCCCATGCGCAGTGGGGATGACTTGCACAGGAGTGACTTCATCCCATTCCATCCAATCAAGACAACTGAAGAACGGCCCCCTGAAGAAGCCGGGGAGAAGGAGGTATTTGTGCCTGCTTTACCTACCTTCCTACTTGGTACTGCTTTATCTACCTTCCTACCAATGTACATTTATGAATGACGTAGTGGCGGACGCCTAATTCTGCTGTGCCGTTTGTAAATGGCACTGCAGAAATCACCCTTTGAAAGCCAGTGCACCCATTAATGGTTTGACTGCTGAGGTCTCACATCACAGATACAATGTACAGAGCTGATCTGAGAGGCTGTGTACCATGTGATCGCTGTGATGACCAATCACAAAAGTGTAAACTTGGTACTATTTACACTGCAGAGACCGTTCCTTCCTCTTATATTGAAAAACCAGTCATTAATTTGTAGCAGCAAATATCAAAGTTTTTAACCCTTCCCCCTCAGCCTGTCTCATCTCCAGCGTGTTGCTGTAGTGATCAACACCAGAATGTTTCTTCATTTCCAAACAAATGTGACAAAAACGAGATCACCTTGGGGTGTCTACAATCCATAAAGGGGTCATTTGGGGGGGGTCCGTCTTGACATTTTTTTTTATGTGTGCTATAACAGAAGGTAAGGGAAACAGGTAAAGGTGAAAAAAATAAAGTGGTTATTAACCACTTCAGCCCCGGACCAATTGTCAGCTTAAGGACCAGAGGTCTTTTTTCAATTTCGCACTGCACTACTTTAACTGGTAATTGTGCGGTCATGCAATTTTGTAACGAAACGAAATTTGCGTCCTTTTCTTCCCACAAATAGAGCTTTCTTTTGATGGTATTTGATTGCCTCTGTGATTTTTATTTTTTGCGATATAAACGGAAAAAGAGCGAAAATTTTGAAAAAAAAAGAGATTTTCTACTTTTTGTTATAAAAAAAAATCTAATAAACTCAATTTTAGTCAAACATTTGGGCCAAAATGTATTCAGCCACATGTCTTTAGTAAAAAAAATGCCAATAAGCGTATATTTATTGGTTTGCGCAAAAGTTATAGCGTCTACAAACTAGAGTACATTTTCTGGAATTTACACCGCTTTTAATTTATGACTGCCTATTTCATTTCTTGAGGTGCTAAAATGGCAGAGAAGTACAAAACCCCCCCAAATGACCCCATTTTGGAAAGTAGACACCCCAAGCTATTTGCTGAGAGGCATGTTGAGCCCATTGAATATTTTTTTTTTTTAGTCCCAAGTGATTGAATAAAGACAAAAATAAAAAATAATTTTTTTTTTTTCTTCAAAAAGTTGTCACTAAATGATATATTGCTCACACATGCCATAGTTATATGTGGAATTGCACCCCAAAATACATTTTGCTGCTTCTCCTGAGTATGGGGATACCACATGTGTGGGACTTTTTGGGAGCCTAGCCGCGTACGGGGCCCCGAAACCCAAGCACCGCCTTCAGGATTTCTAAGGGTGCAAATTTTTGATTTCACTCCTCACTACCTATCACCGTTTCGAAGGCCATAAAATGCCAAAATAGCACAAAACCCCCCCAAATGACCCCATTTTGGAAAGTAGACACCCCAAGCTATTTGTTGAGAGGCATGGTGAGTATTTTACAGCTCTCATTTGTTTTTGAAAATGAAGAAAGTAAAGAAAAAAAATTTTTTTTTTTCTTTTTTCAATTTTCAAAACTTTGTGACAAAAAGCGACATCTGCAAAATACTCACAATACCTCTCAGCAAATAGCTTGGGGTGTCTACTTTCCAAAATGGGGTCATTTTGGGGGGTTTTATGCCATCTGGGCATTCCATGGCCTCCGAAACTGTGATTGGCAGTGAGAAGTGAAATAAAAAAATTACTCCCTTAGAAAGCCTGAAGGCGGTGCTTGGTTTTTGGGGTTCCGTACGCAGCTAGGCTCCCAAAAAGTCCCACACATGTGGTATCCCCGTACTCAGGAGAAGCAACAGAATGTATTTTGGGGTGTATTTCCACATATGCCCATGACATGTTTGAGCAATATATCATTTAGTGACAACTTTTTGTAAAAAAAATATATATATTTTTTTTTTTTCATTATTCAATCTCTTGGGACAAAAAAAAAAATATTTAATGGGCTCAACATTGCTCTCAGCAAATAGCTTGGGGTGTCTACTTTCCAAAATGGGGTCATTTGGGGGGGGTTTGAACTGTCCTGGCATTTTATGCACAACATTTAGAAGCCTATGTCACACGTCACCCACTCTTCTAACCACTTGAAGACAAAGCCCTTTCTGACACTTTTTGTTTACATGAAAACATATTTTTTTTTTGCAAGAAAATTACGTTGAACCCCCAAACACTATATATATTGTTAAAGCAAAGGCCCTACAGATTAAAATGGTGGGTGTTGCATTTTTTTTTTTTCCACACAGTATTTGCGCAGCGATTTTTCAAACGCATTTTTTGTGGAAAAAATACACTTTTTTTTATTTTAATGCACTAAAACACACTATATTGCTCAAATTTTTGATGAAATAAAAAATATGATCTTAGGCCGAGTACATGGATACCAAACACGACATGCTTTAAAATTGCGCACAAACACGCAGTGGCGACAAACTACATACATTTTTAAAAGCCTTTAAAAGCCTTTACATGATACCACATTAGATTCACGGAGGAGGTCTACTGCTAAAATTACTGCCCTCGATCTGACCTTCGCGGTGATACCTCACATGCATGCTGCAATTGCTGTTTACATATGACGCCAGACCAACGCTTGTGTACGCCTTTGCGCAAGAGAAGGGGGGGCAGGGGTGCTTTTTTTTTTTTTTTTTTAGTTTTTTTTTTATTTATTTAGCTTTTTTATTCTATTTTTAAACTGTTCCTTCCATTTTTTTTCTTTGTTATGATTTTTATTGTTATCTCAGGGAATGTAAATATCCCCTATGATAGCAATAGGCAGTGACAGGTACTCTTTTTTTGAAAAAATTGGGGTCTATTAGACCCTAGATCTTTCCTCTGCCCTCAAAGCATCTGACCACACCAAGATTGGTGTGATAAAATGCTTTCCCAATTTCCCAATGGCGCGGTTTATATCCGGGAGGGGGGACATTCCCTCCTACTGCTTGTAAAAGCAGTCTAGAGGCTAATTACCCGCTAGAATTGCTTTTACATGAAAGCCGATCACTGGCTGAAAAGAATGATACCAAGATGATACCTAAACCTGCAGGCATCATTCTGGTATAACCATTCAAAGTCCAGCAACATACTGGACATATATTGTAATCTTTTTTTTTTTCATGCAGCCTCTTGGCTGAACGAAAAAAAGAGATTGATTGGTGGGTATGCCCACCATTAGAATACCTCCCTTCATCCACCCACTTCTAATGATGGGCATACATGCACCATTTATATATGCCGATGCATGGGGGCATCCTCCCGCAAAAGTTATGCCGTGTACACACGGTCGGAATTTCGACCGTATGTACGTGGCATTAGGAGCCAATCGCTCCTCCCCGCCCCCTGCTGCCCCCATGCTTCGGCATATATGCTCTTTTTTTTAACTGTGGTGGTGAAATCACCTCCTACAGCGTTGGAGTCGCGGCTTTATGTATCGTGGGAGCAAACGCTGTTGCTGTCAAGATAAATAAATCCGCGCTGCAACTGAATGGCGCACCTGAAAACAAAAAAATGCTTAACACTAAAACACAGTAAACAAAATTACATACCTGAAAAGCAAGCATGATAAAACATGATAAAACATAATAAAACATTGCAGAATAGAATGGAGTAAAAAAAGAGCAACAATAGAGAGAGAGAGAGAACAATAAAACGACAACTATTTTTGTTTTTTTTTTATTTTTTTGAGATTCACAGGTAAAAAGCTCCTGACTGTTAGCGACTGAATCAAAACGCTACCACAAAAAAAATGTTAGCGATCGCAGGGATCAGGCCTGACTCTGCGAACACTGCAGTTATGTGTGCTTAGTGTTTTGTAAGTGACAGTGATCGATCGATACTGCACTTGGGTGGGCTGGGCTGGGCGGAGGGGGAAAACGCAGGTGCTAGCAGGTATCTGGGCTGATCCCGCTAACAATGCGTTTTTTTGGAACCCTAAACTGCTGGGACGCTAGTATAGATCTGATCAGATCAGATATTGATCTGTTCAGATACTATACCACTAAGGGAGGTGTATGCTTTGCGCGTGGGTGTTTGCGGTACTGGCACTAACCTGGGGCGACGCAGACCTTATTTGACCCTAAAACCTAATTGATATCACCCGCCGGGCGATCAGGGGGTTAAACCGTTATTGGGTAATAAATGGCGGGTGCCCTGACAGTATAAAAAACAAGCTAACTAACCAGCGTCACCCGTAACAGTAATACAAAAAAAAACTGGTTACCTAGCGACACTAATGCAGGGATCAGAAAAACGATCGCTTAGTGACACTGGCAAAAGGGGGTGAAAGGGTTAACTAGGGGCAATCAGGGGGTTAAACCTTTATTAGGTAATATATGGGGGTACCTGACGCTATATAAAAACCTGACGGGGAACCTAAATAACGAAATAACTAACTGGCTAACCAGCGTCACCAGTGACATTTTATACGGTGATCACTGGTGAAAGGGTTAACTCTAGGGGCAATCAGGGGGTTAAAACCTTTATTTAGGTTGTAATATGGGGGTACCTGACCTATAAACCTATTTATGAACCTATATAAACATGGCGGTTAACCTAAAAAAAAACTGGTTACCTAGCGACACTAATGCAGCGATCAGAAAAACGATCGCTTAGTGACACTGGCAAAAGGGGGTGAAAGGGTTAACTAGGGGCAATCAGGGGGTTAAACCTTTATTAGGTAATATATGGGGGTACCTGACGCTATATAAAAACCTGACGGGGAACCTAAATAACGAAATAACTAACTGGCTAACCAGCGTCACCAGTGACAGTTATACGGTGATTACTGGTGAAAGGGTTAACTCTAGGGCAATCAGGGGGTTAAAACCTTTATTTAGGTTGTAATATGGGGGTACCTGACCTATAAAACTATTTATGAACCTATATAAAACATGGCGGTTAAAATAAAAAAAAAATGGTTACCTAGCGACACAATGCAGCGATCAGAAAAACGATCGCTTAGTGACACTGGCAAAAGGGGGTGAAGGGGTTAACTAGGGGCAATCAGGGGGTTAAACCTTTATTAGGGGGGGGGTAGGGGGCTACCTAGGACCTAAAACTAACTGCCCTGACAGTTATTACAGTCACACTGACACTAAATGCAGTGATCAGTAAATAAATGATCACTGCAATTAGTGACACTGTGACTGGGGGGGGAGGGGGTGATCTGGGGGGTGATCAGGGGGTGACAGGGGGGTGTTTTGTGTGCCTAACTGTACTGGTGTCAGTGTAGTGTTGTGCACTAACCTTAACATGTTCGCCGCTCGGCGTCTCCGGTCACATAGACCGGCGCACCGAGCGTGACATCACTTCCGCCTTCCTGTCTATACAATAGACAGGAAGGGGAAGCTTTTCATTCGCCAGGAGCGATCGCGAGGGGGTGGCCAGAAACCACTGGCCGTCCCCTCGTCCCGGATCGCTCCTGAAGCGATGCCGACCGTCCCCGCCGGCGGAGGGGGGTCCGATCGGACCCCCCAACCGCCTAAAGAATGGCACGTACAGGTACGTGGTTCTGCCTGTACGTGCCATTCTGCCGACGTATATCTACATGGGGCGGTCGGCAAGTGGTTAAATACCACCAGCAGAAAGCTCTCTCTGTCGCAAAAAAATATATAAAACTAATTTGGGTACAATGAAGTAGCTACAACACAAAGCTGAAAAATGGTCAGGTAATGAAGGGAGTCTAACATGCTTGTACTGAGGTGGTTTATCATGAATTCAGGGAGAGACAAGCCCCAATAACCAAGTGAACCTAAATCAGAGATGGTACCAGAGAGTTTGTTTTGGCTAATAAAGGTCCACAAAAAATCAAATCCTTAAAGGCCAGTTACATGCAGGTTACATGTGTTGATGCATTGCGATGCCATTCATTTTGATTTGAAGCGTAAAGCACTAATGCAATTTACAAGCATTGTAGCGTGCTGTAATGCATGTTAACACACCATAGTACTTGAAGTATGTTGCAGCCAAATTTTGTGATGTCAGATTTTTGGTATGTTTTGGTGCATCCTGACCCTATTAACTTCAATGGGCTGTCATAAACAATGCACATTTAGACCCCTTTCACACTGAAAATAGCACCTGAAAAGCGCCCCTCACCCTGAGTGCTTTCACACTGGGGCGGTGCGCTTGCGGGACGGGAAAAAAAGTCCTGCATCTTTGGGGCCCATTGAAGTGAATGGACCGCCCTGCCCATTGAAGTGAATGGGCAGCGCTGCCAAAGCGCCTGCCAAGCGCCTGCCAAGCGCTTCAGCAGCGCCGCAATACAACCGCTATTAACCCTTTCTTCGGCCTCCAGCGGGCGGTTGAAAGTGCCCCACTAGCGGCCGAAAAGCGCAGCTAAAACAACGGTAAAGCGGTGCGGCCCCAGTGTGAAAGGGGTCTAATATATAACATGCTTTAATACATGTCCATTAACACGACACACATGTAAACTTTAAGGGGTTAATCCTCTGCATTATGTAAAAAGCAGGATGGAATAAAAATCAATGTTTTTTTTTTAAAATATAAAAAAAAAAAGAAAATGTAATTGGATTTTTAATTTTTTTTTATCACATTTATTTGAATAAAATGCTTTTGGAGTAAAAATCTATCTAAAGATAGTTTTTAATTTAAAGCGGAGGTCCGCCCACCGCTGCAAAAATTAAAAGCCAGCAGTTGCACATACTGCAGCTGCTGACTTTTAATAATCCATCAGCTGTCGGGTGCTGCCGCTGCCATTGCGGGTAAGGGTACCCGGCAGTGAAGCCTTACAGCTTCACGCCGGGAACCCTACTGCACATGCGCACCGCTCCTTTCTCCTACTGGCCTGGCGGCCGGGGAAGGAGGAGGAGGGAGCCCGGGCAGTGATATCAATACCTGAGGCTGAGGCTCCTGGAAGTGGGAACAGGATACCTGTGAAAGACAGGTATCCTGCCCCTTCTCCCCCCCCCCATGGTGCCAAATGTGGTGGAACGCCGCTTTAAGATACATCAATAGATTAGTTTATTCAGCATGAAATGGAGCTTAGTTATGTAGCATGAGGCTGTATATTTTGCAATATGTACATTTTTGGTAAACTTATTCAATGAATCCAAGCTCTGCAAGCACGGGCAATGTTATTGTTTTAATTAAATAAAATAATTTGAATAGTTCTCCAACTATGTGTGATTAACCTATTAACCTAAAATCGGTTCTGATGTAGCTGTTTTACTAACCTGACAGCTTATTATTCTAAATAGGAGATCTTCATTTTGTTTGCAAATATAAAGATTCTAATTACCAAAAATAAGTCCTTACATTTAAAGTGTACCTGTCATTTTAGATCCATCATGGCAGCGCCTGTTAGCGGGTATCCACTCACCTGCTGCCGCCACGTCCCTCACCTTGTTGTTTCACTGCCGCATCACCAGCCTTCCCATTAAAGTGAATGGGACTTTGGTGAGTCAACAGTGGATAAGAGGAGGTGCCTCTGCGGGACAGAGATGACAGCTGCTCTGTAAAAATTATGATTTAAATCGAGTTGATTTAAATCAAGCCTTTTTACTAGTGAATTAAATCACGATTTAAATCGTGATTTAAATCGACTTGATTTAAATCAAATCCACCCTGAGGCTGTTTGATCCTGTCTTCTCTGACCCTCACCTTCTACTACTGTCCCCAATCTATCTCCTCATAGAACAGAGCCCTAGGAGGCACTCTGCATATGCTCAGTTTGGTATGTATTGTTAGAGAGTTGTTTTTTGGGAGGGTGCATGTGATCAGCACAGGGCCAATCAGCACTGTCCAGTCAGAGGGTCAGGGCTCCTGCAGCCTCATAGGACAGTCAGAGAACAATGACAACAACCTTTAACCAGTGCTCGGCCGGACACTGATAGAAGTCACAAGACTGATATATACTGCTGATGAGAAAAGGTATTTAGCAGTTTATATTTACTAAAATAATTACCTTTCTATGTTCTGTGTACTGTGGGAGACCAGATATAGTGAATGCAGGGTCCTAGGTTTAGTAAATCAATTTGGTAAATCATACCAATAAGGAAGACAGGGTTAACAGGGGAGTTTTTTTTTGGGGGGGGGGGGGAGTGCATTTTCTTTGTAAAGTTCAGCAAACAGTTAAAAAAAAACATGGCTGCAAACGTACACATCACAGAAAGTTCCAGAATCACAGCTTCCTTGAATGCCAGATTTCACAATGATAATTAAAGTTGATTTATGGCTCTTCCAGTGTAGCAGTGGGCTACAGCACAACATTCTGTCTTGTGTAATTAAGTAGTATGAAAAGTGGGAATCCGTGGCCCCCACGAAAGGCTTTCCGTTGCTTACCAGTTCCTTAGCAACAACAACACTCTGTAATTACAGATTCACTTATCGCTGACTGCGCAGTTCCTACACGTTCTAATACTGGGAGGAAGACTGCAAAAACTTCATACACCAGAAAATTCAAATGAACTTTATCACACAAAATAGAAACTAATAGTGAGAATACAAAGAATAACAATGCTAAGAGCAAAGGTACACGCAACCCGGAAGAACCAATCAGAAATTGTCTTATGAGTTATGAGTCATATAATGGTTGCTACAGCTTACATCGGCACAGCACATCGTGGCTCTTGTTACTTGTAAGAACTGTTGTTACAACAGCTATAAAGTGTGTAAAATAAAAATAAAGTACAGTATATGTCAAGTAAAAAACTTTTTCCTAGTTATGGATGGAGTGGGGAAGCATTAGAATTTCTGTCTAGTTTTAATTGCTATAAAGGACTCCATAAGGCTGGATTCACACCTATGCATTTTTTGTGCTTTTTGCATTTTGCAGATTTGCACTACAGATCGTGTTTCATAGGAAACCATGTTAAATGGACTCTAGTGCAAATCTGCAAAATGCAAAAAGCACTAAAAATGCATAGGTGTGAATCAGGCCTAAGGATCAGAGTTCACATCTATGCATTTTTAGTGCTTTTTGCTTTTTTTTGGTGCTTTTTTTTGTGCTTTTTGCACCATGGTTTCCTGTGGAACATGTTCTGTAGAGCAAATCTGCAAAAAGCACAAAAAAATGCATAGGTGTGAATCAAGCTTTAGGCTCGATTCACATCTATGCATTTTGCTTTTGAGCGTTTTTGCGGTGCTTTTTGCGGTGCTTTTTGCGTTTTTGGACACGTGTTTTTACAGCAATTTTGCCATGTTTTGCGTTTTTTTTTTTTTTTTTTTTTTTACACTGTGGTTGCAAAATCGTGGTAAAAACGCGGCACTTGCGTTTTGGATGCGGGTCCATTGACTTCTATTACATGCAAAACGCTGCATTTTGCATTAAAAAAAGTCCCCGACCCTTTCCAAAAACGCAGAGGCACAAAAATGCATTGATGTGAACATGTTCCATAGGAACCCATGTTAAAAAATTTCCCTGCATTTCTGCAAAATGCATCAAAAAACACGCTAGTGTGAATGGAGCCTAAGTGCTTGTTTACACTTGTGGTTTGGGGGAGCAGTAAAATGTGTGTTTGAGCTGTGTTTTACCTCCCCAACCACTCCCCTTTAAGCTGCGATGGTTGCAAAATCATGCCTTAGTTCACAGGCCATGGGAAGAACTAAACCCCCCAATTGGTTTTGGTGGACAGTACTGCAGTACCGAATGCAACCCATTCAAGTGAATAGGGCTCTGCAATTGTTTTCAAACTTCTGCCTAGGAATAGAAAACATGAGAAGCTGAAAAGCAATGCACAGAGGATAACTCTTCAGAGCACTACAACTACCCTCACCTTTAGTCTGGTATATACATTTTATTGCAACAGGTCAACCAGAGCAACCAACCAAAAAAAAAAAAGTATAATATTGTCTGACTGGGTTTTCACTTTAATGGTTAATGCATCGACACATGGAAATAACGCACAATGGGGTTGATTTACTAAAGGCAAATTCACTTTGCACTATTAGTGCACTGCATGTACACTTGAAAGTGCACTAAAAGTGCACTTGGAAGTGCAGTCGCGGAAGATCTGAAATGAGGGGAAGCTCTGCTGATTTTATCATCCAATCATGTGCAAGCTAAAATGCTGTTTTTTCTTTTCCTTGCATGTCCCCCTCAGATCTACAGCAAATGCACTTCCAAGTGCACTTGTAGTGCAAAGTGTATTTGCCTTTAGTAAAAAACCCACATTGGGTTAAGGCAGCTCATTTATTTTAGATGAACTACCAGTGCACCCCAGCATGGCGAAAACCACACCTAAACCAAATTTGGGAACACTGCAGTGCACATGCATTGCCCTAGAGCAGTGATGGCGAACCTTGGCATCCCAGATGTTTTTGAACTACATTTCCCATAATACTCATGCACTCTGCAGTGTAGTTGAGCATCGTGTTTTTGAACAGGAGGCACACGTGTTATTTTTTAAGTGGGTTAACATATAAAATCATATATTCATTTCCACATTGTGTTTCTAACCTACTCCCATTAATCTGAATGACCTTGAAGTTTCTAAACTTACTTTGTGAAGATCCCCGCACGTTTCCTTCCTTGAATTCTGTGACTGGTAGTCATTATGCCCTGTGAGTAGGCACAGCTGTGTCACACAGAGCCTGCCTTCTGAACTACAGAGGTGCTGAGAGGAGGAGTCTCAGGAGGCGGAGTCAGTACAGGAAGCACTGATAGCAGGCAGCAAAGTACCATGGGATATGTAGTCCTTAGGAATTGACAGTAAATAGCAGAGGGGAGGTTACAGGAAAGTGTGAAAAGAGATGGCCAGCACTCACAACATGAAAGGAGAGTTTTTCATGTAAGCTTATACTGGATTGTAAAAAATTGATATTGTTTTGTATTGTTATTTCAGTGCTGATGTTACAAAATAATATAGTATGCATAGAACTCCTTTAAAGCCCAACTCCTGACAAAACTTTTGTTTTGAAAAGATTGAGAAAGGGGAATTGCCATTGTTTTTAGTACCTATATTGTGGTGAGGTGGAGGAGCACTAGACTGCTAGGTGCAATTATAGTCCCAGTTGCTTGTGTTGTAATTCCATCGCAGGGATTGTGTTGGATCTCGGCAGAGAGACCACTGCTTCCGCACGGTGAGCAAGGAACCTTCTCTGCAGCATAATTTCTATTCACCTTCTTACTTGTGATAAATCTCGAATTTGTTTAGCTGATTTAACCACTTATTTACCACCATATGTCTTTGAACAGCAGAGTGGCAGGTGCTTATACATCAGACATGGCAGACTTGAGCAATCACAAGTGTAAACAGCTGTGTATTTATATTGGAGAGCCCACCCCTTCCTCTCTTTCCCCATTCATTAGTTCTAGATCAGCGCATCCCAGAGGGCCGTACACACGGGCCGAATATTGGACGGCATCTGCCTGTTCAATAGAAACCGGCCAACATTCAGCCTGTGTGTACGGCAGCCGGTGCAACAGAAGCTGGTCGTTCGGCTGGCTTCTGTCGAAGGGGCATGACCAAAAAAGGTCTGCCGATCGGCATCCAATCAGCGTCGGGGGTGTTCTGTTGGGGAGGGGGCATCCCCCTGTCAGAGCATAATAGCTCAGTGGGGGGAGATCGCTGTACTAACATCAGATAGTTAGTACAGTGGCTCCTCCTGAGCTCGTCAGTATTTTTTCATTCAGCCTGCCGGGTTGAACAAAGAAAAACTTCTAGTGTGTATCAGGCTTAAGGTTGTTAGGTCATTTTAACCCTTTCAATACCCTCTTTTCCTTTTCCATTACCTTCAGCTCCATTCTATCTCTATTCTATGTACATTAACCCCTTCATCGCCATCCTCTGACTGTATGTGACCTGTCCATTAAACCCTTCACCTCCTCCTTTATTATTATACAGGATTTATATAGCGCCAACATTTTATGCCGTGCTTTACAATATAAAGGCGGAGTACAATTACAATACCGTTCAATACAGAAGGAATAGAAGGCCCCTGCTCATGGAACTTACAATCTAAAGGTACATTTAAGGTATATAGTGCACCATTACCAAGCTCCATATTTGAAACCCCTCAATAATAGCATGTTTCTTCATTTCCAAAAAATCATGGCAAAACAATGAGATCACCTTGGAATGTCTACTTGTCAAAAAAAAAAAAAAGTATAATTGTGTTTGTTTTTATATTGTTATGGCATTTTTACTTGATATGTTTTATAACAGCAAGTAGGGGAAACATTTTTTTTTTCTTTTTAACCACTTAAGGCCCGAGCCTCTTTTTTTAGATGTGTTGTTTACAAGTTAAAAACAGTTTTTTTTTTTTTGCTAGAAAATTACTTAGAACCCCCAAACATTATACATTTTTTTTCTAACACCCTAGAGAATAAAATGGCAGTCGTTGCAATACTTTCCGTCACACCGTATTTGCGCAGTGGTCTTACAAGCGCACTTTTTTTTGGAAAAAATACTCTTTTTTGAATTCAAAAATAAGACAACAGTAAGGTTAGCCCATTTTTTTTAATATTGTGAAAAGTTAATGTTTACCCTTAAAAATCTCCATAGGCAAAGTTTACAAAATTCTACAGGTTGCATGTTTTTAGTTACAGAGGAGGTCTAGGGCTCTACCGATCGCGGCAATACCTCACATGTGTGGTTTGAACACCGTTTTCATATGCGGGCGCTACTCACGTATGCGTTCGCTTCTGCATGCAAGCTCGGCGGGATGGGGCACGTTTAAAAAAAAAATTCTTATTTATTTTACCTTTTATTTTTTTTTTTTACACAGTTTAAAAAAAAATAAAAATACTGTATGTTACTTTTATTTCTATTTCAAGGAATGTAAACATCCCTTGTAATAGAAAAAAAGCATGACAGGACCTCTTAAATATGAGATCTGAGGTCAAAAAGACCTCAGATTTCATATTTACACTAAAATGCAATAAAGAAATAAACAATTTGTCATTTAACCACATGCCGACCGGGCAATAGCCGAAAGACGGCTACAGCGCAGTCGGCTTATTCTGGGTAGACGTGCGTGGGACGTCCTCCCAGAACCTCGCTCCCGCGCGCCCCCCTGGGGCGCGCACTCGGGAACATCCGTGACCAGACCCTGACCCTGACCTGATAGCGGCCGTTTACAATGTGATCGCTCCGTCAAATGACGGAGCAATCACATGTAAACAAACCGGCGTCACTCGATACAGCGAGAGGGGAGAAGCGGAGAGGGGGAGAGATGGCAGAAGTGCTGTGGGCTGGATGTGTAGTGCCCACAGCGCTGCTCATTGACAGTACTCTGCCAGCACTGTGCAATACTCTGCCAATACTGTGCAATACTCTGCCAACACTGTGCAATACTCTACCAATACTGTGCAATACTCTACCAACACTGTGCAATACTCTGCCAACACTGTGCAATACTCTGCCAACACTGTGCAATACTCTACCAACACTGTGCAATACTCTGCCAACACTGTGCAATACTCTGCCAATACTGTGCAATACTCTGCCAATACTGTGCAACACTCCAATACTCTGCCAATACTCGCCAATACTCTGCCAATAGTCGCCAATACTCACCAATACTCTGCCAATACTCTAAATTCTAATAGAAACAAAGATTTATTTATTTTTTTACCAAATTTTTTTGATTTATAGCGCAAAAAATAAAAAACCCAGCGGTGATTAAATACCACCAAAAGAAAGCTCTATTTGTGTGAAAAAAAAAGGACAAAAAAATTATTTGGGTACAGTGTTGCATGACTGAGTAATTGTCATTCAAATTGTGAGAGCACCGAAAGCTGAAAATTGGTCTGGTTAGGAAGGGGGTTTAAGTGCCCAGTGGGTAAGTGGTTAAAAAAATAATTAAAAATAATGGCCCTTTAAGAGCCATGGGCCAAAGTGAGCTATGGGCCGCTGCCTGTAAGTGGTGGGGGGCACTGGAGCGCGGCAGGAGGGGGGGCCTTCTCCCGCTGCCGATAAAAGTGATCTTGTGGCGAACCCGCCACAGAGACCACTTTTATCTTGAAGCGGACCGCTGGTCGAACAAGAGGATACCGGGGTTATGGCAGCTAACAAAATCCGCTGCCTTGGAGGGAAAGGAGGGAACAAGCGCCGCCGAAATAGACCGAGCTCGCAGTCACGCCCAGTCCCGCCATTGGACCGGTGTTGTGTCCATCATAGGAGCCAGGCCAAGAGGCGAACCGAGAGGAGCCGGACACAGGACATCCGGCTCTGTCTATCTCGGCGGCGATAATTTAAACCATCATACTGCAGATGACACTTGGGCAAGGCTAGAGATGGACACTGATCATTCTGCAATGATGGGCAAGGCTGCAGATGAACACTGATCATTCTGCAATGATGTGCAAGGCTGCAGATGGACACTGATCATTCTGCAATGATGGGCAAGGCTGCAGATGGACACTGATCATTCTGCAATGATGGGCAAGGCTGCAGATGGACACTGATCATTCTGCAATGATGGGCAAGGCTGCAGATGGACACTGATTATTCTGCAATGATGGGCAAGGCTGCAGATGGACACTGATCATTCTGCAATGATGGGCAGGCTGCAGATGGACACTGATCATTCTGCAATGATGGGCAAGGCTGCAGATGGACACTGATCATTATGCAATGATGGGCAAGGCTGCAGATGGACACTGATTATTCTGCAATGATGGGCAAGGCTGCAGATGGACACTGATCATTCTGCAATGATGGGCAAGGCTGCAGATGGACACTGATCATTATGCAATGATGGGCAAGGCTGCAGATAGACACTGATAAGGCTGCATTGATGGGCATTTAAATGTAAGTTTTTTTCCTTAAACTTTCCTCCTAAAAGTTATTTTTCTTAAACTTCCCTCCTAAACTTAGGGTGCGTGTTATACGCCGGTGCGTGTTATACGCTGATAAATACGGTATTTCTTTACAAGAACGTAAAACTTATCTGGAAAGGACAGGGGGACAATTAACTCCTCTGACAATATAAAACAGGATATATTTTTTACCAATTCGTTTTTTTCCCCCCTGAATATAATCCAAGGTTTGTTCTGAGTGCAAATATTACAGCATGAACACGAACATAGCTCCTTATTAACATTACGCCTGTATGGTACTGCTCATCCCTGCACCATCAAGGCGGCAGCACACAGAGGGGTCAATTCAGCATATCGGACAAGAATGGAAATCCTGCCAAAAAACAGGGGAGCTATTTATAGATGCCGCAGCTTCTGGAAAGTTCACACGCACTACTTCAAGATCTTGCAAGCTGAATAAGATGAACTTGGGGCAAGTCAAGTACAATTTCCAGGTGCTTGGTAGGCATAATTTGTGTTGAAAATGACCACTGATCTTTCATTACTGCAGGCAAGAGTCCAAGTCTACATGGTCCTATTAGGAAACTGCCATAGGTAACCTTAGATATGTAAAGTGCCATTAAATCCAAAACCAAAAATGGAATATATTGCAGTTTATCAATCATTAGATGTGGTGGCTGCATTAGTTTTATTTTCTAGGCTTCTTTCCCCTCTGTTTTCACCTGGTGATCTGGCCAGTAACACATCTCCTGTATTAGAGTGTCCCCACTCTGGATGAAGGAGCAACAGAGACATCTTTGGATAGTAGCATTGTTAATCTGGCGGAGGAGCATGTTAGATGCACTAGCAGATTTAGATACACTGACAAATTGAAGCCAAGCTCCAGCTAACACTTGTTAAGCAGTTACAGCAACCGTTTTGTTCCTTTTGGGATAAAGGTTTTAAATAAATAAATAAAAGCTGATCGGTGTAAGCACCTCAGTCAGTGGTTGTCTCAACCTTCTAACTGCTACATCTGCAGGACAGCATGTTCTTTTAAAAAAAAAAACAACAGACTTACTGGCAGGATTACCAGGTGAAAATAAAATAAAGAAAACAAATGCAGCCACCACATTTGAGAATGGATAAGCTGCAATATAATAAATGTTTGCTTTTGGGTTTAATACTGCTTTAGGTAAAAAAAATCCTGACGTTTTTTTTTGGGGGGGGGAGGGGGTTTGCTTAAAGTGTCAATAAAGTTTTATTGAACCCAGGACCCTACATTCACTATATCTAGTCTCCCACAGTACACAGGAAATGCAATTATTTTAGTAAATCTAAACTGCTAAATACCCTTTCTCATCAGCAGTATATAGCAGCCTTGTGACTTCTATCAGTGTCTGGTTAAAGCTTGTAGGAGGAGTTTTCATACTGCACTGACTGTCCTAAGAGGCTGCAGGCCCCCTGACCCTCTGTCCAGACAGTGCTGATTGGCCCTGTGCTGATCACATGCACTCTCCCAAGAAAAAAAAAAAACTCTCTAGCAATACACACCAAACTGAGCATGTGCACCTTGTCCCCTACCATCTGTACTATCAGGAGATGAGTTGGAGACACTGGAAGAAGGGGAGAATTGTTACACAATGCAGAGAATTAAGCACTTAGAGTATAACAAGCATGCTTTACTGCATATACAGACTGATTTTATTGCTGTGGGTTTAGTAACACTTTAACCACTTCCCACCCGCCATATAGCAAAATGATGGGCGCAAAGTGGTTGTATTATCCTGACTGGACGTCATATGATCCAGCACCAGTGCGTCGTGTAGCGTGGCAATTGGTGTTGTGGTGTGTCAGTCTGGTGAGTCAGTCTACTTTACCTAGCTTTTTCAATCTAGGTAAAGAGCCTATCATGTAGGCTCTTTACCATGTGATCAGCTGTGTCCAATCACAGCTGATCACATGGTAACCATGAAGTGCCATTCATCGGCTTTTCCTCTATTCGCGCTGACAGGCGCGCACTGATAATTAGCGCATTGATTATCAGTGCAGACCCATTGAGGATGCCCACCTCATCAGTGCCAATCAGTACTGCCTCATCAGTGCCCATCAGTGAAGGAGAAAACTTACTTATTTACAAAGTTTTGTAACAGAAACAAAGAAAAACTTATTTTTTTTTCAAAATCTTCAGTCTTTTTTTATTTGTAGCGCAAAAAATAAAAACCCAGTGGTGATCAAATACCACCAAAAGAAAGCTCTATTTGTGGGAAAAAAATTATAAAAATATTGTTTGGGTACATTATTGCAGGACCGCGCAATTGTCATTCAAAATGCAACAGCACTGAAAGCTGAAAATTGGCCTGGGCAGGAAGGAGGTGAAAGTGCCCAGTATTGAAGGGGTTAAGCTCTAAAAACGAAAGTATAATCTTGTAGCAACACGTCATTTTTTTTTATAGGCCCCGTCTTTTTCTTCCCATTGATGCAGCTCAAGATCAAGTTGAAGGATTGCTGAACCCAACTTCTAATTTTCAGGTGGCTACGCTGACTTGAGGGGTCTATATTGAACCCCGATGTAGTCACGCGACAATGCACGCTTCAGCCAGAGACTACAGACAGCTGGGAATACCTTTACATAAAGAGGATCTGCTGAGAGAAACTTGTGGCTGGGCCTACTGAGATGCCTACATGGGGCATGCTGTTTGTCTTACCTCCTATGGAGGGAGAGGTTCTCAGACTTACCTCCAGGAGGGGGAGCATCCATGTATCACTGTAGGTCACATCTCTTCCCATAGACTGGTAGGTTGGCTCTTCCCATAGACTGGACTCCACCCTCCTAGCCTTTTATATTCCTCCTGCAACAGACTGGCAGGGAGAATGCCCAGCAACCTGGGAGTGGGATACATTCATAAAGAGCTGCTGAATCAACATGGCAGGTGTCTCACTCTATTGGACAGTGACACCTAGTGGGAACCAGGGGAACTGCACTGACAACACGTCACTTCCCTATATCGCTTATGGACCGGAAGTTCGATGAAGTGCTCTGAGAGGCGGACAGCACCAGAAGCATAGCTAAAAGGCATACACCTTTACAAGCTTTTGTGCCATGACTAAGGACTAACATCTGAAACGCGTAGGCTTTTTTTTTTTTTACAGTTCTGTACATGTATTTAATAAAGGAATACTATTTTGGATGTCATCCTGAGTGCCGACCATCCCTTTCCTTGTTCTGGTACGTCGGAGGGGTCAGCAGCCTCAAGGTCTGAGCATCGGGCGGAGCTTTTATGTGGGAAGGTTGAAGCACCTATACACTTGTTCACCTTTACAAGCTAGTTAGGAAAAAAAAAAGATATTTTGTAGCTAACAAAATTTATCTAAGGGGAAAATTAACTATTATTGTGGAAGGTTTAATACTACTTAAAGTACTTGGTATAATAAATCATTATAATTGTATACATTTTTTTTATAAAATACTTGTTTTCATCCTTTTTGCTTCCTAATGCTGCTAGTCTCCTGCAGCCTTTTCCCATCTACATGCACTCTAGCGATGACTGGATGGTGTTTTCCTGATGGTGACAACAATGAGCCATGCCTGCACATGGGAGGCTGATTTACTAAGGGGTGAAGAATATCCACATTATAAATTGTGTGAATATTCATTTCAGTTATGATATTAGGCGAAAAGCAAATTCCTGTTTATGCATTCCATCTGCACATGATTAAGTATTCAAAGTGAACAAGAATTATGGTTTCACATGACTGGAGATTGGAAGTGAAAATTTCCCAATTTACGGGCAAATTCACGCTGCTTGTCCATTAAATCGCAGAGCGATTCAGCGCCCTGGCCGATCTGCGTTGCTGGCTGGCTGGCTAGGGGGCAGTGTGGTGTGCGATTCAGCGTACCACACTTTCTTTTCTTTTTGTTTGTTTTATACTAGGTTTATTTGAATACCACAGAAACCAACATGTACACTTCAATAACTGAAATGTCGGACGGTACAATGCGCTGTCTGGTATTGCAGTGCGATTCGGGCCGGTGCACTGCAATAAAATGCAGCATGACTGCATTTTATCTCAGCACGCTGCAGTGCAGCTCTGGACTGCCTTGCAGTGTGAATGGGACACATAGGAAACGATTGTGAAGGGAGCAGTGCCATTGAGCCATAAATGCCACCTTGCACTGTTTACTGTTTTAATTAATTTTTTTTCAACTTTATTGAAATGTCACAAAGTGACATTTCATTCATCTTTATTTATCACAGCAGGTAGTGATGTGACATACTGGGGTTGATTTACTAAAGGCAAATCCACTTTGCACTAGAAGTGCACTTGGAAGTGCAGTCGCTGTAGATCTGAGGGGAAGATCTGAAATGAGGGGAAGCTCTGCTGATTTTATCATCCAATCATGTGCAAGCAAAAATGCTGTTTTTTATTTTCCTTGCATGTCCTCCTCAGATCTACAGCAACTGCACTTGCAAGTTATTAAACCCCAATGTGTCACCACACCCTGCGCTGAAAAAAAGGAGAGCATGTCCTACTCTTTTTCAGCGCACCTTACTGTAGTGCAATAGTTGCACTAAACCAATATAATATAAGGCTAATTGCCTTGTCTATGCATTAGAACTGTGTTGGCAGGGGTCAAGTCCTGGGGAAAAAAGTGTGGGAACTCCCACCCAAGATCCACTCCTGCACCAAAAAAAATTAAAAATGATACGCTCATATGCATATATATTTCACAGAAAATACAGTGCAACATTTATTGTAACGTGCCAGTTTACAAAAAACTAAATAAGTTAACGTGTCAAACTAACAGAATAATCACCACAGTGGGTGATGATCTTTCCCTCGCAGGGAATTTCTAACACAAATACACCAAATACACCAAATTATTATGCAAATTCTATGTTACACAGCCCATTAGAAAATATCCCACAAACTGGAATAACGTTGCCCTTGCCATGCAAGATTATCAACTTTACGAGATTTAGTATCATCTGTGTTGTGATGTGTGGTCAGCCATTTTGTGACATATGGTAAAGGATCCCAATAAATGCCCTGTGGGGCCAATGAGACTAATAAACAAAAGAGAAGACAGGCGTTCAATGCCAAGCCCACTCCTAATGGGTGACATCACCAAATTCATTGTACTGAAGCCCCTTTCACAATCACTGGATGTCACTGGAAGACTGTTATCTGCTGTCACCACTGGTTTCCCCATCAGAGCCCCCCCATCAGAGTGTCCCCAGAGATCCCCATCAGAGTTGTGACTGAGCCATCACAAAGTAGAAAAACGTGTACCTGGATAAGTCCTTGACAAAGGAGCATGCTGCAGGGGGCAAAAGCTGGGCAGAGGAACTTGCTTATGAGGGCGGGGAGCACAGGTGATGTCATTGGTTGATTAGACAATGGCGGTTCTAGCAGCCAAGGACAGTATTGCAGCGGGGATCTAGCGCTGCAGATTGGCAGGTGCGCTCCTGTATAGTATAGCCACGGCTGCTGGAGGAGGAGGACCAAGGGAGGGGAGAACGCCGTCCTTCACTATGCAGCGATGCTGGGCATCGCCGCTTAGTGAAGGATCGGCTCGGGCGGCTCTAGTCCTGCAAAGGGCATGGCATTCCTGCTGTGAAAACAGTGCAAGGACGCCGTTCCCACGCAGTCCTGCAGGACTCGAGCCCTGTGTGTTGGGCAGTATTGCCCATCGCAACCCATCCCACAATGGTGTGGACAGGGCCTTTATTGTGTGAAGAGTCTCAACTTCTTTAGTAAATCAGCCCACAGGTGTAGGTGCAGCCTCTGTTAGAAGAATATGTGAAAAGATGACAACACAGGAGCATAATCGGGAGAAGGGGATAGAATGTTGTCACCCTATATAACAAGAAGCGCCTGAACATGGGCCTTCATGCTAGGTATTATTTTACTGAAAGCTGAAGATTTAAACATATACTGAAAATGACATATACAATGACATTCATGTGTTAAAAGTATGAGATTTTAGTGAATGGGTTTACATATACTTTTAAAAAGTTTTGTGCTGCTCTTGAAACACATGAGACAGATTTCCTATGCATTTGTATGTATGAAGTATAATGACCACTGTGCAATGCTCAAAGAAATGTCGAGATCTGTGTTAATTGCTCTATGAAAAACTTCAATTAAAATCATTGAAACATAAAAAGTTTTGTGCAACAATTCACTCATGTCAGAAGTGTCCTCTAGTGGAATTTTGGGCTGCAAGCCCCAGCATGGTCTAACAATATTGTCTGGGCCCGGGGCAGCTGCCCCTTTTGCCCTGTGTTAAAGATGGTATTAAAGTCTAACACATATCACACACAGGGTGCGACTGCATAGATAGGCGAGTAAAACAAAACAAGACCAAGTGGGTCATCGAGTCTGCTCATTATTTTTCTAGATCTAAGTTTGACTAAAGTATGTTTAAATCAACTGTTGACTGACTCACTGTCTCTGTTGGAAGTCTATTCCAAGCATCAACTACTCTTTCGGTAAAATAATTCTTTTTAAGTATTATTAGTTTTGAACTTTCCTCCTGCTAATTTGAGGTCATGTCCTTGTGTATTAAAAGGTCTCAGTCATGTCCCTCTTTCCCTTCTTTCTTCAAAACTGTACATATTAAAGATGAATTCCAGTTATGGTATATTTTATACAGAATTACATTGTTCCAGCTTGGACCAATATAAGTATGTATATACCATACCAGGCTGATGCCCATGGAAGCCTGAAATCACTGAAGTAGACATCGCTACTCCAGTGATCTCCACTTGCTTCCAGATAGCATTTTCTGAAGGGCACTGGTGCCAAGCAGCCAACCTTCTGTGTGTAGAATGCAGAAGGTCAGCTACTCTGCTAGACCCGGAAGCAAGAGGAGCTCACTGGAGTAGCGTTGTCTACATAATTTATTTCCAGCTTCCAGGGGCATAAGCCAGGTATGGAATACACATACTTACATTGGTCTAAGCGAGACCATCGTAGCTATGTGTAAAATATCCATACCTGGAATGTATCATTACGTTCCTGCAGTTTGATATGTTTTATGCCTCAGACCTTTCACCATTTTTGTTGCCAATCACTGGACTCATTCTATCTTATCAATATTTTCTCTGTAAATGAGGTCTCCAGAACGGGACACAGATGATCTGTGTCTCTAAATGCAGATTGCTGCTGTGACCTTTGCTGGAGACAAACGACTTTCAAAATAGAAGTTGTATCTTCTATTTCACCTCTATTAGGCTCCATGTACACGGGATGTTTTTACAACCTCTCCTGAACTATTTAACTTGTCAGATAGTAACCCATGTTTAAAACGTCCGTTTTGCTGCGTTTACGTGTAGCGTTTAGGGGCGTTTTGCCGCGTTTGTGTTTAGAAGAAAATTTTTTTTTTATTTTTTTTTAAATAGCCAAAAATGAAGAACGCCTGTAAACGAAACGCAGCTAAACGTGAGTTACCGTGTTTAGCTGTGTTTAGAAGCGTTTGGCGCTTAAAATGCCTCTAAACTCAGCTTCTAAAACGAAATTGTCTGAAACTTGAACACACATGTAAAACGCTTGAAATATGCTTCCAAAATATTTGCATACATGTGTCATAATGCTCAAAAAATATCCCTGAAAATCCTTCTGCTCAGGTGTGAATGCAGGTTAGAACTTAACCAATTATTTGGTGTATTCCATTAATCAGCGCTCTGGCACACCATCAATAGTTTATTGGGCCCAGACACACACCCTGCACAGTTCTCCAATCAGCAGTGTTCACACTTCCAAAGCAGTGTTATTGATTGGAGCACTGTGCACACCAAACGCAGTGCATTTGCCTGCATGGTTTCGCAGTACCATGTGATCTGGTTGCAGTGCGTTTTTAAAAATAGTGCATGCACTACATTTGGTGGGATCCAGTGCGATTTCAGCCCATTCAAATGAATTGAAAAAGCATCATCTGCCAGGTTCACAGCTCTCTCCAATTAGTAATGCCCCATGAATCGATGATGTGGTCATTTCTTCTGCACAGTAATCCCTTAATAATGGCTGTATGCCTTGTATTACTAAATAGGCCCTGTCACCAACGTTAAAATTGCAGGTAATAACACAGAAGTGCTTACCTGCAGGCAGTGTTTTTTCTTTAAATAAAAAAAAAATAAATGTTTTTTTATTCACGTGCAATGTGCCTCTAAATTTTCTAGAACATTTGACAATTCAATTCCCCAGAACTACCCCCTCCTTCTTTGCACATCATAACCCTATCCTCTTCTGGGAGTGTCTAATTACTGTCTCTGCTGGCCCAGCTCCTCTGTCCCTCCCCTCATACACCTACATAACCTTGTATGTAGCAGCCCAAAGAGAAGTGAAGGGGAATACTATAGTGTGATTTCAGTGACAGCTCTGAGTCTGCTGGGGCTGCTAACATCACACCCACCATGGCGGCACCCAGCAGCAGTCTCAGGGCTTTTGGATGACTAAACAAGAGAGGCTTTTTTTTAACAAGTAAATAAGATGCATACAAGGTGTTAATAGACATATTTTAGTTGGAATGAATGGGCTGGCAACATGGCCTCTTGAAGATTTTTCATGAAATTTGCAATTTCTTTTTAAATCATGGGTCATTTTCTTGACCAAAAATATGGCAACTAAATAATACCCATTCAGCCACTGAAAAAAAAATAAAAAATAACCCTGAACGAACATAAGCACTAAACACTAACATAAAACCAGAAACTGCGGAATGCTTGACAAAGGAAATTCTCTCACATAAAAGAGAAGATTGAAAAATTCAACCTTGGAATTAACAGATAAAATAAAAAACGCAGGAATATAAAATGGTTGAAAAGCTGGGTTAAATTTACTCTGGAGAGAAAATCGGAGAGTGATTAATACATTATGGGGAATAGTGAAGAATACAGAAACCATGGTGAGGACGGTAACCTCAGAGAATATTCCAAAGAAGGAACTAACCAGTTTACATATAAAGCGTTGTCATATTCTATAATACTTCTTTATTACAGAGAATATAGAACTCATTGGGCCCTATAAGCAAGGTCATTCTTCCAAGGGTTTGTGGCAGAAGATGCCTTCCAGCGGGGAACAGTTTTTGTTCTCTTTACTCCCTTTTATTCCCTTTGTTCCCTACCTCCTGCTTTTGTATAAAGCCGCTCCACTAAAGCTTATTTAAACCCAAAAACAAAAATATAATATATTACATCTTACCAGTCCTTGGATATAGTGGCTGTATTTGTTTTTTACATTTTTTTTCAGACCAAGAACATTTTCAGCAAGGTCATAACATATTTGTTGATCCTGCCAGAAAGTGCCATGTCATTGTAACTCATTGTGAGCTGAAAAGAAGGCACACATACCCTTTTGTTTCTTGTGTAAGCTACTAATCCCATTGATTCAACATGTAATGCAAATGAACAAAAAACAGACAAGTCCAGCCTGAGTGACAACGATGGTTACCTCCATAGATGCAGTGGAGGAAGTACCGTAAGGCCCCATGAACGCAATACGCAGATGCAAACTCTGCTGAACGCATGTTTTAAAAAGCAGAAACCTGCGTTTTAAAAAAACGTGCGTTTTGCCACTGTTTAATGCTGCGTTTAGCCGCGTTTTACCCCGTTTGCGTCTATAAGCGTTTGTAAAGATAACATCATATAGACCCTCCCCAAGCTCAGAAAGCATGTATTATTAACTATTTCTGCCATTTTGATCAGAGTGAGCAGCAGCAGCAGAGAGAGCAGTTGTACAATTGCATTTGCCTCTTTTTCTGTGTTTTTTTTTTGGAAACGGATACCATATTGAATATAATGTCAGGAAATGCTCTTGATGTTGCTGTTGATGAGGCAGCAACGTTGTCGCAAATTGCGTGAGAGGTCCAGAGTCAGAGCTCATCGATATTGGACCCATCCGTTGATGGCACAGCGAATGTCCATTGGATATTTCACAAACATGGTGGGGGGTTGGGGCTGACTAGACATTGGTATGCAGGTTTTTCTTTGTGAAAAAAAGACATTGCTATGCTTTGGTCAGAGTAGGTGGAGTCATTGATTAGATTAGAAATTGGATGAAGGGTTGGGGCAAAGAAGTGGAGGCATTCCTCATTGTCTAAGGCGCCACCTAAAAAAACTGAGTTTTTTATGGCATTGCATCAGTGAGTATATCTGCTCTATGATCTAAGGTAAGTACGACATTTTAAAACAATTTTTTTTAGTATCTTTTATGGTTTACCATCATATTTCTGAGTTTTAAGATTTTACATTTAAATTATATAGGGTGGCACATTTACACAGTGTATGGCCAGCTTAAGGCTGGTGGAACAAATTGGTGCAAAGTCAGTAGAACCTTTACTGACATGGCCACAAATGTGTCTCGAAAACAGTTTTGCAGTAAACAGATTGGATATTGATGGACTACTTTAGCCAACATAAATATTACCAATAAATACCAATATATACTCGAAAATGTGTTGACACCTGACCATGACACTTGCTATATGGTCAAATGTACAGTATCTCACAAAAGTGAGTAAACCGCTCACATTTTTGTAAATATTTTATTTTATCTTTTCATGTGACAACAAGAAATGACACTTTGCTACAATGTAAAGTAGTGAGTGCACAGCTTGTATAACAGTGTAAATTTTCTGTCCCCTCAAAATAACTCAACACACAGCCATTAATATCTAAACCGCTGGCAACAAAAGTGAGTACACCCCTAAGTGAAAATGTCCACATTGGGCCCAATTAGCCATTTTCCCTCCCCGGTGTCATGTGACTTGTTAGTGTTACAAGGTCTCAGGTGTGAATGGGGAGCAGGTGTCTTAAATTTGGTGTTATCGATCTCACTCTCTCATTCTGGTCACTGGAAGTTCAACATGGCACCTCGTGGCAAAAAACTCTCTGAGGATCTGAAAAAAAAGAATTGTTGCTCTCCATAAAGATGGCCTAGGCTATAAGAAGATTGCCAAGACCCTGAAACTGAGCTGCAGCACTGTGGTCAAGACCATACAGTGGATTAACAGCACAGCTTCCACTCAGAACAGGCTTTGCCATGGTCAACCAAAGAAGCTAAGTTCACATGCTCAGCGTCATATCCAGAGGTTGTCTTTGGGAAATAGACTTATGAGTGCTGCCAGCATTTCTGCAGAGGTTGGAGGGGTAAGGGGGGGTCAGCCTGTCAGTGCTCAGACAATATGCCACTCACTGCATCACATTGGTCTGCATTGCTGTTGTCCCAGAAGGAAGCCTCTTCTAAAGATGATGCACAAGAAAGCCTGCAAACAGTTTGCTGAAGACAAGCAGACTAAGAAAACGGACAACTGGAACCATGTCTTGTGGTCTGATGAGACCAAGATAAACTTATTTGGTTCAGATGGTGTCAAGCGTGTGTGGCGGCAACCAGGTGAGGAGTACAAAGACAAGTGTGTCTTGCCTACAGTCAAGCATAGTGGTGGGAGTGTCATGGTCTGGGGCTGCATGAGTGCTGCCGACACTGGGGAGCTACAGTTTATTGAGGGAACCGTGAATGCCAACATGTACTGTGACATACTAAAGCAGAACATGATCCCCTCCCTTCAGAGACTGGGCCGCAGGGCAGTATTCCAACATGATAACGACCCCAAACACACCTCCAAGACCACTGCCTTGCTAAAGAAGCTGAGGGTAAAGGTGATGGACTGGCCAAGCATGTCTCCAGACCTAAACCCTATTGAGCCTCTGTGGGGCATCCTCAAACGGAAGGTGAGGAGCGCAAGCTCTCTAACATCCATCAGCTCTGTGATGTCGTCATGGAGGAGTGGAAGAGGACTCCAGTGGCAACCTGTGAAGCTCTGGTGAACTCCATGCCCAAGAGGGTTAAGGAAGTTCTGGAAAATAATGGTGGCCACACAAAATATTGACGCTTTCCGCCCAATTTGGACATTTTCACTTACGGGTGTACTCACTTTTGTTGCCAGCGGTTTAGACATTAATGGCTGTGTGTTGAGTTATTTTGAGGGGACAGCAAATGTACACTCTTATACAAGCTGCACACTCACTAATTTTTTTTAAATCCGAATTTTTTTTTTTTAATTTTCCCTTTTTCCCTTCTGTTGGTCAGTATATTTGCAAAAGGTGTCCCCTCTCTGGAGGTTGACACCAATTTCCACACTGACTAAGGTTGAGAATGGCTCTGGGCCAGATCAGCCCCCTGTGAGTTTCAGTTGTTTGATCCAGAGGGTCCCAGACTTGGCGCACCGTGGGAGGGGGGTCAGATGGAGGCCTTTTGTGCCCCCCCCTCCTGCATGGTCCAACAGGGTCCCTAGGTAGCAAAGTTGGCTCTTTAGACATACCTGCCGGGCTAGACCTGCCTAGGTTGATCGGTCTGTATTTTCATCTGTATTGGTCAGTGTTGCCTTCTCGGGCTGTTTATCCCCTTGCGGGATCGCTTTACTGCCAAGTCTAAATGTACCTTGTATTTTTGTCTTTTGTACAAGTTTTCATATTTTTACTTGTCTTAAATAAAGATTACCGTATATAAAAAAAAAAATGTGCTTGAGAACCACAACTCTATCCAATCATCTCACCATACAAGTTATGAGCTGAAACGTCACACCAAAAATAGACAAGACACATTTTCCACCTTCGCCATCTAACTACTTATTATAGTAGATGAGAGGTCAAGTCATATCCAGTCCCTTTCTGCCTTCACAAACTTAAATTTGCAATTAGGATAGCTGGCTGTCAAACTTCCTGCGTGGGCACTTTAAATCTGGGAAAGTCACATCCTTAATAGATTCTACCAGGGTATCATGAAATAAGGATTGCAAAATATCTGTCTCATATGTTATCAAAGCTCCTTGCCCGCCATCCGGCCAAGTATTATCAGGTAAGGCCTGGCTGACGCAGAGCCTCCCACAAAGTTCGAGCCAAGAAAAAAAAACCGAGGATAATAAAAATGCAAGCTGGAAATATTCACACGGCTGTGTCTCCCCGGGCAGTAGGGGTATGGTTGCGCCTGATGCATTTTTCTTTCTCATTCTCTGTCTTATCATTAGTGCAAAGCCCTCCAAAGCATAAACAAAATGGAGGGCGTTAGTCAAAACAGTCACGAGCAAGTTGTCAAGGAAACAAAAGGCTTTCTGTGTTTATTTAGCTCCTGCACCGATAAGGAGGAGTCTTTGTACTCATAATTTCACACACATCAGGAAAGAGAAGCCATGCTGAGCGCACACTGACACAGCTCGTCTGAAATGCCACGGGCCTCGCTGACAGACTTTTTAACCCCACAAAGGCCGGTCATGATGCCACCTGCCTAGAAACAATCATGCATTTTATTCATTTGTGACAAGTGTCACTGCGGTGCAATGTTCTATAAACCATATATTACACATTCACCCTACCCTATTTTAATCGAAACAGCTATATAAAGTATGTGAACGCAAAAAAACTAAAGTGGACATAAGTTTAAAAAAGTGAAGATTTGCTATATTATAGGGAACATGTAGAAATGTTCCTTAGCTGTCTCAGCAGTACAATGCAAAGGGTTATCTTTAGTCTTGAGTTCCTAATGAAAACTAGGAGTGCACTTTCCATGTTTAGTCATTACTGTGCCTTGAGCCTCATAGCTGTATATGTGCCATGTGAGATCTAAGGCACTGCTGCCTCTGACTGCTAGTCTCACCAGTTTTGGAGTGAGATTTGGTGATGTCACTACTGTCCTGTTTACAGTTCTCCTTGCTGGAGAGGAAGCTGTAGCTGAGGACTGGCAGTGCAAGTATCTCCCTGTTTCTGCTTCATTTTATTCTGTAAATCTGTGCTATCTCCACTATTCATGCTTCTTCTTAACCAGTCATCATTATGGCAGCTCTGACAAAATAAACCAAAGCCTGGCCCCTGCCAAGATAGCTGCCAATACACACAGATACAATGCAGGATAGGATATCACTATCTTAAAATGCGAGTGGTGTTTGTTTGAAGTTAGAGAGTGCCCCGTGAATATGGGAGCAGACATCCAAGCTCAAAAGAAATGCGTTGTTTATTTGACCACTGGGGCACACAGGGCAAACAGCATACTGACCTACATGGAAGTAATTGCAGTTTTCTTAGCTTCAGTGGTCTGCTAAATGATCCAGGGATAAGGCTATCTTGCTGGCTGGTTGTCAGGTAGCAAAGCCCTTGATAACCATGGTTGTGTACTGGCATCAACAGAAGGTCTGCCGCCTAACTAAGATAATCTGTATTTTGTCTTGGTGGTAGGGCTGCTATGTTTAGGCCTTTTTGTTATTCAATGAATTCTGATGATGCCATCTTTCTACTCACTCTGCTCACTCCTCCTCTACCAGCATACCCTTGTCAACATATTTACAAGCAGAATAACTAATTTGTTCCCAATCCCTTTCCATCTCCAAATCTGAATACTTCTGTATAAGGGATACAAGAGTCTGATACCAACTCAAATTCAGGTACTATAAGTACTTATATTAGTTGTATTTAAAAAATACATTAAGGGTTCCCTTCCATACAGGTACCCTCTGTTTCATCTCAGCAGGGGATCTGAGAGATGAGTCACAATGGAAACATATGTAATATCTGTGCTCGTTTTGTGATTGAGAAAAAATGGGCCTATGTAATCCCCATGTGTGGGCAGTCAATGCTTTGGTATGTCAACTGACCTGAAAAGGGCACTGGTTGATTTATTAAAAGTGCAAAGTGTAAAATCTGGTGAAGCTGTGCATGGTAGACAATCAGCTTCTAAAATCAGCTTGTTCAATAAAGCTTTGAGGAAAAAAAAAAAACACCTTGAAGCTGATTGGTTATTATGTAGAGCTGCCCCAGATTTTGCACTATCCAGTTCTAGTAAATCAACCCCACTGTGTCACTTCTTCAGGATAGTAGAAGTCATAAGGGACTAAAGCTGTCCCCTCTCATGGGCTACAGGCATTAATTTTCATTGAACACCGAAATTCTGTGAGATTCGAGCAGCGATCTTCATACAGATAGCACTTTTTACATCCTTCACTGCTCCCTTAGTGTGGGAGTAGTTCAGAGACATAGCCCCGCTTAATAGGGAGAAAGCTGGAGTAGTCTTAGGGCAGGGTACATGGCAAGTAGGGATTGCGCAGGTTCCCTATACAAGGCCCTCCCATCTGCCAGCTTATTAAGCTGCCTAATACTGCTAGCCAGACTGTCTACCGCCACTCCTAAGGACCCAAAGGTCCCTACAGCTTTGAGACCCTAAGGAAGTTCTCCTTGTGCATGCAACAGCCTGTGAGTCTACACTGCATTGCTTGTTTGAAGAAGTGCTTTATTAATACCACTATCTCTTGAACAAGTAAAGTAAGTTGGAATTTCACCTTTGCCATTGTGTAACCTGCTGCATTTTGGTTGTCATAAAGCTATGTTAAAGCAGTCATGTGGTGCTGGTCCTCCCAATTTCAGGTTACACTAAGTAAGTCTGCCCACTTAAGGATGGCTTACTGTACGTGGATGCGTGTCCACCTATATCCATCCACATCTGTTCAGGTCAGGAAACTTGGACCTGGTAAACATTTTCTGTTTTCTGTTAAGGCTATCTTGCTGGCTGGTTGTCAGGTAGCAAAGCCCTTGATAACCATGGTTGTGTACTGGCATCAACAGAAGGTCTGCCGCCTAACTAAGATAATCTGTATTTTGTCTTGGTGGTAGGGCTGCTATGTTTAGGCCTTTTTGTTATTCAATGAATTCTGATGATGCCATCTTTCTACTCACTCTGCTCACTCCTCCTCTACCAGCATACCCTTGTCAACATATTTACAAGCAGAATAACTAATTTGTTCCCAATCCCTTTCCATCTCCAAATCTGAATACTTCTGTATAAGGGATACAAGAGTCTGATACCAACTCAAATTCAGGTACTATAAGTACTTATATTAGTTGTATTTAAAAAATACATTAAGGGTTCCCTTCCATACAGGTACCCTCTGTTTCATCTCAGCAGGGGATCTGAGAGATGAGTCAGAATGGAAACATATGTAATATCTGTGCTCGTTTTGTGATTGAGAAAAAATGGGCCTATGTAATCCCCATGTGTGGGCAGTCAATGCTTTGGTATGTCAACTGACCTGAAAAGGGCACTGGTTGATTTATTAAAAGTGCAAAGTGTAAAATCTGGTGAAGCTGTGCATGGTAGACAATCAGCTTCTAAAATCAGCTTGTTCAATAAAGCTTTGAGGAAAAAAAAAGCACCTGGAAGCTAATTGGTTATTATGTAGAGCTGCCCCAGATTTTGCACTATCCAGTTCTAGTAAATCAACCCCACTGTGTCATTTCTTCAGGATAGTAGAAGTCATAGGGGTCTAAAGCTGTCCCCTCTCATGGGCTACAGGCATTCATTTTCATTGAACACCGAAATTCTGTGAGATTCGAGCAGTGATCTTCATACAGATAGCACTTTTTACATCATTCACTGCTCCCTTAGTGTGGGAGTATTTCAGAGACATAGCCCCGCTTAATAGGGAGAAAGCTGGAGTAGTCTTAGGGCAGGGTACCTGGCAAGTAGGGAGAGCGCAGGTTCCCTATACAAGGCCCTCCCATCTGCCAGCTTATTAAGCTGCCTAATACTGCTAGCCAGACTGTCTACCGCCACTCCTAAGGACCCAAAGGTCCCTACAGCTTTGAGACCCTAAGGAAGTTCTCCTTGTGCATGCAACAGCCTGTGAGTCTACACTGCATTGCTTGTTTGAAGAAGTGCTTTATTAATACCACTATCTCTTGAACAAGTAAAGTAAGTTGGAATTTCACCTTTGCCATTGTGTAACCTGCTGCATTTTGGTTGTCATAAAGCTATGTTAAAGCAGTCATGTGGTGCTGGTCCTCCCAATTTCAGGTTACACTAAGTAAGTCTGCCCACTTAAGGATGGCTTACTGTACGTGGATGCGTGTCCACCTATATCCATCCACATCTGTTCAGGTCAGGAAACTTGGACCTGGTAAACATTTTCTGTTCGGTCTGATCCCAGATAGCAGGGATAACTTGCCACAAATTTGTAGCAGGGTTCAATTGTAAGTCTGTTAACTTGCTGCACATTTTCATTGGCAAATTGTACACTTGCAGAGCACTTGAAGTACAAGTTCTAGTTGACACATTTACAATTTGTAGCAAATTTGCATAGCAAGTCTCTAGCAAGAGCAAAGTTGCAGTGGTGAGTTTACAGCAGGAGCTCTGCAAGTCTACAGTATGAAAATTCAGCCACAGTGACCCCTGTGGTGGGATGACTATTCCACAACATAACTGAACCAGAACTTGCAGCAGAATTTCAGAATGTTTGCAAAGAAAACATTGAGTCATATAATGCGGACTTGCAATTGTGCAACAAACTTGTGAAGTCTGGCAGGTCTAGCAATAGCTTAGCAAGTCATTTGCAAACTTGCAACACAATTGCTTGTTATCTGGGATTAACCTGAATGGACCCAGATGTGGGCAGATATAAGAACATCTGCTTACATCTGGTCACATATACCGATCAGCCATAACATAAAGATCACTGACAGGTTAAGTGAATAACATTGATTATCTCGTTACAATGGCATCTAAAGGTTGGTGGGATTTATTAGACAACAAGTAAACACCTTGTCCAAGCAGTATATGTGTTAAAAGCAGAAAACAATGGCATCACATTTTGTAAGGTACAGGGCTGCGTAGCTGCAGACTGGTTAGGATGCCCATGCTGACCTGTGTCCAAAGCCAAAAGTGCCTACAATGGGCATGTAAGCATCAGAACTGGACCATGGAGCAATAGAAGTAGGTGGCCTGGTCCGATAAATAATGTTATTTTTTTAATTCATGTGAATGCCTGGATGTGTGTCTGGGAAAGAGATAGCACTATGGGAAGAAGGCAAGCCAGTGGAGGCAGTGTGATACTTTTGGGCAATGCCCTGCTGGGAAATGTTGGTCCTGCCATTCATGTGGATGTTACTTGACATGTACCACCTACCTAAATATTGTTGATGACCAAGTAAACCCCTTTCATGGAAACGGTATTCTCTGTTGGCAGTGACCTCTTTCAGCAGGAGGATGCGCTCTGCTACACTGCAAAATGGTTCAAGAATTATTTGAGGAACACAATGATGAGTTCAAGGTGTTTAGTTGGCTCTAGATCTTGATCTAATTAAGCATCTGTGGGATGTACTGGAAAAACAAGTCTGATCCTTGGAGGCACCACCTCACAACTTACAGGACTTAAAAGAATTGCTACTGACGGCTTGGTGCCAGATAACACAGTATATCTTCAGAGGTTTAGTGGCCTCCGTGCCACAATGGGTAAGGGCTGCTTTGATGGAAAAAGGGGAACCTACTCAATATTAGGTGAGTGATCATAATGTTATGGATGATCGTTGTATTGCATTGCATTGCAGACTATTTTTGACCAGCGTAATTTTGGGTAAAAAATGAACTGATGGTATGACAGTGTTAAAGGGGGCTTAATGATGTATTAATGAATGTAGAGCTGCATTATATTGTGTCCTTTATATCCTCCTAGAGTTTGGCTTTAAATAAAATGATTTAGCTGCAATGGCCTATTAAAATGTCCCTGTTTTTATTATAGGAGTTGAAAAGTCCATGGCTGCTGACAAGTAAATTGTGTGGATGGCACAGCTATAAGTGTACGGTTATAAAATGTGTAATGCCCCTGCAAATGTTGTCCCAATACTGGAGGTTGCTCTTATTTAGAGTAAAGAAAACAGAGCCATTGTTCCAAGGGGATTGCAAAAACATTCCTATGATTTTCTAACAGCCAGTTATTTTTAATAGCAAAAATAATACAATGAGGGAACATTTAAATGTTTAGAGTTTGTGATAATTTATAGAGCCTTTATAAAGGGAAGTGATTCTCATAAAAGCCACAACTTGGAAGCTCTAAAAAGTCCTTTTTAGGGGATAAAGAAAATAAAGAAAGTAAATTACATTAAAAAAAAAATACATAATCAACACACAACTCTGGTTTAGCAAAGTCTGAGGTTTACGACCAAATACTTTCACCACGAAGCCTGCCACAAAGCAGGCTAGCAAACACCACATCTAATGTGCTAATTACAAAGGAAAACAAAACATTTGGGCTGTGACGTTCGTTTATTTTGCTGATACACTATATATGGCTCCTTGGAGGCACTTCTGAACCATGGGGGGATACGTCATATGGAGAGACTTGAAACAATATCATTAGGAAGCAGCTTGAAATATACCCTGCCCCAGAGCCGCTATGGACAGGACACCATCCCTTGATGGAACAGTTTGCTTCTAAAAGGTCATAGGATGTCTCCTTTTGGACAGGCATCAAATGGTTGATGGTGTCCATGCAACATGTCCAGGCCACTGATTTGCACAATGAACCGTCTCTCTGCATTAGAACTAGCCAATTGCATTAAATCTCTAAAGACATGAGCATCAAAGGAAGATTTTTAAAGCTGAACTTCAGGCAATTATAGAAAACACAGTGTACTTGTGAGTTCCTTTACAAATACCTAAAGCTGAACTCCAGTCAAACATCTAAATACACAAATGAAAAACATATATGGGGGCTGTTTTATCTGCCAAAGAATTTGTATTACAGCACAACCCTGAGACCTTATTTTTCTTTATTGCAGTTCAGTAACATTTGGGGTTCTTGTTCCCCCCACCAGTCCCCCCTAACAGCGAGCTCCTCCCCTGTCACTCTCCAATTTCTTTTTATAAGCATGTACCTTGTTGGCACATGTGCACTAGAACACAACTGACTGGCTCCTTGAGCTGCTTCTCCGGCTTTAAAAGCAGAAGAAAAGCTTGTAACTATTTTTGAACACATTCCCTCTCTTCCTCCTAACTATCCTGCATGCAAAAATAGTGTCATAATAGGGAATGATGTAATTGGGTGTTAGGTCCCCTTTTAGACAAAGTTTTCCTGTAGTGATGTAATTAGTGGAGTTAGTGCTGTGCCCATATAAAGGCCAGAATAGGAGCCTAGAAAGATGGGGCATGGGGGCCAAACACCCGAGAAGTCACGTAGATGTAGTCAGCTACTGCCAAGGGCCCTCCATAGGGCTGAAGCCCCAGCTGAAGAAGTTTAACACCCAGAAAAAACAGTCGTAGTCATCCAGACTCATGTTATGGTCTACTGTGGACTGTGAGTGGAATTTAAAGGCCTTTTAGGCCAGGTAAATAATCATTGACATGAGTATTGGCACACCTGGGAGAGAAAGAGCAACACATAGGAGAGTGCCTGGCTGGCCATAGCTATAGTCCAGGACTGGGACAGAAGAACTGGTATACTACAAAATGAATCTTGTTAATCTCAATTTGACAGAGCAGGATGCTTCACCTTGTTAATCTCAGCTTGAATACAGTAGAATGCTACAGAGTCTTATATACAGGGAGATGGGTTCCAACACTTTTGTGCTCCCAAGGAGAGGTGAGGATGTACAAGTGGAAGATGGTTTATGAGCGATGTCCTTATATTCCGCTCACCAATGACTACTACAGTATGTCTACTTTTGTGTTTGGCATTCCATGACTAAGAAACCTGTCAGTATGTTAAGTGACGTTGTATGCCATTGCCATCTTTTGAAGAGGAACAGTGCAGAAAATACATCTTTAGTATGGACATTCCTTTCTTTGAGAATATAAAGGCTAAAGGCTGGGGATATTTCGGGAAGGCCTATGGCAAGGAGTTAGCACAATATGGCAAAGGCTTCTAACTACCAGCAGTGGGTGACTGACCTATCCAAGAAGAAGCGGGACAGGTTTTCTTGCAATTTGGCACCAATACAAAGCCAACTGTGGTCCCCCTTACATGTGTACTTCCCTCATTTTAACCCAGTTTGGTCTGGTCATGTGATCCTGCAGCTCTGGCTGAATTCCGGGAATCGTGACATCACCCATAGGTTCCCATGGCCCAGCCATTGTTGGTGTTGCCTCCTGTGAACATGAGACTGGACCAGAGCAGATACAAAATACTGTAGATAAGTACACAGATCTTTTTTACAGAGTGTATACAGTAGGGGGTGCAACGGATCGTCGCCGATCCGTGATCCGAACGGGTCACCCAGTTCGGATCGGCACACCCCGCGATCCGCGGAGCGCTCCGCGGCCTCGGCCTTAGGAAAGGCCGCGGCTTCGGCCTAGCTCCGGAGCGGCGGGCCATCTTGGTACACCCGGCCGCTGTTTACAATGTGATCGCTCCGTCAAATGACGGAGCGATCACTTGTAAACAAACTCTGCATTATCCAGCCAATACCCTGCATTACCCAGCCAATACCCTCTATTACCCAGCCAATACTCTGCGATACTCTGCATTACCCAGCCAATACTCTGCGATACTCTGCATTACCCAGCCAATACTCTGCGATACTCTGCATTACCCAGACAATACTCTGCATTACCCAGCCGATACTCTGCGATACCCTGCCAATACCCTGCGATAGCCTGCCAATACTCTGCGATACCCTGCCAATACTCTGCGATACCCTGCCAATACTCTGCGATACCCTGCCAATACTCGGCCATACTCAGACAATATTACAGTGGGGGAGAGGATGTGGATATTACAGTGGGGGAGATGACGTGGATATTACAGTGGAGGAGATGACGTGGATATTACAGTGGGGAGATGACGTGGATATTACAGTGGGGGAGATGACGTGGATATAACAGTGGGGGAGATGACGTGGATATAACAGTGGGGGAGATGACGTGGATATTACAGTGGGGACTATATGGTGGCAGAATTTTCACAGGTTTTTGCAAATTCAATTATTATTTGCTGATCCGAAAAATGATCCGATCCGTGACTCTGATCCGAGGATCGATCCGATCCGTGAGTTTTTTGATCCGTTGCACCCCTAGTATACAGGATAGGTGGAAGTAGTTAATAGGTAGGTAGGAATAGTTAGAGTTGGGCTTTTCTACCATTTTAATCTAAGCTCTGCTCTACAGGGATTGCAAGAGGCTGAGACCAAGTAAAATTCAGGAACTACAATGCTTGTAAAATAATAATAATAATAATATGTATTAATGAATGCAGATATGCATTTAATAGTTTAATTGTATCTCCTACATTCCCCTGAAGTTTAGCGTTAGAGTACACCACTACACTAAACAGAAAATGATTCTATGTATTTCTAATAAAATAATATATAATTGCACTTACCAATTTTTTTTTGTATTTAGAAAAATTGCCTGGTGATTCTGACAGCATTCTGTTCTTCCTCCTGAAGGGTGACAACACTGCAAGACCTGAAGAGATTCACTTTAACACTGCGCAGGGCTGTGTCATCAAATAAGCTAATGAGGAAGGTTATCAGCATCGTAACTGCTCAAAATCCTCCTTTCTGCCAATCAGCACCTAATATACGATCCAAGAGAGCGCCCTACGTGAAGTGATGCAGGATGAATGCTGTCTTGGATTCTGCCTACTTGCAGAAAAGACTGTGGATTGCATCATCCCTCTAAACATGCTTCGATCTTAAAATCCAATCAGATGCAGTCATTATTTGGGTATTCTGACAGCCGCCTGTGCTGAGGTTGTCAGAATACAATAGCCAACAGGGGAGATTCTTCCATCCTTGCTATTTAGCATTGATGGGGGAGTCCAACCTAAAAAGCATAATCAGATTATGGCCAGTTGTATTGTCACCCCAGCCAGGAGGGGTATTAGAGTTTTTGAAGGACAGCATTTGCAGTTAATGTTCAATTGAGATCTGGGAGCCACCATAGGTATGGCAATCCTGTGGCAATGGGTCAAGTTGTCATTCATTTGGTACCTGTAGTTGTGGCGAAGACAATGTCTCTGAGGTGGTGTCGAGTGGCTGGGGGCCTAGTGTGCAGATACCAGTTGGTTTGTTTATATAAGCAAGTCGATGGCACTCCAATGACATGAGCCTTCATAAAGCTTTATATTTCTGGGGCATGAATTTCATCAGTTCAGTCACGTCAATTATCACAGAGGGGGGTTTGGTTGACCAAGGTATCCTCATGCCATATATAATACCCTTGTCATGCTTTGTAAAAATAAAATTATAACCAACCTCAATTGGATTGATGAGTTATCACAGGCAGCACTTGCCTCACCATCTCCAGAATTTTTTTGTATGTATAACTGGGACCGTGGAGGCGCCACAGACAAAATTTTATACAAAAAAAATGTAAACTCACCTAATAACTATAAAATTGGATGGCACATAGTTTAACATGTAAAATAACACACACATACATACGCTAATAACCAACCCCTATAACTCTATATCAAGTCCATATACATACAGTATTTTTGACAGTGAAACAATATCTCACAACCGCCATGGGTTCTACTAGTTTAATCCTATGCCTGGTTTAAGCATTGGGAGCGAATGGGTTCAAATGTTACTGTTTCTTTTTATCGAGTCAGAAATGTATTCAGGCAGACCTGCAAAATTACAGAAAGTCCCACTTTCAGCACAATAAGCAGTGAGCCCCTTTTGACTAGGGTTTTATTCACATGGGCGCTGAGACCCATACACAGTGAATGGGCCATTTGTTTATGCAGCTTGAGCCTCCAGGTGTTGCAGCCCGTGTAAGCCTATGGGGGTGCATGTGAGTGGCCCTGAATGCACACTGTCTACGTATGGGGTCACACACTCACACACCTGTTAAATGAAGTGGCTGTGTCTGTGCAGTTGCTGTGTCCCCATAGACTTACATAAGCCACCTGCACTCAGATCCTGGCAGCTCAAGCCGCATAAGCAAACAGCCCATTTATAGTGTACAGGACTCAACACTCGTGTGAATAAGGCCTTAAGGTCAACTCTTGAAAACAGCTGTCAGAATATACACACAATCAACCATAACTTTATGAACACCAACCTAATACTGAGTAGGTCCCACTTTTGCTGCCAAAACAGCTAATTTTGCTGCCAAAACAGCCCTCACCCATAGTATCTGGCACCAAGCTGTCAGTAGCAGACCCTTTAGATCTTGTAAGTTGCGAGGAGCCTCCATGAATCCGACTTGTTTTCCCAGCATATCTCACAGATGCTTGATTGGACTGAGACCTTGAAAATTTTGTGGCTAAGTTAACACATCAAACTCATTGTGTTCCTCAAACCATTCTTGAACCATTTTTGCAGTGTGTCAGGGTGCATTATCCTGCTGAAAATGCTACTTCCATCAAGGAATACCATTTCCATGACGTAGTATATTAGGTCAACAATATAGTTTAGGTAGGTGGTACGTGTCAATTAACATCCATTTGAATGGTAGGACCCAAGGTTTCCCAGCAGGACATTACCCAAAGTATCACACTGCCTCCACTGTCTTGCCTTATTTTAATAACGCATCCTGTTGCCATCTCTTCCCCAGGTAAACGACCCCCTTGCACCCAGCCATCCACATGATGTAAAAGAAAACATAATTCAACAGACCAGGCCACCTTCTTCTATTGCTCTGTGGTCCAGTTCTGATGCTCATGTACCCATTATAGGTTCTTTATGCTGAGGACACTGGTCAGCATAGGCCCCCGGATCAGTCTGCGGCTACACAGCCCCACACACAACAAACTGTGATGCCAATTTTTTCTGCTTTCAACACATCAACATCAGGAACAACATTTTGCTACCTAATATATCCCACTGACTTTCAGATGCCATTGTAAGGAGATAATCAGTGTTATTCAATTTATCTGTCAGTAGTCATAAAGTTAAGACAAAAAAGAAAGAAAAAAGATAAGGACGGTTGCCATAGATAACCCCAAATTAAGGAAAAAAGTTAATACAAATAACATTTTTATTTTATATTATACTTAAAACCAGTGGCACCTGGTGCTCTATTTTGTTTGGGTGGGTCAAACAAACCACTGACCCCTCCCCCCTCCATTCGTTCAGTTGGTCAAACACCCCCCCATCGCTCGGTCGATCGGCGAACAAACTCTTCCCCCGTTGCTTGCCCATCCGCCCCGTACTTACCCCATCCAGGTCCTGAGCAGCTTCGGTGGCTTCCCCCTGCATCTCCTCCTCAGCACCTCCCCCCCTGCTCCCAGCCAATACTGTTGCTTCTATTCCGGCAAATAGATTCTTAAGACCTGCTTCCTGATTGGCCAGGAAGAGAAGCAGGAAGACAATAGCAAATATTAATTTGCTATTGTCACACAACTGGTTCGGCTCAGGGCGCAGAGCACCCCGAGCCCACCCTTTTTTGAAGCCAATTAGAGCCTCAGGCTCTAATCACATGCTTCCAAAAAAAAACCCCATTGAAATCCATGCATCCGGCACCCTGAATGTAGATTAGGGACCGGGCACATGGATTATGGGGGCGGCGCCTCTAATGGAGCGGCCACCACTGCTTAAAACCATAAAAACATATCCACAAATATGTAGAACACTGTATTGTACTGTGTATTGAAACCTGTATTAAATGGCCTAAATGCATGTGTTGTATAATTGAAGGAAGGTCTTTATATACAGGGCCAAGTGCAGGGATCAATAGTTCAGCAATCAGGATCTCAATGCGTTTCGCCAAATGGCTTCCTCAGGGGTTCTATTAGTGCTGTGAAATGCATTACAATTAGAATCATGTTATGTATTGTAATACATAAAGAAAAAAACTAATAAAAGAAATACAAAATCTGTACATTACATAAATATATATTTCATCACCTATGTGGCTAGTAATGAGTTCTCACATCTATGCATAGAAGCCAAGGCCGAAAAAGAGAGCTTCCACAAAGATGAAGAGGAGAGAGAATCCAGCCAAACAAAGAAAGGCACTGCACCACTGCTTCATGAGGAACCCACCAAGGCCAATTCTTCTATTGGATAATAACCATATGTATAGTCTCAGTAATCTCCTAAAATAGAGCAGAAACATCCAATAACGAAAATGGAGGATCACAACAGATATGTCTAAGCGAAGAGTGTCCAAAAGACACCAGTGGAAAAGGGTACAAATGTTATGTGATATTCCAACAAACTCACTTTAACATGCAGTGGAAGGGGTGTGCCCAACAAGGATTCCCAGAATAGGAATAATATGGATTGCCAGTGGTGATTGGTGTAAATTTTTTCACATCCTGTAAAATACAACCACAAGTGCACCCATGAAAAGCTATGAGTAGCATCTCAGCTTTTAATATACTCAGCATATAATCAGCTTGTAAACTCATGCTGAGCGGAAAAAGTATTGGCTGAAAAAAAAAAGGCCCATGTGCCCCCCACCATGTACGGAATCAATCCTGCCTTGCAGTGCTCACATCAGCCCACATGTACTCTTGGACACCCCGGCCCTTTATAGACATTACCACTCTGCCATTTCCAAGTAATCTTTTTATGTACTATAAACGTCAAAGCTGGACCAGGCCTCGTGAAAGGGTAACCATCAAAGGAAACCAAAACCAGCATGAGCAAAATATTTTTAAAATGCATCGTTCTGACACTATTTTGTCAAACTTCTGCTGACTTCAGCACGAGATTGCAGACCCCTGCAGATCCGCAGTGTATTAACTTTTGCGAATAAGTGACAGACAAGGTAAATGCCTTTTGTATATCAGACACAGATGCGGGCCTGGGAGGGGGAGAGTTGTGTCTAGACATATTTTTTAGAGCGTGATACATTGCCCCCAAAGTGTTAACTAAATATTGATGAAATCTGCTTTAATTTATTGGCTTAGGTAAGTGTTGCAGGACATGCGTAGCCCTGTCAACGAATAAACGTTGCTTGGCATTGGAAATAACCAGAACAGGAAGCCATTAAGTATGTTCTGAGAATTCACCCTTATTTCGCGAGAATTATGTCACCTAAAATGCGTGCCTGATGCGTTACGCTGCATTCACTCCTCATCTGGGATTTAGCATCCCTGGAGAAGCTGCTCTGCTAAACAACGTTTTTGTTGTGTAAGAGCCTATACTACAGCAACATGAGGCTCTCCAGCCGCTGTCCAACTATTCAGGCTTCATTTATCAAAGCAGTACATCTTGTTCATGAAGCAATTTGAATGTTCACTTTGCAAAGCAAATGTTAAGAAAGGGACCTGTGTTCATGCTGAATATCCAATCATGTGCAAAGGTAATTACAAAAAAATAATAACTTGCTAGCACGTGATTGGTGATTTAAGTAAACACAGCTTCATCTTTCTTAAAAGGATGCCACATACGCTTAAAAGGATGACACTCAGTCAGCGCCTCCTTCTAAGAAGCTGGGTCTCTGCCTTCCTCCCTCAGATCACCCACCTGGGGCCTCCACAAGACAGCCCGTGCCTGATAGGGCAGCGTGCCCCTCTCAGGCTGGACTCCTCCACTCTGGGAGAAGACCCAAGTGCTCTAAGAATAAAAACAACCCGCCTTCAGAGCTTGCCTCTATGGGATAGGCCAGGGCTGTATCAATATGCATGCTGCCATCTGCATAGCTCCACACCTATCATCCAGAAACTTTTCAAGTTGTCTGGATACAGAGGGAGCTATCCAGCAGACTAGCAGCAGCAGAGCACATCGATCAGGCCTAACTAAACAACTGCAGCTCACAGTGAGTACATTGAGTCAAAGTATGCTTTTACCTCAACCATAATCACAGCCACACTGACTACAGTGTGGCAGCTAAATTTCCCTGCCAAAAACAAACACTAACATTTGTCTAACTTTCCCAGCACCCAACTAGGAGGGTACTACATTCTTACAGCATTTGCAATACTGAGCAGGGTTCTTTGTCTTCCATCAACTTATTGAGCTGTTTCCACAATACCAGTATGAAGTTAACAATATATGTGGTAGGAACAACTGTAACGACTTGTCATTTGACATCAAAAGAGTCAACTCATGATATTAGAAATTCTACGTGATTTTCTTTCCATCTCATGGAAAAAAAATAATTTGTGGCTGTCTTAAATGATTGACTGTTATACAATACAGACACAACATCACCTATGGGTATTGGTAACGCCAATAATATTACTGTGGTTCATTATTTAAAAAAAGTCAAAGTTTATACCTTCAAATAATGTCAGTGTTAAATGTCTTTGTGACAGATAAAATACTTGTACTATGCTTTTCTATATGTTGTATGCAAAGTGTAAGCTCAAATGTATAGTTGATATGATATCCATGGCCAAGGCTAGACTAAGGTTGCAACTGAGACTTGGCATCACAGAGGTTAGCAAGGTGTTGATTTTGTTGCCTATATAGATTTTTCTTCCATTTTGCAGCATTTTACATTCAATCCGAAATCCTGGGAATGCCCCTGCTCAGAAATCATCTCCTTTTGTATTAGAAATAGTTGTTTCAAGTGTATAATCATATGGATGAAAAGCACAGAGCAGAGAGGAATTGAGCTCGCTCTACACGACACAGACATTAGACACATCACAGCCATTATTCTCGCCAGCTCCACTTCAGGATGGCCCTAGAGTACCCGGCAGACCTGGAAAGATGCCCACTTCATAAAAGGCATTATGCACCTCACCACCAGCTGGGACTCCACAGAGATGCTGCTAACGTTCTGATTCCAGCACAAAATAAATAGTTCCTTAAATATATTTCTCCCCTTCTAAAGGCAGTAAATTGTAACTTAGCTGTAGCTGTTCTGCACCATAACATAAATCCTCTGGGTGCTAAACAAATCAGCAGAATGCAAAGCTCATCTGCTACTCTGATACAGAGAGTATAAGGCTCCATTTTAGGCACATACATTTAAAGCAGAACTCTAGCCTTCAGTCTTGCACAGTTGTACAGGCTCCTCTCCTGTACTGAAAATGCTTATTCTGATTTCACTGCACATTGTGAGATTATGACAGAGTGCATTGGAAGCTGCAGCAAATAGAACCTGCCTCATTTTCTGGCTGGAGGACTTCAGCATCATCTAGCGCATTCCTTCCCAGGAAGACTGTCCTTGACCCACCCCTTTCATTCACTGGAATTCACTTCTGTCAATCATGGAGGCTCAGCATCATATGTGGGTGTTATCTTGTGTGGTCTGCATACAAATACAGCTTACCTAGGGATACCTGCTCTTCAATACTGATATCTACATAATAAGGTCCATCCTTCCAGGAGGTAGCCAACTGCTTTCTTTAGGGCTGAGTACTCTTCAGAGAAGTACTGAGGCAGGTTGCTGTTATCTTTTTAGGAAGCTAAGAAGGGCTACTGATAGGGGGTAGAGCTGGCCCTACTGTACCAGACCCAGGCCCCATCATTTCAACTGGTAGGCCAAGAGAAATGAGGGGACTCTTCAAATACCTTTGGGCACATGTACATTAATTCCCGTGGCTGTGGCTCCCAGTGATTAAATAAACATTACCCAGGCCCCATCAGTTCAGTAGCAGCAGAGTAGTAGAACAGAGTGGCAACTATTTTTCAGGAGCAGACAGAGCAATCCTCTATGCCTCGGCTCCTAACAATTTAAACAAATAAAGTTTTGGCCACTTCTTTAAAGCTGGGCTCACATATGTGCAATTTGGATGCGGGTTTCCCCGCCTGCTCCTGAAAATTAGTAAATAGGTCTTCTCTATATGCAGCCCCTTTTTGCTGAATTGTTGGGGACCGAACAGCGGCGTACCTAGGGGGTGACATGAAACAGCCAAAGGGAGGACACCCCTCACTCTGAACTGCTGCTGATCGGTAAGGAGATCTGTACTAAAGCGGAGTGGGGGGGGGGGGGGGGGGGGCTGTAGGCTCTCTACTTTTGTAAGTAGAGTCTGTAAGTAAAGCGGAGTCTGTAATGGGTTAGATCTGGACTGAAGGGTGACTGTACTGGGGGGGGGACTGTACCAAGAGGGAAGGCTGTACTGGGGAGGGGGGGGGGGTCTGCATTGAGGGGGTTTTGTACTAGAAGGATCTGCATTGAGGGCATATTTAATGGGGGGTCTGTACTGAGGGAGTCTGTACACGGGGGGGACTTTACTGAAAGGATAGGATGGAAGGGTGGTCTGTGCAGGGGGGCTCTGTACTAATGGGTTAGGCTGGGGGGGTTTGTACTGGGGAAGGCCTGTACTGGGGGAAGGGGAGAGGATCTGTACTGAAGAGTTAGGCTGGGAAGGGGTCTGTACTGAGGTAGTAGGTTGGGAGGGGGGATTTCAGTCTGTGGGAGAAGATCTGTACTGGGGAGAGACTGGGACTGTTGACTGAAATCTGTACTGTGGGGGATATGAGCTTGGGAGGGTAGGGGTATTAGTACTGACAGGAGGGGGTCATTTTTGGTTGTATTTGTATTCTGTGTTATGCATTCCTGAAAGTGTAGCTATGAGTACTTTGCCATATGTGTGCTGTCTATACAGTGAGTAGGCTTTTTATTTAGACCATGATTCTTCAAGCCCCTCCTAGACTTTACATAGTTATTTGGGTCATCTTGACCCAAATGAACTATGTCCCTCACTTAAATGTTAGGCCGCTGGATGTGCGGAATAAACTGTATGTAGTTGAGGCTACAGAAAGCATACCGCACTGTGTTTCGGGTGCAAGCCGAGACTTCCTGTCTCATTCCCGGAACACAGTAGAGTCTATCACAGTGGCGCTCAGCCACTCACAGAAAGCAGTGTATGCTATTAATGAGTACAAAGCTTCCTCTGATTGGCTGACATCATCAGCCTGCCCCTCTGACATTGATAGAATACACCGCTTTCTGTGGGGGAGAAAAAAGTGAGCAACAAGCTCATCAAAATTAACCCACAAAATTACAATCCAAATCGACTTTTATATGCAAGGATAACTGAATCACAAGACTGGCTAAGAAAAATTCCAAATCAATTGGCATGTAAGATAATCAACATTTATACTGTATCTTCTAGTTGTGAATTTAGCTTTGTGCCTGCAATCCGGCTTTGAACAAGACTCATTTTATTTTAGGCCTCGTACACATGGGTGGCCTCCTGTAGCTGCTGGTGGCTTCTTGCCGGCAGAGGAACAGCTGCATGCACATAGTATGTGGTGGCAATCAGATTTGTACAAATCGATGGCTGTTGCTGATGACATGTGACCACCCATCCAAGCAGCTACATGTGCTTAGGGGCTCAGACAGGTTTCATCCACGGCAAGCATGTCTGGCCGCACACTGGAGCTAAACGGCCAGTTCATATGTGTCCATAGCACAGATTGCTGCTGCGCCCAGAGGTTGCATTTAGCCACCTGTGAATGCAGCGGCCTATTGGCCATAATTCTCTCATCTGAATCGGCCTTAGGGCTAGTTTACACTAGCGATCTGCTTTCAGAACGCAGAGAGCATTTGAGAGGCAGTGAGGAGGCGTTATATCACCTCCTCATTGCCTGTTGTAACGATTTGAACCCCGCACCAGTGCACTGCAACTGCATTGGGCTACAGGGCGGTTGTGGGGCGCCCCCTTTCAGATAAATGGGTAAATGTGGGGATTTTTCCTGCACCACAATGCAAAGCATCACGGCCCCAACATATGTCCACTGCCTATCCAGCTAAATGTAAAGCAGTTGGGGGGCATACTGCCCCTCAACTGAAGTGTAAACAAAGCCTAATGCCGCTTACACGCGAGTGGACTGTCCGACAGAAAAAGTCAGACGGAAGCTTTTCATCCACTATTCCGATCGTGTGTATGCCTCATCTGACTTTTTTTTTACGAAAATTCTGACGGACCTAGAAATGGAACATGTTCTAAATATTTCAGACGGAACCAATTCCTATCGGGAAAACCGCTCTTTCTGTATGCTGTTCCGACGGGCCAAAAGCGACGCATGCTCTGAAGCAAGTACGAGACGGCAGCTATTGGCTACTGGCTATTTAACTTCCTTTTTCTAGTCACATCGTACGTGTTGTACGTCACTGCGTTTTAGACGGTTGGACTTTGGTGTGATCGTGTGTACGCAAGACGATCTCAGCGGAATTCCGTCGGAACTTCGTCGGAAAAACCTTCAGAGTTTATTCCCACAAGAAAACCGGTCGTGTGTACAGGGCATTAGAGATAACCCACCCATCGATTTTGCTATCAAGGCTGCCATTAGCTCTAATGTCAAATGCAGACCAGGTGGACAGAAAGCTTCAATTAAAAACAGAAAAAGACAAATTTTTTGGAGGAATCTTACAAATATAAATTTTGGGTATAAACTGAGGACTGAGGCCATTTCCAAAACGAATAATATAAAACTAAAATACAATCATATGGTAATGTATTTGAAAATGTTGTCAAAGAGCAAGTCTTGAAAGGCTTTAAATGCAAGTAATTAAGCACGCCATATGTATGGCATTTGTCAGTAGGACTGCTCAGGTCCAGCCAGGGTTGCCTTGGCAACACTGGGATGTCAGTCCCTAGGTAGCAGAGGGCTGCATTAGGAAACAGTTTTCAGATAAGATGGCATCATTGTGAGAAGGGGGGGGGGAGGTGGTACTAGCTCTTCTTCTTCCAGTTCTGCCATCAATAATCAATACCAGACTAGGTTTGGCATTAATTTAATAAAAGTATGTTAGGACTGGCAGAGTGCATTTCGCAGCTAAATGGTTAAAGCGCCAGCGGTGCCCGTGCAGCTTTAAGGGGCGGCTCCGGTGGGGGGGATGCTGCCGTTGTGAGCCAGTCAGACGTTGACTAGATTTTGTATTGATGCCTCCATCTGAAGCCGCCCGGGAGGCTCATGTTTACTCTTGAATACGTGGACTGGTGCCAGGTTGGCACCGCTCTCTATGTTTATACATTGAAATTCAGGGCATGACTCTGACTTTCAAATGATCCTCTCAAATTAGTGCTCATTTCGCAGAATGCACAGGCTGCTTGTGACAACGCTGTGAACAGTCTGAGAATAACAGCAGGGCTGAAATTTAACCCCCCAAATGCTGGGAGGACAGCTAGAAGTGCAATGGAAGCACCCATGTGTAAAGCTTCCGGTATTTAAAGTGTATGTAAACCCTGACAATGAACTTCTCTTATTTGCTTCCCTTTGGTCTGGTAAATATAAATTAAACAGCATTTTGTTACTTTGGTCATTAAATGCAAAAGGAATCCCACCAAAAATCCAGTGCATTCTGCAGTGTTATCAGCTCTGCCCATTTCTCTTTTGTGGACTACAAAACACCTCCCTCCTACGTTGTGGTGATAATAATAGGAGGAAATCCTAGGATCTCATGTTCTGGGGTCCTGATGCATTTCCTGTTCTAGGGTGACCACTTTGCTCCTTTATCAGTACAATGAAACAGCATTGAAACCTTAAGACAGGAAGTGTGTTACTGGAAAGATCACCATCTGAAAATAAAGATAAAGAAGCCTGATGTGTCATAAAGGGTTATAGGGCTGTTCAGCTGTTCATGGTTATGGTTATGCATACAAGCAGGACAAGAATATGCACATGCACATATGTGTTGAGGAAAAGGGCAAAAATCATAATCTCAGGATCTTAAAGCGGAGTTCCACCCTAAAGTGGAACTTCCGCTTATCGGATTCCTCCCCCCCTTCGGTGCCACACTTGGCACCTTTCAGGGGGGGAGGGGGGTGCAGATACCTGTATAATACAGGTATCTGCACCCACTTCCGTATAGCTACCTGAAACCAAAACTGAAGACAGTATTTTAAGTTAAGAGCCTCATACCAACTGTGAAGCATGGAGGTGGAAATGTTATGGTTTAGGGTACCTTTGCTGCTTTAGGGCAGCTTGCAGACATCAAGTGTACTATACATTCTGCATCATATCATTTGGGGACATCACTGGACTGAAGTTTTTTTTATTGTTGGCATGGAGTTACACTTACTGCTTTTTTAAGACTCAAAGTAACATATTTCCAATTTTACAGCTGTGACATATTTTTAGTGTATAGCGATCCAAAAGTTTAGTCTTGGATAGTGTGGGAAGAGGATAAAACCCCTATCAGGTATTTACTGCTATCCGGGGCTCTCTGACTTTTCTACTGTATCCAAAACCCCCCCAAAAAAAATGTTTTTACCTAATGTACACTTTCTTCATTTTCTTATTTATAACCAGCTCTTAACACTCCCCCTCTTCCATGATACTTTTTTAATATGCTTTGTCTTTATAAACTCCACCCATATTTTAACCACTTGCCATCCGTGCTGTAGCTGAAAGACGGCTACAGCGTGGACTTAATTTGCCGGGAGGGCATCCCTGGACGTCCTCCCATGCTTGAGCGGCCTGCGCGCCCCCTGCAGGGCGCGCGCGGCGCACTCTGTGATCAGCGAGTCTAAAGACTCATACACACGATCGGACCGTAGACCAACTTTCCCGTGGATTTTTGTCCAAAGGGCGTTGGCCCCAAGTTGGTATTGCATACACACAGTCAGACTTTTTCAGCCAACTTTCACCAAATCACTTGTTTTTTCTGCTCTTTACCGCCACCTTAGGTCAACTTCTGTATTGTTGTCTGATCTTTTGCATTGGTTCTGCATTGGTTTGTACAAAAGTCCGTTGGTTTTGTGTACACACGGTCGGACTTTGGTCCATCGGACTTTTGTTGGCAGAAAGTTGGTCCGTTCGCACAGCCAACAAAAGTCAGATGAAACCTGGAAAAAGTTGGTCCGATGGAGCGTACACATGGTCGGATGTTGGTCCAAAACAGCTAATTTGCATGTTGGTTGTCAAAAAGTCTGATCGTGTGTATGGGCCTTATGAGACTCGCCTGATCACAGATTGTAGTAAGGGGTCGATCCTGACCCCTTACCATGTGATCAGCTGTCAGCCAATGACAGCTGATCATGTGATGTAAACAGAGCCAGTAATCGGCTATTTTTCCTCCTCACGTTATTACGATCACCGGCTGCTGCGAGAGGGGCATTGATCCCGATCGTGGAGGTACCTACCAGTGCCCACCAGCGCCACCTACCAGTGCCCACAGTACCACCCATCAGTGCCAACAGTAACACCCATCAGTGCCAACAGTGTCACCTATCAGTGACCTCAGTGCCACCTATCAGTGCCCACGGTGCCACCTATCAGTGCCCACAGTGCCGCCTATAAATTAATCAGTGCGTCATTACCAGTGCTGCCTATCAGTACCACCTACCAGTGCCACCTACCAGTGCCCATCAGTGCCACGTACCAGTGTCCATCAGTGCCACCTATCAGTGCCCATCAGTGACATCTATCAGTGCCACTCATCAGTGTCACCCATCAGTGCCACCCATCAGGGCCCATAAGTGCCATCTTATCAGTGCCTATCAGTGTCATCTTATCTGTGCCTATCAGTGTCGCTTTATCTGCGCCTATCAGTGTCACCTTATCTGTGCCCATCAGTGCAGCCTCACCAGCGAATATCAATAATGGAGAAAAAATACCCGTTTGCAAAGTTTTATAACAAACTATGAAACATGTTTTTTTTTTAATTTCATTTTTTTTTGTTTGTTTAGCAAAAAACAAAAACCCAAATGGTGATTAAATACCACCAAAAGAAAGCTCCATTTGTGTGAAAAAAAATACAGTGTGGCATGACCACGTAATTGTCATTCAAAGTGTGACAGTGCTGAAAGCTGAAAATTGGTCTGGGCAGGAGGAGGGTTTAAATGCCCAGTAAGCAAGTGGTTAAATCATGGGGAACGCCAGGCAAAACATTCATGTCCTGTTCACATGGGACAGATTCCATTCTAATCAGCAGAGGATCAGCCCACATATCCCCTGCTGATTCTGCAGAGCAGACACGGACAGAGCCCGCTCTGCTGTATGGGTGTAAATAGAGTTTTTTAGTGGACCTGATCGGACCCGGAGATAAGCAGGTGTAAACAGACACAAGTCCCATTACACCCGCCTGTCCATAGTTATGAATAACCCTTCCAATCATGTCCACCTGAAAAACTGACAGAGGGACTTGATCAAAATGAGGGGCCTTAAATTAACTTTTTAGAAGAAGGTTCGGTAAGTGTTAGGTCCTCTGCTAGGTTGTAATTCTGGTCTAGCGTGTTTTTTTATCACTTCCTGTCCTGGTAACAATTGTCACGAGTTTAGCACATATTTGAAATTTTACTTTTTGATGGACCAACTCTTTAAATTATTGTACACGTTCAAATAAAAAAGCTGACCACATGGCGGTTATCTATGACGATCTTGACGGATGGATTTATTACTTCTTTCCCCTCGTTGAAACTTCCAATAAACACACAGATTGCATGGCATGTATTTAATAGATAAGTTCACCTTTTGTAACATGTTACACCCATATATAAGGTGTAACATGTAACATGTTACTGTGCCCCAGTCCCCGCACTCCCCTGATCCCCTGCTGTGACGGCGGGCAGGGGATCCTCTCCCTGCACCAGCTGTCACAATTTAAATATAAAACTCAAGAAAATGCTGAGTCAGCGTTTAGTGGACAAAGGAAGCAGTTAGCACCAGAGTATAATATGCCCAGTTTCCCTCAGTGTATGAAAATATATATGGATGTAGCACTCAACAAATGTTAACATCAAAAATGATATATCATTAATCAGTGAAAAGACCTCATTGCAAACAAAAAATATTATATAAAACTAAATTCACAAGATATAAATGTGAAAAAATAATGCACATTGATCCATGGAGGTTGCACCAGATTCCACCAGCCCAGTAACCAGTCACTTCATCCCAGTGACATTGACCCATGCTCTATATCACACTTACAATGCCTTACAAAGTACAAAGTATGCAAACCCCTTGAAATTTTCCACATTTTCTCATGTTACAACAAAAAATGTAAATCTATTTTATTGTGATTCTATGTTATAGACCAAAACAAAGTCCCAATAAAAAACATTTACGTTTTTTGGTTGTAACATGACAAAATGTGGAAAATTTCAAGGAGTATGAATACTTTTTCAAGGCACTGTAAATACTAGGAAGCTCAACTTAGTACATAACCCATGCTTATTCTCTCCAAGGCCTCACTCCATCTTCTGTGACTTCCAGGCTAGGTCCCTAGGATGCCCAGGAGTTGGACCCAGTATTGGGATTGGTTGCTAGGGAAGGAGCCAAAGCACCCAATCTCGTTCACTACCAGGGCCTTTCGTCACCTATGTCAAGTCACACCACTTCCCGACTGCCTGTCGTTTAGGCACTTTACACTAGTACTGTAATCATTGCCAATGACAATATAACCTTCTCCAAATAGTTTCACTGCATGTTAGACATCTTCTCTTTCTCATCCTATCCCCAGGGAAACCCTGTTCTGAGACCTTGCTTTGTGCACAGTAATGTTGGAACAGGAAGGGGCCATCCCCAAACCGTTCTCACAAAGTTGGGAGCATGAAATTGTCCAAAATGTCTTGGTGTGCTGATGCCTTAAGAGTTCCCTTCACTGGAACTAAGGGGCCAAGCCCAAACCTTAAAAATCAACCACACACCATAATCCCCCCTCCACCAAATGATTTGGACCAGTGCACAAAGCAAGGTCTATAAAGACATGAATGGGCGACTGGCCTGACCTCAACCCGATAGAACATCTTTGGGATGAATTAGAGCAGAGACTGCAAGCCAGACCTTCACATCCACATCAGTGCCTGACCTCACAAATGCGCTTCTGGAAGAATGGTCAAACATTCCAGTAGACACACTTCTAAACCTTGTGGACAGTATTTCTAGAAGAGTTGAAGCTGTTATAGCTGCAAAGGTTGGACCAACTCAATATTGAACCCTACAGACTAAGACTGAGAGGCCATTAAAGTTCATGTGTGTGTAAAGGCAGGCATCCTAATACTTTTGGTAATATTATATATATATATGTGTGTTTATATATATATATATATATATATATATATATATATATATATATATATATATATATATATATATATATATATACACAGTATATGCAGCTGAGAACAACACAAAAGCTTTTTGCAGGCTAAAACTCACCCCCCCCCCCCCCCCGACACTTTGAAACATTAAGAGCACAAAACGTACAGTGAAAAAGAAAGAAAAAAAGAAAAGATTTTTCCATTCAACGTGGGGGTTTTAGTGAAACAAGACATGGAGCCTGCAGCAGACAGTGAGAGAGCTGGGAGCTGGCAAAGACAACACACTGGATCCAGCTGTACAGATGATGCACAGGCAGCAGGGGAGACAAGAGGGACAGGAGTTGGCTTGCAGTCATATCCTCCATTTTAATTCCAGCTGGTACCAAACTCCTTGTGTAACAGGGGGTAAGACTCGCCAGCTCAGGTTAGAGCTAGAAATCTATTAGTAGAGAATATCTAACAAGACTGAATTAACTCATTCACCTCTCAGAGCAGCCTAGGCTCCCCCTGCTCCCTCTTTCTAGACCAGAAAACAAACATGTTTAGAAATAGAAATAAAACATAAATGTGTTTTTGGCAGCAACAGTGGATGCGGAATGTTGTACTAACAGGGGCATTTCGCCAACGTGGAGCAAATTGCCAATGGCAACTACTTCCTGACATTTTTAAGCCTGGGCTAGAAAATGACAGCTATACTCTTCTAGGATGATCAGTACAGCTTTGGAATGGATATGGACAGTTTGATGTTTGAAAGCAAGGCTAAAAATCTGAGCACTGTGTGCAACAGTCTGGCAGTGCAAGAGTTACTTCTTAGCATTTACAAGCATTAAATATGTTAAAAATCTCTGGGATTGTTAACCAATTTATGTCCGGAAGTCATTAAAGCCTCAATGTTCAGTCCAAATTAGGCAGCATCAGCATGCGTCAGTTAACTTGACAATAGCTGTAAGACAATTTTTTTAGTTACATAGTAGTTGAGGTTGAAAAAGGAGTCCATTAAGTCCAACCTATGTGTGTGATTATATGTCAGTATTACATTGTATATCCCTGTATGTTGTGGTCGTTCAGGTGCTTATCTAATAGTTTTTTGAAACTATCGATGCTCCCCGCTGAGACCACCGCCTGTGGAAGGGAAGTCCACATCCTTGCCGCTCCTACAGTAAAGAACCCTCTACGTAGTTTAAGGTTAAACCTATTTTCTTCTAATTTTAATGAGTGGCCACGTGTCTTGTTAAACTCCCTTCTGCAAAAAAGTTTTACCCCTATTGTGGGGTCACCAGTACGGTATTTGTAAATTGAAATCATATCTCCTCTCAAGCGTCTCTTCTCCAGAGAGAATAAGTTCAGTGCTCGCAACCTTTCCTCATAACTAATATCCTCCAGATCCTTTTATTAGCTTTGTTACCCTTCTTTGTACTCGCTCCATTTCCAGTACATCCTTCCTGAGGACTGGTGCCCAGAACTGGACAGCATACTCTAGGTGCGGCTGGACCAGAGTCTTGTAGAGTGGGAGAATTATCGTTTTATCTCTGGAGTTAATCCCCTTTTTAATGCATGCCAATATTCTGTTTGCTTTGTTAGCAGCAGCTTGGCATTGCATGCCATTGCTGAGCCTATCATCTACTAGGACCCCCAGGTTAATACATAAATAATTTCGACATTATACTGTGATCCTGTCTCCAGACCATTAACTTTAACAAAAATATTTCCATAAGATTACATGCATACATAAGTGATGCATAGCAATATGCATTTAGCGTATGTTAAGCATGTAAATGTAGAAGCCTCCCTTATGTAGACTTCTTAGAGCCATGATACTGCTGCTGGGTGCCACCATCTTGAATGTGATGTCAACAGCCCAAGCAGACTCTGAGATGTCACTCAAGTAATATTCCCCTTCATTCCTCCCATGGTAGCTACACAAAAGATTATGAGGTCGGGGAGGGGCAGAGAAGCTGAGCCAGCACAGACAGTAATAGACACACCCAGAGGAGGAGAGAGAGCTATGTTCAAGGAGCCTATACTAGAGAATTACCTTCTCCCGATGTAGTCACTAGCAAGTTTAAAGACATACTGCAAGTACAGTAAATAACAAAAAATGATTTATGGAAGTGAAAAACACTGCAAGTAGGCATTTAAAAATACTTGATTGTTCTATTTGTTTACGTGCTGTTTTTTAAACTGTGACATGATCTCTTTAAGGGTGTTTTTGATTGGTACATTGTTTTATTGCATACCGTGCTCAGTTGTTTTTATTATAAGTTGAAAAACAGACAAGACAAAGTTAAAAATGCAACGATGATCAGCTTCAAGAGCTTCAGTGCTTCCACTGTGGGCTTTGAGGATGAATTTTTCTACAGTGTCTGATGCTACAAAGATCAGTGAAGGCTTGTTTTTAAGCTCATTGACTGCTTGCTGAGAATGCGTAACTACTTGAATGTCCACAGATGGGATATCTTTTCACTTTGATAAATGCTTTCTCTTTTTCCATGTGCAACTGGGATAATTTTCCAATATAATTGGCAATTATAAAAGCATCAAAAACGGCCTTCTTAGGCATTGGTTGACAGTAGCAAGAATGGTCATACCATGCCATTGGGCAATTGGCCCTTGCCCCACCTTTGATTGAGTGGGTTTTGGAGATGGACTATATTGTATTGATGGAGACGTCTTTGTCACATGAATTGGACACATATGAACAATGTTGCCAAATCTGGCTCCCTTGAAAATTGTTCAGGGAATCTTCTGAAATAAGAAATATATATATGGAGTTAAGATGAATGTGGTGGGGTTGGTATATACCAGTGCCTATTCCTGACTGCGCTAGTCACCCCCCCCCTTTTTTCCCCAACATATAAGCGAATATATTGTTGGACTTATTCAAATAATACCTCAATTAATCAAGGGCATTATTTGGGCAAGGGTGTATGCAGGGGGTTTATATGTGTATTGCTTTATTATAGTATGTCAGAATATTTCTTGTTTTGTAAATTATATGAAAATTTCAATAAAAATTAGATTGACCAAATAAAATGTTTTTAACTTCTTATTTATTCTTTCCTGGCCTGGCAGGCCCTTCACCAAACAACATTTAGATAAATCACATCTCTTGAAAATATGGGGACAGGTGGCTTACCTAATTCTCAGGACAAAGATCCATTACAGATGAACAGGGTGTTTTATAAAAAAGTACAGTATGTGTCTAAACCTACATACTGACACATACTGTACTTTTTTATAAAACACCCTGTTCATCTGTAATGGATCTTTGTCCTGAGAATTAGGTAAGCCACCTGTTTTTCACTGTTTATAATACATGGGATGTGTATATGCCCACGGGAATTTGCATTGACATACACACGGCAATAGGTTCACTGTATAGTGATTGTGGGCACTTTGTTGAAACAGCAAGGCTCTATTTACTCCCCCCTTTGAATTTTGACATTCATTGTGTTAAAGGCAGCCCATTCACTTTGCATGGGCCTTTAAAGTGAACAGCTACACATACTCTGCCATCTATGCAAGTATTTACATATTCTCAACAGGCATTAAATGCACTTTTAAAAAAGCCCTCATTCACCTTTGTAGCTATAGACGTTTTGGAGAAATTCATCTTCTAATTAACAACAGAGGCACTGAAAGCACTGATCTTTTGCCTTTATTTTCTATGGACCGCAGACTCTTGGCAGCCTACCAGCCTTCTAAATTCTAAGATGTTAGAAACCTAGTAAAACTGACCGTCTTTTTTTCAAGATCTCTGAGGTTCTTTAAATGGACCTTGCAGTAAAATGCACAGTCTGCATATTATGTCCAGGCCCACTTGCCCTGTAAAAATACTGTAGCTGGCCTTTAGACATTTCAGAATGTACCTCTAAAGAAAAAAAGTTTGATTTTATACTTTAGGAAGTCTTCTACTCTCGCTGCCTAGGTGAGAGTGACAGCATGGGCCTTCTGGCAGGATCCTCTGGGGTATTTATCATTCCACAGGAATCTCATCAAAAAGTTAGTGATGCCACACCCCCTACAATGCACAGCAATATACATTATAAGTTAATCTTGCATTGCACTGCTTTAATCTTTTCTTACTGGCAGTATGCATATTTGCAGTGGCAGAGTGGGTGGACCTTAACAGCTAGCCACTACACAAATGTGTCTATACTGAAAGACAATTACAGCTATCACATGATTGTAAAGGCCACCTCCACCTCCCAGAGTTAAGAACCTCTTAATGGGCCACCAGATGGTGATGGCAAGGGGTTAAAGCTGAATAATTCCTGGGAAAGGTAAACATTTTCCTTGCAGTGGGGCTGTCCCCACATTGCAAAGTTTAAATGCTCATTTAGGTCTAGGGGACAGCAAAATACTCTTTTACTTACTCGAGCCTCTACTCTTTAAGCTTTAAGACTGCTCCCGACAGTCTGTTCCCTTCTATGCTCCATAAGAGGATCGGGTGAATACATTTTCTTTTTTTACACCCCTAGATCTAAATGAGCATTAAAACAATTGCAGTGTGGGGGAAGCCCGAATGTAAAGAAGGATTTTTCCTGTTCCCAGACATGGGCTTAAGGATGAATTACTGCACAGCACCTTCTGCTACAGAGGTTAGTGAAGGCTTGTTTTAAAGCTTTTTTAACTGCTTGTTGGTTGTCTCCCACAGTACACAGAACATGGAAAGGCAATTATTGTAGTAAATACAAACTGCTAAATACCTTTTCTCAACGGCATTATATAGTCTTGTGACTTCTATTCAGTATCCAGCCGAGCACTGGTTAAAACAGAAGGAGAAGTTTTCATTCTCTTCTGACTGTCCTATAGGGCTGCATGACTCTTGACTCTCTGTCTAGACCAGGGGTCTCAAACAGCCGGCCCTCCAGCTGTTGCGAAACTACAAGTCCCATCATGCCTCTGCCTGAGGGAGTCATGCTTGTAACTGTCAGCCTTGCAATGCCTCATGGGACTTGTAGTTTTGCAACAGCTGGAGGGCCGGCTGTTTGAGACCCCTGGTCTAGACAGTGCTGATTGGCCTTGTGCCATGCACCTTCCCAGAAAAGAATACAAATAATAAGCTCTACCAATACACACCAAACTGTGCATGTGTAGAGTGCTTCCAAGGCTCTGTACTATCAGAAGGTGGATTGGGGACTGAGGAAGAAGGGGAGGATGAGAGGAGACACAATCAAAGAGCCTTTTTAAACAATGCAGGGGATTAACCCCTTAGATTCCACAGTGCATTCAACAACCATGTTTTATTGCATATACAAACAGATTTTAGTGTTGCTGGTTTAGTAACACTTTAAATGTCCATTCACATACATGTGGTTCATGGAAATACAGGTGCACTTGTTTGCATTGTATATATGCATCAGAATGAATGGTAATGCAACAAATCACATATACAGCACCTTGTAGTGCATTGTGCATTTAAAGCGGTTCTGCACCCTTTTCATTTAGTAAATCTCTTTGCCTTCCAAATCAGGCAAAGAGTACTAAATGAAATGTTTTTTTTTTTTTTTTTTTTTACTTACCTTGTAATTGAAGACTTCCGGTCTTCTCCCTCTGCGGCGGCGGGCGGGGTCTTGCGTCGATCGTCGTCACGGCGCACTGTCTCCTGGGATCTGGTGTCATTGATCCCAGGAGTCAGTGCGGGCATCTTTCGAAATCTCGCGAGATTTCGGCCACATCTTCCGAAATCTCCCGAGATTTCGGCCGCATCTGCCGAAATCTCGTGAGATCTCGGCAGATGAGCCGTTACTGCGCACGCGCGAGTAACGGCAGTGCATGCTGGGCCATCTAAAGTCCCTGTGGGTGTTTCACATGCCCACAGGCAAGATGGCCCCCAGCACTAAAGAAGAAGACGAGGAACTTCATCGGACGAAAACCGGCGGCGATCGAGATGGAAGATGGAACAGGTGAGTCCCCTAATAAAGGTAAGCACACTTTATATTACATCCTAAAAAAAAAAATTTTTTTTCAGAGTGCAGAACCGCTTTAAATGCAAATTTTAACATGTCAACTGAGAAAGCAGAGTCACCAAAATAGTGCTTATCTATACAAATCTATCAAAAAATGCAGTTGACTTACTAAAGGTAAATAGACTGTGCATTTTGCAAAAGCAGGTGCTCCACAGCTTAGTAAATCAGCAGAAGCTCTGCTGATTTTCATTATCCAATCATGTGCATGCAAAAATGCTGTTTTTTTTTCCTTGCATGTGATTGGGTATTCGTCCCAAAGTGAAGCTTTACCTCATTTACTAAGCTCTGGAGCAACAGCACTGGAAGAGTGCACTGACTATTTGCCTTTATTAAATCAACTCTAATGCATCATATAAACACTTCTGCACAGTGCCTGAGCACTTTGTAGCTGTCCGAGGAACAAAAATAAATAAAAAATCTGTTAAAAACTTCCCACTGTAGTCATAAAATAGCAGTGGTCATAAAAAATGTTTTCAGCCAAATCACTTATTTGACCTTGCATTCCTACAGCTTTGCAGATCTAATAAAATATTTACACAATATGGAAAAAAAAAAAATCAGTTTTGAGCGTTTGAATACCCACGCTGTTGCCACATGCCCTAAAACAAGCAACAAAACCCACCCGAGACAAAGCATCACTGCACAGAACCATGACATATTCACGATGGAGGAGAGCTGCTGAGTGCAACTGCTGGCAGCTTCTAGAATGGGGACGGCGGAGTGAGTTTACTGCAGACTGCCTCTCCTGACCTATAAATCCAATGCGACTGAAATAAATGCAAATGAACCTGACTTGTTTCGCATACCACAAAATGGTATTCAGACCAAGTTGTGTCTAGCAGACAGACAATAAGGCACTGTCCCATCCATGCAATGCATGCAGCCTGGGAAAAAGAAAAAATGGCAATAGGGAGGAACGCTTGGCACACAAAAACTATTATGTCTATTGCTGCGATCTTCTTTTCCTCTGGACTAGCTATTGGGGCTACACAGTAACAGCACACCGGAGTTGCCGTTCTTTTTTAAAGGTGTCGTTGTGAATGGGAAAAATTAGAAAAGTAACAGAACCGTCTTCTATTTGCATATGCAAATGAGGCTGGCATTTGCTTAATTAATGAAACTGGCAAAGACAATGCCGCCAAGGCACGCTGGATCACGCTAGAATGGTTGCATTAATGAGGGTGATTTGATATTTCCTTTCAGCGAGGCACCACAGAGAGAGGTATTAAAAATTAGGCATCGGAAGAGGGAACTGGCACGGGAAAGGCGCTTTGGGAGCGGGGTGAGGAGCGGCAGAGGTGTGCTCCGAGTCATATCCTGTTCTTTAATCCGCAGCTAGGTACCAGGGTCCAGGCACTGCAGTGTGTTCACAACAAGACTTCATAAAGAGCCATTATCGGAAGCTCATAATGCTTGTTCCTCCAGGAAAATGCACAACGCAGTTGCTCTTTTGTTAGTAAATAGGGATCAGGTGGTCACGACACAAATGCAGCCCTCTCTTTCTTATATTCGCAGGCTAATGAAAGGAAAATAAACCTTTATTATATAGAAATGGCTGCAATTAAATACCTTCATGTACTAATTCCAGGAAATATGGATATAGGTTTTTCCAGAAATGTCATTATCCTATACAGTTTTAAATTACCGAGAAAAGTGGCCTCTAATAACAGATAGAGGAGGGCGTACCAGACAGCTGACAGCTTGCTGTTTTAAAGGGAGATCATCATGCATTTTCACCCAACATCTGAATCCTTTTTGGGGGCTATATTACCATAATTTGTTTTATGCATAAAGGGGAAAGAGGGTACCCTAATAGCCAATAAAAAAAAATAAAAGGGGGGCTCATCGCTCTCTGGAAAAAGACACACCCACCGCTCCAGGTGAGACCAGGAAGCCTAATGATCCAATAGGTGCTCGTACACCACTGTAGATTTGGATTTTTTGGGGATTATTTGGACATCCCAAAAACTACAGGAATCAGAATGCTGGGTAGACGTGTTTCGCACACTTCAAGTGCGCTCATCCCTCTCCACTCTATCAAAATACAGGTGTATTTTAAATGATAGAGACAGAATATCAACCAAAAATCCAGAAAAAACACATGATACAAATGTTATAAATTGAGTTGTAGTTCAGTAAGTAAAGTAAGTATTGATCCCCTATTGCCACAGACCTGGCTACAGTATGTTCTCATGTGGTACACAGATTAGTTCTGTCAATTTAAGAAGGTCCTCCTAATGACAAGTCGTTATGTGTATAAGACACCTGTCCACAGAATCTCTTTCATCCATTTAAACCTCATTATTATGGGCAAGACCAAAGAGCTGTCAAAGGACAAGAGGGACAAGATTGTAGACCTACTGGAATGGGCTACAAGACCATCAGCAAGAAGCTTGGTGAGAAGGAGACAACTGTTGGAGCGAATACTCGCAAATGGAAAAAATACAAAATAACCAGCAATCACGCTCAGTCTGGAGCTCCATGCAAGATTTTGCTTCAAGGATGATCATGAGAAAAGTGAGGGATCAGCTCAGAACTACACGGGAGGAGCTTGGGAATGATCTCAAGGCAGTTGGGACCACAGTCACCAAATAAACCACTGGTAACACAATACGCCTCCATGGATTGAAATCCTGCAGCACCTGCAAGGTCCCCCTCCTAAAGAGGACACATGTACATGCCCGTCTGAAGTTTGCCAATGAACATCTAAATGATCTAAATGATTCAGAGAATGATTAGGAAAAAGTGCTGTGGTCAGATGAGACATATTTTCCCCACTGTAAAAGGGGAGGGATCTCCAGTACACAGCCTGTGATTAACAGCCTCAGAATGTCCTTGTAAGCTTGTAGCACATATTGTTGGCTCTGAGTACTGCCCATTCCTCATGCATTGTGATTGAACTGTGGTGCACTGTAGCACAGGTGCATTGTACAGGGGGTCCCCGAGTTACGAACTCGTTAGGGACTGGCCCCGTGTACGGAACTCGGAAATGTTCGTAAGTCGGCGCGCATGCGCAGACCGACAAATACGGAGATTTCCGGACATTTCCGATGTTCCGTCTGTTGCCGTTCTGCGCATGCGCGGCAAATTACGGACATTTCCGGCATTTTTCGACGCTCCGTATGGCCGCGCATGCGCAGAACGGCCGACAGACGCCGAAAACCACCGGAAAATGGCGGAGGGTCCCCGCAGCACCCCGTTCGTAAGTAGGGGTTGTTCGTAGGTCGGGTGTTCGTAAGTCGGGGACCCCCTGTATATGTGCATTTGAACCATGTATAGGCAGGCTGAATGTACCAAGTTGATCAGTCGATCACCTTAGGCACAAACAGCCTGCCGGATTTTGCAACCTGTGGTTGCAGGAAAGAAATTTGCTCTGTGTATGGCTTGTGTAAGGGTGCATGTTACCGCACATATTACTGCACATGTTACGGCAGGGCACTAAGTTTAAATGGACCTTATTTTTTTTTGTTCGATGGTATTTTAAACTCACCTTGCGAAGCAACACAATGGCAAACATTTTAAATCCATTTCTAAACACACGTCCGCTTATCTATGTGCAATACTGTCTCAGTATATCATATACTTTTTACAAATGTTTACTAAACTGGGATGTAGATATTTTTTGCTTTTTAAATGCTGCTTTCCAATAAATGTGAACTGAATAAAACGAGAGCAAAAAAGAGAGCATTATTAGGAAAACAATTCATCATTCAGAAAAAGATATTTTCAGCACTAACCATTAAAACTGTGATTGCAACGTGTGATTTGTATTTTTAGTCTCGATTACAAACCCCAAATGGGATAAGCCCCTCTTTCCCTACATCATAAACAGCACAATCATAAATTAAATAACATGAATATTAGCTGTCTGTGCAGAAAATTGCTCACTTTTAGCATGTACTAAATGTTACATTTTAAAGCAAAAGCTGGCCGAAGCATTCCGAAATGCTTTCATAATCTGGCATATTTTTTTTCTATTTCACCATTAGGTGAATAAATATAAAATGATCAGACATCATCTATGCCTTCAGTAGACACTCTGGCACCAGATGTATCTCAAGAGAACAAAAAGAAAAGAATTAAAGCTGGACTCCAGGCAAACAGCTAAATACACAGATGAAATGCATCCACCTGCTCAAGCAGTTGAATTTCTGCCCATCCAGTCCTGGGATTGTCACTACACTGTCACACAGTACCTGATTTTTCTCTGTGGCTGTTAAAGTGGTTGTAAAGCCTAAACACTTTTTACCTTAAAGCGGAGTTCCACCCAAAAATGGAACTTCCGCTTTAAGTGTTGGTGATCCCCTGACATGCCCCATTTGGCATGTCATTTTTTTTTTTTTTTTTGGAGGGGGAGCGGGTACCCTGTTTTTACACACACCCAGCTCCCACTTCCTCCCCTGGTGCCGGAAAGAAGATCACCTCTCCCCATCCCTCCCTACAATCTTCTGGGAAATGTCACATGTCAGAGGGTAATCACAGCGCGCAGCGCAGCTCGCGCATGCGCATTGCGCGCTTGGCTTTGAAGCGAAAGCCAGGGCGTCCACAGTTAGAATGTCGGTGCTGCGGAGAGGAGGGGGAGAGTTCGCCCGCATCGCTGGACCATGGGACAGGTAAGTATCTGATTATTAAAAGTCAGCAGCTACACTTTTTGTTGCTGCTGACTTTTAAATGGGTTGAACTCCGCTTTAATGCATTCCTTGCATTAAGGTAAAACATTATTAGGTGTCAGCATCCCCCCCTCACCTCCTCCCTTTTACTTACCTGAGCCCTCATTCAATGCTGCTCTTCTCTCCCCTCACTTCTGGGTCTCACTGGCTTTGCTGGGGCACCGGGAGCCACTGCCTCCCAGTGCTGTCAATGAAAGCCTGTGACGAGGGAGCGGGGGGCTGAGTCCCGCTGTCTGTGTCAATGGACACAGCAGCTGGGCTCAGGTGCGAGCATGCATGAGTGCCCCCATGGGAAGTGGCTTCCCATGGGGTCACTGGACAGAGGGGAGGAGCTGGGAACGCTGGCAGGGGACCCGAGAAGAGGAGGTTCACGGCATGAGCAGGTAAGTATAGACATGTTTGTTATTTTTTTTATTATTAAGTGTTCTTGCATAGCAAGATCACTTATTGTTATCTCACATATATATTATTATTATTATTATTATTCTTATTATAGCCAAATTTTGCACGCTAACTCCTCCCACAGTTTTTATGCTACATATACCGAATATATACCAAAACGTGCGGATTGTTCCCGAATGGTGTGCTATTACTTTGTGGAACGTTTTTCCGAATGGTTCACGAAATATCGTCATTTTTGCGGCGAAATTTGTCCCATAGGAATGAATGGAGAAATGTTCAAAACTAGTGGGAGGTGACAAAAGCTCTGAGGGGAATTATAGCTCCTCCCACATAGCTCTGAGGGCAATTATAGGTAGTCTTCGTCGTTTCGCCGAATGGTTTACGAAATATCGTCATTTTCGCGGCGAAATTTGTCCCATAGGAATGAATGGAGAAATGATCAAAACTAGAGTGGGAGGTGACAAAAGCTCAGAGGGGAATTATAGGTAGTCCCACACAGCTGAGGGGAATTATAGGTAGTCCCACACAGCTCTGAGGGGGATTATAGGTAGTCCCACACAGCTCTGAGGGGAATTATAGGTAGTCCCACACAGCTGAGGGGAATTATAGGTAGTCCCACACAGCTCTGAGGGGAATTATAGGTAGTCCCACACAGCTCTGAGGGGAATTATAGGTAGTCCCACACAGCTCTGAGGGGGATTATAGGTAGTCCCACACAGCTCTGAGGGGAATTATAGGTAGTCCCACACAGCTCTGAGGGGGATTATAGGTAGTCCCACACAGCTCTGACTGGGATTATAGGTAGTCCCACACAGCTCTGAGGGGGATTGTAGGTAGTCCCACACAGCTCTGAGGGGGATTATAGGTAGTCCCACACATCTGAGGTGGATTATAGGTAGTCCCACACAGCTCTGAGGGCGATTATAGGTAGTCCCACACAGCTCTGAGGGCGATTATAGGTAGTCCCACACAGCTCTGAGGGCGATTATAGTTAGTCCCACACAGCTCTGAGGGGAATTATGAAATTTGAAAAAAAAAAATAATTAAAAAAAAATAATAATAATAAAAAAAATAAAAATAAAATAATTTTAGAAAAAAAATGAAAATTAGGAAATTTGAAAAAAAAAACATTTTTAGAAAAAAAAAATAATTTTTGAAAAAAAAAAATAATTAAAAAAAAATAATAATAATAAAAAAAATAAAAATAAAATAATTTTAGAAAAAAAATGAAAATTAGGAAATTTTGAAAAAAAAAAACATTTTTAGAAAAAAAATCATTTAAAAAAAAATAATAATAATTAAAAAAAAATTATTTTTGAAAAAAAAATTATTTTTGAAAAAAAAAAATATTTTTGAAAAAAAAAATTATTTTTGAAAAAAAAAAAATTATTTTTGAAAAAAAAAAATTATTTTTGAAAAAAAAAAAATTATTTTTGAAAAAAAAAAATAATTTTTGAAAAAAAAAAAAAAATTTTATAAAAAAAAAATCAATCATTTTAGAAAAAAAATGAAAATTACGAAATTTGAAAAAAAAAGTGAAAAATTTTTGGAAAAAAATAATTTTGAAAAATTTATTTTTAGAAAAAATTGAATAAAAATCTAAAAAATCATTTAAAAAAAATCATTAAAAAAAAAAAAAATTATTTTTGAAAAAAATAAATAAATGTTTAGTTACTCAAGCCACTCCACCCAGTTTCTCCGCCCACTCCAGTAGGTGGAGGCAAGAACACGTCACACAATTTCCCCAGAAATTGTATTTTTTCTAGTTTACCTTTACAATCACTTTAAGTAACACTTGCAGTTTTTTTTCGTTCCCACCACAATTGATTGGCTCCTTATCTCTCCCCCGGTCTAAGCTCTGTTGTACAGGGAGTGCAGGAGGCTGATGCCAGTTCAAAGTAGATACTTACACTGCTTGCAATAAAATAACATTTAATAGAGTATTTAATAGAGTATTGATTTATATAGAACCACATTAGTTTGTGTCTGTGGAATTACACTACAGTGTGCCTATAACTGCATGTAAAGTGCACCTACACTGCTAAACATAGACGTTTGAAGTCTGTCACATACAATATAACCACACAGATTTCAACTAAATTTATGAATAAAGTGATCCAGTTCTAAAAATCATCACAGGTGTAATGAGCCTTTCAAGTGGACTAAACAATACCCAGAAACATCTACGTTTTGACATAAATTTCTCCTGAAAAATAGCAGTGCACTTCCTGTGCCCCCGTCAGCATTGGGTTGCCACCTCATCCCTTTAAAACCGAACACACATTAATTACACATGTTCTGAGGCTAATTTAATGCAGATAAGGCACTAAGTGAGTTTAATTACCACTTTAATCAGCCACAGAACATGTGTAATTAATATGTGTTCAGGTTTAAAGGGATGAGGTGGCAACCCTATCTCAGTAGCATAGCATATCTACAATGTGAGATCAACTAATACGCTGCTGCCTCTGGCCTGCATCCCCACCAGATTTGAACTGAGATCTGGTGATATCACCACTGTGCTGCTCAATGTTCTCCTTGCTGGCGAGGAAGCTGTACATGAGGACCTGCAGTGCAAGGATCTCCCTGCTTCTGCTTCATTCATTCTGTAGATCTGTGCTTTCTCCACCTCTCCTGCTGCTCCTGGAATATTCCCCTACCAGTCATCAGATCACCAGTCATCTGGGCACAGCACTGGCATGAGGAAACAAAGTCCTGTTCCTTCACCAGGGTGGCCTCCTTCAATCAGAGGCACAGTGCAGAGCAAAGCATGGTAACTTATCCAAACACGTAGTTATAAAGCTGGCTTTGTACACAGGAACACAGTCATGCTGGAACAGAAAAGGGCCTTCACCAAGCGGTTATTACAAGGCTGAAAATGCACAATTGTTTAAAATGACTTTGTATGCTGTAGTATTGTCTGTGTCCTTCTCTGGAAGTACATGAAGGGATGGTCACATATTTTTGACCATATAGTGTAGCTGCCAGTCAGTGACCATACAACAAGTATGTCACAAGTATGAAGAATTTTGATATACTATTCCACGTCTGTGATATTGTGGAAAACATTTACCAAACACATCCAGGCGACAAACATTTCTTGGAAGGAGACCAGCAATGGCAGTCCTCATTCTTCTCATACAACAGGCCCATGTTAAAATGACACTAAATCCTGGTTTAAAATAATTCAATTGAAGTATCTTATTCTGTAACCCAAAAAATGACCTTCTGTTGCTCTCAGTCTCCCCCCAATCTCTGAATTTCATTTTTTTGGCTGCTGTGACCTGACTTCCTGTTAGAGGGTGGCTACGTTCATTCTTCATTGTCTCACTGTATGTTGGAATGTAGCCCCCCTCTCTTTCTCTTGGACTATTGGATTGTTAGTGTGCATAGAGCAGTGCACGTGCAACTGTAGCACCCTGTAGCTTAGGCAGGGAGCTTCTCACAAATTTACTTGCCAGGAGTAGTTATCCTGGTTGATTGGTAGAGATCCATTGATTTCTCCCTAAGTTTAGCCTTGTTGCACTTTTCTCTTCTACCACTAGGTGGCCGGGTACTTGGTGGTACTAGATATGAGAAGGGCAACCCAAGGTCGGGTTATGGGTATATGGGGTATCTTAGCTAATGGGCAGGGGTTTTCTTGAATCCCTTGGCTTGCTGGGAGCACTTATATACAGTATTTGGGTGGAGTCAGGTGATCTATGTTCTGCACCACCTGGACGTCTGTCTGGGTGGACCTGTGTCGTATTTTTGCTAGGCCGGAGATTGGGCCTATCCCGAGGGCATCTGGCTGCCAGGCTGTGTGAGGGCCTATCCAGAAGTAAGAGGGCAGCGCAAGGTTGGGATTGCGGCTTGCAGTCCAACCAAAAGTGGCGGTTCTGCCTGCCAGAGAACCTGTCATGGTCAGAGGTAGAAGGGGAGCTGTGGCCACTAAGCCTGGGTTCAGACTAGTGCGTTGCGATTTCAGGGCCCTGCGTGACTGCGCAGTGAAACGCCGGCTGTTCTGCGGATTGTCCACGTTTTAGGTGCGAATCAGCTGCTAGCTGAATTCGCAACTCATTTTACTACTTCTGAGGGGGAAATCCACGGCAAATTTTTTATAAAAAAAACGGCATGGGTTCCCCCTCCAGAGGCACACCAGGCCCTTAGGTCTGGTATGAATTTTAAGGGTACCCCCTACGCCGAAAAATCCACACCAGACCCTTATCCGAGCACGCAGCCTGGCAGGTCAGGAAAGGGGGTGGGGACGAGCGAGCGCCCCCCCCCGTCCTGAACCGTACCAGGCCGCATGCCCTCAACATGGGGGGGGGGGTGCTTTGGGGAAGGGGTGTAAAGTGTAAATAAAAAAAACACACAATTTTTTAAAAATATTTTATTGCACTGCTCCGGGGGTCTTCTTCCGCCTTGGGGGGTCTTCTCGCCGGACTCCTCCGTTCATTTACCTAGCTCTTTTACCGAGCAGAGGAGCCCAGCTACCTTCTTCGTCGTCGACGCCGTCGTCTGGGGGTCTCGATCCGCCTTCGGGGGTCTTCCGGGGTCTCTTCTGTTCTTGCCGCTGTCGTCGTTTGCTGCACCGCCGCCTTCTTCTTCTTCTTCTTCCGATGTTGACTCGTCGCTGTCTGTGGCCGGAATGCCAGAGCCGCGCTGTGCTGGGACTTATATAGGGACAAGGGGGCAGGGTCACATGCTCATGTCACATGGTAACCCTGCCCACATATGATGTCACAGTCCAAGCATCCTCCGGAAGAAGAAGAAGAAGAGGAAGAAGAAGAAGAAGGAGGCGGTGGCGGCGGTGCAGAAAACGACGACAGCGGCAAGAACAGAAGAGACCCCGGAAGACCCCCAAAGGCGGATCGAGACCCCCAGACGATGGCGTCAACGACGAAGAAGGTAGCTGGGCTCCTCTGCTCGGTAAAAGAGCTAGGTAAATGAGCGGAGGATTCCGGCGAGAAGACCCCCCAAGACGGAAGAAGACCCCCGGAGCAGTGCAATAAAATATTTTTAAAAAATTGTGTGTTTTTTTTATTTACACTTTACACCCCTTCCCCAAAGCACCCACCCCCCCCCCCATGTTGAGGGCATGCGGCCTGGTACGGTTCAGGAGGGGGGGGGGGGGCGCTCGCTCGTCCCCACCCCCTTTCCTGACCTGCCAGGCTGCGTGCTCGGATAAGGGTCTGGTGTGGATTTTGGGGGGACCCCCACGCTGTTTTTTCGGCATAGGGGGCACCCTTAAAATCCATACCAGACCTAAGGGCCTGGTATGCCTCTGGAGGGGGAATCCATGCCGGTTTTTGTTTCAAAAATTGGACGTGGACTTCCCCTAAAGAGGTGGTACAATGACTTTTCGGTTCAGAACGCAAGCCAGGTGCGAATCAGATGCGTGCCCATAAAAGATAATGGGCCTGAATTCGCACCTGATCCGCACCAAAGACGGTTGCGTGTTTGTGTCAATTCGCATTGCGCATGCACCGGACATGTGGACATGTGGAACGCGCTACCAACCGACATCCGCATGGAAGAAAACCATCAGGCCTTCAGGAAGAAACTCAAGACCTACCTCTTCTAGAAGCTTGACAACAAAGCACGAATACAGCGCCTTGAGGCGATTCAGTTCGCATTGTAGCGCTATATAAGTTATTCATTCATTCATTCATGTGTGAACGTGCCCCATTGAAAACAATGGGTTTTCAAATGTCCTGCGAATTCGCAGTATTTTGCCCTGCTGCGAATTCGCTATAGTGTGAACCCAGGCCCTGGGACCAACCACCTTTACCAGGGATCATAGTGAGAAACTGAAGCAAGTACCAGAGCAGTATCCTCACCAAACGGGCATGGTGTAGAATTGGGAAACTTCAGGCGGTGATAAAATCAGGGACCCAACCAGCGGAGGTGATGCTTGCAGAGCAGTCTTGTGTGTCAAGCCAGGGACTGAGCCGGTCAGCAGGGGTGAAGCTTGAGAAGTATCTTGAGTACAAGCTAGGGACCCAGCAGGGAAGCATGGGCGACGCTTGAGGGAGATACCACCGCAAAGATCGAGGGAGCTCAAGGGATTCAGAATCAGTGAATCAGTAGATCTAGTGAAAGACCGGGAGCTCAGTGTTGAAGAACTACAAGAAGCAGTTGTAGTGATGTTGAAGGAACATTTATGTTTGAGTTAGGAACTGTTAAAGACTATTTCCATAGGAGACAGCATTCCTGCATGTGCAGATGTGGCACCTTGCTGGGGCCTTTTCCTGCACAGCTGTCCTCCTATTGAAGTATCGGAATCTGCCAATTGAATCTACAACTACTTAAGGGTGTCCTGGCCCTAACCCTCTTTCCCCAAAAAGACAAAAAGGACTGTTAAGAGAAATAAAACTTCTTTTACATCCAAGAAGTGTCTGGCGCCTAATGGCTTTCACCATCTTTGCACCCACTATGCCTCACAACCCACTACATAGATTATAGGGCCATTATGTAGTGGATGAGTATGGATTATTTTTGAAGAATAAGGACATAGCTTAGTGTCACTTTAACCACTTTAAGACCACCCACCGCACATATACTGCGGCAGGACGGCTCTATTGCACAAAATGAGGCGCATGCCCTATGCGTGCCGTGGGAGGGGACAACATTGAGATCTGCTGTTCCTAGTGATCAGGAACAGTGATCTCTGTGTTGTCCCAGTGAGTCCAGCCCCCACACAGTGAGAACACACCCAGGGAACATAGTTAACCCTTTGATTGCCCCTGCCAGTGTCATTTATACATTGATCAGAGCATTTTTTTTAGCACTGATCACTGTAATAATGTCACTGGTCCCCAAAAAGTGTCACTTGGGGTCAGATTTGTGCGCCGCAATCCTGCTAAAAATCGCAGATCGCCGCCATTACCAGTAAAAACCCAAAAATAAAAGTCCATATATCCCCTATTTTGTAGACGCTATAACTTTTGCGCAAACCAATCAATATACGCTTATTGCGATTTTTTTTTTTTGGATATGTATTATAGCAGAAAGTAAATAATGATGTTTTTTTTTTTTTCAAAATCTTCGTTTTTTTTGTTAATAGCGCAAAAAAATTAAAACCACACAGGTGATCAGATTCCACCAAAAGAAAGCTCTATTTGTGGGGAAAAAAAGAACATCAATTTTGTTTGAGTACAGCATTGCTCGACTGTGCAATTGTCAGTTAAAGCGACACAGTGCCGTATCGCAAAAAATGGCCTGGTCGTTAAGGGGATTAATCCTTCTGGGGCTGAAGTATTTAAAGTGTTTGTTACCCCAACACTTCATAATCCTGATATTTGCCTACTGCACCATGTACTTGTATGAGAAAGTATTCTTTGTATTGCTTCCATGATGTGAAATCCCTGGTGTTCCTGCTACTCCCTCTGCTTTCCTATCAAAAACTAACCACACTAAGCAGGAGAACACATCGTGGTCAGTTCCATAGCTATGCTGGGAATTCAGTGTGCTCTCCTCCAATGATCAGACTTATCCTGACCCCCCCCCCCCCCACACACAGCCGTTCACTGGGAAGATCAGTGTACTGTGCTTCTCCTCCCCCAGCTCTTATGTAGCTGAAAACAGAGGGAGCAGAGGGAATGTGATCACTTATATAAAAAAAAGGGGGGGGGGGAATTGTTTTTATATTTATACACAAATGTTTTGCCTTTCATTTCTATTTTAAACTGAATGGGTTGTTTTACAAAGCAATCATTTACAATCACTTTAAGTCATGAAACATTTATGTAGCAGACAATACTGAAATATAGATGCAGTGGCGGAACTACCGCCTTAGCGACACACACATGTGTGATATGGGGCCCGCAGCCGAGTGGGGCCCGGTTAGGACAGGCAGTTTAGTGGGTGAGAGTGGGCGGCTCAGAGGGTCCGTGGGTGAGAGCCCGGGCGGCTCCGAGGGCTGTCAGGCGGCTCAGTTGGTGAGACAGCTGGGTGGCTCGTGGGTGAGCGGGTTGGCCAATCAAGGAGCTGGCGGGTGGGGGAGCATAGAGATGACATTATCTCTCACCGCCTGCAGTGCAGTTCCCCCTCACTGTGATGGTATCCGCGGGAAACAGAGAGATGACATTATCTCTCTGCTGCCTGACTGATAATCTGCCTCCTGACTCTGGGACACAGCAGGAACGTGACACAGTAAGTGACAATCGGTATTGTGTGGCAGGCGTCGTGACAAGTGACAATCCGGGATGTGGCAAGTGACAATCCATAATGTGTTGCAGGTGACGTGGCAAGTGACAATCCGGGACGTGGCAAGTGACAATCCGTAATGGGTTGCAGGTGATGTGGCAAGTGACAATCCGGGACGTGGCAAGTGACAATCCGTAATGTGTGGCAGGTGACGTGGCAAGTGACAATCCATAATGTACTGGGGATGAGGCCCTTGTCCCCATCAACATGGGGACAAGGTGCTTTGGGGGGCTACTCCATGAGGGCATGTGGCCTGGTACGGTTCAGGAGGGGGGACACTCCATTTTTTTTAAATTTGCCGCAGGGTTCACCTTAATTTCCATACCAGACCTGAAGGCCCTGGTATGGATTGTGGTCCGACCCCCACGCATTTTTTTTTTATTTTTGCTTCGGGGTTTCCCTTAATATTCATACCAGACCCAAAGGGCCTGGTAATGGACTGGGGGGGGGGGGACCCATGCCTTTTTTTTCAATGAGTTTTATCTATATTGCCGAGACCCGACAATTCATTACAGTTTTTTTTTATTTTAAAATCAATCAATTTTAAATGACTTTTTTTCCTTTAGAAATGTAATTTTGCTGTGGTACTGTTCTAAACATGAGAAAACTGCTCCACTATACAGGCATACTATAGACACCCCACAGGCACGATATTTAAAGGAATATTTCATTTTTATTTTTTCACTTTAAGCATTATTAAAATCACTGCTCCCGAAAAAACTGCAGTTTTTAAAACTTTTTTTTGCATTGATACATGTCCCCTGGGGCAGGACCCGGATCCCCAAACACTTTTTATGACAGTAACTTGCATATAAGCCTTTAAAATTAGCACTTTTGATTTTTCATGTCCCTGCCCTATAGACTTTAATGGTGTTTGCATGTTCGTCCAAATGTTTTGCCTGTTTGCATTTTCTGGTGCAAACCGAACCGGGTGGTGTTCAGCTCATTCTTAAGCCTCATACACACGATCGGACCGTGGACCAACTTTCCCGTGGTTATTTGTCCAAAGGGCGTTGGCCCCAAGTTGGTGTTGCATACACACGGCAGGACTTTTTCAGCCAACTTTCACTAAATCACTTGGTTTTTCTGCTCTTTACCGCCACCTTTGGTCAACTTCTGTATTGTTGTCTGATCTTTTGCATTGGTTCTGCATTGGTTTGTACAAAAGTCCGTTGGTTTTGTGTACACACGGTCGGACTTTGGTCCATCGGACTTTTGTTGGCAGAAAGTTGGTCCGTTCGCACAGCCAACAAAAGTCTGATGAAACCTGGAAAAAGTTGGTCCGATGGAGCGTACACACGGTCGGATGTTGGTCCAAAACAGCTAATTTGCATGTTGGTTGTCAAAAAGTCAGATCATGTGTACTCCAAGCCTTGGCCCTTCTGAAGGCTTTAACCTTTGCTGTATGAGCAGGCACACTGGACTCTTCATGGCCAGCATCACTGCCTAGCTTTAGATATTATAACTAACTTTACCCTTTAGTGGGTACGGAATCCTGCCCATGAAATAAGGACTGATAAGCTGAAATATATTACATTTTATTTTTAGTTTAGATATACTTTAGGCTTAGTGGGCTGGCGATATGCAAAGTATCCCGTGTTCCTGTGGCCATTTGGATATGCAAAAACCACTATAGTCAGTTAAGGTATAAATATAGAGTCATTCTTTATTATGCATGCCTTCTATTTTAGGAAGGCAGAAGAAATACATTTTGGGCAATACGCTAACTAACATGTCAGTCTGGAATGTGGAATTCATCCAATGTGTTGTTTCAGAGACATTTAGATATGTGAGGATGTGACACAAATTATAAGACACTGACACATCTTAATGAACGGTACCCACAGGCCATAAGGAAGGACCTTGGGCTAACCATGTCTAGTTACCACTTTGGCATTCCCAAGTGTAATATTGAGAAAGAGAAAGGAGATGCCAGACAGGGCTTTATTTTGAAAAGAGACTTGATAAAAGCCTCCTGGATGAACGTCTACATAAATTGGTTCAGATCCCCAAGGAGCTATTTCAAGAAAGAAAGCAAAAAAAATATCTGTAGTATACAAAAGGCAAAGACTTTCTGATCTATTTCTAAACACTTGGAGCATAAGCGCATCAAAGCCAATAAATGAGGAGAAAGAAGCGAAAAAGAAAAGAAAAAAGGCAGGAAACCAAATCATGCTGTACTTTTAAAACAATATTTACAAGTTATGTTTAGCTTTTGTATTTTTTGCCATGTCAAGCCACCGCTAGTCTCTTGTAGATAAATCAAACAGTGGAACTTAAGGGGGAGGGAAGAGAGAAATTATAAGACTCTCCACAGCACAAGTAACCCACCACCATCTCTGTTTCATACTACAGTGATGTTACTAGTTTCTAGCATACAAACTCTATGCATTCTCTAGGAAAAATATAACCCCCTAGGTGAATGAATAGGGTGTACTTTTTAATAGATTGTGCAAACATATCCTTTCTATTTGTTGGTATGAAAGATGGTAAAGGACACAGAAGACCATTGTTTATTCCTCTAAAACATATCAGCTGGCAATACTAAAAGGATCTTACCATGAGCCCCTTTAGAAGTATATTGGCAGGTTGAACTACAACCTGACTTAGCAGCTTATCAATTTACATGAGAGGTGCAATTACCAGCGCAAAGATCAACGTTTCATCTCCCAGTTTTGTTCACTAAATCTAAAATCTGAATATAAAGCTTACATAAAATCACAATTCTCAATTATATAACTTAGCAAGCAGAAGTTGAAGCCACACACCACTACAAAGGCTTCTCTGCAAGTATGGTCCTATGTGCATCTTTCAAGCTGCTTATAAATTGATGAGTGGGCTAGCAATTTTCAACTATAACGTTTGTTATCCATACAGGTCCTCAACTGCAACAACAACTGAGTCTGGTCTTCTAGCTATACCTTTCTGGAGGACTAAGGTAACCTCTAGGTAGGCTTTAGCCTCAGCGTGAACATGGTTACATAAATATTTATCCACACAGACAACAGTAGGGCTACACTAGCTAAGGCACTTTACTTGTGGCCTATGATTTCCAAATTAAATGTACAAAGTCATGGAAATTAGAACTTTTTATTGTGCATGTTCATTTTACAGAAAGATAAGAAAAGCTGGTAATATATACCATAGGGTAAAAAAAATTGTGGATGCCTGACCTTCACACCTACTATAGAATAAAAAGTGTGTGGATACCCCTCCAATTATTTGAGTTCAGGTGTTTACAGTGAAGGATACTATCAATGCTACAGCATACAAAGACATTTTAGATAAATGTGCTTGTCCAGCTTTGTGGTAACATTTGTAACAATGCCCTTTCTATTCCTGCATGATTGTGCCCCTGTGCACAAAAACACAGTTTGATGTAAAGGAACTTGAATGGTCTGCACAGAAACCTGACCTTAACCCTACTTGTAAGGGACCTGGATTTGATGTTGGTTCAAGCTAAATGGCCAAGGATATCTCCCCTATTCTCCGTTCCGCCATCTTGGCCACTTGTATGCTTTCAGCTTTAAGCCCACACTTCATGTACCTGCGGATATGTTGTAATAAGGAATAGTCCACACCATTTGCCTTTCTAATGCTTTACCTGAGCCCTAGCAAATAGTTTCAGAACACATCACATTACCAGTCTTCGGTCCCTCCATTCCATCAGATCACATAACTCTAAGGGCCAGGGGTTTCACACAGTCTTTCCAGAATACCTCATTGCTTCTCTCCTTAATTTAGGTCCTTTCAAATAGGCCTGCCCCAGAGGGGTTTTTCCCAAACCTTTTTATGGTCTACAACAGGGGTTTCCAAGCTTTATAAACAAAGGGCTGGTTTACTGTCCTTCAGGTTTTAGGAGGGCCAGTCTAGGGCCAGTGGGAGTAGATTATTGGTGCCAATGGAAGGAATTCTGCCCCATTGTTGGTTTCTGTGGGAGGAATTGTACTCTTTTGTTGGTGTCAATGGGAGGAACAGTGCCCCATTTTTGGTGTCGGTGGGAGAAATAGTGTCCCATCGTGGGTATCAGTGGAAGGAATTGTGCCCCATTGTTGGTGTCAATGGAAGGAATTCTACCACATCGTAGGTCTTAGTGGGAGGAACTGTGCCCTTTCGTTGCTGTCAGTGGGAGGAATTATGCCCTATTGTTGGTGTCAGTGTCACAAGGGCCATATAAAAGCTAGCAAAGGGCCACATCCAGCCTCCAGGCCATCTGAGACAAACTCTTCCCACACGTCTCTGAAACTTCACCTCCAAGCAGACATTATATAGACAACATGATGACCCACCCCCATAAAACACTCCTTGGCATTAACTATGTAGAGGCTTGATCCCTGCCTACAAACTGAAAACCTGATGATTTTGAACACTAGCTACTTGCCAGGTCTTCTCATCCTAAATCTGTACCTGGCTTCATAAATGCTCCTTTGGCTGAATGGGTACAAATTCCCCAAGACACACTCCAAAATCTTAAGGAAAGTCTTCCTGGAAAAAAGGAGGCTGTTATAGCCACAAAGGGGGTCCATCTCCATATTAATGCCAATTGGCCATGGTTGTGAAATAGAACCACGGCTGTTAAAACAAGATCATATACTGTAGATGTGATCGTGAGGTGTCCAAAAACCTTTGCCCATATAGTGTATTAAAAAAAAAAATCATTGGTGATTTGCACTTGCAGAATCATTTGAAGGTAAAATATTAGTTTTGGGTCCAAAAAAAATCAGCATATTATTTCCTAACATTTTGGTTTCTAATTCAAGAATTAAATCTTGCTTTCATAGCACAGAACTTTCATAAAATAATTATACAATTTTGGTCCCTTTATTATAACGGTATGGTATAGCAGACTGTGAGCTGTTTCTTTATCCACAGTAAATTTGACCTCAACATTTAGAATTTTCTTGGCAAGTATTTGAACCTCACAGCTGTCCAAATATCCTCCACGAAAAAGCAAATTAACGTTACAGGAGCCTCTACTGAGAATAAAATTAGTGACTGAAACTAAAAAGTGTCTTTGCTGCTCCACAAAAATATTAGAAACTTTTTTTTTTATTTTTATAATTGAGAAAAGGCTACAGTAATCAACTAAGGGCTTGGGGTGATCAGAGGTCTTTCAGATGTCTCTTGCGGCAGCTGTCTGTAAACCCATCCATCAAATTGAAAGAGCTGAAAGTCAAAATTAGAAGTTTAAACTGCATTCTTTGTGCAACTAACAGAGTTGACAAAAGAAGGAAAGTAGATGAGCTCTGCAGCAGAAGGTAATGTTCTGGATGAGCAGAGTGATTTTGGCGAATTTGGTTTCACTGCAAAAGATTTTTACATTGGAAAAAAAACACTAAAGCACAAACTCAGCTTTGCGTACTGATCTGCTTGGGAGAAATTTGGTTAAAACAATTCTACCCAATTCTACCCTTTTTTTTATTTACAAGCTGTGTTTATTTTTTATTTATTTTTTAAAAAAAAAAATTTGGGAGGGGGGGGGGGGGGGGGGGTGGCAGTGGGGATTTAAGTAGTTCAGTTTACTGCATGTCATTTAGTATTCTTTATATTTGTGTTTTCTACCTTTTTGATTATGTGTGTACTGTTTATATGAAAAGAAATAAAAAAACACAGAGTAATGACACTAGGGGATCATTTTTGGCACAAGAAAATGTCCAGGATAGTTGAAAGGGGGTTCTGTTACCCTGGGGAGCCATTTATTTCACCCCAGCACCCATTTAAATTTCACCCGAAAAATGTATGTAATTTTGTCTTTTGCATTGATTCCATTGCATTTTACTAAAATGGCTACATTAAGCTGAAATCTCCTGATTTTTGCCTAAAATGCAGGGAAATGAAAATTTCCTATATCCCCAGTTAGACCACAATAAGGGTAGAAACTAGTATTATTAATTTCATTATGCACAAGGAAGGGACAGAGGCAGCAGATGTTTTTGTGATGGTCACAGCAGGAGGTAAGTAGTATGTGAATGTGAGGTTTAAATAGGAGAGCAAGGCTCCAATTTTACTTATATGAAACAAGCTTGGCGAACTGGAGTTTTTATGGTTTTAATAACAGTAGTTGTTATTTCAAGCAGGAAACAGACATAGATGGCATGTTACAGTGGGGAAAATAATTTTTTGATCCCCTGCAGAATTTGTAAATTTGCCCACATACAAAGAAATAAAGGGTCTATCATTTTTTATCATAGGTGTATTTTAAATGATAGAAACAGAATATCAACCAATAATCCAGAAAAAACACATGATACAAATGTTATAAATTAAGTTGCAGTTCAGTGCGTAAAATAAATATTTGATCCCCAAGCAAAACATTACTTAGTACTTGGTGGAGAAAGCCTTGTTGGCAAGCACAGAGGTAAGACAATTCTTGTAGTTGGTTACGAGGTTAGCAAACATCTCAGGAGGGATTTTGGTCCACTCACCTTTACAGATCTTCTCTAAATCCTTAAATGGGTTGTAAACCCTCAGGTTTTTTCACCTTAATGCTGCTGCACCCCCCCCCCCCCAGACCCCCCCTTTTTCTTACCTGAGCAGATCGTTCCAGCGATGGAGACGAGCAGAGCAGCTCCAGCCGCTGTCTCTGGTCCTCATTGGCTCCTGCTGCTGTCAATCAAATCCAGTGATGCGAGATGTCGATGTAAAGATGTCGATGTAAAGATATTTGCAAAGATATTGGTTAAAATTGTTGATGTCTAAATGGATTCATAATGATCAAGTGGGATTTGTGTCTGGAAGGGTGGGGAAAGATAATTGCCTTAAAACATTATTTCTGATCCATGAAGTTAAACGTAGAGGGGACCCAGTTCTACTCCTGTCAATGGATGCTGAGAAAGCTTTTGACAGGGTAGACTGGGGATTCATGTTTTAAACCTTGAAACACTTAGGAATAGGGAATAGGATGATGCAGTGGATTAGGACATTATACCAACACGCGACAGCGGAAATTAGGATAAATGGAAACCTATCCCCACCCCTGGAAATATTCAATGGAACCAGGCAAGGGTCCTCTTGCTGATCCTGTTTTTTTACTTGCCCTGGAGTCCCTGCTGATAGAAATCCTGGAGCATGGGGACATTAGGGGAGTGGGAATCGGGGAGAGGGAACACAAGGTGGCTGCATATGCATACAATATTCTTTTTTACATTTCAAACCCCAGGCTGACACTACCAAATCTAATGGAGGAAACAAGGAGATATGGGTCACTATTACAATCTAAATACATCTAAATCAGAGATCCTGAATATTACAATCCCGTTCAGAAAGAAGTTGGCAATTCAGCCCATGTTTCGCTTTGTGTGGTGCAGGGAAGAATTGGGATATCTTGGAATCAAACTGACAACATCATTGAGGGGACTGTATAAGGCTAACTACATTCTGTTACTTAATGTAATCAAAGGAAATTTAAACTCCCTTAAATATAGACCCATTTCATGGTTGGGTAGAATAAACACATTTAAAATGAGCATGCTGCCCAAAGTGTTGTATACATTTCAAATGCTCCCAATTTCCCTCCCGCAAGAATACTTTAAGAAACTCAGAACTTTAATATTGAAATATATATGGACACATAGAGGCCCTAGAATTTCACATGCTGTGCTGATTAAGGAGAAGAAAGCAGGTGGGCTGGCATTGCCAGATCCTAAAAAATTACACCAGGCGGTCACTATTTCATGACTAACAGATTGGATTCACAAAAATAAAAATAAAAGTTGGGTTGAGATAGGGTTCGCACTACGGCCCCTTTCACACTGGGGCGGTTTTCATGCGGTACAGCGCTAAAAATAGCGCCTGTACACCGCCTGAAAAAACCGGCCCCATTCACTCCAGTGTGAAAGCCGGCGGGCTTTCACACTGGAGCGGTGCGCTAGCAGGACGGTAAAAAAAGTCCTGCTAGCAGCATCTTTGGAGCGGTATAGGAGCGGTGTATTCACCGCTCCTATACCGCTCCTACCCATTGATTTCGATGGGACACCGCGGTAATACCGCCGCAATACCGCCGCAAAGCGCCGCTACGGCGGCGCTTTGCGGGGGATTTTAACCCTTTTTCGGCCTCTCGCGGGGCCGAATACCGCAGCTAAAACGACGGTAAAGCAGCGCTAAATATAGCGCTGCTTTAGCGTTGCCGCGGCTCCCGCCCCAGTGTGAAAGGGGCCCTAGTAAAGTAGATTTAGGTAAGATGGTATGGATTCCACGGTCATATCTAGATTTGGCAAAAACACAAACCCACTGACAGAGAATGTTTTTAGAATATGGGTTAATTTATGTAGGTATTATCATTGGGAGCACAATTCACCTCTGATTTCATTATTAGATACAAATTATTTTACACATAGGAAAGAGGATTACTTGTATTTTGTCAGATGGGTAAAAAAGGAGACTATACGGTTACAAGATGTGATGATAGGAGATAGGATTTGCACATTTTTTTAACTAAAGCAAAAATGGGGTAGCATGCCACTAGATAAATGGAGATATGCACAAATACAACACTTTACACACGTGATACCACAGCCACTACGTGGAAAAGATAGGCTTAAGCCAATAGAAAAATTGTTTAGTTCTCCGTCTAGTGTTCAGCATAGCATTTCAAAAATATATAAGGTACTAATGAATGAAATAGAACCTGAATTTCCACCTTATCTTGGGAAGTGGGAGAATGAACTGGGGGTAAGACTAAATGGACACCAGAAGAAGAAAATATTAAATTTAGCATGTAGTATCTCAAAGGATGTCAAGACGATAGAAGTGAGTTTTAAATTCATGGCTAGATGGTTTGTTACCCAGTGAGAGATCAGAGCTTTGGGGCGGACGCATCCCCTCTATGTTGAAGTGAGTGCACCTCAATGGGGACTTTTGCACACCTATAGTGGGAATATACTAAGACATTCTGGAGGGAGATCATTGACGTTATTCAGGAAATAACAGGGGAATACATGCAGGGTGAACCCTGGGGATGTTTATTTCATAAAACTGTTAAGCCTATAGCTCAATACAGGAGATCTTTGTTACCACACCTGTTAAGTGCAGCCAAGGGTTTGATACCCAGATATTGGCGAACACCAAAAACCCCAAGTGAGAGGGAATGGGTACTAAAAATTGATCTGTACCATTGAAAGGACTATACATGAAGGGGAAGTTTGAATAGAAAAATATATTCTAAAAATGGCTAAATTTCAAGAAATCGGGGAAGTACTTGGAAATGTGATAGAGGAGACAGAATAAGAAGAGTGGGGAGCAGGGGGATACGGGGAATGTTTTTTTTTTTCAGGGGGGGTGGAAATTATTACTAAACACAAAAAAAAGTATGGGTCCATGTATGGTAAAATCTTGGCTGAAAACATTCTTCCCTCAGCCAGAAAACTGCAGATTGCTCATAGATGGGTCTTTCTGCATGACAATGACCCAAACCATACCACCAAGGGAACAAAGGAGTGGCTTAAGAAGAAGCACATTAAGATCATGGGGTGACCTAGCTAGTCTCCAGACCTTAATCCTATAGACAATTTATGGAGGGAGCTGAAACTTCGAGTTGCCAAGCGACAGCCAAGAAACCTTAAGGATTTAGAGAAGATCTTTCCTCTGTGCTTGCCAACAAGGGTTTCTCCACCAAGTACTAAGTCATGTTTTACTTGAGGACCAAATACTTATTTTACTCACTGAACTGCAACTTAACCGCTTGCCAACCAGTGCATGACGATATATATCGGCACAATGGCACGGCAATGGCAAAAAAGAACTCTGGATTGCCGAACACCGGAAAAAAATTAAAATCCTGTGCTTTTTATTAGAAACCAAGGGTCACATCAAAACAAAAACCAATCCACAGCAAAACCAATCCACAGCAATGGGGGGTACAGAATCCTGACGTGTTTCGCACCAAAATTAGTGCTTATTCGTAGCTAGCAATGGCATGGCTGCGCAAATGGGAGTAGCTGTACGTTCCCTTTAAGATGCGGCATTGTGAGCGCACGTGGCGTGCTCTCTGTGACTGTGCCCGCTGGTGCCGCGGACTCGATGTCCGCCGGTGTCCCGCGATCGTGTTACGGAGCGGCAGAACGGGGAGATGCCGATGTAAACAAGGCATTTCCCTGTTCTGCCTAGTGACATGACAGAGATCTACTGCTCCCTGTTATCGGGAGCAGTGATTGCTGTCATGTCAGTGGTAGCCCATCCCCCCCAAAAGTTAGAATCACTCCCTAGGACACACTTAACCCCTTGATCGGCCCCTAGTGTTTAACCTCTTCCCTGCCAGTGTCATTTATACAGTATTAAAGTACATTTTTATAGCACTGATCGCTGTATAAATGACAATGGTCCCAAAATAGTATCAAAAGTATCCAATGTGTCCGCCATAATGTCACAGTCATGATAAAAATTACTCGTTTTTAGTAATTAGTAATGGCAACGCAGGTCGTTGCCATTACTAATAAAAAAAAATTAATAATAAAAATCCAATAAATCTATCCTTTATTTTGTAGACGCTATAACTTTTGCGCAAACCAATCAATATACGCTTATTGTGATTTTTTTAACCAAAAATATGTAGAAGGCTTAAACTGAGAGAGAAATTCATTTTTTTATATATAATTTTTGGGGATATTTATTATAGCAAAAAGTAAACAATATTACTTTTTTTTCAAAATTGTTGCTTTTTTTTGTTTATAGAGAAAAAAAAAAAAAAAAACGCAGAGGTGATCAAATATCAAATGAAAGCTCCATTTGTGGGAAAAAAAGAACGTCAATTTTGTTTTGGTGCAACATCACACGGCCGTGCAATTGTCAGTTAAAGCGGCGCAGTGCCGTATTGCAAAAAGTGCACTGGTCAGGAAGGGGGTAAATTCTTACGGGCTGAAGTGGTTAATTTATAGCATTTGTTTGATGTGTTTTTTTTCTGGGGTTTTTTTGGTTGATATTCTGTCTCTATCATTTAAAATACACCTATGCTAAAAATGACCTACCCTTCATTTCTTTTTAAGTGGGCAAACTTACAAAATCTTCAGGGGATCAAATAATTATTTTCCCCACTGTGTGTCTTATCCATGTTATGTTTAAGGTTTGGTGCTAGTAGGGATGAGTGTCTGGTAGTGGCATAAGGTGGTGTACTGCCAAATTAGGCATTCTGACTCCATGTAGGTGAAGTGATCAACTTTTTGAAAAGAATATTGTATTATATTGTAATTTTTTTGGTAGAACCTCCAAGGAAAAGTGCATCTGGTATAATGTGGAGGTCTGCTGGGCCAACTGTAGCTAGCTACCTCTAATGCCCTGTACACACGTTCGGACTTTGTCCGCCGGACCTAGTCCGGCTGATTGTCCGCTGGACCTAGTCCGGCGGGACTTCCCCACACACACCCGGACTTCCGAGCGTGTGACTTGCCCACACACGCCCGGACTTCTCCGGCGGACAATCCGCTGGACAAAGTCCGCGGGACTTTTGAACATGAACGGACTTGCCCACACACGGAGCAGTTTGTTCATTTAGCACGTGACTTCAGGTATACGTAGCTAGCGTAGGCAATGAATGCCGCCGTGCTAGCTCCGTCACCTGCCATGGATTTAAAGGGACTCCCCACGCCGAAAAACGCCAACCCCCCAAATCCATCTCAGACCCTTATCCGAGCACGCAGCCCGGCAGGCCAGGAAAGGGGTGGGGACGAGCGAGTGCCCCCCCCCTCCTGAGCCATACCAGGCCGCGTGCCCTCAACATGGGGGGTGCCCTGGGGAAAGGGGGGCCGTGCGATCCCCTTTTATAAGGGGGCCCCCAGATCCCGGCCCCCCCACCCTATGTGAATGAGTATGGGGTACGATGTACCCCTACCCATTCACCTAAGGTGTAAAATGTAAAGTAAAAAAAACACACAATTTTGAAAAAATATTTTATTGCACTGCTCCAGGGGTGTTCTTCCGTCTTGGGGGTCTTCTCGCCGGACTCCTCATTTACCTAGCTCTTTTACCGAGCGGGAGAAGTCCGGCTACCTTCTTCGTCATCGTTGCCGTCGTCTGGGGGTCTCGATCCGCCTTCGGTGTCTTCCGGGGTCTCTTCTGACTTCTTCGCTCTCGCTCTGGCCGGAATGCCAGAGCCGCGCGGTGCTGGGACTTATATAGGGACGAGGGGACAGGGTCACATGCTCATGGCACATGGTGACCCCGCCCCCCTGTGATGTCACAGTCCCAGCATCCTCCGGGACGAGGCCAGAGCGAGCGACGAGTCAACATCGGAAGAAGAAGAAGAAGAAGGCGGCGCAGAAAACGACGACCGCGGCAAGAACAGAAGAGACCCCGGAAGACCCCCGAAGGCGGATCGAGACCCCCAGACGACGGCGGCGACGACGAAGAAGGTAGCCGGACTTCTCCGCTCGGTAAAAGAGCTAGGTAAATGGCGGAGGAGTCCGGCGAGAAGACCCCCAAGACGGAAGAAGACCCCCGGAGCAGTGCAATAAAATATTTTTTCAAAATTGTGTGTTTTTTTACTTTACATTTTACACCTTAGGTGAATGGGTAGGGGTACATCGTACCCCATACTCATTCACATAGAGTGGGGGGCCGGGATCTGGGGGCCCCCTTATAAAAGGGGGCTCCCAGATTCCGATAAGCCCCCCGCCCGCAGACCCCGACAACCAATGGCCAGGGTTGTCGGGAAGAGGCCCTTGTCCTCATCAACATGGGGACAAGGTGCTTTGGGGTGGGGGGCCGCACGGCCCCCCTTTCCCCAGGGCACCCCCCATGTTGAGAGCACGCGGCCTGGTATGGCTCAGGGGGGGGGGCGCTCGCTTGTCTCCACCCCTTTCCTGGCCTGCCGGGCTGCGTGCTCGGATAAGGGTCTGAGATGGATTTGGGGGGGGGCCCCCGCGCCGCTTTCCGGCGTGGGGAGTCCCTTTAAATCCATGCCAGGTGACGGAGCTAGCGCGGCGGCATTCATTGCCTACGCTAGCTACGTATACCTGAAGTCACGTGCTAAATTAACGGACTTTCCGATGAGCGGCAAGTCCGTTCATTTCAAAAGTCCGGCGGACTAGCCTACTAACGGCGGGATTGTCTGCCGGACTGCCAAGTCCAGCGGATAATTTTAAAACAAAACTTAAAACCTAGTCCGTCTGACTTTTGCCTAGTCCGCCGGACTTTTGGCGCCAAAAAGTCCGCCGACGCCCACACATGAGGGGATTGTCCGGTGGACTTGAGTCCAGCGGATAATCCCGCGGGATAGTCCCTTCGTGTGTACGCGGCATAAGAGGGATGAGAATGAGATATGCTCTCTAGTGTGACAGTAGCTGTGGCAGAATGCAGCATTAGTGTCAAAGGAAGGGATAATAAGTCTACCTCACCAAGCCATGTGGCACTGAAAGGCAAAATCAGCTTTTTAAAAAAAAAATGATTTCCCTTTAAAGATAATATTTTTTAACATTGATCACTATGTAAATTACATAGCATTTATAAATGTTATATCTTTTTTTTTTTTTACAAAAATAAAAAATCAGTGCCTAGAACATACAAGCAACAACACAACATGATATCTCCTCAGTTACAGTACATACCACCAGAAAGCCTATGGGCTTCATACCAGTTCCACCAAGCCACCTGGTGGTATAAACCCACACTTTTGCAGTTAGAATATCTTATAGGTACAAATCTAAGTATGTGTATATCTATATATATTATTATTATACACTCTTTGTAGAAAGCGGAATTGCCACAGATAAGGAGACTCTCAATTTCACTCACTAAACTGCTTCTGCAAAATGTTTGTAAATTTTTTTTCTTTTTCAAAGGTGTGGGATTTTTTCAGGGGTGCATTTAGAGTAGTTTAGTTTAATTTCATTTAGTGCTATTTCTACTTTTGTTTTTGTGTGTGTTTTTGATCTTTCCTTTTTTCTTTCCATAAAAAATTGAGGGCTGCATGCTTGCATAAGGGTCTGGTATAGATTTTGTTTATTTTGGTGTAGGGGTTCCCTTCAAAATCCGTACCAAACCCAAAGGGTCTGACGGGAAGGGGGGGGGGGCGAGCCCCCCGCTGTTTTTTTCTTAATTTGTCATTATTTTTTTTGCTGCAGAATGGTATGGTGAATCTACAGTTTCAGGATCGCATACAGCATTTAGGGAAAATGTGTCTGGGCACCTACATATCGCATGTGGTCTAGTTCTGTGAATTAAAACAATTTTCTTTTACATGGATTTTATGCTTTTATCAAGATTGTTGAAGCTGTAATGTTAGTAAACTTATTCTGAAATAGAAGGAGGCACATCTAGAACCCTCATCTATTTTTGGTTGTTTTAAGGTATGTACATGCAAGTATCGTTTTTTTTATATTCCCCATATCAGACCTGTCATCTGGGCTTTCTGAAACTGCAATAAAATAGCGCCCTAATGTTAAAAAAAATGATTAGAAAAATTGGCACTTGTTTATGATTCACGGTGCTTGAGCAAACTTGATCTCGTTCAGCAAGTGTTAACTTGAATATTGCTAACTGGTGGGAATCCATGTACGTGGTTATTCATGTCGTATTTATTCAATATCCTTTTTCCACATGAATCTGGTTATATGACTAAGTTTGCAAGAAAGTGAACACAGAATATACAGTATGTGTAAGACTTCAGGACCTTCACGGTCGCCTTCATAGACACCAGGTGGCCAAACTTCCATAAGAAATGATTGAGTCAACATTTGGCCTTCACAACCAGTCCATCATGTCTATTGTGTCTGGGCAGCTGCTCTCTTCGTGATCACCATCTAAGCCAAGCCAATGGAGGGTTATGGATCTCTGCCTCTGCCCTACCATGGATTGTCCGAGCTCAGCACAGATTTCTGGTTCCTATGCATGGCTTCACCAGGGACTTCTACAAGTGCAGCTGCTCTTTATCCTGCCAGAATATGATTTGATTACAGAGGCTTGTTTCCCAATTCTGCACAGGCTTCAAGAGACACAGTGGAAAAACCAAACACTGAATGCTAAAAGAGTGGCCATACGATCTTATGAATGTACTGATGAAAAAGTGCACATTTTAACAGCCTGAGCTGTGAGCAAGATAATTCAATAAAATGGTAGGCATTATCTTTTAAAATGTGCAGCAAAAATGGCTGCGTGATATTCTCATTGTCTGCTGTTGGCACTTATGGACCAAGTTCTTCCAGTTATAACAGATGTATCAGCATGCATCAGCACTAATGTAACTATGTAATGGGTGGCCTTATTGGCAAACTCTGAGGTGCAGAACCAAAGAGCCGCTAAGGCTAACATTGGTATTTTAAGCTGGTATCTACACCAGACTTAGTTTCTAGGGTGCACCTGAAGATGACATAAGGTATATCAAGACTGCCAAACAGCTAGCTGGAACAAGTGCATTTAGGCTCTACACAACCCTGATAAAGGGAGATCTTTGAAACCCTTAAAACACTTTAAAAAATCTAGTTGACTGTTACAACTTATAAAATCTATTGTGAGCACATACTAGTGAATTGGTGCTTTCATCATTTATTCTCGCCACATGCTTCTACAAGGACCTCTTCAAAAGCTTCTGTATGACTGGAGAGCTGCAAGTATACTCAAACGTATTATCAGAATATACTCAAACAGAACCCTACATTTATGTAGATGTGCAGTTCCCCTAAGTTCCTATCACAATAGGATATGTCAAAGCTACTTCTGGGTGTCTGTTTTTAAGTCCTGATTGCAGCATACTTTTCGTGAGACACCAGTGAGAATTCCATATTATAGTTGCTTGTTCTAATGACAGTGTCACTGATGCATGCATTGTCGTTGCTCAGCATCCTTGTGGCCTCCTCAAATGGTGACAGGACAGTGCATGCATCCTTGATCAGTAGCCACTGGCGTGTTGAAAAGAAGCCAAGCTCCCCTGACCCTGTCCTGGTGCCATACTCGCACAGGTACTCATTGATCTGGCCCTCTGCTGTGTGTGCAGGCGCTGCAGCATTGCCAACGTTGAGTTTCCTTACAAGTTCCACCTGGTGGGCATGTCATAAATGAGGCGGTTAGTGGGCAGGTTGCATTCCCTTTGAATGTCAGCCAGCCAATCACTGGCATTGTATGACATGCGAAAATGACCACAAACTTAGTGTCATTGTCGCATACAACCATTCCTGACTGAGGCCGACATGGCACCAACCACCTCTGAGCCTGCCCCTGCAAAGCTGACCGAATCTCTTCTCCAGTGTGGCTCCTGTCTCCAAGGCAGACCAACTCAAGCACCACATGGCATCTTTTAGCCTGAGTGCTTGCATAGCCCCTTGCACGCTTACGGAGCACTGCTGGTTCAGAGGACAAATCTGCAGAAGAGGCCATAGAGGAAGAAGAAGATGAGGGGGTGGAGGAGAGAGCTGTGGTAGAATCACCACTAGCATATTGGAGGCATGGTGGCGGAACAAGCTCCAACAACACTGAACCCTGTCCTGCATCCTTCCCAGCTGCCAGCAGAGTTACCCAGTGCACCGTGAAGGAAAGGTAATGTCCCTGCCCATGCCTACTGGACCATGAGTCAGTGGTAATATGAACCTTACTGCTGCGGTTCAGCAACTGGGATAGGGAAAATTGCCTGTTAAAATCAATTGGTGGTGTACTGCTAGCAGATTGGCTGCAAGTACTTGGGACACCTATTGCTATACCGTCAATCCTCTCAGTGCAGGTTTTGGAGATCCCAGATGAGCAAGGAGAAGTCCTCCTTTTTCTTTGATGTGGGTATTTCAAGTGCTGTTGCCAATGGACTGCATGGCAGGTCATCACATGTCTGGTCAAGCATGTGGTGCCCAAGCGGCTGCTGTTCTGGCCATGCTTGATTTTCTTCAGACATAAGTTACAAACAGCAACGGTGCGATCTGCGGCACACGTGTCAAAAAAGGCCTACACCAAGGAACATTTAAAAGTCAGCGGGAGTAAAGGGTAAAGGTATATACTTCACTATTAAGTTGGGGAAAATTTTTGAAGGGGGGAGGAAGGAAGGGAAGAAAGTTGAAAGAAGGGAAAAAGGTTATTTTATTTTCTCCCTTTAGGGGGCGGGAGAGGGCAGAGACTGAAAAATACATATTTAACTTTTTTTATTTTTTCTGGTACTATGCGATTGATCCATGAACTATGTTGATTGTCATGATTATGTGTTTTGTTTTATATATGTATGTATGCTAAGCATGTTTAATAAGGTTTTGTGATGAAGTGTTATTGAATGTTTTTATGTGGAAAATATCTTAATCAAAATAATTGAAAACAAAAGTCAGCGTGAGCCAGCAGTGCCCTGCAAATGCGGAGCTCTGCGGTGTGATGCAATAAAGTGGCTGCCCTTAAGCTGCCCCCTAGAGGACATCCTGCCTCGTTGGAGTTGTGCCTCCTCCTCATTCACCTCCTCCTCTCTTCTCTCAGGCACCCAAGTACAGTCAGTGACCTCATCATCCCCTCCCTTCTCATCACTGGAGCAAACTTGGCAGTATGCTGCAGCTGGGGGAACATGACTGCCAGTTTCTTGTTCTTCTGTGGCACCCTCTCTTTCTAGGCTCACGTTACTCCTTTCCTCAACCCGGGAACCAACATCGGAGCCTTCAAATCGCTGCGCATCCTCCAGCAGCATGTACCCGACATTGTGGTCGAATAATTCTGGGGACTCCTTCGTGCATGATGGTGGGGCTTCGGAAGGAGGGACTGTTGACAAGGAGCCAGTGGAATAGGCCACTTTGGCAGCTGCGTTGGAAGGCCTGGGTGACAGAAAATGAAGAGGATGAGGGCAATTATCCACTCCACCAACTCTTCTGCATGTTGTGGCTCAATAACCCGGCCAGCAGCAGAAAAAATGCACCATGTCCACGACCACCACTGTTGACTGTAGACACAGAAAGAAACTGTACACACTGTATTAGATACTGTGTACACCGCCTGCACTGTATTAGAAACTGTACTATGGCTGCACTGTATTGTATACTGTGTACACCACCAGAAGTGTATTAGAAACTGTACACACTGTATTAGATACTGTGTACACCGCCTTCACTGTTTTAGAAACTGTACTACGGCTGCACTGTATTTTATACTGTGTACACCACCAGAAGTGTAATAGAAACTGTACACACTATTAGATACTGTGCACACCACCAGAAACGTAGTAGAAACTGTACACACTGTATTAGATACTGTACACCACTAGAAAAGTAGTAGAAACTGTACACACTGTATTAGATACTGAGCACATCGCCTGCACTGTATTAGAAACTACGGCTGCACTGGTGCATGTGCATGCTTTGGCCAATCATCATATAGCAATGTACTGTGAGATCGCAAAGCATTATGGGGCGTTCCGCGGTGCTCAAATTTCCCACAAACGCTACATAAAGTTCACTGTTCTGCGAACTTACGTTCGACCCGAACATCAAACTCATCCCTAATAGCAATGTGAGTACATGTTTGATTGCCCAAAAGGGGTTAATAAAGATCAAGGAAGTCCAGATTTCCGGCAGCAATGGCTGCTTTTGGCAGGCGTTGAAATTTGCATTTATGTCAAGCAAAATTTAGCATTTTCATTTTCCTAGCCTCGGTCACAGCTGTGTTCATGGTTTGGCCAGTAGCCATCTGAACGACAGTGGACCTCGGATGATAAGCTTGCATTGGATGAGCCGGGCTAATCATGTTTTCTAAAAGAGGCTCAGGTTTCAGGAAGCTGACAAAATATCTCCAACCGCTGGTGTATTAAAATATTAAAACAGCAGTGACTGAAAAGCATTGCATTTTCATTAGTGGGGGTTTGTGGGGAAGGAGACTGAAGTGTGCACTTGGAATGAATTCATTGAGGAGGTGAAAGGCATTGCATCGACCATCTATTCATGGACACGATATTGAAAAAGCTTGCCTTGGCATTGTAAAACGCGCTTTTATAGTTTATACATGTAAGGGAGACAAAAAACCCTGGCAGACAGAGATCCACAAGAATTCCTAAGCAAATAAGTTTAATGGCTGGGCATTGGAAGTAGGACAAAGGCAGGCAGCAACGAGGGGTCAGGCACAAAGCAGAAGGGGGCGATTGTTTCAGTCACACCAGTTTTGGGGGGTTTTGTGTAAAGAGCCCGGCTGTCAACATTTGACACATTTGTTAGTCAAATGAAGCCACCTACAACCTTTCAGAAAGGGGAAATAAGGACATGGCCAAAGTTAAGCACATCCCATTATGAGTAATGTTGAGAATAACCATCAATAACCATTTCTTAGGTGGTACTAAAAAACTAGTATAAAAACAGGAACTAGTTAGAGAGGAAATATATCCACATAACAGTGTTCACTGATAAGACTTGGAAATCCTCTTCCCTATTTTGGGATATTTGCGTTTGCCTTTCATGGGAATTAAAATAATTGTATTAAAATGTTACAACAGAAAATGATGCACAAAGACTACATTAAATGTAATAATTATCTATTATAATGTAGAAGAAATATTTTGTTATTGCTTTTCATTAAAGGGTATATAAACCCAGTCACTAAAATCTCATATACACTTTAGCATGTAATAATATTTCGAAAAAGGTATTTTCATTATTTTTATATCTGCAGCTTTATAATAAACACTAATTTAGCAAACTAAGGGGGTTATTTACTAAAGGAAAATCCACTTTGCACTGCAAGTGCACTTGGAAGTAAAGTCGCTGTAGATCCGAGGGGGACATGCAAGGAAAATAAAGAACAGCATTTTAGCTTGCACATGATTGGATGATAAAATCAGCAGCGCTTCTACTCATTTCAGATCTACCCCTCAGATTGAGAGCGACTACACTTCCAAGTGCACTTGCAGTATAAAGTGGATTTGCCTTTAAAGTGGGATTTTTTTATACAGTACTGTAATCTGTAAGATTACAGTACTGTATGTGTTTTGTGTGTTTTAACTTTTTTGAATTTGGTGCCGATCTCCGCTCCCGTGCGTCGTAACGTCGCAGGGAATGGAGCTCAGCGGCACTCGGCACTGTGTGAAACATTGGGAGGATGCTTTGGGGGTCTAAGAAGACCCAGGGTTTTTAAGCACCTTGTCCCCATGTTGATGAGGACAATTGGGCTCTGGACTTCCCCACAACCCTGGGGGGCCGGTGGTTGTGGGGGTCTGCGGGCGGAAGGGGGGCATTATCTTTGGTAAATCTAGAGGAAGCCCCCTTTAAACAAGGGACCCCAGGTATAGTTGAGATCCCGACAACCCCCCCCCTGTGTGAAATGGTAAGGGGGTACAAAAGTACCCCTGATCCATTTCACCAATAAATGATTTAGTAAACCTTTGCTTGTGGCAAAAATTGGTGGAGAATGACAGACTTCACACCATTCTGAGACAGTGATTCCCTTTGACAAATTCCTTTATGGCTGGTTACATTGACTTTGACATCTTAAAATCTTCTTTTCAGAAAAGCTTATAAGCCATGTGTGTAAAGCCAGCCTAATCTGTATAAGAATCCAATGGATAATTTAGTGCCCCACTATACATACATTACTCCGATCGCACATTTGCCTTTTGGAAAGTCCGACCATGTGCACGCGGCAATAGGTTTTTCTTCCTCTTGGGCTTTAGATTTAGATTTAGGAATTGATCAAAACTACACTGATCCCTTTCTGTTCGTTGCTCAGTCTCTCTGCTTCAGGGAGCTAAAGGTCTGGGCCGACATCCACAGCCCCGTGGGGGGGGGGGTTAGGGATATGCAAAACCCTCAGAAACTTTCTTCTTCTTCTCCTTCTTCGCTATATCAACAAAAGATTTAAAATCGAGTGTATAGGAAGTTTTGTATGGTCCCTGCGATTCTGTGAACCCAGACTATGACCTTTGGTAAGGTTGTAGCTTCTTCTTCCATCTTCTTCTTCCATTTTCTTCTTCCTCGATCCGCAGTTTCTTCTTGCGCTGGTCTTCTCGTCCTTCTCGTCCAAGGCATCTTCTTCCGTCGGCGTCGGTGTCGGTGTGACCTCAAGCGTCTCTCTCCAGAGAGAACAAGTTCAGTCTTGGGCCGCTCCGCGTCTTTCCCACCCCATTCATTTGTTCAGATCTTTTTGCAATGTTATTGCCCTGCTTAGTCTTAGTATAGCTTAGTATCGGCTGCAGAATACAGAGATTGAATGTTAACCATCCTCCATGTCATTATGAACAAATTAAATAGGATGGTCCCTCACAGACCCTGGGGATCCCACTACCTAACCCAATGGGATTGTTTGGCAAGAATGATTTCTTCCATGAAACATTGGGAGGATGCTTTGGGGGTCTAAGACCCCTAAAGCACCTTGTCCCATGTTGATGACTCGGGATTTCAAGGGCCTCTTCCCCACATTAGGATAAAACCCTGGCCGGTGGTTGTGGGGGTCTGCGGGCGGGGGGCTTATCAACCTGGAAGGCCTTCTCCTTTGCTTCTAATTATTCTGGAAGCCCCCATTTTTAACCCAAGGGGACCCCCAGATCCCCGCCCCCCCCCTGTGTGAAATGTAAGGTTGGGGGGGCTGACAGGAGACAGTCTTTGACAATTCCTGACATTATTAAAATCTTCTTCTTGCGTCTTTCTTCACTTTTTTCCTTCGGATTCTGACCTTCTTCATCTTCTCCTTCACTTCATGGAAAGAAAGCCCTTCTTCCATCCCTTCTTCTTCCATTTTCTTCTTCCTCCGATCCGCTTCTTTGCTCTTGCGCCTGGTCTTGCCCAGAACAACCTCGTCCTTCTTCTCGTCCAGGGCATCTTCTGGGTCCGTCGGCGTCGGTGTCGGTGTCTTCTGGGCAGCTCCGCGCAAATGGGACTTCGGCTCCCGCTGTGTCCCAAGAGGCTTCGCTCGCATAAAACCCCCCCCCCCCCTCTGACAGGTCTTTTAAAACGGAGGGCACCTGGTGACCCCGCCCCCCTCTGACGTCATGGGGAAAGCCATCATGGAATTCCCCATGACGTCCCTGTGCGTCAGAGGGGGCGGGGTCACCAGGTGCCCTCCATTATAAAAGACCTGTCAGACGGAGCGGAGCCTCACACAGCGGGAGCCTCCCATTGCGCGGAGCGGCCCAAGAAGAGACAGAGACACCGACACCGACGCCGACGGAAGAAGATGCCTGACGAGAAGGACGAGAAGACCAGCGCAAGAAGAAGCGGATCGGAGAAAGAAGAAAATGGAAGAAGAAGATGGAAGAAGATGAAGGAAGGAGAAGATGAAGAAACCGAAGGATGAAGAAAGAAGAAAGAAGATTTTAATAAAGGAATTGTCAAAGACTGTCTCCTGTCATTTTTACCATTTTTGCCACTTTTTTGGTGAAATGGTAGGGGTACTTTTGTACCCCCTTACCATTTCACACAGGGGGGGGGCCGGGATCTGGGGGTCCCCTTGTTAAAGGGGGCTTCCAGATTCCGATAAGCCCCCCGCCCGCAGACCCCCACAACCACCGGCCAGGGTTGTGGGGAAGAGGCCCTTGTCCTCATCAACATGGGGACAAGGTGCTTTAGGGGTCTTAGACCCCCAAAGCATCCTCCAATGTTGAGGGCATGTGGCCTGGTACGGTTCAGGCGAGAGGGGGGGCCGCTCTCGTCCCCCCTCTTTTCCTGCGGCCTGCCAGGTTGCGTGCTCGGATAAGGGTCTGGTATGGATTTTGAGGGGGACCCCACGCCATTTTTTTTGGCTAGGGTTCCCCTTAAAATCCATACCAGACCTCAAGGGTCTGGTATGGATTTTGAGGGGGACCCTACGCCATTTTTTTTTTTTTTTTTTGCTTGGGTTCCCCTTAATATCCATCCCAGACCTGAAGGGCCTGGTTATTGAATTTGGGGGGACCCCTACGCTTTTTTTTTTTGTTTTTTATTAATGAATGACAGCTCTCTGTGTTACAGGAGCCATCAATTCATTAGCCGCGATTTAAATAGCTTTCTTCCTGCAAAAATGACACTTTTTTGCAGGGAAAGTTCTAAGCACAGGAAACCTGCCCTCCTTCACAGGCCACCTATAGACACCCCCCAGATGTGATACTGCAATGCTGTTCTAACAGCATGCACACACATATCCCAGAAATAAAGCACATATTGTTGTCAGCAGTCAGCAGCACACTGACACGCTGACACTGTCTGAAACATAATATGCGAGGCCGCCGGCGCGGCGGCCTCTTATACCGTGGGGCGTGTACTAAAGCCCCTGAGCTATAATTGGCTACAGGCATCCTGCCTGTAGCCAATTATGGCTCTCCTCGCTGCCGGCGCTGTGATTGGCCAAGCATGCGGGGTCACAGTGCATGCTTGGCCAATCATCAGCCAGCATTGCACTGCGCGGGCCGCAATGCATTGCGGGGCCGCTCGCACCACACGAATTTGATGCGAGCGCCCCCAATAGTTCTGGGCTCGCCGAGCGAACACCCGGTGCTCGACATGTCGGGCAAGGAGAGCATTATTCGGAGAAGCAGCCAAGAGGCCCATGGTAAATCTGGAGGAGATGCAGAGATCCACAGCTCAGGTGGGAGAATCTGTCCACAGGACAACTATTATGCCCTGTACACACGACTGGTTTTGCCATCGGAATAAACTCTAAAGGTTTTTCCAACGGAATTTCGCTCAAGCTGTCTTGCATACACCCGATCACACCTAAGTCCGACCGTCAAGAACGCAGTGACGTACAACACGTACGACGGGACTAGAAAACGGAAGTTCAATATCCAGTAGCCAATAGCTTCCGTCTCGTACTTGCTTCAGAGCATGAGTTGTTTTTGGTGTGTCGGAAAAGCATTCAGACAAGCGTTTTTTCTGATAGAAATTTTTCCGTCGGATAAATATAGAACATGTTCTCTATCTAAGTCCATCAGAATTTTCGATGGAAAAAGTCAGATGGGGCATACACATGGAATATACAATGAAAAGCTCCCATCGGAATCTTTCTGTCAGAAATTCCGCTTGTGTGTACGTGGCATTAGTGGTGCACTCCAAAAATCTGGCCTTTTGGAAGAGTAGCAAGAAGAAAACCATTGTTAAAATAAAGCAATAAGAAGTCCCATTTGCAGTTTGCGAGAAGCCATGTTGGGGACACAGCAAACATGTGGAAGAAGATGCTCTGGTCAGATGAGACCAAAATGTAACTCTTTTGTCTAAAAGCAAAAAGCTACGTGTGGCGGAAAACTAGCACTGCACATCACCCTGAACACACCATCCACACCGTGAAACATGGTGGTGGTAGCATCATGTTGTGGGGATGCTTTTCTTCAGCAGGGACTGGGAAGCTGGCCTGAGTTCATGGGAAGATGGGTGGAGCCAAATACAGGGCTATTTTAGAAGAAAACCTGTTAGAGTCTGCAAAAGACTTAAAACGGCAGAGGAGGTTCACCTTCCAGCAGGACAACAACCTTAAACATACAGCCAGAGCTACAACAGAATGGTTTAGATCAAAGAATATTCATGTGTTAGAATGGCCCAGTCAAAGTTCACTTCAGACCTAAATCCAACTGAGAATCTGTGGCAAGACTCTCCATCCAATCTGACAGGCCTTGAGCTGATTTGTATGTGCAAAGCTAGTAGAGACATCCCCAAAAAGACTTGGAGTTGTAATTGCAGTGAAAGGTGGTTCTACAAAGTATTGACACAGGGGGGCTCAATACAAATATTTAGATATTGATTTTTCCCCAAAGCCCCCAAAGAGGGGTCCTAAAAAATATGTAAAATATATCAAAAATAAAATAAAATAAAATGGGAACAAAATAAAAATATAAAACAACAAAAATAAAAAACTATTTACACCAGTGGTAGAACTACCAGGGTCGCCAAGGTCGCACTTGCGGCTGCGCCGGGATCCCAAGAAAGCAGAAAGGTGGTCCACTGTGGGACCATAATAAAGGGTCCCATGATGGAAGTAAAGGGCCCTGAGATCAGTGGGAAGGACCCCGGTCGGGGGGCCTTCATGGTTTCTTGCACCGGGCCCTGAAGGTTCTAGTTATGCCTCTGATTCAGACCCCAACTTTTTTTTAGAACCCTGCAAGTGCAGCAGCTGATTAATACATTTAGAAACACTCTCATTCACATTCACTTTGAACATGGACACAGACAAACAGCTATTTCTTCAGAATAACAAAAAGTAGGACTATGCAACAAAGTTTGTTAAAATCCTTGCAATGCACAGGAAAATGTTTTCTTCTCAACAAAAGGGTGAGTTACTCTTTAAAGCGTTTCTAAAGAAACTAAAAAATATTAATAAACATGCCATATTTACCCAATCTTGGCAATGGTTTTGTTCTGGTCCTCCTTTTCTGGGGTCCCACGCTAATGCTCCTGTCTCCCCCCCCAAGCTGCTTGCTATAGGGGCACTCGTGCATGCTTGCTCTCAAGCCAGGCTCTGTGTGTCCATTGACGTACATAGCTTGGCCCCGCCCCCTGCTCTCTCCTCACTGGCTGTGATTGATAGCAGGAAGAGACAATGGCTCTCTCTGCTGCCTCCATGAGAGAGAGCAGAGAGAGACGCTACTCTTGTGCACAGTGCTGGATCAAGATCATGCTCAGGTAAGTATAAGAGGCAGCTGGGAGGGAGCTAAACACAGAGAATGCATTAACCACTTCCGGACCGGCTCACACCGATATATGGCGGTACTGTGAAGAGGGATATATCGTTGTTATGGCTGCCATAACCCCCGTATCATCTTCTTCAGTAAACGGTCCGGTTTTCGAGAAAAGTAGTCTCTGCAACAGATTTGCCGCAAGATCGCTTTTATCGGCGACGGGAGAGGGCCCCCCTCCCGCCGCCCTCCTGTGCCCTCCGCCGCTTACCGGAGACATCGATATCGGTGGAGGCGATCGGGTCTGCTCCCTGGCTTGGTATAGAGATGAGTGAGGGGGAAGATGGTCCCCACCCGTCTCCATACCATTGCAGGGCAGGAGCGACGTCAAAATGTCACTTCCGCCCAAAGCTCTTAAAGATACTTTTTTAAAAAATGTTTAAATTATTTTATTTGTTTTACTGCATTTTAGTGTAAATATGAGATCTGAGGATTTTTGACCCCGGATATCATATTTAAGAGGTCCTGTCATGCTTTATTTTCTATTACAAGGGATGTTTACATTCCTTGTAATAGGAATAAAAGTGACACAATTTTTTGTCTAAAAGAACAGTGTAAAAATTAAAAATAAAAGGTAAAATAAATAAGAAAAAACATTTTTTAAACGTGTCCCGTCCCGCCAAGCTTGCGTGCAGAAGCGAACGCACACGTGAACAGTTCCTGCATAGGAAAACAGTGTTCAAACCACACATGTGAGGTATTGCCGGTATCTGTAGAGTGCAATAATTCTAGCCCTAGACCTCCTCTATAAATGCAACCTGTAGATTTTTTTAAATGTCGCCTATGGAGATTTTTAAGGGTAAAAGTTTGTCACCATTCCACAAGCAGATGCAATTTTGAAGCATGACATGTTGGGTATCAATTTACCTGGGATAACATTATCTTTCACAATATAAAAAAAAATTGGGCTAACTTTACTGTTGTCTTATTTTTTAATTCATTTTCATTTTTTCCAAAAAAAAAAAAGTGCAAAAAAAAGTATTACAACGACCGCCATTTTATTCTCTAGGGTGTTATAAAAAAATATATAATGTTTGGGGGTTCTAAGTAACTTTCTAGCAAAAAAAAAATGTTTTAAACAACAAATCTCAGAAAGAGGCTCGGTCCTTAAAGTGGAGTTCCACCTACTTTTGAGAGGTGGTCTTAAATGAAAGACCACCTCTCCACTTTTGGCTAGGTAAAAATTGTTTTTTTTTCTAACTTACCTTTTTATGAAGTACAGCTTGTACTTCTGATTCAGCTGGTCTGTGGAGCAGGACGTAATTTCCTCTTCTTCGGCGAACCCCCCAGATGTCTTCTGGGACATGTGTCTGTGTGTCCCAGAAGACAGCCGGCCATTCACAATGCGCTGTACGACTCGCACATGCGCAGTAGGAAACGGGCAGTGAAGCCGCAAGGTTCCACTGCCTGTTTCCCTTAATTAGAATGGCGGCTCCTGCACCCGATCCGATAGATGGATCGGCCTTGAGGGCCGACATTGCAGGCTCCCTGGACAGGCAAGTGTCCTTATTAAAAGTCAGCAGCTACAGTGTTTGTAGCTGCTGACTTAAAAAAAAAAAAATTGCGTGGCGGAACACCGCTTTAAGTGGTTAATGTAAAAAAACACTTTAGTAGTATTATTTTTTTTATTTATCTTCACACTTTTATCTTTATACTTATGGTTACATATTTATTTATTTTTCTTTACATGTTTGTTTTATGTTTATGGCTGTTCAATGAGACCTGAGTGCCTTATTTTTCTTCTTTCATATATAACATGTTTTTGAAATGACATAAAAATATCCTTGTCCTAACAATGGTTTAGCTAAAATGAACTGAAAATGGACTTGAAATGTAAAAGTGAAGAATGGCTGTCTTTTACCCACTTCAATACTGGGCACTTATCCACCCTTCCTGCATAGACCACTTTTTTGCTTTCAGTGCTCTCGCACTTTGAATTCCAATTACTCAGTCATGCAACACTGTACCCAAACAAAATTTTTATAATTTCTTTCACACAAATAGAGCTTTATTTTGATGGTATTTAATCACCACTGGGTTTTTTATTTTTTGCAACATAAGTGAACATAAAGAAAAAATCTTGAAAAAAAACACTATTTTTTTAGTTTCTGTGATACAATTTTGCAAATGAATAATTTTTGTTCATAAATTTGGGCCAAAATGTATACTGCTACATATCTTTGGTAAAAATAAACCAAATTAGTGTATATTATTTGGTCTACAAGCTATAGTACCAATCATTGAACATTGATCACACCTGATGCACTGATGGCCTTTCTCGTTTCTTGAGGCCCTGAAATGTCAGGAAAGTACAAATATCCCCCAAATTACCCCTTTTTGAAAAGTACAAGGTATGGTATGGCAAGTTTTTTGAAGTTGTAATTTTTTCCCACAATTCTTGTGAAAATTAAGAAATTATTATTATTATTTTTTTTTACACATAATTGTCATAATAACAAGTTATTTCTCACACACAGCATATGCATACTTCCACTTACACTCCAAAATACATTCTGCTACTCCTCCGAGTATGGCGATACCAATGTGTGAGACTTTTTCACAGCCTATCCACATAGAGAGGACCAACATACAGGGAGCACCATCAGGCGTTCTAGGAGCATAATTACACATCTAATTTCCTAACAACCTATTACTCTTTTGAAGGCCCTGGCGCACCAGGACAATGGAATTACCCAAAAAATGACCCCATTTTGGAAAGCAAACACCCAAACATATATTCTATGAGGCATAATGAGTCTATTGAACATGTCATTTTTTTCCAAAAGTTTTTGGAAAACGTGTAAATAAAATAAAAACCTATTTTTTTTTTTTTTTTTTACACAAAGTTGTCAATTTATTCGATTTTTCTAACACATAGCATGTACATAGCAAAAATTACCCCTAAAACACATTATGCTACTTCTCCTGAGCATGGCGATACCACATGTGTGAGACCTTTACACAGCCTAGCCACATAGAGAGGCCCAACATGCAGGGAGCACCATCAGGCGTTCTAGGAGCACCTATTACACTTTTGAAGGTCCTGGAGCACTAGGACAATAGAAACACCCACAAATTGACCCCATTTTGAAAGGCAAACACCCCAATGTATATTCTATGAGGCAAGGACTGGTGACAGGTACTCGGGTACTCAGATATGCTGGTGACAGGTACTCGGGGTCCTCTAATGGGTGGTGACAGGTACTCAGGTACTCTTATGGGCTGGTGACAGGTACACGGGTACTCTGTTTGGCTGGCGACAGGTACTTGGGTACTCTGATGGGCTGGTGACAGGTACTCTGATGGGCTGGTGACAGGTACTTAAGAACTCTGATGGGCTGGTGACCGGTACTCGGGTACTCTGATGGCAAGAGGTATTCGGGTACTCTGATGGCAACAGGTTTCTCGGGTACTCTGATGGCGACAGGTACTCGGGTACGCTGATGGCGACAAGTATTCGGGTACTCTGATGATGACAGGTACTCAGGTACTCTGATGGTGACAGGTATTTGGGTACTCTGATGGCGACAGGTATTTGGGTACTCTGATGGTGACAGGTACTTGGGTACTCTGATGGTGACAGGTACTCGGGTACTCTGATGGCGACAGGTATTTGGGTACTCTGATGATGACAGGTACTCGGGTACTCTGATGGTGACAGGTATTCGGGTACTCTGATGGCGACAGGTATTTGGGTACTCTGATGGTGACAGGTACTTAGGTACTCTGATGGGCTGGTGATGGGTACTCGGGTACTCTGATGGCGACAGGTATTCGGGTACACTGATGGCGACAGGTACTTGGGTACTCTGATGGCGACAGGTACTCGGGTACTCTGATGGCGACAGGTATTCGGGTACTCTGATGATGACAGGTACTCGGGTACTCTGATGGTGACAGGTATTCGGGTACTCTGATGGCGACAGGTATTTGGGTACTCTGATGGTGACCGGTACTTGGGTACTCCGATGGCGTCAGGTACTCGGGTACTCTGATGGCGACAGGTATTCTGGTACTCTGATGATGACAGGTAGTTGGGTACTCTGATGATGACACATATTTGGGTACTCTGATGGTGACAGGTACTCAGGTAATCTGATGGTGACAGGTACTTGGGCTGTGACAGGTACTCTGATGGGCTGTGACAGGTACTCTGGGGCTGGTGACAGGTACTCAGGCTGTGACAGGTAATCTGATGGGCTGTGACAGATCCTCTTTATTTGGGGGGGAGATCGGGCACTGTACTGTACATTTTCTTTCCAGATCTCCTCCTCACTCACTGAGCAGGAGAACCTGGAAACTGCACTACAGCCATTTGTTGACATTTGTGACTGGCTGTGATTGGACACAGCCGGTCACGTGGTAAAGAGCCAATTTCATTGGCTCTTTATCCTGATCGGGATAGGCTGTGTCCGAGGGACACGCCTCATCCCTGATCAACCACGCACGAGCGCCGATCACAAGCCTAACACATGTGACTGGCTGTGATGGGACACAGCCGGTCACGTGGTAAAGAGACAATTTTATTGGCTCTTTAGCCTGATCGGGGATGGGCTGTGTCTGAGGGACACACCTCATCCCCAGTTGCCACATTGCGGGCCCCTAGGGGACCGCAGAAGCGGCAAAAACGGGAGGACGTCATGTGACGGCCACCCGGAGGGAGGAGATGTTCCTGCCGGCGTCATTTTACAATGGCCCGGTATGGAAGTGGTTAAGGAACATCTAGAAATGTTACTTGTGTCTCAGCAGTACCCTGAAAAACCTTTTCTCTTGAATTTAACCAGAGAAAAAAACAGTGCATTTCCTGTACCTTGGAGCTGTATATCTGCAGTGTGAGATCTAAAGCACCGCGGCCTCTGATCGCTATTCTCAGGGGATCTGGAGTGAGATTTGATGATGCCACTACTGTTCTCCTTGCTGGAAGCTCTGATATAAGGAAGTAAAGCCCTGCCTCTACCAAGATGGTTGCTTCCACAAAGAGAAACACTGTAGAACAAAGCCTCTGTCTGACTTTCTTTGGACATGGCTTCAGTAATTCCTCAATATATATTTAAATTATATGAACATAAGGCATGAGGTCCATTTTTGATGCACCAGACTTTGGCAGTATTTGCTTATTTGATATCACTTGCCTTTATGTGCATTCTATTGCCAATACTGTAAATATCTTTCACTCTCTTATATTAACAGGTATCTGAGCATATGTTTAATTTCTTTCTTTGGTGACACCTTCAGGAAGATGTCACCTTACATCCTGTCCTTATGGAAGCAGGTCAAGAAATGAGGGGAGGGATTGTCACCAGAACAGGAAGTCACCAATCTCGACTGTAGAGGCAGGCACTGTAGCGCATGAGCTTTTTTTCTCCTGTCTGGTATATCTTGGAGCGTTTGCCCAATAGAAACCTTAATGCTACATAGTCCAAGCGCGGATGAAGGGGGGTTTTTGAAGGAGGACTTTTGACTCTGAAATACATTAGCCATCCTTTGCCTTCCTTTTATGACATGGGATAATAAAGGATTTTGGACTCCTGAGATGGACTCCAAAACAAAAGAAAAAGTTGGAGTTTTAACTAAGTAAATGATTTTAAAACAATATGCATGCATATCAAATCACACAAAAAAACTTTTTTGACAAAAAACTTAATTTGAGGTTTACATATGAGCTTTTTGTGTCTTAATTTAACCATGTATGGTCATTTTATCCAATTAGCCTGACTTTAAATAAAAAGACCTGCTGACACATCAATTGGAAACACTACAGAGCAGTCATGACTTCTGAAGTTGTTTTCTTTCTCGCTCTTTTTTTTTTAACTTCGAGTTAGAGTGGAAACATCTTAAATAAAGAGGGTCCATTCATGAACATGTAATAGCCATGTCAATTCACGTTTTCTGCTAGCCGCATGGAAAAATCAGGCATCACCTTGGAGCCGTAAAGCTCACACAAAATGAGTCTTGTCTCGGAGAGCCTGGATCTGCACAAGCAGAGCTGAAGAAGATGTATATTCCAGAATTGTGTCCTGCATCCTCCAGTCACAGCAGCATAAAATGTTAGTTTGGCTGCTACCGATTTCATTACTATTTGTGATGTCATAGCAAGAGAAATGGATACACCTCTATGTAGATGAAAAATACTTAGAAAATAACGTTTACTACAATTCCTGGATAATTTTATTTATTTTTCTTAATTTTCTCCCAAATGTGCTTTTTCTAACTTGCTTGGGGGGAGAAAAGTGGTTCCCTGCCTCCCATAGTTTCCAAGTTTCCAAAAGCACATACATCTGTGCAGGGCAGGACTTAGGGTGGTGGGGGCCCCTGGGCTTGAGTCACTTTCGGGCCCTACCTTCTATACATAACCGTATTTATCGGCATATAACATGCGCCGGCATATAACACGCACCCCAAGTTTAGGAGGGAATTTTAAGGAAAAAACTTACATTTAAATGCCCATCAATGCAGACTTATCAGTGTCCATCTGCAGCCTTGCCCATCCATCTGCAGCCTTGCCCAGTGTCATTGCAGCATTGTCAGTGTCATTTGCAGCCTTGTCAGTGTAGCCTTGTCATTTGCAGCCTTGCCCCAGTGTCATTTGCAGCCTTGTCATTGCAGTCCTGAAGTTTAAAAATGGTGCTGCCGGGATACAGAGTCCTGTGTATCTCAGCGGCTCTCAGGTCCTCTTGGCAGCTCTCGGGTCCTCTTGGCCCGTCTCGGGTCCTCTCTGCGGTTTTCGGGTCGTCTCGCAGATCCGAGAGTAGCCTAGTGTACTTGGCTCAGCTCACAGTAATGCCCAGTCCCTGTGTTATGTCCATCATAGGGCAGGACTGGGCGTGACTGTGAGCGGAGCCGAGCCGAGTACACTATGTATCTCGGCGGGGCCCCTATTGAGCGGGGCCCATGGGCTTGAGCCCAGTCAAGCCCAATGGTAAGTCCTGCCCTGCATCTGTGTAATCTTTAAATACAATGATACCCTATGGAAACAGCTTTAGTTTTGTGGTTGAACTTTACTCCAACAAATCCATCAAGTGCCTGTATGCTAGGAGGTTGTGGTAGTTGGGGACCCCTCTGTGTTACCAAACAGAGAAGACCCCATCAAACCAAGAGTGTATTTGTTTGAGAATTAATAGACTTATTACAGAAAGTTCAGAAGGTGCTTTATCAAGAACCAGTAAACAATAGACATCAGGGTAATTAGTTACAGTCCTGTAAAAGGACCTCACACTGCTGGTGCGTGTGGTCAGTGAGTTTCTAAAATGCATTACTTCTCATGACTGGAAAACATTTTAATCTTAATATGCCAAATAGACAGTACAAATGACTTTCTTATTAGCCCTTGCTATTGTTTTTTTCTATCTCACTTAACTGGGATCCACTTCACTCAGATTGATACATTCATCCAGAAGCTCACATCCCTAGAAAGTTTCCTAATGACTGTGGTTATGACACATAAACAACCATGTCAGAATTACAAACCACAGATTTCCAGACCCTGAGTGACACCATTGAGTTTTAAGATTTTTTTATTTTTTTTTTTTATTTTTTTAGGTCTTGTGTACAGAGGACATATGGAGGTGTATTATTGACAAAAAACGTATAGTCGGAGGGACCTCTAACTGCAAGCATGAAAAAACTTGTCCACAGAACGCGCATTGCTAGAAAAAGGGAACCTGCTTCTCAAACCACTATAAAAACTGTACTTTTATTTGCAAATGTATGTAGAAGGAACATACCACCACCTCTGCTATCTGTATGAGTCACTTCTGAAAAGTTTTGCTGACACCAAGAGAAAAAAAATGGTGACAGGGGAGGGAGCTCCAGCAGATTGACAGCCTCAGATCTGTTCCTGTGTACTGTGTGAAGGGGGGGAATGTCCCTTCCCTCCAATCAGAGCTCTCCTCACTGATGTAACTAGCTCTCCATCCCCTTCTTTTCAGAGCTGAGAGATCCTGTGTAAATTCTGCACTTTGAATGGATGTAGGGGAAAGACGACTGTAGATAAACAGGTAGCAGCGCTTTGCCGGCGGTATAGCAGCGTTGCCCCATTGTTTTCAATGGGGAGGAGTGGTGCAGGAGCGATGTATTCACTGTTCCTCCACCGCTGCTGGCAGGACTTTTTGTGACGCCCTGCCAACGCAGCGCCCCAGTGTGAAAGCACTCGGGCTTTCGCACTGGGTTTGCAGCTGAGGCTTTTTTCAGGCGTGTTACAGGCGCTATTTTTAGCGCTGTAACGCCTGGAAAAACGCCTCACTGTGAAAGGGGTCTAAATGATGCTGGATGTCATTCAAGTGCACCGGAGCTGGATCACAAAGCAGATTAGTCTGCGGTGGACAGCACCAGAGAGGAGATGAGTTTTGGAGCCTCAGTTTCTTTTTTGGTATTTTAACTATTGCTGGAACCATAGTTTGTTAAAGAAAATCTGAAAGTTGGGAGTTGGGCTTTAAGTGCCATAAGCAAGATTTGCTGCTCATAAAGTCTATGTCTGTTGTCCATATTACAGTGGGAGTATATGGCATATACAGTACATTTATATTTAATTTTATTCTTCACTGAATGTACATCTCAGACATGTAAGCCAGTATAGGTGGGTGCCAAAGAAAATAAAGTACAGGAAATATTTAACTACAGCCCGAGTTCACAAATTTTCTAAGATTCATCTCAGATACTGGGATCTTTATAAGGAGAGAGAGAATGTTTAATGAATATCATTATTAATTGAATCATGTGCAATACAATACCATGCTGAGACACGGCCCGCTCTGTTTCCTGATCTACAAATCTACCCTGTGGCTTTTCTCGGCTCCTTGGCCCTTATAAATAACGATTCAGTTAATGTAAGGAAAGCATCTTTTATTCTAGGTTTGCATGCTGCCATAGGAGTGAAATTTGTTAAAGCTGAATTCTGGGCTCATCCCTCCCACCTCTTAACACTCCCCCTCACCTCCTGGAGGCCACCATGGCTGTAATTGTTGCTTTTTGTTTTGTTCTTACCTTTTTTCAGATGGCAGGATTTACTTCCGCTTTAGATCTTCTGTCAGGTGTTGTGGTGTCACCTCCTAATGGGACTGGTCCATAACACACAGCACTCAGAGAATGTCCTCAGTCTTCTAAGCTTTATTCAACCTAGAAGACTAAGGACATCTAGTGTCTGAAAGGAATTATTGCATTGGATATATGGTAATCCGCTTTATCAGGTGGCCACACCTGATAAGGCAGGGGTAGCTGGCCAAGTGATCTGCAGCCAGGTGAGGTGCCCTTCACTGTAAGAACAATCGTTTGGGCAGATGGGACAGAGCTTAATAGTATACAGCTTCTCCGGAAGACCAAACCACTGCGAGGAACCCCTTCTCGATTACCACAGCTCCTAGGGTTGCCACCTGTCCAAGATTCACCTGGACAGTTCGGGTTTTGAATCCTGTGTCCACGTTTCAGACCACCTGAAACCCAGACACATTATTCAGACTGGACTATGGCTTGCATGGCGCTCACAGGTCACCTTTTTTGATGCCAATTAGAGCCTATGGCTCTAAACAGGTGTTTCAAAAACACCCCCCTGCCGCTGTAATTCTGGCGCCCAAAAAGAGGCAGGCACCCGAATAGGGGGTGGCAGCCGCGGCCATAGATAGATTCATTCAATGCATGAATCTATCTATTCGAGCTAGAGGGGGTGGCAGGAGAGAGGGGGCGGCGCCCGAAAAGGGTCCGGGTGCCTGAATAGGGGGTGGCAATGGCAGCCATAGATAGATTCATGCAATGCATAAATCTATCTATTGGTGCTAGAGGGGGTGGCAGGAGAGAGGGGGCAGTGCCTGTGTGCCCTTATGGACGCACCGCCACTGGTTGGGAGTTATGCATGTTTGACAGCATTCATAATCTCTCTTTTCTTATTCCGTAGTATATGCATGCTCTTTGACCTTGTTTTGCATTCATGCTTCTAACTTTGCACCTGTTTAGTAAACTGCAGGTTACAGTTGCTGTATGTGTGATCATTCAACCTATTACCTATTCTGTTGAAGCCAACTCTAAACCAACTATTTCCTTCACTTACAGACACAGTTGCTATGTGCAATGTATAAACTGTATGTAGCCTCAGCTACATACAGTATACAGCGCTGTGCTCCAGCAGCGGGGTGGTAAAGAAACAAAATTGAGTTGCTCAACCATTTACAACGAGCTCTGTATTTTCCTAATGAAGACAAAGGGGTGAATTTACCAAAGGCATATAGACTGTGCACATTGCAAAGTGCAGTTGCTCCAGAGCTTAGTAAACAAGTAGAAGCTCTGCTGAGTTCCATCATCCAATCATGCGCAAGCAAAAATGCATTTTTATTTTTCTTATTATCCTTGCTCATGATTGGGTATTCTTTGAAAAGCTAAGCCTTACCGCATTTACTAAGCTCTGGAGCAGCTGTACTTGCAGAGTGCAATTGCACCTTGCAAAGTGCACAGTCTTTTTCCTTTAGTAAATTATCCCAAAGTTTTCCCTAACCGTCTGAGGCAGAGAGGCTGCATACAGGTTATACAGCACACACGGATGCTGAATCTGTCAGTGAAATAAATAGTTTGGACCAGTTTGGTCCCAAAAATACTTGTTAAACGTCACTAAAACCTGGAGTTAAGCAGGGACCGGACAAATTTCAATCTATATATGGTAGGGAGGTTGTAAGATAATCCACTGATTGACTTCTGTACAACCGCACTGTTGGATTTTCCCTGCTAGATCAGCACTGCAAGCTATAGCCTGCAACGCTGATCAATGTAGTCTGATAGTGGGGAAGTCTCCCTGCTGTCATAATACAATAGCTCAGCGTGGATGATTCCCCCATCTAATGCTGCGTACACACAAGCTTTTCATCGTATTTTCATCCGAGCTTTTCATTGTATATTCCGACCGTGTGTATGCCCCTTCAGGCTTTTTCCATCGAAAATTCAGACTTAGATAGAGAACATGTTCTATATTTTTCCGACGGAACTAATTACTATCGGATAAACCGCATGTCTGTATGCTGTTCCGACGCACCAAAAATGACGCATGCTCTGAAGCAAGTACAAGACGGAAGCTATTGGCTACTGGCTATTGAACTTCCGTTCTGTAGTCCCGTCGTACGTGTTGTACGTCACCGCGTTCTTGATCGGACTTTGGTGTGACCATGCGTATGCAAGACAGCTTGAGCAGAATTCCATCGGAAATTCCGTCGGAGAAACCTTCAGATTTTATTCCGACGGCAAAACCGGTCGTGTATACGTGGCATTAGTGTGTGTGGATGGGGGAATCAAATCAGTTTTTTTTCATTGAACAAGATAAAACACATTCATCTATGGTATATAATTAATCTAATTTAGGTAGTTACTTTTTAAATGCATGATTGCTTTCCATTATTATAGGAACGTATAGAAATCAAAATATTTCTAACTGTCAAAAAAAATAAAAAATCCTCTCTTATTATAGCATTGGATTGCCTCATGGAAATTACATTTTGTTCTTTTGCATCCACCAAACATGGGCCCCTATATCCAAGATGTGCATGCAGCGTGTATACAATAAAATAAAACTTGTATTATTTTCTAGAGCTTGATTTCCTTGGTAACTGTCTTGCTGCCACCTACTGACAGTTTTTCTTCCGACAAACAATTCTTAGTCCTCATAGAAAACGTGTCCTATTGATCTAAGCCAACTGTGAGCAAATTTTTTCCGTGGACCTGGCCAGCCAATGAGGTCCTGTTACACTTCCAGGTCAGAAATTTCAAACAGCGACATACTGTATGCAGAGGTTAACTGGGCTTTTTTTTTTTTTTTTTTTATTGGCATTGAAAAGTTTTCCTCTTCTACTGTACAGTGGAACATGGGCAAAGGCCAGCTCGAAAAGTCAGGCACATGGAACCGTGATGAGGGGGTGAAGGTCTTTTGCAATAACTGAGAAGGAAAAAAAGATGCTATAGGGTGTGTCAGCTTAAAACCCATGAGCACTAATTTGCATTTCAATGAGCGAAGCACATGGTAATAAAACTGGAGCAAACCACATTTAAAGTAAACTTTGCCAGCTGAGAAAGGCCAAATTTCATGTATGTAAAGGAGCTGAAAGTCCCTGACTGTCTGTGCCAAACTGGTATTATCACTCCTGGTACACAGTACCACCTGCTGTTTAAGTCTGTAAACTTGTAACTGTTTGTCTGCTGAATAGGTCTTAGTAGCAAAATAGTGGGCAAAAAAACATTCAGAAAGAATAAAAACTTTGACATTAGATGCCTACAGTGAAAATAATATTAAATACATCCCATGTGAAAAAATAAGTACACCACATGAACAATGTTGACCTTTTTTTAACATATTTGAAAAGGCAAAACGTAATTTACACCGTGTCCACAGATAATGGTGAAACACGTGATCAAATTCAATTTACATTATTTATTCTTTTTTATATCTAAATGAATGAAAATGCAGGTTTGTCATAAGGAGAAAGTAAGTGCACCTGTACATTTACCACCACTTCGAATCCTTAAAATGAAAACCCCTTGTTATAAATTAAAGAGGAAGTAAACCCTGATGGGTTTACTTCCTTTTTGTTTCCCTGCAAAGGTAAAGCATAATGGACTACTATGCATCGCATAGTAGCCCATTATGTGTCACTTACCTGACACAGGAGCCATCGATGTCACCGCTGTCCCCTATGCAGTTTTAGCGCTTTTTGCAGATTTGCACTACAGAAAGAGGCGGTTTTCCCGAGTGTGGCTTGGGGTTAAATTTCAGTACCATTAGCAGTCACCCGAGCCACACTCGGGATTGCATTGCAGGATCCTGGTGCAGGGTCCTTACCTGCGATGTCCCCCCGCTGTGTCTGCGGGCCGTGTCCTCCGCTCGATGCCTCTGTGTGCCGGACTCCGTTCTCTGCGAGCGTTGTGGCGCATGAGGGCGAAGCACGGAGGCAAATAAAAAAAAATAGAAAATTCATAACACATACAGTACGCTGTAATCTTACAGATTGCATTACTGTATGAAATCATTTCACATCCCTTTTGTCCCTAGTGTTTTGTCCAATGCCCTGTATACAGTTTTATATTATATATAATGTTCTTTCTGCTTGAGATTGTCCATAGCAACTAAAAAGCGTTACTTTACGTCAAAAGTGTTTTTAGACCAGCTAGAAAACAGCGATAGTAAATTAGAACACTTTCAGAATTGAGTGATAGTGAATCGTGGGGAAATTTTTTTTTTTTATTATTATATTATTATTATTTTTTATAATTATAGTTATTTATTATATTATAATTTATGATTTTGTGTTTCAAACTTTATCATACCCGGGATATCTACTAGACTCTTGTTTGGACAGATTTAAGTGTGTTATTGCTAAGAATTACAGGCCTACAATATAAAACGCCAAATTTCTATGTAAAACAATTGTACCGTTTTGAGATACAAAAATCTGACATAATCATACTGCCAGGGTGGTTAAATGGATTGTAGTGCAAATCTGCAAAATGCAAAAAGCACTAAAACGGCATAGGTGTGAATCCAGCCTAGTGGCCCATACACACAATCCGAATATCGTATGACAGATCGTACAACTTTTTTCACTTAATAGTCGCAAGTAGAAATTGAATAGGTAACTAAAGTCACGAAAATTCTCGCACGACAGAAAAAATGTAATGTAATGTATTTGTATTGTATTTTCGGACGACAACTATACTGACTAAATGAAAATCGTACGATCTGGTATCGTACGAGGAAAATTTCCGTGCTTGTCCGATGTAATAATATTGGATGAACTGTCGTGATCACCTCTCGATAGTAGTGTACACACGTTCCGAAAATTGTAAGATTCTTCCTCGGACGACAGTTTTTGTACGATATTCGAATCGTGTGTAGGGTTCATTAGGCTATGTTCACACTGAACTGACATGAAAGTAACGACTTCTGATCCGACTTTGCCCTGCGACTTCATGTCTGACTTCCTTGCGACTTCAATAAATAGGATCTGACTTTGATCCGATCATATCATGCGCAGCGGTTTTTCAAAGGCTTTTTTGGGGAAAAAAAACACTTTTATTAAATAATAAACAACAAAACCCATTGTTAGCCCATTTTTTTTGTATAATGTTAAGATGATATTACGCTAAGTAAATAGATATTTAACATGTCAAGCTTTAAAATTGCGTCTGTCCGTGGAATGGCTGCAAACTATGGTGCTTAAAAATCTCCATTGGCAACGCTTTAAATGCCTATACAGGTTACTTTACTTTATTACTATCACAAGGGATGAACAACATCCCTTGTGACAGCATGGGCTGTGACAGGTCCCAAATCTCTACTCTTGCCTCCCATGCAGTCGATCAGACACAGATCGGTCTGATCCCCTGCTTCCCTACTGGTGGCCAGGCAAACAAAGAGCTGAAACTGGAAGTGATGACATAACTCTTCGCTCCCGATTTCCAGGGTTACAGAGAGAGGGGTACGATGTCAGTTCCTCTCTCTCTGTACAGGGCAGCCATCGCCACTGGCCCCATTAAATGAGTATTGGATTTTGAGGGGAAATCCCACGCCAAAATAACAAAAACGGCGTGGGGTCCTCCCCAAAATCCATACCAGACCCTTATCCGAGCATGCAGCCAGCAGGTCAGGAAAGGGGGGGGGGTGAGAGCGCCCCCTCCTTACCATACCAAGCCACATGTCCTCAACATGGAGGGGTGAGTGCTTTGTGCCAGGGGGGGCTCTGCGTCCCCTACCCCAAAGCACCTTGTCCCCATTTTGCTTATATATTCTGATGGCCACACCCCATGGATATATAACAACTGGCAGATGCCTGACACAACAGCAGGAGCCAGCATCAGATGAGGACTGGGTCAGTGGAGGAAGAAGTCATCGGCAGAGGGAGAAGAAGCGGAGGTAGAAGAACCTTCTTAATTTTTAGTAAAGGACTTTTCGAAAGCCGTCTCTTGTTTTTTGTAACACTACACTTCTTTTTTTTCTGGTGAATGGTCAGGGGTACAATGTACCCCTTACTCATTCACATAGGTAGGGAGGCCAGGATCTGGGGCCCCCTCTTTTTAAAGGGGACTCCCAGATTCCTATAAGCCCCCTGCCCACAGTCCCCATAACCACCACCCAGGGTTGTTGGGAAGAGGCCCTTGTCCCCATCAACATAAGGACAAGGTGCACCCACCCCCCCATGCTGAGGGCATGTGGCTTGGTATGGTCCAGGAGGGGGCGCTCGCTCATCCTGCCAGGCTGCATGCTCAGATAAGGATCTGGTATGGATCATGGGGGAGATCCGACGCCGTTTTTTTTATTTTCCGACGGAAAATGTCCGATCGGACCATGTTGTCGGAAAATCCGCTTATGTGTGACTTTTTCCGCCGGAAAAAAAATTTGAGATCCTGCTCTCAAATTTTTCCGACAACAAAATCCGATCTGACTTTTTCCGATCGTGTGTAGAGAATTCCGACAGACAAAGTGCCACGCATGCTCAGATCAAATTATGAGACCAAAGCTATTGGCTACTAGCCTCTATGTAGTTCCGTCATACGCAACAAACGTCACCACGTTCAGAATGATCAGATTTTCCGACAACTTTGTCCGACCCTGTGTATGCAACACCAATGTCGGACAAAATCCATCGGAAAAAATCAGACGGATTTTGTGGTCGGAATTTCCGACCGTGTGTACGGGGGCTAAGATCTTCAGAGCACAAGTCACATGCCACAAGTCGGATCAGTTAAGATGATGATCCCGACTTCCATTAAAATCAAAGGGCTGAAATCATGCCCAAGTTGGACCAAAGTAGTGCAGGAAGCATTTTCAAAGTCGGACCAACACAAGTCAGACCAGTTAAAACGGCTCTCATAGGGAACCATTGATTTCGACATGCCATGCGACCTGTGCTCTCGGAGCGCATGTCGGACCAGTGTGAACAGGCCTTAAGCCTGGTACATAATAAGATGATCGGACAAATGATCGTCCCTTTTTTTTTTTTTTTTGCATGCTAGTCTCCATATCGTAAATGAAGAGGTTACTAAAAATTCATACATGATAGAATAAAAATTCAGAAGTGATGTAATGTGTTGCATTGCATTTGAATTGTATTTTCGGAAAAAAACACACTGATTAAACAAAAATCATACGAACTGGTATTGTTCGAGAAAAATGTTTGTCCCTTTGGATAATTTCAGATGAACTGTCGAGAATGGCTCTCGAAAGCCATGTACTAACGATCAGATTATTGTACCATCATGTCGAAAGCTATATTTTTCGTATGATTTTCTGATCATGTGTAAGGACTTTTAGGGAGTATGCAGGTGGAACCTGTCTTTTATAAACTTCAGACATCTAGAATCTGGTGGACTCTTTGCTATTGGCTTGTGTCATCATGCCAAGATAAATAAAGCTCACTAAGGTAGGCCATACATGATTAATTATTTTTGTTCAAACAGCAGGTTGAACGAAAAAAATTAACCAAATCATTCCCGCCAAGCTACTGTATTCTGCCAGTGGGGAGCCTTCCCTGCTGGCAGAATACAATGAACAGTGTTGCCGGCTATAGCTAGCGGCACTGATCATTTGGGAAAAACCCAACAGGCTGGTTGTACACAAGTCGATCAATAGATCAACTTGTGTACAGCCAGCTAGCCCATACATTATTATTATTATTATACACGATTTATAATACATGGATCAAAATGTGGACAGTCCCCACTGTGGACAGTCCCCACCAAACTGGAATTTCGATTCATGTATGGCCGGCTGAAGGCCTGAGAAACAAAGTTGTGGATGCCTATTGGTCATTCCCAAAATTTCATAAAAGACTGTTTAGGTAACTTTTGCAACAGTCGGTGTTAAAGTGCAAGCATCTACAATCTAGGATCTGTGTGAATTCCTGTATACTCTCGGCTGAAGGAATGCGCACAGATCCTACCCATTAAAGGTTCAACCCCCCCCTCCAGGAAGTTTAGAGTGGTGTAATGGCACAGAGAGACACCTTTTCGACTGGCTGGTCTACAAACTATGGAATATATTTATGTAAATTCTATTTATTTCTATTTTACTAGTAATGGCGGCGATCAAGATTATTCACAGCGGGACAAGCTGCTGGGGGGGGGGGATGGCGCATTCGAGCCAACTACCCGGAAGTATACTTGATCCTGCGCACACTGGCCACCCGGTAGCAGTAAAACTGCTATAGGATGGTCGGCAAGTGGTTAATATAAGGCCATTTTATGTAACTTGTGGGCACTTTTATTATTAAAGTGTTATGCAATGAGAATTTTTTTTGTTTTGTGTTTTCTTTGATTCCTAGGCATTGGAGGTGAATTAAAAGTCCACTGTGGTTCATAGTAGGGATGAGCCGAACACCCCCCCGTTCGACTCGCACCAGAACCCGCGAACGGACCTAAAGTCCGTGCCAGCTTTAGAACCCTATTAGTTATAATGGATGCGAACGTTCGAAATCAAAAGTGCTAATTTTAAAGGCTAATATGCATGTTAATGTCATAAAAAGTGTTTGGGGACCTGGGTCCTGCCCCAGGGGACATGTATCAATGCAATTTTTTTTTTTAAAAACGGCCGTTTTTTCAGGAGCAGTGATTTTAATAATGCTTAAAGTGAAACAATAAAAGTGTAATATTCCTTTAAATTTCGTACCTGGGGGGTGTCTATAGTATGCCTGTAAAGGGGCGCATGTTTCCCGTGTTTAGAACTGTCTCTGCAAAAAGTGTAATTTCTGAAAGTAAAAAAGCTATTTAAAATCACTCGCGGCTAATTTGAATTGACGGCTCCCGTAATACAGAGAACAGTCATTCATTGAAACTGAAAGTCATTGATAAAAAAAAAGTCATTGATAAAAAATAAAAAAAATGAAAAAATAAAAAAGCGTGGGGGTCCCCCCAAATTCAATAACCAGGCCCTTCAGGTCTGGGATGGATATTAAGGGGAACCCCAGCCAAAAAAAAAAAAAAATGGCGTAGGGTCCCCCTCAAATTCCATACCAGACCCTTGAGGTCTGGAATGGATTTTAAGGGGAACCCTAGCCAAAAAAAATGGCATGGGGTCCCCCTCAAAATCCATACCAGACCCTTATCCGAGCACGCAACCTGGCAGGCCGCAGGAAAAGAGGGGGGGACGAGAGCGGCTCCCCCTCCCGCCTGAACCGTACCAGGCCACATGCCCTCAACATTGGGAGGATGCTTTGGGGTCCCCCCCAAAGCACCTTGTCCCCATGTTGATGAGGACAAGGGCCTCTTCCCCACAACCCTGGCCATTGGTTGTGGGGGTCTGCAGGCGGGGGGCTTATCGGAATCTGGAAGCCCCCTTTAACAAGGGGACCCCCAGATCCCGCCCCCCCCCCTGTGTGAAATGGTAAGGGGGTACAAAAGTACCCCTACCATTTCACCAAAAAAGTGTCAAAAATTTTAAAAATGACAGGAGACGGTCTTTGACAATTCCTTTATTAAAATCTTCTTTCTTCATCCTTCGGTTTCTTCATCTTCTCCTTCCGTCATCTTCTTCCATCTTCTTCCATCTTCTTCTTCCTCCGATCCTCTTCTTCTTGCACTGGTCTTCTCGTCCTTCTCGTCCGGCATCTTCTTCCGTCGGCGTTGGTGTCGGTGTCTCTTCTTGGGCCGCTCCGTGCAATGGGAGGCTCCCGCTGTGTGAGGCTCCGCTCCGTCTGACAGATCTTTTATAACGGAGGGCACCTGGTGACCCCGCCCCCCTCTGACGTCATGGGGAAAGCCATAGGGAATTCCCCATGACGTCCCCGTGCGTCAGAGGGGGCGGGTCACCAGGTGCCCTCCATTATAAAAGACCTGTCAGACGGAGCGGAGCCTCACACAGCGGGAGCCTCCCATTGCGCGGAGCGGCCCAAGAAGAGACACCGACACCGACGCTGGCGCCGACGCCGACGGAAGAAGATGCCGGACGAGAAGGACGAGAAGACCAGCGCAAGAAGAAGCGGATCGGAGGAAGAAGAAGATGGAAGAAGATGGAAGAAGAAGATATAAGAAGATGAAGAAACTGAAGGATGAAGAAAGAAGAAAGAAGATTTTAATAAAGGAATTGTCAAAGACCGTCTCCTGTAATTTTTAACATTTTTGACACTTTTTTGGTGAAATGGTAGGGGTACTTTTGTACCCCCTTACCATTTCACACAGGGGGGGCCGGGATCTGGGGGTCCCCTTGTTAAAGGGGGCTTCCAGATTCCGATAAGCCCCCCGCCCGCAGACCCCCACAACCAATGGCCAGGGTTGTGGGGAAGAGGCCCTTGTCCTCATCAACATGGGGACAAGGTGCTTTGGGGGGGACCCCAAAGCACCCTCCCAATGTTGAGGGCATGTGGCCTGGTACGGTTCAGGCGGGAGGGGGGGCCGCTCTCGTCCCCCCCTCTTTTCCTGCGGCCTGCCAGGTTGCGTGCTCGGATAAGGGTCTGGTATGGATTTTGAGGGGGACCCCACGCCATTTTTTTTGGCTAGGGTTCCCCTTAAAATCCATCCCAGACCTCAAGGGTCTGGTATGGATTTTGAGGGGGACCCTACGCCATTTTTTTTTTTTTTTGGCTGGGGTTCCCCTTAATATCCATCCCAGACCTGAAGGGCCTGGTTATTGAATTTTTTTTTGTTTTTTATTAATGAATGACAGTTCTCTGTGTTACAGGAGCCATCAATTCATTAGCCGCGAGTGCTTTTAAATAGCTTTTTTCCTGCAAAAATTACACTTTTTTGCAGGGAAAGTTCTAAGCACAGGAAACCTGCCCCCCTTCACAGGCCACCTATAGACACCCCCCAGATGTGATACTGCAATGCTGTTCTAACAGCACGCACACACAAATCCCCAGAAATAGAGCATATCTTGTCAGCAGTCAGCAACACACTGACACGCTGACACTGTGACTGAAACATAATATGCGAGGCCGCCGCCGCGGGGCATGTACTAAAGCCCCTGAGCTATAATTGGCTACAGGCATCCTGCCTGTAGCCAATTATGGCTCTCCTCGCTGCCGGCGCTGTGATTGGCCAAGCATGCGGGGTCACAGTGCATGCTTGGCCAATCATCAGCCAGCATTGCACTGCGACTAGCGCAATGCATTGCTGGCCGCTCGCATCACACGAATTTGATGCGAGTGGCCCCAATAGTTCTGGGCTCGTCGAGCGAGCGAACGCCCGGTGCTTGATTCGAACATGGGTTCGAATCGAACACCGGGCCCATCCCTAGTTCATAGATATAGGTTGCCGGGATGAGTGGAGCAGTTTGAGTATGAGTTTAAAACGAAGTATATCATTAAAAGTTGCACAAGTGTTTTTGGTGAAGCACGTTTATACAGTGCCTTGAAAAAGTATTTCTACCCCTTGAAATTTTCCACATTTTGTCATGTTACCACCAAAAATGTAAATGTATTTTATTGGAATTTAATGTGATAGACCAACACAAAGTGGCACATAATTGTGAAGTGGAAGGAAAATTATAAATTTGTGTATGCCTAGCTAAACCTTTATTTATTTATTTATTTTTTGGAAAGAGTGGAAAGGACTATAACATCTGTTTGTTTTGTGCTGTTCTCTAAGTTTCCATTTGAGAGACTCAGTTTCTGTCCTGCTGACAATATTTTACCAAACAGGAAGTGAGCAAAACTCTTCAATAGGCATGAGCTCGGGCACGTCTGAACCTGCCTCAGCTATCCCGCCGGGAAGCTGCCAAGGCTGAAAGACAATCATAGGAAGCAGAGGCATTTCCCACCTCGCTGCCACATGTATGCAAGAGGCAAGCATACGTGTGGCTGTGGGCCAGGGAATGCCTGTGATTCACTGTCATGTTTGACAGCTTCCTGGCGGGATAGCTCAGGGGGGTTTGAGCTTGTGTTCAAATCCACCCATGCTCATCCATATTTGAGGGGACAATTCCCTTTACAGACTCCACTCCACCAGTGAAAATGGCACAGTGCCACCTACAGACTCTTAAGGAAATTTTGTACCTGCCCAAACCCCCCTCCCTTAAAAGATGCAGTCCTTGGCATAACAAAAGATTACACAGGAGAAAATTACAGCATAACATATCAACAATGAAAACATCACACAACATAGTCAGAATAATATTTTTCCTCTAGTAGCCTTGATACTAAATGAGCAGTGATTTTTTGATTTTTAAAGTGAAAGCATAAAAATGAAAAATTCCTTCCAATATAGTGCCTGGGGGGTCCCCTTAGTCTACCTGTAAAGTGGCAGATCTGTGCCATGTCTAGAATCTGCTGCAGCAATAATTGAATTTATAAAGCCAAAAAAAATGAAATTTTCCCTGCAAGCTGCCTTTATTTTGCTCAGCGACAACTGGTCTTTGGGTGTTGGTGGGGCCTTTCCGACCGTAACCCTATAGAGGTAGTCTTGATGAAAGCAAGAATTGGCCTTGCTGTAAAAAATTGCAATGATATGCACCTGTCAAACAGGTGCAGAAAAATTACTCTTTGGGTGTCAGGGGCACTTTCCCACTGTAACCCTATAGCTATGGATGAAGGCAAAAAAAATTGCAATGATATGCACCTGTCAAACAGGTACAGAAAAATTGTTCTTTGGGTGTTAATTGTGCCCATGAAACCTATACGAAAAAACATTCTTCTAGATGAAATGATTGAACACCATCAAAGCTGCAGAGATTCCACATCCCAAATAGACTTAATCAGTGACATCGGCATCAGGGGCTTTATAGCTGGTAATCCAGGACTGATTAATTTTTATAAAAGTCAAACGGTCCACGGAGTGTGTGGTCAGACGCGTTTCTATGATCAGTAACTGAAAGCATGCTGGATGCAGGGCAGCCCAACAACTCAATAGCATACTGGGCAAGTTCTGGTCAGTGGTCTATTCTCATGACCCAGTAAGTCAGTGGATTGTGAGCTTGAAATCTGTTTTGGCCCTGAGGTAATAGTCCCCCGTGTGATGCAGACGCTGCCAATGGGCTGTGGAAGCTGACAGCCCTGGGCAGCGAGGACTAAAAAAAATCCAAAATGCCTCACTTAGGCGGATGCCTTCTCAAATGCTCCTCTCTTGACCAATAGAAGACTCAAAACGATGTTTTCCACAACACTGTAACCTACCAGAGTCAGGAAAAAAACGTTCAATAAAATCCTCTTTAACGTGTCCTCAAGAGATTTTATCTTCTGCACTCTCTGTGGGTACGGGATGAGTTCTGAGGCCTTCCCCTTATAACGGTGGTCAAGGCGGGTTGCCAACCAGTAATCATCCTTCTCCTTTATGCCATGTATTCTTGGGTCCTTTCGCAGGCTTTGAAGCACGAGGTTGCCCATGCACCTCAAATTTGCAGAGGCTTGAGAAGCAGACTCCTCAAGGTCACTCAGGGTGACAGGATCTGGAACCTCCTCCTCCCAGCCATGTACTACTCCCAAGGGTCCTGGGGTTGGAAAGTCCTCCTCCTCATCCTCCTCCCCTCTCTCCCCCTGTGTGTTCTGTGACATACTGTAGGAATGATGGTGTCTGGATAAAATGGGCCTTGAGAGGAAAGAAAGTCCTCCTCTTCCTCCTGCTGCTCTGCCTCCAGTGCCCTGTCCATAATGCCATGCAGAGTCTGCTCCAGCAGGAACACAACAGGGATTGTGTCACTGATGCATGCACTATCACGGCTCACCATCCTTGTGGCCTCCTCAAATGGTGAAAATACAGATCCTTAATGATCCGCCATTGGCATGGGGTAAAAAAGCTGAGGCAGCCTGAGCCTGTCGTCATGCCATATTCACACAGGTACTCATTGACGGCCCTCTGCTGCATGTAAAACCACTGCAGCATTGCCAAAGTCAAGTTCCACCTCTTGGGCATGTCACAAATCAGGCGGTTTATGGGCAGATGGAATTCCTGCTGAATTTCAGCCAACCGCACTGACTGTGTATGATCACCTGAAATGGCTACAGACTCTTCTGGCCAGCTTTAGCATATCTTGCAACCCTGGGTACGTATTTAAGAAACGCTGCACCACCAAATTGAGGACATGTCCCATGTGTCAACTTTCATTGTCTAAGGGCAGACAGGAGCCATTATCGCACACCACCATTCCTGGCTCCAGCTGGCGTGGTGTGAACCACCTCTGGGCCTGTCCCTGCAGAGCTGAAAGAATATTCCCTTTCACGTGATGGTAGAGAGATGGAACGGCTTTACGTGAAAAGTAGTAGCAACTGGGAACCTGCCATTGTGGTACAGCACATGTTGCTCTACCACAATGACGTGCAAATTCAGGGAAGGGGTTTAGAATCCACCAGGCTGAAAGTTGGAGAGCCAACAACTTTAACAAGCTTGCATTTAGACCCTGGGCATGTGGGTGGCAGGGACTGTATTTTTTTTCCCGCTGCAGCAGATGGGGCAGAGAAATTTGCTGGCTACAGCTGGTGGTGTGCTGCTGACAGATGTGCTGCTAGGACCTGGGACACCCTGTGCTATACCATCATTCCTGTCAGTGGAGGCTGCTGAGAGGTAATGACTAGATATAGCAGGGGCAGACTGAAGTGGGTAAGGAGGAGGAGGAGGAGTAGGGACAGATTTGTATCCCTTTTGTGTAGCTTTTAGGTGCTTTTGCCAATGGGCTGAGTGGTTGGACATTAAATGCCTTGTTAAGCATGTGGTACCCAAATGGCTGGTGTTTTTGCCATGTTTGATGTGCCTGAGACACAGTTTGCAGATAGCAACAGTGTGATCTGCTGAAGAAGGCCCAGACAGCTGAGCTTTGGGGAGTGGGCTGGGAGATAACAGCTGCAGAATGTGATGGAATAGTTACATAGTTACATAGTAGAAGAGGTTGAAAAAGACACAAGTCCATCAAGTCCAACCTATGTGTGTGATTATATGTCAGTATTACATTGTATATCCCTGTATGTTGTGGTCGTTCAGGTGCTTATCTAATAGTTTTTTGAAACTATCGATGCTCCCCGCTGAGACCACCGCCTGTGGAAGGGAAGTCCACATCCTTGCCGCTCTTACAGTAAAGAACCCTCTATGTAGTTTAAGGTTAAACCTATTTTCTTCTAATTTTAATGAGTGGCCACGTGTCTTGTTAAACTCCCTTCCGCAAAAAAGTTGTATCCCTATTGTGGGGTCACCAGTACGGTATTTATAAATTGAAATCATATGCCTTCTCAAGTGGCTCTTCTCCAGAGAGAATAAGTTCAGTGCTCGCAACCTTTCCTCATAACTAATATCCTCCAGACCCTTTGTTGCTTTGTTGCCCTTCTTTGTACTCGCTCAATTTCCAGTACATCCTTCCTGAGGACTGGTGCCCAGAACTGGACAGCATACTCTAGGTGCGGCTGGACCAGTCTTGTAGAGTGGGAGAATTATCGTTTATTCTCTGGAGTTGATCCCCTTTTTAATGCATGCCAATATTCTGTTTGTTTTGTTAGCAGCAGCTTGGCATTGCATGCCATTGCTGAGCCTATCATCTACTAGGACTTTTCCATCCTAGATTAATCCAGAGGTTCTCCCCCTAGTGTATAGATTGCATTCATATTTTTGCCACCCAAATGCATTATTTTACATTTTTCTACATTAAACCTCATTTGCCATGTAGTTGCCCACCCCATTAATTTGTTCAGATCTTTTTGCAAGGTTTCCACATCCTGCGGAGAAGTTATTGCCCTGCTTAGCTTAGAGTCGTCCGCAAATACAGAGATTGAACTGTTTACCCCATCATCCAGGTAGTTTATGAACCAAATAAATAGGATTGGTCCCAGCACAGAACCCCCATTCTGAGTACTCCCCATTTATCACTACCCTCTGAACTCGCCCTTGTAGCCAGTTTCCAATCCATGTACAACGGACCTTATTTTGTACAGTAAACGTTTATGGGGAACTGTTTCGAATGCTTTTGCAAAATACAGATACACCACATCTACAGGCCTTCCTTTATCTAGTTGGTAACTCACCTCCTCATAGAAGGTTAATAGATTAATAGAAGGTTAATAGATTGGTTTGGCAAGAACGATTCTTCATGAATCCATGCTGATTACTGCTAACGACACGTTCTCATTACTAAAATCTTGTATATAGTCCCTTATCATAAGGTGGCTGCTCTCTACGCTTTCTTGATGTCGGCCTCCTTGGGGTTGTGCCGCCTCACCTTCAGTTTCCTGCTCTGCTCTATCTGGCACCCAAGTCACATCAGTGACTTCATCATCATCATCATCTCCATCTCCTCCTCCATCATCTGGCTGGAGGTACATGAATGACAATTTGTCTACCAGTGTTCTCCCCTCTCTCTAGGCTCACGTTCTTGTCATCCTCAACCTCAGAACCAACATCTGAATCCAGTAATGGCTGGGCATCATCAAGGAGCAAGTGGCTGACGCTGAGGTCAAATAACTCAGCTGACTCCTCCATGGTTGATGTTGGGGCTATGGCAGAAATAGATGTGGATAAGGAGGCAGGTTTATCCACTCTGGCAACTGCAGGGGAATGCACACTTGTCTCTGATTGCGTGACAGAGGATGAGGAGGGTGAGGAAGGTTTAGTAAGCCAGTCCACCACCTCCTCTGCATGCTGTGGCTGGATAGCATGGGCAAACTCACTAAACAGAGGAAATTATGTCCTGCCTGAGGACTGACCACCACGTCCACCTTTGCTTATGGACAAATTTGTTGCTGGCCCTATTACAGTGCCAAGGGAACATCTGCCTCTCCTTGTTGTCCTCCCAGACATTATTGGGAGGGAGGGGTCAGTGCTAATAAGCAAATGTAAAGAAGAAGTGGAAATCTGTACGTAGAAGTAAAGTGGTGTTTGGTGCACTTCAATTTGAGTTCCACGTATACACTATAATATACTGCAATATAATGCGCCAAACGTACAGCGAGGCACAGAACTATATGGCATCAAACTTGCAGTAACGCACACAGAAGTAAATGACGTTAAACTTGCAGTAACGCATACAGAAGTAAATGCCGTTAAACTTGCAGTAACGCATACAGAAGTAAATGGCGTTAAACTTGTAGTAACGCACACAGAAGTAAATGGCGTTAAACTTCCAGTAACGCACACAGAAGTAAATGGCGTTAAACTTGCAGTAACGCACACAGAAGTAAATGGCGTTAAACTTGCAGTAACACACAAAACTATATGGCGTTAAACTGGCAGTAACGCACACAAAAAACTATATGGCGTTAAACTGGCAGTAACGCACACAGAACAATATGGCGTTAAACGAGCAGTAACGCACAAAACTACATCGTGTTAAACTGACAGTAATGCACACAGAACTATATGGCGTTAAACTGGCAGTAACCCACACAGAAGTAAATTGCGTTAAACTTGCAGTAATGCACAAAACGATATGACGTTAAACTGGCAGTAACGCAAACACAAAACGATATGGTGTTAAACTGTCAGTAATGCACACAGAAGTAAATGGTGTTAAACTGGCAGTAACGCAATCAAATAGATGGTGTTCAACTGTCATTACACTGATTTTATCTGAACTGTGCCTACTCTAGCTATACACTAATGTTAAGATTACTGACACGGTCTCACTACACTACACTGAAACTATATGAGCTGTCCCTACTCCACACTAACGTATGTATGAATGACACGGTCTCACTACACTACAGTGAAACTATCTGATCTGTCCCTACTCTAGCTGCACACTATGCAAAGCTGAATGATGGTCCTCCTCACTACACTCACACTATCCCTAGACTAACACTAAACCAATATTCTACACTGACAATTGAAGCAAAATAGCACAGTATAGCACACTAACTAATAGCACTGAACAGAGCCCTGTTCTATCTCTCTCCATGCTGAAATCACACTGAAAATGGCTGCCATTGAAAAAATACTTTTATACTGTGGGGCGGGAATGAGCCATGATTGGATAAAGTCATGGTGACAGTGTTCAATCATGACTCTGACAGTGCTCTGTGCTCTGATTGGCTGAAGCTTTCACTGCTTCAGCCAATCAGGGCTTGCAATGCACTGTTCAGTGCCGCAATGCACTGTGGTCAGTTCAGGGGGGGGCGAACAAACGGTCGAACGACCCGAACGTCTGAACCACAAAAGGTTGGGCCAAACCGTTCGCCCATCTCTAATGCCGCGTACACACGAGCGGATTTTACGTTGGAAAAATCTTGGATGGTTTTTCAGACGGAATTCCGCTCAAGCTTGGCTTGCATACACACGGTCACACAAAAGTTTGCTGAACTTTCGACCGCCAAGAACGCGGTAACGTACAACACTACGACGAGCCGAGAAAATTAAGTGCAGTGCTTCCGAGCATGTGTCGAATTGTTTCCGAGCATGCGCAGGAATTTTGCTCGTCGGAATTGGTACAGACAATCGGAATTTCCGATCTGAACTTTTTCCGACCGAAAAATTGAGAACATGCTCTCAATATTTTGCTGGCTGGAATTCCGCCAGCAAAAGTCAGATGAAGCATTTTCGGACCAAAAGCTCTCATCTGACTTTTTCTGGCGGAATTTCCGATCGTGTATATGCGGCATAATAGGGAGTGGTGTGTGTGACTTGAGATTCAAAGTTAGGTCCTGATGTGAAAGGATCTATTTTGGGCACTATACAGTTGCACAGCGTGTCCAGAAAATTGGTGGTGACTGCTGTCTGATCAAGAGTGGACACCACAATGGTAAATTTAGAAAAGTGGCCCACGGACACCCGTGCATAGTAGAACCAGTCGCTGGTCGCTTTCTACACTCATTGAGGTACAGTCCTAGATCCAGAGACGTCACGTGGTAGGTGAATTATAGCTTACCAAAAAATCTGAAAGATCTTTATGTTGCTGTTTGATGAGTGTATGCGCTGGTACAAAAAATTGTGAACCATTAGTAATCTTGATTGCTAATTATTTTCTGCATGGGCCATACACTCACCATATGGGTGCCACTTGTTTTGTTTTTTCCTGTCAAGACCATATGGTTTTTGGATTATAAATTACATGGTCATGGATCTTTTTTCAACTGAACTAGGTAACTATGCTTTATCCCAAGATTGCAAAAAAGCCAAAAGCTTTACTATACAACCGTCCTATGGGATTATTAGTATGGTGGATTAGGTCTATGCCTGCAGTACACTCACCGGCCTAAATAGTCTTAATGGCCTTGTTTGCACGGAACAACTAAAAAACAAGATTTAGCGGAGGAGGTACAATGTGCAAAGGATAAGCTGCATCCGTCTCTCACCTCCTAGACTGTCTGCAATCCAGGTAAAATAGAATCTGTTACCATGACAGCAGACATGTCTAACTTACAGAGTAACCAAGGGGTCAGGACACAAAGAGTTTATCAGACAGATAAGAGACTCTGCCCAGAAGAAAAGACAATAATTATTTATGTTTCTGCAAGAATCATGAACATGACCTTTCAAAGACAAAACAGTCCTCCCCTCTGTGCCCATACTTGTTAGTCCTGACCCCCACTGCAATCACACGGTCAGCTCCCAAAAAACAGGGCTCAGAATAATGGATACAGGCACATGTTTTAGTATGCTACACTTAATGTTCTTTGTGTCTGTCGTAGAACATGTTCCCGCATCGCAGTATGTGGGGAGCTCAAGTTGCAAAGGGATTTTTTTTCGTTTTTACTCTTCAATTACTCTTCAAACATCAAACTATAATTATTTCGGGTCAGATTTATTCCAAAACGTTTATGTTTCAAACTGTTGTTTGATACCTTCTTTTTGAATATTGATACATACTTTGTTTTTTAAAAAAAAAAGCATTTTATACATGATAAAATGTCACAAGGGCACCACAGGTACTCTAAAGCGACAGAAAGGAGAAACAGCTTGCTTTGCTGCTACATTTGTCTGATTGAAGCTTCCAACTGAGCTGTTTGATAAGGGATGACTCAGTGCTGTGAAGACTACAAGTTCTGCAAACAAGTGGCTTCTTTTAGCATCCCTGTCAGAGTACAATAGCACAGCAGGAGAGTTCCCCTTATCACACATCGCTTGTGTTGATGCGGCGATCTGTCAATTTTTTTTTGTTCCCTGGTTGAAGGGAAAAAAAAACTGCATGTCTATACTCAGCCTAACATCAGCACAAGGGGACTGTCAGGGATTGGCGGTGTTGGTACATCTGCATTGCTGGACTAGTGGTCCACTATATACAGAAACTGCACCAATGAGGGACTCACATAGCAGACATAGGTCAGTATAACTTACTTCACAAAGTAAGAAAAAAATAAATGTCTAGGATGTGTTACAGGGGAGTGGGGGGTCAACATTTGCTTAGAGTTGCGCCATTTTGATAAAACTTCAAAAATCAAGCTATATAGAAGAACAAACTGTACATTGAGATAATAATAATTAGCATAAAATTGGTTAAAATAAACTATATTAGTGTTATCGTAAATATGGGTATACACATATACACTATATTATCCAAAGTATTGGGATGCCTGCCTTTACACGCACATGAACTTTAATGGCATCCCACTCTTAGTCCATGGGGTTCAATATTGAGTTGGCCCACCCTTTGCAGCTATAACAGCTTTAACTCTTCTGGGAACCCATTGGGTAATAAATTTAAATGAGTGAACAAGAGTCCTGGATGGCTTAACTCCAATATAAAAATGCATTTAAAATCAAAGGAGAAGGTCTTCAAAAAATACAAGGTTGAGGGATCATCATCAGCATTCAGAATTTATAAAGAATGCAACAGGAAATGTAAAGGTGCAATTAGGGTGGCTAAGATGGAACACGAACAACACATAGCGGAGGGGAGAAAAAAAAAATAATTCTTTAAGTATGTAAACGGTAATAAAGGGAGGACAGATCATATTGGCCCCATAAAGAATGAGGAAGGACATCTGGTTACATAGGATGGGGAGATGGCAAAGGTATTTAATTTATTCTTCTCAGTCTTCACAAAGGGAATCGGGGGGCTTCAGTAACCAAAACTGCAGTATTTATCCTTATGACACATCACAGGAAGCATCTCCATGGTTAACAAAGGTCAGAATTAAAATTAGACTTGGGAAACTTAACAATAATACATCTCTGGGACCAGATGGCTTGCACCAGAGGGTTCTTAGGGAACTCAGTCAAGTAATTGCCACACCATTGTTCCTAATTTTTACTGACAGTCTACTGACTGGAGAAAAGCCAATGTAGCACCAATATTTAAAAAGGGCCCAAAAATACATCCCTGGGATTTACAGACCAGATAGCCTAACATCAATAGTATGCAAGCTCTTAGAGGCGATGATAATGGAATATATACAAGATTTTAGTAATGAAAACAGTATCATTAGCAGTAATCAGCATGGATTCATGAGGAATCGTTCTTGCCAAACCAATCTATTAACCTTCTATGAGGAGGTGAGTTGCCATCTAGATAAATGAAGGCCCGTAGACGTGGTGTATCTGGATTTTGCAAAAGCATTTGCCACAGTTCCCCATAAACGTTTACTGTACAAAATAAGATCCGTTGGTATGGACCATAGGGTGAGTATAAGGACTGAAAACTGGCTACAAGGGCGAGTTCAGAGGGTGGTGATAAATGTGGAATACTCGGATGGTCAGGGGTGGGTAGTGGGGTCCCCCAGGGTTCTGTGCTGTGGCCAAGATGTGAAAAAGGTCCATAAAGACATGGATGAGCGAGTTTGGGGTGGAAGAACTTGATTGGCCTGCACAGAGTCCTGACCTCAACCCAATAAAACAGCTTCGGGATGAATTACAGCAGAGACTGCGAGCCAGGCCTTCTCGTACCACATCAGTACCTGACCTCACAATTGCGCTTCTGGAAGAATGGTCAAACATTCCCATAGACACACTCCTAAATCTTATGGACAGCCTTCCCAGAAGAGTTGAAGCTGTTATATCTGCAAAGGTTGGGCCTACTCAATAGCGATCCCTATGGACTAAGACTGGGATGTCATTAAAGTTCATGTGCGTTTGAAGACAGGCATCCCACTACTTTTCATAATATAGTGTAGATCTTTTTCCTTCAACCGACTCCCCGCTATACAATGAAAAGGGAGGAATCACCCACTGCGGCTATTGTATTCTGACAGTTGCAGCCAACACCTGTCAGAAAACCCAAATAGTGGCATGCATCTGATTGGCTGCAGCCATTGTTCTGCCGATAACTTCCCACCTGACTCCTTCCATATTTAATTGAAGAATGTTGGGTGGGAGGGGGCAGATAAACATATCAAATTTATGAACCAGACGAAATATGTACTGTGTGTACCCAGCTTTGGAGAGCATGCCATGGCATGAGTTTGTTAAAGCTGACAAGAAAAACAGGAACAGATTTTGAATAGAGTATTTACATTTGGGGGACTTGGGTGAAATTAAGAACAATGCATATATATCTTCTTTTACACTCTTTTACAAATAACAATTAAAGTAGAACTAAAGGCATTTTGGGTAAAGTAGGGGACGGTTATAATCCCTGTATGATTTATGATTGCCATCTGTGGCCCATTTGACAGATTTCCCATCACTTCCCATCCCAAACCAAAAATAGGGAGTGAGAGGAAATCCCTCTAAAGAGAGGGACTCCTTGGTTGTCACCACGGTCAGAAGAACTACTGTCTCTATTGGAAGATATCCTGACTATTCTTGTTCTTGGGAAAACTTAAATTTTTTTATTTTTTTTTATAACTTTCACTTTCAGTGATAATGGTAAACAGGACAAATCGAAAGGGTGAATCTCCTTAATGGGGGCACAGACAACAATAAAAACTCAACGATTGTTCTACACCCCCCTCAACTCTATTCAAAGCTAAAAAAAAGTTTTGCCTTTAGTTATACTTTACACCTGAGCCAGCAATATACTTGCTTGGTCTTCTGTCACCCAATATGCATAAGGATGCTAAGAGACTGACCCTGCATGTGTTAAAGCCTGCAAGATGTCTCTCGTTGGCGAAAAACGCAAGAACCATCTGCACTAGAGTTCCACTCCCATATTCAAGAGATTAAGGTAAAGTACAAAGAAACAGCCTACCATCCTTCCCTAAGCTGTTGACAATCAACCAAAATCTAATTGGATGCTGTAGAAGGGCCGACCATTTTGCCTGACATTCTTTGAACCATTAATGTTTGGTCTAAGTGTGTTCGTCTGAGCACTAATACACTGCCCAACAAAAATTCCTTTGTGGCTGTGAGTGGTGAAGAGATGAGCTTGGGTGTGTTATTTGTGTATATATATAAATATATATATATATATATCTTTTGTGGCCACCCAACGAATCCCTGAGCACCGCTCAAGACTAAAGCCCCATACACACGGTCGGAAAATCCGACCACCAAATCCATCGGATTTGGTGCGACGGATTTAGTCCGACACTGGTGTTGCATACACACGGTCGGACAAAGTTGACGGAAAATCCGATCATTCTGAACGTGGTGACGTTTGTTGCCTACGACGGGACTACGTAGAGGCTAGTAGCCAATAGCTTTGGTCTTGTAATGTGATCTGAGCATGCGTAGCACTTTGTCCGTCGGAATTCGCTACACACGATCGGAATTGGTGTGATCGGACTTTGTTGTCGGAAAATTTATCCAGCAGGAGATAGAACTTTGTCCGTCGGACAATCCGATGGAAACTGTCCGATGGTGCCTACACACGGTCGGAATTTCCGACAACATTGTCCGATAGGACAGAATCCATCGGAAAATCCGACCGTGTGTATGGGGCATAAGGATGAGGTTGGGCGTGTTATTTAGATATACCGTATTTATCGGTGTATGACATGCACCTTCGCTTTAAGAAGGAAGTTTCAGGAAAAAAATTAAAGTTTAAATAAAGAACTGTGAAGAAAATCAAGGGTCAGTGCCTATCAATGCAGCCAAATCAGTGCCCATTTGCAGCCTCACAAGTGCCATGAATGCAACCTCACCATTGCCATGAATGCAGCCTTACCATTGACATGAATGCAGCCTCGCCATTGCATGAATGCAGCCTTACTATTGCATGAATGCAGCCTCACCATTGCACGAATGCAGTCTCACCATTGACTTGAATGCAGCCTCAAATGCAGCCTCACCATTGCATGAATGCAGCCTCACCATTGCATGAATGCAGCCTTACCATTGCCATCAGTGCAGCCTGATCGATGCCCATCTGCAGCCTTGGGGGGGACAGGGAGGGGACGGGGACGAGCGTCAACAGATTACATAAAGGAGAATCTCCTGTTTTCTCAGCAGCCTCTTTAATACAAAGTCCTGCCTCCTATGATAGACAGAACAGTCGTCCAATGGCAGCCCAGGAGACGGGACTTCCTATTACATAGGCCGCCATGTAAACAATAAATTCTCACTGTATGTATTCTGTCGGCGCTCTTCCCACTCCCTCCCTGTCACCTCCGAGGCACATATATATACATAAATACGGGTATATATCTTTTGTGGCCCCAGCAGCGTTCTGGATTTGTTGGGGGACCCAAAAGATATATATAGCAAATTACCAGTGGGACTTTTACTTATCTAATCCTCTGCTCCCCAGCAAACAGAGCTCCTCTACCTCCGGCAGTGGACTGTCTCCCAGCATCATCAAGTCCAAGCCCTGCATCAGTATTGAGGATTCCTGCAGGAGGCTGCAGGGATCAGTCTAGCAGTGCAGAGGAGTCTCCGGGGGGGATCAAGCAAGTAAAACTGCTTTACCTAGTCACCCTAGATATATATGAGAACTTAACCTATGGTGTGCGGGTGTTTTAGCTTTAAAGTAGCTGCAAGTACCAACTAATTGGTATTTAAAGAAAATGTTGCCCCAACATTTCATATTCCTGATATGTGCTTGTTGTACCATACCATGTTAGAAAGTATCCCGTTTTCTTTGTATTGCTTCCTTTGTGTGAAATCCCTGATGATCTTGGCAGTCCCCCTGCTCTCCTATTTCATACTGACTGCACTAGGTATGAAAGCACATCCTTCACAGCGTGGTCAGTTTTCTGGTTGTGCTGGGAGAACAGCTTGCCTATTCTCCAATGATCAGACTTGTGCTGACTCCACCTTTACCGGGAAGATCTGTATACTGCTGTTTATCCACTCCCACCTCTCTAAGCCCCTTATATAGCTGAGAACAAAGATTATGTGATGAAGGGATTTATAATGTTTTTATTTTTAAGATAAATACACAAACATTTTGTCTTTTATCCCTATTTAGGCCCGGTTCACACTGGTGCGACATACGCTTCGTCTTTGGGATTACATGATGCATGATGTGTACAAATCAATGGTTCCCTATGAGAGCCGTCTTAACTGGTCCAACACAAGTCGGTCCGAATTTAGAAAAGGTTCCTGTACAGTACTACTTTGGTCTGACTTTGGTCCATTTTCATCCCATTTAATGTCATTGAAGTCGGATCCTTGTCCTAACCATCCAACTTGTAACATCCGATATGGTGATTACAACAGCAGGAAAGGGAATTTATGTCACACTGGGATTGTTTTGATTGGTCAAAGGACAAGTCGGACTATCTCAAAACTTGGAGCAAAACCGTATACTGTTCATTCAAGTCAGATGGAAGTAGGACCGATGTAGGACCAATGTCGCAGGGCAAAGTAGAATCGACAGTCGTACAACAGTCTGTGTCCTACCAGTGTGAACCCGACCTTAAATTGAATAGGTTGTTTTACAACGTGAGGGTTTATTCGCTAAAGCACTGTGTTTCGTAAACAATTTACTTTTTCAAAAGAAAATAATTGTTTTCAGCTTTTTTTATTATATATTTTTTTGTCGCATCTCAGTGCTGCTGATCTCCTGCATTCCTGTTGTGTACATGGCTGCATGGCATTTTTAAAGAGGGATTTCCTGATGGCGACAGCAATGGACCATTTCTGCATAATGTATGTAGAAACAACCATGTAGTTGTAGTCTCCATTGGGCAAGCATGTGGCAAGGTGACAACGCAAGAGAACAATTCAAAAACAGGGACATAGCATTGTCCCCCTAAAACAGCCAGTGCTTGAACAAGGAAATGTATGAATCACTGGATATCATATTAACAAAAGCTATAGATTTGAAAAGAGCAAGAAAAAACTTTTGATGTTACACTAACATGTAACAGCTGATATTAGTGATGGTGTGTCTCCCAAGCGGGAGGTCTGGGTCACAGGTTTTCATACTGTGGATGTGTCTATAGGCTCTTTTCCAGAACTCCAGCTTGGTCTTCCCTATATATAGAAACAAGAACAGTCGCATTGCAGTAGATATATGACTCCCAGGGTTTTTACAGTTTGCGAAGTGTCTAGCTTTAAACACCTGGCCGTCTGGTAGCCTGGGATTCTTGTCTACCCACATATATTTACAGTATCCACATGACCCACACATGTAGGTACCCTTATATTTACAGTGAGTTTTGGTACCGGCATTAAACTCGCTGCTAGTTATTTGATCTCTTAAGGAGGTAGTTCTCCTAAATGTAAATAAGGGTTTATCTGTAACATATGGGCTAAAGTTGGGTCCTCCCTAAGAAGGTGCAATATTTCTGCACTATTTTTCTAATCTGCTGTTCCTGATTACTGAATCTGGATATAACACTAACATGTAACAGCTGATATTAGTGATTGGATTTACAGGAATTCAATTTTTAAAATATCGTTACACATATCAGTATATTGTACATTGTCTAAGAGGACAACATTGCCCCCTTTATCTGATGATTTTATTACAATGGCACTATTTTTAGCCAAATTGTTTAGGGCGTTGATTTCATCTTTCGTTAGATTTGTTCTTGCTGGAGTGGATATTTTTAATTTATTTAGGTCTCTATCTATTAGTTTCAAAAAGGCAGCTGCATTAGGGTTAATGCTGGGTGCTGGACAGAAATCTGATTTCTTTTTTAATCTTGAAATATTTTTATTGATTAGTGGATCTTGTTTGTCTACAGATTCTAGAATTTTTTGGAGGTCGATCCGATCGATAAGATCGGTCGGGTCATTTTCCTCCAAGAGTGCTACCAAGTGATCTAGTGCTTGATTTTCTTGAGGAGTGCGATCAGGGTGTGTCCCTTGTTTATCAAAAAGTTTTTTTAAAATTAATTTTCTAACAAATAACTGTAGGTCTTTGAAGACATCAAATTTATTCGTGTTTTGGTGTGGACAAAAGTTGAGACCCCTCTTAAGTAGGGAGGTCTCGTCTGTAGAAAGTGTGTGAGAGGAGAGATTAATGATATTGAGATCAGACTCAATAGGTGTATTCGAAAGAATGTTGGTATCTATAGATTGACTTGTGTGTAAGTGTTTGGGTTGATTAGAGATGGTTGTACCCCTGCCAGGATCCGCTCTAAAAAAGAGGGATCACTGCTAAGGGTCTCAAAGGATTCTGTGCCCCCATTGTTGATTAGTGCTGGTGTATTCTTATTAGTCACCCTATTCGTGAGTGTTTGGGAATTGGACGTGATATCTGTGTCTGTGTTTTTGGGTTTTATTTTATATGTAGAGGTTATTAGTGGTGATTTTTTTGCCAGATGACTATCTGGCGAATCGCTCTGATACTGGCGTTTATTACTGTGATTCGTCTTTGTTTTCTGCATTGTGTGTGAGGTGGAGCTGGAAGACGTACCCTGGTTTTTATTCCAGGGTCTTCCAGAACTCACATTGTCCCTATTGAAGTTGCCCTTATAATTATATTGGGTCCATTTATATGCCCTACCATTTTTGAAGGCATCCCTATCCCGATTGAACTTGAAACTTTTTTTCCCAAGGATAACCTTGTTAAAGGTCTCCAGATGGGTTTTTAGTTTTTCTTCTCTAGTTGTTATTGGTTTTTGAATTTTCAATTTTTGTAATTTATCACAGATGTTTATTATTTCAAGGTCTAAGACCGATGATCTCTTATTATACTCCTCTATCAAAGTTTCCATCAGACTGCGTGAACAAACTTTTAAAATCTCTTCCCATTTTGTTTTGAAGTCAGAGTCCAGACCTTCCAAAGTTGGGAAGATCTGGACTCTGAGTCCTAGGGGGTTGATGTCCTCTCGAATATAGTTTTCAAAGGACCTGGAATGCCAAAACAAAGTGGATTTCTTTTCCAGAATCTTTGAGAGCTTAAAGAATCTAAATGAGCGGCAAGTCCGTTCATTTCAAAAGTCCCGCGGACTTTTGGCCGGCGGATTATCCGCTGGAGAAGTCCGTGCGTGTGTGGGCAAGTCCACACGCTCGGAAAGTCCAGCGGACCCAGCTGGAAAGTCCGGCGGGATTGTCCGCTGGACTAGGTCCGCCGGCAAAAGTCCGCACGTGTGTACACTAACTCTGACTAGTACATACACTGGTTCACAATCAGTAGCCACAAATTTTTATATAAAGTATAAAACCATGGCTATAGGTTTACACATTTCTCAAAATGTGTCTCAAACCTGCTAACATTTTATTGAATTCCTGGTGCTTTGGCGTGCATTTTATTAAATTCCAGTTCTGTTAAGTAGTCTGGGCATTTTCCAAGCTTGGAGAGATCCTTTGTGAGTAGAGTCTATGCAGGAACATTTCAGAGACACAAGGTATGATTGCTCGGCTAGCTGCTGTCACACTAAGATGCCGGTGTAAAAAAAAAAAAAAAAAGAATACCAGATAAAGTGGTATATTAACCAGGATCCTTGGCATCTGGGATTTGTTGAGCTCTAATAATATTGATCAATATATCTGTAATCAATAATACATCAGTAAATGCAAGCAGTGTAAGTACCTGGTATCAGCCTCTTTCAGTCCCTGTACAGCAGGGCTGGAGCATGAGAGAAATAAGCAGCACAAAGAGCCAATAAGTTCATGTGCTGACAAGAAGCATAATAGTAGGAGGAGAAAGCAGAGTGAAAGAGAGATGAGCTTATCAGCGTGCTTCTTTTCCTTTACTGTCCAATCACAGGCTGGGGCAAGTCCAGGACAAGCTAGGCTTAGAGGAAGTGGGTTGAATGATGCTGGACATCAGAACAAGGACATCTAGTGGCAGAAAAAAGTACTGCAGGGGAAATTTCTGTTATTTTATTAACTGGCTATTCATATTTACCTTTTTTTTTGTTTTGCTGACGTTGTGCTTTTAAGCTGAACTCTAGACAGATATAGGAGATACATGTTCATGCATTATTGTAGCTCTATATTTGTCAATACATCAATAAATGTATTTTTATAAAAATACAAAACAAAAGTGTATACAGCTGAATTTGACCTGGTATCAGCATCTTGCAGTACAGCAGAGCTCAGGCCAGGGAAGAGGGAACTATACAAGGAGCTAATCTGCTCATTTGCTGACAAGGAACATGCTGACAAGAGGAGAAAATGGAATGGCAGAGAGATGAGCTCATCAATGTGATGCTTCTCCTTAACTTTCCAGTCACAGGCTGAGGTTGGGGTCCACAAGGGACTGGGCTCAGAGGAAGTGGGTTGAATCACGCTGGCAGTCATTCAACCTGGAAGACTGAGGACATCTAGTGATATAAAAGATGTACTGCGGTGGCAGCTTCAGATTAAAGATATTTCAGCAAAATCTGCTTTGTAATCTTTTAATGTGCTTTTTTTTTCGTTATATTTCTGTTCTGCTTTAAATTCCCCTCATATCACAATGTTAACCCACTAATAGTTCACAAATTTGCTGATGCATCATTTTGTAGACATCAAGAACTGGAAATATAAACTGGTAACCATTTTGGAAATAGTAATTTTATGGTAGTTAGATACTCTCCCACACATACATTTCAGTATCGACCAGAAACAACTGCAGTGAGAATATTATTAATGAGCCCAAGCTACTGACATAATCACTGTTCCTTTCATCATTAATATTACTCATTCCTTGACCTTCAGCACATTGGATGGGGGGGGGGGGGGGGACTCCTACACATTTATTTTAAACATTCCTCAGTCTCCGGAGAATTAACTATCTGAATGCTGAGCTATAGAAGAGGTGGGTCCTTCATCATGATATTCAATTTGTGGCCCTTTCGGGAGAGACAACATGATAGACGTATTAAATGGGCCGGTGTCTGTGCAATCCATAAAGTTTATGTAGCATGAAAGCCATTGATGGTGAAGTATTATGGACAGAAATCCACGCTTGCAATAACAAGCTAAAGAGTTCACGTCTTTCTTCCATCACAGTCTATTGCTTTGTAGTCCCATAAGCAAGTAAAAGTTTAAAGCAACAACTCTCACCCTGCCTGAACAAAAGAATAAAGTCTACACAGCTCTGACTGCTTATACAAAAATGATGATTCCTATATTAATGCTAAAAGGTATCCAAATGTACTGGAACTAAACTGCTGCTCGAGGGTGTCATAACACTGAAAGCTAATCTTTGGGAAGGCCAATATGCCAAGAGATAGTGGAAATGGGTCATGATACCCCAAAGAGACATTGTTCACAAAAGGTTTTTGCTTTTAACAGTTATTTATTTTATAGCTTATTTTGCTTATTAAATTTGTTCGAACAGCACAATGTTTATGTTACACGTTAACTTCTCTAGACACTAGAGGCCTGACGTATAAAGAGAGTCTGTAATGCACACGGTCAGAATTTCCGATGGAAACAGTCCGATGGGAGCTTTTCAACGGATTTTCCGACCGTGTGTACGCCCATCTGTCTTCCTCTGTCGGAATTTTCGATGGACTTTGGATTGAGAACCTGTTCTCAATTTTTCCGACGGAAAACCTTTCTATCGGATTTTCCGATCGTGTGTATGCAATTCCGACACGCAAAATTCCGACGCATGCTCGGAAACAATTCGACGCATGCTCTGAAGCATTAAACTTCCCTTTTATAGTGCTGTTGAATGTGTTTTATGCCGCTGTGTTACAGACCGTCGGAATTTGGTGTAACAGTGTGTAGGCAAGACAGTTTGAGCGAAATTCCGTCGGAATTCCGACGGGAAAACCATCAGAGCTTTTTCCGACGAGAATTCCGACCATGTGTACGCGGCATTAGGCAACTTAATCTATTCACTTTCTGAAGCTGCATAAATTTATAAAGTCCGTTGAAGCTGAACACTAGGCAGATATAAAAGATATGCAGCTCTGCATTCACTGACATCTTACCTGTTGCACACAGGAATGAAAAATACTGAGTTTTTTTTACTGATCTGAAATGAGATGCATTGTTGTCTATGGGACATTGCACACAGCTGAGTAAAGATCAATACTATCAGTGCTATATCAAAGAAAAAAGGCACCAAACCAGGTAGTAAAGGCAAACTTAACATAGTATCACCCAATATGGTTGGTATTTAGTCAAGCATAAAATGTATTAGCAATAGTAATAACACAATTTAGCATAGAAAGTGATTCAGAAAGGACTAGGCATAAGATGATATTTGACATCCAGATCAGCATTAACAATAGCAACTTTCTCAATTGCAGCAGTGAACGGTAGAAAAGATTAATCTACCGAGTGCTGGAATTATACTGCCAGAGCGCATTTATGGCAGCGGTGCTAGTCCTAGACCAACTGGGTATGCACTGTCCAAAAGAAAAGGAGAATGGTAGCAGATAGGGCAGGGGAAAAAAGGGGGCTTGAAGAATAATAATTACGGAAGGGTCAGTCCAGCTATCGTTGGGGCCCTTTAAGAGCATTGGTGCACTTAACAACAGTCCCAGTTAACCTGCATGCGGTATAGGTATGGTATAGTCTTGGCACAGGTGCAAGGTAGATTCAGTTTAGATGTGGTAAAGGTTCCGTATAATGCGGTATAAGGTTGGTATAGGTGCATTCTATGTTTGGAATAAGTGTGGTATAGATTGCAATATGGGTGCGGTATGGATTTGGTACACTTGGTGTCCTGCTCTCAGTGGCTCAGTTACTGCTAGAAGTAGGGTTGCACTGATACCGATACAAGTATCGGTGCCGATACCGTGCATTTGCACGAGTACTTGTACTTGTGCAAATGCTCTGATGCTTGTCCCGATACTTAGGCAGCCTCAGGGGTGATCAGCGTGGCAGTGGAGGGAGTTAAAAGCACTGATCTCCCTGTATAGCTTATTTGACAGCTGCTTCTCCTCCTCTCCCTCCTGTGGCTGTCAGGGAGATCAGTGCTTGTAACTGCCCCCACCATCGCACCAATCACCCCCGGCTGTCCCCCTCTGTGATCCCCATGTCCTCCTCCGGGTCCCCCTGCATTCTCCCTGGCTCTCCGTGTCCTCCTCAGGGTCCCGATCCGTTTTATCCTCAGGGTTCCCCTCTGTGTCATCCTCCGGGTCCCCCAGCATCCTTCTCCGTGCTCATGCTCCTCCACCAGTCCCCCCATGTCCTCCTTCGATCCCCCCTGTCCTTCTCCGGGCCCCCCTGTGTCCTCCCCGGCTCTCTGGCTCCTCCACCGGTCTCCCCCTGCCCCAGATCTTTCAGGATGGAGAGTGGAGGAATCTCTGACTCTGTCCATTCATCATAGCTGAAACATCATAACCTGTGTTTAAGATGCTTCCGTTTATGAATGGAGAGGAGCCTCTGTCTCCTATTCATTCATTTTAAGTGCAGCTGAGTCTGCAGAGAAAGGGACTGGGGAATAGGTGTCCTCAGTTCCATTCCCTGTCTCAAAGGGGAGATATCAGGGGTCTGTTTAGATCTCTGATATCTAACCAAAGCCCCCCCCCCCCCAATTTTTAATAAATATTTCAAAGTTAAATTGTAAAAAATATTAAAAAAGACACTGTCCAATGCTCCTCTCAAAAAAAGAAAGCATTGTAAAAAAAATAACAGAAAATATATTAAAAAAATATTGTAAAAAATAAAATTGTAAAAAAAAAACAACAAAAAATAAACTACTGACACATGTGCCACTGTCACATGACATAATAAAAAAGGATCGGTAATCGGTATTGGCGAGTACTTGAAAAATAGTATCGGTCTTAAAAAAGTGGTATCGGTGCAACCCTAGCTAGAAGTATAAGCAATGGGCAAAAAGCCCTCTCATCAGTCCCTGGGATGCTGTAGTGAGTTCTTGATGTAGAAAGGGGGGCCCTTTAGTCTCTCTGTGAATCATTTGTAAAAAGGCTTTGTACTTTGTGAACACTTTTGCCTAATACAAAGTGCTCCATGATTAGACAAAAGGAGAGGAGGGGTGAGCAGAGCGTCTGCAACTGCAGGAGCTGAGACCTGAAGGTCGAGCATCTCAGTACCGGAAATATAAGGTTTTCTGTACTCCTGGCACTCAGTAGAAAATGTAAATGAAAGAGATAAATCCACGAGGTGGCATACACCTAGTTGGACTTAACCCATAGTAATCTATCCCATTTAAAAAGTGGCTGAATTCCTGGAATTCAGCTTTATCTATACTTGCACATGACTGAGTAGCCTTTGTAAATTCAATTTTCAGGGTCTGACCACACTGACCAGTGCACTTCATCATCTTAGTGTGTAATCATACAACATCGCTCCATACTGTGTCCTGGCCTGCTTGAAAAGGTGGGGTCAGTTATTAATAGGAAAGCAGAGGGACTGGCAGGAACACCAGGGAAGCAATACAAAAAGAACAGGATATTTTTCATACAAGTACACAGTACAGCAGGCACATATCAGCAATATGAAATGTTGGGTTAACATATTCTTTAAGATATGAGTTTAAGGTGACTCTTTAACAAAAAAATGGTAGCTTCGGGGGCATGACCTGCATTGGCATGTGAGTGGTCGCTTCACACTAAGCTCCCGCTCCCTATCCTGCATCGATCCTTCCCTCTGAGGATTACCAACTCCTTTCCGCTCTGGCTTGCTGGCCCTTGCACTTTTGACTCGCGCTGCAGCGGCCCCGCGCTGCGCTGAGAAAAGCAGAGACACAGCAAGTAAGGTACCTAGACCCCCTAAACAATCGGAGAAGGAACCACCCTGGGATATGCTGTATTTTGCTCACAAGCTGTCTGGTGCTGATGGCCCTTCTCCATAGTGCACAAATCTCCTCTCCTGCCTGAGCCTGCTAGCATAGATGAAACAGCCATCCTGAAAGGGGGAGAACTGGGAGATGAGGTGGGGGATCCTGCTTTGGAGACAACAGATCAGGACACTGTTGAAGCCCCACAGCCTACCATTAGAGAAATCCTACAAGCGGTGCAAAAATGCACAGCATCAGTTGATTTTAAAAAGCGTTTTGACGGGCTTTGCGAGGAAGTCTCCCTTCTACGCCAATACCTACATAAATTTAGGGAGTGTACTATGGCTGTTGAAGGCCGAATCAGTGATTTGGAAGATAAGCTCTCACCACTTGATGCAAAAATGGCCCCTCAACAGGCTTTGGCTGTCACAGATCACGCAGGTGATATAGAAAATCAACAACGCTGCAATAACGGTCGCATAGTAGGGTTGCCTGAGAAAGTGGAGGGTAGAGACCCTACATCTTTTGTGGAACAGTGGCTGCTGGATATTTTTGGCAGGGAGGCGTTCACTCCTTTTTTGCTGTAGAGAGAGCCCATCGTACATCTCAGAGGCCTCTACCACCTGGCCATCAATCAAGATCCATGAAAGCTTGCCTTCTGATCTACATAGACCGTGAGATTATCTTACACCTTGCTAGAGAAAATGTGAATATTTCATATAAAGTGTCCTTCTATCCCAACTTCTCCGTGGATGTCCAGCAGAAGCGAGCATAATTTGCAGATGTTGAAAAATGATAGCTTCAATAAATAGTTAATGAAAACAAAAATCACAGACTTTTTAAGTAAACTTCAGAACTGACCTCCTGGTTATCATGCTTTTAGCTTTTGAGAAAGCACATACTTTGCTCTCAATCAAGTCAAGTCATTGATTTTACTGTAAAACGGTAAAAGAAAAGCAAATTTGTTTCAAGGATGCACAGAACAGCTTGGGGCCCGGAGCTCATTACGAATTCCTGAAGATGAGTAAATTTGTTTACCAGGAATCAGTGCGGCCATCAGCTTCGCCTGCCGCCCACCTCAAGCTGAAGGTCACCAAATATGTGCTGTTTAGAGCTCTGTCTGATTTTTGTTTTCAAGTGATTGAGTCATTTCAAAGAGCTGAGGGCCTGAAAATGCTACATTAATGCTAACATAAAAAAAATGAATCTATCTTCTTTAGAGCCCGTACATTTATTGTCAAGAGAAAGGGAAAAACGATTGATGGGTACATTTTGACAAGGAGAAAATCACTCTAAAAAACGCCAAGATTTTAGGCATTCAAACCCAAAGTAAACTTGTCATATGTATAAAGCATTTAAGATGACATAAGGAGTTAAGAGCCGGCATCTAGAGATATGAAAGCTTTCAGATTGCAAGTTTACAGTTCTCAGGAGATCTACTATTGTTCCCAGCTGCTCCTCGTTTGGAAGGACTGTCCATCTCATAGAACCCAATCCTTCAGTTAACCTTTTTTTTGGTCTGATGTGTGTTTACCTCAATAAGGAAAAAAAAATACTTTTTAAAGTATCTAAACAATATTTTTTATTGGGTAGAGTAGGGACAGATAAGAGCCTCTCTTAGGTTTGTCTGTAAAGGTTCTATCCAGGTCATGGTTGAGCTAGTAGTAGACAGTAGATAGCAGTGGCAGGACAAGGTAATTTAGAGCCCAGGGCGAACATGCCAAATTGCCCCCCCCCCCCAAGATGTATGGGCATTATGTGTCCCATCCCCACTCCCAACACAAATCCCCCCAAATCACAACTCCTAGCACACCCTCCCTAAATTTGCCCTCCTAAAACAATTATTACAGCTGCTTTAAGGAGTGTTTGTAGGAGTGTCTGTAAAATACCCCAGCATTTATATCTGCACAGGTAGCACAGATACCTTGACCTCTACCAGGTTTATATTAATCAAAACATAGAAATATAAAACATAGAAAAAAGTGCCAGACCATCAAACAGATAAAAAAAAGTATATGGTAACTTTGGTAATCATTGCTGTTCAGCAACTATTATTATGCTATTCCAAAAAAAGAAGAAATCTGTATTGTTGGGGTTTTGAGTCCATTTAAATCGGTGTTCCACCCCAAAAAAAAAATTCAAAGCCAGCAGCTACACATACTGCAGCTGCAGGCTTTTAACAATAGGACACTTACCTGTCCTGGAGTCCAGCGATGTCGGCACCACAGCTGATGTTTCCATCAGCTGTCGGGTGCTGCCGCCGCCATTGCGGGTAGGGGTACCCGGCAGTGTAGCCTTACGGCTTCACGCCGGGAACCCTACTGCGCATGCGTGAGGCCCCGCTCCTCTCTCCTATTGGCCCGGCGACAGGGAGAGGAGGAGGGAAGAGGAGGGAGCCCTGGGGTGATGTCACGAGCCGCAACCAGGACTCCCAGAAGTGGGAAGACAGGTATCCTGTCCCCCCTTCCCCCCCGAAAGGTGCCAATTGTGGCACCAGAAGGGGAGAGGAGACTCATTGTTTTTTTCCTCACTTTTTTTTCCTTATTGTTATTGAGTCATCAAGTGCCAGCATTTTTCTTTTGATTGGACTATTGTTTGGCTTGCGGAAGCCTGGCCATGCACCAGTGTCCTATTCTAATTGGAAAAGGAAAGTGCAGGTTTGAGCACTCTCATTCCTTGTTTAGTTACTTTACTGTTGGGTAGTTACTGGGGGAAGCCTTGCTGTATGGGAGCTGCCAGACCTATTAACCAGTTCGACTCTAGAGAAAAAAAATTCATTTTTTTCACGTGTAAAAGTCTTCATTTCTGGCAATAATATTATTTAAATACCCAAAACATTATATATTTGCTGAAAGCAGAGGCCCTGTAGAATAAAAAGATGATAGTTGTAAATTTTTATGTCGCATAAAATTTGCGTAACTGTTTCTTAAACACTAATTTTCAGGAAAAAATATAATACAATGAATTTTAGTGTAAGCACACACAATATACTACTCATTTTTTGCTAAAATATGAAAGATAAGGTTGCGCTAAGTAAAGAAATACCAACCATGCAAAGTCTTAAAATTGTGTGCACCAGTGATATTGCAAAAAACTACTGTACCCAAAAATCGCCATAGGTGATGTTTTAAAAGATTTTACAGCTCATCAGTTCAGTTTAGCTCTTGTGCTAGTGTAGCACCCTCTAGTGTATGCTAGAAGTAGTGTATGGTATGTTATGCCGCATACACACGGCCAGAATTTCCGATGGAAAATGTCCGATGGGAGCTTTTCATTGTATATTCCGACCGTGTGTATACACCAACGGTCTTTTTCTGTCGGCATTTCCGACAGACTTAGATATAGAGCCTGTTCTAAATTTTTCCGTCTGAGTTTTGCCCGTTGCAAAGTCCGGCCGTGTGTACGCGCCGAGTTTAGAGTAGGTCAATTCTAGTTTGGCTTAGAGCTAAATCCGAGCCATGGAATCTAGGTCAGGATTCAGTGAAGTTCAGGGCTGAATGACTCATCCTGACAGCTCCTCTGGTGCCTCCCCCTGGTCTGGAAGGTTGTAGAATCTTCTAGAATTAGTGGGTGGAGGCTAGAAGGAGCTGACTTGAATATTGACTTGACTTGAATATTGAATATTATTTATTATCCCCAGTAGTAAATAGACATGAGCCAGGTCAGCGGGGCAGTCGGTGGAAGATGGAGATACAGTGCTGAGGAAGCTGTCGTGGCCCTCAGGGGTGCTCCCTAGTCTGGGGGTGACCTTGGGCTGGGTTTGGGTGCTGAAGGGATCCTGCCATAACACATGGAAGGAAACCCTCCCTGGAAGCACGGGAGCAAGAGAGAGCAGAGTGAGTAGATCAGCACTGTTTGGGACTAACAAGGGGGGAGACTGCCAAATGTAACCAGTCTCCTGAAGACAGCGAAGCGCTTAAGTCTTCATCCTTCCCTGAGAGATCTCCTAAGTGTCAACCGGGTGGGCTGGTGAAGAGTCAGTCTGGAGGACTGGTGTGAGACTTAGCCTGGAGGGCTAGTGAAAAGGGCAGCTGCAGCGAGGTGGGTTGGCAGTGCCTGAAGAGGTGGTGCTGGGACCAGTAGCCACAGAGGAGGAGTACAAGCTGTTTCACATTTTTGCTACATTTTTGCTACACAACAAGGGGTTACGAGATCCTGCCTGTAAAGGGCTATTGCTAAACTCTGACTGAGAGCCAGTAAGATTATTCTGCAGTGATTCAGCTGGAGCAAGCAAGCGTGTGCAGGAGGAATGTAAAGGAGACTGTATATAGCTGTATATAGGAAGATGCCTGAAGTTGTTGCTGAAGTTCTGCTGACGACAAGTGGGCATCCTATAACATTCCATCCCTATCCAAGTTATTAACCCTCAAAAAATAACAAAAACAAAGTCACAGGCTGTTCTCTGACTCTGGGTGTTTGTGAAAATTTGGAGTGCCTGGCTGTGCAGGAGTGGGGGATCCAAGTTCATCAGCAGTCCCTACGGTGGTGTGCTACACTAGAATTATTGTTTTCACTCTGATGTTTGTGGCGATGTGTCACATGTGTGGTGCGACCTGCATGCGCACCCTGGGTGTACGTTTACGTTTGCACATCTGTGCATGGCAACATGGGCTACGGCAATCTTTTTTTAAATACATTTTATTGTACATTTATTTTTTGTTTACTCCTTTCATGTATCTATGTATTTATTTTACTTGATTGCTTTTAAAAGGGGTTCATAAAGTGATAGCATTGGGCAGGTGACAGGTACTCTTTTTGGAGACATTAGGGGTCTAATAGACCCCGATGTCTCCCCAGTCCTTCGCAGCATTTAGGCAAGCACAGATCTGCTTGGTTAGATCCCTTGGCTGTACCGGCCAGGAAATGGTGGATCTCGCTTTCACATCTCAACCTCCAGAAGCTGGCAGATGTGGTCCCGGGCTCCAGGTAAGCAAGGGGAGAGCTCAGGAACCACAGGTAGCCCGGGGGGGGGGGGGGCTGCCCGAGAACTACAGGGACCAGCTGGGCCCACCCACCCGCTGTGTGATAGTGATCGGCGGCTAGGGAGCTGCCGCATCACTTTCACTTTTAAACCCACAGCCTGCTGAACAAATGGATCACAAGTTGATGGTTGCTACTGCAGCCATCAGCTTGTAATTAACAGTCCTGTCCTTGGATGTACATAGTATATAAAATATAAAATTAAAAATTCTCAGAATTTCTTTAAAATTTAGTCTTCTGAGGTTTATATTGCTGTCTGAGACTCCATTATGGAGATTCATGCTCTCTATTTGTCCTGGTGACCATTGTAATGGGACTGAGACAGCATAACATTATAAAAAATGTTATTGTCACCAGAACAGGAATAGAGGCCAAATCTTCCAATGGGGACACAGTGACAACTAACAACAGGAATTTCCCCTGATTTGCAGTGATTTTGTTAAAGGAAGTTAAGGGAAGTCTACCCAAATGGCGTACAGATAAAGAAAAGAAATGACAGGAGTTATAAACTTTTCCTACTCTCATAAATATAGAAAACAAAAGTTTTGGTGTGAGTTTTTATTACATTAAAGAGGGAGTCCACCGGAATTTTTTTTTTTTTTTAAAGCCAGCAGCTACAAATACTGCAGCTGCTGACTATTAATAAATGGACACTTACCTTTCCTGGAGTCCAGAGATGTCGGCAGCCGAGGCCGAGCAATCGATCTGCTCTCGGCTGCTGCCGGCGCCATTCTCGGTGAGGGAACCAGTTCCCTACTGCGCATGCGTGAGTCGCGCAGCGCAATGAGAATCATCCGCGCTGTCTCTGGGACCCGTGTGTGTCCCAGCAGACTGGGACAGGAAGAGGCATAGACTCCCGTGGGAGTCTATGCCCAGAAGTGGGTGCAAATACCTGTCTTAGGAGGGTTCCGAAAAGCAGAGGTTCAATTTTTTGTGTGAACCTCCGCTTTAAGCCTATCACATAGCTCCCAACTGTCCCTGATTTCGAGGGACTATCCCTGATTTCGAGCAATGTCTCTCTGTCCCTCTTTCCCCCTCATTTGTCCTCATTTTGGTCTGATCTATATAGTTGTATATAAAATGCACTTTTTATATTTTAAACAGTGTTTCCCAGTGCTGAACCTTTCATCCAAATTTAAAATTGCTGCATTTATAAATTTTAAAAGTCAATATAAAAGAATATTAGTGGTAAAAAAAAAGCCCTTGTGGATTTAATGAACTTTTTTTTTGGTTAATTGTCATTTAAGGGGATGTGACAGGGGGTGTGTCCTATGCATGTACTATATGCTTGCTAGTAGGTGTCCCTCATTCCCATCTCAAAATGTTGGGAGGTATGCTATCATCCAACCTTTAAAGTTCTGCATTTGTTACCTTGAAAAGCTAGTTCAAAGGTTATGTATTAGTGAAAAAAAGCACTTGTGAGTTTAGCTAATCATTTTTGCTTATTATTTCTTCCAGGTTAGTGGAACTGAGGGGGCATTGCAGGGACATTCCCTTTACTTTCTTACTTTGTAACAAAAGCTGTCCCTCTTTCCTATCTCAGAAAGTTGGAAGGTATGGTTCTGCCTATTACCCTTTTGGAATCTGGTACAGATGGGGTCCCCATGAGCAAATTCAAAGTCCCCATACCATGCTGTAAAAATTAAACTAGCTATGTTCTTTGCATACGCAGCTTGGTGTCCGTCCGTTAAGACCCTTAACACACATATGTGTTAAAATCTGTAAAACGCCAACACAAAAATCAGACGCATACTTTCTCTGCGCCTGTTCTTCGTCTCAGTGGGGTGCACCAATACAGAAAGCTGTCACGATAAGACAAACTGTTTTTTTTTTCTAGCTTAGGAAAGCACTTGCTCTTGTAGAAAAGATGGTTATTTCTAATTTCCCTGGCATATTATTTTTCTTCTCCCAAGCAGGCCTATCCTCCTACACCTTACACAGTGCGGCTAGGCTCCTATAAGGAGTCCACCCCCAACCTCAAATATGTGCCAGAAAGAAGTGTGATTAACGGCACGCTGCTTTAAAACTATATGTCCTTCTGTGACATGCCCTAATCCCCCCTCTGCTCAGCTTAATTGACTGGTATGTGAAACCTTGTAAAAAAATGATTACTTGATGTTAAACAAGTGAATTATTGACATTTAAAAGCCGTCACAGAATGGATGTCATAACTCAAAAAGTCTGCTGGCTAAAGCAGACGCACTTACACAGGGCCTGGTCTTACCACTGCGGACCACATGAATCCAAAAGAAAACACACTGAGAGGGTAATCTATTTAAAAATCTCAACAATCTTCTAATTCCCCTAGCAATTCTTTATGTTACCTTTAACTCCCCAGGAAATCCAGCATCCGAATTAGACAATTGCAAACAGATGTGTGCTGGTTAACTTTTGTTGCTACCTGGATGGTGGATTGGTGAAGTTGGGCATGATGCAGAAAAAGATTTGAATGAATGGATAGACATGTAATCTGCTGGACCCTATATGGATTGCAGAAGGCTATGGGTAGTTATTAAAGCACATCTAAACCTAAAAACAAAAAAATAGCATACTGCAGCTTACCAGTTCTTATATGTGGAGGTTGCATTCACTTTCATTTCAGCAAGTACAGAAAATACCTGTTGATCTTGCAAGAAATACAACATCCTTGTCACTTCATGTAAGCTAAACTGGAACCACAAACATCCCTATCCTTATTGCATAAACTACTAATCCCATCATCACTCCCCCCACCCCAACCCCACACTTCATACTTGTAATAGAGATGAACAAAGGCAGACATGTTTGAAGTCCATTCTGGGTGACATCAAAAATGGCCACCACTGATTTTCAATGGCAACTACAACAAAATGACCACATATCCGGTCTCCACTAGATAAATGGCATCTATCACAACCAATCTGGGTCCCCTGATGAAGTCACGTGACGTAATGCGTAAGGCATCCCGGACTGGAAGTGATGTTGGAAACTCATATGTTTTTCTTGTGTTTTTATACACTGAGGTATTTTTAACAGTTATTGGATGTAAGAGTTACTATTTTTTTAATAAATTCTTGTATCTTAACTACTACACTATGGGAGATCACTGTGGGCATGGTGGAGGGCGCCTTAAAGGGACCCTCACCATGGATTACTATGACACATCTGTCAGATCTGCAACCAGGCTTAGATCGGTGGAACATCGCCCTAAGTATGGAATTGTAATCAAAATGTGTATTTGCTTAATTATAAAAGTGAGAGTTCTGGGAACACAGAGGTATCACAAGGAGGTGAAACACTCCATTCCTTTTCACATGTTCACACATGAAGTGTTTTTTCTTGAAGCAATTGATTCATATGTTACATCACCACTGGATAATCACATACTATAATATCATTTATGCACCTGGACACGGACTGCACTATTATTATGCACTTTATGTGATTCATTTTAAATATTCAAAATATATCACAGGTTATGTATTGTTTAAATTATATTGATGCACACATTAATTGTTAGTGTTTGCGCAACACCAATCATATATACATTCTTGGTGACAACCATGGCCCCCTCCATAGATGTAGTGGAGAAATTAATGCAGGCACAAAGAGTCGATTTAATAAAACTGGAGAGTGCAAAGCCAATCAGATTCTAACCTTAGCTTGTTCAATTAAGCTTTGACCAAAAAACCCCCAGGAAGCTGATTGGTTTCTATGCAGAGCCGCATCAGATTTTGAACTCTCAAGTTTTAGTAAATCAACTCCAAAGGGACAGGAAGTATGTTATTTGCAGGATAACCAGGTGAAAATAGGACTGGTGAGCTGCAATATATTACACTTTTGTTTTTGCATTTATAAATGCTTTAAATCTTAACTCTTTCATTTAAATATAATCCTCAATTGCTCCAAAGGCTATAAATCAACTTTACATGCCCCAAATGCCTTTGCAAATAGTGACATCATCGCTGTGCTGTACATAGCCTGTGTAGAGAGCAGAGCTGTGGGAGGAACCAAGCAGGCTCCACCCACTACAGGTTGCCTGTAGACAACTACAGGAGGGGCGGAGACAAGACCAGTCACCCTGCACAAGGAGAGAGAGCAGCAGTGATCGGATGTCCAGGAAGTAAATGCAAACCCTGGATAATGCCTCAACATAGATGGCACTGTCCTTCCAGAAACCAAAGTGGACGAAGCATTGCCAGGGGGGTTAATGTGATCTCTGAGGGAGTGTAACTCGTACACATACGAGGTCTGTCCGAAAAGTATCCAGCCATGTAATATCAAAAATAGAGACATTTATTGGCGAAGATACAAGAAACGTTGTACAAAGAACATGGGTAGCAGATGCTGTGGGAAACAAATTTTGCTACGACGCGTTTCATGTCAAGATCCTGCATCAAAATCTCACACAGTAGTTGTTGGAAGCTCCAGATCAGCTCCAGATCAGTCGCTGAACTTTGTTGATTGCAGCCCCTACATGTTCAACATTCTCAGGTGTTGTACTTGTTGCCGGCCTTCCAGAACGTGTATCACTTTCAACAGATTCTCGACCATCTTTGAAGCATTTGTGCCACACATTTTTTTGCACTGCACTCATTGCATCGAACAGCCATGGAGAAATGTTCAAGCTAAACACAAAATTTTATGCAGATACTCACTCAACAGCCACACAGCACACATGCTCACTCAACAGCGTCTAGCACTCTCAATGGCGCATTCCAGTTCACTTTCCTTGGTTGTTAGGTTATATCAATGTCACAAACCATTCTCGTTATATTAACAAATGCTGGATGCTTTCCAGACAGACCTTGTATATGCTAAAACATGTGCCCACTGAGTGCTGTATAAACTGTATGTAACATCAGCTACATACAATATACTGTACAGTTCTGTGTTCCAGCAGTGGTACTAGGGGTTCCTGTGCCATTCTTGGAAAAAAATGAGTCGGTCTGAGTGATGTTCAGCCATTCACTGGGAGGTTTGGATTTTCTGAATGAATACAAAGCTTCCTCCCGAGGTGGAGATCGTGACATCATCCGCCTGCCCATCTACCTCAGCCAATCAGAGGAGGTCTTGTATTCGTTCATAAAAATACAATACAATACAAAGAATGACTGAGCGTCACTTAGCCAAAATTCATTTTGCTCTAGGAATGGGACAGGAAGTCCCTGTACCGTTGCATGCCACTTAGGCAATTTACAACTTTACTGAGTGCTGGGAGCACGGCCACCGCTATACTTTCAGAATTCCGACCTTCTGGCATCAGCTCCTGCAGCTGCAGAGTTGTATGCAGCCTCTCTGCCTGCCCCTCCCCTCCTCCAGCCCAATCGCAGAAGCACTTTGTATTATGTGTACCCATTCACAAAATACAAAGCCTTCTGTGAATGGACAGCAGAGGGGAGGGATGGGAAGAGCCCCTGTGTGAGAAAGCAGTGTCCCTCCTGTGCTGGGAATATAGTGATAGCTGTACTCCTGGAACCCACTAAAACTGTCATTTGTAAATAAAATATATTTAGCCAGCACATTTTAGAAAGTGGCTGAAAAATTATAAATGATGGAGAAATGTTTAAAATTATGGGGTCCATGCCATGTTTTTATAGAGTTAACGTGTAATTAGGCCTTTTGAGGTTTTATAGGTAAGAACATTTTATATTTTAGCTGTCTGTGTAACTCTCTAGAGATAAATACCATTTGTTAAAGCATTTGTTAGCCTAAAAAAAAGAAAAATGGATCCTGTTCCTTTAACCGCTTCCAGACCAGTAGCCGCAGTTTAACTGCGGCAGGCTGGATCCCCTGTGCGAAATCACGTTACTGTAGGTTATCTCAAGGGGTTCGGATAGCAGGCGCACAGCGGGGGTGCCGATGCTCGCGGCCGTGAACGATCGTGACTAGGAGACACAGAACAGGGACGAGTGTGTGTAAGCACACACTTCCCTGTTCTGTTCTGACAGGAGTGACAGATCCTGTGTTCCTATTAGCTAGGAACCACGATCTGTCACTTCCTGTAGTTAGTCCCTCCCCCTTCAGTTAGAATCACGCCAAGGGAACATAGTTAACCCCTTCACCGCCCCCTAGGGTTAACCCCTTCACTGCCAGTGACATTTATACAGTAATCAATGCATTTTTATTCGCACTGATCGCTGTATTAATGCAAATGTATCAATGCAAATGAATGCAAATGGTTCCAAAAATGTGTCAAAATTGTCCGATGTGTCCGCCACATCGTCGCAGTCACAATAAAAATCACAGATCGCCGCCATTACTAGTAAAAAAAATAAAAAAATAAAAATGCTATAAATCTATCCCCTCTTTTGTAGACGCTATAACTTTTGTGCAAACCAATCAATATCTTTTTTTTTATATATTTTTGGGTGATATTTATTATAGCAAAAAGTTAAAAATAATGCTTTTTTTTTCAAAATTGTCACTCTTTTTTTGTTTATAGCGTAAAAAAATAAAAACTGCAGAGGCTATCAAATACCACCAAAAGAAAGCTCTATTTATGGGAAAAAAAGGACGTCAATTTTGTTTGGGTACATTGTTGCACGACCGCGCAATTGTCAGTTAAAGCGACGCAGTGCCGAATCGCAAAAAGTGCTCTGGTCAGGAAGGGGGTAAATTCTTCCGGGGCTGAAGTGGTTAAACCATGTTATATAGTACAGTGCTTGTGCTGTGTCATTTGGCCCCTTCTATCACCTGAAATACCTGGCTGATCCTGCCTGGTTCTGCCCTCCCCCCTGTAAACTGACCACGATTTATTATGGCTGCTGAGTCAGTTTACGTGCCTCCCTCATCCGCAGCTCCACAGTGCCCGCCCCTCCTGCTGCTGAAATAACATTTATTGTTTCATATAATCCTGTGTTTTGTTATGTTATCTGCCCCCTTCTCTGTATTTAATTTAAAAAAAATGCTATCTATACCAGATTTCAGAGCGCCACTAGGCGCTCACGTGACCAGCTGCCTCTCTCCCCTCTCCTCCTCTCATCCTGACTGACGTCAGTGGAGGATTCTCGGCTCCTCCCGCTCTAGCTGTCAGATCGAGATGAGAGAGAGGTGGCCAGTCACGTGTGGACCGAGCGGCGCTCTAAAATCAGGTATAGACGGCCTTTTTTTTAATAAAACACAGAGACTGGGGCACATAGCGTAACGAAACACACAGGATTATATAAAGATGTCACAGTGGTTTAACAACCACTTTAACTTTAGTGCTGAACTCTAGGCAGATATAAAATTCACAAATTAATGCAGCTCCAATGTAAGCAGTGAATTTGACCTAGTATCACCCACTTGTAGTCTTTTAATAGCAGAACTGGAGTGTGAGAGGAAGAAGCAGCACAAGAAGCCAATTAGTCTGTAGTGCTTACCCCCACAGGAGCTGCTAGTAAAGAGGAGTTCTCTGTTCTGCCACGCTCCCTCTCACACACCCAGTTCTAGGTTGGAGGCTGTTCACAGCTGTGTGATTTAAAGTGGTTGTAAACCCTCGTTTACAACTTTAGGTTACAGGTAAGCCTATATTAAGGCTTACCTGTAGCCAACAAGGATATCTCCTAAACCTGCACGGTTTAGGAGATATACCTGTATTTGCATGTGCCGACGTCATGCGGCACATACGCACTTGCGACAACTGAAGCAACGGCGCTATATGGCGATGCTTCAGTTGTACTGTGTCGCTCTCGTGTGCATGCGCGGAGTGACGGCATCGCGGCTCTGGCAAATCACAGCGCCGGAGCCGCGATACCCCGAAGTCACTCCGGGAGAACATGTCGGCGGTCGGAGGGGGAGAAGAGGACCGATGCCGGGGCTTCGATCTCAGGTAAGAGATACATAATTATCTAGCATGCTATGCATACTAGCTAATTATGCCTTTGTCTTGCAGGTTTTTTTTTTTTTTTTTTTACGTTTTTTTTAAGAGGATTTACTTCCTCTTTAAGCATTAGTAAGCTACACTCTATAACACTACATAGGAAAAGAACCAAGGGGCTGGTGATTAAATAATTGCATTAAAGAAATGCAGGTAAAAAATTCACAAATTAATCAGACAGATAAACAGACTTAAAGATACTGTACTGGGTAGGTGATCACTGACCCATAAACTGGCAATCAACAGAAATGTACCAATGTCAGATTAAACTATAACTAGTGCAACTAGAATATAAGTAGGGGACTATACTAACGCAAGAAAATAAAGGTCCTTATGTGCACACTATGTCTACAGCCCTAATAGCGGGTGAGAGTATGCATCCCTGGCGTAGGGGTACCCCTTAAGGTGTTTTATAGTACCTGGCACCTAATTGTCTGTGTTGGGCAGGTTACGTTGGGGCCCTTCTGTAGATGGTGCATGGGTAGCTGTCCCTTTAAGGGTGTGCAGCAAATGGCTAGTGGGATGCTTAACAAGGGGGGCTTTCTCTCCTGCATTAGCTATGTCAGTGCTGAGATCAGGGATGTTCAGCTTACCCTTCCTGGTACACAGGCATCTGATCCAGATCAGTTGGTGGTCTGCGGTCCTCTAAAGTCAGGTCCCACAAAGATCAGTTTCACTGCTCAAATCCTCACAAGGCTCACTGGTCTCAGCTGCTCTGGTCTCAAGGCACAGCAAGCGACCACTCTTTGGCTCAGTCCTCAGGCTCTGGTGGATGCAGTAAGAGCACTACAAGTCCTATGTGTCCATTATGGCTGTTGCATCCTGATTTGATCCAATACTCTACTGCAGGAGTTAAGGGGAGAGAAGCAGGAATGAGCAGGGTGGATTGAATATACAACCTGCTGTCATCCTCACAGCCAGCCATGCACAGCACGGGGGTTGGCAGCGGTTGGTTTTTGGGGACTGAGTGGATAAGTGGCTGGAGAACAAACACATAGGAGTTTTGGCACTCCTGTGTACTCAGCTGGCAGCACAGTGGCGGGGGTAGGGGGGAAGCAAGTGGACACATAGCTGGTGGCACCCGGCTATAAGTCTGTCATATGTCATATGTGCTGACAAGCAGCCTGCTGATAGAAAAAAGTTAAGTGACAAAGATGATCTCATTGCTGTGCTGCTTCTCCTTTCACTGTCCAGAGCCAGGTTGGGTCCAGTACAACCAGGGCTCAGTGGGTTGAATAGTGCTGGTCATTAGACTAAGGACATCTAGTGGCAGAAAAGAATACTGCAGGGGAAATCTTTGGATTGAAGCTGATTATTTCACCAAATACTGGTTTGTTATTTTATCTTTTTTATGGGCTACTCATTTTTATGTTTTCATTTTTTTCCTGGAGCAGTGCTTTAACATATTAATACATAAAACTATACTCTAGCCACAAGCTTAGTCCCTTATCATCCCACCACATACCAAAACGTTATATCCCATGAAACTTCATGTCATCCGCCATGTAACACAAGACAACTAAGGCCTCATCACCTTTCCGCCACTTCTTAATTCTGCTGATTTTCTTTTTTTGTTGGAGGATATAGAGTGTGCTAGAACACATTTTCTCCCTTGACTTTCATTCGCTCCCGTCCTTTGCCAAGATTTATATCCCTGACATGTCAAACATTAGTGTTTTTGGTTCGCATTGCTACCTCAACGGCAATTTGTCATATTAATATCTCCATTCATAGGGGATCATGTTTCCTTTATTCCCTATTATTTCATCTCCCCTGTCCCTTTCTGATGACTGTAACTCATTCCTACCTAGAAAGTGTGAAATTTGGCCCTAAGGCCATCAGTATCTGGTTACCCCTATGTTTGGCTGAAGGAGCGAACCTGAGGAGATTTGCAAGGTCTGGAAACTCATTCTCCTGTCCTGCTTTTCTTTATATTCTGAATTTTTATGGCAGAAACCAGTTATAGATGTAAACCATAAATGGATGACATTAAAGTCACCCTGTCACCTGGACAACAAAATTAAAGTGCTTGGACCAAGAAGATGGAAATAGACCCCTGAAAGTTTGTCCTCAATATTTAACCATGTAAATAAAAAACATGATCACGAACAGTACTCAATTGTGTTAGTAATTAGGTTTGTATCTTGATTGTTGGATAATATACAGTAAGTAGTAACATTGTTTAAAGTATATACAGGCAGTCCCCTGGGTTACAAACAAGATAGGGTCTGTAGGTTTGTTCTTAAGTTGAATCTGTTTGTAAGTCAGAACAGGTACATTTTTTAAGTGTAGCTCCAGCCAAAAAACAATTTTTAAGCTTTTTGGATAGCATAGGGAAGGGTTAACAAACCTGTAATATTGTTTTCCTGTCTGTACCCCTGTTCAGAAGATTTCACCTCACTTTTTGTCCCAATGACAATTGGATTTTGAAAATTTTGGGTTGTTGCGGAAACAAGGATTGGTGATAAACCTTCAGTGGAGACACCTTTTTCCCCATAATAACTCTTACAGGTGTGAATTTCCCTTCCTATGGGTAGATTTCCTTTCCCTTCCTGTTGTCTCCCTCCGTTTGGAAGTAGGAGTCATTTGTAAGTCGGATGTTTGTAACTCTGGGACCGCCTGTATTAGTAAACAAAAGCATATTAGATAGTTATTCGTAAAACTGAAGTACATTTTTATCAAAATGGTGCAGCCCATAAACTTTCTAAAACTTCTACAGATACAGTTGGCTGGACGTTTTTGTTTTTTTTGCCTTTCCATGGAGTGCCTTTGCAAATATCAACTTTCTAAAAGTCAGAGCATAGAACTTCTTTCCCATGTGACATTTCCTGAACGTGTCAGTAAATAACATCAAGCATTCTGGGATTAGGGCAGAGCATGCCTATGCACTCACCTTCAAGTTTCTGCATCTACATAGATACTTTCAAAGTAGCACCTTTCCACCTGTCCCAGTCCAAGCTTTCTTAGAACCAATACTGTAAAATGACTGGAATCCCCATTCTATTCTGTGATATAAAAGGTCAAGTCACATCTAGCGCATTGATGTCCAGTTGATAACTAGCAATGGTACAGAGAAAGGGTAGTGTTAGGAGTTCTGCTTTGTTTTTACTGTTTTTACTTTTGCCAAAATTGAGTGAAAATTACCCTCAAATTTTGCCATGGTGAAATCACAAGGCTTGTTTTCCAACAATACTAGCATTAAAGTGGTTGTAAACCCCATTCATGAAATCTGACCTAGGCACATATATCTACAGTTTACTTATCTCTCTCCAAAGTTCTGAGTGCTGTGTCTTTCTGCTGCTTCGGTCCTCTGTTATCAGCATGATAACTTCTGACAAACTCTCCGACACATGAGATAAAAGCAGCTGAAAATTTGTGTCGGGGAGGGAACTTAGAGATAGATAAGCAGAGAGCTTGTCTATTCAGACTGCATATCTGCAAGTTTTTGTGGAGGGGGGGTGCCTTTCCTCCAATCAGCTTTCAAACAGTGTATGTCCAGACTCCACACCCACTGCGGAAACAGGAAGAAACATTTGTAACAGGGTGTGCACTTTCTAAAAAATGTAGAAAGGGAAAGACAGCAGATATACATGTACAACTTATGTAGGAAGATTTGTTTTATCTATGTGTATCATCTGAGGCTATTAACTTCACTGGGTATAGGAGAGGGTTTACAACCACTTTAAGGTTCCTCTGTTCCTCAATATCTAATGGCATTTTCCCAATGAGTGGCCATTTATTGGCACAATAACTGGTCCAGGATAGATGAAAGTAGCTTCCCTCACCCCCTGGACCCATTTGAAGCGCATTGCACCCTTAATAACCACCATAACAAAAACACTTACCAATTACTCGATCCCACTGACTCCAATGCAAATTAGTTGACAAGATAAAATTTAGGCAACACCTTATGGGTTTTCATCGAAATACTGACAAAGAGAAAACTCACAACTGTGTTCATTCTTATCAGGCAAGCAGTACAAAAGAGATCAACCCTGACTATTGCTCTTACAATCTGTACAATTTTCAAGGGGCTATCCAAGCTTTTAGTATAACGTAAAGCCAGCACCAGCAACAGGACGGTTAAACTTTATGAGCAAGACGTGCATATTTTTCCAATAAAAGCCACTGAGTAACATTCATAGCCAGACATTAATCCCTTTTTGGTGATATTTTATGGAGTCTACTGGAGAAGAAGCCACAGATACGACCCAGCCAAGAGAAATTACACAATTCTTACCTGCCCCACATTAGAGCGCAAAATAACCTCTGCTCTAAAGACCAAACCTGATTTATATGCAGGTGCTGGAGGATGCACGGTAATGATGGCTGGTTTTGCTACCTACTGAAAAGAGAGAGGCAGCGAGTGGAGAGAGACCGTAAATCATATGGGACCCTTGGGGGAAACAGTGCATTCTTATACTATTCAGATGTGCTGGATTTTATTCTGTACATTATGTATGCACTCAAGCCTTGGCTTAACTGAATCACATGTGATTTTGCAAATTATTACCATTTATTTAAACAGAATCTGTAGTCATTTAAATGTTTTTTTTCCTTTTGATTAATATGTAATTTTGGTTAAAGATCTATGGCCAAATCCAGTAGATAAATGTATATGTAAAGCCAACTTTTTGTATTTAGTTTTGTATGTATGTAGGAAATAGTTAAAGTGTACCTGAACCCAAAAACAAAAATGTAATATATTGCAGCTTACCAGTTCTCAGATGTGGTGGCTATATTATTTTTTTTCTGCAGCATAGATGTGAGGTATTATGTACAGTACCTTGAAAAAGTATTTATACCCCTTGAAATTTTCCACATTTTGTCATGTTACAACCAAAAACGTAAATGTATTTTATTGGGATTTTATGTGATAGCCAACACAAAGTGGCACATAACTGTGAAGTGGAAGGAAAATGATAAATGTTTTTCAAAATTGTTTTACAAATAAATATCTGAAAAGTGTGGCATGCATTTGTATTCAGCCCACTTTACCCCTAACTAAAATCTAGTGGAACCAATTGCCTTCAGAAGTCATCTAATTAGTAAATAGAGCCCACCTGTGTGTAATTTAATTCCAGTATAAATACAGCTGTTCTGTGAAGCCCTCAGAGGTTTGGTAGAGAACCTTAGTGAACAAACAGCATTATGAAGGCCAAGGACCACACCAGACAGGGCATGGATAAAGTTTTGGAGAAGTTTAAAGCAGGGTTGGTGTGACGGACCTAGCCGGGACACGGGCTGTTGGAGGGGACTGAGTGCGAGCCTGTTGCCTTGCGACTATGGGCCCTGGCATTTGGGGAACAGTGCTCTTTGAGCTGCAAGCCTGGGACCCCTGAGCTGGTGATACTTGGATTCAGGTCCATGCTGGCCCCCCAATACACATAGAATCTGTATGTGTATTTGGCATATTAGCAAGAGACGCTAATGTCATGACTCATGAACTCCAGCCACCTGTCTGTTGTGTTAATGAGTATAGTCTGGCTTGTAGAAGCTTTTCACCTATTGTTGTGTGTGCTAATTAACCCTGCAATTGAATGAAGGAGTCCAGTGTTGATTAAGATAATTAGCTCATGCTAATTAGGTTAGGTGTGAGTCATCTAGCTGTATATAAGTGTGACATGTCAATAAAGATTCATTCCTGATGTAGCCTACATTGGTGTTGTCTGGTGACTGGCTAAGCTAATGGGTCTTGGATTGTGTGGTACCGGACGGAGGAAGCAGTTACGGCGGACATATTGAGTACGAGGTCCGTCACAATTGGCTGGCAGCGGTGGGATCGTGCTTCCTTGTCGTGAACACATCCAAACCATCACCTGGATCCAAGGCCCGGATAGCAGAGGTACAGATACGTCATCATGGAAGAGGAATTCGGAAGGAGGTTGCGAGAGATGCGGATACAGCACAGAGGACCAGTATCGGTGCAGGTCCTGCTGGGATGGTATGATACTGTTCGCCTACAACTCTGGAAAGAAGCGCTAGCCTGTGAGCAGCGACACCAGGGAAAAGTTCTCCCCTCCATCCATGTAAGGTACTGGTCACAGTATGAAGTACGAATGTTGTTATTGGGGGAACAACCGAAGCAGGAGTGGACAGCTGAGTTAAGCAGGCTGATCCGGGCAGAAATGCGTTTGGACGAGAGCTACAGAGCCCTCCGGTGGTATGTAGCCCAAGTGTGCCCGTGGACAGCGGATGACAGGCCCACGGAATGCTTTGATTATAATGGCCTGGGATTGTTGTACTGGAGGCTGTCCGAGGACCCCGACTTTGGGAGTGATCTGGAGTGGCGTTTGGAGGAAATAATGGAGCACAGAGAGCAAAGATTGAACGTCTCGGAAGTGCTCTGGGCACAGGAAGATTTGGAGTTCCTGGCCGCTCAGGAATGGGAGCTGGAGATTGCCTACATACAGCTGCTAGACACTGCTCAGCAGCAGGGTGGGGCTCCCTTTGCCTGGGACTATGAGGAAATACCAGCAGACAGCTCTGAAATCCTGGCTGAAGAGTCGGCAAAGTGGCATAGTAACAGAGTGCTTTGCCCACCTGCCCCCGCAGCTATGGACGCGGAGGTCTTATGGCGGATGCAGGAAGTGCTGACAACAGGGCAGAGCTCTGCTAACCTCTGCCCAGCACCGATGGCATCTTCTAGGTTCCACGGACAGGTGGTGAACCTCTATCCCCAGCCATCAGTTGTAGAGACTGGGGATTTAATAGACTTTTCTGCTGAGGAAAAACAACCTCATGAGCCTCCATCAGAAGAGCTGGTATTAGGGCCAAACTTCACTGAGCCCTGCCCAGCACCAACGGCAGTATCCGTGGAGTTACAAGGAACTTCTACAGCTGAAGCGCAGGTCACCGGACAGAGGGTCCAAGACCTCTGCCCCACACCGGTGGCAGTTATGGAGGCTCAGGGTGAGAAGGTGGCAATCACTTCCCAGCAGCAGATACAGGGGGAGAAGGGAGAGGAGGTGTTTGTCGTCCCTCCCCAACAGTTGGCCAGGGTGGAGAAAGCGATCTTTCCTCCCCAGCAAAGATTTGTGCACCTGGGAGACAGTACCAGAGACATGTTGTCCCAGCAGCCAGATGAGGGAATGGAAAAGGAAGCCAGCCTCCTGCCCCAATGGTTTGCCAGAGCGGAGGATGTGGAGTCCCCAGCAGAAGTGCTGGCAACAGGGCAGAGTGCTACCCACCTCTGTCCAGCACCAGCAACAACTGTGGAGTTCCAGGGAGCTGGGGCAGTCGGCCTCTCTCCCCAACAGTTAGCTGGAGGAGATGATGTAGGGAAGCTCCTACACCCACCTGAACTGCTGGCAACGGAACAAAGTGCTGCTGGCCTCTGCCCACAACTAACAGAGGGCAGATTTCCTGTAAAGGGGGATGGGACTGCAGTCCCCACCTGTATACCCCAGGGATGCTGGGCTGTCGGCCCAGATCCCCAACAGCATGATGGAGTGAGCCCAGTCACCCTGTCTTCTCTCCAGTGGCTGAAAAGACTCCAGGGAGAAGGGCCAGTCCAGGCCTCTCCCCAGCGGCGGATATGTTCTATGAGAGAGGCAGAAGTTGGCTGGGTGAGTCGTGCTCTGTTTGGAACAATTTGTTTGGGGTACTGTGTGGGTACAGGCATTAGAGGACTGGAACCCCTGACTAACTTCGGAGTCAACCCGTCTGGGGTCTCCTCCTGTGTTAGTCTCCTGCCGAAAGGGGAGAAATGTGACGGACCTAGCCGGGACACGGGCTGTTGGAGGGGACTGAGTGCGAGCCTGTTGCCTTGCGACTATGGGCCCTGGCATTTGGGGGAACAGTGCTCTTTGAGCTGCAAGCCTGGGACCCCTGAGCTGGTGATACTTGGATTCAGGTCCATGCTGGTGATAGGGAAATCCCAGAACTTGTGGGATTCCAATAACATGTTGACTGCTGAACCATATTTAAAGAGATGTATTTAATATTTCAAGCTTGTAGCTAGCCACAAGCAGGGAGAACAGACATTGTACAGTGCATGTCATACATTCATATATTGTTCTGCTGAGGCTTGGGACCTCAGTACATTTATACAGCTCAAAAGGGGGGGGGAGTACATTGGTTAGGAAATGGTCGTTTAGCACCTTCTTGTTACTTCCCACCTGGCTTGGGAACAGGTCGAAATGTAATTGTTCCCAGGCTGGAGGTGTGAATGGCATTTGGAGACATCCAACACAGCTGTCCAAGTACATCCTGTGATTTATAAACAAATCTCTGTCTTTTAAGAATACATTTGCTTGATAACCATAACTAAATGTTTAATAAAATAAATGCCTATTTCATTTACCCGATCAATCCCATCTTTTGGTCAAATTAAATATTGACCACATAACTAACATAACATAAATGGCATTCTAAAGAAAAGCAGATAAAATTACAATTCCTATCAATTGCTCCAAAATTACACCATCTACTTCCAACTGCCTAATCTTAGTTTGAATATCTATTCTTCTAGTTCATATTTCCTCCAATTTATGTACCCAATTTACTTCTGCAGAAAAACCTCATTTTGCTTTGTCAAGGCTAAACAAAAATATAAAAATACAAAAATTTCTAAAATTACACGTTGGTCTAACAATGTATGTATGAACGCCAAGTCTTTAGTTGATTCCTCCGCTGTAACTTTGACAGCTAGTCCATAAGACTCCACTGCAACACCTAAGAACGCATACAATGAATCTTTTTCTTCAGGACTCTCGCAGTCCACATGACAAAAGTTTTACTTCCAGTAGGTGTGCAGATCTTTTTGCAATTGTAGCAAACTGTTTTTAGACAGCTGATATTATAAGTATCAAAGTTCTTCAGACATCTAGAAAGCTTTTGTTGTGGCTGATGTCATAAAGCCAAGGAATGAGGGAGGATATTTTTGAAGATGGCGTCAATCAGATTGTTAGTCCAACATTTGATCACTACCAAAAATGCCCATAAAGCCGTTGAGTTTTTTTACTGCTGAAGTAAATTTATGTTTTTAGAAGCAATAAGATCTAGAAGAAAAATAAAAACATATTAATACAAGGAGAAACAATTCTCATTTAGTATAACATATTATTCAACTGTCATTTAAACTAAACTGTCTAGACTAGCCTGAATTCAATGAAACATTTTTCATGAACAATAGGCTTCTCAGAGGGGGGCCTATCACGTATGGCTTGGATCAGTGATCCTACAGGAACATAGACAAGAGAGCACAGAATACAGATTTTACAAGAATGACAGGAGTATAGTGCAGTATTGGGGTTCAGGGTTCACAGGAAGTCAGGTACACAAGATACAGTTGATGTTCAAGGATTTTAAGGCAGGAAGGATACCTAATGGTACTATCTGGGGAGAACGCAGCATGTCCGCACATGCATAAATGGTGAGGGCCCTTGAAAGGGCCGAGGCACAGAGTCTAAGGAACTGCCTTGTCTTCTCCAGAGCTCTTAAAGGTAGAGATGGGCTTTTTGCTGCAAACAGTTCCCCGGTTGCGGCCCTCTTGCTCACCCAAGCAGGCAGATACCTATAACTAAGGGCCAATGAACAAATGAGAATCCCTTGCAGCGCTGAGGTGCTGGGATCACTAAACAATAGGGAGTAAAAATCAAGCTAACAGGTGTGTGCCTGGACACACACAGACATTGGGGACAGTTACACAAAGACACATAATACAGCTAGAATTGAGTAGCCATGTAAACAGTCACACAGGAATCTATAATAGTAGTGAAGTTGCATGGTGTCACTGAAACAGGAAACTAGCTTAAAATAGACTTGGAGACACAAAGGCAGACTTGCTTGGGACATTATCATTCAAAGCCCAAAGCAATCTGCTTCAGCTTGAAAAGGCAGTACTGGCTGGACATGTAGCTAATTCAATTAACAGGAGGTCTAATCTAGTCTTAAAATAAGTTTTGTGGGACAAGATACAACCGCAGAACTTATAAGTGAAAGTATTGGAACTAAATGCCAACATCAATACAATAATCACACACATGGGTTGGAATTGATGGACTTGTGTCTCTTTTTCTCAACCTCACCTACTATGTAATACCAGCATACCTGCTGATCTTTGGGAATAGAGGAGACAGGTCTTTAGAAAAGCTGAAGATCTGTGACAGGTCTAATTTAAAATCTTAATAATAATACCCAAGTAATCTTAACACTTAATGTAGTAATACTGACATTCATGTAGTAATACATTCATTCCCCCCTTTTTTTTTTTTTTTTTTTCTTTTAACTAGAGCAACAATTGTTCAATTCAATTTTAATGAAACTTTTCATCATAAAATAATAGACAAAAACTATATAAGGCTCAGTTCCCACTATTGCGACTTAAAGTTGCAGCGACTTTGAAAAGGTTCTTTCACTACCTTAATACAACTTTTGATGCAACTCTGATCTAGAGACTGTGAAGATGAATCAAAGTCACACTCCAGAGTCTCTGAATCATGTAACTTTGGGGGTCGCTATAGTGGAAACGTAGTCTAAGACAGGAGACGCTTAATTATCTAGAGCAGGGGTGTCAAAACTCAATTTCATTGTGGGCCGCATCAGCATTATGATTGTCCTCAAAAGGGCCAGTTGTATCTGTAATATTACATGTCCAGCGCATCCCCTCCCCTTACATTAGATGTCAAGAGCCCCCCACCATCAGGAGTTGAGTCCCCCACTCTGCCTTACATCACAGTGCACCCCCTTTCCTTATGCTGCTGCTGGAAAGAATCTGGGTGCATTGCTTGAAAGCAGAAAGTAGGGGTCTGGAGGAGGACCAGAGGAGGGCTGGAGCTCTCCTGCAGCTGCAGGAGATGTGCGAGGGCCACATGAAAATGGCCTTGAGAGCCGGATTCGGCTTGTGGGCCTTGTGTTTGACACCTGTGATCTAGGGCATTGAAACTCAATAATTTTCAAAACTCATACATGTCAGATGATAACACAACACAAAATTTTGTACTTCATACTGTAAATAGGAACAAGAACCTGGGCAGTACAGACTAAAATGGCTGCACCAATATTTAGCTAGTGGGGGGAGTGAAACCCATAAATGTTTACATATGAAAATAGAAACACTTTAGAACAATACTTCCATTGGTGTATTGTCTTTGAAGGCTGTGATCTCCTTCTGTTCCGAAGACCTTAAATAAATCAACTCCGGGCATTAGAATTTATCTGAGGAGTAAGCATCAAAATTTTAGTAACACAACACATTATATTTTCCTTCATAAAATAAACAAACCACAGGTTAGAGATATTTAGCATACAGTAAGCATTTTTGAACATTTTCTTTCTTAGATGTTTTACCAGTGCACTTTTTCTAATACCAAAAATTGTTTGACGTCAAACTAAATGTTACCACGTGGATTTTATATATATATATATACATATATATATACACACATATATATATATACATATATACGTATATGGTATACCATTACTACATAAAAAAAAAAAAAACTATTATTCACCATGGTTAAAAATGAGCAGCTCAAAAAAAAAACAAAAACAACATTTTTTTTTATAAGTTTCCCTTTGTCTTGCAAGACAGTTTATACTTCACCATACTGAGCACATTGGAAAACTTCTTCAAAAACTGTTTCTTCTATGGAAACAAAGATTACCGTTAATATACACACACATGTAAATATACATTATTCGGAGGGATTAATGTGTGTGTATTATAATACACACACTAGTTGTGGTGATCACTTGGGCCTCTGACCATTGACAGTGTAGCGGTTTCCGCTCCACTGTTACCGTGTGGTGATTCCACATTACAGTTGCTTTTGGCAACTATTAAAGGCACGTATGTCTTACCCATATGTGGATCCTGGAGGTGCTGATATGAGGAAGAAGGAACCAACCTTGGATTATAAACTGGTTTAGTAGCGTATCTAATGAGTTTAATAATACATATTTTGAGACAATAATAATAGACATATATTGCCAGAAAGAAACCCATGACATAGAGGAGGACAGTTCCAATAGAATATAGAATATCAGAAAGCCATTTACCTAAATTACCAAAAAGATTGTTAAACCAGCCCTTGATATTATCAGAAATACCATCAAGCATGGATTTAGGCCTTCTCCTTAAGGCTGCCACAGCTTCTTTTACCTTGTTGATATGATCAGTTATATTAATACTATGATCAGGTATATACGTACAGCATGCGTCCTTAATTAATGCACATACTCCTCCTTGTTCAGCTAACAAGTAATCGAGGGCCATTCTATTTTGTAGGGCCACTATCCGAAGCTGTTTTTGTTCTTCATTCAGGAGGATAATAGTTTTGGTAGTTTCGTTTTTTTTCATTATTCGTGCCAGTCTCCTTATCATTAGTACAGCTCTGGCTGGGCCATACATGGGAAGTATTATAGCCACTAACCTATCAACCTCACTAACATCAAAATGGTCTGGTACATATCCGTCTTCCCAGACTACATCAGTCCCTTTAAGGAGATGATTGCTGACAGGTACTTCTCTATGTTTTCTAGGGTATCTTTGGGAGATTCCTGTTGGGAGGTGCTTAAAATAGCTTACTTGTGGAAGTACATAGCCCAAATAACAAAGTATTTTAGGGATAAATCGGTAAACACTATTTCCACATATAAAGAACACGTCTAAGGGGAGTATGGGGCACTCATAATATTTTAGCTTTAAATGGGCCTGGAATACAACTTTGACCATTTTCCATCCATGCATCCGTGGGCTCATTCATACAAGTCCAATTAAATGTGTAATTTATTTCTTCTTGATTGATTTTCACACACTGACAGTTAGATGGTGTGTTAGTAAAATTCTTCAATTCATATTGACATTTGCTATGCCCTAGTTGATACACAGTAGTAATTTATCAGAAATTATAAATGTTTTGTGTTTACCTCTAATTGTGATGGTAATATTACTCCCCGGTACAAATGTACTCTCGTCTATTCTCCTATAGCAGTATTTCCCTTTACCTGGATATTGGAGTGTTAATCTAAATAGAAAATTTTGCTTTACATACATCTATAATACTCACTAGTCTAATTTTCCCAGTAAAATTGTATTTTCTTCTCTCTCTCTCTCTTATTATTTTTTTATTTATTTTTTTTTTTTTTTACAGTTCACTCAGCTCACTCAATTTGCATGACAATACAGCTGTTCACACACACACACAAGCCATGCAATTTAACCTGTGTCAAAGAAAGGGAGGGGGGTCATTGCTCCTTCAGAACTATAAAACACCATTCCTTATTTTTAAACTTTAATCAAAGTCTTAAAGGCTTTTTTTTTTTTTTTTTTATGTCCCTAATCTTTTAACATTTCACTTTAATTATTTTTATCAATTTTATTAAGTGTATTGGGTGTGGATCCAATGACCACATGATTAGCCACCCCAGCAAGTATTTAACTTAACGATTTTCAGCTCACAGTTTTTAGATTAACTTTTCTTTTCTAATAAGCAAATATAATATTTTTTTACATTTTCTTTTTTATATTAAATTGACCATAGTGCAAAAATGACTACACATTGCACAAAATTTTACAATTTTAAGTAAATTGTTATTATTATTTTATTTATTTATTTTTTTATACCAAAATTCTATAGATCAAATTGTTCACGATTTTAAGTCAGAAATTACATTTTTAGTCTTATTTAAGGTCATACTTTACAGACAAAAAAAATATATATATATATATATATATATATTTTTGTTTTCTTTTGCTTCTAAAAATTGCAATGACCAACATGCCACTGACTTGTTACCTGAAAATGTAAAGTCCCATCACTTTAAAACATATATATCATTCCACCCATATTCATACTGTGTTACTATTATTTCACATTCATCAGTTCCTACCCTCAAGGAGCTTACAATTCTAAGGTCCCTAACTCGCATTCATACATACACTAGGGACAATTTAGACAGGATCCAATTAACCTAAATGTGTAGGAGTAACTGGAGGAGAACACATGCAGGCATAGGGAGAGCGCGCAAACTCCATGTAGTCGTGGTTTGGATCAACTGTTTTGCTGATACAGCACTTTGGGCATGTTAATACAACTAACATGACATAACAATCTATGGATCTCACACACACATATGTACAACAAACATAACTCTCACACTTAGCCAACTACACCCTGTAGATAAAAAAAAAAAAAAAAAAATGTATACAGGACAATTAGTTCATTTCCCCTTTTTTTTTTTTTTTTTTTTTTTTTTTTTAGCATTAAAGCGGTAGAAAACCCCTGTGTGCATTTGTTCCATTCCTTGAGGGACTCTGCCACTCCTGTTTCCAAGGTGAATCTTTGGCAATCCAGGAGGAGCTCCCAGTAAGATCACACAGACCCCAATCTGGGGTGTACTCGGTGGTACCCCCATTTTCATACGGTGATGAAACTTCCTCAAGAATTAATCTATTACTAGGTCCCCATGTCACACAGACACAGTGAACCCAGGCAATAGCAGGAACTGTATATCTGGCCCCCAATCCTGGCCAAGGATCTGTACCAGACTATACAATGCAAATCAGCCACACAGACTGGCAGGCACACATTTGAAAGGGGGGTTAGTCACAGAAACTGCTAAAACTCTGGTAAAAACACACTCCTTTCTGAATAGAAACAGTCCACTTATATGCAAGATACATGGCAGCACATATGACAGGCACACAACTTAAGCAGTTCAAGAATGTCAAAAGCACGCAATTTAGACAAGCCACTCATGCAGGATACACACATAGCATCACATTATCAAACACATGGTGCAGTACAGTAACAAAAAAAAAATCAATAGGAGAAAGTTCTAGAGTATAGAATCTGACAGTTCTGTTTCCCTAAAGTCTGTATAGAATAAGAGAGATAGTACGTCTATTTATGGCGCAGTTTTATGGAGAACTACATAGACGAGAATTTTGAAATACAGATTTTCAGTCAAAACGGGTACTAATAGCTTCAAGCAGCGCTGTTTTTTTAAACAGGCCTCACCCTTAGGCTATAAACCAGGGCCTCACCACACATAGTACCTTATCAGCCACAGCCTATGATCCCTTGAGTCCGAAGACCCGATTCTTGACCTGGCTGATCGCTCAGACGCAGGAAATGCAAAAATCCTAGCTAAACAAACATTGCGCCTGATATAGGGCAATTCATTCACGCAGAATAACACACTTGCAAGGACAGTAATAAGTTCAGATAGTATTGAAAGTAAAGGAAACATAAAAATAACAACATTTCAGCAGTCAAGGTTCTTGGAAAGAGTACTTCTACATGACATGACTTACAGAAATAGGCACAGCACAAGGGGAAGTCACAGTAAGCAAAACAGTTGGCTTACCTTCACCAGCAAGAGTGAATTCCCAGCTTGTGTTGTTCCACTTCTTTGCGATGTCTGTAGAAGTATCTTATCCGCGCTCGAAGGACCAATTGATAGGGAAATCCCAGAACTTGTGGGATTCCAATAACATGTTGACTGCTGAACCATATTTAAAGAGATGTATTTAATATTTCAAGCTTGTAGCTAGCCACAAGCAGGGAGAACAGACATTGTACAGTGCATGTCATACATTCATATATTGTTCTGCTGAGGCTTGGGACCTCAGTACATTTATACAGCTCAAAAGGGGGGGGGGAGTACATTGGTTAGGAAATGGTCGTTTAGCACCTTCTTGTTACTTCCCACCTGGCTTGGGAACAAGTCGAAATGTAATTGTTCCCAGGCTGGAGGTGTGAATGGCATTTGGAGACATCCAACACAGCTGTCCAAGTACATCCTGTGATTTATAAACAAATCTCTGTCTTTTAAGAATACATTTGCTTGATAACCATAACTAAATGTTTAATAAAATAAATGCCTATTTCATTTACCCGATCACTGGCCCCCCAATACACATAGAATCTGTATGTGTATTTGGCATATTAGCAAGAGACGCTAATGTCATGACTCATGAACTCCAGCCACCTGTCTGTTGTGTTAATGAGTATAGTCTGGCTTGTAGAAGCTTTTCACCTATTGTTGTGTGTGCTATTAACCCTGCAATTGAATGAAGGAGTCCAGTGTTGATTAAGATAATTAGCTCATGCTAATTAGGTTAGGTGTGAGTCATCTAGCTGTATATAAGTGTGACATGTCAATAAATATCCCAAGCTCTGAACATATCACGGAGCACTGTTCAATCCATCATCTGAAATTTGAAAGAGTATGGCACAACTGCAACCCTACCAAGACATGGCCGTCTATCTAATATGACAGGCCGGGCAAGGAGAGCATTATTCGGAAAAGCAGCCAAGAGGCCCATGGTAACTCTGGAGGCGCTGCAGAGATCAAAATCTCAGGTGGGAGAATCTGTCCACAGGACAACTATTAGTCATGCACTCCACAAATCTGGCCTTAATGGAAGAGTGGCAAGAAGAAAGCCATTAGAAGTCCTGTTTGCAGTTTCCGAGAAGCCATGTGGGGGACATAGCAAACTTGTAAGAAGGTGCTCTGGTCAGATGAGACCAAAATTTAACTTTTTGGCCTAAAAGCAAAATGCTATGTGTGGTGGAAAACTAACACTGCACATCGCCCTGAACACACCATACCCACCGTGATACATGGTGGTGGAAGCATCATGTTATGGGGATGCTTTTCTTCAGCAAAGACAGGGAAGCTGGTCAGAGTTGATGGGAAGATGGATGGAGCAAAATACATGGCAATCTTAAAAGAAAACCTGTTAGAGTCTGCAAAAGACTTGAGAAAGGGGCAGAAGTTCACCTTCCAGCAGAATAATGACCCAAAACATACAGCCAGAACTACAATGGAATGGTTTAGATCAAAGCACATTCATGTGTTAGAATGACTAAGTCAAAATTCAGACCTAAATACAATTGAGAATCTGTGGCAACACTTGAAAATTGCTGTTCACGGACACTCTCCATCCAATCTGACAGAGCTTGAGCTTTTCTGCAAAGAAGAATGGGCAAACATTTCACTATCTAGATGTGCAAAGCTGGTAGAGACATACCCAAAAAGACTTGCAGCTGTAATTGCAGTGAAAGGTGGTTCTACAAAGTATTGACTCAGGGGGGCTGAATACAAATGCACACCATACTTTCCAGATATTTATTTGTAAAAAAAATTGAAAGCCATTTATCATTTTCCTTCCACATACAATTATGTGCCACTTTGTGTTGGTCTATCACATAAAATCACAATAAAATACATTTATTTTTTTGGTTGTAACAATGACAAAATGTGGAAAATTTCAAGGGGTATGAATATTTTTTCAAGGCACTATAGTCTACAAAGGTGAACTGAGCAGGGCTGATAACAATCTGCAGCAGAAGCACTGTGTTCTCAGCTCCTTACAGGAAGGTACAAACTCACAACAAAATACTTTTAACGATATATTTGACAGACCAAAAGAGAGCAAATAAGAGAAGTTACTTATTTATTTACACATTAATAACTGTTGAGAAAAGCTCAGTTAAGACAAGGGTCAAACTCATTGTCTGCATCCAGGGCCTATCTTTGACATGTGATCGCTGCATAAGCAATTACATAAGTGGCCACGATCAGCTGCAGGAGATGGCAGACTCTCATTTTTTTGAACGGAGATGACTCTTGCAGCTAATCGCGGGAACCCCTGCTGAGGGCATATAAACATCCCCATCCGCTGCCTATTGAAGCTTAAAGGGGAGCAGTTGGTGGAAGTCAAATACAAGGCTCAATTTTTGAGCCCCCCAAACCACAATTCTAAACAATCCTGTAATCATAGCTCAGTCTAGGCCAATAGGACAAGGAGGGTAACCCACAGGAGCTGGTTGAAATTTACGTAATAGAATGCCCCAGGTTTGGGGGCTCATGGGGTTCATGGGGTACTCCATGGAGTTTATGATCATTATTTTGGCTACCTTTGAGTGCTGCTCTAAGCCCATGGTTAAATGTTAAATGTATAAACCAGTTAGCTTTACTAACAGCCAAGAGTTTTACAAGGTCTGAACCAGAACCAATAAAGGAATTGTCATACCATTTTCTGACATAAATATATTCACTAAACCTCCCTTTTACCAAAAAGAGGGGACAAAATGCAAAAGGCATTGACTGCAACATAAAAAAATGATATCTTATATGAATGGCAATAGTTCAACATTTTGTAGGATTTAATTTTTACATTTGGTGGTGTTGTCCAATCTCTGTACTGGTTTGGTTGAGATGATGAAAAATGTCTCCAGAGTTTTAGATCTTTCAAGTGCCTCCACCAGCTGTCAGCAATCACATATTGTACTGGTTAGATGAAAGGACCTCACCTTACTCTATTTACTTAGCTTTGCTGCTTTTACTTTAGTTCTTCCAACATGACAAACTCATAAAACACAACAGAGTAAAGAGACAAGTGGATTATTATAAAAGGCAGAAATGAACACAGAATGTGCAGTAACCCATAGCAAAAAATGCTAATTAATTCTGGTCTGATGAGTTCCCATTTACAATGACCATTCTTAACGCCAACCCTTCCCATAAGCAGAAATCACATGACTAAATGACCACTTAAAGTTGTTGCAAACTCTGTTACACTACTTGTACCTACATGTAAGCCTATAATAAGGCTTACCTCTAGGTACTGTAAATATCTCCTAAACTTGCACAGTTTAGGAGATATTCCCTATATACGCTTTTGCCGATGTCATTGGCACATGCACACTGAAGAAACTGCCCACTGGTGACTCTTCTTTAGGTCCTGTGTCGTGACTGGTGGCTCCCATGCACATGCGCGGGAGTGACGTCATTGCAGCTCCAATAAATCACAGCGCCGGAGCCCGCAAATCCCGAATTAACTACAGTGAAAGATTTCGGCCATGTGATCTGTGCGCCCGCGCCCTTTTATTGATTTGTGTCTCCTTGGGCAGATGCAGTGCTACAGAGCACCAGAGAGAGGAGCATATTTGATTGGGATGGCTTTGCCAATGGTCTAATAGCAATTCTGAAATTTCTGGAGGTAATAGTGAGGTGGACACTATTGCTGCTGTGCCAGAAGGGTCTGCTGAACAGCTTGTAGACCAAGGTGCGTTGGCTGCTGCAGAAGTTAATCCTCTCATGACAGAAGGACCGAGTGAGCACAAACTCACGGCAAGAGTTTTTCCCACAACGCATAAAGAAAGGAATGGTGTAGTGTGTGTTGTGATGACAAACATGCTGAAAGAAATGCTACAAGTAAGGAGTGTACAGCCAGTGTATATCTTGCCGTCCTCTCCTGGGTCAGGAGCTTGTACCATGGGTAACTCCAAAATTGAATTGGATATTACAGGTGTACTAGGCAGAGATAGCCAATATTGGAATTATATGATGCAATGTTTGGTGTCAATGTTGAAAGTTGTCTCACAGTGTGCTGGATTGCTTCATACTGATGTTGTGTATGAGAACCACTCTAGAGCCCTGTTGGACAGGTCAGAGGTACTGAAAGTACCAGCGGACACAGAAACAGTTAAAGGGATTTGTCGGAAACAATGTGGTAAAAACGTTTGTTGGTAGGACAGTCGCTATTGGAGTGTTAATCAACAGGTTGTAATGTGAAACTTTGGGAATGTCCCATAGGGAGTAACTGCTTGCCTGTACGTGGTCCCTCCTCAGACACTGTCCTAGCAAACAATAGGACAAGAGTTCCTGATGAGATCAACAATGATGTGTGTAATTCATGGTGGAATGTGGTGTTAATCTCAGATGGTTGCCAAGGGTATTCACACAGGTGTTAGCAACCCTGAAAGACAGACAGTGAGTGCTGAGGTTGAATCAGGTAGCAAGAGAGGTGGTAGAGAGACCAGTGAGACCCCATGGTTCTGGATGCAGTGCATGTGGAAATATACACAGAAAAAGAGTTGGGCCTACACAGCTAACGGCTGGTGCAGAGGGGTCTCAACCACAGTGACAGGTTTATGTGTTCCTCCCTCCAGTTTGAAACGAGGGGGGGGGGATATGTAGCAAGGTGACCCCGTACCACTATGTAAAGTGGTTGTTTACGCCAGGTTTTCTGGGTAGTAAGCGCACTAATGGCTCAAGTGTCTTCTGCATTCATTTTAGAGCCAGGGTTAGAGCTCAGGACCCCACCCACCTGAGGAAGTCAGTATGTGAAGGGAGTTGTGAGAGGTGCTAGCTTGCACTATACTGTCCAGGTCAGGACAGACCAAGGCCCAAGCCTGAGAGAGAGTCCAGGAGGGATAGAGCAGCTAGGGAGCTCCAGAAGAAAGAAGCAGAGCTGAGGTACAGCATCTGTGCATGAACACTGGGAGGTGCTTGATGGTCAGGAGGACCAAAGCGGTACTACTCGGAGCAATAATGCCGCCACTAGAGAGTCAGGAGGCTGAATGTCATGTTTAGTGCATGTTGAGAACCCCCTGTGTGGGAAGACATACCTGTGTGAATTTCAACTTACCTTTAAATAAAAGTGGGCAGGAAAGCCCTGAAATTATATCTGGTGTTGTGTAAACTCACTGTTTTGGCACTACCACTGAGCTATGAAACCCTAACGTGTCACAATATACTGTGTGTGTATGTGTGTGTATATATATATATATATATTGTGGTAGTGTGGTACCCCAATAGTGTATGGACGCAGGATTCTCAACCAGGCAGGTTGAGGGGCTCCAGTTTATTTGCTTATTTGGGAGGAAACTGGCTTTTCAGTTACCTCATTATTTACTAAAGTCCACTTTGGGACCTGGAGCCCAGGGATTTTTTAGTGATCCGGGGTGAGATAAAATCCCTAGTCCTGGGTCTGGGTTTTGAGATCCACCAGCATACTGACTGGTCAGGTGTGTGCTGGGTTATTTGTAGACACCTGACCAGGGTTCTGGGCTCCACCCTCCCGAGGAGTCCAGGCTTGCAAGGGAGAGGCCAGAGAGTGCAGGAGCGCACTGGGTGAAGCCAGAGAGTGCAGGTGTGCACTGGGCGAAGCCAGAGACCCAAGCCTGAGGGTCAGAGCAGCAAGTGCCTGTTACCTATATGGACTGACAAGGGAACAGTCTGTGGGAAACAGACAAAGGCCTGAAGTGGAAGGCCTGATCCACATAACTGTATGTACAGTAGGCTCTGTATTTTCCGTTTGTGATTATTATTGTGAAGTTGAAACCCCTGCGTGGGAATTCTGGATGGACTGTTCATTTCTTTTGTTTTTTTACAAGCATTTTATTTCACACTGGGGATTCCTGGGCTCCCTGGTAAGCACTACACTTGAGCTAAACAACCCCCAACTTTACAATATGCAGTATACATGTATAGACACACTACTGTATGCGGAAAACAAAAAATGTGCAAACATGGATGAAGAGGGGAAACTATCACTGGAAGACAAACCAGGCTAAACTTTTTGGTTGGATTTAGGCTCCAAAATTACTTCTGATATATACTAATTCCTGCAAAAGAGGAATATCTTCATCCCTTGTTCCAAAAAAAAAAAAAAACAGTTAAACCTAATAAAGGGCAGTGATGTACTCTACAGTCATACCAATTTGTATTGAACTAAATAAAGCTTAGATAGCTTAGTCTATTTAAACATTTCCAGTCCACACCAAATTATATAACTGGGCTGAGCTGTTCATCAGCTACATGAAGCAGAAGAGGATTACACTACAATAGCTGTAGCTGAGTTGTATGACCTTTCTGGAAATTGTGCTAAAGGTTTTCCATGTAATCTTCATGTTTCATCCAAGATTTCACTGCAGCTGGCAGCCATCATGATATATAGATCAAAACTTTTATCTCTGGATATTAATCAACCTCTGTTGATTTTATCTCTGGATATTAATCAAACTCTGTAAGTTAACTATTTTTCATAGGATGCGGGTGATAGGGTAAATGCTTCATGCTGTCAAGATAAGCTTGTTGGGAAGAAACCAGTCCGACCCCTCTCTCTGCCACCCAGCTTCCCTGCTGAATTGGCATGGCTGGGCAGAACGATGCGTATGGGGTGATTAGGGTGTGCCCAGGTCACTTTGTGCGCACGCCTATGCTACCCATACATGAGTGGCCCATGCCTTGAAAGGCCATCACTTCACTGCTACAGATATTCAACCCTTCTGACAGGGTCAAATACCTGCTCCCCTCATCAAATGCAGTGGCTCCCCCCACTCGTCCGTGCATGCTGTAGGGATTGTGGTTGCTGGTACACTCTTAAATTTTACCTTGTTTTTGATGCTGAAATTCTAGTTAAAAACTAACAGCCCAATGCTGTCATCACTTAAATGCAACCTCCAGTATGAATCTATTAAAGTTTTGCTTTTATTAGCCTGTGGGTGGAGCACGCAGAGGTAACTTGTGCAACCAACATCCAGACTCCATGCAGACTCTGCCCTAGCTACAAGGCTCTGAAGCCCCATGGTTAAATGTTAAATGTATAAACCAGTTAGCTTTACTAACAGCCAAGAGTTTTACAAGGTCTGAACCAGAACCAATAAAGGAATTGTCATACCATTTTCTGACATAAATATATTCACTAAACCTCCCTTTTACCAAAAAGAGGGGACAAAATGCAAAAGGCATTGACTGCAACATAAAAAAATGATATCTTATATGAATGGCAATAGTTCAACATTTTGTAGGATTTAATTTTTACATTTGGTGGTGTTGTCCAATCTCTGTACTGGTTTAGTTGAGATGATGAAAAATGTCTCCAGAGTTTTAGATCTTTCAAGTGCCTCCACCAGCTGTCAGCAATCACATATTGTACTGGTTAGATGAAAGGACCTCACCTTACTCTATTTACTTAGCTTTGCTGCTTTTACTTTAGTTCTTCCAACATGACAAACTCATAAAACACAACAGAGTAAAGAGACAAGTGGATTATTATAAAAGGCAGAAATGAACACAGAATGTGCAGTAACCCATAGCAAAAAATGCTAATTAATTCTGGTCTGATGAGTTCCCATTTACAATGACCATTCTTAACGCCAACCCTTCCCATAAGCAGAAATCACATGACTAAATGACCACTTAAAGTTGTTGCAAACTCTGTTACACTACTTGTACCTACATGTAAGCCTATAATAAGGCTTACCTCTAGGTACTGTAAATATCTCCTAAACTTGCACAGTTTAGGAGATATTCCCTATATACGCTTTTGCCGATGTCATTGGCACATGCACACTGAAGAAACTGCCCACTGGTGACTCTTCTTCAGGTCCCGTGTCGTGACTGGTGGCTCCCATGCACATGCGCGGGAGTGACGTCATTGCAGCTCCAATAAATCACAGCGCCGGAGCCCGCAAATCCCGAATTAACTACAGTGAAAGATTTCGGCCATGTGATCTGTGCGCCCGCGCCCTTTTATTGATTTGTGTCTCCTTGGGCAGATGCAGTGCTACAGAGCACCAGAGAGAGGAGCATATTTGATTGGGATGGCTTTGCCAATGGTCTAATAGCAATTCTGAATTTCTGGAGGTAATAGTGAGGTGGACACTATTGCTGCTGTGCCAGAAGGGTCTGCTGAACAGCTTGTAGACCAAGGTGCGTTGGCTGCTGCAGAAGTTAATCCTCTCATGACAGAAGGACCGAGTGAGCACAAACTCACGACAAGAGTTTTTCCCACAACGCATAAAGAAAGGAATGGTGTAGTGTGTGTTGTGATGACAAACATGCTGAAAGAAATGCTACAAGTAAGGAGTGTACAGCCAGTGTATATCTTGCCGTCCTCTCCTGGGTCAGGAGCTTGTACCATGGGTAACTCCAAAATTGAATTGGATATTACAGGTGTACTAGGCAGAGATAGCCAATATTGGAATTATATGATGCAATGTTTGGTGTCAATGTTGAAAGTTGTCTCACAGTGTGCTGGATTGCTTCATACTGATGTTGTGTATGAGAACCACTCTAGAGCCCTGTTGGACAGGTCAGAGGTACTGAAAGTACCAGCGGACACAGAAACAGTTAAAGGGATTTGTCGGAAACAATGTGGTAAAAACGTTTGTTGGTAGGACAGTCGCTATTGGAGTGTTAATCAACAGGTTGTAATGTGAAACTTTGGGAATGTCCCATAGGGAGTAACTGCTTGCCTGTACGTGGTCCCTCCTCAGACACTGTCCTAGCAAACAATAGGACAAGAGTTCCTGATGAGATCAACAATGATGTGTGTAATTCATGGTGGAATGTGGTGTTAATCTCAGATGGTTGCCAAGGGTATTCACACAGGTGTTAGCAACCCTGAAAGACAGACAGTGAGTGCTGAGGTTGAATCAGGTAGCAAGAGAGGTGGTAGAGAGACCAGTGAGACCCCATGGTTCTGGATGCAGTGCATGTGGAAATATACACAGAAAAAGAGTTGGGCCTACACAGCTAACGGCTGGTGCAGAGGGGTCTCAACCACAGTGACAGGTTTATGTGTTCCTCCCTCCAGTTTGAAACGAGGGGGGGGGATATGTAGCAAGGTGACCCCGTACCACTATGTAAAGTGGTTGTTTACGCCAGGTTTTATGGGTAGTAAGCGCACTAATGGCTCAAGTGTCTTCTGCATTCATTTTAGAGCCAGGGTTAGAGCTCAGGACCCCACCCACCTGAGGAAGTCAGTATGTGAAGGGAGTTGTGAGAGGTGCTAGCTTGCACTATACTGTCCAGGTCAGGACAGACCAAGGCCCAAGCCTGAGAGAGAGTCCAGGAGGGATAGAGCAGCTAGGGAGCTCCAGAAGAAAGAAGCAGAGCTGAGGTACAGCATCTGTGCATGAACACTGGGAGGTGCTTGATGGTCAGGAGGACCAAAGCGGTACTACTCGGAGCAATAATGCCGCCACTAGAGAGTCAGGAGGCTGAATGTCATGTTTAGTGCATGTTGAGAACCCCCTGTGTGGGAAGACATACCTGTGTGAATTTCAACTTACCTTTAAATAAAAGTGGGCAGGAAAGCCCTGAAATTATATCTGGTGTTGTGTAAACTCACTATTTTGGCACTACCACTGAGCTAAGAAACCCTAACGTGTCACAATATACTGTGTGTGTATGTGTGTGTATATATATATATATATATATATATATATATATATATATATTGTGGTAGTGTGGTACCCCAATAGTGTATGGACGCAGGATTCTCAACCAGGCAGGTTGAGGGGCTCCAGTTTATTTGCTTATTTGGGAGGAAACTGGCTTTTCAGTTACCTCATTATTTACTAAAGTCCACTTTGGGACCTGGAGCCCAGGGATTTTTTAGTGATCCGGGGTGAGATGAAATCCCTAGTCCTGGGTCTGGGTTTTGAGATCCACCAGCATACTGACTGGTCAGGTGTGTGCTGGGTTATTTGTAGACACCTGACCAGGGTTCTGGGCTCCACCCTCCCGAGGAGTCCAGGCTTGCAAGGGAGAGGCCAGAGAGTGCAGGAGCGCACTGGGTGAAGCCAGAGAGTGCAGGTGTGCACTGGGCGAAGCCAGAGACCCAAGCCTGAGGGTCAGAGCAGCAAGTGCCTGTTACCTATATGGACTGACAAGGGAACGGTCTGTGGGAAACAGACAAAGGCCTGAAGTGGAAGGCCTGATCCACATAACTGTATGTACAGTATAAGCCAGGAGGCTCTGTATTTTCCGTTTGTGATTATTATTGTGAAGTTGAAACCCCTGCGTGGGAATTCTGGATGGACTGTTCATTTCTTTTGTTTTTTTACAAGCATTTTATTTCACACTGGGGATTCCTGGGCTCCCTGGTAAGCACTACACTTGAGCTAAACAACCCCCAACTTTACAATATGCAGTATACATGTGTAGCGGGGTCGTACCCCTTTTAGGGGAAGAGACTACATCCCCCATGATTCCCCAGGCTCCCGGGCTGCTTGTTTCCGCCCGAGAGGCTGCTGAGGGAGGGTATAAAAAGGAAGAGGAGAGACCGCCTCTCTCTCTTCTGACACTTCCTCTTCTGAGGCCTCACCTGACTGGTCTCCCTCTCCTGACGGAGCGTGTGACGCGGAGACTTGTTCCTGAGGGGACACCCGTGCGGACCGGGACTGCTGAAGGCCTGAAGCCTGGGCCTTGCAGCAGATGGAGTGAGACTCTCATCCCCAAGAGTCAGCAGCAGCGGAGCGGAGACTTCCCCCTTCAGTCGGTCGGTCGGAGCTGAGGGCCGGAGCGCAGGGGCTGTGACTGAGGAGACCGGAGCCGCCATTGGAGGGACCGGAGCTGAGGACGGTACCCAAGGATTGGTGAGAGAGCTGAGAGGCTCATCCTGCATTGATTCACACGTTTTATGCCTATTGAACTGCCTAGGCGCAATTTACCTCAGAGCAGCAAATGTTACTTTCTGTGGATTACAAAGATACCATTTAAAGCTACATGTGCACCACCTCTACAGATTTATTGCCGGTGAAGAACACTGTACTAGTACAAGGACTGAGCTCTATTGCTAGGGATCAGGCCTGGTCCGTTAGGTAGGCGCAGATAGATTTATTGCACCTCAGGGGTGCATAGCAGACGGTCGCCACGCTTGGCGCTCCGTTTCCCCATTGCTAGTTGGATACATATGTGTGTGTACATATTAAAGTGCATATTGCAGGGACCTGCTAAAGTATTGTAAGTCATATGTTCAAATGCATGTTGCTATTTCTTTTCCTTACTGACAAAGTAAAGCCAGTTATTCTTATTTCAGCAGTCTGCTTGTGAGTTCATACCCATTACACTTAGAGTATAAGTGATGTTTATATGTGCATAGATACATATCCCTTGACTAACTGTGCCAGAGCGGGTAGAGCCAAATTGCCGGGGGTTGGTGGAGCTGTACTCAGGGACCCAAAACAAACCAGCGGCTCTCTTAACTGGGGGTAGCGCTACACGTGGGGGCTCGTAATCCGGGATCCTGAGTCAGCGGGAAAAGCCGCCAGAAGGTGCTGGCATGGACCCAATAGAAGTGGGACGGTGGTCCGCAACATGGGCCACTGATCCAGCCGCAGCAGCAGTCATTGAACTGCCGGGGATATGGCAGAGAGAGGCAGTCAAGCAGCTCATAATGTCCCTATCCCCGTGCCACAAGTCATGGATAATGGACATGAGGAATGATGCTGGGTACACATACGCCTTAATAGAATGGAAGGAAGAGACTCCAGAGCAGTTCAGGAGCCAAAGCATACAGGCACCGAATGGCCAGGCCTATCAAGTGCTGCATGCGCTGCCGCGGAAGGGAGACTACTCTCCTATGAAAGCCATGCTATCCCCCAAGCAGGAAGAGCAGAAGGGCGCGGAAAGTCCCGCACCCGCACAGACTACTCTTAGTGCAGAACTGTGTGCTGTCCTAGGGGAGATTGTGACTCAGTGCAGAAGAGACCCCGGGGATTACCCGATGTCAGGATACAGGAAACTCCGGATGTTTTCAGGGAGGACACCTGTACCCTCAGGAGAAGAGGGATTTGAAGAGTGGTTAGATGGCGCCACGCAGGCCCTAGAAGAATGGGAGGTCTCAGAAGGCAGAAAGAAGCAAAGGATTGTGGAGAGCCTAAAGGGGCCTGCCTTAGAGGCCATACGCAATCTGAAGACAAGCAAAAAGGATTGCACTGCCCAGGACTACATAGACATCCTGGAAAGTGTGTTTGGTGGGACAGAAAAAGTCACAGAACTTACCTATCAACTGGAACACTGTTACCAGAAGACAGGGGAGAAGCTGTCAGAGTATATGGGACGCATAGACAAGATCCTGCATAGGATTATCCTGAAGAAGGGGATAGATCCAGGGAAGGTAGATGAAGCCCGTGCCCAGCAGGTGATGAGGGGAGCCCAACCCCTGGACCCTGTCGCACTAATACTACGCACCCGGCAGGATGGGAAGAGCCTGGACTACCCTGATCTCATTCGAATGGTCAGAGAAGAAGAGGCCATGTTGGAGGAGAAAAGGGAAAAGCAGGTGATGGGGTCTACAAAACTTCCAGTGGCCACGGTCAGGTCGGCCTTAACCCCTGAAAGAGAGACAGAGGTAGATGCCCTGAAGTTGCAGATGTCCCAGATGATGGAGATACTGACATCCCTAGTGGCGAAAGAGACGCCCAGTCCCAAGAAAGAAACAAGCAGGAGGGAATTGTTTCCAGCTGTTTCAGCACCAGCATCCCCACCTGACTACGGTGAGATGATTTGCTTTAATTGTGGAGGAATTGGTCATATTGCAGCTGTATGTGCCAGTCCCAGGAAGAAGAAAACAGAAAGCCGCCAGCCGGCGGGAAACGCCAAAGGGCCCCGGTGAAGTAGTCAACCGGGTGCCCATCACCTTCAGTGAGCTCCAAGAAGCATAACAGGAAGAGAAAGCGAGGAGACCAAACCCCTCAAAAGGGGCCCAGGGATCCTCAACCAAGGTGCACTCCAGAGAAAGGGGGCAAGACCCCTCCGAAGAGACACAGCACTCCCAAGCGAGAGCCCTTACAAGTAAGAGATAACAATGTCCCTCAACGGGTTCACACTCCCACTAAGAGGGAGAAAATTAATGCATACCAGGCTCAAGAAAGGAGCAAGTGCAAATCAAGTGGGAAAGAAAAGAGTCCAAAGAAGAGGACAGCATCAACTCGGCCCTACCCAGAAGAGCTGGTTGGCCCATCTCCTACTGTACCCATCCAAGTGGAAGGAGTGTACACGAAGGCCCTCCTAGACACTGGAGCCCAAGTGACCCTATTGTACAGGGACTTCTACGACAGATACCTGAGTCATCTGCCAATACAGAAGATAGAAGAGTTGGAGATAAAGGGACTGGGAACTCAGAGTTTCCCCTACGATGGATACCTACCCATACGGTTGACCTTTGACCCATCCGTAGCTGGGAAGACTGAAGTGTTTGACACCTTAGCAGTGGTGTGCCCTCGCCCGCCTGGAACCAGCAAGACCTCCCTGATCATAGGGACAAACACAGATCTAGTCAGAAGGCTTCTGACCCCCCTGACGAAGAAAGAGAATCTTTCAGCTCCCAAGATCCATCCCATGCTGAAGGCAGCCTACCAGCGGTTGGTCCTAGAGCAGAAGACCCCGAGTGAGGGGATAGGAAGGGTATGGAGGCTTGGAAAAGAAGGAGCAGTGTTACAGCCTGGAGAGGTGACCTGCATGAGAGCCACGGTGAAACTTACTTGGGAGCAGCCTGGCCCCTTTGTAATGTTGGAACCTGACCCAATGGAGGGCCACTCAGGTCTGGAAGTGATACCAGAAGTAATTTCATTAAAGGACCTGAAGAAGGCAAGAGGAAGAGTCCCTGTCAGTGTGAGGAACCCCACGGAGAGGCCCGTGGAGATCCCTGCCAGGATGCTGCTGGGACAGGTGAGCCCAGCTGTCCCAGTTGGCTGGTCAGAAGTGAAGGGGACGGGTGAAGGAGAAGATGTTTGGAAGAAACTCTCCATGGAAAACCCTAACCTACCTGGAGCTTGGAAGGAGAGAGCCAAGGCCCAGCTGACCAGATGGGAGAAGATTTTCTCTAAAGATGAGTTTGATGTGGGGTGTGCGAGGAGTGCCACCCATCGAATCCGCATGCAAGAGGACAAGCCATTCAGAGAGAGAGTAAGGCGAGTCCCGCTAGCAGATCTGGAGGATCTGAGGGAGCAGCTTGCGGAATTGAAGAAGACGGGAGTGATTAGGGAGTCCAGAAGCCCCTACGCCTCCCCAATTGTGGTAGTCAGGAAGAAGAATGTGTCATTGAGGCTCTGCATTGACTACAGAACTCTCAACAGGAGGACCATTCCTGACCAGTACACCACGCCAAGGATAGAGGATGCCTTACAGAGTTTATCTGGAGCTAAGTGGTTCAGTGTGATGGACCTCAAGAGTGGGTACTACCAAATCCCCATGCATCCAGAAGATAGAGAAAAGACTGCCTTCATAACCCCAGTGGGATTCTTTGAGTTCAACAGGATGCCTCAGGGCCTATCTGGAGCTCCTGCTACGTTTCAACGCCTAATGGAAAGGACAGTTGGAGACATGAACCTCATAGAAGTCCTTGTGTACCTGGACGATGTCATTGTCTTTGGAAAGACTTTGGAAGAGCATGAAGCCAGATTGGAGAAAGTACTGAAGAGGCTCAGTGAAGAGGGACTCAAACTTTCTCCAGAGAAGTGCCGGTTCTATCAGTCTTCTGTGAACTATCTGGGACACATAGTGTCTGAAAAAGGAGTGGCTACAGACCCTGAGAAGTTGGAGGCAGTTACTTCGTGGCCAAGGCCCACAACAGTTACAGAACTTCGGTCTTTCTTGGGGTTCTGCTCCTACTACCGCAGGTTTGTGGATGGGTTTGCCCGCATTGCCAAACCTCTCAACGAGCTGCTCAAGACAGAAGGAGAGGAAGATGGATTGGGGCCTAGGAGGTCCGGTGAATCAGTCCAAGACCAATGGAACTCAAGGTGTGAAGAGGCTTTCAGAACCTTGAAGAGAAGTCTCACCACAGCCCCAGTTTTGGCCTACGCTGACCCCACTAGACCATATGAGCTACATGTTGATGCCAGCCATGAGGGCCTAGGTGGAGTACTCTACCAGGAGTACGAAGACCAGCTACGACCAGTGGCCTATGTGAGCCGGAGCCTGACCCCCTCCGAGAAGAACTACCCCACCCACAAGTTGGAGTTCTTAGCCCTCAAATGGGCAGTAGTTGACAAGTTGAGAGACTATCTGTATGGGGCCGAGTTTACTGTAAAGACAGATAACAACCCCTTGACCTATCTATTCACCACCGCCAAGCTGGATGCAACTGGACACAGATGGTTGGCGGCGTTGTCTGGATTCAATTTCAGTCTCAAGTACAGACCAGGGGCTGGAAATAGGGATGCAGATGCCCTGTCCCGAAGATCCCATGTCATGGTCGATGATTGGGAAGACTGGACCCAAGTGGCACCAGATGGAGTGCGAGCCCTTTGTCAGGGGGCTGAACTCCAAGCCAGAGGAGGATCCAGAGCTGAAGAGGTAGGAGTTACCACAGTGGGAGTCCCGAAGTGTTACTGTGGGGTAACTCAACTAGAAGAAGAGTGTCTACCGAAGCTGTCCAAGAAGGAGTTAAGGTGTGACCAATTGGAAGACCCCATGGGGAGGTTGGTCCTGGAAGCCCTGGAAGACAAGAGTCCAGAGGGACTTCGCCTTCACCCTTCTAAAGAAGCTCGCCTACTGAGGAGAGAGTTGGACAAACTGCAGGTGCATCAGGGGGTAGTCTACCGAAGGGGCCCCTCTGATGGCCCAGAAGACAAGTGGCAATTGTTTCTCCCAGAAAAGCATCGAGAGACTGTGCTGATTGCCTTACATGACCAGCATGGTCACTTGGGAGCAGAGAGAACCTTCCAGCTTGTCAGAGACCGGTTTTATTGGCCCTGCATTAGGGATGGGCCCGGTGCTCGATGCGAACCCACGTTCGCATCGAGCACCGGGCGTTCGCTCGCTCGGCGAGCCCAGAACTATTTTGGCCGCTCGCATCACGTTCGTGTGATGCGAGCGGCCCCGCAATGCAGGACGCCTGTAGCCAATTACAGCTCAGGGGCTTTAGTACACGCCCCCCCCCTATAAAAGGCCGCCACGCCGTCTGCGCCGGTCACATGCTGTTCCGGCGTAGATAGAGCAGGATAGTTCTGTGACACTCTGCTGGATTTAGTTAGTTAGAGAGATTTACTTAGAGAGATTGAGTTAGATAGATTCATTTACAAAGATTGATTTAGAAAGAGGGGCTTGTAGTGTGTTCGTGGCAGGCAGGCAGAGCTCCTATATTTTGTTCCCAGAAGCACCTATAGGACTTGTAGTGTGTTCGTGGCAGGCAGGCAGAGCTCCTATATTTTGTTCCCAGAAGCACCTATAGGACTTGTAGTGTGTTCGTGGCAGGCAGGCAGAGCTCCTATATTTTGTTCCCAGAAGCACCTATAGGACTTGTAGTGTGTTCGTGGCAGGCAGGCAGAGCTCCTATATTTTGTTCCCAGAAGCACCTATAGGACTTGTAGTGTGTTCGTGGCAGGCAGGCAGAGCTCCTATATTTTCTTCCCAGAAGCACCTATAGGACTTGTAGTGTGTTCGTGGCAGGCAGGCAGAGCTCCTATATTTTCTTCCCAGAAGCACCTATAGGACTTGAAGTGTGTTAGTCCCATCACACAGAGATCATATATTTTGTTCCCAGAAGCACCTATAGGACTTGAAGTGTGTTAGTCCCATCACACAGACCTATATTTTCTTCCCAGAAGCACCTATAGGACTTGAAGTGTGTTAGTCCCATCACACAGAGATCATATATTTTGTTCCCAGAAGCACCTATAGGACTTGAAGTGTGTGTTAGTCCCATCACACAGAGATCATATATTTTGTTCCCAGAAGCACCTATAGGACTTGAAGTGTGTTAGTCCCATCACACAGAGATCATATATTTTGTTCCCAGAAGCACCTATAGGACTTGAAGTGTGTTAGTCCCATCACACAGAGATCATATATTTTCTTCCCAGAAGCACCTATAGGACTTGAAGTGTGTTAGTCCCATCACACAGAGATCATATATTTTGTTCCCAGAAGCACCTATAGGACTTGAAGTGTGTTAGTCCCATCACACAGACCTATATTTTCTTCCCAGAAGCACCTATAGGACTTGAAGTGTGTTAGTCCCATCACACAGAGATCATATATTTTGTTCCCAGAGGCACCTATAGGACTTGAAGTGTGTTAGTCCCATCAAACAGACCTACATTTTCTTCCCAGAAGCACCCATAGGACTTGAAGTGTGTTAGTCCCATCACACAGAGATCCTATATTTTGTTCCCAGAAGCACCTATAGGACTTGAAGTGTGTTAGTCCCATCACACAGACCTATATTTTCTTCCCAGAAGCACCTATAGGACTTGAAGTGTGTTAGTCCCATCACACAGAGATCATATATTTTGTTCCCAGAAGCACCTATAGGACTTGAAGTGTGTTAGTCCCATCACACAGAGATCATATATTTTGTTCCCAGAAGCACCTATAGGACTTGAAGTGTGTTAGTCCCATCACACAGAGATCATATATTTTGTTCCCAGAAGCACCTATAGGACTTGAAGTGTGTTAGTCCCATCACACAGACCTATATTTTCTTCCCAGAAGCACCTATAGGACTTGAAGTGTGTTAGTCCCATCACACAGAGATCATATATTTTGTTCCCAGAAGCACCTATAGGACTTGAAGTGTGTTAGTCCCATCACACAGAGATCATATATTTTGTTCCCAGAAGCACCTATAGGACTTGAAGTGTGTTAGTCCCATCAAACAGACCTACATTTTCTTCCCAGAAGCACCCATAGGACTTGAAGTGTGTTAGTCCCATCACACAGAGATCCTATATTTTGTTCCCAGAAGCACCTATAGGACTTGAAGTGTGTTAGTCCCATCACACAGACCTATATTTTCTTCCCAGAAGCACCTATAGGACTTGAAGTGTGTTAGTCCCATCACACAGAGATCATATATTTTGTTCCCAGAAGCACCTATAGGACTTGAAGTGTGTTAGTCCCATCACACAGACCTATATTTTCTTCCCAGAAGCACCTATAGGACTTGAAGTGTGTTAGTCCCATCACACAGAGATCATATATTTTGTTCCCAGAAGCACCTATAGGACTTGAAGTGTGTTAGTCCCATCACACAGACCTATATTTTCTTCCCAGAAGCACCTATAGGACTTGAAGTGTGTTAGTCCCATCACACAGAGATCATATATTTTGTTCCCAGAAGCACCTATAGGACTTGAAGTGTGTTAGTCCCATCACACAGACCTATATTTTCTTCCCAGAAGCACCTATAGGACTTGAAGTGTGTTAGTCCCATCACACAGAGATCATATATTTTGTTCCCAGAGGCACCTATAGGACTTGAAGTGTGTTAGTCCCATCACACAGACCTACATTTTCTTCCCAGAAGCACCCATAGGACTTGAAGTGTGTTAGTCCCATCACACAGAGATCCTATATTTTGTTCCCAGAAGCACCTATAGGACTTGAAGTGTGTTAGTCCCATCACACAGACCTATATTTTCTTCCCAGAAGCACCTATAGGACTTGAAGTGTGTTAGTCCCATCACACAGAGATCATATATTTTGTTCCCAGAAGCACCTATAGGACTTGAAGTGTGTTAGTCCCATCACACAGACCTATATTTTCTTCCCAGAAGCACCTATAGGACTTGAAGTGTGTTAGTCCCATCACACAGAGATCATATATTTTGTTCCCAGAGGCACCTATAGGACTTGAAGTGTGTTAGTCCCATCACACAGACCTACATTTTCTTCCCAGAAGCACCCATAGGACTTGAAGTGTGTTAGTCCCATCACACAGAGATCCTATATTTTGTTCCCAGAAGCACCTATAGGACTTGAAGTGTGTTAGTCCCATCACACAGACCTATATTTTCTTCCCAGAAGCACCTATAGGACTTGAAGTGTGTTAGTCCCATCACACAGAGATCATATATTTTGTTCCCAGAAGCACCTATAGGACTTGAAGTGTGTTAGTCCCATCACACAGACCTATATTTTCTTCCCAGAAGCACCTATAGGACTTGAAGTGTGTTAGTCCCATCACACAGAGATCATATATTTTGTTCCCAGAGGCACCTATAGGACTTGAAGTGTGTTAGTCCCATCACACAGAGATCATATATTTTGTTCCCAGAAGCACCTATAGGACTTGAAGTGTGTTAGTCCCATCACACAGAGATCATATATTTTGTTCCCAGAAGCACCTATAGGACTTGAAGTGTGTTAGTCCCATCACACAGACCTATATTTTCTTCCCAGAAGCACCTATAGGACTTGAAGTGTGTTAGTCCCATCACACAGAGATCATATATTTTGTTCCCAGAGGCACCTATAGGACTTGAAGTGTGTTAGTCCCATCACACAGACCTACATTTTCTTCCCAGAAGCACCCATAGGACTTGAAGTGTGTTAGTCCCATCACACAGAGATCCTATATTTTGTTCCCAGAAGCACCTATAGGACTTGAAGTGTGTTAGTCCCATCACACAGACCTATATTTTCTTCCCAGAAGCACCTATAGGACTTGAAGTGCGTTAGTCCCATCACACAGAGATCATATATTTTGTTCCCAGAAGCACCTATAGGACTTGAAGTGTGTTAGTCCCATCACACAGAGATCATATATTTTGTTCCCAGAAGCACCTATAGGACTTGAAGTGTGTTAGTCCCATCACACAGAGCTCCTATATTTTCTTCTCAGCAGCACCCACAGGACTTCTAGTGTGTTAGTGGCATCACACAGAGCTCCTCTATTTTCTTTGCAGAAGCACCCATAGGACTTCTAGTGTGTTAGTGGCATCACACAGAGCTCCTATATTTTCTTCTCAGCAGCACCCACAGGACTTCTAGTGTGTTAGTGGCATCACACAGAGCTCCTCTATTTTCTTTGCAGAAGCACCCATAGGACTTCTAGTGTGTTAGTGGCATCACACAGAGCTCCTATATTTTCTTCTCAGCAGCACCCACAGGACTTCTAGTGTGTTAGTGGCATCACACAGAGCTCCTATATTTTCTTCTCAGCAGCACCCACAGGACTTCTAGTGTGTTAGTGGCATCACACAGAGCTCCTCTATTTTCTTTGCAGAAGCACCCATAGGACTTCTAGTGTGTTAGTGGCATCACACAGAGCTCCTATATTTTCTTCTCAGCAGCACCCACAGGACTTCTAGTGTGTTAGTGGCATCACACAGAGCTCCTCTATTTTCTTTGCAGAAGCACCCATAGGACTTCTAGTGTGTTAGTGGCATCACACAGAGCTCCTATATTTTCTTCTCAGCAGCACCCACAGGACTTCGAGTGTGTTAGTGGCATCACACAGAGCTCCTCTATTTTCTTTGCAGAAGCACCCATAGGACTTCTAGTGTGTTAGTGGCATCACACAGAGCTCCTATATTTTCTTCTCAGCAGCACCCACAGGACTTCTAGTGTGTTAGTGGCATCACACAGAGCTCCTCTATTTTCTTTGCAGAAGCACCCCTAGGACTTCTAGTGTGTTAGTGGCATCACACAGAGCTCCTATATTTTCTTCTCAGCAGCACCCACAGGACTTCTAGTGTGTTAGTGGCATCACACAGAGCTCCTCTATTTTCTTTGCAGAAGCACCCATAGGACTTCTAGTGTGTTAGTGGCATCACACAGAGCTCCTATATTTTCTTCTCAGCAGCACCCACAGGACTTCGAGTGTGTTAGTGGCATCACACAGAGCTCCTCTATTTTCTTTGCAGAAGCACCCATACGACTTCTAGTGTGTTAGTGGCATCACACAGAGCTCCTATATTTTCTTTGCAGAAGCACCCATAGGACTTCTAGTGTGTTAGTGGCATCACACAGAGCTCCTATATATTCTTCTCAGCAGCACCCACAGGACTACCGACTACAATGGCTGGAAGACCGCCAAGGGGAGGCAGAGCGTGCAGAGCCAAGAACACAGGGCAGGCAGGCTCTGTTTCTAGTGGACGTGGCCGTGGCCGTGGACGTGGTCGTGCATCGTCATCAGCACGTGGCCATGGGACACGCGCGTCTTTGTTTTCGGCAGCTGGACATGTGGAGCCGCATCATGCTGAAGGCTTGGTAGAATGGATGACCAAGCCCTCCTCATCCTCCTCATCCTCTCTCACCCAGGCTCAGGGTACTGGCAGAGCATCATCAGCCACCCCTTCCCTAGACCCACCATGTCCTCCTGAGGAGTCCCCCGAACTCTTTGAGCACAGTGTTGGGTACATGCTCCAGGAGGATGCCCAACGATTCGAAGGCTCGGATGATGATACCCAGCTTGAGGAATCTGGCAGTACTGTTCCACCAGCTGCAGCTTACTGCCAGGTTTGCTCTAGTGGTGAAGAGGGAGGGGATGATGAGGTCACTGACTCCACGTGGGTGCCTGAAGGGAGAGAGGATGAGGAGGAGGACGAGGAGGAGGAGGATGCGGCGTCACATGTCCAACGAGGCAGGATGCCCCCTGGAGGCCAGGTAGAGGCCAGCACAGCAACTGTACAACACCGCAGAGCTCCGCCTGTGCAGGGCGCTGCCTCTGCACGTTATCAGAAAAGTTCTTTGGTGTGGGCCTTTTTTGAGACGAGTGCATCAGATCGCACCACTGCTATTTGCAATATTTGTCTCAAGCGTATCTCGCGTGGCCAAAACATCAGCCGCTTGGGCACCACAAGCATGACCAGACATATGTCGACCTGCCATGCAGCTCGTTGGCAGGCACACATAAAAGACCCACACCAAAGAACTAAGCGGACCTCTCCTTGCTCCTCATCAGCTGGGATCTCCATCCCCACTACACCTTCAGTCCTCTCTGAAAGCTGCTCTGAGAGGACTGAAGGTGTAGAATTAGGTGTGTCACAACCAAGTACTTGCAGTACACCGACGTCCGATTGCAGCAGGCAAATTTCCCTGCCCCAGCTGCTGGACCGTAGAAAGAAGTACACTCCCAGCCATCCACATGCCCAGCGGTTGAATGCTAGCTTGGCTAAATTGCTAGCACTTCAACTGCTGCCTTTTCAGTTGGTAGACTCGGCCCCCTTCCGTGAGTTTGTTCAATGTGCGGTTCCTCAGTGGCAGGTTCCCAAACGCCACTTTTTCTCACGGAAGGCGATTCCGTCTCTCTACCGGCATGTGGAGGGCAATGTCCATGCCTCGCTGGACAGGGCGGTCAGCGGTAAGGTGCATATTACCGCTGACTCATGGTCCAGCAGGCATGGACAGGGACGGTACCTTTCTTTCACGGCCCATTGGGTCACTCTATTGGCAGCTGGGAGGGATGCAGGACAAGGTGCAGTAGTGTTGGAGGTTGTTCCGCCACCACGCCTCCAAAACGCTACTACTGCTACTGGTTGTGACACACCTCTCTCCTCCACCCCCTCCTCTTCTTCTTCCTCCAGTGCTCTGTCCTTGGAACCAGCGGTGCTCCGTAGGCGTACAAGGGGCTACGCAAGTACGCAGGCAAAAAGATGCCATGTCGTGCTTGCGCTGGTGTGTTTGGGGGACAGGAGCCACACTGGGCCAGAGGTTCTGGCAGCTCTGCAGGGGCAGGCCGAGAGGTGGTTGACGCCACGTCAGCTTAAGCCAGGAATGGTCGTTTCTGACAATGGCACCAACCTCCTCTCCGCCCTGCGACAGGGGCAGCTCACCCATGTGCCCTGCATGGCTCACGTCCTCAACCTGGTGGTGCAGCGGTTCTTGGGCAGGTTCCCAGGCTTACAGGATGTCCTGAGGCAGGCCAGGAAAGTCTGTGTGCATTTCCGCCGATCTTATAATGCCAGTGCTCGGCTGACTGAGCTGCAAAAGGAGCTGAACCTGCCCAAGAACCGCCTAATATGTGACATGCCCACCAGGTGGAACTCAACGTTGGCCATGCTGCAGCGACTGCACACGCAGCAGAGGGCCATCAATGAGTACCTTTGCGACTATGGCACCAGGACAGGGTCAGGGGAGCTTGGTTTTTTTTCCCCACGTCAGTGGAGCATGATCAGGGATGCATGCACTGTCCTCTCACCATTTGAGGAGGCCACGAGGATGGTGAGCAGTGACAGTGCATGCATCAGTGACACTGTCCCTCTTGTCCACCTGTTGGAGCATACGCTGCGTGGGATAATGGACAGGGCACTTGAGGCAGAACAGAGGCAGGAAGAGGAGGACTTCCTTGCCTCTCAAGGCCCCCTTTATCCGGACAGTGTTCCTTCTGTCCCACCCATCACACAGGAAGAGGATGAGGAGGAGGAGGAGGAGGAGGAGGATTGTGTGAGCATGGAGGTGGAGCCTGGCACTCAGCATCAGCAACAGCAGTCTTTTAGGGATGATGTACAGTCCCAACAAACCAGTGGACTTGTACGTGGCTGGGAGGAGGTGGCTGGCGATCATGTCATCCTCAGTGACCCAGAAGACTCCGGACCGAATGCCTCAGCTAACCTACGCTGCATGGCCTCCCTGATCCTGCAAAGCCTGCGGAAGGATCCTCGTGTTCTTCGGATCAAGGAGAGGGACCATTACTGGCTGGCCACTCTCCTTGATCCGCGGTACAAGGGTAAGGTTGCGGACCTTATCTTGCCGTCGCAGAGGGAGCAGAGGATGAGACATCTCAGGGAGGCCTTGCAGAAAGGTCTGTGCAACGCGTTCCCAGAAACTGGGAGGCTACAAACTCCTGGTCCTGGGCGACGAGTTGCTGAGGCTTTGGTCAGTAGCAGAAGGAGCGGTGGGGAAGGTGGACGTCTGACCGATGCGTTCAGACAATTTTTTAGTCCGCAGCCCCAAGGTATGATCGGTTCCAGCAACCATCGCCAGCGTCTGATATACATGGTGCAGGAATACCTTGGGGCAAGGTCAGACTTGGACACCTTTCCCACCGAAAATCCTCTGGCTTACTGGGTCCTGAGGATGGATCACTGGCCAGAGCTTGCACAGTATGCAATTGAGCTACTGGCCTGTCCTGCCTCCAGCGTTCTTTCCGAACGCACATTCAGTGCTGCTGGAGGATTTGTCACCGATCATAGGGTGCGCCTGTCCACCGCCTCGGTTGATCGACTGACCTTCATCAAAATGAATCAGTCTTGGATCACCACCAGGCACCTGAGGCGGATATAACCGAATAATTTTTAATATCACATCCCTTCAAGACTGCCTATGCTGATGCTGAGTGACTGTCCTCTTATGTTCACTGACTATCCTCTTCCTCCTCCTCAATGATCCATGCCACCACACCAGTGCCTAAGGCACAATTTTTCAGCCCCTGTTTAACAGGGGCGTGTACATACAATTTTTATAAAAAAATGCTTTGCAACACGTGTGACTGCTGTGCTCCAAGTACAGTATCTGTGAGGGGTTGCAGTGTTGTGGCACCAGCACCAGTGCCTAAGGCAAATTTTTCAGCCCCTGTTTAACAGGGGCGTGTACTTACAATTTTTTAAAAAAATGCTTCGCAACACGTGTGACTGCTGTGCTCCAAGTACAGTATCTGTGAGGGGTTGCAGTGTTGTGGCACCAGCACCAGTGCCTAAGGCAAATTTTTCAGCCCCTGTTTAACAGGGGCGTGTACTTACAATTTTTTTAAAAAATGCTTTGCAACACGTGTGACTGCTGTGCTCCAAGTACAGTATCTGTGAGGGGTTGCAGTGTTGTGGCACCAGCACCAGTGCCTAAGGCACAATTTTTCAGCCCCTGTTTAACAGGGGCGGGTAATTACAATTTTTTTTAAAAATGCTTCGCAACACGTGTGACTGCTGTGCTCCAAGTACAGTATCTGTGAGGGGGTTGCAGTGTTGTGGCACCAGCACCAGTGCCTAAGGCACAATTTTTCAGCCCCTGTTTAACAGGGGCGGGTAATTACAATTTTTTTTAAAAAATGCTTCGCAACACGTGTGACTGCTGTGCTCCAAGTACAGTATCTGTGAGGGGTTGCAGTGTTGTGGCACCAGCACCAGTGCCTAAGGCACAATTTTTCAGCCCCTGTTTAACAGGGGCGGGTAATTACAAATCTTGATCTAATAGTTCACAGCAGGGCCCATTCCTGCGCCCACCAAGAGTAACTATGAGGGCCTACAGTCTTGTGGCAACACCGTCCACCACCACCGCCAAAGGCCCAATTTTTCTGCCCTGTTCATCAGGTGCTTGCAATTACAAATCTTGATCTAATAACTCACAGCAGGGCCCATTCCTGCGCCCACCAAGAGTAACTGTGAGAGCTTACAGTCTTGTGGCAACACCGTCCACCACCCCCAATTTTTCTGCCCTGTTCAACAGGTGCATGCAATTACAAATCTTGATCTAATAACTCACAGCAGGGCCCATTCTTGCGCCCACCAAGAGTAACTGTGAGAGCTTACAGTCTTGTGGCAACACCGTCCACCACCACCGCCAAAGGCCCAATTTTTCTGCCCTGTTCATCAGGTGCTTGCAATTACAAATCTTGATCTAATAACTCACAGCAGGGCCCATTCCTGCGCCCACCAAGAGTAACTATGAGGGCCTACAGTCTTGTGGCAACACCGTCCACCACCACCGCCAAAGGCCCAATTTTTCTGCCCTGTTCATCAGGTGCTTGCAATTACAAATCTTGATCTAATAACTCACAGCAGGGCCCATTCCTGCGCCCACCAAGAGTAACTGTGAGAGCTTACAGTCTTGTGGCAACACCGTCCACCACCACCACCACCACCCCCAATTTTTCTGCCCTGTTCAACAGGTGCATGCAATTACAAATCTTGATCTATTAACTCACAGCAGGGCCCATTCCTGTGCCCACCAGTCTTGTGGCTACACCAACATCTAATAGGGCAAATTTCTGCAGAGTATATACGCCAGGCCCCTACTTTCAAACATCCAACTTACAAACGACTCCTACTTGCAAATGGAAAGAGAAAACAGGAAGTGAGAGGAAATCTACCCCTAGGAAGGGAAATTCTATCCTGTTAGATTTAATTTGGGAAAAAGGTATCTCCTCTCTACTGATACTTTATCACCAATCCTTGTTTCAATTAAAACCCAACTTTTTCCAAAAACATTTGTCATTGGGACGGAAAGTTAGGTGACATGTTCTGAACAGATGTGCAAAGACAGCAAATGTTACAGGGGTGATAACCCCTCCCTATGTTCTCCAAAAAGCTTAAAAATAGATTTTTTTGGGATGGAGCTACACTTCATAATGTACCTGTTCAGATTCTACTTAAGAACAAACCTAAAGCCACAAGTGGTTTTAAATGGCTTCTTTTTTTCCTTTACAAATGTCATTTTGTGCAAGGACAGTTCTAAACACGGGAAACACATGCCACTTCACAGGCATACTTTAGACACCCCCCAGGTACCATATTTAAAGGAAAATTTCACTTTTTTTTTTTCACTTTATGCATCATTAAAATGACTGCTCCCGAAAAAACGTTAGTTTTTAAAAGTTCTTTTTGCATTGATATATGTCCCCTGGGGCAGGACCCGGGTCCCCAAACCTGTTTTATGACATTAACATGCATATTGGCCGTTGTAATTAGCACTTTTGATTTCGAACGTTCGTGTCCATTATAACGTATAGGGTTCGAAAATTCGCGCGAACTTTCGGTCGGTTCGAAGGTTCTGGTGCGAACCGAACCCGGGGGTGTTCGGCTCATCCCTACCCTGCATGAGGGCCGAAGTGGAGGAGTATTGCCATTCTTGTGCAAGATGCATTCAAAGGAAGACTTTACCCCATCAAGCTGCCCCAATGGGCCATCTACAGAGTCAAGGCCCAATGGATCTGGTATGCATTGATTTTCTCTGCCTCGAACCCGATTTGAGTGGATTGGGAAATGTTCTGGTGGTAACCGACCATTTCACTCGTTATGCTCAGGCTTTCCCAACCAAGGACCAGAAGGCCTCTACAGTAGCCAAGGTACTTCTGGAGAAGTATTTTGTTCACTATGGACTACCACAGAGAATCCATTCAGACCAAGGAAGGGACTTTGAGAGTCGCCTGATCAGGAAGTTACTAGATTCTCTGGGGGTAGAGAAGACTAGAACCACACCATATCACCCTCAAGGTGATGCCCAGCCTGAAAGGTTCAACAGGACCCTATTGAACATGTTGGGAACTTTGGAAACAGAGAAGAAGCAACATTGGAGCCAACACATTTCAGCTCTAGTGCATGCCTACAATTGCACCACAAGTGATGTGACAGGTTTCTCTCCTTACCGACTTATGTTTGGGAGAGAAGCAAGATTGCCAGTGGATTTGGCCTTTGGCATTTCCCTAGACCATGCTTCTGCTGCCTCCCACAAAGGATATGTGGACAGACTGAGGCGCAGTCTGAAGATAGCTTATGAGAAAGCTCAAGCGGCCTCTAGCCAGAGAGGGGCCCGAAACAAGAGGAACTTTGACCTGAAAGTTAGAGTACAGGACCTACAGCCTGGGGACCGTGTACTGTTACGAAACCTAGGGATCCCTGGAAAACACAAGATTGCTGATAGATGGAGATCAGAGCCATATATCATTTGTAGAAAACTTCCAGGATTGCCTGTCTACAAGTTGAAGCCAGAAGGAAGAGTGGGGCCTTTGAAGACCTGGCATAGGAATCACTTGCTCCCACTCACTGAAGCAGTCAGAATGCCTCCAGCAAGAGACGTACCTGAATCTGTTTCCATTCTGGATACCCCCAGGCCTAACACTAGGTCTCAAACATCCCAAGTTAGGGGTGGACAGGACCCCCAACCAGAGGAAGAAAGAGGAGAACTTGAATGGCTATGGCCTTCCTCAACCCCAGGAAATTCTGCCATAGATCTTCCACCTACTGAAGATGTGGAAGATGGAACATTGAACCCAGAAGCCACAGAGTTTGTGCCTGAGTGCTGGGAAGATATCCCTGGTCTCTACTCAGAAGAAGAAGTAGATGTTCCAGAACCAGAGATGTTGCCAGAATGTGTTCCTGAAGAAGTTCCAAGAGAGCAGAGAGCTCGCAGAGTTGTGAAGCCTCCCAAGAAGTTAACTTACCCCAAGATGGGAGAAAGTTCAGAGGACTCTGTTACCACAGCAAGGAGAAGTGCTGAAAGCCCTGACCCATCCACTGTTCATTTGGTGGAGGGCAGCCCCAGCTCACTCTCTGGCACAGTTAAACAGGTCACCCACACTGAAGTGACCTGTAGACAGGACAGCTCCCCATCTTATGCCAATTGGTGGGAAGCTCCCCTGTCCAAATTATGTGAAAGTGTTGTTCCCGAGAAAGTTTGTAGTTTGAACACTGTCTTTGGGGACCAAAGATTCAAAGTGGGGGGAGTGTGTAGCGGGGTCGTACCCCTTTTAGGGGAAGAGACTACATCCCCCATGATTCCCCAGGCTCCCGGGCTGCTTGTTTCCGCCCGAGAGGCTGCTGGGGGAGGGTATAAAAAGGAAGAGGAGAGACCGCCTCTCTCTCTTCTGACACTTCCTCTTCTGAGGCCTCACCTGACTGGTCTCCCTCTCCTGATGGAGCGTGTGACGCGGAGACTTGTTCCTGAGGGGACACCCGTGCGGACCGGGACTGCTGAAGGCCTGAAGCCTGGGCCTTGCAGCAGATGGAGTGAGACTCTCATCCCCAAGAGTCAGCAGCAGCGGAGCGGAGACTTCCCCCTTCAGTCGGTCGGTCGGAGCTGAGGGCCGGAGCGCAGGGGCTGTGACTGAGGAGACCGGAGCCGCCATTGGAGGGACCGGAGCTGAGGACGGTACCCAAGGATTGGTGAGAGAGCTGAGAGGCTCATCCTGCATTGATTCACACGTTTTATGCCTATTGAACTGCCTAGGCGCAATTTACCTCAGAGCAGCAAATGTTACTTTCTGTGGATTACAAAGATACCATTTAAAGCTACATGTGCACCACCTCTACAGATTTATTGCCGGTGAAGAACACTGTACTAGTACAAGGACTGAGCTCTATTGCTAGGGATCAGGCCTGGTCCGTTAGGTAGGCGCAGATAGATTTATTGCACCTCAGGGGTGCATAGCAGACGGTCGCCACGCTTGGCGCTCCGTTTCCCCATTGCTAGTTGGATACATATGTGTGTGTACATATTAAAGTGCATATTGCAGGGACCTGCTAAAGTATTGTAAGTCATATGTTCAAATGCATGTTGCTATTTCTTTTCCTTACTGACAAAGTAAAGCCAGTTATTCTTATTTCAGCAGTCTGCTTGTGAGTTCATACCCATTACACTTAGAGTATAAGTGATGTTTATATGTGCATAGATACATATCCCTTGACTAACTGTGCCAGAGCGGGTAGAGCCAAATTGCCGGGGGTTGGTGGAGCTGTACTCAGGGACCCAAAACAAACCAGCGGCTCTCTTAACTGGGGGTAGCGCTACACGTGTATAGACACACTACTGTATGCGGAAAACAAAAAATGTGCAAACATGGATGAAGAGGGGAAACTATCACTGGAAGACAAACCAGGCTAAACTTTTTGGTTGGATTTAGGCTCCAAAATTACTTCTGATATATACTAATTCCTGCAAAAGAGGAATATCTTCATCCCTTGTTCCAAAAAAAAAAAAAAAAACAGTTAAACCTAATAAAGGGCAGTGATGTACTCTACAGTCATACCAATTTGTATTGAACTAAATAAAGCTTAGATAGCTTAGTCTATTTAAACATTTCCAGTCCACACCGAATTATATAACTGGGCTGAGCTGTTCATCAGCTACATGAAGCAGAAGAGGATTACACTACAATAGCTGAGTTGTATGACCTTTCTGGAAATTGTGCTAAAGGTTTTCCATGTAATCTTCATGTTTCATCCAAGATTTCACTGCAGCTGGCAGCCATCATGATATATAGATCAAAACTTTTATCTCTGGATATTAATCAACCTCTGTTGATTTTATCTCTGGATATTAATCAAACTCTGTAAGTTAACTATTTTTCATAGGATGCGGGTGATAGGGTAAATGCTTCATGCTGTCAAGATAAGCTTGTTGGGAAGAAACCAGTCTGACCCCTCTCTCTGCCACCCAGCTTCCCTGCTGAATTGGCATGGCTGGGCAGAACGATGCGTATGGGGTGATTAGGGTGTGCCCAGGTCACTTTGTGCGCACGCCTATGCTACCCATACATGAGTGGCCCATGCCTTGAAAGGCCATCACTTCACTGCTACAGATATTCAACCCTTCTGGCAGGGTCAAATACCTGCTCCCCTCATCAAATGCAGTGGCTCCCCCCACTCGTCCGTGCATGCTGTAGGGATTGTGGTTGCTGGTACACTCTTAAATTTTACCTTGTTTTTGATGCTGAAATTCTAGTTAAAAACTAACAGCCCAATGCTGTCATCACTTAAATGCAACCTACAGTATGAATCTATTAAAGTTTTGCTTTTATTAGCCTGTGGGTGGAGCACGCAGAGGTAACTTGTGCAACCAACATCCAGACTCCATGCAGACTCTGCCCCTAGCAGGAATTGAGCCTTGCAACCTATCACTGCAAAGTTAAGCCCTAACCACTTAGCGTCCATGCAGTTCTGTGTACACTGTGTCTCTAGAATAAAATGTAGTAGTAAAAAAAGGCAGGGAAAGAAAGTAAAAAAAAAAAAAAACACATAGCACAACATCTGGAAATGTGTACAGTAGACTTTCATCAGCATATTTTCTGCCAATCTGATGCAAGTAATGAAATACTTGCATGGTTAAACTTTATTGAAAAATTGCATCTCAGTTCCCTTTCCAATCCTGTGTAACTGTATTATGTCAGGTAAAACAATCTACTGTATGCACTATATTTAACTTGTGTTGGATAGTCTATATGCTATTTAATATGTGCTTGACACAGCACCGCCTGAATATGTTGCTATCATTGAGGCAATTTAAACATTCATAACTGTTCTGGACAGGAGCTACTGAGCCGATTCACTGGTGCAGAGCATGCTTGTTGTCCCGTAAACTGTGTGGCTATCGTTTCAAACTCCTCAGGGTGCACTATAGAATCCTGTGTGGGGCTACATTCTCAGTGATGTCACTGGTCATAGGCTACATTCTCAGTGATGTCACTAGTCATAGGCTACATTCTCAGTGATGCCAGTGGCCTCTAGGGAATGGACAGGCTACAACTCAGTGATGTTGCTGATTTCTAGTGAATGGATAGGCTACAACTCAGTGATGTTGCTGATTTCTAGTGAATGGATAGGCTACAACTCAGTGATGTTGCTGATTTCTAGTGAATGGATAGGGTGCATTCTCGATGATGTCACCAGTATCAAGTGAATGGATAAGTTGCATTCTCAGCGATTTCACCTATTTCACCCATTTATAATAATGAATAGACTAAATTCTCAGTGATGTCACTGGTTTCTAGTAAATGGATATGCTGCAGTCTCAGTGATGTCATCAGTCTCTAGTGAATGGATAAGGTGCCTTCTCAAAGATGTCATTGCTCTCTAGTGAATGGATAGGCAACATTCATGGTAAGGTCACTAACCTCTAGTAATAGAAAGACTGTACTTTCAGTCAAAAAAAATAAGATATTCCTTTAAATATTGTGCCTGTGGGTAGTCCTTAGCATGCCTGTAAAGTAGCGCATCTTTCCCGTGTTTAGAACAATACCACAGTAAAATTACATTTCTAAAGGAAAAAATCCCATTTAAAACTGCTTGTGGCTGTAATGAATTGTCAGATCCCGGCAATATAGATACAAACAATTGAAAAAAACGGCATGGGCCCCTCCCCCATACCATTACCAGGCCCTTTGGGTCTGGTATGACTATTAAGGGGAACCCTGCACCAAAATTAACCACTTGCCGACCAGCTGCTGTCATTATGCCGTCAGCTGCCGTCATTATACTGAGGCAGGTCGGCATGATTCCACGAACCGTCGTAGCTGTACGTCGGCCCCTTTAAGCAGGATAGCAGGCACGCCCGCTGCACTGCAGGGGTGCCGATGTTCGTGACCGGCGGTCGCAATGACCGCTGGCCACGCACGATTGTGGGCACGAGAGGCAGAACAGGGACGTTCGTGTGTAAACTAATTCCTGTGTGTGTGTGTAAACTAATTCTTAATAGCTAGGAACCACGATCTGTCATCTCCTATAGTGAGTCCCATCCCCCTACAGTTAGAACACACACTAGAGAACACAGTTAACCCCTTGATCGTCCCCTAGTGTTAACCCCTTCCCTGCCAGTCATATTTATACAATAATCAATGCATTTTTATAGCACTGATCACTGTATAATTGTCAATCAACCCAAAAATGTGTCAAAAGTGTCCGATGTGTCCGCCATAATGTTGCAGTCTCAATAAAAATCGCAAATCACTGCCATTACTAGTAAAATTAAAATAATAATAAAAAGGCCATAAATCTATCCCCTATTTTTGTAGATGCTATAACATTTGTGCAAACCAATCAATATACGCTTATTGTGATTTTTATTACCAAAAATATGTAGTAGAATACATATTGGCCTAAACTGAGAAAAAATTAGCTTTTTTTAAAAAAAAATCGGGATATTTATTTTAGCAAAAAGTACAGAGTATTGTGTTGTTTTAAAAATTGTTGCTCTTTGTTTATAGCGCAAAAAACCCCGCAGAGATGATCAAATACCACCAAAAGAAGGCTCTATGTGTGGGGAAAAAAAGGACGTCAATTATGTTTGGGTACAGCGTTGCACGACCACACAATTGTCAGTTAAAGCGTCGCAGTGCCGTATCGCAAAAAATGGCCTGATAATACGTTTTTGCTCTGTTTATGCCATTTTACCATTTCATTAAAGCGGTTCTGCACTCTTTATTTATTTTTATTTTTTTGGGCTATATGCCAAGGGCATATAGCTCAATTGGGGGACTTACCTGTTCCATCTTCCATCTCGATCGCCGCCGGTTTTCATCTTCATCTTCTTCTTGTCTTCTTCTTGTCTGCTGGGGTCCATCTTGCCTGTGGGCATGTGAAACCCCACAGGCACTTTAGATGGCCCAGCATGCACCGCCGTTACTCGCGCGTGCGCAGTAACGGCACATCTGCCGACATCTCACGAGATTTCGGAAGATGTGGCCGAAATCTCGTAAGATTTCGGAAGATGTGGCTGAAATCTCGCGAGATTTCGGAAGATGCCCGCACTGACTCCTGGGATCAATGACACCAGATCCCAGGAGACAGTGCGGCGTGACGACGATCGACGCAGAGACCCCGCCCGCCGCCGAAGAGAGAGAAGACCGGAAGTCATCAATTACAAGGTAAGTAAAAAAAAAAAAAACATTTCATTTAGTACTCTTTGCCTGATTTGGAAGGCAAAGAGATTTACTAAATGAAATGGGTGCAGAACCGCTTTAAATAGTGTGATTTTTACTGCACTTCTGTCTCAGTCTGATTCATGGTTCCTGCCACTTGTAATAGGAATAAAAGTGATCCAAAAAAAATAACAAAAAAAATTGAAAGCACCCCATCTCTCCGAACTCACACGCAGAAGGGAACGCATACATAAGTTGCGCCCACATATGTAAACGGTGTTCAAACCACACGTGTGAGGTATTGCCGTGATCGTTAAAGCGAGAGAGACCTCCTCTGTAACTCTAAACAGGTAACCTGTAAAAACTTTTAAAGCATCGCCTATGGAGATTTTTAAGTACCGTAGTTTGTCGCCATTCCACGAGCGTGCGCAATTTTAAAGCATGACATGTTAGGTATCTATTTACTCAGCATAACATCATCTTATACAAAAAATTGGGCTAACTTTACTATTTGTTTCTTTTTTAAATTCATTCAAGTGTATTTTTTCCCCAAAAATTGCGTTTGAAAGAGCGCTGCGCAAGACTATGCATGCTCAGGAACAAAAGAACACATACAAAACTATTCAACACATAACGTCACTTCTGAAGTTGTATTCTGTAGTACGAGAATTTTCACATGGTGAGTAACCTCTTCACTTTCGACATGAGACTAGCATACAACAAAAAATGGACAAACGGTTGTCCGAAAATATGATCGTGTGTACGAGGCTTTAGTGATGTCTCTCTTGTGTATAGATATGCTACATTTTCAGTGATGTTACTTGTCTCTAGTCTATAGATAGACTGCATTTTAAGTCATGTCATTGGTCTCTCTTGAATAGTTAAGCCTAGTACACACGATAAGAATATTGAACGATAAAAAAATGCATTGTCCGATAATCTATTCATTAGTACACAGCTTTCAAGAGCCGATCGTGACAGTTCATGCGAAAATATCCAAAGGGACAAGCACAAAAAATGTTCTCATAAGATAACAGAACACATGATTTTCGTGTAATTAGTATAGTATTTGTACGAAAAAAGAATTGAGGGAACTAGACCACGCATGCTTGGAAATGAAAGAATGCATTAAAATCTAATACATTACATCACTTCTGAAGTTTTATTCTGTCTTGCGAGAATTTTCATAACTATTCGTTTTCGACAAGAGACTGGCATGTGGAAAAAAAAATGGACGATCATTTGTCTGATATTCGCATTAGGCTCAGTCATGTCATTAATTTGTAATAATAGGTAGGCTGCATTCTCAGTGATGTCATTGTTCTCTAGTGAATAGATAGGATACATTCTCAGTGATGTCATTGTTCTCTAGTGAATAGATAGGATACATTCTTGGTGATGTCACTGGTCACTAGTAAAAGGATAGGATTCTTTCTCTGCTTTGTCACTATTTTGTAGCAGAAGGTGAATCTGTCTTCTCGGTGCTGTGGCTGGTGTTCAGTGAATTGATCCGTCAAACCAGAGAAAATATGAGATCCATTTCTTTATCTAAATGCCTTTGGTAACTGATCTGGGTGTTTTCACTGTGGCCACATTAAGACTGACACACAGAACTGAGTACTACACAGTGACATCACAATCCTCTACTTTGTGTTGCATTTGTTTTGTTCCAAAAAAAATAAATGGTGGAATGCTGAGTATAAAAGAAAAGTACCAGTGATGCATGCAGGGTCACACGCACTTCACTAACATCTGCTAAAACCCCCCCAGAGAGGCTTCAGGTGATCCCACAGGCCGGCAGTCATGTTCAGCACGAGCTAAATTTTCTCTATACGAATATACATGACAACCGTCAACAGATGTATTTTCAATAGACACAGTGGAAGCCAACTCCAAGCTGATTAGCTCTGCTGTGCCGAAAGGAACCCATAAAGCATTTCCTCAGAGTCTCTGGTTTCTGTGTAATTTAATTTTATTTGGAAAATGTCTTGTACGTGTGCTTATAATTAAAAAAAAAGTGTGTATGTGTGTATATATATATATATATATATATATATATATATATATATATTATATATATATATATATATATATATACACACACACACACATACATACACACAGTATCTCACACAAAAGTGAGTACACCCCTCACATGTATGTCACAAAAGTGAGTACACCCCTCACATTTATGTACATTTTTTCATGTGACAACACTGAAGAAATGACACTTTGCTACAATGTAAAGTAGTGAGTATACAGCTTGTATAACAGTGTAAATGTGCTGTCCCCGCAAAATAACTCAACACACAGCCATTAATGTCTAAACTGCTGGTAACAAAAGTGAGTACACCCCAAGTGTAAATGTCCAAATTGGGCCCAAAGTGTCAATATTTTGTGTGGCCACCATTCGTTTCCAGCACTGCCTTAACCCTCTTGGGCATGGAGTTCACCAGAGCTTCATAGGTTGCCACTGGAGTCCTCTTCCATGACGACATCACAGAGCTGGTGGATGTTAGAGACCTTTCCTGGGGGGATCAGCTTTGGGCACCAAGAGAATAATCTTTAGGCAGAGCGCGCAGCGGCAAATTGTGGGTGTAGCAAAAATGCTCTAACAATTAAAACTTGAGTCTGCTCACTGAGTACACAATAACATTTGCAACAGTCCTTGTACCCAAAAAAATATCTTTTAATTACTGTGCCACAGAAGTATAACAGATAATGATAGAAGTTTTACCCAAGCTTAATTGCTATAATTTATATCCAGGAGCTTGAGTTTGGTGCTCTGGCTGGGTCGTTCAACTCCCAAGGTAGTAGATATCAATAAGATTAAAGGAGTTGTAAAGTCAGAAGTTTTTTTTTATCTTAATGCATTCTATGCTTCAAGATAAAAAGCCTTCTGTGTGCAGCAGCCACCCTAGCACCCCTAATACTTATCTGAGCCCCATCTCTATCCAGTGATGTACACAAGTGTCTCTCCCTCCTGATTGGCTGAGACACAGCAGTGGTGCCATTGGCTCCCTTTGCTTTCAAAGTAAGTCAGCCAATCAGGAGAAAGAGGGGGCTGGGCCAGGCTGCAGCTTTGTGTCTGACTGGACACAGGGAGCTGTAACTTGGCTCGGGAGGGGCCAGGAGTGCCGGCGAGGGACCCAGGAAGAGGAGGATCTGGGCCACTCTGTGCAAAACCATTGCACAGGGCAGGTAAGTATAACATGTTTGCTATTTTTAAATAAAAAAATGAGAGTTTAGTATCACTTTAAAATAGAACTAAAGATTTTTTTATTATTATGGATAGAGTATGAGAGAGCTATAACTACTGTCATCTTTTTTTTTTTTTTTTCGATCTGTGTCCCGTAGGGAATCCTGGGGTATCATCAAAACTAGTGTCCCCATTGGAAGATTTCTGCTCTATTACTGTTCTGATGTCAACACAAAATGTGGGATTTTATTTTCCTTTCACTTTCGATGATAACGGTAAACAGGACAAATAGAGAGGGCAAATCTTCCTATTCAAAACTTAAAAAATAAAGTTTTGCCTTTAGTTGATTTAAGATCCAGACTTTAGAACGCTACATAATTCAAATAATTGTAAATTAATTTATGTATATATTGTGCTTTATAAAAATAAAATACATTTTTTTCAAAAGTCTCTTTCCCTGCTCAGTGACGCTTATGGTTTAAAATCCACGCATCAGGGATAAACGCACACAGGCAAACGCACACTCAGGGGCCACACACACACACGGGTGCACGCACTCAGGGGCCACTTTAGAAGGTAGCCAATTAACCTAACAGTATGCTTTTGGATTGTGAGTGGAAACCAGAGCACTTTGCTGAAACAGACAGCATAGAAATAACGTTTTACATTTTAATTTCAACTATATATTGATCTTAGAGAAGATCAATACTATCTTTATCCCTTATATATAAATGTACAGGCCATTAACTATGTGGGACTTTACTGATACCATGATAAAGTAAAAAAGAAAATTATGAGAAAATCAAGATTTTCTATTCATTTATTGTTAAAACCAAGTACTTATAAATGCAAATGTGACACATTCAGTTACACTATTTTTTACACAGTTTGTAACTATTGATACATCCTTACAGATTTCAATGCGCTTCGCAGACCATCATTCCTCTGCTTCACAGAAGATCATTGGGAAAAGCGAAAATGAGTATCCAAAATTAAAAAAATCAACAACTTGTCATTAAATGTAATTGAATAAAACAAAACAAATGGCATTCATATACATATGACATATACATATACAGTATATGGATAAATTGTGGTAAACACCTGTAATGAAGAATATTAATATTAACAATAATAAATGTGTGCCCTAATAATGTCACCTTTATTGCTTTTATAAGTACTTTAGTTTTAACAATAGACAAATAAAAAGTCACATTTTATGAAAACTGTCTCTTACATTATTCTTTTATCAGTAAAAACCTTTATGGTTGATGGAATGTAGACTTACATTTCAGCTATTTTATATGATATGGCGTCAACATATTTTATATACAATTGTGGGCCAGGGGAGCAAAAAAAAAGACAGATCTTAAAATATTATTTATTACCTATATTGTTCTAGTACATTTATATAAGCTCTTGAAGCTTCCAAAGTGATCAGTTTAAAATATAATTTTTTTCTTGTTACAAGGTGGAAACTGTAGACACAATGCCATAGGCATTCCTTAGTAAACTGTAATCCATTGGGGAATGACCCTCTGTTATCAAGATTGAAGATTCTAGGCAGAGCATAGTGGATAACAGAAGACCTTGTGTATATGTAACAGAACAGTATAGTTAAAGTGATACTAAACACACATTGTCCCTTCCATTTCTGTATGTGGATGACGGCACTGTTATTCTTTTAATTAAAACAAAAAACAAAACATCTAAGTACCTTTTACCTAATGGATATACAGCTGTCGCATGGCCCAGATCTTTCCCAGCCTGTCTGCAGGGAAACATAAGCATTAGGAGCTTCTAATCCTCTTCTGCTGGTCACATGAAAATAAAAAAAACAGCCTTTGAAGGAGTAAAAATAAATAATATCAATAAACTGTTTTAAATTGTCATAAAAATATATATTTAAAATCAAATATAAATTTTTTGGGCGAAAACATGGTGTGGACCGATTTCTGCTGGTCACAGGTTGTGTCACGCCCTGACAGCCTGTCTCTTAGAATAAGAGGGAGGTAAAGCCTCCATCAATCTACATGTAATATACCACTCTCATTGTGTTTAGCTGGCTAGTGGGCATGGAGGAGGAGGGAAGAAGTGGGCTGTCATTTACCATTGTGTATATGTCCACATGTATGACTCTATAGTCACATGGGCTGCTTAGATATGATAGGGAGGAAATGCTCAACATAAAAACCCACTGAAATCTGAGCATGTGCAGAGCTGCCAACACTACTCTGAAAAATCCCTAGCGGCATTGGGGACATGGACAGAAGGGGGAGACAGAGAACAGCAGGATCACCAGTTTTTTTGCAGAATTCATAAAATGAATCTCATAGTGACTGAGTATGAACAGCATGTAATATAGCATTTATTGATAGTTTTTTATAATGTGGGTTTAGTGACACTTTATTGAATTTTACTTACAAAGTAGATTATTCTGCTGTCCTCATTCAGAATATCAACCTAGCCAAAAAGCATGCAAACGTTGTATTAAAGGAGAAGTCCAACCAAAGCTTGATTGGATGTACTTCTCCTATGGATCACAGGAGTGCAATTCGGTTTGCTCTTCTTTTAACCCATTTTCAGCAGAGAGTGGACTGAAGTCCACTCTCTGCTGACGTCACCAAATGCCACTCCAAGCATCGCGTCATCCCAACCACAGTCAGGATGCGCCAGGTGCCTGGACTGACACCCAGCTCAGCCTCTCAGCGAGCCACTGTAAGCCTCAGATGGCCACTCTGCCCCCTCCACAGCCCAGCGCTCCAATGAGTGAGGAGGGGGCAGAGCAAGCTGTGACTGACAGTCTACAGCGCTCTGCTCACGGAGCTCTTAAAACCGAGTGATCAGCGATGTTTGATTGCTCGGTTCTCAGTCCAGAGAGGCGCCTGGGGGACAAATGCAGCATCCACCTAGGTAAGTATAAGAGAGAGAGGTGAGTCAGGAGGAAGTAGAGAAAAGACATTGGAAGTGGCAGTAGAGGAGGGGGAATTACTGACTGTTGGTAATACCGAGGACATCTGGAGTAGAGGACCTGACATACCTTGCTGCTAAGCACAGAGACCCGGGGCTGGAGTACAAGCCACGGCGAATGTGATCTCCTTAAAAAGAGATCTATCTAGCTGGTAAGCGGCAGTGTTTTTAAAGGTGAGGACCTTGTCCACCGTGGACCAGCCGGTTGAGGAACTTCTGTACGAACTGTGTTGCTTTGAGCTTTTTGTATGCTGTGGAACATTTTTCTTCTTTTTAGCAACTCAACAGAGTGAAATGGACACTCAGAGAGCACTCCAGTTCCCTTGACTTGTGGTTTATATGCATATCCATTAGTTCACGTATTTAATATTGCAATATCATTAGTCATTTGGAGGGTTTGTAGCCCTCATTGACTTTGGTGTATGTCATAAGATTTATATGTCACTGTATATAATTTTTTTTTTCACTATCAACTTAGCGCAGCTTATTTTTATTCAAGTATGAATATGGAATAAAAAAAAAAAATCCTTTACTTTTCTTTTAATTAATTAACCTCAAAGCCAAGCTCCAGGCAAACTAAATGCACAGATGGCATACATACTGTAGTCAAGAGCTTTTTTACCTGCCAAAGGATTTGACTGTCTGTCCTGTCAGCCCTGAGATTTACACAATGAAGAAATACAATGGTATCCTCTTCCTACTTGGATAGTGAAAGAGCAGCAAAAGACTGATTAAAAAGCATCGTCGGTCAAAAAAAAATAAAAATAATAATTAACAGTCAGCTGCTACAAATACTGTAGCTGCTGACTTTTAAAGAGGAAGTAAACCCTCAGAAAAAAAAAAAAAAAACCCTGTAAGACAAAGGCATAATTAGCTAGTATGCATAGCATACTAGCTAATTATGTATCACTTACCTCAGATCGAACCCCCGGCATCGGTCCTCTTCTCCCCCTCCGACCGCCGACATGTTCTCCCGGAGTGACTTCCGGGTATCGCGGCTCCGGCGCTGTGATTTGCCAGAGCCGCGATGCCGTCACTCCGCGCATGCGCAAAAGAGCGGCACAGTACAACTGAAGCATCGGCATATAGTGCCATTGCTTCAGATGTCTCAAGTGCGCATGTGCCGTGCAGGTTTAGGAGATATCCTTGTTAGCTACAGGTAAGCCTTATAATAGGCTTACCTGTAACATAAAGTTGTAAACGAGGGTTTACAACCACTTTAATAAGCACACACACAATTACCAGTCCAGAGATCCAGAGCTGTCCCCACCTGGGCCACTTCTTCGATGGTCTTTGGGTCATCCATGCCACCATCTTGGAAGGGGGCTATGACTTCCTGCAGCTGCATAGGCAGTTCCCCACTACGCATGCCTGTGTCACACTGCTCTTTGTTAATGGATCCCCAGCCTCGCCCTAGGAGGTTGCAGGAAGGGAAAGTTTTCTGAACTTGCACCCAGATGTCCCCTAGAAGGATCAAACAATCTCTTACACGTTGTTCTAAAGCCGACGACTATTTGAGTGGAATAAGTCTTGAAATTCGTTTTTCTTATCGTATCCTAGTAAATATTTATTTATTTATTTTTTCTGTATCAAGGTTGCTTTTTTCTTCCACCATAAATGATACAATCTTATATAACAAACATGTATATTATGGAAGGAAATCCTCAGAGTAAGGAGTAGCATTAATTATATGTTTAAAAAAATAAAAAAAGAAGAAAATTCTCATGAAAAGGTAATATCAATTTAATACGCACAGTTCCTACATTTTGGATTTTTTTCAATTTTTTTACTTTTTTTTTTTTTTTTTTTATGGTAGTGGTCAAAATATTGTTTGCTCCATGCTCGGAGTTAGAAAAGAACAGGAAGGAAAAGGCAGCTCTCCATAGAGATTCATTTTAGCTTGCTTGCAGGACGTGGCCAGCTCACAAAACTGGATTCATTTTCAGTATCCTTAAAGGACCCAGCTCACGGCCCCCACCCTCCCACCTCGCTCTCTTTCTTGGCAGCAGTCTCAGAGCTGCAAGTTCAGCCAAAATAGACAATAAAACAGTTAGAAGGCAAGAGGCCAAAATGCAAAGGCATCGCTGTACAGTATCCATACACCCCCTCCTCCAACTCAAGTGCAGAGGAAGATGTTAGAAAGAAAAAAAAAAAGGGGGGGGGGGAGATCTCTTTATTTGTCCCAGTTTGAACTTTGTTTTTTAGACGGCTTTTTAGAGGTTGCTGAACTGTTTAGGCAGATATTTTGGGCTCTGTCTATGCAATGGAAAAAAATCTTTGAAGCATTAAAAGTAATCATGTGTGCATTAACAACTATGGAGAGGGAGAAAGAGGTAGGAGCTGAGCATACGTACCGAGAGAGTAAGAAAGACAGAAAGAAGGGAGGACTCCAATTAAAGTGAACCTGTCACCCAAACCAGGGACATAGATCTTCTTTTTTTTTTTTTTTTATTATATGGATTTGGAGACACCCTTGGGCACCAGAGGAGAAGAATGAAGTTGTGCGCGCAACATGCCGCTGTGCATTGTTGCTGTTTAAAATCATAGGGGCCCCGCACAGCCTACCTGACAAGGCCCCTCACAAAATATCAAATTATATTTTTTCTAAAATGACATGGCTGCAATGCTATGCTTTGCAGTCATGGCAGATATTATACCCTCATTGAACAAGACCCATTCAAGGGAATAGCGCTGCTCTACAAGTGCCTCGCAACCGCGTTCAAATCACGTTGTTATGGTGCGTTAGTGTAGGGTTAAAGCAGGTGGTGAGGAGGTAATATGCATCCTCACCGCCTGCTAAATCTGAACACGCCCTTTGTTTGTTTTTTTTAACAATTTTTTAGAAGCTTAAAGCGGAGTTCCACCCAAAAGTGGAACTTCCGCTCATTTGTCTCCTCTCCCCCTCCGGTGCCACAATTGCCACCTTTTGAGGGGGAGGGGGGACAGGATACTTGTCTTTGACAGGTATTCTGTTCCCACTTCTGGGAGTCCGGGCCGTGGCCCGTGACATCACCACGGGGCTTCGTCCTCCTCTACCTGTTGCCGGGCCAGTAGGAGAGAGAAGTGGGGCCTCGCGCATGCACATCTGGTTCCCGGTGTGAAGCTGTAAGGCTATACTGCCATGTACCCTTACCCGCAATGGCGGCATCAGCACCCGACAGCCGATGGAAACATTAGCTGCGATGTTGACATCGCTGGACTCCAGGACAGGTAAGTGTCCTATTGTTTAGAGCCAGCAGCTGCAGTATGCGTAGCTGCTGGCTTTTAATAATTTTTTTGGGGCGGAACACCACTTTCATTTTTTTTTTTAGAATTTCTGTGTATTTTTTTTTTAACATTTTTTTAACTGCTCTGTTGGAGAGCTTTGGTGAAATATCAGGCGTTTAAGCACAGCCCTGATGTCTCATTTTTCAGATAGACAGCTATCCCCCCAGTCCCTTTCTTTGCAGCCTCAGCTGCACTGGACAGTGAATACATGGAAAGCGCTCTGTGCTGAGCAGCTTCCTGTTTATTCATAAACTGTGGCATGACACAGTTTACTATGCTTCAGTTATGAATAGACACAGGAGCAATCAGTACAGATTATTCACTGTGTTCATTCAGAAAAGGAAGGGGCCGGTAAATTACATATTTACCGCCATCTTTTCCTTCTCTCCATCCTAAAACGATCCCAGGAGGCAGAGGAGAGAAACTGTCAGCACTTTGGGGGAGGGGGGCACACCAGGGTGGCCCCAGGCAGCAGGTGGAAAGGGCAGATACAGGAAGGAGGAAGCCAGAAGTACTGCAGGGGGTTCCACAATAGTCACAAGGCAGTACAGCTTGCCGTTCTGCTCAGCAGGTGCTTGGGCCCTCCTTTTGAACTGATGGGGCCTGTGCTCGGTACAGGAGGGCCAGCTACACTACCTTATCAGTGGCCCTGTCAGTGTGAATTGTGGATGTGGCAAAACTGCACAGTGGAGGGGGCTTAAATTTGAGTCTGCATACAGAGTACCAGGGCTAGAGGTATGCAATGTACAGTGCAGGTGTCAGAAGTATGTCATGTATTGAGAGCAGGGATCAGGAGTGGGTAATGTACAGGAGTCAGAAAATGTAATGAATAAAGTGCAGGTGTCAGGACGATGTAATATTGAAAGCGCAGGGGTCTGGTGTATGCAATGTACATAGTGCAGGGGTCAGATTTACGTAATGTACAGGATGCAGGGGTAAGGTGTTTATAATGTACAGAGTGCAGGTGTCAGGAATATGTAATCTATTGAGTGTAGGGGTCAGGAGTGGGTAACGTACTGAGTGACACAGTTGGTTATCCCTTTAGCCTTTCCTGCTAGCAGGAAAGCATGGGGGCGGTGATGCTAAGGAGAAGTGGCATGACAAGCTGTGTCCTGTTTAAGGCCACCCTGTGTAGAAAAAATGTGGTCGCCCAGAAGGAACATGTTGGGTAGCCATTAGTAACAGGCAGCAAAGAATAATTGGTTGCAGCAGCGCCAGGATCTTGGGGCACCAGGCTCTGGGAGATTTATCATACTAAGGACAGAAACACACCCAAGAAGGTATTGTTCATGAATAAAATTATGTATGTATATTTGGTATAAAATATTTAGAAAGCATCATTTGGCACGGACCTTTCTGCAGAGTACTGTGACACCTATTGAGCCTACTCAGCACACATATGCCACAGTCCTTTTACCCACAAGATATGCTTTATTGACTGTGCCACAATGACATACTAACAGACACATACACATTTCCAGCATGCTCTTTTAAAAAAAATGAAACCAATATATATGCTTTTCTGCAGACAGCCTACCTTAAAGCAGGAGTATATAACGTACCTAGAGTGCAATGGTCAGTAGTATGTCATACAAAGCCCAGCATACAGACAGCAGTGGTCAGGAGTATGAAATGCATAACATAGTGTCTATCATGCAGCACTCAGGAGGGCATAAGGCACACATTGCAGGGATCAAAAGTGCATAATTCAGAGAGTATAGGGATCAGGAGTGGGCATCATAAAGAGTACAGGGGTCAGGAGTACATCACACAGAGTGCAGAAGTCAGAATTATGTAACATACAGGCCAGTGTACCGACTACATGCAAAAATTGCCCCCTTCTCCTTGTACTAACCCCCCCCCCCCCCCTCCCACTCCAAACCCATATCACTCCAGTACCACCCTTCCTCCCAGCTCCTCCTGAGTACAGACGTCACCTCATAATATAGACCCCCTCCCCACCATACAGACCCCTTCTCTCCCTATCAGTACAGACACCCACTCCAGTACAGACCCCTCCATTCAGTACAGATCCTTCCCCTACCCACCAATATAGAACCCCTCTCTATCCACCAGTACAGACCCCTTCTCTCCCTATCAGTACAGACACCCACTCCAGTACAGACCCCTCCATCCAGTACAGATCCTCCCCCTACCCACCAATATAGAACCCCTCTCTATCCACCAGTACAGACCTCCCTACCTGCATACTTTTAGGTTCACTTCAGCAGGTAGTCCTCCCCTTAGCTGTGTAATGTGACTGGAGTTAAGAAGGAGCTTCCCTCAGCTTTGCATATGACTGATCCACAGTTGGTTTTGCATACGAATTAGCCAGTCAAGCTCACTCATATACAACATACAAATACTGTCTTAGCTCAGTTATATACAAATCATGCACCCCTTCATTCAAATGCAAATCATTTTCACAGTGCACAGGGGCAGAAGCTTTGCAGAACACAACCCCTTTGAACAGGAGCGGGGTGAAAAATGTGGGATATTCCCACACAATATGAGACTATTGGGAGGTTTGTCAATGTGCTACAAAAACCCAATGCATGGGGCACATTTATTAAAGTGGTTGTTAAGCCACTATAATCTATTCATGCACTCCCCTCTTTTATATAACAATATGTGTCACAGTGTCTAATCTATATAAAAAAATGCCAATTATAGCTTATATCAAAGTGTCTCCCGGTGCTCACGTGACTCCTTGGCTCTCTCCTCTCCCAGGCTGGCAGCTATAGCGGGTGGACCAAGCACTCCCACTGATGATAGTTGGGTTGGAGGGGAAGAGAGAGGATAGAGAGCAGAGGAGTCACGTGAGCGCCAGGAGACACTCTGATATAAGGCATAATCTTTTCTTTATAGACACTGGGACCCATATTTTTATATAACAGAGGGGATGGCATGAATACATTATAGTTTTTAAAGCAGCGGGGGGGGGGGGGGGGGGAAGGGGCGAACACTGTCACAAGCAGACAGGTAGGGAGGGAAGAGGGAGAGGACAGAGAAGGACAGAGCAGGGCTGTGAATGACGGATGCATGTAAACTGTCCACGATGTCAGGGCTCAGCAGCCATAATAAACCGTGGTCAGTTTACAGGGGGGAGGGCAGAACCAGGCAGGATCAGCCAGGTTATTTAGGTGATACAGGGATCCAAATTGCACAGCACAAGCACTGTTACAAGGGTAACAAACACTTTAAGAAAATATGTGAAATAGTTACATGCAAATCAGGCTGCCTCTCATCAAGCAAAGTCTATGCAACAGTTTTTCTGTGCATTTGCGACCCCTGCACCTGTAATCCTGGGCAGACAGCTGCAACAGATTGCATATAAAAAAATACATTAATAATTACAGAGCTTCGTTCATTTCTGTCTTATATACCTGTGAACCCAGGCTTAAGAAACAAAAACTCTCCTTGTAAAAATGTATATTTATTTGCATACCTCCTTGCTTTTGCTGTTCCTTTTTGCTTTCTAGAATCTCTTTTCTGAACAGTCTAGAGCAGCCTATTTCAACCAGGGTGCCCAGCCTTCAGGTTTCTTTAGGGGTGCCTAAAAATTGTCCAAAAATCGTATATACAGTAAGCCAGCGGGTGGATGAAGCTTGCCTTTCAGTTACACAAAGCCACAGGTTTTCATTGTGCACCTTACGTCATCAGTTGATAAGAAAGACTAAGGGCACCCACACAGCATCCTTGTTTGCCCTTTCCTGCCCCTTTCCCTCAGCACTGGGGTCCCATTAGCTGACTGTGGGAGAGAAACTGAGGGAGAAGAGAAACATTGGAATACTAGTCAGTACCAGTGTGCAAAGATGTATTTGCTTTGGAAGAAAAAAATCACTTCTAAGGTTTGGTGTCCCTACATGTGTGGATGTTGCTGCGTTATGTATAACTACATTGTACAATGGGGTACGGAAGATTGTGCATAACTTTAAAGGGTGCCTTGACTGAAAAAAAGGTTTTTGGAGGACACTGCTGTACAGGAACCACCATCTCATGTGTTACCTGCATCACTACAGGTATGCGTGTATGGGAAGGCTGGGGGTAGGGGGTAGGTGGGTGGCTGGTTGTCACGTCCTCTATGTTTCCCTACTTGTTGGGCGCCAAGCAAGGGTCACATGGGAGACCTACTCCGGGATGATGATCTCTTCTGGGCTATGCTGGGCACTTTGGATAGAGTCACTGCCTTACACATTAGGTACCGTTACTGGAACAGACAACTGATGTCTAATAAGTTCTCGAAATATATACCACCACAATCATTTGTTCATTTAGGAGTGACACACAGAGCCCTTGCCCTATCCACCTGTTCAGCGTATCACTGCTACCTCACTCCCAGTAACGGTATGGCGCCCCACTGTGCACCTAGCGCTTACTCCATGTGTGCACTTCACTTAAAACTTTCTATTGTACAGGTTGGGGACCACTGCAGTGCCGATCTGCTCTCGTTGTTTTGAGAGACAGACCTGCCAACGGAGAGAGTGCTGACAACAACTCCTCCTGCTAGAAGCTGTTCCACCTGTCACATGTACACGCTTATGACAGGCTGCTTTAGAAACCTCTGTTACCCTTGGTAACCACTTGTATCTTCACACTGCATAAACTCCTGTACCGTTATCTTCATACCCTAATATGCTTAGTGACCAGAGCTGTAGACTATGTGTGCCGTTTACATGCATTACACCACTTTAGTAACTTCAGACCAGTTTTAAAAGATTTACTGAAGAATAAGTTAACACGACAGTTCAACATAAAGTGCAGTTTGATCCTAACATCCCTAGTCCCCAACTTCAGGCTTGTGGCTGCCCCAGCATACCTGCACAGGAAAGAGTCCATTCTTTGCAGAGTCCATGATGGTAGTATCCAGGATTGGCATCTTCAGGGCAGACTGCAAGTCCCAGCAGCTCCTTCAGGCAGTAGCAGGGTCTTGTTGGTAGATGTGCTGTAATTTTCATTTTGGACTCTGCATTTTCAGCAGGCCAACAAGACGGAGTCCAGCAATGGTACCAACAGCAACCGCAGACTACCAACAGCTTCTCATGTGCATATGAGTCCCTGAGCCCCCTGGGTATGGTCCCCTGTCCATTTCTTAATGCACATAACCACTGGGTCAGACCCAGAAAAGCATATCAAGAAAAGAACCCAGGAAACACAATTAACACTAACCTTCCCAGCTGGGGCAGCATTAAACTCCACCTGCCTTTATTCATGTGTCTGCTCTGAGCACAGACATGCACAGTCAGCTTGAAGCCCACTTTGAAGACATCTTCAGCTACTTCCACATGCACAGCTGCTCAATTCTATGCATACTCCCTGCAAATACTGTATATTATTCCAGAAGCAAGGTAAAACATCATCATGATGAGGATGAGAGGATATAAAATTGCTCATCCAAAGATTTAACAATGTCTTTATGGACTTGGCTAATTTTTTAATATTTTTTTATTAAGTGTCAATGTCTCATAGAAAAAGCCTTCTATTTCCAGACAAGTGCATGTGCAAAAAACTGTCTGTCTGTCTAGGAGAAAATTCAAGGATTAGAAATGTATTTGTTCTAATTAGATTTGACAAACAATTTAAATCCTTGTCCTTTTATTTTTTATTTTTTTGCTCACTCTGGTCAAAATCGATTTTTTAATTGATACCATTAAGATAATCAAACAAATGTTCTGAAAGGAACAATTTTCGAAAAAAACCTCTACAGGTGAAGGCCAGCTTTACTGTCAGTGGCAGCCCGTCCATTAGGGGCTCAGGGGCACCGCTCCCCACCCCTATCCATGCATCTGGCCCCCTAATTTACATGCAGGGCTGGACACATGGATTCCACTGGGGGGGGGGGTTGTTTTTTTTTAGTGATGCGCTCTTGGCCCCTCCCTCCTGCTGACTGCCCCCACAGCAAGCTGCTGAGGGCACCCAAGCCAAGTTGCTGCTCTGTGCGTCCATTCAGACATGGAGCCGCGACTTGGCCTCGCCTCCTCTCTCTCCTCATTGGCTCACTGACTTTGATGGACAGCAGCAGGAGCCAATGTCATTTACCGCTGACAGGGCTTCCATTTTCACTAGACATGGGATCCGTCAAAAAATACGTTTCGTTTCGTTCCGTTTTATTTCGTATCCAAAAAAATTCGTAATTCGGGTTTCGTATACGGAATTTAATTCGGATTCGTACGAAATACGGATTTCGTACGAATCGTAAGAATCGTTAATTTGGTTAACGAATAGCGACACTCTACGAATAATATCCGAAAACGTATTAAGGTTGCATAACAACAGTCTATTGTGTGTGTGTGTACTGTGTAGACAATAGCTCTGCCTATGCCTAACGTTATTCTAATGGATTTGTAAATTCGTTACTTTTTTTGGTTTGTTGATTGGTCATTTTACATGTCTCTCTTTCTCTTACAATGGCGCTGTCTAACGTGCTTCGAATGTATTCGTACATTCGTAACTTTTTTTTTTGGTTTGTTGATTCGTAATTTTCCGTGTCTCTTAAAATGGCGCTGCTTATTCTTAACGTGCTTCGAATGGATTCTTAAATTCGTTACTTTTTATTGTTTGTTGATTTGTCATTTTACGTGTCTCTCTCACAATGGCCCTGTCTAACGTGCCTCGAATGGATTCGTACATTCTTAACTTTTTTTGTTTTTGTTTGTTCAGTCGTCATTTTTCGTGTCTCTACAATGGTGCTGCCTAACGTGCTTCGAATGGATTCTTAAATTCGTTACTTTTCTTTGTTTGTTGATCTGTCATTTTACGTGTCTCTCTCTCACAATTGCGCTGTGACTGTCTAACGTCCTTCGAATGGATTCGTAACTTTTTTTATTTGTTTGTTGATTCGTCATTTTACGTGTCTCTCTGACTCTCTCACAATGGCGCTGTCTAACGTGCTTCGAATGGATTCTCAAATTCGTTTTTTTTTTGGTTTGTTGATTTGTCATTTTACGCGTCTCTCTCTCACAATAGCGATGTCTAACGTGCTTCGAATGGATTCGTAACTTTTTTTTTTTTTGGTTTACTGATTCGTCATTTTACGTGTCTCTCACTCTCTCACAATGGCGCTGGCTAACGCGCTTCGAATGGATTCGTACATTCGTAACTTTTTTCTTTTTGGTCGTTGATTCGTAAATTTACATGTCTGACACAGTGGCGCTGCGGCGCTGCATGCGTCGAATGGATTCGTACTTTTCTAATACATCGCTGTTATTCGTAACTATTCGAAATCTCGTTTATTCTTTACTTTCGTTTTTGACATGTGCCTATAGTCTCCGCCCCTGGATGTAGTTTTGAGAGGCCGGCCCCTGGATGTAATTTAGAGAGACCGTGTGACTCCGTGTGACTGTAGTGTAGTGAGGGAGGAACAGAGAGAGAGCAGAGCAGAGACTGAGAGCAGAGAGAGTGGTATTGTTGGAGTTGTGGTTGTTGTTTTTGTGTGGACTGAATTTGTGATTTGTGTGGAATTAGAATGTCTGGGAGTGAGAATGTATGTGTGAGTGAGAGTGTTGGTTTGAAAGTTGTTGTTGTGAGTGAGAGTGGAGAGGACTCAGGGGATCGGATGAGTGGAGGGGAGCGCCGGATGAGTGGAGGGGATCGGATGAGTGGAGGGGATCGGATGAGTGGAGGGGAGCGCCGGATGAGTGGAGGGGATCGGATGAGTGGAGGGGAGCGCCGGATGAGTGGAGGGGATCGGATGAGTGGAGGGGAGAAGAGTGGAGGAGAGAGGAGTGGAGGGTCAGGGGGTGGAGGGGAGCACAGGAGTGGAGGGGACTGGAGTGGGGGTGAGAGGAGGATCAGTGGGGGGTTGAGGAGAGAGGAGGGAAGAGTAGAGAAGAGGAAGCATAGTAGAGAGGACAGGGAGAGGAAGCGTAGTAGGGGGGACAGGGAGAGGAAGCGCGGAGGGGACAGGGAGAGGAAGCGCGGAGGGGACAGGGAGAGGAAGCGCGGAGGGGAGAGGAGGCGTGAAGAGGAGATGAAGAGTGGAAGGGAGCATGGCCATGGAAGTGGAGTGGAGCGGGAGCGGGAGCATGGCCAAAAAAAGAGGCGTATGCCCCCCCCCCCCATATCAGAAGATGAAATGTCTGACACCGGCGACCACCAGCGAACCAAACGCAAGCAGCAGCAGAAGACGATGACGTCATCAACAGGGGGCCAGTCTTTACCCCCCAGGAAAACGCTGCTCTGGTGGCTGCTGTTAGGAGGGACAAGGCCACATTGTTCAGCCTCAACGTCCCTACTGCCCAGAAGACAGCAGCCTGGGATCGAGTCCGGGACTCTGTGAATGCCCTGTCCAAGGTTCGCAGGACCACCGCTGGTGTCAGGCACAGGTAATAATTATTCAAATTTTATATCACTCTTAGAACACACCCCATATTTGTGAAAAACACACACAGTAGGCTTTGAGTAATAAACTGATTTGAACGTAACACAAATATATTTAATATATTTATTTGACACAGACAGACACAGAAAAGTAACATGTAAAATAAAAATAATATTAACGTGTGTATATTTACTAAATATACTATTTTCATTTGCAGATTTTATGATTGTCGGGCCTCTGTCCATAAAAAAATTGAGAGGCAGGCCACTGGAGGAGGCAAGACTGTCTTATTTAGACAGTGGGAGGCAGAGCTTAAGGATGGCCTCCTACTTCACGAAGATGCCCCGCCCCCTGGAGTGAGCACTGCCAGTGCCAGATCCGCCGCCAAGCACCAGAGACTGAGAGCTGGTGAGTAAAATAAAATCTATCATTATATATTGCAGTTATATGGTTGTTGTTTGCAGCTCACTATATTTTTTATGACTGCGGCATGTGAGACTTACGTTTTGCTTTACATTCATGTTTTCCAGATCGATCAATGTCATCATCCGTGGAGGAGGGAACAGGAACAGCTGCTTCTGCTTCATGCCCCCCTCAATATTCTGGCAGTGGTGAGTACCTACTACCTACCTAACCAACACAAAGCAAACATAATAACAAACATCTATTTATTGTATTTAACCACTTCAGCCCCCGATGATTTTCCCCCCTTCCTTACCAGAGCACTTTTTGCGATTCGGCACTGCGTCGCTTTAAGTGACAATTGCGCGGTCGTGCGACGTGGCTCCCAAACAAAATTGGCGTATTTTTTTGAACAGAAATAGGGTGGTATTTGGTGGTATTTATTTGATCACCTTTGCGGTTTTTTTTATTTTTTGTGCTATAAACAAAAAAAGAGCAACAATTTTTAAAAAAAAATCAATATTTTTTACTTTGTCATAAAAATTATCCCCCAAAAATATAAAAATAAATATTTTTTTTCCTCAGTTTAGGCCGATACGTAAAATTACGTATTCTTCTACATATTTTTGGTCAAAAAAATTACGTTAAGTGTATATTAATAATTGGTTCGCGTGATCACGGACATATGTACGCAAATGATCATGTACAGATGACTGTGTGCAGGTGATCACGGACATATGTGTGCAGATAATCATTGACACATGTTATTTTACCGGGACATATGTGAGGGACATGTGTTTTTATTATTTTGGGACATGTGTTTTTATTAGGGGACATGTGTGTTTTGGGGACATGTGTGGGGACATGTGTGTTTACACTGTGGGGACACTACACTGGTGATCAGTGAGTAAAAAGCTGTAAAAACAGCTAATACTCACTGATCACCAGCCGGCTGGAGTGATCCGCTCTCCTCTCCTCACCAACGACTTCCGTGTGAGGAGAGGAGAGCCGATTGCCTAGCAAACGGCTGTTTGTTTACATCACATGACGGCTGTGATTCGACACGGCCGTCATGTGATCAGGAGGGCCAATCACCGACCCCTCCTGCCGATCCGAGATGCGCCGTGTCCGGGTGACACGGCCGCATCGGGATCGCGCCACTGCGCTGGCACGCGCGCGATCCCTCTACTTCAGAAGGACGTTCCAGAACGTCAGATCAGAAGTAGACGGCTCCCACCCGGCCGTCTATGTACAGTGGCCGGGTGGGAAGTAGTTAAGTACCGTAGTTTATCGCGATTCCAAGAGCGTTTGCAATTTTAAACCATAACATGTTCGATATCTATCTATTTTACTTGGAGTAACATCGACTATCGCAATATCCCCAAAAATTGGGCTAAATACATTTACTGTAAAAAAAAAAATGTTTTTAATTCAGTTAATTTCTCACCTAAAATTGCTTTTGAAAGGCCGCTGTGCAAATACACACACAGTGCACATATATATATATATAATTATAATGTTTGTGGTTCTCAGTAATTTTCTAGAAAAAAGTTTTGATTTTAAATTGTAAACAATAACTGTCATAAATAGGCTTGGTCCAGAAGTGGTTACCATAACTCTTTATTCTATCTTAACAGAAAGCCTGAGCTGCCATATCCCAGACCCTCCAGCATCAGCTCCTTCTGCCAGGAAGCAACGCCCCATTTCTCCTCGACGTAAGTACTAGAATACGCAAGCTGCCAATATAAAGAAAAAAGGACACAAGGCACCATCATCCACACTAAGTTCACAAACACATAAAAAAAGCTACAACCATCCATTTTTAAGTTCATACACACAGCACACACCCCAAACTAGGGGTCTACCGATTAATGGTGGCCCCTTTTTTTGTAATTATCGTTGACAAACTTACCAATATAGTGCTTCAAGGTGTTGTACTCGGGTGATGCTTGCAGCGGCAGACATCACCCGTCCGGTGCTGTTTTTTAACAACCAATGTGGCTAAGCACTAGCAGCCGCTTGTCTGTTATTACAAACAGCTGGAGGGGAAGTCCTCCCCAGAAGTGCAGTCGCTGTAAATCTGAGGAGAAACTCTGAATTGAGGGGAAGCTCTGCTGATTTTATCTTCCAATCGTGTACAAACAAACATTCTGTTTTTTTTCCCTTGCATGACTGTCCCCCTCAGATCTACAGCGACTGCACTTCCAAGTGCACTTGTAGTGGAAAGTGTATTTTCCTTTAGTAAATAGACCCCACTGTTAGTATTGTAACCTATAATTGTTTATTCTATTACTACAATATTTGGAAATGCATCTGATCTTAGTATCTGAACGCCACTACAATCAGACAGCCACCAGTAACAGTAAGTTAGTAACTAGGGTGGAACTTAGAAGAGTAGTGAAAATAAATTCTTTGCTATATATTATAAAGAGAAAAACAAACCTATTTTTATTGAAAGCGTTTGTTTAAAAAAAAAAAAGAAAACTGTTCCCTTAAAAACTTAAGGAAGGACCACCCGCCGCAGTTATATGTCGGCTGTTTGAAGAGGACCACCATTGTTATGGCAGCAGATAGCTGCCATAACCCCGGTATCTTCTTCAGCGGGCGGTCCTCTTTCAGATAAAATTGGTTACTGCGGCGGACTTGCCGCAAGTTCACTTTTATCAGGGGCCAAAGAGGCGGTGGAGACGATCAGGTCCACTTCTGCCCTCCAATCTTAAAGGGTTTTTTTTTTTTGGGTGGGGGAGAAGAATATGACATTTCTTTTTATATTAATTTTTTATTGTATTTTTGTGTAGATAATATATGAGATCTGAGGTCTTTTTGACCCCAGATTTCACATTAAAGAGGACCTGTCATTGTTTTTTTCTATTACAAAGGATGTTTACAATACATTCCTTGTAATAGGAATATATGTATATGTTACACAAATAGTATTTATTTTTTAAAGGACAATGTCAAAATAAAAAGGAATAAAATATGTTTTTATTATAATCTCTAGAAATCAATTTCTTTGAATGCTAGCATCAACATTGGCTATCTCGTCTATTTCAGATCAACAAGAAGACCTGTCAGACGGGATTTCGCTCCGGGATGAGACCGAGCTGACCCCTTTGGCCCAGAAGCAGACTCTAGGGCCACAGGAAGCTGCCCCCCCTGTACGTCCTCCACTGCCTCACCCTCCAGAGGAGCAGCCAGTGCCGCAGTTGCCACCACCAACACCGAGTCAGACAACTGTCCTGCTGACAGAGATGCGGAGGCTGGCCAAAGCCAACAAAAAAATGCAGAGGGAGAATCGTAGGTTGAACCGGACCCTCCACCGTGCCATCAGAAACCACACTGATGATATGGAAAGGATGTGGGTCCGGTTCAACCTACAACAGAACCAGGCAATGGAGCATTGCAAATTATGTTTGCTGGAAGCAATTTCCAGACACAATGCTCCATTGCCTGGTACTAGCTCTACCACCACCATGAGCAGCCGAGAAGCCTCTCCATCATGATGAAACCAGCATCCACTGCGTGCTCCAGGACCATAGCTATTTTGTTTGTTTGTTCAAATCTAATATATTATTTTATACTTTTATTTTGTGTGTAAAAATAAAGTTGTTTTGAAGTAATAAAACCAGCAGTCTTTAGTGCTTGATTTTGTTGAGGGAGGTGTTTATGTTTACAGCACACTAGACACATAGACACACTGTGATAAGCCACATTGACACAGAAATAAAAAGTTCCCTCCTCCGCCTGCTCCGCAACTCAAAAGGAGTGTTGCAAAGCGAGCTATACATTCTGTCCCCCACCCCATCCCATTCCCCATCCAAGGTAGCCAGGCAGACATATAGGACAGAATAAGGTGACAGACACTACTGTACAACTGAACATAGAAATGTTTATTAGGTCTCTCTAAAGCATAAAGCAACTCCAACAATAAATTATTAATAACTTAACTTAATAACAGTAGTTAGTTCCCTTCTGCAATGGCAGAAAACAAAAACACTCCCCTTCCCCCACCCAAACATATTGGGGCACATCAGGGCATATTGGGGCACATCAGGGCATACTGGGGCACATGGCATATTATTGGGGCACATTGGGGAACATCAGGCCACAGCGTTTACCAGCTTGTGGATTAGTATAATTACATTTGGCACATCGAACAACAATTGAATGGGTATAAATATTTTTTGGGCATTTAAGAAACTTTGATTGTGGGGAGGGACAGGGTCCAACTAAAGAGTCTAAGACCAAGAGGCCATCTCTGCTGCAGAGTGCAGACAGTCAGTCAGTGAGTTCAAGGAATGTCCAGAGTAAGGGAGGGGTACCCCAGCTTTGGCAAATTTATTTTCAAAAATGCTAACTGCTCCATTAGCTGGGGGGACAACTGTGATCTTTGGGGTGACAGGATGTTTCCCGTCACAGAAAACACCCGCTCACTCTGGACACTTGTTGGAGGGCAGGACAGTAGCTCCTTGGCAATATCTGCGAGGGCAGGCCACTCCTCGCTCTTCTCCTGCCAAAAAGACATAGGATCTGTGGTGGGGTGCACTGGTGGGGATGACAAATATGTCATGACAACCTCCTTTGATGAAATGCGTTTCCTGGGGCGCACTATGCTGCTGGAGGTTCCCATTAGGGTGTCAAATGCCTCAGTCAAGACGGAAGAAGATGCTCCGCGACCGCTGGCAGGAGCTCTGCTGCTCACTTCAGAATCAGTAGATGCTGTTGCATGGGAGAGGGGGTTTTCAATATCTTCTTCCTCCTCTTCCTCCTCTCCCAGCTCTTGCGGCCTTACCATCTGCCTTTCCCTCTGACGCACCCTGTCAATCAGTCTGTCCCGCCATGTTGTGAGAGCACTGCACTGCACAGCCATTTTGCCCTTGCAACGAGGGTCACACATGGCAGCCAGCATCAGTTCTGGGCAAGAGGCGGTCAAATCCTGCGTGCGCCTGCCCAATTCCAAGAGAAATGTCTTGAGCAGAGCCAACACATCAGGTTGAGGGACACCACCAGGCAAAGGTTCCTGAGCTGACATGAACCGCTCCAATTTAGTCTGAAGATGGTTAAAAAGCGGCAGCACATTAGCAATGCTGGCATCCTCGCGGCTCAGATGTTCTGTCACAGAGAGGAATGGTTTGAGGACTGCCACAATCTGCCCAATTATGGCCCAGTCCTCCCTGCCTAAAGGTCTCTCTATGCCGATATTATGTTCACAGGCCATGGCATGGAGAGCCTTCTGCTGCTCAAGGATGCGTTCCAGCATTGCTAGGGTTGAATTCCACCTAGTCCCCACATCCTGTTTTAGGCAGTGTTCTGGAAGGCCTGCCTTCCTCTGTTCCAACCTGAGGAGGTGGCTGTCCCTCACACTTCGATGGAAGTGGCCAGCCATCTTCCGGCAAGAGTCCACCACTTTGGACAGCCTTCCATCGCCGCCAGAATTAGCCTCCACCAATCGGAAGCTTTCGGTTACCACCTGGTGGAGAAGGTGGGCTGAGCAGCGCACACCCACAAATCTGCCATCCCTTACAGCCTTCACCATGTTGCTGCCTCCGTCTGTCACAATATAGCCAATCCTGTAGCTGTTGCTGTCAGTGTCTGCCTGAAACCACTGCAACAACATTTTCTGCAGGGCTTGCAGGATATTTTGCGCTGTATGCTTCTCATCAAGCACCTCAGCGTGCAGCAGAAAAGAACGGTGCCCCTCTTTGACAAGTGCTGATGACGAGGATCCAGATGACACCTTGCCCTGCCACCAATGTGCCGTCAGGGACAGGAAGGCGTGTCGGGCACTAGATGCACTCCACAGGTCAGTGGTCAGGTGCACTGCCTGTCCACCTGCCTTTCTAATCTCGTCCTTCAGCACCCCAACACAAGACCTGTATAAGGCTGGCACCACAGTTTGGCTAAAGGTCTTTCGTGATGGCACACGGTACTGTGGTGCAACAGCCTGCATCAACTGCCTGAAGGGCTCACCTTCTACCATATTGAATGGTGCTCCTCCAACTGCAATAAGCTGGCCGATCAGGCGTGTAATCTTCCTAACCTGTGCCTGAGACATTCCTTTTGCACTGTGAAAGCCACCAAAATCTTCCAGGGTGGCCTGGTGGCTGGTATGGGTTGGATGTGGGGTGGTGGTGCTGGTACTTATGGTGGTGGCTGTGGTGGTGCCACTATTGGTATTGGTTCCTCTTTTGGTGTTTGGAGGGGACACAATTTTCTCCCCTAACAGCACAGCCTGGTGGTGCACACGCATGTGCTGGTTCATCCCGCTGTTGCTGAGATGCCCTATGTCTCGGCCCCGGCTGATGTCCTTGCCACAATGCTTGCATTTGGCCTTCTGACCAACGCCAATTTTGGTGAAATGCAGCCAAACGCTGGAACGGCAGCCAGCACCAATGACACTGCCCGCAGTGCCTGGTGATGGACTCACATCCACTGCAGTGGTTGGACTGTCTTTCTGAGGTTCAGCAGGAGGAGCAGGATGAAGAAGAGAATGAGATCGGAACATCACGGGTATTTTGGGTGCTGTTGCTGTGGTTGCATTGGCCGATGATGCTGGAGGCTTTGAAATAACGGCAGGGGACTTAGAAGGGGAGAAAAGTAGTGGGGAGTCAGGGGAGATATATTCTCCTGGGCTGTCGCTGGGGCCAACATGGGTAGATGCCGATGGTTGGTAATCAAAGTTCTCCATGTGAAAACTTGTTTCCATCTCTTTCTCTTCTTCTACATTGCCAGGGGAAGACTGATGATCTTTACAATGTGTTGTAAGCTGACTCTCCTCAGGCTCCTGCTTGCTTATCTCGAAGCTCCCTGGAGTGCTGATAGTGATAACATCATCATGATGAGCTTGTTCAGCCTGGGCCTTCTCACATGTTTCATGCAGCATGCTGTCCAAGATCTCCATCTTTGGCTGCACAAAGGTGTGTGCACTGGGAAGTTTCCCTTTGGTCTGCCCTCGTCCTCTTCCATAAAAGGTACGAGTGGGCATGCTAGTGCTACCAGCAGCAGTGCTTGTACAAGGTAAGTCCTCCTGGAACAGCTGGCGACGTGATGTCTGCGGTTTGGCAGGCTCTTTCACTCCTCCTGGTCGCCTCAACTTCATGGGAGGTGAGCTGAGCTCAGGGGCCGCAGAGACAGAACGTCCCACCTGCTGCTGTTCTACTTGACGCCGGCTCGAAGCTCTCCCTCTCCCAGCAGCAGCACTCTTTCTGCCTCGATCTCCTTGTTTGCTGCTCATTTTGCCTTCCAAGTCAAAAAAAGACAAAAAAAAAAAAGATGAGCAGACTAAAACAAAAATCTGGAGCAAAAGAAGAAATCCAATAGCAAAATAAGCTATCAAGGATAATACTCTTGCAGACTCGAACAGATATCAGGGCAAATGAATATCAAAAATCCAAGGATCGCAACGATATTTGAGCAGATGCACTGGCACAAATAGTTGACTGTATGATCAGCTCCACAAAGAGAAGTCATATGATCAGGGCGTGCCCTCTGCCCTGCCCTGTAGGCCTCAGCATCACAAGAAAACCTCTGATGTGATTGGTCAACCAACAGTCACATGTTTCTGTAGTAAAGAAATTTGGACCAACAAAGAATTCGTTAGTATTCGTACACTGTCGATATTCGTTATACTGAATATCGAATCCATTCAAATCATTCGTTATATCCGCTATAATAATTTATTTTGTATTAGTTGAAATTAGATATTATTTGGTAGTTGGAGCCGAAATTCTAATCATTCGTTATATCCGCTATAATAATTTCTTTCGTATTAGTTGAAAATTAGAAATTCGATATATTTGGTAGTTGAATTCGAATAGTTTGGAGCCGAATTTCGAATCACTCGTTATATCCGCTATAATAATTTCTTTAGTATTAGTTGAAATTGAAATTCGATATATTTGGTAGTTGAATTCGAATAGTTTGGAGCCGAATTTCGAATCACTCGTTATATCCGCTATAATAATTTCTTTAGTATTAGTTGAAATTGAAATTTGATATATTTGGTAGTTGAATTCGATTAGTTTGGAGCCGAATTTCGAATCACTCGTTATATCCGCTATAATAATTTCTTTAGTATTAGTTGAAATTGAAATTCGATATATTTGGTAGTTGAATTCGAATAGTTTGGAGCCGAATTTCGAATCACTCGTTATATCCGCTATAATAATTTCTTTAGTATTAGTTGAAATTGAAATTCGATATATTTGGTAGTTGCCGGATTCGAATAAATTTAGAATAATTTGGATCCGAAATTCGTAAACGGAATTTCGTATTCCGTACAGAATTCGTATCCAAAAAAATTCGTAATTCGGTTCCGTACGAATGTACGAATTTAGAAAAATTCGTACGAATTTACGATTCGTACGAAACTAACCGCACATGTCTAATTTTCACCTGGTCTTCCTTCTGGGTTGGCAGGCTCCGGTCTTTTGATTGGATGAGCCGTGATGATGTCACTCCCGAGATGACGTCATGCTGTTCACGCACAGAGCTCTGAAGGAACAGTATGGTATGTCGATCCCTCAGAGAAAATGCACCCATGATGCCACCGGCGGCTTCACAAGTAAATATCTTCTAAACGGTGCATGTTTAGGAGATATTTACTGTACCTATAGGTAAGCCTTACTATAGGCTTACTTATAGGTAAAAATCATCAATGGGAGTTTACACCTACTTTAAACATTTGAACTTTTTGAACTAAAACCCCCATCCAGCTCTCCTTATTGTGGAGTGGGATGAAGATGGCTATATGGAGTCTAGTAGTTGTAAACAGCCGTTCACAGACATCAAACCCCCCCCCCCAGGCCCGGTCCACCTTTTCATGTGTCAGCCTGTATTCTCCTGCGCTCTGGGCTCTAAACAGACCTTGCTCTGTGTATTATGCCTGTGTGATAATACGGCCCCCGTACTGCAGGGTCGGTGGGAGCCAGTAACAGCTGATCCTAGAGTGAAAACTGTGGCCTCTTTGTAAGTGAATAAATAGATTCTGTATCATCTTTCAGCTCAGGCGGTGAAGGGAGGACTAATTGTCTCAAAAGAAAGTCTCGCCAGTTGAGAGATGTAAATTAATGTGTCTAACGGAGGGAGAGGGGAAAAAAAAAAAAGATAATTCCTGTAAAACCCGACATTGTTTGGAAAACATTACATCATCGCCCAGAAAATTGACTGGGGCTGCGAAAGCGCGGCCGATCGCAGGTGCCGTTTAACATTAAAATGTCACCTGTAACCTTTTCTTTCTCCATCAATTCTTCCCACCACAATTATTACCTTTTTTATCACCCGCCCCTCCCTTTAGATTGCAAGCTTTTATGAGCAGGACCCTCCTAACCCTCTTTTCTAGAATTGTATTGTAACTGTACTGTCTCCATTTTTATTATAAAGCGCTACACAACCTGTTGTGCTATATACAGTAAATTCGGTATAATTAAAAAAAGAAGAGGTGCAGCGCCACTACTGTCGTAGATAGTTATCGTAAAGCTGGATAAAGAGAGACAGATTTCACCCTGAGAACAGTCCGTCCTCAAGCTAATCACCCAAAAAACAGCACTAATGCCGATACACACGATCGGAATTCTCGTCAGAAAAAGCTCTGATTCCGACAGTATTCCTCTCAAACTGTCTTGCCTACACGCGGTCACACCAAATTCTGACCGCCAAGAATGCGGTGACGTACAACACTACGACGAGCCGAGAAAAAAAAAAAGTTCAATGCTTCCGAGCATGCGTCAAATTGTTTCCAAGCATGCGTATGAATATTGCGTGTCGGAATTGCTACAGACGATCAGAAATTTCCATCGGAAAAATTGAGAACATGCTCTCAAATTTTTGCTGGCTGAAATTCCGCCAGCAAAATTCCGATGGAGCCTACACACGGTTGCATTTTCCGATGAAAAGCTCTCATCGTTTTTTTTGCTGGCCGAAATTCCGATCGTGTGTACGTGGCATAAGACCGCATTTACACCAACACAAATCTACCCACGATTTCAACACGCATTTCAGATGCCATTCATTTTCAAGGCACCCAACAACACGGTGTGGTTCTGCCCAGGGTGGATTTGATTTAAATCAAGTCGATTTAAATAACGATTTAAATCACTAGTAAAAAGGCTTGATTTAAATCCACTCGATTTAAATCATCATTTTTAAAGAGCAACTATCATCCCTGTCCTGCAGCAGCTCCTCCTCTGACCCGCTGTTGACTCACCGACAGTCCCATTCACTTTAATGGGATGGCTGGTGATGCGACAGTGACACAACAAGGTGAGAGACGTGGCGGCAGCAGGTAAGTGGATGCCCGCTAACAGGCGCTACCATGATGGATCTGAAATGACAGGTGCTCTTTAAATGTAAGGACTCATTCTTGCTGGTAGTTAGAATCTTTAATATTTGCAAACAATATTAAGGTCTCCTATTTAGAATAATAAGCTGTCAGGTTAGTAAAACAGCGATACCAAAACGGATTCAATCATACAGTTTGTAGTGTACATAGATTTGCAAAACAATGGGAGAAAGCAAGGGTAGGCAACCGTAGAGAGATGGAGATCTACTTGAACAACAATGAGGAAGTCACAGATCATCGGCACAGTATCCTGTTAGGGCTAGTTCACACCAGAACATGATGCCAGAAAGGCATGTTCCATGTGTGTTTCCTGCATAGTGATGATACATTGTTAACCCCAAAATAGATCCCAAGCGCAGTGGATACAAAAAAAGTATTACAAGAGAGTGCAGTGTTTAGGAGTGCGTTACGCTCAGAATGCAGGGTTCAGGAGTAAGTTACGCCCAGAATGCAGGGTTCAGGAGTGTGTTGCACTGAGAATGCAGGGATCAGGGATCAGGAGTGCATTATGCTCAAAATGCAGGGATTAGGAGTGCGTTATGCTCAAGATGCAGGGATCAGGAGTGCGTTACGCTCAAGATGCAGGGATCAAGAGAGCGTTGCGATCAGAGTGCAGGGAACAGGAGTGCGTTATACTCAAGGTGCAGGGATCAGGACTCAGGAGTGCGTTGCGCTCAGGGTGCAGGGATCAGGAGTGCGTTGCGCTCAGAGTGCAGGGAACAGGAGTGCGTTATACTAAAGATGCAGGGATCAGGACTCAGGAGTGTGTTGCGCTCAGGGTGCAGGGATCAGGAGTGCGTTGCACTCAGAGTGCAGGGATTGGGGGGGTGATGAGAAGTGTGGTAGAGGACACTGCTATGGGGGTGGCCCTGCCCATAGCAGTGTACAATGCCCTCTCGCATCACCCCCCCCCCCCCCACACACACACACACTAGTATCCTCTTCCCCCCTTTCCCTCCCATAGCATCCTACCTATGCACACAGGAGACGAGAAGCAGGACAGTTCTGTACAGTGGGGGGGGGGGGGGGGGGGAAGGAGCTGGCAGAGTGACTTTTAATATTAACAAGCTGGTGATTGGTTGCTTAGGACCTAGCAACCAATCACCTGAAGGTTGACTTGAAAAGTTAACTTTGCCAGCTCCTGCCCGCCCTCTGTCCTGGGCTGTGCGGCCTCTCGCTGTCCGCTATTCACAGCACCGGAGGAGGCTGGAGGGGAGGGAGAGGGAAGAACCAAAGGAGTGGTAGAGGAAGCTGGGGGCGGAAAGAGAAGGACCGGCAGCCAGCAGTAGCGGGGTCGGTGGTGCAGACCCGTTCCCGGTCTATCTGTCACCTACCGGTCGACAGGTAGCCCGCGATCGATGGGTTGCTGACCCCAGGGAAAAAGGAATGTTCCTGAACTTTGTTTTATCTCATGGTTACTGTGAAATTGTGTAAATGCATCAATGCAGTGCATGTTATCTCAGCTTGCAGAGCTTGGATTCATTGAATGAGTTTACCAAAAATTTAAATATTGCAGAATATACAGCCTCATGCTACATAACTAAGCTCCATTTCATGCTGAATTATTAAAATGCAGCCTGACAGGGGATTAAAGTGGATGTTTTACTAACTTTCAAGGTGTGCAGGCATATACACCAATCTGCCATAACATTATGACCACTGACAGGAAAAAGTGAATAATATTGATTATCTTATTACAGTGGCACCTGAAGGTGGGTGATATACTTGTACATTAGGCAGCAAGCGAACATGTTGTCCCTGAAGTTGATGTCTTGAAAAGCAGAAAACAAGGGCAAGTGTAAGGATTTCAATGACTTTGACGAGGGCCAAATTGTAAAGGCTAGATGACTGGGTCAGAGCAACTACAAAATTGCAGCTCTTGTGGGATTTTCCCTGTAGCGATCAGGACCTACTGTACCAAAAGTAGTCCAAGGAAGGAAAAGGTGAACCGGCGACAGGGTCGTGGGTGGCCAAGGTTTACTGATGCACGTGGTTAGCAAAGGCTGGCAGGTGTAGTCCAATCTGACCACTACACCCACTACAGGATGTCTACAGAAAACTACAGGAGGGGGTGGAAACAAGACCAGTCATCCTGCACAAGGAGAGAGAGCAGCAGTGACCAGTCTTTATTACAGGAAGTCCTGTTACAAAGACAAAGTTTCACGCTTGATTATTACACAGGTTTGAAAGAAATACACAAAGCACAGCAACAGGGCTGCTGATAAAGCAGTACAACCGGTCCTATTGTACCAGGCCCAGGCCCCATCAGCTCAACGGGCGAGCCCGGGCTGCTTTATAGTTTATTACTCCCAAATAAAATAAAAAAAATGGTCTTTCTAAACTACACCCCCTTACTACTTGCTTAGTGGGGTGCATAATTACACTCTCCTTGGAACTGTCAGGTCAACAGAGGGGCCCAGGAGGTGAGAGCAGAGGAATTACTGTTTTTCTTTTTCAGGGCGCAACTACATAATTGTGCTCTGTATGTACCCACTGCCTTCCCTGGTGGACTGATCTCATGTAAGTTCTCCGCTACGCTCAGCACAAAGACTGAGCTGCTGAAAAACAGCTCTTGGTCTCAAGAAAACATCCGTAGCTGGTGGAACTGGGTCAAGGGCGGGGCCAGAAATTAGGCCGGGGGTAGGGTCCAAGGGGCCCCTGTCAGGTAGGCTGCACGTGATTTCTAACAGTGGCCCTGCACACCAAGATTCAAGTAAGAATACACGACTTTTGTATTTAGAACCTGTCAAAACTGGTAGCATCTTTTGTCTGCAGATCAATCCGCTTAGGAGTACTTTTGAGTCCTTTTAAGATTCTGCAAGAATGAGGGGGGTATGTGGCCCTCAAAACATGTTGGCTGTTTTTTGCTCTGCTTGTTGTAACCAGATGACCAGTGAAGAGTTTGGACTTCTAAAGATTTTTTATTTCTTGCCCTCTTTGTCCTATTACAATAGCATTAGTTTTCATTTTTTCAAGTCTCCTCTATAACATAGATTTAATACGTGCCAGTAGCAGCTCTGATTTTTTTTTTTTTTTTTACACTCCCTATAATAGTATAATGATATATTGCAACTTTCCAGTCCTAAGATGTGGCGGCTGAATTTGTTTTATTTTCAGGCTAAGTACATTTTCTGCAAGTACAGAAAAATACTTGTTGATGCTGTCAGACATTGTGTGTCCTTGTAAATTCCTGTGCACTGAACTTAAAGTGCTTGTTAAGCCTCTGATATAAAATCCTCCCACCCCCTCTGTAATATAACAACCAGTGCCCCTGTGCCTGTGTTATATAAAAAATATGCTGATCGATACTTATATCACAGCAGCACCCAGCGATCACGTGACTCCTCGGCTCTCTCCATTGCCTGGGTGACAGCTCCAGTGGGCGGGGCCTAGCACTCCTGCTGACGTCAGCCGGGGAGGAGGGGAAGAGAGAGAGCCGAAGAGTCACGTGATCGCTGATTGTTATTTTACAGAGGGGAAGGGTAGATTTTATATTAGATATGAGAGCAGGAGGAGCAGAGGGAGCGGGCACTGGCACGAGCAGGAAGAAAAGAACGGCTGTACACCACAGGAAAGTTCGAATGATTTTATTCCAAAAATAGCAAATGACAGCCAACAAAGACAGAGTGTCTGAACCCAGGAGGTGACGCGTGTGTTTCACACTGACATCAGTGCTTCTTCAGGTTTGAAGAAGCACTGTGATCAGTGTGAAATGCACGCATCACCTCCTGGGTTTGGACGCTGTCTTTGTTGGCTGTCATTTGCTATTTTTGGAATAAAATCGTTAGAACGTTCTTGTGGTGTGCAGCCAATCTTTTCTTCCCATTGATCATTGGTGGCGAGCCGTGGCTTGCACCCAGCGCATCTGGAATGTAGTGATTGCTCACCTGGGGCGGCGTCTTCCTTGTTTGAATCTACTGACATGAGCAGATAGGCTGGGAGGGGAGGGAAGGGGGGAGAGGACGGAGGAGAGAACAGAGCAGGACAGAGCAGGGCTGTGGATGACAGAGGCACGTAAACTGACCACGGTGTCAGGGCTCAGCAGCGATGATATACCGTAGTCAGTTTACAGAGGGGAGGGTATAGTCAAACAGGATCAGCCTGTTTTTTAGGTGTTACAGGGGGCCAAATGACTGTGCTGTATAACATGCTTTAACCACTTCCCGCCCGGTCAATAGTAAATTGACGTCCGGGAAGTGGCTTCGTTATCCTGACTGGGCGTCATATGACGTCCTTCAGGATAACAGCCGCCGCGCGCCCGTGGGGGCGCGCATCGCGGCGATCGGTGGAGCGGTGTGTCAGTCTGACACACCGCTACACTGATCTCGGTAAAGAGCCTCCGGCGGAGGCTCTTTACCACGTGATCAGCCGTGTCCAATCACGGCTGCTCACGATGTACACAGGAAGAGCCGTTGATCGGCTTTTCCTCACTCGCGTCTGACAGACGCGAGTAGAGGGGAGCCGATCGGCGGCTCTCCTGACAGGGGGGGTATGCGCTGATTGTTTATCAGCGCAGCCCCCCCTCAGATGCCCACACTAGACCACTAGGGAAGCCCCCAGGACCACCAGGGAAGCCCCCAGGACCACCAGGGAAGCCCCCAGCATGTGGATGGCCAGGTACATCCCCCATGGCCATCCACATGTGAAAAAAAAAAAATCAAAAATATGCCAATCAGTGCCCACAGATGGGCACTGATTGGCACATCATATTAATAAAAAAAAAAGTAAAAAAAAAAAGGATTCCCAGCAATGCCACCCATAAGTGTTATCAGTGCCACTCATCAGCGTCCATCAGTGCCACCTATCAGTGCCCATCCGTGCCCACCCATGCCCACCTATCAGTGCCCATCCATGCCACCTATCAGTGCCCATGCATGCCACCTATCAGTGCCCATCCATGCCACCTATCAGTGCCACCTATATGTGTGCATCAGTGCCACCCATAAGTACCCGTCAGTGCCGCCTATGAGTGCCCATCAGTGCCACCTGAGTGCCCATCAGTGCCGCATACCAGTGCCACCTATCAATGCCCATCAGTGCCACCTATCAGTGCCCATCAGTGCCGCCTATCAGTGCCCATCATCAGTGCCACCTCATCGGTGCCCCCTAATTGGTGCCACCTCATCGGTGCCCATCAGTGCCGCCTTATCAGTGCCCATTAGTGCCGCCTTATCAGTGCCCGTCATTGAAGAAGAAAACGCACTTATTTACAAAAAAAAATTAACAGTGACAAAGAAAAACTTGTTTTTTTGCAAAATTTTCGGTCTTTTTTTGTTTGTTGCGCAAAAAATAAAAATCGCAGAGGTGATCAAATACCACCAAAAGAAAGCTCTATTTGTTGGAACAAAATGATAAAAAATTTGTTTGGGTACAGTGTAGCATGACCGCGCAATTGTCATTCAAATTGCGACATCGCTGAAAGCTGAAAATTGGCTTGGGCGGGAAGGTGTCTAAGTGTCTGGTATTGAAGTGGTTAAAGAGGTTTTAAATCCTTGTGATTTTTCACCTTAATGCATTCTATGCATTAAGGTGAAAAACCTTCTGTAGTGCTGCAGCCCCCCAGTGCCCCCGTTTTACTTACCTGAACCCGGTTTTCTTCTCCCCATGGACGAGCACACCAGCTCTAGCTGGTGTCTTGTGTCCTGATTGGATAGATTGATAGCAGCGCAGCCGTGGGCTCTCGCTGCTGTCAATCAAATCAAATGACGCTTGCGCCAGGGCGGGGCCGAGTCCTGCTTTCTGTGTCAATAAACATAGAAGCAGGACACAGGAGTGCGCCCGCATGGGTGTCCATGAAGGAGAGAGCTTCTCCGACAGTGCACTCGAGAAGAGGAGGAGCCAGGAATGGAGGGACCCCAGAAGAGGAGGATCGGGGCTACTCTGTGCATAACCAACTGCATAGCGGAGTTAAGTATGACATGTTTGTTTATTTTTTAAACTAAACCTTTACAACCCCTTTAGAGTCGGTTCATACTGAGGCAGCACAACTTGCAGCGCGACTGCCTCAGGCGACCTGCATCTGACTTCAGCGGCGACTTGCAAAATTACTTCTGTATAGAAGTTAATGCAAGTCACCTGAAGTCGCCCAAAAGTAGAGGATGATGATGTTACGTCGAGAATTGTAAAAGAATTGTGATCTTTATTATAAGCAAAAAAATTGTGATTCTCATTTTATCCAGAATCGTGCAGCTCTACTTCATGCTGGTTCTTTTGTTTTGGAGGCGGAAAGAGGCAGACATCCTTGAATCAGGGCCAAATCTGGGCCCCCTTGGGCCATGGGCCCGACAGAGGTTGCTACGTCTGCTACACCACTTCCAGCCTTCCAGCAGACCTTGAATAAATCCATAGCTGCGAGTTGATCAAATACATTCATCAAAGTCTCCCTACACAGGCTGCGGAAAGGCCTCTTCACTTCACAGACTCCTGGGCTTACTGTGATCAAAAAAACAGTATCTATTTAATCACCCTACTTGTAAGCTCAGTGTGCTAAGTGTGTGGGCTCTAAGTACAGCACACAGAAAATACCTTTTCTGTGCCACTTTGCAACCATTTCAACGATTGCTGCAAAGATAACCTCGATTCAGGATACAACACAAGAAATGTGCCTTTTGAAAAGCAAATAAACAGAATAAGAACTCTCTCCCTGCCCACGTGTAATTGCACTGGGTACCTGAGTGGCCAGTCACCAAACAGCAGTGCTGTCACATGGGGAGAAAAGCAGTGAGTCACATGGTCCCCATACCCGGAAGTACCAGGCATGTCAAATAACTTTTTTTTGTGAACGGGAGTGAAGAAAAGCAGCTGCATGGACCAGGAATCCTGAACCCTTCATGGGTAAAGTTTCAATTTAAGCCACAACTATTGTACCTATTTTTTTTTAACGGTCCTCCTGGAAGTTAGTTTTGTTTGCCTTTTTTTAGGCTGGGTTCACACTTATGCGAATTTGATGTGGTTTCCCTGCATACAATTCGCATAACAGGAGACTGTGACCGGCTCTCAATGGAGCTGGTTCACACATCTCTGGGGCGGCTGCGGGGCAGATTGCACAAAGGTCCTGTGCATCTTTGGCTCTGTTTCAGGTCCGAATTCAGGCAAAAATCTGGGCCTGGTTCGTCCCTGAAATGGAGAACAGGGACTCACCGGACCCCTGCTGTGAGCCGCATCCGAATTCAGTGGGAACCCAGAGTTAAACTGCTCTGTTAGTAAAACTCCTCTTCAATCCAGAGTTTTCTCCCGCAGTGCCTTCTCTTCACCATAGGATGTCCTCAGTCTTCAGGGTTGATTGATGCCCGGTACCATTATACCCAAAAGACTAGACAAGACCAGACTAGACCAGCCCAAAATACAAAAGACCATGGGGCCATGGTTCCGCCCCCTTGAGCAGTGCATACTGTGCTAACAATGTATTGATCATATGCTTCCTAAGAAGATCTAAGATGACCCAGCATGTCACATGATCAGCCAGAAGATATCAGAAATAGGTAAGTAAAAAAAGCATAACATTGCGTAAAAAAATGCCAGATAATTGCAAGCAAAGGTAAACAACTGAAGAATTGTTTGTTTTTTAAGTTGCTGAGCTGCTGAATAAACTACGAGCCACGGGTGACCCTCCAACCATGTGTGTGTTTGAGCGTTGGGGTGCACATCCTAATGCAATAGGTTGCGCACACCTATGCCTAGAAGTGTTTGTTTCTTAACAGGCTTCAGGGGACCATTTCTCAGTGAAAAAAAACAGTGTTTAGTGGCATTGGTAACTGGGGAGGCAATGCTTAGCTCAAACAGTTTAACAGATCATGCTTAAAAGAGAAGTTTGTGTTTTTTTTGTTTTTTTTTAAGAATAATACTTACCCTGTGGGCTCTAAGACTGGGGACCGAGCGAATAAACACTGCTGATGACTCGGTTCTCAGTGCTCCACGAGCAGAGAGCTGGTGACTCACTAGAGCACTGGGCTGTGGAGGGGGTGGGAGTGGCTGGCTCAGCCTCTCAGCGGCTCGCTAAGAGGCTGAGCCAGGTGCCGGTCCAGGGTTGTGGGCCGATCCTGACCATATTGTCATGATATTGCCCCACCTGGATTGCTTCAGCCCGCTGTCTGCTGAAAACAGGTCACGGGAGTGCAGAACAACAAGAGAAGTACAGCCAAACAAGCTTTAGCGGTACTTCTCCTTTAAAAAATGTTTTTTTTTCCCTTGACTACTCCAGCTATGTATTTGCTCCACTGCCTTCCTGTAAGACTGGGATGAGTATGGTGGGTGGGGCAGAGGAGGACAGCTATTTTGTTACGTATATTAGGTATCTTCACACAGGCCAGAAGGAGAGCAATAATTCTAGGGCCATTATTCAGTTATCTCCAGTTATCTCTTCTAACATGTATGCTTTTAAATCATTAACTATGGACAATGTTTGGTACCGAAGTTTGTTGCTGTTTCACGAATGTGTGCATTTTTATTTCATGTATGGCATCCCCCTACTCAATGCAGCCTCACCTTTTATATTTGACCAAAAAATCTGGTAGTGTGTTGTGTCTGTGTGCATTAAAATTAACAGTAATCAATTTTTTCCTAAAAATATGTTTTTAAAAAACATATGCATTAATTTTGCATACAAAAATTCAGTTACCACCATTTTATTCTCCATGGTCTCTGTTTTCAGAAAATATACAATAATTGGGGGTTTTGCCTAATCTTCTGGCCTAAAATGTGTATTTTACCATGTATACAAAAACAGCTCTGGTAGACAAGTGGTTATGGGACAACTACAGATCACAATTCGATGGATCTTTGAATGGTTGATGTTGTCCAGGAAACACTGTAAAAGTGTAAATAAATCCACTAAATGTATGTACAATTGGCATTTAGTATAATTCCTAACAGCCTGATTCACCAGGCTTCCCACACTGTTTCTGGGGAGCTGTGTACACTGTTGTCATGTTATTCTGTGCAACCTCCCTCTTGTGCCACAATGTGTTTGTGGGTGAGGCTGCTGTGGGCTCAGAGAGGAGACCGGGGGCGGGAAGCACATGGGTCTGCATTCCCACAGTCACAGCTTCAGGTGACAAATGATAGGGGTTAGCAGGGGTGCCAGAGGAATGGCAGTAGAACAATTAGGATCACAGAGCAACACACCATCACTCAGCAAAGTCACACTGCTCTGAAAGATGCCCACAATGTGTCACTTGTACCAGAAGCTGCAAGCCCACTGTCATCCATCACTCTGCCAGCTCTATAAATTCAACCATATTGACTCTTGTGGACCAGTGCCATGAATGACAGGCAAGAGGTGCAGAAGACTTGCTATAGTTCAAAAAACATAAAACCATCTCTTCTATTACTTGGTGGTCCATATAGTTACCAGCAGGGCCGGGACAAGGGGGTGGGCAGGAGGGACGTCTGCCCCTGGCGCAATGGTATATTGCAGGGGTAGGGGGCACCCTGAACCCAACCCCAAGGGAAAGGGGGGCGCAGTTTGGCATCTTTGCCCTGGGCACTGGATGACCTTGTCCCGGCACTGGTTACCAGAGTGCAACTATCTCAATTGTGGACTGTGGCTTTACCTTTTACCAAAATGATTACATAACACAAGGAGGTGGAACTGGAACAATTCTGGTGAGCCTAGGGTAAAAGCACTTCTAAATTACGCCACTGCTGCTAGCAGGCCAAAACCTCAGATCAAACCCACGCTGACCAAACATAGGGAGTGGCCCCTCTGCATCCCAGTCTGTCTCAATTCCGCATTCACAGCAAAACAACAGGTTTAAAGAAAAGACAAAACAGTCACACACTGATGACATATCCAACATTATAGTCTGTATTCCAGCAGTCCTTGGCCTTACTACCCGTCCAGAGACCACCCACTGACGCGTTTCACCACTCAAAGCTTAATTGTAGAGACAGGTTTACTTTACTACCCTTATACCCAGCAGCATAAATGTAGGGCTCATACACATGGGCAAATATTGTAAAATATTGATGTGCCCAGGAGCCAAGGTATTGTATACAAATGAATTACAGGATATGGCTGTATGTGAATACACGCAGCTGGATGGATCTACACATATAGCAAAAGGAAGTACTCCATGCTACACTCCATGTGACAGCGCTGGACCAATTAGGTAAGTAATAGTGGTTGTGATTCTGCCTAAGGGCTTGTTTACCGTTGCGGCTGTCATTGTCGCCTCTCTGACAAAGTGATCTGTGGTGGATAAGTTGCCTCCTGGATTCCTGTTTTAAAGCCCGGGCACATTACACGCACTTGTGTCGCATACCTCTCGACATTTTGAGATGGGAATGAGGGACACCTACTAGCAAACGTATGTAGGCATAGGACACGCCTCCTGCCACACCCCCTTAAAGGAGATTTAACAAAAAAAAGAGGTTAATTAAATCCTCAAGGGCTTTTTTTTACCACTACTATTCCTTTATATTGGCTTTTAAAATGTACAAATGCAGCGATTTAGAATTTGGATGAAAGGTTTAGCACTGGGAAACACTTTTTGAAAGATAAAAAGTGCATTTTATATACAACTATATAGATCAGACCAAAATGAGGGACAAATGAGGGGAAAAGAGGGGCAGAGGGACATTGCTCCAAAACAGGGACAGTCCCTCGAAATCAGGGACAGTTGGGAGCTATGGTGTCGCGACACCATTTATCTAGATGAGTCGCCTTTGGTGGCAGTATTGCCAGCTGAGAGTGATCTGTGTTATTTTGTCACACTGCAGCCATACTAGCTTGCAACTGGGCAGTTGCTGTGACTGTGGCTCGACCACCAATTTTTACCACCCTGGCGGTCCATGTAAACACACCTTATAGTGAACCTGTTGATTTAGCCCACAAGCGCAGATTGACTTTAAATGAACATTCTTTAACTCCCAGTGATAATTTATTACCCTCTGCACCTATGTAAACCACAACCATTCCGGAGAAAAATAACATTAAAATGTGACATTAATTCAGAAAACAAAAAACTGTAAAACCGCATTTCAAATAAACAATTAAAAAGCTTTAAATCATTTTAACACATAAAACGCCAAGAAAAAAGAAACACATCTCAGTTTCCATGTGCATAAATAAATCATCAAGTGCATCAAATACATTTTGAATTGAGCTTGTAATATATTTGCATATTGCCAAAAAAAAAAAGACTAGAAGTAAAGCTGATAACACAAAAAAATGAAAACTCACCAGCTTTTAAATGGCTTTTAAACCACAGCAGACAATCAAGTATTCAAAGCAGCCTGGTAAATGCAGGCAGTGACATGGTCAGTACAATCCAGACATATTTTCTGGTTAGCAGCCTAAACAAAGTTTCTGCACTTTTCAGACAACATCAGGCAGTTAGGTTGGAGCTGGTCCAGCACTTCCCACTGACTCACCTGTGATGTGTCACCTGATGCTGCCAGGGATGCAGGACTTCATGATCAGGTCCCCATGATGTGACATTCTCCCCCTCCTTCACCTTATACAGACTCAGCAACCTCCCCTCCACAGCAGTGTCTTTCCCCTCGCTCCTCCCTGCACCTGCTACCAGCAATGGTGCAGACACGTGTTTTGTGTCACTCCAAATTCTCAGCACCCTCCTCCTCCCATTTGCACAGACACCCCATCCCCAGGGCTCCTGTGCCTAACCCCCTCCTCGTCTGCTGCTGCAAGGTAATGCCATGAAATCACCAGTCACTGAGATGACTATGCAGAATTCAAGGGGTTGTACGCTACTCTAGGTAGGACATCTGGAGTAAAGCTAGCCCAGGGCATCTGTGGATTGGATATGTTCAGATCTAACTTTTGTGCCTGAATGGCCAGTGGTCTACAGATGTCGGCGGTTGCTTGTCTTTCAGTCCAGCATAAACATGAAAATTTGGGTTGCTCAAGTGTGCATGCTTATGTTATGGTTGGGGGTGACATACAGACACCTATGGTCAGTGGTGAAGCTAGTGAGGTGAAAGCACTGATGCAAATTTTGGATTAGTACCCGACTCTTGCTGGGCACTTCTACCAGCCACCTTGTTGCCCTTCTGTAAACTTACAATAAAGTAGTGTGCGCCAGTGAGCTGAATCTCAGATTGTGCAAAGCTGGTCATCCAACTGGTGTACTCTACTTTATGGTAACTTTGGATCAGGTCAGATTTAGGGGCATAGAAACCAGCCCAGGCCTCCTTGGTCAGTGACCTGGTAGCAGCTGTGACTGCTGTGATTCCTACTCTTCTTTGTGGGGCTGGCTTACTGTATCTCATTGCAGATAGCATCCCTGGCACTAGGTAATGGCACATGGCCATGGAACAAGGTAAGGCCAATATTTCCCCTGAGTGTTCCTGCTGGACTACAGAGCATCCCTGTTCTCCTCATCTCCACTGTGTTCTGTAGTCCAGCAAAGGGGAAGTTAGGTAGGGCTGATAACACTGCTGTGGGTTTCCATGCAGCAGAGGGTAGTGTTGCCACCTTACTACAGGAAGTTAGGAACACACTGGATTTGAATTTTTTTTGTACTTACAGCATTTTAACCAGTTCCGCTCTAGTTCAAGGTGGACGTCATATAACGTCCTTCCAAGAATGCGCCTCACGCACACCCTACAGGTCACGCCGCAGCACGATCTATCACGCGCTCTGTCCTCCGGACACAGCAGATGACAGATCAGTGTACCGGCTCACTGCCAGTACCATGTGTTCGATGTGACCAATCACAGCAGATCACATGACAACTGTACACAATGGATGGCTTTCATTCATATCATTCATTGTGTACTTTTGTGTTGACCTCTGTGATTGGTCACAGTAATCACATGGTACAGACAGGGCCAGCCACAGTCCACCTGTACAATGCTATTAGCTGTAGCCAATCACAGCTAATCACAATAGTACACACTGAATAGAAAGATTTCATTTAGTAAAAATGGTTGTTTATAACAGTGATAATCACTTTTCTAAGTAATCAGTGTGCAAAAGAAATCCTGATTACCTCTTCAAAGTAGTGCAGCGTTACTATGGTAACACTGTTGCTGTGGTCACTGTATGCAAAAAGAAATAAAAAATATTGCAAAAAAAAAAGAAAAAAAAAATACTTAATGTTTTTTATTTTATTTTTTTACATACTGTCACCAGTCAGTGTCCCCCCACCAGTTATATAATGACACTGTACTGCACTGGTGACAGTAAAAAAAATAAAAATAATGATGCAGCACGGTCTCCAGCCTCCTTCAGTCTAATGAGAACCTCCAGGGCAGAAATAGCTGACATCCTTCTGTATATGGTAGGTTGTGAGGCATAGTGGGTGCAAGGTGGATAAAGTTATCGGACGCCAGACACTTCTTGAATGCAAAAGAGATGTTTATTTCTCTTACAAACTTTTATGGGGGAAAGAGGGTTAGGGCCAGGACACCCTTAAGTAGCTGCAAGTTCAAAGAGCAGACTCCGAGACTTCAATAGGAGGACAGTCATGCAGGTAAAGGCCTCCAGCAAGATGCCACATCTGCACGTGCAGGAATGCTGTGTCCTATTGCAACAGTTTTTAACAGTTCCTAACACAAAGCGTAACAGTTCTTTCACCTCCATTACAACTTCTTCTTGTAGTTCTTCAGCCCACTGAGCTCCCGGTCTCTCACTAGACCCTCTGATTCACTGCCACTGAATCCCTTATGCTCCTCCAATCTTCACGGTGGTATCTTCCGCAAGCGTCAAACCCACCTCTCTGCTGGGTCCCTAGCTTGGCACTCAAAGATACTTCTCAAGCATCACCCCACTGGCCTGCTCGGTCCCTGGCTTGGCACACAAGGCTGCTCTGCAAGAGTCACCTCCACTGGCTGGGTCCCTCACTTGATAACCACCTGAAGTTTCCCGAATCTTCACTGTGCCCGTTCGGCGAGAATACTGCTTTGGTACTTGCTTCAGTTACTCACTGTGGACCCTGGTAATAGGGTGGAAGGTCCTTTAGTGGCGACAGCTTCCCCTCTGACCACTGACAGGTTCTCCGGCCGACAGAACCATCATTTCTGGTTGGACCGCAAGCCGCAATCCCAACCCTGCACTGCTCTCTTGCTTCTGGATAGGCCCTCAGGCAACCTATCAGCCAGATGTCCCCAGGATAGACCCCATCTCCGGCATAGCAGCAAGGGGCAACATGACACAGCTGTCCAGGTGGCACAGAACACAGATCACTTGACTCCACCCAAATATATAGGCGCTCCCAGCAGGCCATGGGATTCAACGAAACCCTTGCCCATTGGCTGAGATACCCACATACCCATAACTTGACCTTGCGTTGCCCTTCTCATATTTAGCACCACCAAGCACCAGGCCACCTAGTGCTAGTAGAGACAAGTGCAACCAGGCCAAACTTAGGGAGGAATCAATAGATCTCTAACAATCAACCAGGGTGACTACTCCTGGAAAGTAAATCTGTGAGGAGCATCCCTGCCTAAAGTCCAGGGTGCTACATTTCATTTCTTAATTTTCCCCAAAATTGTGACAAAAAATTACAACTTCAAAAAAGCTCACCATGCCTCGTACTAAATACCTTGAACTGTCTACTTTCCAAAAAAGGGTCATTTGGGGGATATTTGTTCTGTACTGGCGTTTTCAGGTCAATAAATGAGATAGGCCATCAGTATATCCGGATTGATCAATTTTCAGATATACAGTATCTCATAAAAGTTAGTACATCCCTCACATTTTTGTAAATATTTTATTATATATTTTCATGTGACAACACTGAAGAAATTACACTTTTGCTACAATGTAAAGTAGTGAGTGTACAGTATACAAGTGTAAATTTGCTGTCCCCTCGAAATAACTCAACACACAGCCATTAATGTTTAAACCACTGGCAACAAAATTTTCCCTACCCGTTGTCATGTGACTCGTTAGTGTTACAAGGTCCCAGATGTGAATGGGGAGCAGGTGTGTTAAATTTGGTGTTCTCGCTCCCACTCTCTCATACTGGTCACTGGAAGTTCAACATGGCACTGCAAAGAACTCTCTGAGGATCTGAGAAAAAGAATTGTTGCTCTACATAAAGATGGCCTAGGCTATAAGAAGACCCTGAAACTAAGCTGCAGCACTGTGGCCAATACCATACAGCGGTTTAACAGGACAGGTTCCACTCAGAACAGGCTTTGCCATGGTCGACCAAATGATTAAAGTGCAATATTTCTATTATTACATTGTAATATAGAATGAAATCATTCAACTCACCATAATGCAGAATCAGTGGGAGCCCTGAGCGTGTCATCTGCCACATCGCCTGCCACCAGATGCCATCAGGTGTCCCCAGAGGAGTCCGTCCTTACATCAGGTGTCCCCAGCGGAGTCCGTCCTTACATCAGGTGCCCCAACGGAGTCCCTCCTTACATCAGGTGCCCCCAGCAGAGTCCACCCTTACATCAGGTGCCCCCAGCGGAGTCCCTCCTTACATCAGGTGCCCCCAGCAGAGTCCCTCCTTACATCAGGTGCCCCCAGTGGAGTCCCTCCTTACATCAGCTGCCCCCAGCGGAGTCCCTCCTTACATCTGTGTCCCCGCCAGCGCAGTCCCTCCTTACATCTGTGTCCCCAGCGGAGTCCCTCCTTACATCTGTGTCCCCAGCGGAGTCCCTCCTTACATCTGTGTCCCCAGCGGAACCCCTCCATACATCTGTGTCCCCAGCGGAGCCCCTCCTTACATCTGTGTCCCCAGCAGAGCCCCTCCTTACATCTGTGTCCCCAGCAGAGCCCCTCCATACATCTGTGTCCCCAGCGGAGTCCGTCCTTACATCTGTGTCCCCAGCGGAGCCCCTCCATACATCTGTGTCCCCAGCGGAGTCCGTCCTTACATCTGTGTCCCCAGCGGAGCCCCTCCATACATCTGTGTCCCCAGCAGCACAGCCCTCCTCACATCTGTGTCCCCAGCAGAGCCCTTCCTTACATATGTGTCCCCAGCAGAGCCCCTCCTTACATCTGTGTCCCCAGCGGAGTCTGTCCTTACATCCTTACATTTTACCCCGCCCCCTTTATGTAACGTGCAACTGGAAAACGAATGTCTCTGTATATTGCTGTGCACCATGCATCTGTTAATACAGCACATCTGTTTGTTATAAAAAAAAATAATAATGACAGCAGTACCTACAGTGGTCATCTTTTATTAAAGTGAAATGAAAGCTCCAGGTTCCTCTTCTTTGGCTAGTGCCCCATCTGAGAAAAAAAGCCCTGCTAAGGCAGATGTAGTATTGGAAATCTCTATTGATGGTGGTATCTGTACAACTCAAAATAGGATTTAATGTGACCGTGCTATAACAAAATAAACAACATACCGTAAACAAAATAAACAAAATAAAAGAAAACCAAGGAAAACTAATCCCAGCAGTGAAAAGAGTAAACTACAATGCATGTAAAAAAAATTGATCAATAGTCCATAAAAAAACACATCAGTGTAGGTTCTTGTGAATTACACCTCTCGAAGACAGTGCACCTCCACCACATAGAATCTGCGCTTGCCGAAAGGCAAGCTTTAATAAGCCTACGACTAATTACCCAGTCAGGGCCTCTATCCGGGGAGATATTTAGGTATCCACAGGAAGGGCTACTGGAACAAGACACCCAAACGTCCAGGGAGACTCGTGCATCAGGCACCAGGAAGGTGGATCAGACGTTACCCAGAAAAGCAAGAAGACTCTCCAAATATGTGTATGTGTACGTGTATATACCGCAGATGGACACCGGCGGCAAAAGCGCCCTCAGGCGATTCAGTTCGCATAGGTAGCACTATACAAGTCACTCATTCATTCATAGTGTAAAAACGTAACAGATTTATTTAAAACTAATATGATTACACTTACAGGAATGTAGAAATAACGATTGGAAAAAAAGCCGGCCAGCTTGCGAACACCTGTCCACTAGCTAGGCGCGATGATGTCAGCACGTCAACCTCCCTACACGCGTTTCATCATATACTGATGTCGTCTCCGGAACAGGCGAAGCACTGAGTCGTCGCGCTATATAGCGGGGAAACAGCACCACGCCTCGATCTGAGTCCTGGGAGGCAGGAACCAATCCTCCAACGGGGAGTAATAGAAACCGTGCATTGAAAGGTAAAAGACTTTATTAAAAGAGACACAGTATGTCTCGAATTATACCAAGTATACCAAATTTGTTGAATTCAGATAATATATATATAAAAACATGTGTATCAAAAATTATGTTAAAAAATTATTATAGGTAAGTAAGGGCCACCCAGGACTCACATCGAGTTCACAACCTTGGTTATATAGAAAATAGCAACCCAATAATATCATACAATATTTGGGTGACACGCCATTAGGAATTGTCAATGAAGGCGTTTACATCCACATCGACATTAAGTCCAAAGGGCACATAGCTCTTAATTCTATGTATCCATGATATTTCTAGCCTAGAGATACCTCGCACCAAAGAGCTGCCTCTCCATTGGGGACAGAACTTATCAATCCCAAGAAAAATAGTTTTGGTAGGATTTTTATCATGGGCTGTTAAATAGTGCTTGGAGACTGAATGTTTAAGAAAACCATTTTTGATATTGGTGATGTGTTCATTAAGTCTCACCAAGAGGGGGCATTTAGTCCTGCCCACATATTGGAGTCCACAAGGACATTGGAGCAGGTAAACCACCCCCCCCCTCGTTGGAACAAGTAATGAACGGTTTGATTTCGTATTCAATGGAGGTGCTGGATGAAGTGAACTTTTGTATTCTTCTATGTCTACAGCCATTCAGGGAGTAAACCCTATACCTCCTGCATTGATAAAAGCCGGTAATATCTTGAAAAAAACTCTTTTAATAGGTGGAGGATCGAAAATAGTTGGTGCCACTCTAGCCCTAAGGGCAGGGGCTTGCTTGTAGATGACTTGAGGTTTGTCAGGTAACACTGCTTATAAAGTCTGATCATTGCCCAGAATGTGCCAATGTTTACTGATCAATTTTTAAACGTTCATGTGTTGCACGGAATAGGTAGTAATAAAAGGTACCGTAGGTGCCCAATCTGTGCGGGGGGGGGGGCTTCTGTTTAAGCAAATCACCTCTCTCCACACCAACAACTTCTTTAAGAGTATGGCTAAGGAATTCCTTTGAGTAACCCTTCTCTTCAAAACGCATAGTCAGAGTTTTTGCTTGCAACAAAAATTTACTCTCATTGGTACAATTTTGCTTCAACCGTATAAACTGACTTTTTGGTACCGATTTAAACCATGACGCATGGTGGCAGCTATCAACGGGAATATATAAATTCCTGTCTGTACTCTTAAAGAAGGTTGAAGTATTAAATTGATCATTCCTAATTGTAATTGTTAGGTCTAGGAAATTTATTGTTGACTGGCTAGCCTCATATTGAAGGATAATGCCCCTGGTGTTGTTATTAAGATCTTTCATAAAAAGATCCAAATCCAACCGGATACTATCCCAAAGGAGGAGGATGTCGTCAATGTACCTCGCCCACAGAATTAACTAAGGTCTCCTGTGGGCATAGACGACATCCTCCTTCCATAGGGCCATGAAAAGGTTAGCCAGGCTGGGGGCATATTTAGCCCCATAGCGACACCTCTATCCTGACAAAAAAACTGACCATTAAACCAAAAATGTGAGGCCGCATACTCAAGTAATTCCATGATGAAACAAATCTGCTCATCAAAAAAGCCCGAGTCACGCCTAAAGAAGTACTCCACAGCAAACAAAGATTTGTGTGGAATCACAGTATAGAGGGAGGTGACATCCGCCTTTACCATCCACATCCCTAATTTAGGTGTATATTCTGACAGAAGGTTAATCACATGACAAGAATCCTTAATGTGTGAAGGCATCTTAAACACTAGGGGCTGGAGATAGAAACCAATATACCTGCCCACCTGGGATGTGATGGAATCAATACCACTCACTATTGGGCGTCCCGGGGGGCAGGTGGGATGTTTATGTATTTTGGGTAAATAGTACACAATAGTTGTACGAGGTGCACTAGGAACTAAATAAAGTTTTTATTTTTTATCCAAAATACCTTGTTCAGAACCTCTCTGAACAATATTTTCCAATTCCTTTAGGTATTTAATCTTAGGGTCTGAGGGCAATAGGGTATATGTATCCTCATCACCCAAAATTTTGTTCATCTCAGACATATAGTTTTTGCGATCCAATATTACTATCCCCCCCCCCCCCCTTCTCCGCTGGCCAGATAACCAAATTCTTGTTTTCACACAAGGAATCAAGGCCAGCCATCATATCTCTATTTGATCTAACCTTCTTGACAGGCATTTTATCAAGGTCCCTAAGCATCACATCCCTAAAAAAAATTCAGGAAGGGGGCCAGGGCACCTGGAGGATTGAATAGAGATGCATTAGAGAGTCCTGAGTAGCAAAATTCCATAGAAGTCAATCTATTGGTCTTAACAGGGTTAAAGCTCATATATCTTTTGATATTCAGTTTCGCACAAACCTATGCACATCCATATAGGTCTCAAATTTATTAAGCCTACGCAGAGGCGCATACTTCAACCCTTTATCGAGTACCAATTTCTCCGAATCACTTAAGTTGACCATGCTCAAATAAAAAATCCCAGCCCCAACTAGATCCTTTTTCTTTTTTGCTTGTAGCCGCCTCCCCCCTCTGATTCCTCTCTTTGGTCCCCTGATCGTTTGATGCCCTGACCGGGTCTGTGAAAACCCTACTGTTGGTGGTCTAAATGTGCAGGGTCCACCAAATCCCCACCAGTGGGATTATAGGATGTACTAGGGGGACCATTACTTCTTATACCATAAGAAGCATCATTCTTATGGTCGAAATCCAGTGGGGGACCTTCTCTATCCCGAAGGGGGAAAAAATTATTATGTGTACTAACATTATAATCATACCCAGTGCCTCTATCGTTAGGACCCAAAGGGTCAAAGTGGCTAGACTCCGGGCCCAATAGATCAGAATGACTAGATCTAGGTCCATAATTAGGGCCATATCCTGATTGAGAATTGGCAGTCTGACCAGAACCACGGAAAGGTAGAGGCCCCCCCCACTTCCATAGTTGAATTTTCCCTGACCACGTGTATATGGGAAACGTCCTTGATTGTAACCAGAATTGGGATAAGGTGTACCACAACCTCGCCCCCCCCCCCCAGAATTCAGACCAGATCTCTGGGTACATTGTGAAGGAACCAGTGTATAGCAGGGGCGGATCCAGAGTCTAATCTCGGGAGGGGCACTGCCAAAATTTTTGCGGGCAATTTGTTGGGGAAATGGCTAGTGTTGGCACTTGGTTAATCACGGCACCATGGTTAATATGGTGTCAAGATGATTGAAGCGCATTATTTCTCTTATTACATTGTAATATAAAATGGATTTGTTCAACTCACCATAATGCAGAATCAGTGGGAGCCCTTAGTGTGTCACTTGCCACCGTCACCTGCCTTCAGATGGGGCTTGTCACTTGCTACGTCGCCTGTTATCAGATGCAGATTGTCACTGCCAGTGGCCAGTGACAGTGTCCCTGTTGTCCCAGAGTGAGGCCTACACAGTAATGGCAGTCTTTTAGATGCAGAAATGTGGCAATGCAGGGGGAGGTGAGAGACAGTGGCGTCTCCAGCTTTCATATTTTTTTTTAACAAATTTCCAGCTTTCATATTTAGGAGGGCACATGGGGGGACAGGGACAAAATTAGGGGGGCCAACTATAAAATGCAATTATATATATATACACACACACATATAAATACACAGTGTCTTGAAAAAGTATTGGTGGTTGCAGCCAGGTGGAGGTGAGGACAGAGTGGAAGCAGCCAGGTGGAGGGGAGGACAGAGTGGAAGCAGCCAGGTGGAGGGGAGGACTGGGTAGATGCAGCCAGGTGGAGGGGAGAACAGGGTAGATGCAGCCAGGTGGAGGGGAGGAAAGGGTGGATGTAGCCAGGTGGAGGGGAGGAAAGGGTGGATGTAGCCAGGTGGAGGGGAGGACAGGGTGGGAGCAGCCAGGTGGAGGGGAGGAAAGGATGGGAGCAGCCAGGTGGAGGGGAGGAAAGGGTGGATGCAGCCAGGTGGAGGGCAGGACAGGATGGGAGCAGCCAGGTGGAGGGGAGGAAAGGGTGGATGTAGCCAGGTGGAGGGGAGTACAGGGTGGGAGCAGCCAGGTGGAGGGGAGGAAACGGTGGGAGCAGCCAGGTGGAGGGGAGGACAGGGTGGATGTAGCCAGGTGGAGGGGAGTACAGGGTGGGAGCTGCCAGGTGGACGGGAGGAAACGGTGGGTGCTGCCAGGTGGAGGGGAGGACAGGGTGGGAGCAGCCAGGTGGAGGGGAAGAAAGGGTGGATGTAGCCAGTGATAAGGTCCTGTACTTCTACGGAAGCCTGCATCCCCCCCTCATCCCCCTCGCTTCCCACACCTGGAGGTAAGTTTTTACCTTGGAGGATAATAATAGAATAACTGGCTCCCTCCATCCGACAGCCTCATGGTCCCTCTTCTCCTTTCTTCCTCTTGCCCCTCCCACTCCACTCGGCATGCTGGGCGCTGCAGTCCTCTCAGGCAATCATACTGGGGCCTGCTGGTATCCAGAACTACATGTCCCATAATCCTCTAACTGCTAGTTTCCCAGCCACTGGCCCTGAATGTAGCCAATAGGAGGGCATTGCCAGGTGAATGCTCAGCTCATGGAGGAGAAGGAGGGGTGTAAATCCCCCGCAGCTGCGGCTCTGCCTGTGTCACTCCCTTCACAGAGTCTGTCAGTTTCGGTGCCGTTGCCCTGTGTCAGCAACAGCTGATGGGCACAGCCTGCTCACTATTTTCTCGGGGGGGGGGGGCAATTGACCCGTTCCCCCCCCCCTGGATCTGCCCCTGGTGTATAGTTTGGTGGTTGTCCACCCCTCCCATTCCCACTCTGCCTATGAGGAGATTGGTAGGATCTCTGCCTACCCCTCGGTGCAGGACCCAAATAACCTCCCTGTGTATTCCTTGGGATCGTTTGGCTTCCTGTGGGCAAAGAACCCCTACCAGCATCGACAGGTGGTGTTACCTCCATTTCCACATTACCTGCATTTGACTGTTCAGCAAGAAGTTTTTTTTGCCATTCAAACACAACCCCTCCTTGGTAATCCACAAGATCTCTATTGTATTATTTATTTTTCTTAATTTTTTGTTCTCTGTCCTCCTTTTCCAATAGTTTTAAAAGAGATAAGGATTTATCTTTATACTCATTACTGTCACGAAGTGGACTGAGTTTCTCCTTAAGAGTTTTAATTTCCTCATCCAGACGTGAGAGTTTAGCACTTTTCCTCTCTATCAGGAATTTGAATACTTAAACCGCCTCATTAAAATACTTAAACCAATCCTCCAGCTGTATGTCGCCTTTTTGGGGGCTAACCTCCCATCTGAGGCTTCTGGGAACCATGTTATTTTTAACATAAGTTTCCAGGTAAGCAATATCCCACTGGGTGTGTGTTTCAGACACAGTAATAGTCTTTAATCTCATAAATAATCCACCCAAATCACCTTCTTCCTCTTTGTAAATTTTAAACACCCCCTCAGTATTGACTACTCGAGTGGCTCTATAGTCAAAAAATCCATAGTGTCTGTACACATGAATATAAATGTAGGTAGAAGAAGGGGGTTAGGATCTACTGATATAAATAAAAAAGATTCAGAACATATGTATCAATAAAACAGAAATAGAATACCACGCTAAAACTAAGCACCAAATTAAAAGTAAATAAATAAAGCTGCTGTCAAAATTGTGAGATTGTGTATTATAGACACAGTGGCCAAACCACCTAAATTGGCAAGCTAAATGTATTATATATATATATATATATATGTACATATGCAAATAAGCACATACATATCCATATAAAGTCCAACAATTATATTGATGAATGTACAAATTAAAAAAAAAATAGGACGTATATAACTATACCAAATTTGTTGAATTTTCAATGACGTCGTTCACAACCACATCGACATTAAGCCCAAAGGGCACATAGCTCTTAATTCTATGTATCCATTACATTTCTAGCCTATAGATACCTCACACCAAAGAGCTTCCTCTCCATTGGGGACAGAACTTATCAATCCCTAGAAAAATAGTTTTGGTAGGATTTTTATCATGGGCTGTTAAATAGTGCTTGGAGACTGAATGTTTAAGAAAACCATTTTTGATATTGGTGATGTGTTCATTAAGTCTCACCAAGAGGGGGCATTTAGTCCTGCCCACATATTGGAGTCCACAAGGACATTGGAGCAGGTAAACCACCCCCCCCCTCGTTGGAACAAGTAATGAACGATTTGATTTCGTATTCAATGGAGGTGCTGGATGAAGTGAACTTTTGTGTTCTTCTATGTCTACAGCCATTCGGGGAGCAAACCCTACACCTCCTGCATTGATAAAAGCCAGTAAGATCTTGAAAAAAAAACTTTTAATAGGGGGAGGATTGAAAATATTTGGTGCCACTCTAGCCCTAAGGGCAAGGGGTCCCTTGTAGATGACTTGAGGTTTGTCAGGTAACACTGCTTTTAAAGTCTGATCATTGCCCAGAATGTGCCAATGTTTATTGATCAATTTTTGAACGTTCATGTGTTGCACGGAATAGGTAGTAATAAATGGAACTGTAGGTGGCCTATCTGTGTGTGTGGGGGGGGGGGGGGCTATATAATGAACTTGATGTGAGTCCTGGGTGGCCCTTACTTACCTATAATAATTTTTTATAATTTTTTCACATAATTTTTGATACACATCTTCTTATATATATATATATATTATCTGAATTCAACAAATTTGGTATACTTATATATATATATGTATACGTCCTAATTTTTTCTAAATTTGTACATTCACTGATATAATTTTTGTACATATCTTTATATGGATATGTATGTGCTTATTTGCTTATGTACATATATATATATATAAATATATTATATATATATATATATATATAATAAGTTTAGCTTGCCATTTTAGGTGGTTTGGCCAATGTGTCTATAATACACAATTTGATATGTTCTATGTTTTTACCACTAGGGGCATGGATGGGCCATTCCCTATATCCCCTAAGGCAGTGGTCATCAACCCTGTCCTCAGGGCCCACTAACAGACCAGGTTTTATGTATTACCTTGGGGAGATGCAGACTAGAATAGTGCAATCACTGAGCAGCAAATTATATCACCTGTGATGTATTTCAGTTATCTTGCAAACCTGGCTTGTTAGTGGGCCTTGAGGACAGGGTTGATGGCCACTGCCCTAAGGTACGAATACTGTCCATTTCCGGGAGATCTGTTCTCTACTAGACATGTGCAATTTGTTTCGTTTTTTTTAGTTCGTTCGTTTTCGTACGAATGAACGAATCGTTCGAATCGAACGAATCCGAATAACGAATCCTTCGAATCGTACGAATCCGATTAACGAATCGTTCGAATCGAACGAATCCGAAAAGCAACGAAAATCCGAAAAACCAAACAACGAAAATCCGAAAAACGAAAAAAGGAACAACGAAAATGAACGAAAAAATTTGTACATTCGTAACTTTTTTTTTTTGTTGAATTGGTAATTTTCCGTGTCCCTTACAATGGTGCTGCTTAACGTGGTTCGAATGGATTGAACAAAAAAATTCGTACATTCGTAACTTTTTTTTTCGATTCGTAACTTTTTTTTTTCGATTCGTAACTTTTTTTTTCGATTCGTAACTTTTTTTTTTTTTCGATTCGTAATGAATGGATTGAAAAAAAAAATTCGTACATTCGTAACTTTTTTTTCGATTCGTAACTTTTTTTTTTTCGATTCGTAACTTTTTTTTTTCGATTCGTAAATTATTAAAATGTATTAATAGCATACAAATTACATAAAATTATGAATTATGCTCCGATTACGAATCTACGAATGTTACGAATGTACAAATAACTACGAATGCGTCCGAATTTCGAATAAACGAATGAACGAAAATTAAACTAACGAAAAAACGAATCAACGAAAAATAACTCTTACAAATGTACGAATCGTTACGAATACGAACAACGTCGACTTACGAATGTACGAATCGTTACGAATACGAACAACGACGACTTACGAATGTACGAATCGTTACGAATCAACGGAAACGAAAAAAACGAAACGAAAAAAAACGATTTTTTTTCGGAAACGAAAAAAACGAAACGAAAATAAACTAATTTTTTTGTTGTGCACATGTCTATTCTCTACTCTTAATTCCGTAGTTGCCCTTTCGTCCCGTGTACTGTAACGTCTGTATACAGCCTGATTAATTCTGGTGACAACTTAATTATGCTCATCCTAAAATTTGAGACATACTGTGTCTTTTTTAATAACGTTTTTTACCTTTCAATGCACGGTTTCTATTACTCCCTTTTGGAGGATTGGTTTCCACCTCCCAGGACTCAGACCGAGGCGTGGTTCCATTTCCCCGCTATATAGCACAATGACAGTGCGTCGCCTGTTTCCCGAGACAACGACAGTATATGACGAAACTTGCCTAGGGAGGTTGACGTGCTGACGTCATCGTGCCTATCTAGTGGACAGGTGTTCGCAAGCTGGCTGGCTTTTTCTCCGAACGTTATTTCTACATTCCTGTAAGTGCAATCATATTAGATTTAAATAAATCTGCGTTACGTTTTTACACTATGGGGAGTCTTCTTGCTTTTCTGGGTAACGTCTGATCCACCTTCCTGGTGGCTGATGCTCGAGTCTTCCTGGACATTTTGGTGTCTTGTTCCATTCACTTCGGTCTACAACCGTCTACCTCTTTAAATCTGTCTATTTTATTGACGGGCAGGCAAGCCCATCAGATCTCTCTGTTTCTATTTCCTCTGTATTTAAGACTGCCAGGATTGCCAGCCAATCATGGTCTGATGAAGAAGCTGTAGCTTCAAAATGCATTACCATTCCTTGCCACTGTGAATAATCACATTTCCCGTTCCTGTGAAGTCACGACCAGCTGCTTTTTGTTTTCCTGCTTCCTGGTTCCCAGCCTCCTCTGGATCCCTGTAAGATCACACCAGTGCCCCAGGCTGCAAAGGGAAAACAGGATGCCAAATAGGACGTTTATGAGACTCCAGAACTGGCGATTTTCACCACATACTGAACTCATCTAATTTAACGTTTGAGTTACTTCTTGTTTTGATTAAATATATGATTTATACTGCACTCAGTCTGGCACCCCTCTGTTCCCATTAAAGGTTAAAATGGACCTTAACTAAAAAACAAAGAAGATTTGCTATCTTATAGGGAACATCTAAAAATATTTATTGTGCCTAAGCAGTAAAATGTGAATGAAACCTTTTGTCTTAAATTTCCTCTTGAAAAATATAACAATGCACTGACTGTGCCAAAAGCCTCATAGCTGTATATCTGTTTGAGATCATCTAAGGCACTTCTGCCTCTGACTGCTAGTCTCACCAGATTTGGAGTGAAATGTGTTGATGCTACTTGATGCTACTCACGGTTCTCCTTGCTGGAGAGGAAGCTGTACCTGAGGACCTGCAGTGCAATGATCTGAATTAGCTTTCTCCATTATGTGGTTTCTTCACCTCTTTTGGTGCTTAGGTATTATTCTTCCACCAGTCATCAAGGGACAGCTTTGAAATGAGGAAGCAAAGCCCTGCCTCTACTCAGATGGCCACCTCTACACTGAAACATAATGCATAACATGGTATGGGTATTTAGTAATCGGAAAAAATCTGCTGCTGGGAGACCACAGGCAATACTGGTGACTAGTCTTGTGCCCTCTGCCTGCCTTTTTGGGACATTTCAAGCCCTATTTAAAGTGGAGTTCCACCCATTTAAAAGTCAGCAGCTACAAAAAGTGTAAAAACAATAATATAATATGGCGCACTCTGGATACAAAAATGTAAATTGTGGGGGGGTGGTAGAGGAACAATGGATATATCAGTTTTCTTTTTTCAAAGATAATTAGTCCATGTGAGGAAACTGAATATTAAAAAACTGTCCACGGAGGGCTGCCAGTTCCAAGTTAGAAATGCACAAAAACTCTGGAATAAACAAAATACAAGTGAACAGCGCTCTCTAAGTGTAGTAAGTAAGCTTAATTTAATAACAATAGTGGGTTAAAATCCACTCACAAAAGTGTTGTTACAAATGGGCATGTAGTGTCATCCGCTCATAATGACCAGGTGAAGAGGAAACAGTCTGGTGTGGATGTAGCCGTGGGTATGGCTCCGCGGTGCGATCCTATGTGCCTAGACATAGGATCGCACCACGGAGCCATAGTCACCGCTACATCCACACCGGACTGTTTCCTCTTCACCTGGTCATTATGAGCGGATGACACTACATGCCCATTTGTAATAACACTTTTGTGAGTGGATTTTAACCTACTATTTTTATTAAATTAAGCTTACTTCCCTTTGTTCCCTTGTCTTTTGCTACAAAAAGTATAGCTACTGACTTTTAATAATCAGACACTCACCTGTCCCGCGGTCCAGCGATGCAGGCTCTCGAAGCCCCGCTCCTCTCCCCCTCCTCTCCGAGGCTCAGCCGGGCACGCACTGCAATGCAGTGCCCGAGGGCTTTCACACTGCAGCGGTGTGCTGGCAGGGCGTCACAAAAAGTCCTGCCAGCAGTTTTTTTGGAGCTTTTTTGAACTCACCGCTACTCCACCGCTGCTCCCCATTGAAATCAATGAGGCAGCGCTGCGATACCGCTGGCAAAAACGCCGCTCCGGCGGTGTTTTGCGGGCGGATTTAACCCCTTTTCGGCCACTAGCGGGGGATTAAAACCGCCACGCTAGCTGCCGAATAACGCTGATTAAACGACGGTAAAACAGCGCTAAAATAGCTCCGCTTTACCGCCGACGTCGGCCGCGGCTCGTGGTGAAAGTGGTCTTAAAGCGGAAGTTCCATTTTTGGGTGGAACTCCACTTTAAGGTTAAAACAAACCAGTCATGAGACTGATTTGGAGGGTGCCATTGTTGAAAATGCTACCTGTCTGGCTATCATACAAGTCAAATGTTCTGCTATAACTTATTAGCCTTTATATTTCTGTTAGTACAAGTTTTCTTTATTGCATAATGGACTTATCCTTCATATTCTTCTAGGCTGAATGCTGCAATACTTCATTAATATATTGTTGCCTATTGTATAGCTCCCAAGGCTAAATGTATATCACTAGAGATATTATTTTGTCTTATACCTGGCTTTGTTATTTTATGTTCAGCACACAGCCAATTTAATCCTGTCCTTAAACTCAGCATGATATTGACCGCAGCAGTCTATATGGGGAATTAATTCAATTTATAGACTTTCTATGGCTCTCCCGCTGGGGACAGTGGCTGTGAAAGGGCTGCATAAGTTTTAAACCTCTGCTGAGTAATGCTAATTAAGTGGGTAGATGTCTGTAATAAAAAAAATGCATTTGCCTTTTATTATATCCTACTACCTATATTTCAATTAAATGAACAGAGATGAAAGGGAATGTTTTTAGCTGAGGTTTTTGCTGAAGGCAATTGTTGTTCCTTTGTTTAGTTTTAGGTAACAGATCCTTTTAGAAAGTTCTTACATTTGAAAAAGTATGCAGTAAACTTGCTTAATGGTGATCATTACCTGTTGCCACTTGAGCAGTGGTGACCCGTCCACAGGGGGCCCACGGGCGCTGCCCCCACTATCTATGCATCCTTCCCCCTAATCTACATGTGGGGCGCTGGACGTATGAATTTCAATGTTTTTTTTTTGAAGCACATGATTAGAGCCTGAGGCTCTAATTAGCTTACCCACTTGTGTAACAATAGCAAATTAATATTTACTATTGTCTTCCTGATTCTCCTACTGCCCAATCAGGAAGCAGTTCCTGAGACCCGATTGGCCAGGGAGTCTTAGGACTCCTGGCCAGTCGGGTCTCAGTCAGGACCCACTTCCAGCCTGGAGGAGAATCAATGGCCCCGGAGGGAGGAGCTGCTGCCCGGATCCATGTCTGCCTGATCCGCCTCATTCCTAAGGTAAGGAGGCCTCTTATTGCCGCCGCATTCCCATCTGTGTTCTGTGTGAGGGGGTTAATCGCCACATCCCCATCCGTCACCCGCAGAGGGGGGGTCACCGCATTCCCGTATGTCTCCCATGCGGGGGGGGCTTAGGGTTGATTTTTTTGCTGCCCCCCCCCAAAATATTGAGCATACTATGCGCTCCCAGCACATAGACTGGGCTGTTAAAGGAGGCTCTTGGTCCCCACTAACGACTGGTAGCCGGCAGGACTGGCTCCTGATCATGTGACCACTGTAAAAGCCAATCAGAATGGTCACATGATCACTGATCAGAATGGACAGGTGGGAAGAGGTTAATAAAAAAAAAAAAAGAATTTCATAGTGCTGAAGCGTGAATCTTCAAAAGCAAGTCAGTCATGGTTCTCTTTAAAGCTAAACCCCAGTCAAAAAGCTACCGTAAGTATGTTGCTGAATACGTAAAGTATATGGAAGCTGTTTTACCTGGCAAAGAATTTGTAAAGCCCCATACACACGGTAGGATTTTCCGATGGATTCTGTCCTATCGGACAATGTTGTCGGAAAATCAGACCGTGTGTAGGCACCATCGGACAGTTTCCATCAGATTGTCTGACGGACAAAGTCCTATCTCCTGCTGGATAGATTTTTTGACAACAAAGTCCGATCAGACCAAATCCGATCGTGTGTAGTGAATTCCAACCGGACAAAGTGCTACGCATGCTCAGATCACATTACAAGACCAAAGCTATTGGCTACTAGCCTCTACGTAGTCCCGTCGTAGGCAACAAACGTCACCACGTTCAGAATGATCGGATTTTCCGACAACTTTGTCCGACCGTGTGTACGCAAAACCAACATCAGACAAAGTATGACGGACATGGTCTGACGGACCTGGTCCTCGGATAATCCGCGCGTGTGTATGGGGCTTTATTCTACTCAGTTAGTCCTGATATTTACACAGCCATATTGGACAATAAAACTAAGTTAACAACCATACTTTTCTCTACTGCAGTTAAACAATCACTTCCTTGCCCCCATCCTGTGATTGGACAGCGAAAGAGAAGCAGCAGAATACTGCAGGAATCACCTTTCTCTCTCTTCTTGTCAAAATGTTCCTAGTTAGCACATGTGCACACAGAAAAGCCTGATTGGCACTGCTGACACTGCTTCTCCCAGTCTAAAGTTTACTCTACATGGGTTTACAAAATGCTGATATTAAAAAAGATTCAGGTACTTACATTAGCAGCATTATAACATACATGTGGTCAGGTGCAGTCTGCTGTCTCCACTGCAGGTGGAGCTCAACCGCAGCATCAGTGCAGAGGGAGAGGAACTCATGAGGAACATAGTTCCTCTATTGTTTCCTGAGTCACTGGAACAATGATCCAGTTGGATGCTGACCGTCCATGTGACTCTGGTGGCCATCTTGGGTGTGGCAGAGTCTATTTAAGACCCTGTCCCCTGAGTTTGGCTTGCATTTATATGGGCAGTGTAGAGACAGGTTACCCATCTGTCAGGGAAAGGTTCCAGATGAGAATGGAAAACTTGGGCTCGGAATCTCTTAGCTATACTTCCGTTTGGGTATGAGATGGCCAGGCTGCATTATGCTCCTCCAGACATACGCTGTCAGTTCAGCTGATACCTGCTCAGCTACACACTGTTGGTATTCGTTAGTGCTCCTGGTTGAGCCCTCTCCCACCGGGTTTGTTGTGAACTGTTTTGTCTTTACTACCATACAAGTACTACTAATTGCACCTAGACTGTGTGTGTGCTATTACCGTCGCACCACGCTGTACCCTCCCACGTACATTTATAAATTAACTCCAGGCAAACAGCTATATACACATTTGGAAAACATATGGAAAATGGTTTACCTAAAAAAAATAATTTCTGTCCAAACAGTTCTGAGATATATTTAGCTCTGCCAGATAGCTCAGCCGAGCTGGTTACCTGACTCTCTCTACTGTGGTTAAGTAATACAGTCTGGTCACCTCCAAGGTGTTGTCTGCTATTGAAGGACTAGCAGTACAGTTAGTACCCTCCCCTTGTAATAGTACCAATCATTTACTCCATAAAGAATAATGGGTGCCTCTCCTCTTCTGGTCCTCAACACCCAGCATCTCGTACATACCACCTCACTGGCCCCTGTCTGCTCTATGGGGCATGACATCATCACATCAGATATTATATCTTAGCTGAGGAAAGCACTAAGAGTACTGAATGAGCAATGCCAAGGGCATATTACAAACCACTCTTAGTACCACTCTTAGTTCTTAGTACTGAGAAAAGCCTGAATACAATGCACGACATGACACTATTGGTTTGAGTAGAAGGAGTTGTAGTCCTGCTGGGGTACCTTAAATCACTAAAATGTGACATATCTGCACCTCCTTTCTCCTGCCCCAAGCCAAGACTGTGTTTGCAGTAGTGAAAGACATGCAGATCAAAATATTGTATTCCCAGTCAAAGAATTAAGGTAAGAAAAACATATTTTTTTTTAAAATGTGTTGACACATATAGGCACTAAGCTTAGGAAACAGAACTGCTCTTCCTTCCCCTAGAATCCTTCTTGCTCAACAAATTAAGAATAGTTCCATTAGTTAAATGAGATGATCAAAAAGGGTCCCAAAGTATGTGTGGTATACCATACCTGGGGCCCTGGGTCCCGCACGTTACCCCCAAGTTCCGTAGAGTTCCCGTAAGCAAATTTTGGACAGCTCCCCTGGTCGACAGTGTGGTGCAGCCTCCGTTTTCATTACTCTTAAAAAAAATGTGAGATAGACCTGATTAGAATATCTTGTAGCTACTGACACATCTCAAACACATTCCTGGCACTCTACCAGTATGGCACTGGAAGAGAGGCCCATGCCAGTGTGATAGACACTTTGGCATTTTTGGCGCCAGCCTCGGGAACAGAAAAACACTGTGGAGAACAGACAGTACAGAGTGCACCGGTCTCACAAGCATAATCAGAGGACAGTCCGTACTTATCTTATGTATGGTTTCACGTCAAACCTTCCAACCAATTTACTGGTCTTTGCAACGACCTTAGTTAGCACAATAATATTTTGCTCTACTGCATGAGCCAAGATTTCTCGTTTCTCAGAACAAGGGTGGACGCTGCGTACCCTATGAGCCTCGCACCGCAAGAGCACGCCGTTTTTTTCCAGGAACACTGTAGGTTTACAGAGGAACATCTCTTTGTCTTGTTCCTCAAATTAAAGTGCATTATCTTTAGATTGTTAAAAAATTGAGGCATTATTATAAATTAACATTTGATAATAAAAAAATCATTAATGGTGACCCTTTTTGTAACGTGCTTTGAATAGAATTCTACAAATAAAAGTCTGGTTCAAACTAACATTTCAGTTTTTGGTGAGGGTTGAAATTGTATATTGGCTGCTTTTGATTATCCATGAAATGGGTGGGGTATCTTCCAGTGAGAGATCATAGCTTTACTATGTGCATTATTTGTTAACCAAACATCAAGCAGAGTAATTGCATTCTTTCGGTCCTTGTACATTCATTGGGAAGGAATAATGTCAGCCATTTTTTGGTTTTGGCGTTTTTTTGTGAGGTTAGCTTAGAAGACCCAACCTCGGCCAACATTTTAGTTTTTACTTTTGAGAAAAGTGGGTGAGGGTTAGAACATTTGTTAGGTTTCTATTGTTGTCTTTCACATGCCTAACACCCTGACACCAGGAGAGTCACTGAAGCAAAGGAAAATTCTGTTCATTAAAATACAGCAAGAAAAATACAAACATACAGTATGTTCTAAATTCACGATGCCCAAGTTGCAAACAGGTACACACGTCTCCCTTTGACACGTATTGTGAGGCTCCCAGGGCTCCTACAGACAGTGATCTGTGTTTTGGTGTTTACTCAAGCCAGTGAAGGAAAATGTTCTTAGAGTTGCTGGTTTCTGTCGCAGTTTCTTAATTTTTTCTTTGCTGTCCATTTCTGCCCTCTTTATTTATTTTCCTACAATATTGCTCCTGACGCTCTATTCACACTTGAGCACGTCTCAACGTGGTCATTTTGCATCTTTTTTCTGTTTCACTATTTTTTAGACATTTCCGGAATTTTCGAAAGTTCGGAAATGCGAAATTAGGAAATTAAAAAATTTGGATATTTCAAAATCCGAAAATAAGAATGAAAATCTGAAAATTCGAAAACCCGAAATAATAACTATTAAATTATAGGTATTGGAATTTCCTTTTTAAATTTGGCTGTTAGTGAACGTAATGAGTACAAATTTATCTAAAGTTACAAATTATCTGAAATAACGAATGCCGTGTCTAAACGAATGGAACATAATGATCTAATAATAATAAATAGCAATAGTAAGAATACCTTTTTATTATTATTTATTATTAATTTGTTCCATTCCATTTGTTTAGATGCGGCATTCATTATTTTGGATAATTCGTAAGATAAATTTATATTCGTTACATTCACAAACAGCCAAATTTGAAAGGAAATTCCAATACATATAATTTAATAGTTAGTTATTATTAGTTAGTTATTATTTAGAATTTTACTGATTTTCTTTCTTTTTTTCGAATTCCAAAAATTGAAATTCGAAAATTTGAAGTTCGAAAATTTTAAAATCCAAATTTTTGGATTTTCAAATTTCCAAAAAAAGCAAAAAAAACGGATGAAACGAAAACAAACACATTTTTTGTCAGTGCACATGTCTAATATTTTTATTGAAGGCTTTCACAAAAAGTAGAACAATGACAATGATCATCATTGTCATTGTTCTAAGCATTACACAAATTCCACAATATGAAGTACTCATATATCAACCATAGACCCCAGAAGAGCAGGTTCGGGGCCGCTCTGTGCAAAACGAGCTGTACAGTGGAGGTTAGTATGATATGTTTGTTATTTGGAAAAAAAAAAAAAAAAACCATAAGCCCCTGTACACACGGTCGGAAATTCAGACGGAAAATGCCCGATCGGACCATGTTGTCGGAAAATCCGCCCGTGTGTGGCCTCCATCGGACTTTTTCCGTCGGAATTTCTGACGGAAAAAATTTGAGATCCTGCTCTCAAATTTTACGACAACAAAATCCAATCTGACTTTTTCCGATCGTGTGTAGAGAATTCCGACAAAGAAAGTGCCACGCATGCTCAGATCAAATTACGAGACCAAAGCTATTGGCTACTAGCCTCTACGTAGTTCCGTAGTACGCAACGAACGTCACCACGTTCAGAATGATCGGATTTTCCGACAACTTTGTTCGACCGTGTGTATGCAACACCAGTGTCGGACAAAATCCGTCAGAAACAAATTTGTGGTCGGAATTTCCGACCGTGTGTACGGGGGCTTACAATCACTTTAAGGGTAAAGTCTATAATTGGAGGATCCATGGTGGTAGTGTCCATAATTATGGTGTTCTGACGAGTCGGTGTCCCTGGAACGGACAACAGGTTCCAGCAACCATCTTCTTCTTTAATGGTTCCCACGTGCCAGGGACCGCGATCTTTCTCCTTTATAATACACAGGATGGGAGGCTTGATGCCAAAAAGTCCACAAATATGCTCAGAGAGGGCAGTGAAATATTAACCCCTTCTCACTGACTTTGGCAGCTGAGCTGGCTAGCTAACTCACAGTAGGCAATCTGACTACAAGCAGATTTAAATGGACTTGACTAACAAATTAAAGAATATGTAAACCCAACATTTCATATTGTGTTTGTATTGCTTCATTTGTGTTAAATCCCTGGTGTTCCTGCCAGTCCCTCTGCTTGCCTAATAAAAACTGACCTCACTATCAGATCTAATCTACATGCGGGGTGCCGGACGCATGGATTGCAATGTTTTTATTTTATTTTTTGAAGCATGTGATTAGAGCCAGAACCTCTAATAGGCTTCAAAAAAGGCTGGGCTCACTTGTGTGACAAAAGTGAATGAATATTTACTTTTGTCAAACTGATTCTCCTCCGGGCCAATCAGTATGTGGGAGGCTGCCTAGGAGAAGGAAGAAGGAGACGAATGGCAGATTTAAAGGGCCCCTACCTGGAGCTTCCCGGATCCAATTGCTTGCGGGTTACCCAACCTTGAGGAAGGTGGTTGTTTGCCACCCCCCACCCACAAAAATAAACCACCAGCCGCCACTGCTCACTATGCAGGAGAACACAGCGTGGTCAGTTCTCCAGATGTGCTGGAAACTGAGCCTGCTCTCCAATGATCAGGCTTGTGCTGACACCAGAAACCCCTTCGCCCCCCTTTCACTGGGAAGTTCAGTGTGCTGCTGTTTCTCCCCCTTCAGCTGTTATGCAGCTGAGACGAGAGGGAATGTGATCATTTATAAAAAAGGTGTTTTTTTTTTATATCTATACAAAAATGTTTAGCCTTTCATTACTATTTTAACCACTACAATACTGGGCACTTTCGCCTCCTTCCTTCCCAGACCAATTTTCAGCTTTCAGCACTCTGGCACTTTCAATGACAATTGGGTGGTCATGCTACGCTGTACCAAAATGAAATTTTTAGCATTTTGTTCGCACAAATAGAGCTTTCTTTTGGTCATATTTATTCACGACTTTTTACGCTATAAGCGAAAAAAAGAGCGGAAATTTGGAAAAAAAACAATTCTTTCTTTTTTAAAAGAAATCCAATAAAATCGAATTTTGCCATAAATTTAAGCCAAAATTTATTCTGCTACATGTATTTGGTAAAAACTTTTTTGTTAAGTGTATAATAATTGGTTTGTGTGATCATGGACATATGTACGCAAATGATCATGTACAGATGTGTGCAGGTGATCACGGAACATATAGTATAGTAGCAAGTCCTAGTTGCAATCTCGGAACACCCAAGAGGATAGTGTGTGACCGGTCAAAATATAGTAATGCATTAAAGTGTTTGTTCACCAATGCCAGAAGTCTGCCAAGCAAAATAGGTGAGTTGGAAGCTCTGGTGCATCAGGAGAGCTATGATGTAATCGGTATTGCTGAAACTTGGCTTCATTCCTCACATGACTGGGCTATTAATATTCCTGGCTATGCACTCTTTCGGAAAGACAGAGTTAAAAGGAAAGGTGGCGGGGTCTGTCTCCATGTGAGAAGTGATCTCAAAGCAAGCGTGAAAGAGGACCTGGCGGATGGAGAGTGTGATGAGTCTGAAGCATTATGGGTGGAACTGCATACAGATGTGCGTAGTTCAAAGTTAATCATTGGAGTTTGTTATAGACCAACCCAATGTTAATGAGGAGGTGGAGACTCAGCTCCTTGCACAGATGGAAAGGGCTAAAAGGGCTAGGACAGTGATAATAATGGAGGATTTTAACTACCCAGAAATTGACTGGAGTAATTGCACTGCTGGGACAGTTAAAGGGCAAAAATGTATAAACCTATTACATGACAATTTTATGGTCCAGTTTATTGAGGCCCCAACTAGGAATGATGCTCTGCTGGATCTGGTAATCTCAAACCATGCAGAGCTTATTACTAATGTTCAGATAAAGGAACACCTGGGTAACAGTGACCATAACATGATTTCATTTGATGTTAGCTGTAAGCAAAAATCACATACGGGAAAGATAAAAACACTTAATTTCAAGAGAGCAAATTTTCCAAGGATGAGGGCTGCTCTCCAGGACTTAGACTGGGAGAGAATATTGGCATCAATGGGCACAGAACAGAAATGGGAATTCTTCAAAAAGACTGTTTGTGAACTCACTGCAAAGTATATTCCCATGGGCAATAAGTTTAAAAGGCTAAATATAAAACCTATGTGGCTCACAGCCAAAGTTAAAAAAGCTATAAACTATAAGAAAAGAGCTTTTAAAAAATATAAAAATGAAGGATCACTAGTGTCCTTTAAATGTTACAAAGAATATAACAGAATATGTAAAAAGGAAATCAAGGATGCAAAAATTCAAAACGAAAGACAGATTGCAAAAGATAGTAGGACAAACCCCAAAAAATTCTTCAAATATATTAATAGTAAAAAGGTCAAGTCTGAGCATGTAGGCCCTTTACAAAATAATCTAGAGTGGGTGACTGGGGACAAAGAGAAGGCTAATTTATTAAATACTTCAGCTCTGTGTATACAAAGGAGCATGGGGGAGCTCATATTCATAATGGGGGTGGTAGTGACCCAGCCCCAAATCCACAATGGCTCAAAAGTGATATGGTCCAGAAATATGTAGACAGAATAAAGGTGGATGAAGCACCTGGACCTGATGGCATCCACCCACGGATCCTAAAAGAATTGAGCTCTGTAATTTCAAAGCCATTGTATCTAATTTTTAGGGACTCATTAATGACAGGAATAGTACCACTGGATTGGCGCAGGGCCAATGTGGTGCCTATATTTAAAAAGGGAACAAAGTCTTTACCAAGTAACTATAGACCTGTTTAACTTCTATAGTTGGGAAGATACTGGAGAGATTAATAAAAAACACATAGACGAGTTCTTGCAGGAAAAAAATATTTTAAGCAACAGACAGCATGGATTCATGAAAGACAGAAGTTGTCAGATAAACCTGATTTCTTTTTATAAGGAGGTAAGCAAAACCTTGGACAGAGGGGTGGTGGTGGACGTGGTATACTTGGATTTTGCAAAAGCGGTCGATACAGTTACGCACACACGGCTCATGTGTAAGGTAAGGTCTACAGGTTTGGAAATATTGGTTTGTAAATTGATAGAAAACTGGCTAAAAGACAGAATTCAGAGAGTAGTGGTTAATGATTCTTACTCTGAATGGTCTAAGGTTATCAGTGGTGTACCCCAAGGTTCAGTGCTGGGACCCTTACTTTTTAATATCTTTATAAATGATGTCAGTGGTAAATGGTTTGTCTCAACCCTCTGGACAGCTTGGTCTGTTAAATGAAGTGGAAAAATAATAGACTTACTGGCTGGATCACCAGTAAAAATAATGGAAAATAGCATAGAAAAAGAAAACTTTTTTTCATTTTTGGTGAGATATTACCAATGGGAACATGTCTAAAGGGATGCAGGCCCAAAAAGGATATTGGGGAACTGGAGAAAGTGCAGAGAAGGGCAACCAAACTGATAAGAGGCATGGAGGAGCTCAGCTATGAGGAAAGATTAGAGGAACTGAATTTATTCTCTCTTGATAAGAGGGGAATAAGGGGGGATATGATCAACATGTACAAATATATAAGGAGTCCATATAGTGAACTTGGTGTTGAGTTATTCACTTTACAGTCAACAAAGAGGACAAGGGGGCACTCTTTACGTCTAGAGGAAAATAGATTTCATCTCCAAATACGGAAAGGTTTCTTCACAGTAAGAGCTGTGAAAATGTGGAATAGACTCCCTCCAGAGGTGGTTCTGGCCAGCTCAGTAGATTGCTTTAAGAAAGGCCTGGATACTTTCCTAAATGTACATAATATAACTGTACCAAAATTTATAGGTAAAGTTGGTCCGTGGAAAATCCGATTGCCTCTCGGGGGATCAGGAAGGAATTTTTTCCCCTGCTTTAGCAAATTTGAGCTGTTTTTTTTTCACCTTCCTCTGGATCAACTGTGGGTATAGAATGGGGTATATGGGATTGTATGATATTATTTTTATTTTATTTTTTATTTGTGGTTGAACTTGATGGACTTGTGTCTTTTTTCAACCTAACTAACTATGTAACTATATGTTATTGTGTGGGGACATGTGTGTTTACACTGTGTGGTGACATGTGTGGTGACACTAGGTATGTGATCAGTGATTAAAAAGCTGTAAAAAACAGCTCATACTCACTGATCACCAGCCGGCTGCAGCGATCCCCTCTCCTAATGACAACTTCACATAACAGTTGTGATCAGACACGGCCGTCATGTGATCAGGAGGGCCAATCACAGAGCCCTCCTGCCGATCGGAGATGCGTCGTGCCCGGGTGTCACGAGCGCATCGGGATCGCACCGCTGCGCGGGCACGTGGCCGCGTGATCCCCCTCCTTCTGAGGGACCTTCCTGAACGTCCACTCAGAAGGAGAGAGCGCCCACCCGGCCGTTTATATACATTGGCCGGGTGGGAAGTGGTTAACCTGAATGGGTTGTTTTACAAGGTAAGATTTTACAATCACTTTAAGGCTGAACTGCACCTAACATCTAAGAAATGAAAGAAAACTGTTTTTTTTTTTTTTTCATTTTTGGGATAAAGGTTTTTCATACATTATAAAAGCTGATCAATGTAAGCACCTCTGTCAGTGGTAAATGGTTTGTCTCAACCCTCTGGACAGCTTGGTCTGTTAAATGAAGTGGAAAAATAATAGACTTACTGGCTGGATCACCAGTAAAAATAAAGGAAAATAGCATAGAAAAAGAAAACTTTTTTTCATTTTTGGTGAGATATTACCAATGGGAACATGTCTAAAGGGATGCAGGCCCAGCAGCTTTCCTTATTAGTGCCCTGCAGCTGCCACAGCTAATTGATAATTATGAAACCACTCCCATTAGACTCACTTAGAACAGAGGCACAGACAAACATACACGGATTTCTTCAGAATATAAAAAAGGTAGGAATCTGCAACAAAGGTTGTTATAATCCTTGCAATGTACATAGATCACCCAGGGGGGAATGTTTTTTTCTCAACAAAAGAGTTTTAGAAGAGTTACACTTTAAACAATGGCCTGAACAAGGACCTTCATGGCAGGATAACCAGGTAAAACATTAATGAAGCTATAAATAAAAACCCTGTGCTTAGAGTAATAAAGCAAAAATAAAATTATATTAAAACCAGAGTTACTTTGTAAAGCTTGCATGAAATTGTAGTGTTCAGATTTAAAGTGGTTGTATAGTCTTTTTTTGAACTTTTACCTACAGGTACGCCTATAATAAGGTTTACCTGTAGGTAAAATGAATATCTCCTAAACCTGTACGGTTTAGGAGATATTTACTTTTCATGCAGCCTCTGACATCATGTGGGGCATGCGCTGTTAAGGCCCGGTTGAAGGTCCGGCTGAACTGCCAGACCTTGCCGGGAAAAAGACACAGTGCCGGAGCCGCGACACCCGGAAGACACTAGCTCATTATGCCTTTGCCTTGCAGGTTTTTTTGTTTAAAAAAAAAAGGTGTGGGTTTACAACCGCTTTAAATTTACTTTGAAGCCAAACCTCCAGGAAAGATGAAAATCTCATTCCCTCCAGAAAACCTGAAAATTCTGCCTTGCAGTGGGTTGCGCTTTCACTGCAAGGGTTAACTGCTCGTTTAGTCTAGGAGGCATGTAAAAGTAGAATTACTTATATAGTCTTCTTCTCCTTCACACTGCTACACTGGTCCCCATAGTATATTTTCCACCATTCTCCAGTGGACTATGGCAGCCCTTTTTACCAGTGTGCCCAGGTCACTACATCATAGTTGATAAGGAGGATGTCCATTGCCTGCATATCATCCTTGTTTGACCCTCCCTTGCCTCTCTCCATCAGTTTTGGGGTCTTATTAGCTAAGTGATGGAGAAATACTGAGGGAGAAGAGAAACATTGGAATACTTTGGAATACTAATCAGTATCAGTTTGCATTAGAGAATATATCATCTCTAATGTTGGGTGTCCTACGTGTATTGATGTTGCTGCATTATGTAAAACTATTATGCGGCGTACACACGGTCGGAATTTCCGATGGAAACAGTCCGATGGGAGCTTTTCATCTGATTTTCCGACCGTGTGTATGGCCAACGGTCTTTTTCTGTCGGAATTTCCGACGGACTTTGAATTGAGAACCTAAGATTTTCATGTCTTCATTCAGTAAGGAATTTGGACGGAATGCCTGGGGGTCATGGGCTTCTTCGCTTGATTCGGGTATAATGAAAATATTCCGATCGTGTGTATGCAAAACACGCAAAATTCCGACGCATGCTTGGAAACAATTCGACGCATGCTCGGAAGCATTAAACTTCCCTTTTATAGTGCTGTCGAACGTGTTTTATGCCGCTGTGTTATTGACCGTCGGAATTTGGTGTGATCGTGTGTAAGCAACACAGCTTGAGCGGAATTCCGTCGGAAAAACCGTCAGAGTTTTTTCCGACGAGAATTCCGATCGTGTGTACGCGGCATTAGAATAGTTTTTACATTTTAGAATGGAGTGCCTCAAGATTGTCCATAATTTTAAAGGGTGCCTTGACTGAAAAAAGTTTGAGAAACACTGGTCTATGGTCTTGATTTCATCAAGACTAATGCAGGGTTCATAGAACATTGGGACGCCAAGGGACAATCCACCACCAGAACATGGGGGACTGTTGGCCAGGACAACAAAGGATTGGGTAAGAAAAAGCTATTTTATTCTCCCCTAGATCTAAATCAGCAGTTAAACCCTGGACTTGGCGCTATCGCAAGGGAGAATTTTCAGATTTCCCGCAGTTGGGCTTTAACCTCCCTGGCGGTATGATTCTGTCTGGAATTTAGTGCTGAAAGCGGTACAATTATTTTGCATGGAAATTTGGCGTTTTTATATTGTAGGCATGCAATTCTTATGAATAACTCACTTAAATCTGTCCGAACCAGAGTCTAGTAGACATCCCGGGTATGATAAAGTTTGAAACACAAAATCATAAATTATAATATAATAAAAATATATATAAAAATTATTCAATAATGTAATCAAATCAAAAACACTGAAATTTGCTCAGTTGCAGAATAGTCGCTGTCATTAAATTTATTGTTTGATGATAAATTGTGATTCTAATTTATTATCGCTGTTTTCTAGCTGGTCTAAAACCACTTTTGACATAAAGGGACACTTTTTGGTTGCTATGGACAATCTCCAGTTTCCAGGCAGAAAAAAATCTTTTTATTATATAAAATGACATGCAGGGCACTGGGCAGACCACTAGGGACAAAGGGGATGTGTATTTTTTGTATACAGTACTGTAATCTGTAAGATTACAGTACTGTATGTGTATTGTGTTTTTAAACTTTTTTTAATTTGGCGCCGATCTCCGCTCCCGTGCATCTGAACGTCGCAGGGAACGGAGATCAGCGGCACTCGGCACTGTGTGAATCGAGCGAGCAGATGGCTCGCTCACACAGCGGAGAGACATCGCAGGATCCAGGGGATAAGGTAAGTAACTTCCCCCTGTATCCTGCAACGCAAGCCCGAGTCTGGCTCGGGGTTACCGCTTTTGGTACAAAAAACTCAACCCGAGCCAGACTCGGGAACACCGCCAGGGAACACATGTTCATAAAAGCAATGATGGAAACAAAGACACATGATATCACATGAGTTTAATGTGATAGATAACGCTTGTTTTGTGCCTTTTCTTTCTTTATAAAGGATCCCCCGCTGGGTACCAGTCATAACTGGATGAAACAAACAAAAACAGGATATTGAAGTTTTGATTTCAGCGTAGTCTTACTAGAGACAAAAAGCAATGTTAAAAAAAACCTTTGATTACTTTTTTTGGCAAACAGCACAGAACACATTGTTACTGCAGCTGTAAAAATGGTTTGTGGAAATTTCAACTGGAGCCCCGTGTATCTGAAAAGTAGTCTTGTGGACGAGTTTGGGCAAATATCCTGTCCTACCTTCATATCTCTGAATGATCTGATAGATTTTCTCCACCCTAAGACATGGATATGCAGTATTATAGGAGCAACCCAAACATCCATTCTTCATTCAAAAACTTGCCTGAGCTCTCATTCACGGCCTGTCCTTTAATACTTAGAAACAAAAGCGAAAAGTTTGCATTTTTTAAGCTGTAAACCCAGTGAAAATATGAATTAAGTGCAAAAAAAGTCCTCTCCCTCATGTCTACCCAACTGCCTCCAGAATCCAATGGCAGTTGATCAAATGACCAGATGCCTTGAATTCACGTGAACGCTGCTGAAGTAGGTGATCCGATTACCTGATTTTTCCTTTTGTGAATGTAGAAAGGATGACAGTGTCACAGCAATTATAAATGTAATTAGGCTTACCTGTAGCTGCACTGGATATCTCCTAAACCTGCACGGTTTAGGAGATATCCCTGTATTTGCATGTGCCGACGTCATGCGGCACATGCGCACTTAAGCCAAATGAAGCACTGGCACGTACGTGTCGTTGCTTCAGTTGTACTGTGCCATTCCCGACTACTCCTGCGCTCCGGCCAATCACAGCACCGGAGTCGCTATGCATACTAGCTCATTATGCCTTTATCTTGCAGAGTGTTTTTATATATTTTTTTTTTTCATTAGGGTTTACAACCACTTTTAAGTCTAGTCAATCTTTTTATTGTACATAAACATAAGCCAATGTGTTTCGGGGGCTCAAAATGCCTTCTTTATCAGGGCTGAAATGTAAAAAATATTATATGAAATAATAAGATAGTGTAAGTCTAAAGCAGTGGACCCCAAACCCTGACCCACTGACACCAACATTAATACACCATTCCTTTTGCTGACACCAACAGTAAAACATTATTCCTCCTATTGGTACCAACAGAGGGGTACTATTACTCCCACTGATTCTAACAACGGGGACCATTCCTCCCACTGACATCAAAGATGAGGCAATAATCCTCCCATTGACACCAACAATGGGGTACCCTACTGATATCAACAAAGGGTTTACTATTCCTCAGTCCTACTGGCAACAGACATAGGGCACCATTCCCCCCATTGATACTAGCAATGGGGCATCATTCCTCCTACTGACACCAACAATACGGCACTATTCCACCTACCACCTTCCACTGATATGACCAAAGGGGCACTATTCTTCTGCCTAATATCAGTGATGAGGCAGTATTTTACATCCAACTGACCACAAATGTTATGTAATTTTTTTAGTGATCCCACTAAGCCTAAAACATTGTCTCCCACTGATGCTGGGGCATTTTCTACTCCATTGGCCACAGTCAGCGCCCTAAAATCTGAAGGACAGTAAACTGGCCCTTTGTTTGAAGACCCCTGGTCTAAAGGATATAGTAACAAAATAGAGTATATAGTATATAACAGTTATACCATATAATGTGCTAATCACGGGATGAAGGAGGGTAAAGCTCATTCTTATCAAGGATTTTCAGATAAATCATAACTTATATTATTGGATTATGGATTTCCACATTATTGCTCATAATGCTGTATGGTAAGAGATACGTACTTGTTCTCTTTGTATTGCTTCCTTTGTGTGAAATTACTGGTGTCCCTGCAAGTTTCTCTGCTTTTCTATAAAAAAAATGTGAAAAAGATAACTGCAAAGACAATAAGAATGTGAACATATAAGTAGGCAAATAAAACAAATAATTATTATAAGTCCATGAGTCCATAGGGGTTAATACTCTATGGTCAATGATGGCAGCTGTCCCCAGAGAAAGCCAGCTCTGTAAACAGGATGAGAGAAAGGGGGAACACAGGAAGCGCCACTTGAGTGTAGTATTAAAATACAATTTAATGGAAAGGTAAGCAATGACACTCACAGGGTAAAGATTAAAAACAAGCTCATCTGTATGTGGTATCTCTTGTGGCGTCCAAGGCAAGTATCCATGCTTTGTAGAGATGTCAGGGGTCCACTGTTGGTCCCAGTGGCCACCAGGAAGTCAGCCGGAACCAGCGTGGAAGGCAGGGAAGTGACATCCCCGGAAGTGGAGGGGCATCAGGGAGAGAGACCGTGTTGGATAGGCAGAATGGGCAGGCTACGTGCTCGGAGCATCAGCTTCTTCTAAAGGCCGTAGAACAACAAGCACCAGCACGCACAATACACAACCAGCAACCACATGGGAATGATAGTAGACGTTGGGCCAGAAGGTCTCATAGGACTGACACTGACTATATTGCTGAGCCAAAATAGAGGTAGATAAGGAATATATAGACAGGAAGATTATATGAAGAGGTAAAAATATAGATACGGTATATATATATATATATATATATATATATATATATATATATATATATATATATATATATATATATAAAATATGTGTAGCGAGGTCCCGGATCCCAGGAGGCCTAATGGTAACCTCCAGAGTTACAGGGTTATGGACAGCTGACATCCTTCTGTGTAGGAGGACAGCTATACAGGTGAAGGCCTCCAGCCAGACACAACTTCTGTATAGGTAGGGCTGCTGTCTCCTATGGCAACAATCTTGTAGCAGTTACTAATGGTAGTTGTATTCAATTATTGGCAACACAAACAGTTCTCGGCTTACTCCACAGATCTTTACTCAATAAACTCCCAGTTTTTCACTAGACTTGGAATCCAATATCCACTGGATCCCCTGAGCTCTTCCACTTTTAGCACTCAGTATCTTCCTTAAGCGTCACCCCCATTTCCCTGCTGGGTCCCTGGCTTGGCACTCACAGATACTCTTCAAGCGTCACCCCTGCTGACCCGCTAGGTCCCTGGCTTGGCACCCACTGATACTCCGCATGCATCACCTCTGCTGTCCCGCTGGGTCCCTGGCTTGGCACTCGCTGAAGTTTTCCCACTTCTTCACCGTCCCCGGCTGGTGAGAGCACTGCTCTGGTACTGGCTTCCGCTTACTCACAGTGGTCTCCGGTAACCTGGTGGATTGCCCCTTAGTGGCGACAGCTTCCCCTTCTACCTCCGACCACAGCTGGTTCCCGTCCGGCTGAACTGCTACTTCTAGTTGGACTACATGCCAGTAGTCCCAACCCTACGCTGCTTCTCCTGCTCCTAGATAGGCTTCAGGTAGCCTAACAGCCAAGTGTCCCCGGGATAGGTCTCAGGCTTACGGCCTAGCAGCCTGGGGCAGCATAACACACGTCCACCCAGACAGCCGTCCAGGTAGCACAGAACCCCTGATCACTTGACTCCACCCAAATAAATAGGCTCTACCAGCAGGCCAAGGGACCAAAGAGGATCCCTGCCCATTGGCTGAGACACCCCATCCATTCATATCTGGGTCTGCAAAGTCCCTGTCTTATTTAATGTCACTAGCATAGTGCCACCTAGCGACAGAAGAGAAAGGGTGCAACAAGTCCAGATTTAGAGAGGAGTCAATTGATCTCCTAACAATTGACCAAGGCAACTATTGCCTGGAAACTAAATTTGATAGCAACCCTGCCTAAACATCAGGGTGCTACATTATGAATCAGAATAAGAATAAAATAGAAATACAACAATACAATTACAACAATAAAATTACATGACAAATAGACTAGCCTAAGAAGAAAGTGCAAAAGCATCTATAATCCAATATAATCGATGGATGCATAGGGGATCTTTAGGAAGTTATGGTAAGATCCATGTGTATGGCACATTCAACAAAAATATATAAAAATATATCTAAAAAACATGTATCTAAATACCTGGTGTACCTGGTGTAGGTGACAGGTCCGATGGGGTCGGTGCTCTGCCTCCCTCCCTAGCGGTCAGTTCCCCCTAGCTGGGAGTGAACCCGTGGTAAAGAGACCCCATATACCTAGCCGCATGGTACGGGAGAGCAGCAGGAGTTAGGTGAATGCATGCATGAGGTCTGCGCTTTGTGCATGGTGGGACCCCATTCTGTCACTGGGAGGGAGGTGGCAGAAATACGCTGGCATAGGCTCAGTGGCGTCCCTCCTAAATGCAACATACAGTACATTGAGGAAGATGTACAGTAACATGGGACAGCACGTTTCACAGAGGAACTCTGTACATCTAACTACTGCACACAGTGTACGGCTCACCTCTAAAGCCCCATACACACGGTCGGATTTTCCCATGGATTCTGTCCTATCGGACAATGTTGTCGGAAAATCCGACCGTGTGTAGGCACCATCGGACAGTGTACGTCGGATTGTCCGACGGACTAAGTCCTATCTCCTGCTGGATAGATTTTTCGACAACAAAGTCCGATCACACCAAATCCGATCGTGTGTATCGAATTCCGACGGACAAAGTGCTACGCATGCTCAGATCACATTACAAGACCAAAGCTATTGGCTACTAGCCTCTACGTAGTCCCATCGTAGGCAACAAACGTCACCACGTTCAGAATGATCGGATTTTCCGACAACTTTGTCCGATCGTGTGTATGCAACACCAACATCGGACAAAGTATGACGGACAGGATCCGCGCGTGTGTATGGGGCTTAAGCTGGGGTACCTTCATAATGTTGACATTCACATGAACATGGCCCCGCCTGGTCTTGGGCACATGTGCGCACATGTGAGAAAGTTAGCCCCAAGTGCAAGGCAAGTCGATCCCGTCCACACAAACTTGAGATTTTAAAAAGGGGAACTTTACTTTGCAAAGAATACCCAATCGCATGTGAGAAAGAAAGTAATACTGCATTTTTGTTTGCATATGATCAGCAGAGCTTCAGTTTATTTACTAAAATTCCCTTGAAAAATTCAACGTCCCTTGCAAAGTGAACAACCTATTTGCCTTTAACCTCAATCAGTAAATTCACATATAGGGCTTGTGAGCAATATCATTGCTTTTGAAGGACAGGGTTTTACATTCAGATGTAGCTTAGCTCAAACACATGCGTTCAAATGCAAAAGATCTGCACTTGATATGCTTCGCCTGCAATGCATACATGTCTCCAATAGCACATAATGCACTCAGAGGAATGCAAAACAGGTTACACGCAGCTTCAGGACTGTGATCTGCATTGCACCATTGGGGTAAACAGGACTGTGATCTGCATTGCACCATTGGGGTAAACCTCTGTTTGTCCTGCATAGGGTTGAGCGAGCCCGAACTGTAAAGTTCGGTTCCGTACCGGACTTTTGGGTGTCCGGGGCCCGGACCCGAACCCAAACTATTGGCTGTAAGTTCGGGTCCGGTGTTCGGCGATGTATTGGCGCCTTTTTAAGAGCTGCAGGGCAGCCAATCGACGCTAGTTTCACTAGTGTGCCCTTAGAAGCCATCACAGCCATGCCTACTAATGGCATGGCTGTGTTTGGCCAGTGCAGCATGTGACCCAGCCTCTATATATAGTCCAGACACACAGCACACAGCGTCATTCTGCTATAGACAGGTTCCTGTGCTGCTAAGAGAGAGGATTTTAGGAGTTAGTGTGATAAAGTCAGTCAGTCAGTCCACATTCCTTTAATTTTCTTGAAATAAGTTAGATCAGTGAGCGATCTAGATAGCTAGAGTAGAGTACGGAGTTTCTTTATTAAGGAAAAGAAAGAGGCAGAGAGAATTATTTAAGAGATTCCTAAATCAATTGTACCCTGGCTGGGGTGCAGTGCACAGTCTTTTAACAGTGCCATGAGGCCAGTGCCAGACAAAATATAAAAGTTTTACCTGCAAGCTCAGTGCACCATTACTGCACTGCATATAGTAAGAGATACACCATAGTCTGTGTGTATTCTGCTATTGGAAAAACATTGCAAAAAAATTTAATTTTGCTGTGTTTTTTTTTCCCCCAATAGCATTTTCTGCGTGTTCATACATACACGCTTTAGACACTATCCGTGTATTCTGATATTGGAAAAACATTGCAAAAAAATTTAATTTTGCAGTGTTTTTTTTCCCCAATAGCATTTTCTGCGTGTTCATAAACGCTTTAGACACTATCCGTGTATTCTGATATTGGAAAAACATTGCGAAAAAATTAAATTTTGCTGTGTTTTTTTTCTTCCCAATAGCATTTTCTGCGTTTTCATAAACGCTTTAGACACTATCCGTGTATTCTGATATTGGAAAAACATTGCAAAAAATGTATTGGCGCCTTTTTAAGAGCTGCAGGGCAGCCAATCGACGCTAGTTTCACTAGTGTGCCCTTAGAAGCCATCACAGCCATGCCTACTAATGGCATGGCTGTGTTTGGCCAGTGCAGCATGTGACCCAGCCTCTATATATAGTCCAGACACACAGCACACAGCGTCATTCTGCTATAGACAGGTTCCTGTGCTGCTAAGAGAGAGGATTTTAGGAGTTAGTGTGATAAAGTCAGTCAGTCAGTCCACATTCCTTTAATTTTCTTGAAATAAGTTAGATCAGTGAGCGATCTAGATAGCTAGAGTAGAGTACGGAGTTTCTTTATTAAGGAAAAGAAAGAGGCAGAGAGAATTATTGAAGAGATTCCTAAATCAATTGTACCCTGGCTGGGGTGCAGTGCACAGTCTTTTAACAGTGCCATGAGGCCAGTGCCAGACAAAATATAAAAGTTTTACCTGCAAGCTCAGTGCACCATTACTGCACTGCATATAGTAAGAGATACACCATAGTCTGTGTGTATTCTGCTATTGGAAAAACATTGCAAAAAAATTTAATTTTGCTGTGTTTTTTTTTTCCCCCAATAGCATTTTCTGCGTGTTCATACATACACGCTTTAGACACTATCCGTGTATTCTGATATTGGAAAAACATTGCAAAAAAAATTTAATTTTGCAGTGTTTTTTTTTTTTCCCAATAGCATTTTCTGCGTGTTCATAAACGCTTTAGACACTATCCGTGTATTCTGATATTGGAAAAACATTGCGAAAAAATTAAATTTTGCTGTGTTTTTTTTCTTCCCAATAGCATTTTCTGCGTTTTCATAAACGCTTTAGACACTATCCGTGTATTCTGATATTGGAAAAACATTGCAAAAAAATTTAATTTTGCAGTGTTTTTTTTCTTCCCAATAGCATTTTCTGCGTTTTCAAAAAACACTTTAGACACTATCTGTGTATTCTGATATTGGAAAAACATTGCAAAAAAATTAAATTTTGCAATGTTTTTTTTCTTCCCAATAGCATTTTCTGCGTTTTCATAAACGCTTTAGACACTGTACGTGTATTCTGCTATTGACAAAAACACCCATTTAGGGCGAGATCATAAATTTTGAAAATATGAGGAGATCATCAAAAAGGGGACGTGGCCCGGGTCGTGGTGCTGCTGGTGGCGCTCCTGTTGCAGGGAGAGGACGTGGTCGATCTGTGCCAGCTACATGCACTAGTGAAACACCTTCCTCAGGTGCGAGTAGGCGACAGAGCCTGCAGCAGTATTTTGGCACGCCTAATGAGGCTGTACGAATGTTGAGGCCAGGACAAGTACAGGCGATAGTAGATTGGGTTGCTGACAGTGCCTCCGGTTCCTTCACATTGTCTCCCACCCAGTCTCCTGATGAAAGTTCAGAGTTGGCACCTGCAGCCGATGTCCATCAGTCTTTCACCTCACCCCCTTGCAAATCAGCCAATCAGTCTGAGCTCCAAATCATGCAGCAGTCTCTTCTGCTTTTTGATGACTCTGTTAGCAGGGTTTCCCAGGGCCATCCACCTAGCCCTGCCCCAGAAGTGGAAGAGATTGTGTGCGCCAATGCCCAACCACTTATGTTTCATGATGAGTACATGGGAGGACCATCGCAGCACGTCTCGGATGATGACGAAACACAGGTGCCAACTGCTGCTGCTTTCGCCATTGTGCAGACCGACAAGGAGGGCAGGGGTGAAGACTGGGTGGAAGATGATGTGGAGGACGATGAGGTCCTTGACCCCACATGGAATCAACGTCATGCAGGTGAACAGTGTAGTTCAGAGGAAGAGGCGGTGGTCGCACAGAGCCACCAGCACAGCAGAAGAGGGAGCAGGGTGCAAAAGCGGAGCGTCCGTCCCCTAGACAGTACGTCTGCTACTGCCCAACGCAGCAAGGGACCAAGCACACCAAAGCCAGGTCCAAGGAGTTCCCTAGCGTGGCAGTTCTTCAAACAATGTGCTGATGACAAGACACAAGTGTTTTGCACGCTGTGAAATCAGAGCTTGAAGCGAGGCATAAATGTTCTCAACCTGAGCACAACCTGCAGCTCTGGGCCTTGCCGGTTTGACGCACATCCCTTGCCTGGCACATGTGCTGAAGTTGGTGGTCCAGAGGTTCCTTAAGAATTACCCCGATATGCCAGAGCTGCTGCAGAAAGTGCGGGCCGTCTGTGCGCACTTTCGGCGTTCTCACCCTGTCAGCGCTGCAGCGTAACTTCGGCCTTCCCGCTCACCGTCTCATATGTGACGTGCCCACAAGGTGGAACTCCACCTTGGACATGCTTGCCAGACTGTGCGAGCAGCAGCAGGCGATAGTGGAGTTTCAGCTGCAGCACGCACGCTTGAGTCGCTCTGCGGAACAGCACCACTTCACCGCCAATAACTGGGCCTCCATGCGAGACCTGTGTGCCTTGTTGCGCTGTTTCGAGTACTCCACCAACATGGCCAGTGCCGATGACGCCGTTCTCAGCGTTACTATCCCAGTTCTATGCCTCCTTGAAAAAACTCTTCAGGCGATTATGGAAGAGGATGTGGCACAGGATGAGGAGGAGGAAGAGGGTTCATTTCCAAGGCTTTCAGGGCAGTCATTTACAAGTGGCTACGAGGGTGGGTTCCTGCACCAACAAGCGCAAGGTACAAGGTTGTCTGGCAGCAAGGGCACAGTTCTGGAGGATGACGAGGTGGAGGATGAGGAGGAGATGGAGGAGGAGGAACCATGTTCACAGCAGGTTGGCACCCAGACCAGCTCATGTCCATCACTGGTGCGTGGCTGGGGGGATACAGAAGACACAGACGATACACCTCCCACAGAGGACAGCTTTTCCTTGCCTTTGGGCAGCCTGGCACACATGAGCGATTACATGCTGCAGTGTCTCCGCAACGACCGCCGAGTTGCCCACATTTTAACTGGTGCTGATTATTGGGTGGCCACCCTGCTGGATCCCCGTTACAAGGACAACGTGCCGCCCTTAATTACCTCACTGGAGCGTGATCGTAAGATGCGCGAGTACAAGCGCACGCTGGTAGACGCGCTGCTTGTGGCATTCCCACTTGGAAGCGGGGGAACGGTGGAAGCACAAGGCAAAGGCAGAGGAGGAGGAAGACGTCGCCAACGCAGCCGGGGCACCGCCAGCACCTCGCAAGGCAGGGTTAGCATGGCCGGAATGTGGAAAAGCTTTGTCAGCACGCCACAACAACCAGCACCACCAGCTGAGATGGAAGTCTTAGCAGGAGGCAGCATTTCACCAACATGATGGAGCAGTATTTGTGCACACGCCTACACGTACTGCATGACGGGTCTGCCCCCCTTCAACTTCTGGGTCTCAAAATTGGGCACATGGCCTGAGCTTGCCCTTTTCGCCTTTGGAGGTGCTGGCCTGCCCTGCCGCCAGTGTATTATCTGAACGTGTATTTAGCACGGCAGGGGGCGTTATCACAGACAAGCGCAGCCGCCTGTCCAGAGCCAATGTGGACAAGCTCACGTTCATTAAAATGAAAAAGAAAAATTGGCTGCGCTGGAATAATGGGAATCGATAAACCCTCCTGTTGTGTAGTCTAATATAATATAAACTACCTTAGTGTATGATTTTGATAAAAATCATGTAAAGCTATCTAAATTGTGTGCACTTTGTGACAAGTGTGATATATATACAATCCAAAATACAAATAATAATAACAGAAATACTATTAATAATAACAGAAGTACATAATAGTGAATCCGAGTTCAAATATGATCGCATAGAGAACAACAGAGGTCCAACATGTGGACTGATAACAATTATGGGAGAAAGTTCTGTTCATGCAAAGGGGTCCACCACAAGGTTTAGGGTTCTACTAGTGATCGTTCTCAGTGTTGTAACATCAGACACCCACGAAACAAGTGATTTAGACAGCCAGAATAAAGGTCTTCCACCAGAAGGTAAAAAATGGCAGCTTACCAGCTGATCTGATCTCCGTTTTAAGAGAGACCAGATAGGCAAATGGCATATACCCCTGCCCGGGTCTTTAATCCGAACTCCTCTGGACAACAATCACCAAACTCCTCAACTGTGGTAGATCACTCCTGGGGTCACTTGGCTCTCAATCATATAGGGTTAACATAAAAGAGAAAGGGACAACCATAGCGCAATAACGTTTTTTACCCTTTATTTGTTAAAAGAAACCTCTACAGGTAGCACACTCACATGTAGCATAACAATCTATAAGCGGTTTGTGTTTAAAATCTGTCGAGCCGGCCGGCTCTCTTACTTGCTGCCCGTCGCTTCCTGGGATAGACGGGAGAAAGGAGGTGACGTCAGCACGCCGCTCACCCTACGCCGTTTCGTCAAATGTTGACGTCTTCCTGGGGCACATTAAAATGAACCAGGCATGGATCCCACAGGACTTGGCCATACCTTGTGCAGAATAGACACATATACCGGTGTTCTGACGAAAACTGTCTTGCTATCGGATCGTGTCCGGCCACTTACTGCGCAGGTGTAGTGCTTGCGCAGTACGGAGGACAAGGAGATTCACAAAATCTCCAAAGATGAACGTCGCCTGCGCAGTGAGTGCAGGTTAAAGCCTGACCATCCAAGTGGACATACGGTAGCACATAGTAACAGGGCCCCTCACGGGCCCAGCTTGGCTAGGCTTCAACCTCGGATGATGTGGCTTGAACCTGGAGTCACCGCGCATCGTCTTCGGAGAGTTTAGAAATCCCCTTGTCCTACGTACTGAGCAAGCGCAGTACAGGGCGGACACTATGCGACGGGGGACAGAATTCGACACATCATTCACCACTAGCCTTACCCAGCCATTGTTGTATTTTTGAACCAGTGTTGGCTACCTCGTCCTCCTCCACCGCCGCTTCCACCTACACCGCCACATCCACCGCCACCTCAACCTCCTACTCCATTTGAATTTCGTCCTCCTAGGTCAAGATTATAATTTTTTCATTTTTTTTAATTTCCAAGTATTTTATTTTCCCACTATCTTATCCATTAAATTGAATAATTTTTTTCCAGAAAGTGTGTATTCTGGGGTATTCCCACCATATGTGCGGCATCGTGCCGTTGAGTTTCTAAGGTTCTTAATGACTTCCTGTACCTCTTCTGCTGAGAAGGGGGCCTCCAGCATTTTATTTTTATTTTTTATTTTTTTATGTTATTTTAAGTTATTTCCCTATCCACATTTGTTTTCAGATCGCCATGCTCTTAACAACATTTTGTTGCCATTTGCAGCCCTCTAGCCCTTTCCATTCCTTTTTTAAGCCATTTTAGTGTTCAAAAGTCCAGGTCCCATTGACTTCAATGGGGTTCGGAGTTCGGGGTCAAGTTCGGGTCAAGTTCGGTCCCGAACCCGGACTTTTTTCCGAAGTTCGACCAAACTCGCCGAACCCGAACATCCAGGTGTCCGCTCAACTCTAGTCCTGCATTTCAATTGCCCCGGCACACAATCCAGTGAGACATATCAAAATGAAATTAGATCTACAATACATAATGTGTAAATGCGGGCAAAAGAATGGACCTTTAGTTCCGCTTAAAGCTGGGTATACACTAGTAGAATTTAAAACGAAAATTCTAAGGAAAATTCCTACGAAAACTCTCAATACATTTGAATGTCATTCGAAAGTAGTTCAAGATTCCATTTGCTTTTAACATTCAATTTTGGAATAATTGGACTTTACTGAACAAAAACTGCATACACTGCTAGAAACTTGTCGAAGTAGAAAACTATCCCCAATTCGACCCCATTAGTAAACAAAATTGTGGAACAAAATTTTACTAGGGTATACCCAGTTTAAGACTGGGCTTATAAAGCAGTGAATCGGAAAACATTCTCTGCAAGGTCTGTGTGTTTTATGTGTTGATTGATTCGCCGCCAGAAAATGTTTGCTGAAAGTCGCATTCACTGCTTTATAAAAAGATGATTTCTTGGATCCTTGCATAAGCCCAATTTCCAGTAAAAAAAAAAAAAACTGCACGACTTCAAAAAATAGCAACAATGATAAAGAGGCACAAGCAAACAAATGGCTCATTTTTTTCATCACAATGAACTAACAGCACATCCTGAAACAGCACTGAAAGCGTTTTACCTCACATAGATAATAAGAGGTCAGAGGGGGCGCTTCTCTTGTGAAAGCTGAAAAAGGCTGAAATTCTATGTCTAATTATGCTGCATACTAAATGATCTGGTGTTCTTGTTATATTCATAATGGATTCGCACAGAATAATTCACACCTGTATCACGCCTAACAATGGCTATTTTATTCTAAGAAACACAATGCCCATTTTCCTGGCCATTTTTAAGTCCTCCATCTCCGCAATAGGTAATTGTATCAATAAAATCATTTCTTCTCTGGAAGTAGTCCTAAAGTGGACCTTCATTCCCAAACAGCACTTTCTATCTTTTCAACAATCTGCCCCGCAATCTTAAAAACTCTGTTTTTTACCCTTTATTTTTATTTTTTTGCTCTGGACTGCCCCTGACTTCATTCTTGCCCAGGTAAGAAAGACGTCTACCCCACTCCAACAGTTACCTAGGATTACAGACAGCAGCTTGAGGAGGGCGGATCTAATAGCACGTCATTGTGGGCTGGCTACAAGAACATGGAAGCTTGTGTTTAGCATCTTCTGGGTTAACCTTTTGGCACTAACGGCACGCAAATATGCGGCCTCTCGGCAGGTGGGCCTTGGTGCCGAGCGGTTAGATATTTACATATCTGCTTGCAATTGGGAGCATTCCAATCATGTGAGCGCCGCAGCTAATCGGCAGCGCCAAGAGTTTAAATGTATTTTCTTCTGTCAGGTGCACTGTTTAGTTAATGTTGCCCAACAGATGTGGTGCTGTTTAGTAGACAAGAGTTAACTTTCCTAGCCAGGTTTTCCCGGGTTTTTCTGAAGACTACCACCCTCCTCTGGACAAAGCATATAAAAAAGAGGGACTCTATCCAAGTCAGGGGTCCTGGTCTTTGCTCTCACATGGAAAGAGAAGGAGAGTGCTGCTGAGGATGTAATCTGCACTTTGCTACCTTACCACCCCTTGTGGGCGCCAAATTAGTGTTCCTGGGGGTATGGACTTTGCTGCTAAATGAACTTATGGACTGATGGACTTTTCCATCTGTTTAAGGTATGACCACCTTATTGGGCACAAGAAAGCACCGGGGACACACTAGTAGGCAATTTAGAGGACTTTTTACAGGAATGTGTATGGAAGATGTTGTCGAGAACTATTATCTATTAAGTTAACAATTTTGTTAAAACATTTTATTGTTAAAGGGGTTGTAAAAGTTCGTGTTTTTTCACCTTAATGCATCTTATGCATTAAGGTGAAAAAACACCTGGCAGTCACCGATCCCCTAGCCCCCCGTTTTACCTACCTGAACCCCTTCATTAAGTCGTCAGGGCTCCGGGCTCTTGATTGGATAGATTGATAGCAGCGCAGCCATTGGCTCCTGCTGCTGTCAATCAAATACAATGATGCGGGCGCCGGGGGCAGGGCCGAGTCCTGCATTTGGCAGGTATGAACGCCGAATGCTGGACTCGGGAGCGCGCCCGCAAGGTAACCCCCTCAAGGAAGCCCTTCTCCAAGGGGGTTATCAGATGTGGGGAGGAGCCGCAAGAGTCACCGGGGGACCCCAGAAGACGAGGTTCGGGGCCACTCTGTGCAAAACGAGCTGCACAGTGGAGGTACGTATGATATATTTGTTATTTAAAAAAAAATAAAAAATACCCTTACAATCACTTTAAAGTGGAATTTCAGTCATACCCTAACTAAGCCTAAATCTACTCACACCCCCATTCTATTCCATGTACTCTGTAAAAGAAAAGATGTCTATACTAACCTATTCTGAAGCTGCTCCGGTCCAGCTTCATAGGAGAGCCTGGGCGATGATGTCACCCATAGGTTGACTATGGGGTTGTACCTCCTCTACACTGAAGGCCATGTGACTGGACTGGAGCGGCTTCAGAATAGGTAAATCAAGACATCTTTTCTTTTTCTTATAGACACAATAACAAATAAAACACAATAACAAAACATAACATATATCACCACTAACAACAATATATGCAATAACATCAATTGAAATAAAACAAATTAAAAACTACAAAACATACCATCCTATTATAACATTGCATTGAATAAATGTCACTGGTTGAAAAAAAAAAGATTTCTCACTAGGTCAGGGGATATTAGTAGTGGTAAGGATGGAGAGATGAGGGCACTCTGGTGAGGCTGGGTATCCGATCCTTAGTAGCAGTGGAGAGATGGCACTGAAGGCAGCACTTTGTAAAGAAGAAGCAGCTCTGGAGGGTCATAAAGGAAAGAGAAAGGCACCTCTAAGTGCTGTGATTTACAGTTTTCTTACAGGCACAATGGGATTAAAAACACTTACAAGACAGTAAGAGGTCATAGGCATATAATGATTTGTCTTCATCACTGTAATCCTCGTCTGTCTGTGGGAGAGAGAGAGAGCCGCCCTGCAGCTGTCAGAGTCCCTGGTGACGTGGATTGGCGAGGAGGTGAAGATGCGATGAGGCGGCCCGGGTTCTGGAACCAAGCTGGAACGCATGCGGCCAATGTGACATCAGGTGAAGGTGGTGGGCGGTAACACGTTTCGGAGCATACATAACTCCTAAACGCCAGGTGTAACGAAGGAGCTGTGCCTGCTTTTTCCTTTATGATATTAGTAGTGGTGTCACTGGTTGTATTGAGTTGCATATTTTTCATAGTATTTTCTTTGATATATGATTGCGCAGGTTGATTTTTAGTTACTTTATATACAGTATATTGTATACTTTATAAAAAGTTCTAAACATTGCATTATTTTAGAATCAGTTTAGATTTAGCCCTTGTTCACACCAGTGCGATTTGTGTGATTTAACAGTTCAAAATGGCATGACAAGCCACACCCCATTGCCAGCAATGGAGCTTTTCAATTTATTATTATTATTATGTAGCCAAGTCCCGGGCCCCTTTAGCCCTTATGGTGAGTCCAGCCTACATCCTTCTGTGTAGAGTGGGTTACAAGGCATGGTGGGTGTAATGCAAGGTAGATTAATGGTAGATTAACGCCAGACATTTCTTGAATGCAAAGAGATTTATTTACTCTTAAAAATTTAATGGTTAATGCTGTATTAATTTGTTTCTTTTCACAATGCCTGCAGTTTAACTACAACAGTTGTTGACCACTGTAACTTTGCCAGTCTGCCTGAATACATTCCTTACAAGTCAGAAGAGTAATAGTATAGTAAAATGCACTTTAGAGCCCTTAAAGCCCTTAGAGCCCGGCAAAGTGCTGCTAGTTTTAGCGGCGCTTTACCATAGCTTTTGCGGTGCTTTTCGGGCACTAGCACGGCGCAGCCCATTGAAATATCTTATAAATGGACAACTTTGTGTAATTTATGCTCCTAGAACACCTGATGGTACTTCCTGCATGCTGGGCCTCTCTATGTGGCTAGGCTGTGAAAAAGTCAACATTCTCAAGAGGAGTAGCAGAATGTGTTTTGGGGTGTAGTTGCAAGCAAGTATGCATATGCCATGTGTGAGAAATAACCTATTACAATGACAATTTTGTGAAAAAAATAAAAATAAATCTTCATATTGCAAATAATTGTGGGAAAAAATTACAATTTCAAAAAACTCACCATGCCTCTTACTAAATACCTTGGAATGTCTACTTTCCAAAAGGGGGTCATTTGTACTTTGAGCCCAGGTTCACACTGAGCTTCGGGAATGAAGCCGTGCGAGTTCAGCTGAACTCATGCAATTTCACTCTTGTGTGTCAGTCCCGATTTCAGCCGCAATTTCAGAGACATCTGTGCAGGTTTCTGCACAGATGTAAATCGCAGCCCAAAATCGTACAGAAACTACTTTTTGAAATCGGTGTGTCGCCGCAAATGCAGCATCGCACTGATTAGGACGGTGCCATTGCCGCCGATTTGACATGTCAAAACGTACCAATATGAACCAGGGCTCCTGGCTTGTTAGGGTCTCAAGAAATGAGAAATGGCTGTCAGAACATCAAGTGTCATTAATTTTCAATGATTAGCACCATAGCTTGTAGACTCTCTAACTTTCACAAATAATATCCACTAATTTGGGCAATTTAAGTTATGAAGAAAAATTACTAATTTGCAAAATGTTATAATAACAGAAACAAATAAAAATGTGGGTTTTTTTTCATTTGGTCTTTTTCATTTATAGCGCAAAAAATTAAAAACACAGCAGTGATTAAATATAAATAAATAATTTTGGTACACTGTTGCATGACTGAGTAATTGTCATTCAAAGTGTGAGAGCACTAAAAGCTAAAAATTGGTCTGGGCAGGGGGGGGGTTTAAGTGCCCAGTAGGCAAGTGGTTAAACTTTGCAAAACCTTTTTATAAAATAAACAGGGCCGAATAAATTTGTTTTTCCTGTCGGGGGGTTCAGGTCTTTCAAACTTAAAGGTATCATTTACACTTTTATGTTGGGGGAGGTACGGTAAAAACATGTGACAGCAGAGTGGGGCCATGAGGCTTTGCAATGCAGCGCAGCAAAAATGATCCCCATTCAACTGAATAGAATGCAATGCACGCTGTTGTGGTACGGTAGTGTACTCATTAGTACAGCAAGCTCCTCCTAAGCTCCCTAGTTTTTTTTTTTTCGTTCAGCCCACTGGGTTGAACTAAAAAAAACTTACCGTGTGAACCAGGCTTTAGATCTCATTCATATGTTCTAAATGGCAAGTATACCATGAATACCTACAGCCAGGTTCCCAGATGTTCCAATTTTTGTTCAGCCTGTTCACCTGAGTGATGGGCTTAAAAGAGCCACTGCTGTTAACATGTATCTGCACAGCCAGTGGTCCTCATGTTTAAGCTCTAGGGGACAAAGCAGAACACATTGGGGTGTGGCCTGGCGGGAACCCGGGCTGAGGTCTCTCCCATCACTGCTACATTACCATAGGACTCCGTGGATGTGCGGCACCAGGGATTTTTTTTCTCTCTTCCCTTTAGTGACTACAGGAGCTGGGATGAGCATACTTGCTGCACCATGGTCATGTAGGATATATGAATGAGACCCAAGACTGGATTTTAGCTAACCTTAATTTGTAAGTTGAGCAGGTGCAAGGGGAAACATATTGTGATAGGCAGTAAATCCAGTGATTTATTTAAACCTTAAAAAACTGTGTTCTAAGAAATTTTATGAAATGTTTTAAGAGATGATAAAAAAAATATTGTGCACTGCCTACCACAGGATGGTGCCCTTTGCGCCTGGTCAGTATGGTGGCTTTTATTCAGTCTTAAACTGTAGTAAACCCAGCTTTTGAAATTACCTACATTCGTACCTACAAGGAAGCCTATAATAACGCTTACCTGTAGGTACAGTGAATATCTCCTAAGCATGTAGTATTTAGGAGATATTCACATGGAAAGCAGCCAGTGATGTCACCGGTGCATGCATTTTGAAGGTACGGCATACCACTTGGTTGTACTTCTGCTGGGGAGGAGTACAGTTCGTTCTGCACTTTTGTGACCCATTTTTAGCCGACAGCCAGCTATAGTCCTCTGTCAGCTGACATCGCTAAGCAGGTCCAGGCTGTGTAAAGATCCTAACTTTAAAGTCAGGATTCATCCAGATGCCTGGACCAGCAGCTCGCTCAGCCTCTCAGTGAGCTGCAGAGACCCTGAGCCAGATGCTCCTGCCTCCTCCACAGCCTGGCATTCCAGTGAGCTTGGGGGAGGGGGGCAGAGCCAGGGACTGACAGTCACCACTCTTTGCTCACTGAAGGCTGAGAACTGAGTGATCAGCTGACTTTGATCGCTCTGTTGTTGGTCTTAGAAGCAGCTGGGGACAGATGCAACATTGGATCGATGCTCCATCCACCTAAGTATAATTTAAAAAAAAAAAACATCTCTTTTAAAAGAAAAAAAAATACCCCTCTCCCTTCTAAGAACCCTCCCTCCCCAAGCAAAAATTACCACTGTAAAATATATCCCTACAAAAATTAAACCCCCCTGTCTCTAAACTGATCACCAAAGCAAAAATATCTCCCTCAGACAACACCCTCTCCCCCAGCAAAGATTTCTAATTATGAATAAAATCTCCCTTCATCCAATAAAACTCCCTCCCAGAAGCATATCCCTGACATTAACCACCCACTGTAAACTTCTCTACAAAAAACTCCCCCTTCTCCAAAAGCAGACCCACCCACTTAACCCCCCACCAAAAGAAACTCCCAGGGCTGGAATTCTCACTTCCTCCTTCCCAAAACAGAAAATTGATGCCTCCCCACTTACCAGACCTCAGATTCAGCATGGCACAGAAGTAGGGAAACTTTGCATCCCCAGTCTCCATTTGGTTGTGTCATATGATACCTCGCAGTAATTTCATACTTTTCAGGGGAACCCCTTATTAAACTGAGGGGATGGGGCACAATAGAATTGGGGCAGGCTGCTTCACTCCGAAACTCTGATTGCTTCTACTGTGCTGATACGGAGGCTAAACAGCAGGGACACTGTCTGGGAATTTTGCCAGGATGCTCTGTGGGGGTTTGAATCCCCCTGACCCCCCCCCCCTTATCTACACCCCTGAAAATAAATTACATATATTCATTGCATGCAAAATTGTGTTTATTGAAAAGGTCTGGGTAGGGGGTATATACTGTAACTTTCATTAGATTCTTAAAGGTGTCCATGACTCAAGGTTAAGAACCTATAGGGTGTAGAAGCTACCAGCTCAGGAACCAGATCACGTACATCAACATCATTACATTAAGATTAAAATGTAATATAAGATAAACAATAACAAGGTGGTGGTGACAATACAGTCGAAGTTGCCAGAACTAGGCCACGCAAGGCCGCATAACAAATCCACACCCACAGTTATGTGTACTAGAAAAACATAGACCTATTATCTACAGAAAAGATAAGGTATCTCAACCCCCCCCCCCCCCACACCTTCCTTACTTAAAGTAATTGTAGAGGTTCACTTTTCTAAAATAGAAATAACAAACATGTTATACCAGTGGCGACTAGTGTGTTTTTTTTGGGGGGGTGGCAAACAACCACCCCCCCCATCCCAGAGGCACCTCAATGCCCCCCCCCCCCCCCGTTGGCTGTCTGCCAGTCGGTCTGGCACTTACCCTATCTAGGTGGCGGGCATCGGGCAGTGAGCATTGGGTATCAGACAGCGGGCATCGGCTCCTGTGTCCTCTCCTCCTCTTCGCTTCTGCCATGAGTCCCCTCCTCTAAGGCGCTCAATGGGATCGCTTGTCCTTTCAGCCAATCGGTGATGGATCTCAAGACCTGATTGGCCGGGAGGAAGATCAGTGCTTCAATAGCGAATATTCATTCGCTATTGTAAAACACCTTGGTGGGCTCCGTTCTCATTCTCTGCGCTCCTTGCTACCCCTATTTTTAAGCCCTGGCTCTAATCAGGTGATTCAAAAAAACACCCCCCCTCCCATTGGAATTCATGCATCTGGCGTCCTGCAAGGGGCCGGACACATTGATATGGGGGGCAGTGCCCGTGCGCCCTTAATGGATGGGCTGCTGGCACCTCCCCTTTATTGGGTGCCCCCACAGAAAGCTGCTTTCCATGGGGGCACCCGTGCAGGCTCCCTGCCAAGTCCCACTGCTGTGTCCATTGACAAACACAGCAGGACTCTGCCCCATCCCCCACTCCTGTGTCACTGGATTTAATTGACAGCAGCGGGAGCCAATGACTCCTGATGCTATCAATCTGTCCAATGAGGACAGAGAAAGCGGCTGGAACTGCTGGGCTCATGTGTACCTCTGGATCGGATCGGCACAGGTAAGAAAAAGGGGGGCTCTGGGGGCAGTTGCCGCAAAGAAGGTTACTTGTTTACCTCAATGCATTAAATGCATTAGGGTGAAAAACTTTGAGACTTTACAATCACTTTAAAGAGACCCCGTAACCAACGTAAACAATTGCAAGTAAAATACTCCTCTGACCATCCCCGTGCCTTCCTACATAACCTTTTATTTAGCAGCTGATCAGAAGCAAAGGGAAATACTATAGAGTTATGCACACGACCGGTTTTGCCGTCTGAATTTTTAGACGGAATTCCAACGCATACACACGGTCACACCAAAGTCCGACCGTCAAGAACGTGGTGACATACAACACGTATGACGGGACTAGAAAACGGAAGTTCAATAGCCAGTAGCCAAAACCTTCCGTCTTGTACTTGCTTCAGAGCATGTGTTGTTTTTGGTATGTCGGAACAGCATACAGACGAACGGAATTAGTTCCGTCGGAAAAATATAGAACATGTTCTCTTTCTAGGTCCGTCAGAATTTTCAAAGTAAAAAGTCAGATGAGGCATATACACACAAAATATACGATGAAAAGCTCCCGTCTGACTTTTTCTGTCGGAAATTCTGCTCATGTGTACAGGGCATTACACTTGAGGGACATCTCTGAGTTTGCTGGGGCTGCTGACATCACATCCAAGATAATGGCACCCAGCAACAGTCTAAGGGCTTTGGGATGTCTATATGAAGGAGGCTTTTACAGGTACAGTAAATACCATGCAACAAATGTGTTAAAGGCACATATAGTTTTATAGGATGATTGCTGCTGAAATGTATGATCTGGTGAAATGGCCACTTTAAGGTTTAGAAACGCTTGCCAAAACCACTGGGACATGTTCAATACCTGAGCCACCGCATAAACTCCATCCACCTAGGCAACGTGTCCTTAGCTGCAACTCAACTATGCTTCCATTAGATAAGAGCATCATTAGCCGCATCAGGTTGTCGAGAGCTTTTACAGAGCAAAGAGCTTCCATATACGATACATATCAGTGGCCTGAGCAGCTGCACTGATTTCTGAACCACTGAAGCCTAATTCCTCCAATGATACAAAGATAAAAAGGGAAGGAGTTGTTACATAAGCATGAAAATGGCAAAAGCTTCACTTCCAGGAAACAAGGGAGGTAAATTGATTTGTATAATTATCCCATTGAAAGGAAATGGATTGCAATTGTGAAATTTCTGAGCGCTGCTCTAAGGAACATGACGTTCAACCTTTTTCAGCATCTTTCTCATCTCACTTAAAATTGATCAAACAAAATCTGGCTTCTGATGTTCTGATGTTTGCATTTGTATTTATTCAACTGCAATTCCTGAGAACAAGAGAAAGCAATCTGCGTCAGTTTACTTTGTCTTTTTGCCACACAACAGAAGGCGAGCCACATGGATACTGCTTCTCCAAGCTAGACCTTTGAAATTTATGACTAAACATAAAAGAAATTAGGAGTTTTTTTTTTTTTTGAGACTTCAGTAAAAGAATTGGACCTTTTGGCAAACTTTCACCATACAAAAGTGGTTTTAACCTCCGGAAGATTCCCCCCCCCCCCCCTTAATAACCAGGCCATTTGTAGCGATACGGCACTGCGTTATTTTAACTGATAATTGCGCAGTCATGCGACACTGTATGAATCAAATATAATTTTTCAGTCGCTTGACTAACTTTTTTACTGCAGTGTGCTTCATTTAAAGTCCCACTTCTCCCTCTTCCCCATTTTTATACCAAAGTTAGGGATGGAGGCGCGCACCCCTTTAATGCTCGCTTCATTTAAAGTCCCAAAAAGTTCTTCATTCTTCATTTAATTAAGGTATTTACAAGCCTTTTTCTATGGCTTTTGACCCTATCCATTCCAATAAGTGATTCATATAAACCATGTGGTTTGCCTATCAATTCTTTCTTCTCTAGCACTTCTATCTCTTATACATGTCCTTGTTACCATAATCCTTGTATACACATATTATACTTACCTGCTCTGTGCAATGGTTTTGCACAGAGCAGCCCTGATCCTCTTCTTCTGGGGTCCCTTGTCAGCGCTCCTGGCTCCTCCCCCTGCTGAGTGCCCCTATAGCAAGGAGCTTGCTTCTGCGGGCTCAATCACAAGCCACGTTTTGTGTGTCCATTGTCAAGTGCGGCTCAGCCCTACCTTACATCCCCTCCTCCTCACCAGTGCCCATCAGATGCAGCCTACCAGTGCCCATCAGATGCAGCCTACCAGAGCCCATCAGATGCAGCCTACCAGTGCCCATTACATGCAGCCTCACCATTGCCCATCAGATGCAGCCTACCAATGCCCATCAGATGCAGCCTCACCAGTGCCCATTAGATGCAGCCTACCAGTGCCCATTATATGCAGCCTACCAGTGCCCATTAGATGCAGCCTACTAGTGCCTATCAGATACAGCGTACCAGTGCCCATCAGATGCAGCCTACCAGTGCCCTTCAGGTGCAGCCTACCAGTGCCCATCAGATGCAGCCTCACCAGTGCCCATCAGATGTAGCCTACCAGTGCCCATCAGATGCAGCCTCACCAGTGCCCATTAGATGCAGCCTACCAGTGCCCATTAGATGCAGCCTACCAGTGCCCATTAGATGCAGCCTACCAGTGCCCATTAGATGCAGCCTACTAGTGCCTATCAGATGCAGCGTACCAGTGCCCATCAGATGCAGCCTACCAGAGCACTTCAGATGCAGCCTCACCAGTGCCCATCAGATGCAGTCCATTGTCCAGTGCAGCTCAGCCCTTCCTCACATCCCCTCCTCACAGGCTGTGATTGACAGCCGCAGGAGCCAATGGTGCTGCTGCTACCTCCATGGCCAGTAAGGAGAGGGAGAGCATAGAGAACTGCTGCTCCCGGGCACAGCTCTGGATCGATATCGGGCTCCATGGGGCTGGGGGGATCCTGATCAGAGAACGTTTTTCACCTTAATGCAGCATAGCTGCATGGCATTGCTAGTGGTAACAGTGGGTAACAGTGGGTCATGCCTATGTAATGTATGTGTGTACCTGAGTGTTGGGAGTACCTGAGTATTGTGGGCACCTGAGTATTGTGGGTACCTGAGTATTGGGAGTACCTGTGTATTGTGTGTACCTGTGTATTGTGAGTACCTGGGTAAGCTGAGTGCACGCGGTCTGCGAGTGCACATGGGTCCACGAGTGTACGTGGGTCTGTGAGTGCACGTGGGTCTGCGAGTGCACGCGGGTCTGTGGGTGCACGCGGGTCTGTGGGTGCACGCGGGTCTGCGGGTCTGCGGGTGCACATGGTCTGCAAGTACCTGTTTATTGTCTTGTTGAGTACCTGGGTAGTGTATTGTTGAGTATTAGTGTCAGGAAGCTAGTTGTTAGGTAATTTGGACAGGCTATAATCCCCAATCCTCATTAAATTGGTAAGTACAATGCCCGGTGGATGTGGAGATGCGACTTGGTGTACATCTTGCGGCATGTATGCGTTCCTTGATTATCTGATCGAGGGCGAATACTGCTGTGCAAAATGTAAGCACATTGTTTCCCTGGAAGCCCAGGTTCTGAATCTAGGGAAGCCACTGTCAGCAATGAGAAGACCTTCCATACTAAAGGAGAGCCGGGAACGTACCCGGCAGGGGCCAGCACAGAGGCGGGTGGAGAGAAAGAGCTGAAGGCACCAGAAAAGAGTAGATGGGTGACAGTCAGGAAGGATAGAAGGGGAAGTGCCATGGAGGCCAATCCAGGGCTGGAGCATCCCAGTAAGTACGCTCCATTGAGTGACATTGGTGAAACCAGTCAGGGACCAGCACTGCTGGAGCTGAGGGACAGTCCTAGCTGCCAGGGGAAGAACTCCTCCAGTGAGAGTGGGGGGAAAGTGAAGGGAAAGGATAGACAGATTCTGGTGGTAGGGGACTAAATTCTTAGAAGGACAGAGCGGTCAATCTGTGACAAAGACCTGAAGCGCCGAACTGTATGCTGTCTACCGGGTGCTCTGGTTCAGCACATCACGGATCTGGTGGACAGATTACTGGGAGGGGCTGGGGATGACCCGGCTGTCATGGTGCATGTTGGCACCAATGACAAAGTCAGAGGCAGATGGAGTGTCCTAAAGAACTATTTTAGGGACTTGGGAGCTAAATTGAGGAAAAGGACCTCCAAGGTAGTATTCTCAGGAATACTACCGGTACCTCGAGCCACACCAGAAAGGCAGAGGGAGATTAGGGAAGTAAACAAGTGGCTGCGGAGCTGGTGTAGTAAGGAGGGGTTTGGGTTCCTGGAGGACTGGGCCGACTTCTCAGTCAGTCACTAGTACTATAAAAGGGACAGACTGCACCTAACTGAGGAGGGTGCAGATCTGCTGAGAGTAAAGATGGACAGAAAGTTAGAGGAGTTTTGAAACTAGGCAACGGGGGGGGGAGCGTCCAGAAGGTAGACATAGTCAGCGCGGAACATATTCCAGAGGGTAGTATTGGGGGCATTAGTGGTAGGTTGACTAAAGAACATAAACCCAAGGTAAGTATAGTAACAAGCCCTAGTTGCAATCTCGGAACACCCAATAAGAGGATAGTATGCGACCGGTGTAAACTACGGGGCATGTTCACCAATGCAAGAACTAGAGATACTGTTGTACGAGGAGGATTTGGATTTTGTGGAAATTTCAGACACCTGGTTCAACAGCTCTCATGATTGTCTGGCAACCATTCAAGGGTATTCCCTTAATCGCAAGGAAAGAGAGGGCAAAAAAGGGGAGGGGTATGTCTATATATCAAGAATAATGTACAAGTGAATGTGAGAGATGACATCACTAAGAGAGCTAGGGAGGAGGTGGAATCCTTATGGGTAGAGCTCCAAAGGGATGAAGCTAAGGGTAATATAATACTGGGAGTATGCTATAGGCCCCTTAACCTGAAGGAGGAGGCTGAGATGGACCTCCCATCCCAATTTTTGGATTAGCAGCAAGGGTGGGAAGTGTCATCATAATGGGAGATTTTAATTATGCAGACATAGACTGGGTAGTGGGAACCACACATTCGTCTAAGGTTTTGCCAGTTCATAAATGTCTTGCAGGACAATTTTATGGGTCAGATGGTAGACCCACCAACTAGAAATAAAGCGTTACTAGATCTACTGATTACCAACAATACAGACCTGATCACAGATGTGGAAATACAGGGCAATTTAGGAAACAGCGATCACAGGTCAATTGGCTTCAGTATAAATCACACAAATAGGAAACATAAGGGGAATACAAAGACAATGAATTTCAAAAGAGCCAACTTCCCTAAACTACGAACCTTGCTAGAAGATATAAATTGGGATAAAATCTTAGGAACAAAGAACACGGAGGAGAGATGGGTTTGCTTTAAGAGCATATTAAATATATATAAATAAGGGCATTAGCCAGTGCATCCCATTGGGTAATAAATTTAAAAGAGTAAACAAAAGTTCTGGATGGCTTAACTCCAATGTAAAGATGCATATAAAAGCAAAGGAGAAGGCCTTCAAAAAATACAAGGTTGAGGGATCATCATCAGCATTCAGAATTTATAAAGAATGCAACAAGAAATGTAAGGCTGGTCCGAAAGTGGCAGTCTACTGACTGGAATGGTACCAGCGGATTGGAGAAAAGCCAATGTAGCACCAATATATAAAAAGGGCCCTAAATACATCCCTGGGAATTACAGACCAGTTAGCCTAACATCAATAGTATGCAAGCTCTTGGAGGGGATGATAAGGGACTATATACAAGATTTTGGTAATGAAAACGGTATCATTAGCAGTAACCAGCATGGATTCATGAAGAATCGTTCTTGGCAAACCAATCTATTAACCTTCTATGAGGAAGTGTCACGTACCTGGTGGTTGAGCCCACGGATGCAGGGAGCGGCCTCTCGCATTCCTCTGGCTCAAGAACTCCTGATAGAGCAGACAGATGTTCAGGAGCACAGAAGGGGCATAAGTGCCTGGTAGAACACAATGCCAGGGCTGGTCTGGACTCCAAGTACCAGACGGAAACTAGATGCAGTCAGGAACCAGGATCAGCGTAGAGTAGGAGGACCACCGGAACAGGAGGGAAGGTGTCTTGCAGATCAGGACACAAGCAGGTCTTCAGGCAGGCCGGGTAGGATGCTGGTAGATAGGAACGGCACCCAGACAGCAGGCAAAGGAGGGTCAGACACAGGCGGGCAGGAACGGTAACAAGGCAGAAGGCAGAAGGGTAGTCAAGACAGGCCAGGGTCGGTGACAGGCAGCAAACAGAGGATAGTCAGAGGTAAGCCGGGTAACAGGTATCAGGTAGCAGATAAGGTACAACAGGTGGTCTCTCAATAACGCTGTAGACCGGACAACAAGGAGGCCAGGTGACAGGCAACTTTAAATAGACCTATTGGCGCCAAGGTCCGTCATGCTGCATGTCTGTGCGCGTTTGCGTGCCTCCGTGCACTCCTGTGCACACTCGCGCATACTCGTGCGCGTTCGCGTGCTCACATGAACATTATCGCGCCCACCCACGTGCGTCCATCCGCGTTAACGCGCACCCGCGTGCGCCCCTCAGTGTTAGTGCGCACCCGCGTGCGCCTACCTGCGTTAGCGCGCACCCGCGTGCGCCCACCTGCGTTAGCACGCACACCCGGCTGGCTCCGCTGCTGGGGATTCTGCAGGTAAGATTCCTGGGGGCAACTGGGCGATCAGGACGTCCTTCTTGACAGGAAGTGAGTTGCCATCTAGATAAAGGAAGGCCCGTAGACGTGGTGTATCTGGACTTTGCAAAAGCATTTGACACAGTTCCCCATAATCGTTTACTGTACAAAATAAGGTCTGTTGACATGGACCATAGGGTGAGTATATGGATTGAAACCTGCCTACAAGGGCGAGTTCAGAGGGTGATGATAAATGGGGAATACTCGGAATGGTCAGGGGTGGGTAGTGGGGTCCCACAGGGTTCTGTGCTGGGACCAATCTTATTTAATTTATTCATAAACAACTTTGAGGATGGGGTAAACAGTTCAATCTCTGTATTTGCGGACAATGCTAAGCTAAGCAGGGCAATAACTTCTCCGCAGGATGTGAAGATCTGAACAAATAAATGGGATGGCCAACTACATGGCAAATGAGGTTTAATGTAGAAAAATGGAAAATAATGCATTTGGGTGGCAAAAATATGAAGGCAATCTATACACTGGGGTGAGAACCTCTGGGGGAATCTAGTATGGAAAAGGACATGGGGGTCCTAGTAGATGATAGGCTCAGCAATGGCATGCAAGCTGCTAGCAAAGCAAACAGAATATTGGCATGCATTAAAAAAGGGATTAACTACAGGGATAAAGCAATAATTCTCCCACTGTACAAGACTCTGGTCCAGCCGCACCAAATTTTTTTTCTTTAAGTGCACTGTGTTCGGGCGCCGGACACAGTGCACTATGGGAAGCGCCATGTCAATGCAATCACAAGATTGCAGACGTGGCGCTTCATTTGCGGGCTTTTAACCCGCCTTGCGGCGCAATCCAAAGCACTGATCGGCTTCCGCCCGTAGAGTATTACTACAAGCGGGAGGTGGGGCGGGAGCTTTGTTCTTTAATTATCTGGTTACTTCCGCATGCTAGTGGTGAAGCCTGAACCGGAAGTGACACAGACAGCTCCGTGGAACACACGGCCCGTGCGGGGCTGCCTGTAAGTATGAGACAGTGAGACTCAGTCAGATACCTATTGCAGAGCTAACAGGGGCATTGAAAGACTGTGTTTTAGAGTAAGGAATGAAAACCCGATCGCCAGAAATAGCAATGCTATACATATTGTAATTTCCAAATGTAAATGCAAGGGTGTTTTAACTTGTAAAAATCAAATGGTAACATAAAATAAGAAGATCAAAAAAATAAGTCTGTAAAATATTTTATATTTATCATAAAGTGATCTGTTCACACATTTATATTGCAAAGGTGCAAAATTGGTACATTAACATTATATTACACATGCACAAATGTTACAGTACTCAAAACTACATGGAGGTAATTGAATGAAAATTCATATAAAACAGACATATGTTTTAACATGTCCAACAATAGCATGAGTTGTAAAAATAGAAATCAAGATACACTCAAAAAGCACTGCCCCCAAGCTGTTGAAAAAAAATAAAAAAAGCACACCTCCACTACACCACACAGCACAGCACTACACCGCACAGCACACCTCCACTACACCGCACAGAACACCTCCACTACACCACACAGCACTACACCACACAGCACACCTCCACTACACCGCACAGCACATCTCCACTACACTGCACAGTACACCTCCACTACACCGCACAGCACACCTCCACTACACCGCACAGCACACCTCCACTACACCGCACAGCACTACACCACACAGCACACCTCCACTACACCGCACAGCACACCTCCACTACACTGCACAGCACACCTCCACTACACTGCACAGTACACCTCCACTACACTACACAGCACACCTCTACTACACCGCACAGCACACCTCCACTACACCGCACAGCACACCTCCACTACACCACACAGCACACCTCCACTACACTGCACAGCACACCTCCACTACACCACACAGCACAGCACAGCGCACCTCCACTATACCACACAGAACACCTCCACTACACCGCACAGGAAACTGTTGCATTTGATGGCACAGTGGCTGTATTTGATGGGCACAGTGGCTGCATATGATGGGCACAGTGGCTGTATTGGCTGGGCACAGTGGCTGCATTTGATGGGCACAGTGGCTGCATTTGGTGGGCACTGTGGCTGCATTTGATGGGCACAGTGGCTGCATTTGGTGGGCACTGTGGCTGCATTTGATGGCACAGTGGCTGCATCTGATGACACAGTGGCTGCAATTGATGGGCACAGTGAGGCTGCAATTGATGTTTTTTTTTTAGTATTTTTCAGAATTTTTCAGTTTGTTTGCATCCCCCCAAATATTTTCAGCACCAGCCGCCACTGCTTATGAAGAAAGGTTGCGAGCGCTGAACTTGTTCTCTCTCGAGAAGAGACGCTTGAGAGGGGATATGACTTAAATTTACAAATACCGTACTGGTGACACCACAATAGGGATAAAACTTTTTTGCAGAAGGGAGTTTAACAAGACACGTGGCCACTCATTAAAATTAGAAGAAAAGAGGTTTAACCATAAAGTACGTAGAGGGTTTTTTACTGAAAGAGTGGCCAGGATGTGGAATTCCCTTCCACAGGCAGGTGTCTCAGCGGGTAGCATCGATAATTTCAAAAAACTATTAGATAAGCACCTGCAACATACAGGGATATACAATGCAATACTGACTTATAATCACACACATACTTTGGACTTGATGGTGTCTTTTTTCAATCTCACCTATTATGTAACTATGTAACTATGTTGAAACGGCTGCTTGTAGTCTCCATGGAAAGCCCACCTGATGGGTTGACAACACCGGTGCACATTTTCGAGACTGAGCATTGTTACCCTGTAATAGGAAGTGCCAGCACACAGGCCCGGATTTAATCCCTGTGCCGCCCCAAGGCTGGGTCCTTCAATGCCGCGCCCCCCCCCCCCCCCACAACCGGAAGTGACACAGACAGCTCCGTGGAACACATGGCCCGCGCGGGGCTGCCTGTAAGTATGAGACAGTGAGACTCAGTCAGATACCTATTGCAGAGCTAACAGGGGCATTGAAAGACTGTGTTTTAGAGTAAGGAATGAAAACCCGATCGCCAGAAATAGCAATGCTATACATATTGTAATTTCCAAATGTAAATGCAAGGGTGTTTTAACTTGTAAAAATCAAATGGTAACATAAATATAAGAAGATCAAAAAAACAGATCAAACACACACACACCAAATCGTCCTTTATCGACCAAGCGCATACAAGCTTTCGCCAAGCCCGGCCGGCTTCGGAACGGCGCATGCGCAGTTGCGTGGTCGGCTCATGGCCATCTTTTTTATGGGCACCGGTGCCCGTAACGGACTTTAACGGGAAGCTCGAAAAAAGGTTTAGTGCAGGGGGGCGGCTGCCAAAGCCGAGAAGTCGCCGCAGGAGCGGCACTGCCCATGCACCACTGCCGCCCCGAGGCTTGGCCTCGGTGGCCTTGTGGGAAATCTGGCCCTGCCAGCACAAGGACCTTCATGACAGTATTAGCCTCATGCACACTGCTGCCGGTAAACTGACGTTTAGGAGCAGTTGGGCATTTTTTTCAACTGCTCCTAAACTCTCCTCTATGTTATTTTATCAGTACAGGTTTGTTTATAGTCATTTCTAGGCAGTTGCGTTTAGAGGCTTTTTTTGGAATCCCAAAAAAATGCATTCAGAAGCTGTGTTTAGCTGTGTTTTGTTTACAGGCGTTTTTAATTTTTGGCTATTTAAAAAAAAATATATATATATGTTTTTTCTAAGCGCAAACGCAGGAAAACGCTGCTAAGCGCGTCATGTAAACGCTGCAAAACGGACGTTTTAAACGCGTTGTTACTATCTGTCAAGTTAAATCGTTCAGGAGAGATTATAAAAACTTCCTGTGAAGATATGAATTTACGGTATGAATATAAATAGAGATGTATTATGAGTTGTTTAATCCTCATGTTCCCTCTTCTGAATATAAGTGTGTACAAAGTGATTGCCTGTGATATATGTGAAATATGGTAAATAAAAATTATAATAAAAACTTCCTGTGTACATTATACCAGAAAATATTTTAATGAAAACTGCCATTAAAAATTGTTTTATTAAAAAGTGATTTTAAAATTCTTTTTTTTAAATAATATTTTAGTTATTCACATATACTTTAAGTATTCAGTGCAGGCTATAGAAGGTAACATGGGCTTTGTTGCTCTGGGTAGCTCATACCTTCTGTCTCCTATGCACTATGGATCCCAGTTTGAAGGACACTGCTTGCATGGAGTTTGCATGTCTTCCCTATGATTGCGTGGGTTTCCTCTGGGTACTCTTGTTTCCTTTTAGACATGCTGACAGGTTAATTGGCTTCTGTCTAAATTGGCTGTGGCCAGCACAAGAGGTAAGGACCTTAGATTGTAAGCTCCTTGAAGGCAGAGACTGATGTGAATGTACAATATGTAAAGCACCATGTCATTTGTCATTGTTAAATAAATACCTGTAAAAAATGAAGAAAAAGACCCACATTCCATTAATTTACCGCCCTTATTCAAAAAATGGGCTCATTCTGTCATTAGTTTACATTCACATATTTTTTTTATTTTCCTCGCTCAGTGAACGACGTCTCGCTTGCGCGGTGAAAAGACCCTGCTATTTACCAAAACAAGTAGGTACTGTGAAGTGTCCAGCCTTCCCCCTCTTTGTCTGCTCTAGGTGGGTTTTTTTTTTTTTTAGAGACCAGATGCACAAGACTCTCAGCAACAGACAGTCCTGGAACCATCTGTGCAGTGCTGGGGAGGGAGTGGGGGGGATTCAAAGAAAGGCTGTTTGTGTTAGTCGTGGGAAACGCACTGCCTTGACTGCTAGTGGGCCGCATGAATTGAACTAATTGAGGTTTATACTCCCAAGCCTGCCGTGGCCTAGTCACAGCATAATCCTTCATCTGCTGCAGTCTCGGGCAGTAATTGGAGCTTATTACAGGGGATGGGTCTCCCTGCAGTGATGTCGAAACCGAGAGGCTTTTCTCTCTAATTACCGGCTCTCAATAGGGATGGGAAAAAAAGGGGGTCCGGGCCCGGAGAGAGCGCTGTAAGGTGAACACAGAGTAGGAGGAGGGTACACTTATGTACACGCTGCCAGCCTTGCCCAGACGTCTTTTATCCGGAGGAACAACATTACAGAATATACAATGAGCGCTCGTTGTTGGTAATTAACCCCCTCCCTAAACAGAGCTGCGAAAGCTCATTTGCATTTCTGGAAGAGCCTCCAGACATTTTCTCACGCTTGGAGATAGCAGGAAGTTCTCTCGAACGTGCAGTTATCGCCTTGTCCTGCGCCGACAGTGAGGCATGCTGTGCCAACCACCCCTGTGACCAGACACGTTAATAACTCACTTATTGCTTTTCATTTTAACCATTGTCAGCTGAAGAAATTACCAGGGCTCTCAATGATTAGGCTTAAAGGCCTCTGCAGGCCGTTGGGCCGCGTGTTGAGGCGAATGACGAGATTCTCTGCCGGGAACTTGCATCTGCGAGGGCTGTGGGTTAGTGTCGGAATGCAAGGATGGAGGGTGACTTGGAATGGTCATAGGTCTCTTTAAGATAACCTTTTTTCTATTTTTTTTTTTTTTTAAAAGGGATTTTCTCTTCACTAGGGATGGGCAGACCGATTTTGGTAAAATTGATGTTGCCATAAAATAAACAGTTTTCCTCATTGAGCTGCTTAGGTGAGCTTTATTTGTATAAAAAAAAAATGATCTACCCATTTATTCAGATAATGTGGTCCTATTTAGGGGTGGTAGTTAGCATAATTTTGTTTATTTAATTTAGGAGACTATTTAAAAAGGTTTCCACACAAGACTAATACAACTACCAAACCAGGATTCACAACTTTTCTAATTGGATTCAAGCTGTGCAAATTGTGGGTTAAAGTTGTATGAATCTTGACAGTAATGTACACATGACCGGTTTTCCCGTCGGAATAAACTACAAAGCTTTTTCCGACGGAGTTCCGCTGAAACTGTCTTGCATACATACGATCACACCAAAGTCCGACCGTCTAGAATGCGGTGACGTACAACACGTACGACGGGACTAGAAAAAGGAAGTTCAATAGCCAGTAGCCAATAGCTGCCGTCTCGTACTTTCTTCAGAGCATGTGTCGTTTTTGGTCCATCGAAACAGCATACAGACGAGCGGTTTTCCTGATAGGAATTGGTTCCATCGGAAATATTTAAAACATGTTCTATTTCTCCCCAGCTGAGCTATTTTGTTCTGACAGGAGGATCGCCCCCCCCCCCCCCTGCCAGAACACTCCGGTTGGTGCTCTCAGCCATTGGCAATTGGCTGAGAGCATTGATCAGGAGTCGGTCGGCTGCTGGCCTTCGAGCATGCTCGTTCGGATTGGCTGCCATACACGGCCTGAATGTCGGCAAGTTTTGATTGAACCTGCTGATGTCACCCACTTTCGGCCCGTCTGTACTAGGCTTTAGCGTTCCTTGTATTTTTTTTTTTTTCCTTATTCATGCATTTGATCAGTATCTGTGTACCGCCAAATTCAATTTTTAGTTTTACACAATTTTTTTCATTCTGTTACAAATAAAGGTAAAATAGTAAGGTTAATGAGGGGGCAACCACCATAGTTGAAAGAGGCTTCTGTAAACCCCAGAAGATATTTAAAGCCCATTACACCCTTAAAAAGTACCCAAAACACCTTAAGTTTGTCTACAAAAATAATGAAATTTTGCTGAAATCTCATGATTTTTTATTGAATTTGCATGGAAACGTCAACTCCTAATTTCACCCTCCTTGTTCTTCAACTATCAAGTCCTGATTAGAATCGGTAAAGGTCGATTCCTCTTATTGAATCAGGAAGGCTGGCAACTCGGATGCTCTTGAATAAAAGTACTTGATTTGTTATATGGATACACGGGTACAGGCTATATAGCCTGTGGTACCATGGTTACAGGCTATATAGCCTGTACCCATGGATTTATGTAACAAATAAAGTATTTTTATTCAAGAGCATCTGAGTTGCCAGCGTTCCTGATTCAATAATTGTACCTGTTGGGCCTGAACGCCCTGGCTAGAGCACAGGATCACAGTTCGTGGACTCTTATATTGGCAGTGGAGCTGGGGCAACATTTTGTTTCTTTCATGATCCCTCTTAAGCTTGCTTCCTTAGTTTGTTTTTTTAGTGGTTCTAAAGGCAGAAGGTTTTTGTTTTTTTTACCTTAATGCATTCTCCTAATTAAAGTGATAGTAAACTTAGTTTTTTGACTTGTACCTACAGGAAAGCCTATAATAAGCCTATATTAAGGCTTACCTGTAGGTACAGTCAGTGACTATCTCCTAAACTTGAACTGTTTAGGAGATATTCCCACTGCATGCAGCGTTCCTTATACTGTGCCAGACCTTTAGAGCCACAAATTAAAGCTTTCCGCACGTATGGAAGTGACGTCATTGCAGCTCTGGCCACTCATGTAGTCGGAGGCCGCTAACCTGGAAAGAAGACCGGATGAAGATGGAAGCCCTGTTAGCAGTGACAGCACACCACTAGAGGGTTTCCTTTTAAGGTAATTCTTGCATAATGTGCTAGTATGCAATGCATATATTAGCACATTATGCATTTGTCCTACATGGGGAAAGTTTTTTTTTTTTTTTTCTGCTGCATGCAGCTCCCCCTTCCCTTTACTTAACTGAGTCCGATCTCAATCCAGCAATGTGTACGAGAGCAGCAGTTCTCTCCCTCCTAATAGGCTCAGATACAGTAGTGGGAGCCATTGGCTTCTGCTGTTTTCAATCACAGCCAGTGAGGAGGCATTGTCTACAATACAACTCACCCTTCTGCCTGTGGGCCCTCCCTGCACTGCCGGACTCCTCTCCTTTCATTCCCACCGGCTTTTAGTTGCTGTAGGGTGGAAATAAAATTATCAAATAATGTGCGGTGCCCCTTATTGAATAAAAGATACCTTTAGCTGCTGCAACCACTGAATGTGTTCCAACAAAAATGTAACTACCAGTACATTTTTGCACTGCTAAATCCTGCTAGCAAAGTGTCACAGATATGTAATACTATGTGAATCATAGTAAGGCTAAACACTGTGAAACAAAATAAATAGAATGTATCCAAAATAAAATGTTACAATAAAGGGAACACATAAACAAAATATATCATGTGAAACCCCAATCAATGATATGAATGGTACCAAAACCTGGCATGAAAAATAATGTACACTAGGCTAAACAATACACTATATAAGTATAAAAGTGATCCTCCTCAAGAAAATGTATAGTTCCCAAAAGTCCAATAATTAGTGATGAGAAAACAGTGTCTTCAATTGTGGAATTTCTTCACCCTCATACACTTTGTGCTCCACCACACAAGCAGTGAGCCTCCACCGGTCTACATAATCGCTCACCAGATACGGTCGCTTCAATAGGGGTACAGGAGTGCCGCCCCTCTAATCCATGCACCCAGGCCCCTAATCTACATGCAGGGTGCTGGACGGCATGGATTTCAATGTTTTTTTTTCTTTTGAAGCACATGATTAGAGTCTGAAGCTCTAATTGTCTTCAATAAAGGGTGGGCTCGGGGCGCAGAGGACTGTGCCCTGAGCCCGCCCAGTTGTGTGACATTGCAAATTAATATTCGCTAATGTCTTCCTGCTTCTCCTTCCGGCCAATCGGGTAGCGGGTCCTGAGACCTGATTGGCCAGGGAGTCTTTTGTGCGAGTGAGGGGGGCAGGTCTGTTGATCTGCACCAGCCGCCACTGGCGTTCACCGCAATATTAGATCCATAACTTAATATAGGTGAAAAACGCTTGAAAGGTAGCAATGGTACGTCACTCCTCCTGAATCAGTCGTCCACCCCGATTCAATCTCTGATTACAGGTGACTATAGGTAGCAGTATCTCCACATGGTATATAGAAAAAGTAGACACAGATAGTGTAGTATGTTCAATTTAATAGAAAACTCAAAATCCAGTTAAAGGGGTTGTAAAGTCCCCATGTTTTTCACCTTAATGCATTCTATGCATCAAGGTAAAAAACCTTCTGTGCTACAGCTGCCCCCCAGGGCCCCCCTCCCCCACTTTTTCTTATCTGAACCCATCTGTTCCAGTGAGGAGCACAAGCCCAGTTGCTCCAGCCGCTGTCTCTGTCCTCATTGGATAGATTGATAGTAAGAGCATTGGCTCCTGCTGCTGTCAATCAAATCCAGTGACACAAGTGTCAATGGACACAGCAGCATGATTCGGGAGCATGCCCGCACAAGTGCCCCCATGGAAAGCAGCTATCCGTGGGGGCACCCTATGAAAAGGAGGGGCCAGGAGCGCCGTCAGGGCACCCCAGAAGAGGAGGATCGTGGCTGCTCTGTGCAAAACCATTGTATAACATGTTTGTTATGTAAAAAAAAAAAGCGAACCTTTACAATCACTTTAAAATCCTACTCACATTGGTTAAAACCATAAATAGCATAGGGATATTGCCTCACCGGCAAAGCACATACGTCCTAGCTGCTCTTTGCATTAATATCTCTGGTCTGCGTCTGATGTCAATTGGTTCCACCTCCACGCATTATCCCACTGACAACGTGACTTCGTTATTATGATTCACATTGACTGTTAGTACTATCTGTGACACTTTGCTAGCAAGATTTAGCTGCGCAAACACATATTATTTGCTGTAGGATGGAACTACAGAGGATTGGTTTTGGTAATTGCCCTCCCACCACACTGATCCCCCCCTCCATCCACAATATATTTTTCCCTTTTGCCTGGGCCCCTTTGTGTGTCACTTTTTCCCTGCATTTCAGCCTTGCCCTCCTCTCCTCCCTGTCAGCTGCTGGGGGCACACGGGGATTGTTGCAAGAAGGAAGGGGTGGCAGTAAATATGCCATATTTACTGGCCCCTTCCCTTCCTGGATAAACCCAGGATGCTATTGCGGGTGTGCAGGTAAATCACATGCGTTTCCACAGGCAACCACAGCTATAATACAGCACCATGCAGCTCCGTGCGACTTGCAGGTGCATTGTGGGATAAGGTCTCAGGACCTTTTTCCCATGTTTTCCGTAGGTACAGGCACCTATTCTAACGAATAGACTGCTGTGCCTACATAAATGAGGCACACAGGAAACATATGAACCTAGACTTAGAAAAGAGCCACAAGCTGAGTAGAAAAGCCTGTCCTCTGCCAGTATGCTGTTGCTCTCTGTATGGCAGCAGTGGTCTTCTCTGTAGAGGCCTGACCTGCCCACTGATGAGTGACAGCTAAAACTCTCCAATCACCAGGCAGATTCCTGACCTGACCTGGAACAAGCATGCAACAAGTGAAAAAACAGGTGAACTCCTAATCTACAGGGCTTAAAATGTATTAAAGCCACAAAATCAGCACGGTAACTCAGTTTTCAGTTCAGATTTTTGTTAGGTGAATGTGCCTTTAAGCTTTGTAGAAATGGTTTGCATGGTTTCAGCTGCACAATGACCTCTTGCTATCTAAATAACATGCCTCAAACTCAGATTAATTACTTTTTATTTTTTTTAATGAGTGTTGTTATAACACAAAAGCTTCTGCCAACACCATCTCATATTTCTCACTGTGACATTGTATCGCTTCAAAGCCATTTATCCTTATTTTGTAGCCTTGATATTCCTGGAAGATCGTCCTTTGTGTGAGACATATTCCATAAATGTAATGAGGACATGCAGTGATTTATGGCAAAAATTAATTTCCTCCAGTGCCGCCTCTCCCAAACGGTCCATTTGTGTCTTCAATAATCTCGGCCTTTATTGGTCATTTGTGAATATCCGATACCTAGTTTCTTTCAGATTCAATATAAGTTAATGTTTCCTTTGGAGGGATTAACAAATTGAGAGATATCCAGAGCTCGAACCGCTGTGGAACAAGTTCATATTCTCACGTCCATCATCCAAAAGACTTTTGTTTCCAAGCTCAAGGTTTGCTTAAGGCACTCTCATAAATGAAGTAATATTTGCAATTTAAGGAATATGTAAGCCAAATTAATAAAATCTCAGATTCACTTTTACATGTATACTGTATCCCATTTCAAAAGTTGTTTTCAATCTTTTTACATCGGACAGCTTTCATTAACCACATTATGGCTGTGTTATGCATATATGTGGCAGCATGATGGGTGCATCTTATGTGCGTGGACAGGGCTAATTTTAGAAATCACAGGGCCCCATACAGCCTATCGGACTCCCCCCGCCGAAAGTAACTGAGGACATACAGTAAGTTTATCAGTCCCTTTCTCTGTAGCCTCAGCCTCACGAATGAATGAATAAGAAGTGCTCTGAGGCTTCCTGCTCATTCACATACTGAAGCATTGTAAACACATGATGAATGGACACAGGAGTGATTGGTACCGATCACTCACTGTGTTCATTCAGGAAACGAAGGGGCTGGTAAATTACATATTTACCAGCCCCTTCCCCCGCTCTCCATCTTGAAACATCTCATTGTGTGCCCACAGCATCTGCTGATAGGAGAGGAAAGAAGCTGGCAAAGCTGCAGGGGAAAGGGGCACATGGGGGCCCAGACAGCAGATGGAAGGGGCTCATGTGTTAGAACTAATATACCTGCAGTGCAGCCAGGGGGAGAAAGAGGGGGAGCAGCTGCCAGCATTGCAGGGGCAGGCAGAAGAAGAGCTGTGTCTGCAGTAGGACAGTATAGCCAGCTCTCCTGCTCAGAAGACGCCCGGGCCCACCTTTTTGAACTGATGGGGCCCAGGCCCAGTACAGGATGGCTGGCTGGCTGTACTGCCTTATCAGCAGCCCTGTGCATCGCTGTGTTGTTCTGGGGTGCACTCAATCGGTGCCCTCAGAACTCTGACCGACCTGCCATTTTCGGTTCACAGTAAACTACCGATTATCGGGAACTGACAGGACGGGCTACCATCTCCTGATTGCATCTTCACGGGACAGCCAATCACAGTGAACAACTGACGGAGAGCCCTCCTACCAGTTTCTGGGGCCAGAATACGCCCCTTTTTAACCGACACCACCAAGCTTTTAATTCACTCCCTGGTTATCTCTCCCCTTGACTACTGCAACTCCCTCCTCATTATTTTACATAGACTATCCCCCCTTCAGTCCATAATGAATGGCGCTGCAAGACTCATCCACCTTACCAACCATTCAGTGTCCTCCACCCCTCTCTGCCAATCCCTCCACTGGCTTCCACTCACCCAACGAATAAAATTCAGTACTAACAATAATTTACAAAGCCATCCATAACTCTGCCCCCAGCTACATCACTAACCTAGTCCCAAAATACCAACCAAGCCGCTCTCTTTAGTCCTCCCAAGACCTCCTGCTCTCTAGCTCCCTTGTCACCTCCTTCCATCCTCGCCTCCAGGATTTCTCCAGAGCTTCTCCCATCCTTTGGAACTCCCTCCCAATCTGTCCGACTGTCCCCTAATCCATCATTAGATGATCCCTGAAAACCCTTCTCTATAAAGAAGCCTATACTGCTTCTAACTAACACTGTTTTACTTCCTCCATCAGCTCATCCCCCACAGCTATTACATTTTGTATCAATTGACCCTTTCTTTTTAGATTGTAAGCTCTAATGAGCAGGTTCCTCTGATTCCTCTTGTACCAAATTGTAATGTACTGCACTGTCCAATTAGCAGTCTCGGGGTAGGTCGCATACCCACCCGTTTTACTCCAGTGCAGTGAAGAAAAATGTCACCAGTTTGTACAAGTGCTTGGATCCCAATAATAGTTAACAGAATTACATTGGCAGTTAAGTCTTTACATGCAGCAGTTCATCAACATTCAATGGTTTAACCTCCCCAGAAAAACATGCAATACCCTTGCATTTCTTTTCAACACACATGTTAAAATGCACATTTTAAGCCTTAAAGTAAATTAATTGAACAACAAAAAGTATCTATTTTCTGAAAAGCAGAGAACCTGCAGAATAAAATGATGGTAGTTGCACATTTTTAAGTTGCACAATATTTAGGCAGCTGTTTTTCTGTAAAAATACATTCAAATTTATTTCGGTGTACACAAACACAATATAATTCCTAATATGTTACAACAATTAAAAATACAAGACTGTGTCAAATAATTAGATACCAAATATGTTAAGCCTTAAAACTGCGTGCTCATGAAATGCCAACACTTTAAAAGCCTTTACAGCTCAGCAGTTTAGAGCTAAGCCTAAATAATGGCCCCAGAATTATTCCACTCACTCCGGCAAGAGCAATGATACCTAATATGTGTTACCTGATTGCTGTTTGCATATAAATGTACATCGGGAGGGTTGGGGGCCTCAATTCTTTTTTTTGAATTCTATTAGAATTGAACACTTTTTCTTGTTCACTTAATGTTATTTCTTCCAAAAGAGGGCTAACAAGCCCCTATATGTAATAGTAATAATAGTAAATGTAATAGTAAATGTAATAGTAAATTCAGCAGGACAGGTCCTCTTTATGGAGACATCAGGGGTTTATTAGACTCCTGATTAGGGATGGGCCCGGTGTTTGATTCAAACCCATGTTCGAATCGAACATCGGGCGTTCGCCCGTTCGGCGAGCCCAGAACTATTTGGGCCGCTCGCATCAAATTCGTGTGATGCGAGCGGCCCGCAATGCATTGCGCCAGTCGCAGTGCAAAGCTGGCTGATGATTGGCCAAGCATGCACTGTGACCCCGCATGCTTGGCCAATCACAGCGCCGGCAGCGAGGAGAGCCATAATTGGCTACAGGCAGGATGCCTGTAGCCAATTATAGCTCAGGGGCTTTAGTACACGCCCCACGGTATAAGAGGCCGCCGTGGCGGCGGCCTCGCATATTGTGTTTCAGTGTCAGCGTGTCAGTGTGTTGCTGACTGCTGACAATATGTGCTCTATTTCTGGGGATTTGTGTGTGCGTGCTGTTAGTACAGCATTGCAGTATCACACCTGGGGGGTGTCTACAGGTTGCCTGTGAAGGGGGGCAGGTTTCCTGTGCTTAGAACTGTCCCTGCAAAAAGTGTCATTTTTGCAGGAAAAAAGCTATTTAAAAGCACTCGCGGCTAATGAATTGATGGGTCCCGTAACACAGAGAACTGTCATTCATTGATAAAAAAACAAAAAAAAGATGGAAGAAGATGACGGAAGGAGAAGATGAAGAAACCAAAGGATGAAGAAAGAAGAAAGAAGATTTTAATAAAGGAATTGTCAAAGACTGTCTCCTGTCATTTTTACAATTTTTGACACTTTTTTGGTGAAATGGTAGGGGTACCCCCTTACCATTTCACACAGGGGGGGGGGGGCGGGATCTGGGGGTCCCCTTGTTAAAGGGGGCTTCCAGATTCCGATAAGCCCCCCGCCCGCAGACCCCCACAACCACCGGGCACGGTTGTGGGGACGAGGCCCTTGTCCTCATCAACATGGGGACAAGGTACTTTGGGGGTCTCAGACCCCCAATGCATCCTCCCAATGTTGAGGGCATGTGGCCTGGTACGGTTCAGGCGGGAGGGGGGGCGCTCTCGTCCCCCCTCTTTTCCTGCGGCCTGCCAGGTTGCGTGCTCGGATAAGGGTCTGGTATGGATTTTGAGGGGGACCCCACGCCATTTTTTTTGGCTGGGATTCCCCTTAAAATCCATCCCAGACCTCAAGGGTCTGGTATGGATTGTGGGGGGGACCCTACGCCATTTTTTTTTTTTTTTTGGCTGGGGTCCCCCTTAATATCCATCCCAGACCTGAAGGGCCTGGTTATTGAATTTGGGGGGACCCCCACGCTTTTTTTTTAATTTTTTTTATTTTTTATCAATGACTTTTTTTTTTTTTATGAATGACTTTCAATGAATGACTGTTCTCTGTGTTACGGGAGCCGTCAATTAACATTAGCCGCGAGTGATTTTAAATAGCTTTCTTTCCTGCAAAAATGACACTTTTTGCAGGGACAGTTCTAAGCACAGGAAACATGCGCCCCTTTACATGCATACTATAGACACCCCCCAGGTACGAAATTTAAAGGAATATTACACTTTTATTGTTTCAATTTAAGCATTATTAAAATCACTGCTCCTGAAAAAACGGCCGATTTAAAAAAAAAAATTTGCATTGATACATGTCCCCTGGGGCAGGACCCAGGTCCCCAAACACTTTTTATGACAATAACATGCATATTAGCCTTTAAAATTAGCACTTTTGATTTCAAACGTTCGCATCCATTATAACTAATAGGGTTCGAAAGCTCGCACGGACTTTAGGTCCGTTCGCGGGTTCTGGTGCGAGCCGAACAGGGGGGTGTTCGGCTCATCCCTACTCCTGCTGCTTCCCCTGCACTGCTTCCAAACAAACTGAGTGCAGACAGTACTGCTAAAGTAGCAAGGATCGGAAAGATGTGAACCCTGAAGTGTTTTGAACAGAGCGCTTCAAAGTTCACAACAAAGTGGAAAGAACAACCCCCCCACACTATGCCATCAGAAAGTCCCCCAGCCTCCTTGGCATTAACCTAAGTATTAATGTCTATGTAACAACTGTTAATCTAATTGATGCTCAGACCATTTTAACATAGAATTCTGATCCTGCGAGAAGTCAATTGCTGTTCACTATGTTAGATCATCTGTTGTCGCTGAGCAAATATTGAAGCTCAACCTCTTAAGGACCAGCCGCTGCAGTTGTACTGCGGCAATGTAGCTGGTTTCCCCGATTTGCCGTCACTGTACGTCGGCTCGTACACAGAGATTTGTGGGTACGCGTGCCCACTGACCAGCGGGAGAGCCAATCAGTGAGTGGGGCGGACTCGATGTTCGCCGGCCACCCGCGATCGTTCCCCGCAGTGACAAAAGGGGGATCTGCCTGTGTAAACAAGGATCCCACAGATCCTGTCTTTCTACTAAGCAGGAAGATGGATCTGTGTATTTCACCAGTCACACAGTCCCCCATACAGTTAGTAAACACGCTGAGGGAACACATTTAACCCCTTGATCGCCCCTAGTGTTAACTATTTCCCTGCCAGTGTCATTAGTACAATAACAGTGCATATTTTTAGCACTAATTACTGTAATAATGCCGCTAGTTCCCAAAAAAGTGTCAAAAATGTCAGTTAGGTGTCCGATCTGTCTGCCGCAATGTCGCAGTCCCACAAAAAATCACTGATCGCTAGTAAAAAAAAAAATGCCATAAATCTAGCCTCTATTTTGTAGACGCTCTAACTTTTGCACAAACCAATCAATATACGCTTATTTTTTTTTTTTTTTACAAAAAATATGTGGAAGAATACATATTGGCCTAAACTGCTAAAAAAATAATTTTTTTGGGGGATATTTAATATAGCAAAAAGTAAAAAATATATATATATTTTTTCCCACAATTGTCGCTCTTTTTTGGTTTATAGTGCAAAGAAATAAACACTGCAGAGGTGATCAAATACAACCAAAAGAAAGCTCTATTTGTGGGAAAAAAAGGACATCAAGTTTGTTTGGGTACGTTGTTGCAGGACTGCGAAGTCAGTTAAAGTGGCGCAGTGCCGTATCGTAAAAAATGGCCTGGTCATTAAGGGGGGGAAAATCTTCCGGTCCTTAAGTAGTTCATTAAAAAAAAAAAAAAGCTCCAAATATATTTGACTCTTTTTGAAAAACTGTAGCCTTAAAAAAAATGGTGTGTCATGTTCACTGCAGCTGCCATTGGTCTGTGAGCTGCTAATAACATCCTTTTTTGATCTGTCTACAGTACCACAAGTGCATACATCAAACTAATTAGCCCAGCAGGGACCTAATTTAAAACATTCCAAAACATAGACAAAAACTGTTCTCAGCTGCACACATTTAAGAGTTTTTGTGAACGACATACACGCTATTTTTTATTGGGGACTATGTACCTCCTTAACATGTATTTCCACCTGTGCAGCCAAATTGGGATAACACCTACTTTATGTTTATTCTGTTACCATTCACTTAGCTTAAGAAATTGCCTTCTATGTAATGTTAAAACAGAACTAAACTTTCTCAATCAACATGAACTATTTTGAAGTCTTTTAATACTCGTTTAGTAATTAGATAGGAATGTATATTATATTTACTTGTTCTTTACATTTTTTTAAATTTCTTCAGTTGCTTTCTGGTTTCTGGCCTGGACCAAAATGATGTCATACATCCCAGGAGTCTTCAGGAGGAGGAGGGGTTTTCTAAACTATGCACACCCTCCTCCCTGCACGCCCGAGCTAAGGGCAGATGAATTCCAGGAGGTAAACATACATGAATCATTTGCCCTTATTCAAGATGACTGCAGCTAGAAATGCTAACGACGTGTTTTCCAAAGTGATTTCTCAACAATATAAGGCATGGGGACATATATGGGTGAGTGGGTTTGCTTTGAATAATTTAAGCAGTATTAAACTACGCAAACATTTTTTTTTTTTATAATTGGGCTCCCTGCAAGTTCATACCATAATGTGCTAGTATTCACTTCATACTAGCACATTATGACAGACTAACCCGTCAAACAAGATTCTCCAATGCTGAGCTGTCACCCCTCCTCTTGGTTTTGGGCATTACCATCTTTGCCTGGTCTTCCTTTTAGGTCCCGTTTCTTCAGCTGTAATTACGTCACTCTTGTGCATGCGTATGGGAATCATGTAGCACAGAGCGAGTGCGATAAATGTGGTCTGAACTGTGCACATACCTCCCAACTTTTTGAGATGGGAATGAGGGACACCTAGTAGCAAAAGTATGTAGGCATAGAACACACCCCCTGCCACGCCCCATTAAAGGAGAATTATAAAAAAAAAATGATCAGTTAAAAGTGCTTTTTACCACACTTTGTTTGACCATAGCCTTGACTTTGTTTGACCATAGCCTTGACTATGTTTGACCATAGCCTTGACTATGTTTGACCATAGCCTTGACTATGTTTGACCATAGCCTTGACTTTGTTTGACCATAGCCTTGACTATGTTTGACCATAGCCTTGACTATGTTTGACCATAGCCTTGACTATGTTTGACCATAGCCTTGACTATGTTTGACCATAGCCTTGACTATGTTTGACCATAGCCTTGACTTTGTTTGACTATAGCCTTGACTATGTTTGACCATAGTCTTGACTATGCTTTAGGGCTGTGTTGAAATTAACTGCCAGGGCAGCCCCACTACATCTGGTGGGAACGGGCTCTTAATGTCTTCACTGCCCAAAGTAATACATTTTTTCTGCACAGCACTCGTGTATTCAATGGAGATCACAAACTGCTGGAAGCAGGCAGCCCCTGCATATGTTCAGCTACATTTTTAGATTATAAAACTGTAGCGCTACCCTCATAAGGGCCGCTGATAGAATCATAGTACCCCACTAGTTGCCCTGACTCTGCAAATCCTCCTTCACCTCTGACACCCTGGGTTCAGTAATTTTTTTTTAGCAACTGTCACCATTAATAAGAAACTTACACGATACCAGTGAAACAGTTGAAGTGTGTTTACTGTAGTAAAAAGGACACATGAAGATGCATAACATAACACCGTAGATCACAAAAGTATTTTATCTGAACGCTATAACACACTTTATGATTTGCTATTTTAGAACCTTTCAGTATTAAGGAGAAACACAAAGTATACAGTAACCCAAATTCAGTTAAACCTTTTATCTGCCACAATAACCTATGTGAACAGGTAGACAGAAAGGTAAGGAACTGACACTCTAATCTTTATGTCAGGTTCACTCCCCTCTGTTTCCTCAACTCACAGGCCACTAAAATCAATACAGCATAACAAACACTATTCAAACTATTGTTTAAAGTGTCTGGCTCTTTAAAATAGAGTTCCAGAGCAAGTAAGAGCAGATCCCTTGTGCTAAACAACGTTAGTCGCTTGACCAATAAAGAGAGGAGAAGAAGGGGTCTGAATATTACTCTCGTGAGAGTTTGCTAGGAAGGGAGGGGGGATGAGTCATAAGAGGGCAAATGAGAGCTGCAGGGCTGCAGAGCTGGAGGTGTGCCTCTGTGTGTCTGTGTAAATCCAGGAAGTGAACAGGCAGCAGCTTCAGCTGCCCACAGTTAAAATGGATGCAGCCAGACTTAGTGGGGAGAGATTTTCGCCGCATATTTGGCAAGTACAGAATCACAGTATATATAAATTAATATGCAAAGTGGTTGGAGGGAAGCTTCAGAATGGCAAAGATGTTTTTATTACAAATTATGCGAGCAGACTGCAGTTCCTCTTTAACAAACAGGTACAACAATAAAATAAGTTCATTGTTAGGGTTCACATATACTTTAACAATGTATGCATTACAGTCTGGTATTTTAGCCCTGTCTCTAGGAAATTCCTCTTCCAGCTTGGGTTAGATAGATACCGGCTAGGCATTTTTTAATATACAATTTTTCCAAGTGAACCTCCTGCCCTTACAGGCAGACAACCCCTGGCTTTCTATAACAAGGCATACTTCATCTGAACGGCCACCTTTGTGACTGCTTATGAAAACCCAGAGTCAGAGCAGAAGATGTATTCTGTATTATGTTCACAGATAATCTCCGACTGCAGAGAAGGCTCCGGCCTGTCTACACTGCAGCTTTGTGTTGTAAAACCATAGAAATGTATCAATACAAAACATGAAAAAATAATTACAAACAGCATCAGCATCACTGTCTCCTTTTTTATATCCAGCTAGGTGTCAAGGAAATGCACGGGAGCATGCTTTTGATAAATTTATAGAAGACAAGATATTTTGCCATATCTGTGTTATTGCTTTTTATTTTTTTTAGTTTGCTACCAAACTGAGCTGTGTGTGTCCATAGATACACACAATGCTGGTAAGCCCACTCCCTCCTCACAGCCTATGACTCTGCTGCCCCTCAGTGCTCCTGTGAAAGCAGGAAGTGAAGGGAGTGGTGAAAGAAGCCAGGTAAATGCGAGAAGGGGTAGGACAGAGAGTGGGATATTTTTGACCCTAAAATGATTCTAAAGTCAAAAAGTTTTTTTTACGTTAATGCATTCTCTGCATCAAGGTAAATAACTTCCAAGTGTTTATGCCTCCCTCCACCCCTTAAATACTTACCTGAGCCTGATCTCCAGCACTGTGGCCATCTCCAGCAGCTCTCCCCTCTCTCTCTTCTCACAGGTGACTCGGCAACAGTGGGAACCATTGGCTCATGCTGCTGTCAGTCAAATCCAGTGAGGGGAGAGCAGGGGGTGGGGCCGAGCCACACCGTGTGTGTCTATAGGCACACACATCCCGGCTTGGGATAGAGCCTGCCAGTCTGTTCCCATAGCACACAGCTTGCTATGGAGGCAGACACAGCAGAGGACGTGCCAAGGTCACCATCAGGGGACCCCAGAAGGGGAGGTTTGGAGCCGCTTTGTGCAATACCATTGCAGAGACCAGGTAAGTATGACGTGTTTATTACTGTAATGAAAAAAACAAGCTTTACAATCACTTTAATGCAGAGAATGTATTAAGGTAAAAAATGTTCAGACTTCATTACTACTTTAAAGCTGTTGTGATAAAAATATTAGGGACTGCAACATGCTGTAAAAGAAGAATTTGGATACTTAAGCCTAGTACACACGGGTCGAATGATGGGAGAGACATTCGACCCGTGTGTATGTCAGCTGGTTTACCAGAAGCCGGTGGTTTGGCCGGCTTCTGTCGGACGTGCATGCTGGAAAGCCAGCAGTCGACTGGCTCCCAATCAGCGCTCTCAACCAATGGAGTCTTCTGGCTGGGAGGGAGCTCTGATTGGAGTGTTCTGGCTGGGGCCGTCCCCCCGGTCAGAACACAACAGCTCAGCGGGGGGAATCGCTGTACTGTACTAAACAGCTGGGTTGAACGAAAAAAGATTATTAATGTGTACCAGGCTTTAGGCCCATACCAATTTGTTATTTAACACATGTTTCTCAATGCTCATTAAAGCACAGCAAGAAGATTGCCATTGTTTTCTATGGGGTTTGTTTACACCTATGAGCTACACTGCCATGCATTGGGAAAAATAGTACAGACCCTATGGACTTCAATGGAAGCATATGCAAAACACATGTAACCTGCATGTGTTTTAGCACACAAAAATGTCCCACTCCCTGGCAACCTCTTCTTTATTTGACTTTTATTGGCCAAACAAAAAAACGCTGTTCATATGAAAATGCCCATTAAAAAATGCAGAAAAAAAAAAAGCAGGAAAATGTAGACGCAAAGGTGTAAACCTAGCCCTACTGTACATCTCCTGCAAAGGAGGAGTGGGGTTTTCAGACGTTTTAGGGGCGTTTTATGAGCTGAAAATGCCCAGGTGTGAATGCAGCCTAATGCCGTGGAATTTCTGTCGGAAAAACCATCCAAGACTTTCAACCGCCAAGAACGTGGTGACGTACAACACTACAACGAGCCAAGAAAATTAAGTTCAATGCTTCCGAGCATTCGTCAAATTGTTTCCGAGCATGCGTAGGAATTGGTACAGACGATCGAATTTCCGATCGGAACTTTTTACCGACCAAAAAATTGAGAACATGCTCTCAATCTTTTGCTGGCTGGAATTCTGCCAGCAAAAGTCTGATGGAGCATACACACGGTCGCATTTTCGGACCAACAGCTCTCATCAGACTTTTGCTGGCGGAATTTTCGCTCGTGTGTACGGGGCATTAGAGGGGCATAAAGTGTAAATTCAGTTTTGTTTAAATGCTTACAGAATCTTGAATAGCATAAGTAAAGCTGAGAGGACAGAAACCCCACCCCTCAGAGCAATCTGAATACATGTGGCTCCATACATTATTAAATGTTATCAAAAGAGACTTTGGTGGTTAGTATGAGTTTTCTAAATATCATCTATATCAGCTGTATTCACCAATTATCAGGCAGTGGTTGTACATGAGGGAAGACCAGGAAATTTGGTCAGGGATGCTATGTGTTAAAGAGGAGCTCATTTAAAGTCAGCAACTACAAATATTGTACCTGCTGACTTTTAATATAAGGACACTTACCTGTCCAAGGAACCAGCGTTGTCCTCACCTGAGCCGATTCTTCAATCGGCTTCGGGTGCAGGCACTTTGCGGCTTCACAGCTTGTTTCCCATTGCGCAAGCGCTTTGTGAATGGTTCCGTAGTCTTCTGAGACTTGTGATGTGCCCCAAAAAGCTGTGGGGGAAGGAGGGGGGCTGAATTTCTGCTCGGATCACTGTGGCGATCTGACCGGAAGTGGGAGCAGGTACCTGTCAAAACCAGGTACCCACTCCCCCCCAAAAAAGTGTCAAATGTGGCGGGGGGGGGGTGCAAATAAGCTTAACTTCCCTTAAGGCTTCAAGATGGGGAAGGCTTTCAGTAGATAGGCTATTGTAAGATAGGCATATGCATGCCATAAATTGCTCAATTCCCCCATCAACATAGTCAGTGTTGATAAGGAAATCCCTCCCTCAGCGCTATTATGTTCTACCAGTCTATCAATAGATTGACTTGTATACAACCAGGGTGCCCATACATGGATCCAAATTCAAATGGTTGTGAACAAGCACAGTTCTTTCGTGTGAAACGCATCAACTATACATCCTTGCAAGTTTGTCTGGCTTATGACAATAAAGAAAACTTTAGCAGCATCCTTTGGATCCAAGTGTGCAATCAATTCCTCTTTTTCTTTATACTACTGACGTTGGTGAGCCGGGGTTAGCACCTTGAACCGGGTGTGTCCACTTTTGTTGCCTGAAGCGGTGTGTGCGCCCTTGTTTGTTTTCTGGATCCAAATTCAGCTGGTCCCTGCTGAACTGGCCAAATTTCGATGCATGCTTTACAATATTAAAGTATATTTTCTGCACTGTCAACAGCAACATTACCTACATTATGTAGCCAGGTGAGCGCTAACTTGCCTGTGTCATTGTGGGACTTTCTGTAACAATGGCTGCAATAAGCTTGTTACCTTTTAGTGTTCAGCCTGGACATTGTGTCACCATCTTCTTAATGCAGAAAAAGAGAGAGAGATGACTACTAAAAGCAGGGGATCGTGGGATATGTGGTCCAGAGAGGCAAGATTTACACTGGAGCCAGTTTTGCTGCAGACTACAAGTTCCAGCTGGCTGGGAGAGAGAGGGATGCTGGGTGTGAGTACATAAATAGCCTAGTCCGGGAAGGAGCTCTTCCTTGTGGGACCACGGCCTTCAGCTGAGAGCAGGGACCCAGCCACTGTGGGGAATGCGAGCAGGCACCAAGGCCTGGACATTGTGGGGAAGCTTCAGCAAGTGAATGTTACAACTGCAGGCAGATCCACCATTGCCAGCTCTCTGACAGCCGAGTGACTGTCAGGGGTCACTCTCATTGTCACCGGTACAGACCCAGCTGAATCCTAATGTCGCCAGGTGCCCAGTCAGGCACCCTTCACTGGTTGCAGATTCTTCAGGAGCTTGTTCCAGGACGTCCTATTACCTTGAACCTTCGTAACATCAGGAATGGTGAGCAGGCAGAAACCCACCTTGTGTACACCTTACAAAGACACTGCATGCAGACACCTTTATCCCATCTCTTTACATGAGAGGAAACACTTTTCAAATTGAGCTAGCTGAAGATTCTGAGCATCCACACTACAAGGACTTTCCTCCCCCCCCTCCCCCCCCCCCCCCTGTTAAAGGACTATGCATAAAATATGCACACTTTAAGGAAACTCTATAATTAATTATTGCATTTCTTACAAATTGTTGTTTTATAATTGTGACACAAATTCTCTAGGCCCGTGGCATCAAGATTTAAAGAGGTTGTAAACCTCCATGTATACTTTATACCTATAGGTAAGCCTAGAATAAAGGTTATCTATAGGTACTGTAAATATCTCCTAAATGTGAGCCGTTTAAGAGCTATTTACTGTATACTGCGCCGATGATATCATCAGCACACACGCTCTGAAGAAATGGCCACCCGTGCCGTTTCTTCAGAAGACAGTGCCATGACAAACGATGCATACTAGCACATTATACCTTTACTTTGCAGGGGAGGGAAAAGAAGACGTTTTTTCCAGAGTTTAAAAGGGAACAGTCTGATACAAAGAAGGTATTTCTCTTCCCTTTTATACAGTGGTGTGAAAAAGTGTTTGCCCCCTTCCTCATTTCCTGTTCCTTTGCATGTTTGTCACACTTAAGTGTTTCGGAACATCAAACCAATTTAAACAATAGTCAAGGACAACACAAGTAAACACAAAATGCAATTTGTAAATGAAGGTGTTTATTATTAAAGGTGAAAAAAAATCCAAACCATCATGGCCCTGTGTGAAAAAGTGATTGCCCCCCTTGTTAAAACATACTATAACTGTGGTTGTCCACACCTGAGTTCAATTTCTCTAGCCACTCCCAGGCCTGATTATTGCCACACCTGTTCACAATCAAGGCATCACTTAAATAGGAGCTGCTTGACACAGTAAGGTCCACCAGAAGATCCTTAAAAGCTACACATCATGCCGAGACCCAAAGAAATTCAGGAACAATTGAGAAAGAAAGTAATTGAGATCTATCAGTCTGGAAAGGGTTATAAAGCCATTTCCAAAGCTTTGGGAATCCAGCGAACCACAGTGAGAGCCATTATCCACAAATGGCGAAGACATGGAACAGTGGTGAACCTTCCCAGGAGTGGCCGGCCGCCCAAAATTACCCCAAGAGCGCAGCGACGACTCATCCAAGAGGTCACAAAAGACCCCACAACAACGTCCAAGGAACTGCAGGCCTCACTTGCCTCAGTTAAGGTCAGCGTTCATGCCTCCACCATCAGGAAAAGACTGGGCAAAAATGGCCTGCATGGCAGAGTTCCAAGGAGAAAACCACTGCTGAGCAAAAAGAACATCAAAGCTCGTCTCAATTTCTCCACAACACATCTTGATGATCCCCAAGACTTTTGGGACAACATTCTGTGGACCGATGAGACAAAAGTGGAACTCTTTGGAAGGTGTGTGTCCAAGTATATCTGGCGTAGAAGGAACACTGCATTTCAGAAAAAGAACATTATACCAACAGTAAAATATGGTGGTGGTAGTGTGATGGTCTGGGGCTGTTTTGCTGCTTCAGGACCTGGAAGACTTGCCGTGATAAAAGGAACTATGAATTCTGCTGTCTACCAAGAGATCCTGAAGGAGAATGTCCGACCATCTGTTCGTGTACTCAAGCTGAAACGAACTTGGGTTCTGCAGCAGGACAATGATCCTAAACACACCAGCAAGTCCACCACCGAATGGCTGAAGAAAAACAAAATGAAGACTTTGGAGTGGCCTAGCCAAAGTCCTGACCTGAATCCTATTGAGATGTTGTGGTATGACCTTAAAAAGGCCGTTCATGTTCGAAAACCCTCTAATGTAACTGAATTAGGACAATTCTGCAAAGATGAGTGGGCCAAAATTCCTCCAGGACGCTGTAAAAGCCTCATTGCACGTTATCGCAAACGCTTGGTTGCAGTTGTTGCTGCTAAGGGTGGCCCAACCAGTTATTAGGTTTAGGGGGCAATCACTTTTTCACACAGGGCCATGATGGTTTTGATTTTTTTTCACCTTTAATAATAAACACCTTCATTTACAAATTGCATTTTGTGTTTACTTGTGTTGTGCTTGACTATTGTTTAAATTGGTTTGATGTTCCGAAACACTTAAGTGTGACAAACATGCAGAGGAACAGGAAATGAGGAAGGGGGCAAACACTTTTTCACACCACTGTACCTGGTGTCAGTAGTGCCTACTGGTTACTACCTTTTGACTTGTGATCTTTCTCTGCATTGTATGCCCTTTATATATTTACTAGGACCAACGTTTAATACTAAGGATATCTGCCTTAGCATTCCTTATGCCTTATTTGACTAATGAATCTTTAGTAAAATACGCATTTACTTTGCTACAGTCTGGTGTCTGTGTGATTGCATTATTACTTTGAATTATGTCCAAACCCAGAGTGTCATCGGTGTCGGTTGGCTTGCAAGGTCAGGGCAGCCTTTGGGTACAGTCATCTTCCAGTGGCCCTTATGGGCATACCTCCCAACATTTTGAGATGGGAATGAGGGACACCTACTTGCAAACGTATGTAGGCATAGGACATGCCCCCTGACACACCCCTTAACCGCTTCCCGACCACCTCACGCAGATATACTGCGGCAGAATGGCACGGGCAGGCAAAATCACGTACCTGTACGTGGCCCTTTAATTGCCTGCCCGTGGGTCACGCGCACGCCGCCAGCGGCACGCTCGCAACCCGTACGGGAGCTCAGTGACCCCGGCCGCGGGACCAGTGGACCCGATCGCCGCTGGTGTCCCGCGATCGGGTCACAGAGCTGACGAACGGGGAGAGGTCTGTGTAAACAAACCTCCCCCCGCGCTTCCTACTCTGCCTGTCATTGATCGGCTGTTCCCGGTCATCGGGAAAGCCGATCAATGACATCAGATGTCAACCCCGCCCCCTAATGTAAAAAAAAACACACACACGTCACAGCCCATAACCCCTCCCCTCCCCCTAGTGGTTAACCCCTTCACTACAACTGTCATTTATACAGGAATCAATGCATTTAAAAAGCATTGATTGCTGTATAAATGACAATGGTCCCAAAAATGTGTCAAAAATGTCCGATGTGTCCGCCATAATGTCGCAGTCACAATAAAAATCGCTGATCACCGCCATTACTAGTAAAAAAAAAAAAAATTAATAAAAATGCTATAAAACTATCCCCTATTTTGTAAACGCTATAACTTTTGCGCAAACCAATCAATAATCGCTAATTGCGATTTTTTTTACCAAAAATATGTAGAAGAATATGTATCGGCCTAAACTGAGGAAAAAAAAAAATATTTTTATATATTTTTTGGGGATATTTATTATAGCAAAAAGCAAAAAAATATTGCATTGTTTTCAAAATTGTCGCTCTATTTTTGTTTATAGCACAAAAAATAAAAACCGCAGGGGCGATCAAATACCACCAAAAGAAAGCTCTATTTGTGGGGAAAAAAGGACGCCAATTTTGTTTGGGAGCCACGTCGCACGACCGCGCAATTGTCAGTTAAAGCGACGCAGTGCCGAATCGCAAAAAGGTGCCTGGTCCTTTGGCTGCCAATTGGTCCGGGGCTGAAGTGGTTAAAGGAGAATTAACCAAAAAAAAAAAGGTTAATTAAATTACTTTTTTTTACCACTCCTATTCCTTTATATTTGCTTTTAAAATGTAAAAATGCAGCAATTTAACATTTGGATGAAAGGTTTAGTGCTGGGAAACACTTTTTGAAATATAAAAAGTGCATTTTATATACAACTATATAGATCAGACCAAAATGAGGGACAAATGAGGAGGAATGAGGGACAGAGGGACAATGCTCAAAATCAGGGACAGTCCCTCGAAATAGGGACAGTTGGGAGCTATGCTTACGGGGGAAGCACTACACCTATGCGCAGATTTGTAGTGCATTTGTGTTAATGTGTGTGATTCAAGGTGACAGGAAATTGGAGCTGCACAGTTTAAAAAAGCAAACTTTATTAGCTAGCTTAATATAACATAATTGCACATCAGCAAAGTCATGAGAAGCCTGTACATCATGAGAAGGGTGTATGAATTACAGAAGGGGCTGGTAAGTCCGCTGGAGACACACAGAACAAACACCATGTAGCATTATATAAACTTTTAGGATGATTTTCATGAGGCTCAGGCTACTACATTCATGTAATTTAGGGCAGTGTGTTCCTAGAGTCATGAGTTGGTTACATATCAGTGTTTACAGAGGGATTTAGCTTGAGGCCAAAAAAGTTTTGATGAACTATTGTTTTGTTAAGGGAAAAAAAACTATTCCTTAACCCCTTTTCCAGCCATATGCATATGTGTAACAGCACAGAAGTGGGATTTAACACCATGCTGTTATATATAAGGGTACAGCCAGTATCTCCATTGTGTGCTGGGAGAGTGCTCACTCAGCACCTCCAGCACTGTCACCATACTGTCACGGTGCTGGACCGGAATCCAGTAGGATGGGCTCCAAATCCGCAGGGACAGCCATCCACAGTGATCACATCATTAGTAGACCCCCTACTGGACTCCAGCATTATGATCCCATTTATTGACCAGCTTCCACTGGCAGAAAGGAATTAAAGTGGACCTAGCATCGGACATATTTTTTCATGCTAAAGAGGAATTTTACTCTTACCATAAAAATGACATCAAAAGCACCTTTGGAAATGTTTATCAATGGCAATCTACAAACAGATACTTACAGATAATTGCAGATTTTTTATTCTTTGCATAACTTATTTTTCTTTTCTTCCCCATTCTTTTGACAGGTGTCCATTTTACTAAGGACAGCTGAATCCATCACCCTTTACTTCCTAGACCTCTGGGGCTGCCTCCAGGAGCATGTGACAGGAACTTCCCAGGATGCATCTGTGAGGCCCTGATTACATCACCAGTGCCTCACTCAACCAGAAAGTGGGAAAACGGTAACTGTAAATAAATATACCCGATCTACATTACCAATCTTGTCTCCAAATATCATCCAAATCGTCCTCTCCGCTCTTCTCAAGACCTCCTACTCTCAAGCTCTCTCATCTCCTCCTCCCATGCTTGTCTCCAGGATTTCTCCAGAGCCTCTCCCATCCTCTGGAACTTGCTACCTCCACCGGTCCGGCTATCCCCTACTCTTGCTACCTTCAGGCAATCCCTGAAAACTCATCTCTTCAGGAAAGCCTATCACGTCTCCAACTAATCTTCTACAACTTCCATCAGCTCATTCCCCACAGTTACAACCTTTTGTACCACCTGCCCCGCCATATTAGATTGTAAGCTCCTCTGAGCAGGGCCCTCTTATTATTATAACTGTATTATCTTCTTTTTATATTGTAAAGCGTTGCGTAAACTGTTGGTGCTATATAAATCCTGTATAATAATAATAATACGTTTATTTAGATAATGTATTTAAGATGATTTCATATCAGCATGCAGAACTGTATACAGCTGTGATCTCTAGTGAAAGGGGGAAGGGTCCATTTTAAGTGTATGCATGCTCAATAAAGTGTAAGTGTAACACTTCCAGGGATTTATTACTGAGATCACAGTACTCCCACTGACAGTGCTTTCACCTGCTTTTTTTCTTTTCTTTATCCAGGTATTCATGGTCACTTTCTGGTCTGAGATGCTGGCTCAAAGATGACACAATTATATAATCCCAGTGCAGTTCCTGGTTGTGTTCATACGTGATCTTCCCTTGCTGCAGCCTCTTAAAGTGATTGTAAATGTACATTTTTTATTACATTTTTTATTAAATAAAAGAATAACAAGCATGTCTATATTTACCTGCTATCACAAACCTCCTGTTTTCGGGTCCCCTGCCTAAGCTCCTGGCCCCTCCCCTCTGTTCAGTGTCCCCATGGGAGCACGTTCCCCCTCCCCACTCCAGCGGGATCCAGCAGCGTGCACGTCTGCAGACACGGGTCAAGTCCTGGGGAAAAAAGTGTGGGAACTCCCACCCAAGATCCACTCGCCCACCAAAAAAAAATGATACGCTCATATGCACGAACGCTTCAAAAGTGGTATTTTTCATCCAATTTTCGTATTGTGTGTATGAAGCTTAACTGTTAGTACATTAAAAAAAAATCCTCAATAAACATAAATATGGTAATTCTCTGAATAATCAGCATTCATTCAATTGTGCTTCCATGCAAATGTGAACATTATGTTCTGATCTTTATTGGGGAATTTTATTTTGTATATAGAGAGTTTATGTGGTGAGTGTACACTTTTTATTGAACAGAGTTTGGATAACACAGGGTTAAACGGAAAGGTCATAAATTAACTGCACATTATCTGGACAGAATGCTAGGGGGCATAGTGATGTGTTCCTGCTTAGGAAATGTATGTTAGCTTGGGGGGCTGCAAACTCTGCAGGGCTCCAACACACACTCGCTGCTATTCCAACCCTTCACATATATCCACATAAACTTCCCTCCTGGTATTAAACTTTGCACCAGGTATTGTGCTCCGCTTACCACCCCAAACTGATGTTCCTCCCTCAGCTCACCTCTCTCCCTGCATGTCCTGTGAGCAGAATAGCTGTGCTCCTCCTCTGGGTTCTCTCATCATATGGCACTGAAGATAGAGGTGGGGGGATTCAGCGGGACACACAGAGCATGTATGCAGGAGACTGGGGGGGGGGGGAGATGAGGAGACAGAAAATCTTGAGGGGCCCGCGGGGAGGAGCGCATCACCAGAGGTCTGACTAAATACAATCTCTTAGCAGCAGGGACCTGATCTACCTGTCAGCTAGCTGTGATTGACAGGTAGATCGAAGCAGAAGCTGTCATGGGGCCCCCTACTGGCAATGCATGAATGGTCAGGTGTGCGGCACTTACTATTGCGAGCTGTGTCGGCAGCTGGTGGTGTAGCACCTGCCACACGGCTCGCATACTTCAAAGTCTTGAAGGACACGGCTGCTAACGGGAACTGAGTTCCTGCTGTGGAAAAAGTACAGGAACTCCGTTCCCATGCGTTCCCACAGGACTTGAGCCCTGTCTGCAGACTTCTCTCCCCCACTCCCTCATCTCTGGGTCATCACAATGGCTCCCAGTGCCCCAGCAAAGCCAGCGAGACCCAGAAGTGAGGAAAAAGAAGTCTGCAGACATGCACGGTGCTGGATCGAACGAGGGCTCATTTTTTTTAGGATTTTTCCAGTAACACACCTCCTGTATTAGGGAGACACAACTCTGGACGAATGAGAACAGGAGGCACAGCAGACAGGGGTATTGTCAGTTTGGGGAGAAGGGGTAGTGTTAAAGAGGAAGTAAACTCAAAGGCATAATTTGTACCTATAGGTAAGCCTATAATAAGGCTTACCTATAGGTACTGTAAATATCTTCTAAACATGTACCTTTTAGGAGATATTTACTTTATCACCTGGGCTGTGCCATTCCTTCAGATACCTGTGACTGTGACAACATTCTGCTGGAGAACTTTTTTCTTTGTCCAGGTATTCATGGTCACTTTCTACCTTCTAGCCTGAGACCATGCCTCTGAGGTAATGCAGTTATGTAATCCAAGTGCAGTTCCCGGCTTTGTTCACAAATAATCTTCCCTTGCTGCAGTCTCTTACCTTAAAGCAGTAATAAACCCAAAACCAAAAATGTAATATATTGCAGCTTACCAATCATTAGATGCGGTGGCTGCATCGGTTTCCAGTGGAGAGATTACTGGAGTACTTCCTGTTCTAGTGAAAACACAGGAAGTGAAGAGAAATCCACCCAGAAAGGGGCACAGGCATCAGTAAAAACCAGACAAGAATTCTAACCTTCGCTACTCTTTAAAAAAACTTAGAACAAAATGTTTGCGCTTAAATGTTGTGAGTAACTGGGGCAAGAGTCTTTGTAAAAGCTGAAGTATTTTTTACCTTCGTGCTGCTCCCCCCACAGGCCCCCTAATACTCACCTGAGCCCATGTTGATCCAGTGATGGGAGCCTCGACTGTGCCGAGTCTCTCTCTCTCTCTTCATTGGCTAAGAGTCTGCGGTACCCGCCGCTGGGCTCCTTCTGGGTGTGATGCCTGCCCCCTACCCAAAAGGGCCGGAAAATATACATATACAATATATATATATATATATATATATATATATATATATATATATATACGTGATCTGGAGCAGAGGTGCTGGCCTGTAGCAATTAAACTGCTAAAGGGCGGAGCTTACACTTCAGCCCCGAAAGGATTTACCCCCTTCCTGACCAGAGCGCTTTTTGCAATTCAGCACTGCGTTGATTTAACTGACAATTGCGCAGTCGTGCGACATTCTACCCAAACTAAATTTACATCCTTTTTTCCCACAAATAGAGCTTTCTTTTGGTGGTATTTGATCACCCCTGTGGTTTTTATTTTTTGCGCTATAAACAACAATTTTGAAAAAAAAAGCTATATTTTTTACTTTTGGCTATAATAAATATCCCCCAAAAATATATAAAAAAACTATTTTTTTACTCAGTTTAGGCTGATATGTATTCTTCTACATATTTTTGGTAAATGTGGTTTGTGCAAAATTTATAGCGTCTACAAAATAGGGGATAGATTTATAGCATTTTTATTATTATTTTTTTTCTTACTAGTAATGGCGGCGATCTGCGATTTTATTGCGACATTATGGCAGACAGATTGGACACTTTTGACACTATTTTGGGACCATTGTCATTTATACAGCGATCAGTGCTTTAAAAATGCATTGATTACTGTGTAAATGACACTGGCAGTGAAGGGGTTAACCACTAGGGGGCAGTGAAGGGGTTAAGTGTGTCCTAGGGAGTGATTCTAACTGTGGGGGGAGGGGCGCACCGCTTCTTAAAGGAGACGTACCTGTACACCCTTTTTGCCCACCAGTGCCATTCTGCCAACATAAATCGGCGTGCGCTGGTCGGCAAGTGGTTAAGCAGTTAATGGGGAAAGGCTCCACATTATGGATATGATAGCCAAAAAATATTGCCTTCCTCTGGGTATTGGATAGTGTATATGGAGGTTTTCTATTTGAGGATGTTGTTTTTTTTTTTTTTTCCTCTCTGTTGGTTGAACTGGATGGACTTTTTTTCAACCAGATTAACTACGTAACTATATAAAACAAAACAAACAGGTTTGGGGGGCACTTTCCCTTTAAAAGAGAAGTATGGGAATCAGGGTTTTTGTAGAATCATACGCACCTAGCTTAATGCAGCATCGCTCCAATGCTGCATCAGTCCCCCACGGGCTCTCAGACTGAGAACCGAGCGATCTGACACCACCAATCGCTCAATTCTCAGAGCTCCCAGAGCATGGTGACTGTGAGTCACTGACTCTCTGCTCTGCCCCCTCCTTGCTCATTGGAGCGCTGGGCTGTGGAGGGGGCAGGGGGCGGCTGGCTCAGGCTCTCAGCAACTCACTATGAGGCTGAGCTGGGTGCCGGTCCAGGTATGTGGGCAGATCCCGACCACATGGTCGCAATATTGCCCGAGTCTGGGCTGGCACTGTGATGTTAGACGGGCAGGAGCGGCTGGTTTAGGCTCTCAGCTGGGCTAAGACAGGTCCCACCCCAGGGTTGTGGGCAGATCCTGACCATATTGTTGTGATCTTGCTCCAACCTGGAGCGGCCCCGTGATGTCAGCCAACAGTGGGCTTCTGCCCGCTGTCTGCTAAAAATGGGTCACAGGAGTGCAGAATGAACTGTACTGTGATCCACAGGAGAATTACAGCAAAACAAGCTTTAGCTGTACTGCTCCTTTAATGTAAAATCAGATCAGAGTCTCAATTACTTACACTTGCAACTAGATCTGGAAGCCATATGTCATGACAGTCTTAAAAAAAAAATGCTGTTTCAAGTTTTGATCCTATAAAAAGTTGTGTGGTTTCTTTTTTGAAGCATAATCCTTGCAATATAGCAAAAAAATAAAAAATAAAAAAATAAAAATAAAGTCTAGGATATTTTGGTCTTTTTTGTTCACATTTCACCTTTTCAGATTTTCCGCACCTGAAAATGTTTTTGTTTTTATATTAGACTGTGGCGTATTTAGTGAATTTCTTTTTTTTGTTGGTAGAGAAAGTCATTAATGTTTATAAAACAATCTTTCGCACGAAAATTCCGTGCGGTGGTGGGATCGGCCCCAAGTCTAGCAAAGGGGCGTCTTCTGTTTATGGACAACCAAAAAACTTCTATGATGTCTGCTTAGTCAGCCTTATCTTATTTTCCGCTCTCATTTTCAGCAAACACAGCTGGGGTTACCATGAAGCTGTCAGCAGTCCCAAGATGTAAAAGATAAGGAACGGATGCATGTTTCTGGAACCTGCAGACAGCATGACAAGTATTTGGTAGTTTTGATAAACTGTTTGAATGATAATTTGTGGTAACAGTTACACGTAAGAAAAAATGACCTGCAAATCCCAAGAACACAGCAGCTGCTTCCAGCTCAGGGGAAAAGGGTGGGAGCTGTGCTGGGGTTTGACAGGTATGCTTTCACTTTTGATGAACCACAGACGCCTCCAGACATTTATCTTGTGCTGCAGTCCAGGCTGGACCTCCAGGCTGTCACCTGTAGAGGGTCCCCCAGGGGCCCCTGAGAGTGGTGTGTGGACAGAGGTCGTCCAGCTGCTGAATGACTGCTCACAGCTGGGCAATCCTTTTTGACTTTTCCCCTCTCACCCCTACCTTGTTGTTGGATTGGAAAAAAATCTCAGAGGATTCATTGCAACACTTTCCTAGTAGTCAAACAGGTGCTTGTAATATGTGAGCCTTCTGTGAGCCGAGCCATCCAATGTGCAACAGGCACACTGGAGTTTCCTCTTTAAAACAGAACTACAGTATTCACACCGAAACCATTAAATACATTTCTAAAGTTAAATTCCAGGCAGATATAAAAAAAATAAATAAAAAAAAACATATTTTAAAGCCCAACTGAACATTCCGTTTAAATCAGCTAAATACATTCCAGGTGCTTCTAAACAAAAGGTGTGCAAAGAGTTAAGCCTCGTACACACAATTGGATTTTCCGGAGACAAAACCTCTGACTTTTTTCCGTATTCGTGTGCCTGGATTTTGTCTTGCATACAAACGGCAAGGAATTGTCGGCCAACAAACACGGACGTAGTGACGTACTATGTGGTTTTTCAGCTCTTCATCGCCACCCTTTGGGCTCCTTCTGCTAATTTCATGTTAGTAGAAGTTTGGTGAGTGTTGATTCGCGCTTTTCATTTATCGATTTTCAGTTTGCGCTTTTAATTTCGCGCTTTTCAGTTCTTTTCTGAACGGCTGTTCGTCAACCAGCCACGTTGCGGAATTGAAGGAGATAACGTGTTATTTATCATTGGCCTTGGAGGTATTGTTTTGACCCAAGTCCAGTCCAGGAACAGGAGGAGGAGGAGTTCTTGGACCAAAAATTGGTTGCTTTATTAACGGTGACCAATTATGTCATATGCCTTTGCTGCGGGAGCTCCAGGAGAATAATCCAGATGATTTTCGGAATTATCTCTGGATGACGGACTCATGCTTTCACCAACTCTTGGCATTGTTGACTCCTATATTAACCACCTCAGTACAGTGCATTTTCACCCCCTTCCTGCCCAAGCCATTTTTCAGCTTTCAGCGCTGTCACAATTTGAATGACAATTGCGCGCTCATACAGCACTGTACCCAAATGAAATTGTTATCATTTTGTCCCCACAAATAGAGCTTTCTTTTGGTGGTATTTGATCACCTCTGCGGTTTTGACTTTTTGCGCTATAAACAAAAGAAGAGGGACAAGTTTTAAAAAAAAAACAATATTTTTTACTTTTTGCTATACTAAATATCCCCAAAAAAATATAAAAAAAAAATTTTTTTCCTCAGTTTAGGCCGATACGTATTCTTCTACATATTTTTGGTAAAAAAATCGCAATAAGCGTATATTGCTTGGTTTGCGCAAAAGTTATAGCGTCTACAAAATAGGGGATAGATTTATAGCATTTTTATTATTATTTTTTTTTAAACTAGTAATGGCGGCAATCTGTGATTTTTATCGTGACTGCGATATTGTGGCGGACATATCGACACTTTTGACACATTTTTGGGACCATTCACATTTATACAGCGATCCGTGCTATAAAAATGCATTGATTACTGTATAAATGTGAATGGCAGGGAAGGGGTTAACCATTAGGGGGCTCTGAAGGGGTTAATATGTTCCCTGGGAGTGATTCTTACTGTGGGGGGAGGGGACTCACAAGGGGAGGAGACCGATCTGTGTTTCTCTGTACAGAGAACACACCATCGGCTCCTCTCCTCTGGCAGGACCGTGGATCTGTGTGTTTTACACACACAGATCCACGGTCCCGCTGTGTTACCGGGCAATCACGGGTGCCTGGCGGACATCGAGGCCGCTGGGCACGCGCATCGGGTGCCCAGTGACACGACGGGCACGCGTGCGCGCTGCTGGCGGCGCGCGCGCGCTCCCTGGAGGGCCGGGAAGGGGAGGATGTCATATGACGCCCTCCCGTCCTGAGAGCTGCGCCGCCTGGCCGTCAATAGACAGCCAGTGGTCGGCTATTGGTTAAGAAGCAGAACACATGCAAGAGGCTTTTATTTTATTTTTTGGGTTGAATAATAATGATTTTGATTTGTTATATTTTCTATATTTTTGGATGCACAGAATGCACTTTTTGGTTAAGTTCTATTGGCATATAGCGTGTCTAATTTTATTTGTTTTCTTTTTTTAATGCACAATAAAAAAATAGTGTAGAATAATACTTGGTTATGTGTTTTACTTCAAATGATATGCTGTCTGACAGTCACAGCACCCACCGATCCACCTCCCCCGCCGCGGCCTTCTGGTTGGAAGGACCGCTGGCATCCTATCAACCAATCAGGTGCTTGCCCCGCCCCCAGGCCCTGACCTTCAGAGGAGGAGAACGGAACTTCCTCCTCTAAACCTGCCCATGCGCCTCTTTAGAAGTAGCCTGGAAATCCTGTAGTATGGGTGCCCCCTGTATGAAATGTTTATTTTTATAATGTCCCCTAGGGCAAATCGGTTATACTGGGATGATGCCTGAACCTGCAGGCATTATCCCAGTATGAAAATTTAGAAGTGGCGGTGGACCTATAGGCAGAAATGACTTAAGTGGCAACCACTCGATCATTTCTGCAGGGCAACCGTTTTTTTAGGGATCTCCCGTACAATCAGGGAGCCCAGGACCGCTGGGACTGACAGTAATGGCTGCACTACACAGAAAGCGAGGAACTGATATTGTTCCCCTCTCTCTGTGACCCCAGAAACCGGAAGCAACGAGGATTTAGTCACTTCTGATTTTGCCACTTTGTTTACCTGGCTGTTATCTGTGTCTGATCAGCTGCATTGGAGACAGAGGAGAGAATTGGGGTCTAATAGACCCCAGATCTCTCCATAAAGAGGACCTGTAACGGTCCATGTTATCAAATATAGAGACAGTGTAAAAGTAAAAAAGTTTTAAATAAAAAAAATAATAATAACAAAAATAAATAAATAAACCGCCCACATCCCCCCATGCATACGCAAAAATGCAAACACATAGGTAAGTCCCGCACGCATATGATTGATGATGATGATGCCACACTAAAATTCATTAAATGTATTTTTTCCATGTGTGACATGAAAAATTGCAACACCCATCATTTTATTCTCTAGGGCCTCTGCTAATATTTTTTTTGCAAAACATTTTTTATTTTTACATGTATGTGAGAAGTGTCAGAATTGGCCCAGTAGGAAAGTAGTTAAAACAAAGATTGTATATACAGTAGAGAAAAATATGAATTATGGGTTCAAAATAAATGTTACGTAAAACTGATAAAAATAGAATAGAGTCTCTTTAAAAGTACATGAATCCAGTGTTTATTTAGAGTTCCTGTAATTCCCTGCACAGCGACCGCTTGAGAGAGCGGTTGAGCACTCTAAGCCAATCAGGACTGTAGTAAAATACATTTTTTTGGATAGTAAGAAATCATTGTGATGTAAATGGTGTAAACAATGCATACTAATTATTTTAAAACTTTTTTTCAAGATATAGTTTGAAATTCTCATTATAATATAGATCTGAGGGGGACATGCAAGGAAAATAAAAAACAGCATTTTAGCTTGCACATGATTGGATTATAAAATCAGCAGAGCTTCCCCTCATTTCAGATCTTCCCCTCAGATCTAAAGAAACTGCACTTCCAAGTGTACTTGCAGTGCAAAGTGGATTTTTCTTTAGTAAATCAATCCCAATGCTTTACTGCTTCTTTTTGCAATACATGAAAATGCAATTCTTTGAGTGAAATCACCCTTTCAAAACAATGCCCTCCTTCACGTGGCCGCTCATTTCAATAATTAGGTGAGAGACTCTAACGTTTCCTTTACTATATCTAAATTAAAATTAAATAGTTTTGTCTGGAGTTGGATTTTAACTTTTTAATGTTCACTGTCATCCTTTGTTATACTTGTGACATGTGGGATCCTGGCTAAGCTGAGACTAAGCCCTCGTTCACTCTGAACATGGCTTTGAAATCGCGCCACTTCATCTGAATTCGCACGACTTCAAAGCCGCATTTCAGTCCGACTTCGGAGGTGACTTGAAAGACATCTGTGCAGGTTTATGCACAGATGTCTATTGAAGTCGTCCCCAAAGTTGCCAAAAGTAGTACAGGAACTACTTTTGGAAATCGGTGCAGCACTGCAAAGTCGGTGTTGCACTGAATGGGATGCTCCCATTTCCGGCAATAGGCTGCGATTTGACATGCGATTTTACCTGTCAAATCGCATGTCAAATCGCACCGATGTAAACAGGGGCTAAAGCCGATGTCAAAATCAGTCTCACTTCTGCATAGAAACCAAACAGCATCCAGATTTTAATGTTAAGGCTGCTTTCACACTGGGGCGGTTTGCAGGTGCTATTGCGCTAAAAAGAGTGCCTGCAAACCGACCTTAAACAGCTGCTGCTGTGTCTCCAGTGTGAAAGCCCTGAGGGCTTTCACACTGGAGCGGTGCGCTAGCAGGACGGTAAAAAAAGTCCTGCTAGCAGCATCTTTGGAGCGGTGTTATTCACCGCTCCTATACCGCTCCTACCCATTGAAATCAATGGGACACCGCGGGATACCGCAGTAATACCGGTTTTAACCCTTTTTCTGCCACTAGCGGGGGTTAAAACCACCCCGCTAGCGGCCGCATACCGCGGCTAAAATGACAGTAAAGCAGCGCTAAATATAGTGCTGCTTTACCGCCACCGCCCGCACCGCTCCGGTGTTAAACCTGCCTAAAACTTAATTGAACAAGCTGAGGTTAGAAGCCGAAGTGAGACTGATTTTGCACTCTACAGCTTTAGTAAATAAACCCCATAGTGACATCAGTGGACCATGCCTGCACAATGACCATTGGAATGGGCACTTAGACCCCTTTCACACTGGGGCCCCCTGTGCTTTAGCGATAAATCACTGTTTGTTTTAGCTGCGCTTTTCGGCCGCTAGCAGGGTGCTTAACCCCAAAGAAGGGGTTAGAAACGCCCGTGTTGCAGCGCTTCTGGAGCGCTTTTCAGGTGCTTGGGAAGCGCTGCCTATTCATTGCAATGGGCAGGGGCGTTTCGGGAGCGTTTTATACAGCGCTCCCAAACCACCCCAAAGATGCTGCTTGCAGGACTTTTTCTAACGTCCTGCAAGCGCACCGCCCCAGTATGAAAGCACTCGGGGCTTTCACACTCGGGCGGCATGGGAGGCAGATTTCAAGCGTTTTACAGGCCCTATTTTTAGCGCTAAAACTCCTGAAAACTGCCTCAGTGTGAAAGGGGTCTTATAGTCTCCACTAGAAGCAAATGCGATAGAGTGACAGCTCAGGCGCACAACTGGGAGACAGGAACAGAACGTTGTCACCCTATTAAAGTGTCTGACGAAAGGCCTTCACGGCAGGTTCACCAGGTTTATATTTTTTAATAAAGGCTGCAGATTTTAAAACGCTGAAGATGACATTTGAAATTACATTAACATGTGAAAGATTGTTTTTTATATATACAAGAGATATCAGAGTCTTTTCTTGCATTCCGGAAAGTCTGACATTCAGTAATTGCCCAGGCAGTCTAATTAGCTATTCATTCGGGGGTACTGTATTTGAGAACCCCCCTGGTGATCTTACATCACAAGCCTTGTCACTTGTGGGTTTTATGGTAATAGTAGCAGGAAACTCAATAGGAATGTAGTTGTTTGTGGCCATCCGGGCTGTGATTCCTCTCCGCTTTGCTCTCAGTGTCACATTGGGCTTACTGCTCAAAAGCCTCAACTATCTTTTCGGGCCTGCTATGGGTGCTGTAATCATATTGCAGTGTTACATAACATCAGTAACATCTGCTGTGCAACAGCAAACCGGCATATGTGACAGCTCAGCAGAAATCCTGCTGCACTCTCTAATTCTGCCTGGTGTCAAGGCTTTGGGAGAGGGGGTGGGGAAGCCCTTCGAAGAAACAGCGGCGTTAGACAATTTAAAGGGGAAAGACAGGCGCAGACATACTTCTTCCTCCGGACTCAGATTTTGTATTGAACTAAGTTTAAAGTGGGACTTTCAGGAACTTTTCTAATTCCCGTGAATAAATTCCTGACATGTCACAATATACAGCAATGGTATCATTTTTCAGAAAAGCCGTAAGCCGTATGTGAACACCAGTTTAGTGAGGTTGCCTAGGCTGACATGATGTCATCAGTCTGCTGCAACAAGTCACAGTGTGAGAGGCTGCAGCAGGGGCTGATCTGTGTCAGGTCTAAGAGTAGGTTCACACTTAAAGTGGGGTGCCCCTTAAAAAAAGAAATTTAGAAATCAGCAGCTACAAATACTGCAGCTGCTGTCTTTTAATAATCGGACACTTACCTGTCCCAGGGTCCACCAATGCGGGGGAACGAAGCCCGCCCTGGTTCCCCGCTCCACTCGCAGCATCGGCATTCTTACTGTGAGCACCCGGCTGTGTCTTCACAGCCGGGCACCCACTGCGCATGCGTGAGCGGCGCCGCGTGCCGTGATAAGCCGCACAGTCATCTGGGACCTGTCACGTGTCCCAGATGACTGACTGCGCCGAGGGGAAGTGATGTCACCAGCCCGGGCACTGAAGAAGGCAGACTACGAGGGACCCCCTAGCAACAGGCATTTAGAGGTAAGTTGAATTTTTTTTTTTTTCCAATAATTTTTTTTTTATATTTTTAGGAATTTTCAGCTATTTTTTATTTTTTTGGGGGAAACACCACTTTAAGCATCATCTTTTACATTTGTTTTCAGTGCCTGTTTTATGTTTGCACCCATGGCACTCCTATTAAAGTATATGGGCCCAAAAACATGCTCTCCTGTCCCGCGGATGCTCTTGTACTTCTTTGGCGCAACAAGTGACAGCTTGCTAAGATATGAATAGAAAAAAATGGAAATCTGATGCCAAGAGCTTCTGGAAACGCAGGTATAAATGAGGCCTAAACTCAATCACTAAAATCAAATACAAGCTGGTAATGTAATTTCAGCAGTTGTTTTCAGTCCTGTAAAACGTGCAACTTTCATGAATAAATTCTTCCGGAGCCTGCCATAAGGATCCTTGTTTAGACATTTTCTATTATAAGGTGACAACTGTCTCCCAGCTGTGCTCGTGCAACGTCATTCTGTTACATGTCCCCCGGTGAACATGCATGCTCCTCCCTTTAAAGTACCAGTCAGCTCTGATATGGGATGGTGTAACATAGATTGTAATTGGGGTGTCACTTTAACACAAAAACTTCAGGTTTAGATGCAACCCTGAATCTCAAAGACTGGCCGCGTACCAATGATGTCAACATTTTCATTAAACATCATTGTTCCGGCTGTGCACACTTGAAGCCTCGCTTGGCACCTCCCTCCACTGACGCGTTTCACTATAGAGACTTGATTAGTGGTGAAACGCATTAGTGAGGGACTGTCCCAGTGATTTGTGATGTAAACCCAGTAAAACAGTAAAATCTGTCTATATATGCAGCATAGCATGCTTGTTATACTCACAGTGGAACTTAAGGGCTTAATCCTCTGCATTGTGTAAAAAAGGCTGTTTTATCCTGTATGCACGGATCCTTCCCTCCCTGCACTGTCTATCTGGGGAAGGCCAGCTAACACAGGTAAAGTAGCCGACCTGCACCTGCTCTGTTGTGTCTTTTATGCTGTAGAGAATAATTACTTGTTCTCAGAGATAGCCAGGTCACAAGATATTGGCATCACACATGTGGGCGTCTATACAGGCTGAAGTGGAAATCTCCTCCTTCCTGAACTCTCAGCACTGGAGAAACTGTGCAGTTTATCATGGAATCGTGGTATACAGATCAGCCAATAAGGTATATAGTGGCAATATTTTAAAGTAAAAAGAAGATTTATAAGCTGTGGGCACTGAAGAGCTATTTTCATATTACTGGGCTTAGTAACACTTTAACCTTCTATGGGGAGCATGGGTGAGTTGTATCCTGCCCTCCTTGGAAACTGGCATGCTATGTAAGTTTGTGAGCGGTAATTTTTCGCTGTCTCTTTCTTTAAATTGACCCTGTCATAAAAACGAATCAGAAGAGACGTCCCTCTAATAGAATAGGTATTTTACTGCGTGCAAAACTATACGCTGTACACAGCGTATATTACGTCCATCAGAATGAGCCCTAAAACATAGAAATGGTTAAATTAGGCTTTTTGTGCTGACTTTTTGGAGAATTGTTGTCTTGTTCAGTGTGTTGCCTTACCCCATGTGCACCCTTCCTTTCGCTAGTTATAAAATGATCTGAGCAGCTGCCAAATGGCCTTCAGAGGACCACAAAAACTTCCAAGTCACATGACACCCACCCACATAATTACCTTTGTGTTGTATAAGAACCCTTCATTATTGAAATTTGTTTATTAATTTGAGAAATTAGCATTTTTTTTTTTTTTAAATAAACTTCCTTAGTTCTTTTTATTTATTTTTTTACTCTATTTTCGTTTAAATTAATCTTGTCTATTTGACCATGTCATAGTTAGTCAGGTTGAAAAAAGACACAAGTCCATCCTTTTAAACAATAAAGGTGTAAGTCAATGAGAGCCTCCATAGATTGCACGCAATCCCCATGGCACGGGTCATGAATCCTCTTGCGGCTTCTGTAGAAATATTTCAGACACACTGCAGCCATTGTAAGGGCCCTGTCCTATTTATTACTGTATGCGTGGTGCTCGCAGGGTTATTAAGAGGACATGTGTCCGTGTCAGTGACTTTTCTGAGGATAACTCGGAATCTTGCAGCAAAATGATTAAAATCTTTTTCAGATATTATTTCCCGCCCTTCTTCTGAAATCTTAGCATTTTATCCTTATGAAATATGATGCTATATTTAGCTCCCCATATGTTATCGGACTCAACCGAGAATTTTATTTGGGCATAATTTGCATTCTTGTGCGTTTTTTCTTTCCCCATCAAAAATGTTACGTGATTTTTCTTGGAAGGTTGAATTTAATTCTTGGCTATAAATAGGGTGTGCGGACAAAGATGTATTCTTTCTAAGCAATAAATGCCATTTCGATCTTAGACAGCGCGCTGGTTCTTAGGCGTTGATAAGAGCTCTATATATAGTACTGACACTTATCATGGATCTGTCAGTACTATATGCCAGCAGTACTCAGAACTTCCGTGGTTCACACACAGTTAATGCGGTCTGTTTCAAATTCCTGAGTGGGGTGTATCATCCACCCATGAACTGTTGGGTAAGGTCCAGCTTACAGAACTTGTGGGAAAGTATTATATGAATTAAAGCGAATATGTCGCCAACATGTTCAGGAGCTAGCCATTATGTAGAGATGAGCGGAAGGTAGCACGCTTATTTTTTTAAGTTCTGTTTATAAATTTTAAGACATAAAGGTATAAAAATACATTTACAAAATACAGTACAATACAACACAAAAACAAGAATTCGCAGTTCTACCAGTAAACTACAAGTAAGCAGACTGTGCTACACCCCAAAAAATGCCACATAGTAAAACATTAGCAGGAACTAAATTTTAACATGACATGCTGGAGAGGGACCCATACCAACTATAGCCCCAGGCCCCAACGCATTCAGTACCAGCATGATCTTCAAGAAGCAATGCTGTCACTCAACAACAGAGCATGCAATTCAAAGAGTAAAGATAAAAGACAGAAAGGGCCTTTCTAATATAATATAAGTGAGTCTACTAATAGAGAACCAATGTATCACATAGCTGATTCTTCAGAAGAGTACCAATGAGGGGTATAATCAGACCTGAGTCACTGTGTTGAAGTTCTCCACCTAGGGAGACCAGACCTTGTCAAATTTAGTGAGACAGCCTCTGCTCTTGTACACAATGGCAGGGCAGAACTTATCCACTTCCACTTATCAAGATTTGAAGGAGCAGGGGACCGCCTATTAATCACAATCACATTCCTGGTATAATAAAGTAGCAAACCCAGTAGTGTTCTGATTACTTTTGTGTGGGCCATGTAAGACCAAGTAAACAGACATTCAGGTCCAGAGATATCTGGATATTACAGACATCTAGAATTTCTTGCGTAACCTAGGGACCAATACATGCGTAATTGCCAAACAAGTCCAGAAGATGTGAAGCATTAAGATCACTGCATCATCAACAATCAACCTAAAGCCAAGTAAACAGCTGAGCACTTAGCCAGTCTTCCCAGAGCAAGGTAGTAGTGGTAGATGATCATTGTATCACTCTGTCAAGGTCATCTAAAGCTTAAGGCAAAAATGCAGAACTGCACCCCCCCCCCCCCCCCCCCCCCAAAGATGTTTGAGCATTATGTGGCAGCAAAAATCCCTCCCCTCCCACAAAATCACTGAGCACTAATCTGCATGCTTACCCCCTAAGCATAATGCATTTTTTGCCCCCCCCACTTTAAATCTCCCCAGCACAAATTTCCCCCAAATCCCCCCTCCTAGCACAAATCGTCTTCTCCCCATCCCACTTCCCAATACAATCCCCCTAAACCCCTGCTCTTAGCACCCCCCCCCCCCACAGCATAAATGTCCCCTCCTATAAAACTACTTTCTCCCCTGCGCCACCCAAATCCCCCCTTCCAACACAAATCCCCTCCCCTCAATCTCCCTGTGGTTCCCCCCCTCCACCTCATATGATACCACATTACCCAAGGCACCCACCCCTCCTGCCCACCTTTGGTCCCAGCCCTGATCATCAATATCCAGTCTAGGGACAGCTAATAACCAATTCTCTCTGCATTTGAGTAATCCCTGCAAGATGGGTTGTTGAAGAGCCTTGTATAAAGTAAGAGGGGGCCTTGGGCAACAGCTCGACTCACATGAGAGATTTTATACTGGATGTAGATAGGGGAATATTGGTCAAATCAAATTGAGTAGCACAGACATGAAACATTTGAAAATAACAAAAAAAAAATACAAACTATGGAGAGAATATTTAGATTTTAACACCATAAATGATAAAAGTTTGGTATTAATGAACTAATCCCCTAAAACCTTAACGCCCTTTGATGCTCAGATGACTGGCTCCGGCAGTTGAAAGAGATGAGGGAGATTCTGATTATTCCACATGGTCACATGCAGTGACCACTGGCCAGAGTCGGCAGCCGAGAGTGCCTTACACCTATTTCAAGCTTTAATAGTCACTCTCCTGGTACAGGTGAGGAGGTATGGTGCCAGGCAACCCCTGTAAAAGAGGGATTGTAGTGCCTCATATGAACCAAAGACAGCCACCTCCATCACTACTAAGCCATTATCTTTATTAAAAGTGAGCCAGTTGTGGGCATATACAAGCTGACCAGCTAAGAAATATTTAAAAAAAATTGGAAGTGCTAGTCCACCAAAGGCCAAGGGCAGTCGCAGAGTGGATAAGCTAAGTCACTGGGGCCCAGTATTCCACAAAAAGGAGGACATGTGTAAGTGTAATTGTTTGAACAGGGACAGTTGAATACACATAGGAGCATTCCATAGGACATATAGAAAAAATGGAAGTCATTTTTAATATCTGTCAAATTAATCTTACCAGTTAGAAACAAAAGACAATGACTTCCAGCTATCAAAGTTGATTGCACCCTAATGCAGGAGAGGAAAAGAGTTCAAATTGATGAAGTGCATTACTTTATTGGAAATACGTATGCACAAATACTTAAGTTTGGTAACCCATTGGAGAATCAATGACTTGTCTTGGACTATATCTGATACAGGGTCAAGTGGAAGTAGTTGCGATTTGCCCCTATGAATTTTTAGTTCAGAGTGTGATAATAATGCAGACTGGGCACCCCAAAACGCTCTGTGAATAGGACAAAAGGCAGCCATGATGTTTAGGACACAGGTCAACCAAGACATTTTTACATTCTTAATATATGAGAGAGAGCAGCAGTGACCCCCCCCCCCCCCCTTCAGGACATGGCTACATTAGGACTTCATCTTGTACAATTAATAAACTTTCGGCTGCGTTCCAGACATCCTTATCAGTCCATTGAGAGGACGCCGCAGACCCTATCAACCCTATTAACACAATACACATTTAAGCTCACTCTAATAGCCCCATAAACCTTCAGTCTAAGTTTAAGTAATTAGGAAAGCAAGCAGATATCCTCTTAGATAACCACTTGTCGTGTATTGTTTAGCTGAAGTAATTAGCCAATATACATTTCTGTATATCTCGGCCTGAAAAAAACGAAACTACAGTGTATTTAATAACTCCTGAGATAATAACAGTACCACCAGGATAAGGACATATTTACCCTCATCAATTAATAAGCAACACTTTAAAAGAAAAGTTCTGCATTTTATTTTTTTTCAAGAATCATTTTTACCCAGGTGGATCGGTCCGATGCTGCATCTGTCCCCCGCCAGTTCTAAGACTGAGATCCAAGCAATCAAAGACCACTGATCACTTTGTTCTCAGAGCTCTCTGCTCTGCCCTCCCGTGCTCACTGGAGTGCTGGGCTGTGGAGGCGGCAGGAGCGGCTGGTTTAGGCTCTCAACTGGGCTAAGACAGGTCCCACCCCAGGGTTGTGGGCAGATCCCGACCATATTGTTGTGATCTTGCTCCAGCCTGGAGCGGCTCTGTGACGTCAGCCAAACGGGTCACAGGAGTGCAGAATGAATGGCACTCCTGTGATCCACAGGTGAAGTACAGCCAAACGAACCTTGGCTGTACTTTTCCTTTAAACCCAAACACCACAGGAGGTATAGTAGGCAAACTGGACATTACTTTTCCTAGGTGAAATAGCCATCTGATACCCATCATATTTGTATCCATTCAAACTGAAATTCCGTGCTGGACAATAATATACAAGTTACCAGAATGCAACCTGTAAATATTTCTGTCCACACCCTCCACAAGGACCAGAAAAGAGGGGCTACTTTAGCAGTCTGGAGCTCTCTTTTACCATCAAACAAAGAACATCAGCCAAGATCTATGAGAGACACTGATCCATCTAATGCTCATTGACTTACTTTTGCTGAACGCACAAAACCAGGACGTCGTTAACAATTTTCACTTTTAAACCTGTTTTGTTTTTCTGTTTCATTATTGTCTCTTTTTCATTTGCAATACCTTTTTCTGTAAATACTTTGTGTTGCATTGTTTTATCTGCTTACTTATTAAGCAATGGGGTTGATTTACTAAAGGCAAATCCACTTGCGGTGCACTTGTAGTGCAAAGTGGATTTGCCTTTAGTAAATAAACCCCAATATTTTTTTAATTAAAAAAGGATCTTTGCTGCACTAATGCAGAACTTAAAGGATCCCTATTTCTTTGAAGAACGATACTATATGGCAAATCTCTGGAAATACCTGTCTGCAGTGTGTATTACAGACGTATATTTAAAGTCATAATAATCGCTAATGTTGTGAATGTTTGAAATTTTATGATAAAAATATCTGGTGGCAGAGTAAAGAGTTAACTGCATAGTTAACCAATACCCAGCAATCTTTGAACAGGGTGCCACTGAGAGTGCCAATGACAGTGCGGTGTGAGTTTGACCAGTTGGTGAAGTTGGCCGGGGGCTAAAGCCGTGCCTGTAACACAGAGACAGTTGAGTATTCTTGTCTGCAAGGTTGATTGCAAAGACCCATTAGGATGTTGTATGAACAGGACCATGTCATCGACATATAAAGCCACTTTTTCTTCAAGTTTGTGAAGCTTAAGGCGGTATATCAAATACTTAGTGCAGAAGGCCACAGCTATAGGCTTTTATTAAAGTAAACATGGTGGGCAATAGAGGACACCCCTGGCGAGTACCTTGTTGAACATAAAAAGGGGAAGATACCATAAACAATATATCAATCCATTTCAGAAGGAAGGGGCCAAAACCCATTCTCTCCAGCACCAGATGCATGTAGCCCCAGTACACTGAAATGCTTGTTTAATATCCAGCACCATAACAACATTACTGCCTACATCCGTGTGGGGAGTCTGAATGTGGGTAAAGAGGACTTCTGGGGGATAAAACCCGTTTGGTCAGAATCAACTAAGGTATCAACCGCCTTGGATAGTCTGGTTGTCAAACCTTTGTGAGGATCTTCAGATCCATATTGAGTAATGAAATGGGTCTACAGGTAGTCTCTGACTTAAGAACACCCGACTTACGAACGACCTCAATGCAGGCTGCTTGTGCTCCACGCTGGTCCTCAATACCTCCGAGCAGCTATCTTGCCACATTCCACACTGCAGTACTTCATGTGCTGCATGGCCAGAAGAGCCCCAGAAGCGCCCAGAACATCCCACATCCTTGCACAGGCGGACACCAGAACATCCCACATCCCTGCACAGGCGGAAGTTACACTTACAAGCAGTGTTCTGACTTACGAACAAATTCCACTTACGAACAAACCTACAGTCCTTAATGTGTTCATAACCCGGGGACTGCCTTTATAGGCTCCACAACACAGAGGGTCTTTTTCAGGCTTCCTAAGGACATGTGCCTGGTAACAATATCACAGACTAGATCTCGTCTACTGTGAGAGGAGTGTTCAATAGGGCCTTGTCCTGAGTCACCAAGGTAGAGATGGGTGGACTCAGTAATTTCTTCCAGTGCACAGCCAACTAATAGGAGGGAAAAGGAACGTATAAATTGTAATTGAAATCAAGAAAGACCTGTAGCATCATAGGATTTCCCCTTTTAGGTCTCTAATATAGGGAATGTCAGTGTAGAAGGAATCATCTGCCACAAGATTAGCCAGTAATTTTCAATTTTTTGTTCCCAGTCCCCACCTTCAAATACTTCATGCAGTGCTCTGGCTCTAATCATGTGCTTTTGGAAAAAAATTCAAAAACCTCATTGGAATCAATGCGTTTGACGCCCTACATGTAGATTAGGGGCCAGGCGCATGGAATAGGGGGGCGGGGCCCCTGCGCCCCTTATGGACGGGCCGTCACTGGTTGTCATCCCAGGGGAAGAAATGTGTTATTAGAATGATCACCAAGTAAAAATAAAGGGAAAATCTCCTAAAAATTTTAACTAATGCAGCCACCACATCTATGGAGTAAGCTACAATATATTTTTCTAGATTTGGAAACTGGGGAGTGGTTAGAACTCCTGTCAGGTTTTTTTTTGCTGCCTGTGTCCCTGTTAAAGAGATTCACCCTCTTTATGTGTCCTGATTGCAATTGTAACTGGAACAGAAAGCTTGTGGCAACTGTCTAAGGGGAATGTGCCCACACTTTCCTCCTACTTCTAGTTGTGCCTCTGAGATAGAAAATGTGAGCAAATCCTTATATTACAACACAGAAAGCTGTAAAATCCCGAAAGAGGGTCCAACCCCTCCACACTTTATCCATTTTGCTGGAGTTCTAGTTTAACTCTTTCACACGTCCCCGTTAAAGCTTGTGAGTGCTTTAATATGGTCTACATCTGGTATTAGGGACTACCAGCTAAACATTTGGATATATTTTTGGATATGTTTTTGATCAGCAACATCCGCATTCTTTATACTTTATCCTGGATTGTGGAAATATATTTACATGTGTTAAAGTGCTTGTAAACCTAGTTACACCACTTTTACCTACAACTAAGCCTATAATAAGGCTTACCTGTAGGTACTGGAAATATCTCCTAAACATGCACTGTTTAGGAGATATTTACCATATACGCTTGCACCAACATCATCGGCGCATGCGCACTGAAGAAAGGGCACGGTCGTGCCGTTTCTAAGGGGCTTGTGCCATGACTGGTGGCTTCCGTGCGCATGCGCTGCAGTGATGCCGCGCGGCTTTGGCCACTCCCAGAGCTTGAGTCCATGGCCCTGGTAGGAAGAGGGGTGAAGATGGATGCGGCCACCAGTGGGTACATTGCTTTGCTTGCAGGTAAGTGCAACACAATTGGCTAGTATGCGTTGCAGGGGAAAAAAGAGGAAGTAAAACCCATCAGGATTTGCTACCAGCTTCATTCAAACAGACGGACAATTAGTGAATGGATGTTCGCTGATCTCCCCCTACTCTACCCTCTAACACCCACCATGCCTGTCCTGGGCCCTCAGGAGGGGCAGCAGATCCCAAAATACAGGTCAGCGGTAGTTAGAAGGGAGGGTGGTATCATCTGTGATGCGTGAAAATCATAATTTCCAACAGAAAGCTGCCAGTGGGCTTCACAAGTGTCAACACAGTGTGTTTGAAAGCCTGTGCTGCTGACCTTAAATTGGTGGCAGCAAAAGGGTTTAAAAAATTGTGTGCTTTTCATTTGCCCTTCAAGCCTTATTAAAAAACCCACTCCATGCCAAACAATATTTTTTGAAATTTGTTTTCATTGGCACATGTCCCTCATTGCACTGTCCAGCCAGGGCCAGATTAAGAACATCATGGGCCTGGTGCTGAGGATTTTGGTGGGGCTTTTTATAAAAAAAAAATGTTTTGTTATAACAAATTAAATTAAATAGAGAGAGGGGGGAGGATGAGAGAGCGAAAGAAAGGGGATGAGAGAGGGGTGAAGGGTAAGGGAGGGAGGATGAGAGAGAGAGGGTGGATGAGAGAGAGAGAGAGAGGATGCGCATGAGCATGCGTGGGAGTGACAGCAGCGCAGCCCAGCCAAGGCAAGTGACCGAAGGCACAGAACCTGAAAGGTAGACAGGGTGAAGATGGAAGCGCCCGGGACCCGCCGGATTGATCACAGCGCAGCTCTGGAGGGCTCAGTCTGACAGGTAAGTGTACCCCTAATTGTGCTAATTTGCTGTGCATACTAGTATATTATGGCATAACCTACCTCAAGTACTAATGTTACCAAAGTTTACTACCGCTTTAATATCACAGGATCCCAGGAGCCTCTCATGGGGCCCTCTACTGACCCAGTGGCCCTTGGGCAGTGCCTAAGTGCATAGTTGCCAACATTTCGAAAATATTTTCAGGGACCCTTTTTTTACCACTGGTATATTTAGAGTAGCTGACTTCTCCTATGTTCCTCTATATATCACAGTAATAATCAACAAAATTAAATGAGTACTAACAATGGGCAGAACAAATATGAGGACTGAGAAGATTTCCTTTAGTTGAACTTACAAATGTGAGGTGGTCATGGAGGGATATCAATCAGCGGGTAGGGGGAGTAACTGGGAGTGATATATTTTGGAGTACGGTCTGTCATCTGTAGGTTGGGAAATGGTCACCTGTGATATAAGTTGAAGGGAGGAGGCTAACATAGGAAGTGGCTGGGGAGTGACCTGGTTGGTGGGGAGTGTGAAATGGATGATGTTTTTCAAGTTTCTTTCACATTTGTGGTAATGCTTAATGCCCTCTGAAAATTGATCTGTGGTGGATTGCTTTTCAACGAGTGGTATAGCAGCAGCTGACAGGTGTTTATGAGGTGCTACTGCCGCCTCCTTGTTTTTTTTTTACATTGCTGAATGGTATTTTTACATTTTTGGACTATGCTCCTACTGCAAGCGAGCTTGCCTTGCAGTTGCAGAGTGGCCCCATTGAAATCATGGGGTGATGCCTATCAAACTCTGCAGGCTCCTTTCTAAACTACTGCTATAGTGGTTATCTATAAGGATATACATGCCTCCTGCATGTATCTTTACCTGTCAAATGTCTCCCCTCTGTCTGTTATGAGACCAGAAAAACTGCAGATTCTGTGGGTGGGTCTGTTGTTCTGAGCTCGGTGGGTGAAGTCGTGATGTCAGTAGACTCCCTGCCCACCTTTACACTCCCCTTGTCAACATGCATTTTCTCCTGTGTATTTATTTCACTGAACTTCTGCTATGATCACCCCAACAATCGCAGAGAGCCCCCAAGCCCAGTCCGCTCCTGACAGAACCTGTGCAGAGAGCAGACCTGAGGGAGGGACTCAGCAGGCCCCACCCTCTACAGGCTGCCTGCAGTAAACTACAAGAGGGCAAAGCTACACACTGGATTACTGCACAGATTGGGAAGTAATACAAAAGCACACGAAGAATAAAGGAAACAAATACAGGCATACCCCACTTTTAAGTACACAATGGGGGTTATTTACTAAAGCTGGAACGTGCAAAATCAGGCTCACTCCTGCATAGAAACCAATCAGCTTCCATGTTTTATTACCAAAGCTTAATTGAACAAGCTGGGGTTAGAAGCTCATTGTTTTTTATGCAAAAGTGAGTCTGATTTTGCACTTTCCAGCTTTAGTAAATAAACCCCATTGTGTACTTAAACGTGGGGTATTCCTGTACCTGCCTCTTGTAATAAACCAATAATTGTTACCCTGTTGTTCAGCTTTAACCAAAAATGTAAATGTAAATGTAAATGTAAGGACATAAACTCAAATATTGTAGACTGATGATGGTAGTAAAAATGGGGGGAAATCAATAAGTAAATAGGACATATACAGGGCCAGATTAAGAACATCATGGGCCTGGTGCTGAGGATTTTGGTGGGGCCTTTTATAAACAATAAATTAATAAATAAAAATGCAAACAATTTTTTGTTTTAACAAATTAAATTAAAAAGAGAGGGAGGATGAGAGAGAGAGAGAGAGAGAGAGAGAGAGAGAGAGAGAGAGAGAGAAAGGGGATGAAAGAGGTGTGAGGGGTAAGGGAAAGAGGATGAGAAAGGGGGGATGAGAGAAAGAGGATGCACATGAGCATGTGTGGGAATGACATCAACACAGCCCGGCCAAGGCAAGTGACCGAAGGCACAGAACCCGGAAGGAAGACGATGGAAGCGCCCGGGTCGGATTGATCACAGCACAGCACTGGAGGGCTCAGTCTGACAATTTAAGTGTACCCTAATGTGCTAATATGCTGTGCATACTTGTACATTATGGCATAACCTACCTAAGGGCCTCTAAAAAGTAGTAATGTTAGAAAAGTTTACTACCGCTTTAATATCATTGGAATCCAGGAGCCTCTCATGGGGCCCTCTACTGACCCGCATAGTTGCCAACATTTCAAAAATATTTTCAGGGACACTTTTTTACAAGTGCTATATTTAGAGTAGCTGACATCACCCATGTTCCTCTATACATCACAATAGTAATTACAAAATTAAATAAGTACTAATAATGGGGCAATTTTAAAGAATTGTTTTTGTGGGTAAGAGGCATAGGGGAGGAGAATGGATGGTATAAAAGTGGGAAGTATGTGCAGGTGAGGGAGAGGAATGTGGAGGGTCTAACAGTGGGCACTATGTACATGAGAGGAGTGCGGAGGGTATGGCAGAAGGCACTATGTACAGGAGAGGAGTGTGAAGAGTATGACAGTGGGCAGTATGCACAGCAGAGGAGTGTGGAGGGTATGACAGTGAGCAGTATGTACAGGAGAGGAGTGTGGAGGATACGACAGTGGGCACTATGTACAGGAGAGAAGTGTATGACAGCGGGCACTATGTACAGGAGAGGAGTGTGTAGGATATGACAGCGGGCGCTATGTACAGGAGAGAAGTGTGGAGAGTATGACAGTGGGCACTATGTATAGGAGAGGAGGATGAAGGAATCTGGGAAGGAAAAATGTAAAGGTTTGTGGAAGGCTGTTTAGGGACTGTGTAGTGGTTAAGCGGGCCATACATGGATTGATATTGCACCAATTAAGCAGAGACCAGCCATAGTCGATCTATGTATGGGCTACCTGGTTTTACACAAGTCAACCTATTAACCGACTTGAGTACAACCAGCCTGTCAGGTTTTCCCCAAAACAATCAGTGCTGCCAGCTATAGCTAGCAACACTGATCATCGTATTCACTGGCAGAACACAATAACACTGCAGGAGTGATTCCCCCATTCACAGGTCAGCAGGTGAGAGGGTGTGTGGGGACAGGCTGGGGAGAGATACTAGTCAGTGGCTGGGTAGGCACTGGTTAGTATCAGATCCAGATACACACAGGTTACATATGCCACGATCGTTAGAGTGAGAACAATAATTCTAGCCTTAGACCTCCTCTGTAACTCTAAACATGTAACCTGTAAAAAAATTAAAGCATCGCTTGGTACACAAAAAATATCGTGCTAACTTTATTGTTTTTTTTTATGAATGAAACAGTTTCTTTCCAAAAAAAACGTTTGAAAAATTGCTGCACAAATATGTAACATAAAAAGTTGCAAAGACCACCATTTTATTCCATAGGGTGTCTGCTAAAACAACATATATAATGCTTGAGGCTTCTGAGTAATTTTCTATCAAAAAAATTATGATTTTTACATGTAGGAGAGAAGTGTCAGAATTGGCCTGGGTGGCAAGGGGTTAATTATCATAAGTAATATACAAATAATTATTATAAGCACTGTGAGTTCATCCTCTCAGTCTTCGGCAGAGTGTTCCAGCTTGTATTTATACTGGCCACTCTGTATGTAGCTTCTGATCGACTGCGCAAGCAACCCCATATCTCCAGAACCATAGATGATAGCAGCCCCATATTTTAACCAGTGCTGGAGTAGGTCTTTAGCTACCTACTCCAGCACTGTGGGGTCTCTGTGACTCCTGATCGTTGAGCTACAACCCTCGATTTTTTTTTTTTTTTTTAGAATTTTTTTTTTTTTTTTGGGGACAAATGGGCCTATCTTGAGAAAGGGGCCTGGAGCTGCAGCTCCAATAGCCCCTATGTTAATCCGGCCCTGGACATATAAAGTGATATTTAAGCTTCAGATTTTTTGTTTTAAAATAACAAACATGTTATACTTACCTGCTCTGTGCAAAGGTTTTGCATAGAGCAGCCTCGATCTTTCTCTTCTCGGGTCCCCCGCCAGCGCTCTAGGATCCCCCCCCCCGCTGAGTGCCCCCAAACCAAGCTGCTTGCTCTGGGGGTACTGGTGCATGCTCACTCCCAAGCCACCTCTGTGTGTCCATAAAACACACAGAGTGCGGTTTGGCATCACCCACCCACCCTCCTTACTGGCTGTGATTGACTGCTTTGTCTCAGCCAATAAGAAGGCAAAGACCTAGGAGAGCATGAGCTCTCATGCATATTGCTGGATCATGATTGGGTTTGGGTAAGTATTGGGGGGGGGGGGGGGCTGAAGGTTTTTTTAACCTGCATGCAAATTAATACATGACGAGTACAAAACCATCAGTCTTTAGAACTACTTTAACAAGTAAGTATGAGATTTAGGACAAAAAAAATGAAATCCTTTGATGTGCATGTCAGTCCTGAGCTGCAGGATCAAATCCTTCACGGGTTTACAGTTCTAGTAATTGTGAATTTTACTTTACCTCTGGAGGGTCAACTTTTCCAAAGGAGAAAATAAAACAGCACAGTAGTGAGTAAGCATAAAAGATGCAGTTGGATGCAAGAAGCCGGGAGCAAGGTTGACACTGCAGAGCCAGCAGCCCACACTGATGAGACCCAGTAATTTTAAAAACAGCTGTTTGTGGCTGATATGCTGTATAAGCATTTTCAGCAAAAGAAGTGATTTAAAGGCACACTACAGGCAAATGCTAAAGTAGATCCAATCACTGAAACCTCATATTAGCCTTAACATGTTGACAAAGTCATCTCCTAGTTAAATCTACAGTTTGGCTCTGTGACTGCCGTCACCTACCAATCCCTCTGCTACGTTGTCACCCTGTCACATGCACTGGAGATTGAAGTGTCTGTGCAAGCTACCATTGCACAGGCATTCACACTATTGTCACCATGTGGAGACCAATAAAGTGCGGCCACTGCTGGAGCAAGTGCACATAGGTAGTAAGTGGTTGCAAATAAGCCACAGGCGATCAGCAACACCGAAATGCAGCAAAGATCAAAGTATTTTCTTTTTGTTCAGGGTAAGGTGACAATGTCTGTGTGAACCCACCTCCTCCACCAACTAAAATTTACCTCTTCAGCATTCTCTGCCACTCCTTCCTTTGTCACAGATGGTGTAAAATACAAACATTCTAAAACATTTGTTTGCCATATTTCATATTTTCCTGAATTTAAAAAATTACAATTTGAATTTTTTTGTTTTAAACCATAAATTAAATAGATACAGAGATACCAGGAGCAAGTAAAATTATTTTTACTTACCTGATCCTCTGCTCTCCTGGCAGATGGTGCTCCCCATGCTACAGAGGTGGACTGTCCCTTGGCACCATCCTCCAGTGCAGGACTATAGACCCTATTGATGATGTTAGGACCTAAAACCGCTGGAGCATGGAGCAGAAAACACTGCAGGCACTGATCTAGCATTGCGTCCAAAAGACACCTTTAGACACCTATAATACTGTACTACAAGCTCCTGAAGAAGTGGTGTTCCCTGCGAAACATGTTGAGCATCAAATGAGTATTCAATATAAACACGGGACATGGTTTGGTCAACTATCATCCCTTGTTGTTAAACCCATCTGTTATTTCATAAAGCTAAATGTGCTAGATATGTCTTCTGGGCTGTAATTTTAGATATTTTTATATGTTTTAAAAACTTTGTTTAAAAAAAATATTTTTTATATATATTTTGGGTATGCATAGCTTTTGTATGGTACCATTAAAGTCCAAATAGCCTCAAAAAACTCTTCTTTCTCACCTTTAGACACCTGCTAGAGTTGCCCTACCAAAATGCGTTGGTTATCTTTTGCCATCCTGTTGTATGTGAATAAAATAAAGAGTTTTGGACTGGGACAATCATTTGGCACGCTCTCTTTTCATTTTTTTATGGGCTAGCATCACCACAGCAGTTTTTTTTTTTTTCTAAATCCCCTAGTAACATTTATAACATCGTTTTATACCTCTTGATCCTGCCAGTGAGTCTGCTATTTTTCTACTTCTTTAACAGGGTGACAAAGCTGTTCTCTCTGCAGTGAATGTTTGTGTTGGAGTAGTCGCCCTGAGGATAGGTTAAATCTGGATTGAAATGCAGGTTAAATGGACGTTCAAGTGAATGTAAAGCAACTTTTGATAGAGTGGTGAGAGCCACTTTAACCATTTTCCAAAAGAGAAAAAAAAGTAACCAACAAATGAATCAAAGCCCAATTTCAACTAAAGCCCCATACACACGGTCGGACTTTTTCATCAATTTGGTCCGATCGGACAAGGTTGTTGAAAAATCAGACCGTGTGTATGCACCATCGGACAGTGTTCGTCGGTTTGTCCGTCGGACAAAGTCTTATCTCCTGCTGGAAAGATTTGCCGTCAACCCGGTCCGATCACACCAAATCCGATCGTGTGTACGGTTGTCCGACCGGACAAAGTGCTACGCATGCTCAGATCACATTACAAGACCAAAGCTATTGGCTACTAGCCTCTACGTAGTCCCGTCGTAGGCAACAAACGTCACCACGTTCAGAATGATCGGATTTTCCGACAACTTTGTCCGACCGTGTGTACGCAAAACCAACATCGGACAAGGTATGACGGACATGGTCCGACGGACCTGGTCCGCGGATTGTCCGACCGTGTGTATGGGGCTTTACACGTTTTAGGCGGTTATAGTAACTTTTTTTTTTCCTTACAAAAAAAAAATGAAAATCATATACATAAAAGCTGACCATACTAAGCATCCATAGCTGCGTTATGTGATTTGTCCCAAACTCTGTAGCTGTCACTTTTAGACACCTGAAAACACCATGTTTTTAGACATTTAGGCGTTTTGTTTGTTTTACTGATCTAAATGCAGCCCATTGTTTTTAATGGACATGGGCATGTAAACTAGCTCTACAGTAACAAAAATCTGCTTTGCTAGACAGTATTTTACGCATTTACACGTGTATACACCCAAATTTGTGCATACACCACAACCACTTGATACAAAAATAAAAAATAGAAGAATTTATACACATCTGCAGGTATATATGCATATACTATACAGCGCTTCCTTACACAAGAACTTTCTGCCAGGATGTTCATACATCAGTACCATGTGCAAGAACACTTACATTTAAAAGTGGAGAAAATTCTAAGTACGACCCTATTAAATAATAAAAAAAAGGAATTCATAGTCTGAATACTAGAACTGGTAGTGCCCAAGGGCACAACCCAAAACCCCTCATGGATTTGACAAGGGGCAGACCAGGTTCTGAATACTATCGAGACAGGTATTAACAAAAAAGATATGATCTTTTATTCTATAATAGTCCTTTAAATGCCTTGTGACTGGGATAAAAATGACAAAAGCAAAAAAAGGCTCTCAGATATAAAGTGGTTAAATCTAACGCACAGAGAAATGATGAGGACAAATCTTAGAAACAGGCTACAATTATTTTTCAAGAAACAGCACATGGAAGGGTAATACGTGCGGATAAGATACTCCAGAGGGTTGGTGAGTGAATGTATTTAACATTATAGAAAGCGGTGGTTGTGGGTGTCCTTGGGCCAAATGGAAAAAGCATTCGGGGTTGAATTGAGTCTTCAAGTTACACTCAGTTAAACAAGTGCTTATCCAGCAATGTCACAATAAAGTACACGGCGAGGACTTCTGTTTTCTGGAGCCCAATCTCCCTACTTTTTCTGGAAGAATATATCATTCAGCGTCTACCTCTTTTGCCAGCGCTGCTCCAGCTTGGCTTATCATTGTCCCCTTTCCCTGGGTGTCCCCAAACTTGTGAAAAGCTTGCCGTGTCTTCTGTAGATTGTGACTTATAAGGCCTCATGCACATTGGGCGTTTAGACTCGGTGCCCAAGACTCTGGAGTTTAGCTGCCGCTGGAGGGCACAGGTGCGCCATACACCCGCACTACCTGCCGCCTGTAAAACTTTATGACAGTCTGACAGCTGCTTCTTCTGGATGTGGCTGGGTGGTGCACCTAGCGGCATGTACATTAAAGGCAGTATGTGCCCAGGGACAGATGTCAAGAACGCAAGCAGTGTGCATTCCAGGCAGTTGCACCAGGCGCATACTGCCCTAAATGGAGATACTGCTGACTGGACTGAATGTCCTGCGTGCATTAGGCCTTAAAGCCCAATAAAGGCTAACTTCACTTTTAGGCAACCCTAAGGGCCTATTTACATTAGTATGCTACATTATGTCACGCGTTGGGATGCTATTCAAAATGAGTGGCACCGCTATGTCTCAACACATATAACATGCGTTCCCGCAACACAGGGATGTATTTTGACCCTAAAGCCTCACACACACAATCGGATTGTTGGCCAACAAAACCGTGGACTTTTGTCCGAAGGGCATTGGCTCCAAACTTGTCTTGCATACTAACGGCAAGGAATTGTCGGCCAACAAACACGAACATAGTGACATACTACATGATTTTTCAGCTCTTTTGGGCCACCCCTAGTGCTTCTTCTGCTAATTCCGTGTTAGTAAAAGTTTGGTGAGTGTTGATTCACGCTTTTCCTTTCACACTTTTCAGTTTGCGCTTTTCATTTAGTGCTTTTCAGTTAGTTTCTGAACGGCTCAACCAGATATGTTGCGGAATCGGAGGAGATAACGTGTTATTTATTATTGGCCTTGGAGTTTTTGCTTTGACCCAAGTCCAGTCCAGGAACAGGAAGAGGAGGATTTATTGGACCAAAAATTGGTTGCCTTATTAATCGTGACCAATTATGTCATATGCCTTTGCTGCGGGAGCTCCAGGAGAATAATCCAGATGTTTTTCGGAAATTATCTCCATATGATAGACCCCTGCTTTCACCAACTCTTGGCATTGTTGACCCCCTATATTAAGTAGCAGGACACATGCATGTGGCTTTTATTTTATTTTTTGGTTGAATAATAATGTTTTGATTTGTTATATTTTCTATATTTTTGGTTGCATAGAATGCACTTTTTAGTTAAGTTCTATTGGCAGATAGCATGTCTAATTTTATTTGTTTTCTTTTTTAAATGCACAATAAAAAAATTGTGTAGAATAATACTTGGCTATGTGTTTTACTTCAAATGACAGTTTGGGAGTAGGCAGTTACATTTAAAAAAAATACAATGTAAAATTGACAAGGGACACCAACATAGTTGTATCTTTGATCTTAAAAACTATGGGATAATGGTGTTGTGGTAACTTGCCCAAATAAAAAAAGAAAAGCATAATAATATTATTCTTGATAGCACTAGAAAAAAAAAGCCTTTGAAAATTAGTTTGCAATAACTCCATCAGTATGAAGGTGTGTAACAGTGTAGCGCTAAAAATGTCTCTGTACAGCAATGGTTATAAACTGGGAAAATCAACAACCACCAGTTTGCTGTTCAGAATGTTGTTATAAAAATAACAATTTTAGGTCAAATAGGTGGTGGGCATCAGGTCCTCTAAGTAAATGAGGGCGTGATGTACCTCCAAGCTAGATAGACCCAAAGTGTGGATGCACTACCAAGTGGTCCACACTCACCATATGTGAGTGATTAGTGAGATTATCGCAAAACTGATTATCTAATTAAAGTAAACAGATTTATGTGGACTATCAATCTATAAAGACGTGTCTCAAAGCAATGGTGTTGGGTGTATTGTGTAGTTAGGTGCATGGAATTACATTGGCAATAGGTAAAGATGTATCTTAAGCCAATATTGTTATAACCCTGATAATGAGAGCATGGTATATGCAAAATGCTGAAAAGCAAAGGGGCTAAGGCAAAATAGGTATGTCAAGATAAACCACATATCATCTGAGTTCCTATCAAAGCTGCCACTTAACTGGTGAGCACATGGGGCAGTAATGCAATCAGTATACACCGCAATACACTTATTCAGTGGATAACATGTGATAAAAATAATTCTTTCTGAAGAACCTCAGTAAACAGTCCTGGTATTAGTGGTTTGTGAACACACAAAAACATCAAACTGTATTTCAGGTAAAATGAACTATTTCATAAAGTCCAAATGGTGCAAAGCAAGGCAGTGATGGTAATATGGTTCAGATGTTGGATCCTCTCATCAAAGGGCAACAATGCAACCAGAAGGGAAAAATCATAAGCGCTTACCATGTGCGGTGGACCAACTCACCAGAAGTGGAAGGTCGGAAACAGCTTGTATGGCTACCTCCAGGTGCCAAAAGTATGGAATGAATTGTTGAGAGTTGGAAGTGTGGGCTGAAACGTCTCGAGGTCCTCTGTGTAAAAAACCTTTTTACACGATGAGGAGTCCCTCTTCTGTTTTTTTCTCTCTATTCATGGTGAGTCTGACCGAGGAGCACTGACCCAACTACATCGATCTAGTTGCTATCCATTCGGTCGGTGAGTATCCGTTAAGGACCTCGAGACGTTTCAGCCCACACTTCCAACTCTCAACAATTCATTCCATACTTTTGGCACCTGGAGGTAGCCATACAAGCTGTTTCCGACCTTCCACTTCTGGTGAGTTGGTCCACCGCACATGGTAAGCGCTTATGATTTTTCCCTTCTGGTTGCATTGTTGCCCTTTGATGAGAGGATCCAACATCTGAACCATATTACCATCACTGCCTTGCTTTGCACCATTTGGACTTTATGAAATAGTTCATTTTACCTGAAATACAGTTTGATGTTTTTGTGTGTTCACAAACCACTAATACCAGGACTGTTTACTGAGGTTCTTCAGAAAGAATTATTTTTATCACATGTTATCCACTGAATAAGTGTATTGCGGTGTATACTGATTGCATTACTGCCCCATGTGCTCACCAGTTAAGTGGCAGCTTTGATAGGAACTCAGATGATATGTGGTTTATGTTGACATACCTATTTTGCCTTAGCCCCTTTGCTTTTCAGCATTTTGCATATACCATGCTCTCATTATCAGGGTTATAACAATATTGGCTTAAGATACATCTTTACCTATTGCCAATGTAATTCCATGCACCTAACTACACAATACACCCAACACCATTGCTTTGAGACACGTCTTTATAGATTGATAGTCCACATAAATCTGTTTACTTTAATTAGATAATCAGTTTTGCGATAATCTCACTAATCACTCACATATGGTGAGTGTGGACCACTTGGTAGTGCATCCACACTTTGGGTCTATCTAGCTTGGAGGTACATCACGCCCTCATTTACTTAGAGGACCTGATGCCCACCACCTATTTGACCTAAAATTGTTATTTTTATAACAACATTCGGAACAGCAAACTGGTGGTTGTTGATTTTCCCAGTTTATAACCATTGCTGTACAGAGACATTTTTAGCGCTACACTGTTACACACCTTCATTTTTTCACAATTTTGTCATATTGTAGTGTTGGCTGCTTCTGCTTTGTATACTTTTGGGCGCTGCTTTTTTCCTTCTTTTTAACTCCATCAGTATCACCAGCAAAGCAGCTTCATTATTATCCCATTAACGCAGAAGAGAATTGTGTGCTGCATTTCGAGATTTCAGAATTTGCCGCGTCACGAATGTTAATTCTCCATTACGAACGCTAGTTTACAAGACTGACCGCTTCTGGCTCGTCCTTGCTTCCGAGCATGCGTGTTTGTGCTTTGGACTTTTGTCCAACGGACTTGTGTACAGATGCTCGGAAAATATGACAACAGACATGCTATCCAACATTTGTTTGCGGAAAATTCGATGGAGCATACACATGGTCAGATTTTCCACCAACAGCCTGTCATCACACATTTCCTGTCGGAAAATCCGATCGTGTGTACGAGGTTTTAGACTAGGTTTAAACCTTTATATTTCAATTTGGTTGTGAGCCTCTGTTCACATTTGTGTAGGACAGCCCATTCATTTCAATGAAGTTAACTTTAAAAAAAAAAAACAGTTTAGCACATGTGAAAACACAGCCGATGCAAGGGGGTAGCATAAGGAATTCTGCTGCACATTTCCTTGCAGCTCGAGAACACACACAATTTTGTGCACATTCCCCAGCCACTGGTGTTTTTAAACCTTTTTATGTTGCATTTTTCATGTTGGCCAATAAAAAAACATTTTTAGGCTTGTTACCAGGGGTTGAAAACACATTTAAAACGCATCATACTTGCATTTTTAGACTATTGACTTCTATGGGGCCCAAAATGCATGAAAGCAGACAAAAAAACAGACCTGAGCTATTTCCCAAAACTGACTTCAGCATAGTGCTCAGATTTGAACCGGCTCTATCTATACATTGCCTTTGATGACATATGCACTTCAGCACATTTCAATGTGCCCATGAAAATGAAGACGTTGGAACAGGGCCATGAACTGTTGCCCCACCACCACCACACTGGATGTAACTTTCATACCTAAAGTGGTTGTAAACTTCAGACACAAAATATGAACAAAGCATATCCCTCTATAGTGTGCACTTGTCTCAATTCAGAGGACTAAATGTAATTTCTCTCTGCTGGTCCATTCCACTGCTATCAGCATGAATCACTTCTGACGAGTTTTCCTGACACCAAGAGAAAAATGGTGACAGGGGAGGGAGCTCCAACTGATTGACAGTCTCAGCTCCGTTCCTGTGTGCTCTGTGAAAGGAGGGGCGGGTGTCCCTTCCCTCCAATCAGCTCTCAGAGCTCTCATCATTGAGCTCTTCAGTGGGTAACTTTAGCTCTCTTCCCCTTTATTTCTGTCCCCTCAAACAAGCTTTATCTATTCTGGACTTTGAACAGATGTAGAGAAGAGAAGACTGTAGATAAACAGGTACAACTTATGTAGGAGGATTTGTTTCATCTCTGTGTATCACCTGAGGCCAGTTACTTCACTGGGTATATGTAAGAGTTTACAACCACTTTAAATATTTAAATTCAGTTCTGTTTCAGAGAACTTCACTGTGTGGCCCTGCCTGACACAGCACAGTCCAGTTTTGACCATGAACTACAGAACACCTTCCCCCAACGTCATGGAGAACAGAAGGGTAGGGAGTGTTCCACTGTTCTGTAGTCCGCCAAGAGATTTTAGAACAATGTAAATGATAAAAGTAACCAAAAAACAGAGCAAAGGAAGTTATCATTTTATTGGGTTTCTGGGAGAATCAGCCAGAATTATTTGCTTTTATCAAAATATCTAACAAAACAAAATGCAGCTGTATATTTAACAGACCAAATGGGAGCCAACCAAAGCAGTTTATTGTTAGGATTTACACTCACTTTAACCCTTTCATGCCTAAGCCTATTTCTGACATTTGTTGCTAAAACTGTTTTTGCTTGAAAATTACTTAGAACCCCCAAACATTATATATATATATATATATATATATATATATATATATATATATATATATATGTATATATTTTAGCAGAGACCCTAGAGAATAAAATGGTGATCGTTGCAATATTTTATGTCACACAGTATTTGCGCAATTTTTGGGGGAAAAAGGACACTTTCATGAATTAAAAAAAAACGAAACAGTAAAGTTAGCCCAATTTTTTTTGGACAATGGGAAAGAGGATGTTACGCCGAGTAAATAGATACCGAACATGTCATGCTTTGAATTTGTGCACACTCGTGGAATGGCGACAAACTATGGTACCTAACAAAAACTCAATAGACGACGATTTAAAAAAATGTACCGGTTACCAGATTAGAGTTACAGAGGAGGTCTTTTGCTAGAATTATTGTTCTCAATCTGACGATCGTGGCGATACCTCACATGTGTGATTTGAACACTGTTTACATATGCGGGCACGACTTTGCTGCACGGGCAAACAGAGACGCTTTAAAAAAAAGTTATTTTCTTATTTTTTTTTTTATTTTTGTACATTGTCCCTTTAAAAAAGAATGTAAACATCCCTTGTGACAGTAATAGGTGGTTACAGGTACTCTTTAACCTGTAGCTGACCGCCCACTGTCAAATGACGGCGGGACGGTGCAGCTATTGTGGCGGGCCGCCGTCATATGACGGCGCTCGCTTTTTTGGCCACTAGGGGGCGCGCGCGCGCCGCGAGAGGCGCGCGCGCGTTCCCCCCCGCGAAGCTGGGGACCCGATGCGCGTGCCCGGCGGCCGCGATGTCCGCCAGGCACCCGCGATTGCCCGGTAATCGAGCAGGACCTGGATCTGTGTGTGTAAACACACAGATCCACGTCCTGTCAGAGGAGAGGAGACCGATGGTGTGTCCCTTGTGCGTAGGGACACCGATCGGTCCCCTCCCCCAGTCAGTTCCCTCCCCCCACAGTTAGAATCACTAAGATAGGGAACATATTAACCCCTGCAGTGCCCCCCTAGTGTTAACCCCTTCCCTGCCAGTCACATTTATACAGTAATCAATGCATTTTTATAGCACGGATCGCTGTATAAATGTGAATGGTCCCAAAAATGTGTCAAAAGTGTCCGATATGTCCGCCGCAATGTCGCAGTCACGATAAAAATCGCAGATCGCCGCCATTACTAGTAAAAAAATAATAATAATAAAAATGCTATAAATCTATCCCCTATTTTGTAGACGCTATAACTTTTGCGCAAACCAATCAATAGACGCTTATTGCGATTTTTTTTAAACGGTCTAAACTGAGGAAAAAATTTGTTTAAAAAAAAAATAATTGGATATTTATTATAATAAAAAGTAAAAAATATTGCGTTTTTTCAAACTTGTCCCTCTTAATTTGTTTATAGCGCAAGAAATAAAAACCGCAGAAGTGATCAAATACCACCAAAATAAAGCTCTATTTGTGGGGAAAAAATTATAAAAATTATAAAAAATTTTATTTGTGTACAGCGTTGCATGACCGCGCAATTGTCATTCAAAATGCGACAGCGCTAACGGCTGAAAAATGGCTTGGTCAGGAAGGGGGTGTTCGTACCTGGTAGGCAAGTGGTTAAGGAGGGATCTGGGGTGACCCCAAATCCCTCCTTTGCACTTAAAAGTATTAAGATCCCCAAAAAAATGGAGATTCTGAATACTGTAATTTTTTTTAAATCGGTGCCATTGGCAGCCAAGTAAACCGGAAGCGACGTCATGATGTCCCTTCTGTGTTTTTACATAGGAGACTCAATCAAAGCCGTTTCTGGCTTCGTTACAGTCTCAGCCTAGCCGGCGGATGCGCCAGATTGTGGTTCGTGTCTCCCGTTGGGGGCCCGGGAAGAGCGGCGGAAGGCGGTGGGAGGGTGGACGTCTCCAGCTCCTTTAGGACAACTGCCGAGCGGCTTTTAACCGCATTGGTTGTTATCATTAAAAAGCCAACCGCTGGCTCTAAAAAGCGGTACCGGGGTGATGCCTGCAGCTGCAGGCATCACCCCGGTTTAACCTATTCAAGCCACGAATGCAAATTTGCGTACGGTTGGCGCTAAGGGGTTAACTATCCTTTTCTCTATCCAAAATGTTACAAAAAAAGGTTTTGGCTCTTTATTGGCCTCTTAAAGTACTAAGGAGTTTTTTTTTATTTATTTATTTTTTTTATTTAAACCATGCTAACGCTCTAACTATTGTACATTGTATCAAAGTATCACAGAGTGTAAAAACATGAAATTAATGAAATGTCAAAAATTCCATGACATTTTTATACCACTTTTCTGGTACTGGAGATTAGGCGAGTTCATTTATCAGTTCACAGAAAACTCTTTGGCCTGCTCCGGGGCATCTGTAATAAGACATATGGTTCTTGTTAGTTTATCTTTGTGAATTTTACCAATAAAAAGAATGGTCTGGAAAGACAGCTTGTGATAAGCACTCATATGGACACTGTTAAAATTATAATTCTGCTATGTTAACAAGTCAATGACCGGGAGAATATTTGGACGGCCTGCCAAAGTGAACATTTTTAACGTGTTTTATTTATTTATTTTAGATGGATACAATTTTTATTCTTACGATATGAAGTGTTCATTAATCAAAAGAATTCAATAATTTTTATTTATTTTATTTTTTTATTATTTTGTTGACATTTCATACAAAATTTAGTTTTGAAAGTTCTGCCCCTCAAAAAGTCTTCTTTTTTTTTTAGATAGAGAATCATGACGTTAGAAACCCTGTCATTTTTTTTTTTCCATCGTCATAGGGTTTTAAAGTGAAGAAAAATAAATTTGAACAAAAATAGTAGGGAAATCTTTCACTTGAGTCACTTGTTCCAGTAGCAACAGTCTAACAAGGTATTCCTTCTCAATATAGAAGGACGTCCTCTAACTTACTATTGGGTCCAAAGGACAGGAAGTAAAGGAAAAATCTCCTCAAAGTTTAAAAAAGTTTTAAAGCCTTTCTAAACCCAAGAACAAATATATATATATATATATATATATATATATATATATATATATATATATATATATATTGCAGCTTATAGATGTAGTGGCTGCATTTGTTTTCTCCTATTTCAGGCTCTTTTTCTTTCTTTTTTTTTTTGTTTTTTTTTTTTGTTTTTCTGTCCTAGGATCACAATGCTCGCTCACTGTATGAAATCTATAGAGAATATGCATTGTCACCGTAGAACAGGACTGTAGAACACCTCCTCTTCTCTTTTTCTCCTTAACGAGGTGTGTGTGTGGGGGGGGGGGGGGATCTGCAGTCCTGTCAGGGGAAGATGTTTTGTAGCCCCAGCTTTGTAGTCCACAGAGTGAACTTGGAGCAATGCTGTTGATTTATCAAAACTAGAGAATTCAAAATCTGGTGCAGCTCTGCATAGAAAGCAATCGGCTTCCATTTTTTTTTTGTCAAAGCTTAAATTAAATTAAAAGCTGATTTCTGCTATGCACAGCTGCACCAGAATTTCACACTCTCCAGTTTCAGTAAATCAGTCCTACCTTAAAGCGGAGGGCCACCCTAAAATAAAAAATAGCATTAAGATTCTTTAAAAAAAAAAAAAATTTGAAAATAATTTTTATTTTTAACTTACCAGAAACCCCTGTTGCTAGGCAGTCTTCCTAATCTGCCTCTTCCTATTCCGCAGCACTTCCTCCTCTTCGGCGATCGGCCCCGTTGCCTTCTGGGACATGTGTGTGTCCCAGAAAACAACGGGGCCATTCACAAAGCGCTGCGCGACTCGCGCATGCGCAGTAGGAAACGGGCAGTGAAGCCGCAAGGCTGTTTCCCTTCGTTAAGATGGCGGCGCCGGCGCCGGCGCTGCTGGACGGATCGGCCTCAGGGGGCCGACATCGTGGGCTCGCTGGACAGGTAAGTGTCCTTATTAAAAGTCAGCAGCTACAGTGTTTGTAGCTGCTGACTTTTAAAGAAAACGCGGCCGGAAAAAACCCCTTTAACTTAACTAGGAGTGCAGTAGAGGCAGGCAGCACAGGAAGTCACAAGATGTCTGGCAGGTTTTCAGTACAGCTGTGGCCAAAAGTTTTGAGAATGACACAAATATACATTTTCACAAAGTCTGCTGCTTCAGTGTTTTTAGATCTTTTTGTCAGATGTTACTATGGTATATGGAAGTATAATTACAAGCATTTCATAAGTGTCAAAGGCTTTTACTCACAATTACATGGCATTTATGCAAAGAGTCAATATTTGCAGTGTTGACCCTTCTTTTTTCAAGACCTCTGCAATTCACCCTGGCATGCTGTCAATAAACTTCTGGGCCACATCCTGACTGATGGCAGCCCATTCTTGCATAATAAATGCTTGGCATTTATCAGAATTTGTGGGGGGGGGGGGAATGTTCACCTGCCTCTTGAGGATTGACCGCAATTTCTCAATGGGATTAAGGTCTGGGGAGTTTCCTAGCCATGGAGATAAAATGTTGATTCCCCATCCCCCCCAAGCCACTTAGTTATCACTTTTGCCTTATGGAAGGTGCTCCATCATGCTGGAAAAAGAATTGTTCATCACCAAGCTGTTCTTGGATGGTTGGGAGAAGTTGCTCTCGGAGGATGTTTCTGTACTATTCTTTATTCATGGCTGTGTTATTAGGCATAATTGTGAGTGAGCCCACTCTCTTGGCTGAGAAGCAACCCCACACATGAATGGTCTCAGGATGCTTTACTGTTGACATAACACAGGACTGATGGTAGCGCTCACCTTTTCTTCTCCGGACAAGTTTTTTTCCGGATGCCCCAAACAATCGGAAAGGGGATTCATCAGAGAAAATGACTTTACCCCAGTCCTCAGCAGTCCAATCCCTGTACATTTTGCAGAAGATCAGTCTTTCCCTTTTTTCTGGAGATAAGTGGCTTCTTTGTTGCCCATCTAGACACCAGGACATCCTCCAAACATCTTCGCCTCTCTGTCTGTACAGATGCACTCATCCCTACCTGCTGCCATTCCCGAGCAAGCTCTGCAATGGTGGTTTCCCCCGATTCCACAGCTGAATCAACTGCAGGGCTGGACTGGGACAAAAATTTGGCCCCGGACTTCACCTAGACTGGCCCACTTTAATTTTGCAAACACGCACAAAAACAGTATATAAACTATACGCAATATATGGATATGGATCCATAATTGCAGATCAGAACCCCTTAACAGCTGACTGCAGTTCCTCAACAGCTGGGAAGGACCCCCAGTCCTCTGGCTATGAGCCTGATAGAAGTTCACAGGAGCTCGATCAGGATTTTCTTGAGATAGAAAGGTAATTTGTAAACAGATTGAGGAAGGGCTTAGGGAAGACATAGTGGCACTGGGACATAGAGTGGAAAAAGTGGAGACAGGCCAAGATGATACTAAGCAAGCCATGGCTGATACTCAAGAAAGGGCTAAGTATCATGAAGACGTTTTGGACTTTCTACTGGATCAGATGGACAATCATGAAAACAGAGACCATCGACAGAATATACGCATACGGAGTTGCCCGCAAGTAAAACGGGCCCCCCAATTTACTTCCAACAGTGACCGGCTTATTTTGCCAAATTTTGGGGGTCTCTACACCAGATAAGATCAAAATCAATAGGGTGAACCATGTTGTATCTTGTGTCCCCCAGAATGCAGACAGACCAAGAGATGTTATACGCAAATTGCATAGATACTCGACGAAAGAAGCCATTATGAAAGCAGTCCGCAATAGACCTACGATGCTCAGATATCCTTATTTCTAGACTTAACACACCGCACACTCATGCAATGCTGGACTGTTCAACCTTTATTAGAAGCCATGCGGGCCGTAGATGTGAAATATACCTGCCTTTAGTTGATTTCCCAGATTGGAGGCTGAACAACACTAAACCTCTTTTACAACGTCCTGAGCAATGGCAAGTCCCAGTTAGAGGTCGAGGGAAGACCCATTCAAATAAATGTGGCCAAAGTCCAACTGCTGATAGGCCTACCTGAATATTGGTTTAGGTGCAATATAAGGAGAATCTGTTGCAGGGAAGGAGATATGGGGGAGGAGGATTGGTAGACGAGAATGAGTAAATATATATTTAGGAAAGGAATATTTTCTCTGCTTACTAGAATGATTCGATTTCCACACTTTACTTATTTTCGGCTTATTTAATTTAATTTATTCTTCTCTTTTCTCTTTTCACCTAGCTTCCCATTTGAAAGGATCTGTTTAAAAAATGTTTGTAAGATGATTGCTTTAGTTTTAGGATGCCCGGGGAGTACTAGGTACTGTACTCTATTCATGCCATTAACCATCTTTCCCCCAATAGGTCGGTCCCAAGAAAAGGGACTTTGTATTCTGCGTATTGGCAGAAGGGAAGACAACTCCGGGTACAGGTGGTACACCCCTTCACGGATTAGTCTTCCCCTTAGTGGAAACATCACATATTGTGGGTTTAATGTTATTTGTTCGTGTCTTAATGGTATTGTATATTTTTTGTTCACTGTTGGGTTTTCTTGTTGTTTTTTTCTTTTTTCCTTCTTCTTTTTTTTTTCTTGCCAGATGTATCCATGGGAGACACACCGCATACAGCTAGAATTCTAGATGAGCGGATAGATAGCGATCAAATGGAGTGGTGCGGTAATATGCTTATTAAGTCATATATACAAAGTAGAAACAGACAATGGTGGATACAAAATTGTGTCATACAATGTAAGAGGGCTATGTTCAGCTTGCAAGAGGGGTCGTCTCTGGTGTGAACTGCGCATCCTGGGGGCAGAGATAGTGTTCCTACAGGAGACGCACTTCGCGGCAGGGTCGACCCCTCGTATGCCTCTCTTCCCATTTAATCAGTGGTTTCATGCGACATCTCCCATTCGAAGAGCCAGGGGAGTTACAATAGCTTTTCATAGATCATGCCCTTTTGTACCCATGGAAGTAAGTGTGGGCCCCAAAGGCCGCCTTCTCTTTGTTAAGGGTAGATTACAGGGTCAGTGCTACACATTTGTCTCAATCTATGTCCCTAATAATAATCGTACCGTAAACTTCCTATCCAAGACCCTGAAAATGTTGGGGAGGTTTAGGGTGGTTCTTGGTATTAGGTGGAGATTTCAATCTTACGCTTGATCCTGATATGGACACCTCATCAGGGTAAAACACGGTTATCGTTTAGAGCCCAAAGGCATATTAAGCAATGTTTACGATTTCTTCACTTGGTGGATAGCTGGTGGGCGTTACATAATCGGGAAAGAGATTATAATTATTATTCTAAAATCCATAATACATTCTCACGGATTGACTTGTTAATGGTGGACCAGTTCTATCTGCATTATGTTCACTCTTCTGCCATTGGATCAATTACTATATCAGATAATGCGCCTATAGTGCTGAGTTTTTGTTTGATCTCTGTTGGTAGTATGGAGCGGACATGGCGGTTGAATAAGTCCATCTTGGAAGACAAGTTGGTCCTGGAGTCTCTATCCCATAAATTGGCATTATATTTAGAAATAAATGTACCCGGTGAGGTGTCTAGTCAAGCGATGTGAGAAGCACACAAGGCGGAATTAGAGGGGAAATGATCGCACATGGTTCCCATATTAGAAAGGAGAGACAAAGGGAAATTGTAGACCTCTTAGAAGAAATACATAAGCTTGAAATTAAACATAAGGCCGGCCTGAACTTAGGGGATGCTCAAAGATTGGAAATATTGCAGTCTAGTCTTACCTAATGTTTGGACCAGAAAGTTAAAAATAAGCATAGGTATTTCGCTCACCGCTTTTATGAACAGGGGAGTAAGGGTGGTAAGTTGTTGGCAAGACAACTGAAGAAACAACAAGATTTGCCTCACGTTCACACTTTAACAGTGAATAACAAACAAATAGTGGACACCCAAACTATAGCTGCTGAATTTTAGCGTTTTTATAAATCTCTGTATAATATAGATTCGACTTCTGCGGATGCTGTGGACTGAGGTTTGGTGAACAGGATTCGAGAGTACTTAAAGGCCTCGGAATTGCCTGACATGTTGTCCACAGCTATAAAGGATATGGAACGACCTGTCTCTGTTGAGGAGTTGGGTAAGGTAATAACAGCATTACCAATGGGTAGAAGCCCGGGGCCTGATGGCTTCACAAATACATATTCTAAAAAGTTTTTGCCAATTCTACTATACACTCTATGTAGTTATTTTAATTCCATCACGTCGTCCAATCCTCTGCCTCCAGAGGCATTATTGGCAAATGTGACGGTTCTCCAGAAACCCGGGAGTGGACCATCAACACTGCCAATTATAGACCCATTTTCCCTCCTAAATTCGGATACCAAAATTCTGGCTAAGATCTTAGCCAGACCAGACTGGTTTTATGAAGGGCCACGAAGCCAGAGATAATACAATTCGAGCCCTACATATATTACATTGGGCACAAAATGGACCTGAATAAACCCAGAGGGTGGTACTATCAATGGATGCCGAAAAGGGTGAATTGGGCCTTTATGACTGGTGTGTTGAGAGAGGTGAGTCTAGGAGAGAGTCTAGGAGAGCGGATGATGGGATGGGTTTTGGCGTTGTATAGCGACCCCAGCGCTAGGGTCAAGGTTAACGGTAGGTAAGTTTACTTCAGAATATGCAATGGGACTAGGCAGGGGTGCCCTCTTTCCCCATTGCTATTCACCATGGTTCTAGAACCATTCCTTTGTACGGTTAGGAAGAACATGAAGATTATAGGGATACATATTGGAACACAAGATTTCAGCATATGCTGATGATTTATTATTTTAGCTCTCCACCCCTCAGGAATCTTTAAATGAATTAATGCAATTCAGTCTCTTATCTAACTTCAAAATACATTTTGAGAAATTGTTATTGATGCCAAGCCATGTCCCCACTAAGATAGTGTCCTCTTTACAACACTCCTTTCCTTTTATCTGGCGTTTTGACTCCCTACTAGACATGTGCATTCGTTTTCGTCCGAATGCATTTTCGTCCGAATTTCGGGTATTTTCGTTATCGTTTTAACAAACGATAACGAACGTGTAGAATCCGAAAACCAAAATATCCGACATAAACAAATGCTTTATTTTCGTTTTCGTTGCAACATTTTGATATAGATAGGAGATTCGACATGACGCTGACAATAGCGATCTGTGTCCATCGAACCTGTGGTCGAATGTGTCTAACCTTAGCTCTATTAGTTCAAGACTATTCTACATAGAGAGAAAAGATTTGACATAGAGAGAAAAGATTTGACATAGAGAGAAAAGATTCGACATTATAGAAACAATAGCAAAAAAGGTTGAATGTGCCTAACCTAACTCTATTAGTCCAAGATTATTCGACATAGAGAGAAAAGATTTGACATTAAGATTCGATGAATTATTACTAATGTCATACAACATTAGAATTCTACTATAGCTTGTAGGCGGAACATTCGACCGGAAATGTACGATTTCGGCGACGTACATGAAGATTCGACAAATTATTACTAGTGCCATACAACATTAGAATTCTACTATAGCTTGTAGGCAGAACATTCGACATAGCTGCTCCATCGAATCTTCTTAGAACATTCGACAGACACCATAAGCCTTCAATGACAGATTCGACCTTAATTATTTCGGATTTTCGGACGAATGCATTTTTTAACAAAACAAAATAAATAAAAACGAATTTTGGGAGTAACTAAATAAATGTATTTTTCATATGAAAACAAAATTCTGAAACGAAATATTTCAGTGTGACCATGTCTACCATACTTGGGGACTATTATTCATTATTATTATTTTTATTTATTATTTATTAATTATTATTAATTATTAATATTATTAATATTGTATTATTAATAATTAATTACGGTCCTTTACTAACAGGCATATTAAAGCATTTGCAGAGTTGGAGGGGCCACCTCCTGACTTGGTTTGTAAGAGTGAATGCCCTTAAAATGAATGTATTACCCAGAATAATTTATATTTTATATACGGTTCCAATAGCACTTCCACAATCCTTTTTTAAACAGGTACGGAGGGCATTTTTGACCTTTGTATGGAGGGACAGACATCCCAGGTTACCATATGATACTTTACGGAGGCATAAATTAGAGGGTGGAGTAGGACTTCCGGATGAAAATTTGTATTATAAAGCTATGACCTTGGTAGGTATAATGAACTGGTGCCATGGCTCTTCGATTTAACTCTGGGTGCCTTTAGAGAAGACAATGACAGGCAGGAACTTGGCAGGAGCCCCATGAATTCCAGCCAAGCTTGTCGGAGTGGGCATCACCAATAACTAGGACAACTCTATCGGTGTGGGAAAAGTTAAATAATTTGGGAAAGTATGCCCCTAAACCCATTGGGGGGATACCCGTGGTTCCCCCCTAGAGGAAAACTTAAGAAATTTAGATCTATGGGGAGCAGATGGAGGGGCTACATGTGCTAGGGTTGCTCCAATGGGCACTTTGTTACCCCTATCAGATCTTATATTGACCTGGGGGGATATACCAATGGCCACTTAGAGATACCACCAAATAGTGGATTTTTTAAATAAATGTAAATCCAAGATGAGGCCCTTGAATTCTCTCACTACTTTTGAGTCATGGTGTATTAAAGCGGTTGTGCACACACTTCATTTAGTAAATCTCTTTGCCTTCCAAATCATGCAAAGAGTACTAAATGAAGTGTTTTTTTTTTTTCCACTTACCTTCTAATTGCTGCTCTGTCTCTTCGGCGGTGGGCGGGGTCTCTGCGTCGATCTTTGTCATGCCGCACTGTCTCCTGGGATCTGGTGTCATCGATCCCAGGAGTCAGTGCGGACATCTGCCAAAATCTCGCAAGATTTACGGGGCTCGTGCCGAAATCTCACAAGATTTATGGGGCTCCTGCCGAAATCTCGCGAGATTTCGGCGGATGTTGCCGAAATCTCGCGAGATTTCGGCGAACGTGAGCTACACTTTGCCGTTACTGCGCACGCGCGAGATTGGCGCTGTAACGGTGGTGCATGCTGGGCCATCTGAAGTGCCTGTGTGGTTTCACATGCCCACAGGCAAGATGGCACCCAGCAGCAAGATTTTTTTATAAATGTTTCTAGGTGACGAAAACCTGGCAGCAGTTCACTTACAAAACGGAACACGTGAGTGATTAATTTACATATCATAATCGTTTTCATTATACAAAAAAAAAAAAAAAACATTACAGAGAGTGTCAGACCGCTTTAATAACCCAGAGGCTAGACATCTGTTATCCAGAGTGTATAAATTGGTACTCAAAGTTCAACATACCTCAATCCCTTATTTTATAAGAGATTGGGAAAGAGAAATAGATCATAATTTCACATCCACACAAATTCAAAGGATGATTAAAGCAACACATTATACTTCCATAAGCTCTCACATTCAAGAGATGTCTTATAAATTTTGACTAGATGGTATCGTACCCCAGCGCGTCTGGCACAGATGTATCCAACGACAGATGCTTGCTGTTGGAGGGGGTGTGATCAAAGGGGCACTTTTCTCCATTTATGGTGGACGTGCCTTAAGATCAAAAGATTTTGGGAGACGGTTGCCCCGTAGATTAAGAAAATGACTCTTAGCCCCAGTACACACGGTCCGACAAAAGTGTCCGATCTGTCCGCCGCAATGTCGCAGTCCCACTAAAAATCGCAGATCGCCACTATTACTATTGAAAAATAAATAAATAATAATAATGCCATAAATATATCCCCTATTTTGTAGACGCTAAAACTTTTGCGCAAACCAATCAATATACGCTTTTTGCATTTTTTTTTTTAGCAAAAATATGTAGAAGAATACATATTGGCTTAATTTTTTTTAATAAATTGGGGGATATTTATTATAGCAAAAAGTTTAAAATATTGTTTTTTTTTTTTTTCAAAATTGTCGCTCTTTTTTTATTTAAAAAAAATAAAAACCGCAGAGGTGATCAAATACCACCAAAAGAAAGCTCTATTTGTGGGGAAAAAAAGGACATCGATTTTGTTTAGGTACAACGTCACACGACGGTCAGTTAAAGCGACGCAGTGCCGTATCGCAAAAAATGGCCTAGTCATTAAGGGGGCAAATCCTTCCGGTCTTTAACCACTAGCTGACCGCCCACTGTCAAATGACGGCGGGACGGTTCAGCTACTGTGGCGGGACGCCGTCATATGACGTCGTCTACAATTTCGCCACTGGGGGGCGCGCGCGCGCGCCCGCCGCGTAGCTGGGGCCTCGGTGCGCGTGCCCGGCGGTCGCGATGACCGCCAGGCACCCGCGATTGCCCGGTAATCGAGCAGGACGTGGATCGGTGTGTGTAAACACACAGATCCACGTCCTGTCAGAGGAGAGGAGACCGATGGTGTGTCCCTTGTACATAGGGACACCGATCGGTCTCCTCCCCCAGTCAGTCCCCTCCCCCCACAGTAAGAATCACCAAGATAGGGTACACATTAACCCCTGCAGCGCCCCCTAGCGTTAACCCCTTCCCTGCCAGTCACATTTATACAGTAATCAATGCATTTTTATAGCACGGATCGCTGTATAAATGTGAATGGTCCCAAAAATGAGTCAAAAGTGTCCGAAGTGTCCGCCGCAATGTCGCAGTCACGATAAAAATCGCAAATCGCCGCCATTACTAGTAAAAAAATAAAAAATAATAAAAATGCTAAAAATCTATCCCCTATTTTGTAGACGCTATAACTTTTGCGCAAACCAATCAATATACGCTTATTGCGATTTTTTTTACCAAAAATATGTAGAAGAATACGTATTGGCCTAAACTGAGGAAAAAATTTGTTTAAAAAAAAAAAAAAATTGGATATTTATTATAATAAATAGTAAAAAAATATTATGTTTTTTCAAACTTGTCCCTCTTCTTTTGTTTATAGCGCAAGAAATAAAAACCGCAGAGGTGATCAAATACCACCAAAATAAAGCTCTATCTGTGGGGAAAAAATGATAAAAATTTTATTTGGGTACAGCGTTGCATGACCGCGCATTTGTCATTCAAAATGCGACAGCGCTGAAAGCTGAAAAATGGCTTGGTCAGTAAGGAGGTGTTCGTGGCTGGTAGGCAAGTAGTTAAGTGGTTAACAAAGATAGCGGATAATCTTCCAGGAACACTGTGTGGCAGATGTCACTTTATACTTGCAAAGCATTCACATTTTTATTTTCCTTCTACCGCTGGCAGTGAATTGGTTAATCCTTTGGAAACCATCGTCTCTGGAACCATCGCTGCATTTTGGCCTGCTGAGCCAGAGTGTCAGTGGAGGGATCCACTCAACGTCATACCTACATCAACAATCCATTTTTCCTCTTGCTCATCTTATCCTGAGTCTGTGGGAATTGCTGAGTTTTTACAGCTTTGGGAGCATCTGGCGGAAAAAGACAGCCCAAAATAGTTCAAAATAACATTGTAGCTGTCAGCCGGACTCGTCACGCTCTCTTTCTGATGTCTCTCTTGTACGATAGCGGGAGGGCTATCATGGAAGAGGAGTCTCTGGCTTGTCTTTGTAAGCATGTTTCAGGAACATGAGTTTGAGGAGTTGTAAAGTTTTACTAGGTAAAATCTGACATTGTGTACCATTAACATTAATATGGTATAAATCACTTCTAACCACATTCAAAGATTTGCAGATTATGTCTTTCTCATTACCGTTTGGCATCTAAATAAGGAAAGAAAAGAAAGAAAGATAAAGAGAGAAAAAAAAAGTTTCTGTTACTATTTCCTTCCTGAAAGTTTGTGAAATAACTGCATAGGATAGTCACAAGACCCTTAGGGGTGGATTTACTAAAGGCAAATAGGCTGTGCACTTTGCAAGAGAAGTTGTTCCAGAGCTTAGTAAATGAATTAAAGCTTCACTTTGCAAAGAACACCCAATGAAAGGCAAATAAAATGTTTTTTTTTTGTTTTGTTTTGTTCTGTTTTGTTTTGTTGTTGTTGTTTTTTTGTTATGTAAGCTTGTATAATGTATTTGTAAATTGACTGATGGTATGATTATGCCATTAATGTATGCATATTTGTCTATTTGTATAATAATTTTCTAATAAATAAAATTAAGATTGAGAACAAAATGTAAAAAAAAAAAAAACAGCATTTTTGCCTGCACTTGGTTGGATGATGGAAGTCATCAGAGCTCCCCCTCATTTACAAGGATCTGGAGCAACTGCACTTGCAAAGTGCACAGTCTGGGGTTGCTTTACTAAAGGCAAATCCACTCTGCACTACAAGTGCGCTTGGAAGTGCAGTCGCTGTAGATCTGAGGGGAAGATCTGAAATGAGGGGAAGCTCTGCTGATTTTATCATCCAATCATTTGCAAGCAAAAATGCTGTTTTTATTTTCCTTGCATGTCCCCCTCAGATCTACAGCGACTGCACTTCCAAGTGCACTTGTAGTGCAAAGTGGATTTGCCTTTAGTAAATAAACCCCTCTATTTGCCGTTAGTAAATCAACCTCTGAGCATCTTGTGCCAGTTGAGCATCTTCTGCTTATGAAGGTTGATTGGAGACCCTTTACCAATTCAGGGGGAAGATGGGACATGCTCTGTTTTGGACCACACCATGCCCCACCTAAATTAACAGGATCCAGTGTGATTGTATTTTGTATTGATTAGCAGGAGATTATGGGGTAAGATCCCTATTTGCCAGCCCTATGATTTAATTGGCCTAATAAAATGTATGCATTACTATTTACTGTACTGTATATACCAGCAAGAAAAAAAAAAGACCTGACTAGGACCACCTACAGTAGTGGTTGATTGAGTCCCAATAAGGTTTTTTTTTTTTTGGTTCATAATTCAAGTACTCCTTCACCTATTATAATATATTATTATTATTATTATTTAAAATAATAAATAATAATAATAATAATTTTATATATTCAGACGTCAGAGCCAGAATATTATTTATGAATCCCAAAAGGGAAATATACTGTATTATTATTATTATTCATCTATTATATTATATGATTATAATGCTTTATTATTAAGAAATGTTATTCATTTATTTTATGACCTTGAGGTTTTAGATTTTTGCTGTATTTTCCTAATTACTCTATGGGGTTGATTTACTAAAGACAAATAGACTGTGCACTTTTCAAAGTGCAGTTTCACTCTGCAAAGTGCAGTTGCTCCAAAGCTTAGTAAATTAGGTAAATCTTTACTTTGCAAAGAATACCCAATCACGTGCAAGGAAAATTAAAAAAAAGCATTTTTGCTTGCACATGATTGGATGATGGAAGTTAGCAGAGCTTCTGCCTATTTACTAAACTCTGGAGCAACTGCACTTGCAGAGTGCAACTGCACTTTGCAAAGTACATTGCCTATTTGACTTTAGTAAATCAACCCTAATATGTCCCATAGTTAGGAGCTCAAATAGATTTGATTTGGGGACCACACTTTACAGAGGCTCCTTGACGCAGCAGTGCGGCTTAACAAGCATCTGTTATTGAAACAGTTTAACTTGTTTTTTGTGCTGATTTGCTGGAAAAAACATTGGGGATTTTTTTTTCTTTTTGCCTGCTCACAAGCACTTTTCCCCCTTTTTGGCCTATCACAATGATGAACAGCCTTACTGGCCAATAGGCATTCAAAGCTCAATGGGCACTTCAGAAGGAGATAGGTTGCTTAGCGTCAGTGCATCAGACTCTAGCATTTAGCTTCGGCTTGAGGGCACAGATGCACCATCCAGCCCATCAAATTCTATGGGAATCTGACAGCTGCTGTGGCTGGATAGGGCTGGGTGGTGCGCCTAGCGGCATGTACGTATAGTCATAGGTGTACGCACAGGGTGTGTCAGGTGTGCCTGGGCACACCCTAGTCATCCCCATGTGGCACAGATTCCCCCTGTTTAGACCCCAGATATTTCACCGAAACCCCCAACTGGGCTCCTAAAAACCTGTAAAAAATGAAATAAAATTGTAAAACATAGAATAAAAATAAAAACTACTGACACTGTTTACTGCCCTACCGACACCAATCTCTGCCCTAATGACACTGTCCACTACTCTGCTGACACCATCAGTATATATACACTGCACAGACATATGTGTGTTTGAGCTTTGGGGTACACACCCTAAAGCAGGGGTCTCAAACTGGCGGCCCTCCAGCTGTTGCAAAACTACAAGCCCCTTGAGGCATTGCGAGGCTGACCGTTACAAGCATGACTCCCACAGGCAAAGGCATGATGAGACTTGTAGTTTTGCAACAGCTGGAGGGACGCCAGTTTGAGACCCCTGCCCTAAAGTAATAGCCTGCGCACACCTAAGCGTATAGTGCAGTATGCGCCAAAAAATGAAGGCTCGGAACACAAGCAGCTTGTTTGCCTGGCATTCGCCCTTGGGTACATACTGCACTAAATATAAGTACTGCTAAGTGCACCACCCAACCCCATCCAGCCAAAGTTAAACACCAGAGGCTCATGTACCGAGGCTAAATGACCAGAGGCCTAAAGGTACATGCAGACATTTCTAAAAGTCCGCCATGTTCTCTGCAGCTAGCTCACACAGTTCCTATTGCTGGTTCTCTGCTCTGTGTTTCTCTACATAATAACAGTGAGCGACAAGCTTTCAGAAGCCTTTGGAGAGAATTGCTAAATGTTTGCATGTAAGCCATTCTGATCTAGCAGAAAGTCTAAAGCCCCATACACACGGTCGGACTTTTTCATGGATTCTGTCCGATCAGACAATGTTGTTGAAAAATCAGACCGTGTGTATGCACCATCGGACAGTGTACGTCGGATTGTCCGACGGACAAAGTCTTATCTCCTGCTGGAAAGATTTGCCGACAACACGGTCCGATCACACCAAATCCGATCGTGTGTACGGTTGTCCGACCGGACAAAGTGCTACGCATGCTCAGATCACATTACAAGACCAAAGCTATTGGCTACTAGCCTCTACGTAGTCCCATCGTAGGCAACAAACGTCACCACGTTCAGAATGATCGGATTTTCCGACAACTTTGTCCGACCGTGTGTACGCAAAACCAACATCAGACAAAGTATGACGGACAGGATCCGACCGACCTGGTCCGCGGATTGTCCGACCGTGTGTATGGGGCTTAAAATCCGTGACATTTAAGAGGACGTTTACAACAGGAAAAGCCCCTTCACTTCGCACTCATTGATGCTGAGATGTCTTATGAGTCACCAACTGTTTATGTCGTTGCACTGAGAGCAGGGAAATGAAATAATCCCAGATAATAGAATTGTCTCTTTTAAAATGCTAATTGGCTGGCTATAAAGCCGGCTTCTTGTCCAGGGTCCGAAGCATGGAATATATGGAGAATACAAAAACAGGTTAATGAATTTATGTTTACCAAAGCAGCTCTGTGGCTTAGTGGTTAGTCCGCTGCCTTGCAGCACTGAGTGTTTGATTTTCACCACAACCATGTCCACATGGAGTATGTACTTTTAATGATTCT